>OY757016.1:108234468-109482943 GCA_963580285.1 Lucinisca nassula
TACATAGACTTCTATAGGGGAAAATCTTGAAAAATCTTCTTCTCTGAAACCACAAGGCCTAGTTCTTTGATATTTGGTATGAAGCTTCATCTAGTGGACCTCTACAAAGATTGTTCAAATTATAGCCCTGTGACCAAAAATGGCCCCACCTCGGGGCCCTTTGGTTTTATGTAGACTTATATAGGGAAAATCTGTAAAACTTTTCTTCTGTGAAACCACAAGGCCTAGGTCTTTATACCCCCACAAATGAAATTTGGGTATATAGGAGTGAGCTTGTCGGTCGGTCGGTCTGTTGACTTGGTTTCCAGACGATAACTCAAAAAGCGCTTCACCGATTTTTATAATTTTTGGTACACTGCCAAAATGGCACACTGTATCATAAAATACAGGTCAAGTTCGATTTCCACTACAATTCGTCAATTTTCGACATAGTTATGGCCCCTTTCATGTGAAAAAAATTGCAAAATGCCGCTGTTGTACTATCAAGGCAGTTTTTGTGGGGGTATTCATCACCTTTAGTGATAGCTCTAGTTGATATTTGGTGTGAAATTTAATCTAGTGGACCTCTATCAAGATTGTTCAAATTATAGCCCTGGGGCCAAAAATACCCCCGCCCCTAGTCCCTTTTGTTTTACATAGACTTATATGGGGGAATATTTAAAAATCTTCTTCTCTGAAACTGCAAGGCCCATGTCTTTGATATTTTGGTATGGAGCTTCATCTAGTAGACCTCTACCAAAATTGTTCAAATAATAGCCCTCGGGCCACTAATGCCCCTGCCTCAGGTCCCTTTGGTTTTACATAGACTTATATAGAGATAATCTTTGAAAAATCTTCTTCTCTAAAACAGCCAGGCCCAGGTTTTGGATATTTGGTGTGAAGCTTCATCTAGTGGACCTCTATCATGATTGTTTAAATTCTAGCCCTGAGGCTATTGGTATGAACCTTCACCTTTTTAGACCTCCCTCAACTTTATGCACATTATAGCCCTGATGTCAATAATGGCCCTCCCCGGGGCCAACTTATTAATCTATGGATCAGGTGAGGGATCCAGGGCCATCATGGCCCTCTTGTTTGAACAAGTTGGTAGAGGTCCACTAGACAAAGCTTCATACCAAATACCAAAGACCTGGGCCTTCTGGTTTCAGACAAGAAGATTTTTAAAGGCTTTCCCTATCTAAGCCTATACAAAACCAGTGGGCCCACTGGTGCGGGGCATTTTTGGCCCTAGGGCTATAATTTGAACAATCTTAGTAGAGGTCCACTAGATGAAGCTTCATACCAAATATCAAAGACCTGGGCCTTCTGGTTTCAGACAAGAATATTTTTAAATGTTTTCCCCATTATACGTCTACATGTATGTAAAACCAGTTGGCCCCGGCAGGGTGGGGGGGGGGGGGGGGGGGGGGGGGGCATTTTTTCGTCCAAGGGGTATATTTTGAACAATCTTGGTAGAGGTCCATTAAACGAAGCTTCATACCAAATATCAAAGACCTGGGCCTTCTGGTTTCAGACAAGAAGATTTTTAAATGTTTTCCCTATATACATGTAAGCCTATGTAAAACAAGTGGGCCCCGGCGGTGGGGCATTTTTGGCCCCAGGGCTATAATTTGAACAATATTGGTTGAGGTACAATAGATAAAGCTTCATACCAAATACCAAAGACCTGGCCTTCTGCTTTCAGACAAGAAGATTTTTAAAGGTTTTTTCTTATTTTCTCCTTTTCGTTGCCATGGCAACCAGAGTTCTGCATAGAATGGAATTCTTTGAACAGCTTTGAGAGAGGACCACCTGCAGAGCATTTCTGCCAAGTTTGTCAAAATCTGTTCAATGGTTTAGGAGGAGATGTCATTTATAGAAATTGTGGACGAACATCCAGACGGACGACGATGGACGAAAAACCGATCACAATAGCTCCCCCGGAGCCTTCGGCTCAGGTGAGCTAATAAAAACGAAACAAGAGGGCCATGATGGCCCTGGATCGCTCACCTGATCCATAGAGTAACAAGTGGGCCCTGGGGAGGGCCATTATTGACCCCAAGGTTATAATGTGTATAATGTTGAGGGAGGTCTAAAAAGGTGAAGCTTCATACCAAATATCAACAAGAGGCTCAATGAGCCTAACCGCTCACCTGAGGGACATTTTAGTTAGCTGTTTGACTCATGGTCTTTGAGCATAATTTTTTTTTGAAGTTCTTCCGAATGGAACACGGCATTGTCAATTTGGACCCTAGGGGCAGGTTTTGGTAGGATTAATGTAGGGGACCACTTGACATTGCTACATGCTTAATATGTAAGCTCTGGGCCTAGTGGTTTCAGAGAAGAAGATTTTTGAAGTTTGTTTTTTTCCATTATAAGTCTGTGGGGGCTAAGGGGCCCTGGGGTGTGGCCAGTTTAGACCCCAGGGGCATGATTGGCACAATTTATGTAGGGGGCCACTTGACATTGCTACATGCTTAATATGTAAGCTCTGGGCTTAGTGGTTTCAGAGAAGAAAATTTTTTAAGTTTGTCCCATTGTAAGTCTATGGGAGCTATATGTTGCCATGGCAATACCAGTTTCCATCTGAATTACCCCAAAACATACTGCATCTTCTCCCCCAATCGGATAATGCTTCTCATGAAATTTAATCATGATTGGCCAAGTGGCTTTAAAGATATACTTATTTGAAAATGTGAACGGATGCCGGCCAATTGGCATACCAATACCTCACATGAGCCTTCGGCTCAAGCGAGCTAATAATACTAGCCGTTTCAGAGAAGAAGATTTTTTAAGCTTTTTTTTTTCCATTATAAGTCTATGGGGACTAAGGGGCCCAAGGATGTGGCCAGTTTAGATCCCAGGGGCATGATTGGCACAATTTATGTAGGGGACCACTTAACATTGCTACATGCTTAATGTGTAAGCACTAGGCCTAGTGGTTTCAGAGAAGAAGTTTTTTAAGCTTTTTTTCCATTATAAGTTTATGGGGGCTAAGGGGCCCGGGGCATGGCTAGTTTAGACCCCAGGGCCATGATTGGCATAATTTATGTAGAGGACCACTTGACATTGCTACATGCTTAATATGTAAGCTCTGTGCCTAGCGGTTTCAGAGAAGAAGATTTTTTAAGCTTTTCTTTCCAATATAAGTCTATGGGGGCGAAGGGGCCCCAGGGCGAGGCCAGTTTAGATCCCAGTACATGATTGGCACAATTTGTGTAGGGGACCACTTGACATTGCTACATGCTTAATATGTAAGCTCTTGGCCTAGTGGTTTCAGAGAAGAAGATTTTTTAAGCTTTTTTTCCATTATAAGTCTATGGGAGCTAAGGGACCCCGGGGCGTGGCCAGTTTAGACCCCAGGGGCATGATTGGCACAATTTATGTAGAGGACCATTTGACATTGCTTCACGCTTAATATGTAAGCTCTGTGCCTAGCGGTTTCAGAGAAGAAGATTTTTTAAGCTTTTATTTCCATTATAAGTCTATGGGGGTTAAGGGACCCCAGGGCGTGGCCAGTTTAGACCCCAGGGGCATGATTGGCACAATTTATGTAGGGGACCACTTGACATTGCTACATGCTTCATATGTAAGCTCACAGCCTATTGGTTTCAGAGAAGAAGATTTTTTTAGCTTTTTTTCCATTATAAGTCTATGGGGGCTAAGGGGCCCTGGGGCGTAACCAATTTAGACCCCAGGGGCATGATTGGCACAATTTATGTAGAGGACCACTTGACATTGCTACATGCTTAATATGTAAGCTCTGTGCCTAGCGGTTTCAGAGAAGAAGATTTTTTAAGCTTTTATTTCTATTGGGGGTTTAGGGACCCGGGGCATGGCCAGTTTAGGCCCCAGGGGCATGATTGGCACAATTTATGTAGGGGACCACTTGACATTGCTACATGCTTCATATGTAAGCTCTGGGCCTATTGGTTTCAGAGAAGAAGATTTTTTACATTTTTCCCATTGTAAGTCTATGGGAGCTATATGTTGCCATGGAAACAAGAGTTTCCATCTGATCTGCCCCAAAACATAATGCTTCTTTTCCCCCAACCTGATAATGCTTCTCATGAAATTTAATCATGATTGGCCAACTGGCTTTAAAGATATACTTAGTTGAAAATGTGAACGGACAATGGACGACGGACGCCAGATCATTGGCATACTAATACCTCACACGAGCCTTCGGCTCAGGTGAGCTAATAAAGGCTTGATTGTCCACTAGATGAAGCTCCATACCAAATATCAAAGACATGGGTCTTGCAGTTTCAGAGAAGAAGATTTTTAAAGATTTTCCTATATAAGTCTATGTAAAACCAAAGGGTCTTGGGGCGGGGGCATTTTGGGCCCAAGGGCTATAATTTGAACAATCTTGATAGAGGTCCACTAGATGAAATTTCACACCAAATATCGAAGACCTAGGCCTTGTGGTTTCACAGAAGAAAATTTTTAAAGATTTTCCCTATATAAGTCTATGTAAAACCAAAGGGCCCCAAGGCGGGGGCATTTTTGGCCTCAGGGCTATAATTTGAACAATCTTGGTAAAGGTCCACTAGCTGAAGCTCCATACCAAATATCAAAGACCTAGGCCTTGTGGTTTCAGACAAGAAGATTTTTCAAGATTTTCCCTTTATAAGTCTATGTAAAACCAAAGGGCCCCGGAGGGGGTGGGTGGGGGGGGGGGGGGGGCATTTTGGTCCCAGGGCTATAATTTGAACAATCTTGGTAGAGGTCCACCAGATGAAGTTTCATACCAAATATCAAAGACCTTGGCCTTGCAGTTTCAGAGAAGATGTTTAAAGATTTTCCCTACATAGCCTATGTAAAACCAAAGGGCCCCGGGGCAGGGGCATTTTTGGCCCCAGGACTATAATTTGAACAATCTTGGTAGGGGTCCACTAGATGAAGCTTCATACCAAATAGCAAAGACCTGGGCCTTGCAGTTTCAGAGAAGAAGATTTTTAAAGATTTTTCCTATATAAGCCCATGTAAAACCAAAGGGCCCCTGGGGCGGGGGCATTTTTGGCCCAAGCAAAATAATTTGAACAATCTTGGTAGGGGTCCACTAGATGAAGCTTCATATCAAATATCAAAGACCTCGGCCTTGCGGTTTCAGAGAAGGAGATTTTTACAGATTTTCCCTATATAAGCCCAAGTAAAACCAAAGGGCCCTGGGGCGGTGACATTTTTGGCCCCAGGGCTATAATTTGAACAATCTTGGTAGAGATCCACTAGGTGAAGCTTCACACAAAATATCAAAGACCTGGGCCTTGCGGTTTCAGAGAAGAAGATTTTTAAAGATTTTCCCTATATAAGCCTATGTAATACCAAAGGCCCCTGGGGCGGGGGCGGTTTTGGCCCCAGGGCTATAAATTGAACAATCTTGAAAGGGGTCCACTAGATGAAGCTTCACACCAAATATCCAAGATCTGGGTCTTGCGGTTCCAGAGAAGAAGATTTTTAAAGATTTTCCCTATGTAAGCATATGTAAAACCAAAGGCCCCCGGGGCGGGGGCATTTCTGGCCCCAGGGCTATAATTTGAACAATCTTGGTAGGGGTCCACTAGGTGAAGCTTCACACCAAATATCAAAGACCTGGGCCTTGCGGTTTCAGAGAAGAAGATTTTTAAAGATTTTCCCTATATAAGCCTATGTAAAACCAAAGGACCCCGGGGCAGGGACAATTTTCGACCCAGGACTATAATTTGAACAATCTTGGTAGAGGTCCACTAGATGAAGCTTCATACCAAATATCATAGAGCTGGGCCTTGCGGTTTCAGAGAAGAAGATTTTTAAAGTTTTCATTTAAAAAATCTATTTTTAGCTCCTGTGACCTAGATATGCAACAGACCATAACCATTTGAACAACTTTGAAAGGGGACCACCTAAGGATCATTCCTGTGAAGTTTGGTCAAAATCCGATCAGTGGTTTAGGAGGAGATGTTGTTTGAAGAAAAGTTTACGCACACACGCACGCACGCACACACGACGGACGACGGACAAAAAGTGATCACAAAAGCTCACCTCGTCACTACGTGACAGGTGAGCTAAAAAATAGATCAAACACCCCTTATATCACAAAAAGACTTGTCCAACATATAGCAATGGAAGAATCTACTAGTATACAATGGGTTAATGGTTGAAAGGCATACACTGCTGATAACCATCCTTGGACAACAGGAAGTACACACCAACCTCTTTATAACACTGTTGCTAGGGTCCAAACCAGAAACAAGAGAGCCCAGAGGGCCCTGAATAGCTCACCTGAGAATCAGTGTCTCTAGTACATTCTTGGTCCAAGGGCTATAACTTGAACAAACTGGGTAGTGGTCCACTAGATGAAGCTTCATACCAAATATCAAAGACCTTGGCCTTCTGGTTTCAGACAAGAATATTTTTAAAGGTTTTCCCTATACAAGAGGCTCAATGAGCCTAACCGCTCACCTGAGGAACATTTTAGTTAGCTATTTGTCTCATGGTCTTTGAGCATAATTATCCCCACGCTTTTCGAAGAAAAAAGTGGGGATACTGTAATTGTCTCCGTCGTCCGTACGTCTGTCCGTCTTACCGGACAACTCCTCTCACATTTTTACAGCTAGAAACTTAAAACTTTGGGAACTGATAGGTCTTTGGTCTGAGGAGTGCATGACACTGTCGGAATTTTGATCCTACCCCTAGGGGCCAGGCCAGGGGGTGGGGTGCCCCGGGGGTAATAATTCAAAGTTTTCAATCAAAATTTGACCCCTAGGGTCAGGTTTGAGTTCACCAGAGGTCAAAAACTTGGATTTTCACCCCCATAACCCCCATTTTAACGATTACGGGATAACTCCTCCTATGCCGTTTCAGATAGAAACATGAAACTTTGGGAACTGAAAGGTCTTTGGTCTGAGGAGTGCATGACACTTTCGGAATTTTGATCTTAAGATTGGGTGGGAGTTGCAATTGAGAACTTATAGAGTGGCGTATATTTAAACTAGAAATGTGTCCAGACGACACAGATGCCCCCGCCAAGGGCCCCACCTCACCCCGAAAATCCATGTTGCAAGAAAACTTTTTAAGTGTGTGACCTTGTCATCAGGAATATTTGTGAGAAGTTATATTGAAATTGGTGAAAAAATGTAAGCACTAGAGCAATGACAAAGTTTTTCTAAAAATAGCCACAGTGACCTTGACCTTGAAAGTCGAACTTGCTCGAGGTATTGTCATGAGGAACATTTGTGTGAAGTTATATTGAAATCAGTGAAGAAATGTAGTTGCTAGAGCGATGACAAAGTTTTTCTAAAAATAGCTACAGTGACCTTGACCTTGAAAGTCAAAATCACTCAAGATATTGTCATAAGGAACATTTGTGTGAAGTTATATTGAAATCGGTGAAGAAATGTAAGCGCTAGAGCAATGACAAAGTTTTTCTAAAAATAGCCACAGTGACGGTGACCTTGAAAGTGGAACTTGCTAGAGATATTGTCATAAGGAACATTTGTGTGAAGTAATACTGAAATTGGTGAAAAAATGTAAGCGCTAGAGCAATGACAAAGTTTTTCTAAAAATAGCCACAGTGACCTTGACCTTGAAAGTCAAACTCGTTCGAGGTATTGTCATAAGGAACATTTGTGTAAAGTTATTTTGAAACCAGTGAAGAAATGCAGGCGATAGAGCTATGACAAAGTTTTTCTAAAAATAGCCACAGTGACCTTGACCTTGAAAATCGAAATGGCTCGAGATATTGTCATAAGGAACATTTGTGTGAAGTTATATTGAAATCGGTGAAGAAATGTAAGCGCTAGAGCGATGACAAAGTTTTTCTAAAAATAGCCACAGTGACCTTGACCTTGAAAGTGGAACTCGCTAGAGATATCGTCATAAGGAACATTTGTGTGAAGTTATATTGAAATCGGTGAAGAAATGTAAGTGCTAGAGCGATGACAAAGCTTTTCTAAAAATAGCCACAGTGACCTTGATCTTGAGGCCATGACCTTGAAAGTTGAAATTGCTCGAGCTATTTTTATAAGGAACATTTGTGTGAAGTTATATTGAAATTGGTGAAGAAATGTAGCCGCTAGAGCGATGACAAAGTTTTTCTAAAAATAGCCAAATTCCATCAAATGGTTTGGAAAATATGAGTTCTAAAATGTTAAAGTCTACCTGTTACAAAAACCTTAACCTGAGTCTTTAACATTGAAAATTTCTAAGTCTGTGACCTTGACCTTGAGGTCACACGCATGGGTGGGGGTATTACTTAATAAAACTTTGGACCTATATCTATCATCATACCAAAGATGAACCAGTTCCATCAAATGGTTAGGAAAATATGAGTTCTAAAAGTTCAGGCTCTACCTGTTACAAAAACTTTAACCTGAGGTTACAGGATCACGTACGTACGTACATACACACACACGTACAGATGGACGTACACATGTACGCACGTACGGAAAACCGAAAAACTATATGCCCCCGGCATCATATGATGCGGGGGCATAAAAAGCGTGGGGATATGCGATGGCGTGCCATTGACTGCGCGATTCTAGTTTTTTTTGTGAAGTTCTTCCTAATGGGACACGGCATTGTCAATTTGGACCCTAGGGGCATGTTTGGTAGGATTAATGTAGGGGACCACTTGACATTGCTACATGCTTAATATGTAAGCTCTGGGCCTAGTGGTTTCGGAGAAGATTTTTGAAGTTTGTTTTTTTTTCCATCATAAGTCTATGGGGGCTAAGGGGCCCCAGGGCGTGGCCAGTTTAGACCCCAGGGGCATGATTGGCACAATTTATGTAGGGGACTACTTGACATTGCTACATGCTTAATATGTAAGCTCTGGGCCTAGTAGTTTCAGAGAAGAAGATTTTTTAAGTTTTTCCAATTGTAAGTCTATGGGAGCTATATGTTGCCATGACAACACCAGTTTCAATCTGAATTGCCCCAAAACATACTGCATCTTTTCCCCCAAACGGATAATGCTTCTCATGAAATTCAATCATGATTGGACAAGTGGCTTTAAAGATATACTTATCTGAAAATGTGAATGGACACCAGACCATTGGCATACTAATACAGTACCTCAAATGAGCCTTCGGCTCAAGTGAGCTAATAATACTAGCGGTTTCAGAGAAGAAGATTTTTTAAGCTTTTCTTTCCATTATAAGTCTATGGAGGCTAAGGGGCCCTAGGTGTGGCCAGTTTAGACTCCAGGGGCATGATTGGCACAATTTATGTAGGGGACAACTTTACATTGCTACATGCTTAATATGTAAGCTCTGGGCCTAGTGGTTTCAGAGAAGGAGATTTTTTAAGGTTTTTTTTTTTTTCATTATAAGTCAACGGGGGCTAAGAGGCCCCGGGAAGTGGCCAGTTTAGACCCCAGGGGCATGATTGGCACAATTTATGCAGGGGACCACTTGACATTGCTACATGCTTAATATATATGCTCTGGGCCTAGTGGTTTCATAGAAGAATTTTTAAGCTTTTTATCCATTATAAGTCTATGGGGGCTAAGGGGCCCGGGGACCGGCCAGTTTAGACCCCAGAGGCATGAATGGCAAAATTTATGTAGGGGACCACTTGACATAGCTACATGCTTAATATGTAAGCTCTGGGCCTAGTGGTTTCAGAGAAGAAGATATTTTAAGCTTTTTTTTCCATTATAAGTCAATGGGGGCTAAGGGGCCCCGGGACGTGGCCAGTTTAGACCCCAGGGGCATGATTGGCACAATTTATGAAGGCGACCAATTGACACTGCTACATGCTTAATATGTAAGCTCTGTGCCTAGCGGTTTCAGAGAAGAAGATATTTTAAGCTTTTTTTTCCATTATAAGTCAATGGGGGCTAAGGGGCCCCGGGACGTGGCCAGTTTAGACCCCAGGGGCATGATTGGCACAATTTATGAAGGCGACCAATTGACACAGCTACATGCTTAATATGTAAGCTCTGTGCCTAGCGGTTTCAGAGAAGAAGATTTTTAAGCTTTTTTTTCCATTATAAGTCTATGGGGGCTAATGGGCCCCAGGGCATAGCCAGTTTAGTTCCCAGGGGCATGATTGGTGCGATTTATGTAGAGGACCACTTGACATTGCTACATGCTGAATATGTAAGCTCTGTGCCTAACGGTTTCAGAGAAGAAGATTTTTTAAGCTTTTATTTCTATTATAAGTCTATGGGGGTTAAGGGACCCCGGGGCGTGGCCAGTTTAGACCCAAGGGGCATGATTGGCACAATTTATGTAGGGGACCAAATGACATTGCTACATGCTTCATATGTAAGCTCTGGGCCTAGTGGTTTCAGAGAAGAAGATTTTTTTTAGCTTTTTTTCCATTATAAGTCTATGGGGGCTAAGGGGCCCGGGGTGTGGCCAGTTTAGACCCCAGGGGCATGATTGGCATAATTTATGTAGAGGACCACTTGACATTGCTACATGCTTAGTATGTAAGCTCTGTGGCTAGCGGTTTCAGAGAAGACTTTTAAGTTTTTTTTCTTCTATGGGGTTAAGGGACCCCGGGGCATGGCCAGTTTAGACCCCAGGGGCATGATTGGCATAATTTATGTAGGGGACCACTTGACATTGCTACATGCTTAATATATATGCTCTGGGCCTAGTGGTTTCATAGAAGAATTTTTAAGCTTTTTATCCATTATAAGTCTATGGGGGCTGAGGGGCCCGGGGACTGGCCAGTTTAGACCCCAGAGGCATGAATGGCACAATTTATGTAGGGGACCACTTGACATAGCTACATGCTTAATATGTAAGCTCTGGGCCTAGTGGTTTCAGAGAAGAAGATATTTTAAGCTTTTTTTCCATTATAAGTCAATGGGGGCCAAGGGGCCCCGGAACGTGGCCAATTTAGACCCCAGGGGCATGATTGGCACAATTTATGAAGGCGACCAATTGACACTGCTACATGCTTAATATGTAAGCTCTGTGCCTAGCGGTTTCAGAGAAGAAGATTTTTAAGCTTTTTTTCCATTATAAGTCTATGGGGGCTAATGGGCCCCAGGGCATAGCCAGTTTAGTTCCCAGGGGCATGATTGGTGCGATTTATGTAGAGGACCACTTGACATTGCTACATGCTGAATATGTAAGCTCTGTGCCTAGCGGTTTCAGAGAAGAAGATTTTTTAAGCTTCTATTTCCATTATAAGTCTATGAGGGTTAAGGGACCCCGGGGCGTGGCCAGTTTAGACCCAAGGGGCATGATTGGCACAATTTATGTAGGGGACCACATGACATTGCTACATGCTTCATATGTAAGCTCTGGGCCTAGTGGTTTCAGAGAAGAAGATTTTTTTTAGCTTTTTTGTCCATTATAAGTCTATGGGGGCTAAGGGGCCCCGGGGTGTGGCCAGTTTAGACCCCAGGGGCATGATTGGCATAATTTATGTAGAGGACCACTTGACATTGCTACATGCTTAGTATGTAAGCTCTGTGGCTAGCGGTTTCAGAGAAGACTTTTAAGTTTTTTTTCTTCTATGGGGTTAAGGGACCCTGGGGCATGGCCAGTTTAGACCCCAGGGGCATGATTGGCATAATTTATGTAGGGGACCACTTGACATTGCTACAGGCTTCATATGTAAGCTCTGGGGCTATTGGTTTCAGAGAAGAAGTTTTTCTCATTGTAAGTCTAAGGGAGCTATATGTTGCGATGGCAACAAGAGTTTCCATCTGATCTGCCTCAAAACATAATGCATCTTTTTCTCCAACCTGATAATGCTTCTCATGAAATTTAATCATGATTGGCCAACTGGCTTTAAAGATATACTTAGTTGAAAATGTGAACGGACACTATTTTTCACTAATATTTATGCTCAAGGGCAGATAATTTGAAAGCCTTTTGTCTCATGTGGCCAAAATTCGAACTAAACATAGACTGTATGTTCCTTCTGGTTATCTGGAAGTTTGATGAAGGTCAGGTTAGAAATAGCCAAGCAAAGTTGGAGACATGGTTTTCCCATTGTAAGTCTATGGGGAAATTTTTTACCATCCAGTGGTCAGATTCAAGCCAAAATCGAACTCATTAGAGATTTTATGCTTATCCTCGTTTCCCAAAAGTGACAAATAGATCAGATCAAAAACGGTTGTGGAAAGCTGGATACACCATTTTTCGCTTATATTTATGCTCAAGGGCAGGTAAATCAGAGGTCAAATTCAAACCCAACCTAGACTGTATGCCCCTCCTGGTTATCTGCAAGTTTGATGAAGGTCTCATTTGAAATGGTCGACAAAAGCTGGAGACGTCGTTTTGGGAAAATCTTTCACACTTGAGTTGTAACTGGAAAACCACTAGTCAGATTCAAGTCCACTTTGAACCCGCTTGGGATTTTATGCTTGTCCTCTTTACCAAAAGTTACAAAATGATCCAATCAAAAACGACTGAGAAAAGCTGGAGACACCATTTTTCACTTACATTTAGGCCCAAGGGCAGGTAACCCAGAAGCTGTTTGTCCCGTGCAGACCAAATTTGAACTCAACGTAGACTGTAAGCCCCTCCTGGTTATCTGCAAGTTTGATGAAGATGGGATCAGAAATGGCAGAGAAAAAGTGGAGAAGTCGTTTTCCCCCATTATAAGGGTATGGGAAATTTTTTTCACACTCAAGGGGATGCAACTAAAAACAAGAGTTGTCAGAAGACAACATAGCTTGCCTTTGGGGGCCTAAGATGGATGAGGGCAAGTTATCAAAAATTATTCTTCTGTAAAACAGCCCAACAGACTGCAGCAAATGAAAGAGAACCAAAATGTACCCCTAATCATCCTGTTTTCAAGCCTTTCCACTGCAAAAAAAAAAAAAAAAAATGAAAAAAGAAATCTATATTTGAAAAAAAAAAATTCTACTAACTACCAAGTAATAACAAGGCATCACAGACGGTACAAATCCCCTCGAGCAAGACAAAATAAAAAAAACCTAGCCTAGCATTTGTGTAAAATTACATTATATCCATCAATAAATGTAGGTACTTAAGAGTGATGACAAAGTATTTCGAAAAATAGCCACAGTGACCTTGACTTTGAGCCCCAGACCCTGAAAGATGAACTTCATACCCAACATTTGTATGAAGTTATCTTAAAATCCATCAATAAATCTGGACACTAGAACAATGATCAAGTTTTTCTAAAAAATAGCCACAGTGACCTTGACCTTCAGCCCCTGACCCGGAAAGTCAAAGTCACTCAAGATATCATCATACCAAACATTTGTGTCAAGGTATATTAAAATCCATCAATAAATGAAAGCGCAAGAGCGATGACAAAGTTTTTCTAAAAATAACCACAGTGACCTTGACCTTCAGCCCCAGACCCTGAAAGTCGAACTCGCTCAAGATATCATCATTGCCAACATTTTTGTGAAGTAATATTAAAATCCATCCATAAATGTAGGCACTAGAGCAATAACAAAGTTTTTTCTAAAAATAGCCACAGTGACCATGACCTTCAGCCCCAGAACCTGAAAGTCATACTTGCTAGAGATATCATCATACCCAACATTTGTGTGAAGTTATATTAAAATCCATCAATAAATTAAGGTGCAAGAACGATGACAATGTTTTTTTCTAAAAATAAAAATAGTGACCTTGACCCCGTGACCCTGAAAGTAGTGACTTTGACCGTAAGCCCCGGACCCTGAAAGTCAAAGTCACTCGAGATATCATTATACCCAACATTTGGGTGAAGTTATATTAAAATCCATCAATAAATGAAGGCGCTAGAGCGATGACAATGTTTTTCTAAAAATAGCCACAGTGACCTTGACCCCAAGACCCCGCTATGTTTTTAAAAAGAAAAAAGAAAATAAAAAAAAAAGTTCCTCCCCCGGGATTTGAACTCACGCAGCTTGCAGGTAAACTTTAACACAGAGAAGTAAGGGAGGTAATACAGAGGAAAATATTAACTTCTCAAAAAGTCCAATTTAAGCCAAAAAAACCTGTAAAATGAAGTACAATGATAATGTTAAATATTGCTTTTTTAGCAATTATTAATTATATATTCAAAATAAAGTTGTAAAACATCACATATATAAGAGCTTGCAGGTAAACTTTAACCAAATGCGGACGCCGACGCTGACGTCGGACGCCCGGGGGTATGGCAATAGCTCCCCCTTACTTTCGTAAGGCGAGCTAAAAAACGCTCATTAGATCCAAGCCAAATTCGAACTCGTCCAAGATTTTATGCTTCTTCTCGTTTATGAAAAGTTACAAAATGATCAGATCATAAACGGCTGAGAAAAGCTGGAGACACCATTTTTCACTTATATTTATGCTCAAGGGCAGGAAACTCCAAAGCTGTTTGTCTCATGCATCTCAAATATGAACTCGACGTAGACTGTACGCCCCTCCTGTTTATCTGCAAGTTTGATGAAGATCTGATCAGAAATGGCTGAGAAAAAGTGGAGACGTGGTTTTCCCCCATTTATAAGTCTATGGGAAAAAGGGATGTAACTGGAAAACCGCTGGTCAGATTCAAACCAAATTCGAACTCGTCCGAGATTTTATGCTTGTCCTCGTTTATGGAAAGTTACAAAAAGATCAGAGCATAAAGCACTGAGAAAAGCTGCAGACACCATTTTTCACTTATATTTATGCTCAAGGGCAGGTAACTTCAAAGCTGTTTGTCCTGTGCAGCCCAAATTCGAACTTGATTAGACTATAAGCCCCTCCTGGTTATCTGCAAGTTTAATGAAGATCAGATCAGAAATGGCCGAGAAAAAGTGGAGAAGTCATTTTCCCCATTATAAGTTTTTGTTTCCATGGCAACCAGAATTGAAATCTGATCAGCCCAAAAACCTTATGGAGTTTTTTCCCCTACCGGATGATGCTTCTCATGAAATTTGATCAAGATTGGCCAAGGGGTATTAGAGATATACTTATTTGAAATTGTTTACGGACGCACGCACGGCGGACAAAATGTGATCACAAAAGCTCACATGTGACAGGTGAGCTAACAATGGTGTTACTGTCATTTTGGTATATAAACCAGAGCTCTCACTAGGATTTTGAAAACAGGATTCCAGGAATCCTTCCTTGTAAAAAGTTGGATTCCCATATAAAAAGTTGGAGTTCTGATCTTGATTGCGCATGGAACATGGACAAAAATTTCTTATTATCAGGCTACACATCCATATGAATAACTGATGTGTAGATTGTGGGTACCAGTTAGAACTATTTCACTGATGTGTCTAAGAAGCAGACACAATCTGATGTTTGGTAGAAATATTAGGAAAATAATGTATACCCCAGTAAACCCCCCCCCCCCACCCAAAAAGAAAAAAACATGCAGTTGCTCCGATTTATTCTCACACTTTTAGCCACATCATAAAAATCAAGTTGTGTTAGGATAACAACAGAATATAATGTAAACCCAGATCAGAAAAGCATTCTATACAGCCATGTTTGTGCTTTAAAATTCAGACATGCATGTACATGACACTAGCTCATAATTTTGTTAACAAATACGCAGGGGAAGCAGCCTAACTAAGTCTGACTTCCTGTAATTGTTAAAATGATTGCATTTTGAAGAATTGCAGACATTTATGTCACCAGTAAACATCAAAACACTCTTTGACCGAGCGATAAAAAGTATGATCGTGTAGTCGCGAAAATACATGACATTGGTAATTCGTCAATTATATCGTATTCGCCGTAACCCTGGTAAAACTAAATGTGATATTTTACCGACTAATGTCAATCCGTTGATGGCTCATGCTTACATCAATCAGTAAACTAATTAATTGTAATCCTTAACAACACAGGGATTAGCGCGGCGAGATTAAAAAGCTACAATCATTTTTAACACGTGCTGCAAACTGACCACTTGCAAAAATACCTGTCAATATGTGGCATGCGTGCTTTCAACACAAAAAGCGGTGCCGCATTTGATCTCTTACTGGTATTGTGTAAGCGGCCTAACTTAGCTTCTGATTTTACCCCTTCTGTAATTTTGGACGCGTGTTGCAATAAAAACATGCGTACATAAGAATCATGGATAGTAAATTTTACGCGTACAATGGCAAAAAGTTGGCGTAAAATACGCAGAATCCTGCGTTTCCGAGAGCTCTGCTAAACCATCATTATTGCTTCATATGATATCTTGACTGGGGCTGCCCCTTTATGGAAATGCAGTCCATATTGGAGCGCATTTGAGCATTGGCAGTTTGTTTGGGAGACTTTATGGAATCGAGACAGTTCCCCGACAAGACAGTTCCCCGACACGGTTTTTGGAGCCAGTTCCCAAACACATTTGAAGACAGTTCCCTGACACTTTTGAAGACAGTTCCCCAACACTATTCAGTATTGTTCAAAGTCAAATGACCTGTGACTGATTGTTATGAATATCATAATTGATAGTTATTATGTGTTCATCAATATTTTGAAGACAATTCACCGACAGACGTTCAGAAATATTAAATTATGGGTTCATCGACATTTTTGAAGACAGTTCTCCGACAGACTTTGACATGTATAAAATAAAAGCTTATACTTGATACCACTATCAATAAGTTTAATGAATACACCTGAAATTAAGCGAACTAGCATGTTCAGTTAATGAACATGTATACATTTAAACAAAACAAAAATGTCTTCTAGGAAACGCAATAGTATATTTATAATTGTCATTTTTTCCATATTCATGTAATAAACATTTGAAAAATGGAGATGAGTTCAAGTTTTTGTTTTAAATAAATTTTATTAAAGAATAAGAATATGAAATAGATATCTAATAATCTAACGCTGTTATGCGAACAATTATGACAATTATTTGACTATCAATCAATCAGTGCCGTGTACATGCGTGTGCGTCAGAGTTGATGAGCTTGTACACGCTTATCAGATGACTTTACTGACACGTCTCTCTCCATGTCAATTATAACTCAGCTTGTGTGTCAGCTTACGGACTGAGTGTTCCGATTCGTATTTAAACTGGAAGAAAACTTGGACCAAAATCACTTAAACTCCGTTCAGAAAATCTGAATCATCGATTTTTTCGTTTCTTCCTTTTAATACTCATTTTAGCCCATACATCACTATGGGAAAGTTGTAGACCTCACCATCCGCCGATTTCTCCAACAAGTCGTATGCTTCTGTGACAGCCAGGAAAGGCTGTGATTATTTGGAGAATATTGCAAAACAAAGAAATGAGACCACAGACTAAGTCCATTTGATGATGATTGTCAGGTAAAATAATACATATTCAAATCCATGTGATGCACTTTATAAATAGATATTTAATTACGACATACCTTACATTCGAATGGCTAGATAGAAGCTCACTAGGAACGGGGAGCCACTAGTGGGATGTGCTGTCAACAGTGGTCAAAATGAATTATACCGATATCAGATGTGGTGTCACAGATAATGATTTTCCATGAAGTGATCGTGCAAATAAAATATAGACGCCCTTGTAATTTACAAGAGCAGTAACCACTTCTATATATGGTTTAAAAGGGTGTGTCGAACCTGTCAGAATGTCTTAGTCTGTGAACGAAAATTTAGATTTTGCAATTTTCTCCAAATAATCACAGACTTTCTTGACTGTCGCAGAGGCATACGACTTCTTGGAGAAATCGGCGGAGGGTGAGGTCTACAACTTTCCCATAGTGATGTATGGGCTAAAATGAGTATTAAAAGGAAGAAACGAAAAAATTGATGATTCAGATTTTCTAAACGGAGTTTAGTTTTGAATTTATGATAGTGTATATTCTCGAGTTTTCATAATGGACTATGAGGCTATCTTCAGTGCTCTTATTCCACATTACCTCTCCTCTGGCTTAGACTTCAAGACAGATCATCGTCAGAACAAATGTCGGCGAACTGTCTTGAAATCAACGAGGAAATTTCAAGCAACTCATTAATATAGTTGCCACAGCAAGAAACGTCCAAATTATAAATATATCTTAAGACAATTCCCCGACACAGAAAGACATTGCCTCTCCAAATCACATGTATACTTAATCTATTCACAATGATCACTTAGCCTTTATTTAACCAATTATCCCTAATTGCCAATTAGGTCATTAAGACTATGAACAATAGTGTCCGGGAACTGTCTTCAAAAGTGTCTGGGAACTAATTGCCAATTATAATTATCAGTCACATGCCATTTGTTTGTTTGTTTGTTTGTATTGGAGTTTAACGGCCCAGTCAACACTATTTAGGTCATTTTTGAGCCGGTCAGTTTACCTATCCACACTTTCCTGGACAGGCTTATACGTAAGCGGTTAACCAGTACAGTGCACATTCTTTCGCCAGAAACTGACAACTGCCCTTCTTGAATCAGCGGAAGGGAGAGAATGACCGTAGAAAAGATTTCATGATCAATCTCCACGATAGAATGTTGCCGACTACACATGCCATTTAACTATGAACAATTGTGTTGGGGAACTGTCTTCAAAAGTGTCGGTGAACTGTCTTTAAATGTGTCCGGGAACTGTCTCCAAAAACTGTGTCGGGGGAACTGTCTTGTCGGGGAACTGTCTTGTTCCCGAATTTATGATTCTAATAAAATCAGGCCGAAATGACCCTGGCCGAAACAACCCACCGAAATGGGCAGAAACGACCCAGGTCCAAATTCAGGCCGAATCGACTCGGGGCCGAAACGTCCCAGATTCGTTTGAAAGGTGGCTTTACCAAAGTCACACGAAGGTATCAAAACTTTATGTGCGCAATGTTACCGGACTGCATCGTAATTGAATTTCTATTAGAACAAATTGCGCTTTGGCCTTTTCAAATATTCTTGGCAGAAAAGTCGAAAGCCGAAGTGTCCTAGGCCGAAACGTCCACCTACATATTCGACGAAAACATATGACATGCCGGTAAATCGGGTCTGTGTGACTTACTAGAGCCTGGCCAAGCCGTGTATATCATGAAACATGTAAATAGAACTGTAACAATATGGGCAACCATTATGAATCAGCGACGATATTTGACTTTGTAAAGAACTGCTTCTTTCCAAATTCTGACATTTACTTTTTGCAAGCGCTTGAGAAACACAGGTCGGGTGCGTTTACTAACCGTGCCTCAACCGGAACGGACCCAATATCCGGTACAGACCCGAAATAACCGGAAAGGACCTTATTTTCCGCTATGTCTCATTAAGATAATACACCTGTGGATATGCTGCATGATAGATCAAGATGATCTTTAAATGACTGGAAGTTTTCGACCGTGGTATTTTCGACCCAACTTGTCACATTGGTTCACGACTTGGCCTCATCCAACGACAAGGGAAACCAGACAGACAAGGTGGTCTTAGACTTCTCAAAAGCCTTTGACCGAGTACCCCATCAACGACTCCTACGAAAACTACACCACTATGGCATAACAGGAAATACACACAGATGGATCACATCCTTTCTTGACAGCCGCTCACAGAGGGTGGTTGTTGAAGGCCAGGCTTCAGACAGTGTTCCAGTGGTCAGCGGTGTCCCTCAAGGTTCTGTCCTGGGGCCCCTGCGTTTTCTCGTCTTCATCAATGATCTGCCTAACAACCTGACATCCCAAACTAGACTTTTCCCTGACGACTGTATTGTCTACAGAACAATAAAGAACATCGAAGACTGTACGACACTACAAGAAGATCTTAATACCTTGGCCGAATGGGAAAGTAAATGGGGTATGGAGTTCCACCCTCAAAAATGTAGCGTCCTGAGCATCACCAGATCGCGATCCGCTATAAAATACCAGTACCAGCTCAAAGGACACAACCTTGAAGTCCAAAACAGTACAAAATACCTCGGTGTTGATCTGCAGTCATCACTATCCTGGAAAGTCCATATAGACAGATTCCCAAGAAGGCTAACAGTATGTTAGGGTTCTTGCGCCGGAATCTGAAAGGATGCAGAGAAGAAACCAAAGCCAACGCTTACTTCAGCCTCATCAGGTCGAACCTCGAATACTCCTGTACAGTATGGAGCCCACACCACAGAGAGCAGATACAGAAAGTAGAGATGGTACAACGAAGAGCTGCAACGTTCACCACTCATCGATACCGGAACACCAGCAGTGTATCGTCAATGCTTGACCATCTGCAGTGGGAGACCCTCCAGTCAAGGCGGATTAAGCTACAGTTGACACTCCTTTACAAAGTGATCAACGGTCTAGTGGACATACCTGCCACCAGCTACTTATCCCCAGCTACAGGAAGGACTAGATCAGCAAATGCAAAGAAATATAGACAGATCTCCACTCGGACAGACACCTATAAATACAGCTTTTTCCCTCGCACAATACCCACATGGAATTCTTTACCAGCATCTATCGCTGAGGCTCCTTCATTGGTATCTTTCAAGAAGGAGCTGGCCACTCTCACATTCTAAGTAAGGTTAGGGGCCCGGCTGCCTATTTACTCACCAGGTGAGGAGCTATGCTGTCGGGGACGTAAGGGCCCTGGTACCGCCACGGAAGGCAGATTGGTCTTTGTCTGGTGAGCCAAAAGCAGTCGGGAACACTATATTCTTTCTCTCTTTTTATTATGTAAGTCTTATCTTATTCCCATTATTTTATTATTTATTATTTAATTTCATACTAGCTTGATTATATGTCTCATTTATTCTCATAAATACTTCTGCCTAACTTCATTCTCTTTGTTTTTCATCTTCCTAGCGATACCATTTTGAAATCAGACACCATTGTATAGTAGTCAGAAGTGACTGTTCAACGTACCAGACTGAGACTGTTAGCGTCATAAATTGGTTTGACTTTAACAGTATGCAAGCCAATCCCGACAAGTTTCAGGCCATTGTCTTGGGGAAAAAAGGTTTTGATGGTTGTACCAGCTTTCAAATTGGTGACACAGAAGTTAAATGTGAACAATCAGTCAAACTATTAGGTGTCACGATTGATTATTTATTAAACTTTGAAATTCATATTGCTAACATTTGTAAGAAAGCAGCAAAACAAATAAATGTGCTCTTGAGATTAAGTAAATACATCAATGTTGATACAAAGTTATTAGTATATAAATCCTTCATAAGGTCTAACTTTAGTTACTGTCCACTAGTCTGGCATTTTTGCTCTAAATCAAGCACAGCTAAATTAGAAAGGCTTCAATACAGGGCCCTCAGGCTGGTGTACGGTGACTATGTTAGTTCTTATGAAGACCTTTTAAAACAAGCAAATATGCCAACATTGCAATTAGGAAGATTAAGAAAATTAGCTTCAGAAGTCTTCAAAATATTACATAAACAATCACCCAGTTATCTACATGACCTTGTTTCATTTAAAAATTCAAACTATTCTTTCAGATATCAAAATTTGGCTGCTGTTCCAAGGGTGAGAACCACCTCTTACGGTAAAAATTCTTTTTACTTTGAGGCCGCTCACGTCTGGAACAGTCTCTCCAACGAAATGAGGACTACTACAGACTTCAAGGAGTTCGGGAGACTGATTCAGACCTGGGGAGGTATCTCATGTAAGTGTTCATTATGTAAGTTCAGGTTATAGTTTTTCAGCTTTTCATCACGAAGACACGCCTATTTAGTTCTGACCTCACTACAGTCCCATCATGGGTTCATAGCGGGGGGGGGGGGTAAAACTTTGTTTATGCTCGGAGCATGAGTTTGGGGTGCTTCTTGGAGCCGCCTCGTTGAGGCGTTTTCAGAGGTATCCATGATCAGTGTTTTTGGGCACGGACGGAAGGAATATCTGAATTTTAAGGTGTTCAAAAATCTGTAGTGTGTCAGAATGGGCGGGTTGTCGTTATGTGCATGGCTTTTGTTTTATTTTATTTTGTTTATTTTCTGCCTGCAGTGCTTTTCAGTTGCTTATTCAGTTTTTGTTGCTTTACAGCCAGGCTTCATTTGCTCCAGATATAATTTATTGCTTGCTGATGCTTATACTGTGCTATTTACCAGCTTTTCTGTGATTATGCTACAATTTGTGATATTAATTTTAGTGTGTCTTATAATACTTATTTGACAAATTCATATATTAATAACAAGAAATCTCTCAACAGTCTATCGGTGAATTTTGCCTTCTTCTTTTTCGTTTCTCTACAAGGACCTTTGCCTGAACTTTCGGTCAGAGTTCCTTGTGACTTATTTTCGATTTTCGCTTTTTCGGTTTAAGGCTCCCTCACATTGATGGACTGTTGCAGTAACAATCAAGAACCATACTGGTTGCGTACATGCGGCAAATGGGCATGATGTACGCAGTCAAAAAAAAAAATGCCTCTTATCACTAAACTTTTAAAACAGGTTTTATTTGGTAACTATAACTGTATGATACTGTATATTTATCTGTGATAACTTGATGTTTCTTACTGTGATGTTATTACTTTATCAATGTTAATACTTGTATAGTTCTATACTTTGTTTGTCGGTAAAATAGCCCTGGTGGCTAGTGTTATATGTGTTTTAAATATGAATACCGACTCTAAATAAAGTTTCTTGTATCTTGTATCTTGTATCTTGTACCATATAGATGTAGATGTAGATGGCAGAGGAGATTTTCCAAGACACTCACAGTATACTTTATGCCCTTCATACCCCCAGGAAGTCAATATACTCAAACCATCCATGATGAGAGTCATTTTGTATTTGGCATCCTATTTGTAGCGTGTTGCTTGCTGTTGGCAACACGTTTTGTTTCACTTTTGAACAGCAGTAGACAAGACCTACAGGAAATTCCTGTTGATTTTTACCCTGTTTACACTGACTTTAGAGGTACAACAGCTAATCAGCATAACCTTTTGTTTCATGTACCCCAGTTGTGCACAGTATCGATTCTAAAGAAATCTTTTAGGTTTAAGGAATTTTCAGTCTCAAAGACACTTCGTTATTTATACATATCCACAGTAATAAAAGGAAATGCTTGGGATGTTGAAACAAATCCTGGTCCGAATTCCCGGAATAACAGTATACATTTCCCATGTGGGGTCTGTACTGAAAGCGTTGGTTGTGATGACCGAGGAATTTGTTGTGATACTTGTAATGTCTGGTATCATATAGGCTGTCAATGCATGTCTTCATCTATGTATAACATGTATACTAGTACACTGTGTACAAGCATGGCGTGCGATTGATTGAAACGTGGAATCCCTAACTTTTCCACATCGCTATTTGGTGATTCAGCAGCAGGTGATTCTTGCTGTCGAGTCCTCACCGTTGTTTCATCTCTGTGGTTGTTTGATTTTTGTGTTCACGGAGATGTTGCACTGATGAGTTAGGAGGCATTCATGCGGACTGAACAAATTATGTGTCTCAATCGCGACGGAAGTAAGGGCGAGGATTGTGGCCACGTAAAATCGATTTAAGCCCCCAGTGGAATTCGTTTCCGCTGACCGTTCCAAGGCGGTTCTTCTGTCGCGGTTATTTTTGTTACGGTTTGTCTTTAGGTGTTTGTGTCGCTTATATTATTTTATTTTGGATAGCCTTTTGGCCATTTTGTGGGAAAGTGACTGTCCTCTTGGCTTTCCGATGTTGGTGTTTCCATTGGGGTCTGTTGCTTCATGTTTGTGTTTCTTTCCCTTTGGTGTCTCTGTTGGGAGCTGTGGGTTAATTGTATCGATTCCTGATCATTCCTCCACTTCTATTTTAGATACTCACAATAGATTTGATCCATTATCATCCCTGTCCGAGCATGATAGTCCGATACCAGACAATATTGACCCACCCGCTGCAGCTTCTTCGCCCATTGTGGAGCAATCAAGAGGAGCTAAACCGAGGACCAAAAAGGCGGTCCTCAACCATCCCCTCAGGATTTTGATTATGAATTGTCAGTCAATTAAGAATAAAAGAACCGAAATTCACACTATTATCGACTCAGCTAAATCAGACATCATTTTGGGGAATGAGTTTTGGTTAACCCCAGATATAAAAAAAAAAAATCGTAGGTTTTCCCAGATTCATTTGAAGCCATCCGGAAAGACAGGGTTAGAGATGACCATGATGGTGTCTTCGTGGCATTCAAAAGAGACCTGCTCTGCACAGAAACTCCTGACTTGGACACCAACTGTGAACTAGTTTGGTGTAAGTTGAATATTATTGGATGTAGGATCCTGTACCTTTGATCTTTTTACCATCCACCAGATCAGATTGACACAGATTATCTTGAGGCTTTTAATACATCCTTGGATAGGATAATGTCAAATGGAAATGCCCACATATTGGTAGGAGGGGACTTCAATTGTGGTGATATTGAATGGAGCAACCAACAGGTACCCCATCTCCCCCATGGGGTGCCGAAAAGGCAAACACAACAACAACTTTTGGATATAATAAAGGAACATTGCCTCTCCCAAGTTTTAAATATACCCACCCGGCAAGAAAAAACCGTAGACTTGCTATTCACAAATTCCCCATCCCCAGTTAGTCGTGTCAAAGGGATGCCTCCGATCGGCAAGGCCGATCATGATATAGTTTATATTGAGTACGATATAAAAGCAAAGCGAACCAGACAGGTCCCGCGTAAAATATATCTATATAAGCGTGCGGATTTGGATGGTCTGCGCGACCATATGCCACGATTTAAGGATTCCTTCCTTTCCTCTGACCTCTCTTGCATGTCAGTAAATGACTTGTGGGTCAGTTTTAAGACCAAGCTCACGAGGGCCATGGAAAGGTACATGCCAATAAAAATGACCAAAACAAAGCATAGTGTACCATGGATCGATAGCACGATCACATCTGAAGGCGTGACAGAATGTACTTTCGTGCTCGTAAGTCTGACAATCCCGACGTGAAGAACCATTACAAAAGGCTCAGAGCACATGTACAAAAGGTAATTAGAGATGCATATTGGAAGCATGTTTCTATCATCTATACCTTTGATGATGAAAATATTGACCCCGAGCGCCCCCAGAAGAATGGAAAGCTAAGAAAGGGCTTGGTTCACAAATGCCAGTTAACTGCCTTGTAATTAAATTCCTATGTGAGCAACATGTTCAATACAAAATGATCTTCTAATTTTTGTATACTATGACCTCTTGTGTCTCCGACAATGTATGAAATAATCAACAAAACTGCCAATATCTGAATGAAAATTATGTAAAAATAGACACAGTCTTCACCAAAATCGAACATTTTCTCCATATTTATCATAAAGAAATCAAGAAAAAAATATGAAGACCTACATGCGACACAAAGATTTTTGGTCGAAAGCTCCGAAAGTACAAGAAAAACATTTGATTAAATTTCCAAGGTGTCGAAGATGTGCATTCATTGTTAAATTAAAGGAAATGTACCCTGTCCCCCTACCTAATTTGTACGAGGGCTCGAGCTATCTTTACTGCCAAACAGCCGAAATTTAGAAGAAAAAATATGGATCAAGATCAAGGCAAAGAAAATGAGACCCATTAGAAGGTTTTGCTTATGATGTTTTATTTCTAACGCTATTGCTTGTCCATAAAATCACGGTATTTTGGCAAGAACGCTGTCAATCAAACAAGGGACATTACTCTTACTGCAAGTCGCTGTGCGTCATTGTTGACGGATAAGAGACTTGATTCCATGTTACAAGTTCAGAGCCATTTATCATGCATATTTTTAGAGTTTACAGACCCTTAAGTTTAACATTCATACAGAGTACAGTGACAGATTATTTGATTCATTACTACGTCTATATCAATATCCACCTTAGTATTGGACGATGACGTCATCTGTCACAATGGCCTAATGGTTATACACTTCGGTTAGCATCTAAAAGGCCTCCGGTTCGTTCCCCACTGCCGGCGTCTTTTTTTTTTTTTCATTTCTTTTTTAACTACTGTTATGCTTTGAAAAAATACTTTTTATTTTCCACAGTTGATTTTTTTTTAATTATTGCCATGCTACTAAATGGGCGAGTATTATGAATGTATTATGCTTCTCAAAGGAAAAAAAAATGTAATCGGGTGCTTCCACCTAGAGCTTAAACGATCGCACAAAAGTACAGGTAACTGCCTGCCCATGTAAGGTGGTGCTAGTTGGACCATCCATGCATATAAACCCATTGGTTTCATTGGGCAGCAGGGCTTGGTGGGTCATTGCCTCTCATTGTCGTGTAAATGTCTCACAAAGTTAGGAGCGACGTCTCCAAAATGCCCTAAAATCGTGTTGATGTGGACGTTAAACCACAATTGAAACGAACACCTCGTCAGCAGACCACATCAATAAGTTATGACAGCAAGTTTGTATATGATGCCCTGCTTGTTGAACCCGTGTTTTTAAAAAGACAAAGGGCAAAAAGATGCACGTATGATAAATCCAATTTATGATAATGCAAGTAGCTTAATAAACTGGATTCTGGGGTTGAAGGAAATTCAAATGCGGGAATAAAGAGATGGAAATACTTGTCATATATAAAATGAATTCATGTATGATAAAAAGTCGTATTTGATAAATGTAAGTAACTCAATAAACTGGATCCTGTTTTCATATACGATCAGCTGTAGAGGCTTCAAATGTGCGAATAAACAGATGGAAATACTTGGACAAATCTGGTTCCTATCTATCTATCTTCAATCTATCTATCTATCTATCTATCTATCTATCTATCTATCTATCTATCTATCTATCTATCTATCTATCTATCTATCTATCTATCTATCTATCTATCTATCTATCTATCTATCTATCTATCTATCTATCTATCTATCTATCTATCTATCTATCTATCTATCTATCTATCTATCTATCTATCTATCTATCTATCTATCTATCTATCTATCTATCTATCTATCTATCTATCTATCTATCTATCTATCTATCTATCTATCTATCTATCTATCTATCTATCTTTACAATATGAAATTAAAGTAATACTTCTATATCTCAGTCTTATACTGTACGGTTTTTGAATACCTCTGTTTACTTGGCATTCACCGCAGAAGAGGAAAGAATATACCACTGAGGAATAGTTAAAGGAAGAAAGGAATGTTTCAGGGCATCACTACAGGATTGGTGCCAACAATATTGTGAGTTGTTTACTTTTTATTCTCTTGTTTGGGTTGAAGCTGTCTCAGGGGTAAAATATCTGTCTTTATTAATAGAGTATTTTATAGAAGAATGTTAAAGATGACTGTTCACGAAGGGCCTCTCGGGATGGCCATTCTAGATCGTTAAGCATGTCACGGACTCTTCTTCTATTTGGCCATCATCAGCAGGCTCATCAAGAAGCTGTCCTCTGCACCTTCTTCCACTTGCTGAATCTGAGTTTTAACATATGTGTGCCAAATGTGTGTTGCATGTTCAAGTAGATGGCGAAACAGTGTTTTATATGCAACACCCATTGTCTGCCTAGGTGCAAAGGCAAAGTTACGTCTAAGAAATGCCAAAGTCCTAGTTGCTTTCGATGTTATCTCTGAAATGTGTTGACCCAAATCAGGATCGTCAATGATAGTGATACCCAGATATTTAATGGCTCAATTTTTTTAATAGTGTATAATCAATCTTAACTTGCTTGTCCGGAGGATGCCGTGACACCCTCATTGAATGGTATTGGGCCACATTGAACTTCATCTGCCAATCACCCTCACACTGTGCTGGTCGATCCAGGCCATCTTGTGAAATAAGTCGGTCAGAAGGAGAATATATGTTCCTTTACAGGACAAAGCCATCAGCAAACAAACGGACGGGTGACCTAATATTATCAGGGAGAACATTAATGAATACCAAGAAAAGAACCGGCCTAAGGACTGAACCTTGGGGGACACCAGATAAAACTGAGACTGAATCAGAAGTACAACTTATTGTGAGCGTCCGAAACCCGCCATGTGTAGATCCTCTTATCCGCTAGTTGAACAATTAATACAATAGCCTTCCGTGAGGTTCGTTGCCAAGGACCTTGACAAAGTCCATGGTGATCATGTCAGTCTGTTTGTGGCACGGTTTATGGCCCCATCCAGATTGTTCATTATATCATTTTAAAATTGAGCTAATTGAGTTTCGCAAGACCTTTGACTTCGGAAAACATGTTGACAGTCGGCAAGAATGCTCTCAAAGGTTAGGTGCTTGTTGATGTTGCTAACTAATACATGCTCCAGGGTTTTGCAACAGGGTTTTCCAGCCATAAAAAGACATAAGAAGAAGCGCACAGCCCTGATTTTACAATGACATTTAACAATCGAATGTTTGTTCAGTAAATTAAGAAAATACAACTATCTCAGTGGTTTTCCAGCAAAATATATCCGAAATGCCAGATAATCCTGCAGTGTATACGACTTTTATTAGCTTTCTGTGTAATTGAAGTAAAATATATATTATTGCATTGAAACGTTTTTGAAGTGAATGATTTTTCATTAATTAGCCCATGGGCCACTATGCTCACCAGAGCTCATATGAGTCACTTTGCTCACCAGAGTTCAGGTGGGTACTGCTCACTGGAAGCCATCTGTTTTATCAAGCAGAGGCAGACCCCAGCCAAGGACGCTTCGGATGAAATCTGAACCCATTCGACCCAGTGACTTCAGAGATGTCTTTTAATGTGCTGGCACCAGATGACTTATGATAATGGACAAATGCCCAGCCTTTAAGTCCCCCCAGCAACCTTCGGCTCTGGTCAGATAAAAAATAACAACAACCAAACCTGTAATGGCTAATATGGTTAATATTTCTATAGTGTCAGATTCATGTAGTATATGGATGCTGAGGAGCCCAATGTTATAAAGCGTTGAGCATTCTATGGTTTCTGAGGATATGCTTATTTATTTATTTATTTCCGGTTCTATGACAGCCAATAAAAAGGAGCAGCAGCCTAAAATTATATGGCAAATAGAACATGGCTTAAGGAACATTTCTATGAAAGTTTTGTCACAGTATCTGCAATGACTTGGTAGTTAATACCTTTTTTTCATTTTTCTAACTCTAAGTTGCCATAGCAACCAAATTAATGCGCCAAATGCCATAAAGAATAAAGATACATAAACTTTCAATCCCCCAGTCCAAGGATTTAATAGATGAAATTTGGGTCTGATTGGCCCAGTGGATTAAGAGGAAATGTAGTTAGAAAGTGTTGACGGAAGACAGACGACGATGGACAATTGCCCATCCTCCTATATGCGTCCTAGGAGCCTTTGGTTCTGGTGAGCTTAAAATACTTTTACTTGAAGAAAAGGTAAATAATAAACACATTATAACTATGTCAACTTGATCTGCCGTTCAATATTGCATCTCGTGATCTTTCCTCAATAAACAGTCACTTTTGTGATACAGTTCGGCAGATCAAGTTATGATATAATAATGTGTATATATTGAACATCTAAACCCGTTCGTTACCATGGCAACATAAGTTTTAAAGATATGTTCTTCCATATAAATTGTTGCAGAACCTGGAATGCGTCTTCCTAGTAATTACAAATAGTATTGTTATCCTTTGTATGTTTTCTGACCACAAACGGGATAAAATTAAATCAAAAATGAAGTTTTCATCTGATGTTCTTTTGTTGCTATAGCAACCATACTACATAAGCTTGGAACTTATTTTTGCCGTTTTTTAAGATACCACGCCATATACTATTAACACAAAAAATTTTAACCATTTTTGAAACAGGGCCATTTTTGGCCCTTCGTGAACCAAGCCCTTTTGGTCATTTGTAAAATCACCGAAAAAAGAATCATTTGGGATCATCTCACTTAGGGAAAATGGAATTTTGAAAACGGAATCATGCGACAAAAGCAAATATATGCAATAAGCAGTTTCAATCGGCGTTTACACGTGAAGCTGACGGTGAGCTACCATCAAAAGGTAAAAGCCGTTCCCCTGTATGGGGGACATAACAGTTGACCCCAAAGGGGTCGCAAAACTGTTGGACAAGCTACCATACATAAGGCATCTGGGCCTGATGGTCTACATGCAAGGGTGCTTAAGGAATGTAGTGCTGAAATATCTCCCCTGCTGGCCTTTATTTTCAATGAATCGCTTGCTCAGAGCACTGTACCAGATGACAGGCGACAAGCAAACGTAACCCCGGTCTTTATGAAAGGAGAAAAATATGATGCTGCAAATTACTGCAGACCGGTGTAGTTCATATCTGTTGCGAAACGCTGGAGCATATATTAGTTAGCAGCAATAACAATCACCTAGCCCCTGAAAGCATTCTTGCTGACTGTCAACATGGTTTCCGAAGTCGAACGTCTTGTGAACTCAATTAATTCAATTCTACCATGATATAGTGAGCAATCTGGATGGGGCCATTAATCGTGGCCCCAAACAGACTGACCTGATTATCATGGATTTCGCCAAGGCCATCTACACGGTACCTCACATGAGGCTATTGTACAAATTGGATCATTATGGGATAAGAGGATCCACACTTAAGTGGAATAGCGCATGGCTCTCTGGACGCACACAACAAGTTGTACTTGATGGCCAAGCGTCGGATCCAGTCCCTGTTTTGTCTGGGGTCCCACAAGGTTCGGTACTTGGACCGGTCCTTTTTATTTTTATTAATGATCTTCCTGATAATATCAGATCATCTGTTCGTTTGTTTGCTGATGATTGTGTTTTGTATAGGAATATATATATTTCTTCTGACTGCCTTATCTTACAAGATTCCGCACCCCCCCCCCCCCCGCCCATCGGGGCTTGAAGAAATAAATGGGTGATTGATGCTTCCACGCAGAGCTGAAACCGTCCGCACACTAGTACTGGTAAACCGCTTAGAGGATCTTAGCCTGTCCAGGAACCGCGGAGCGAGGCGGACCGTCCATGCTTGTAAACCCTATTGGTTTCATTGGGCGACAGGACTTGATATGTCATTTCTTCTCAATGTCGGGTAAAAGTCCCACAAAATTGAAAGCAACGTCTCCAAAATGACCTGTACTGTGTTGACGAGGATGTTAAACCTCAAATCTAACAAACAAACAAATTATCTTACAAGATGACCTGGATAGCCTAGCACGTTGAGAGGCAGATTTGCAAATGAAGTTCAATGTGGCAAAATGTCATTCAATGAGGGTGTCACGGCACCCTCCAGACAAGCAGATTAAATTCAACTACTCACTACATCAGCATACATTGTAACATATTCAATCCGTAAAATATCTTGGTATCACCATCACTGATAATCCTGATTGGGGTCAACATATTTCTGAGATTACATCTAAAGCAACTAGGACATTAGGGTTTCTTAGACGCAATTTGGCTTTTGCTCCTAAGCAGACAAAGGATGTTGCATACAAAACCTTGGTTCGACCTCAGCTCGAGTATGCATCACCTGTTTGGCATCCCCATGTTAAAACTCAGGTTCAACAGGTTGAGAAGGTTCAGAGGACGGCTGCCTGATGGACCTGCAGGCGAGGGCGGAACTTAAGTACTGTTGGTGAAATGCTCGATGAGCTGGAGTGGCCATCGTTGGAGGCCCGTTGCGAGCAGTCTTCTTTAACCTTCTTTTATAAGATACACTCTGACTAAGTGTCTCTTAATAAAGATAAATACTTGACCCCTATGACTACTTCAACTCAAACAAGGGCATCAAAATTAAACAACAGTCAATATCGTAGGTACCAGGCCTATATTGATACCCTGAAGAATTCTTTCTTCCCTAGAACTATTCCTCAGTGGAATAGTCTTTCCTCCTCTGTGGTAAATTGCAAAACTGCAGAGGAGTTCAAAGCCCGCTTGGGGTAGATTGGGACCCAGAGGTGTGCGTTTTAGTACACCTCTGAAAGCAGATTGTAAATAGTTTTAAGAACACATCCAGTAATGTTTTTTTTTTTTTTTTTTTTTTTTTTTTTTTTTTGACTTGATTTGACTTGGAAGCTGGTTCCCTAGGAAAGAAGGAAAAGCATGTGTAGTCCTTCTGAGCTTTCAACTGGCGACACTGGTGTTCTCTAAGTACATATTTTCATCAATGACAACAAGATACTTTCGTATCTTATACAGTGTGGTCAGTCAAGAGTCCACTCGTCTTTATTCAAGGAGTCGCTGTTCCAAACCACGAAGCATGTCAGATACGCAAGATGTATTATGGTACCTTCTAGTAACCCATCTTGCCACTCTCCTCTGTACCATCTCGAGTTGATCCACCAACCTGTGGCATATTTTGTCGCCTTCTTCTGGATTTTTTATGCTTTTCGGGTCCCATACTGTTCTACAGTATTCAACTATAGGACGGAAAATAGATTTGTAGGCCTTTTCTTTAATTGTGTTCGAGTTGCTCGATAGGCAGGCGATGGCGGAACAAACGTAGCGTGGGTGATATGTTTGATTAATAGCCATCGCTTGAGGCCCGTCGTGATCAGTCCTATTTAACCTTCTTTTATACAGTGTCTCTTAATAAAGAAAAAAAAAATACTTGATCCCCGTGACTAGTTCAACTCAAACGACGGCATTACAAATTAAACAACAGTCAATATCGTAGGTATCAGGCCTATAGTGATGTACTGGAGAACTCCTCCTTCCCCAAAACTGCTCCTCTGTGAAATAGTCTACCCAGGGCATAATTAAAGCTTGAGAGGGATTTAAGCCCTGAAGTAACTTTAATGTAAAGTCGATTGGCGCCTGATGCGCTGTCTCTGGTCGGGCCCATCGGAGTCTAACTGTTGGTTTTCTTTTGCTCCAGCATTTCAGCGGTTTCTTGCTGTCGAGTCCTCACCGTTGTTTCATCCCTGTCGTTGTTGGATTTTTGTGTTCTCGGAGTTGCACTGATGAGTTACGAGGCCTTCATGGGAACTGAACAAATTATTTGCCTAAATCACGACGGAAGTAGAGGCGGGGATTGCGGCCGCGGAAAATCCATTTAAGCCCCCCCCCACATCACACACAAACACACACACACACACACACACACCGACTGACCGTTCCAATGTGGTCCTTCTGACGCGGTGTATTTTTGGTATGGTTTGTCTTTGAGTGTGTGTATCGCTTATATTTTTGTTTTGGATAGCCAATCGGCCATTTTGCGAGAAAGTAACTGTCCTTTTGGCTTTCCACTATTGATGTTTCCATTAGGATCTAGTAATTTCATATTTGTGCTTCTTTCCCTTTGTTGTCTCTGATGGGAGTTGTGGGTTAATTGTATCGATTCCTGATCATTGCCTTCAATTCTATTTTTTATAATTCCCAATCTTATCTCTCAGTAAACACTACTGCCATCCTATTTTATAAAAGGGGTGGAATACCTTGCCTGTTTTTTTTTTTTTTTTTTTTTTTTTTTTTTACTATTGACGTACATGTAGAAATCTCTGGGATAGCCTTTACATAACTACGATGGAGCATTAGGGCCAGGTACACTTTTTCTTTTTTGATAGGTATTTCGAAATTTCGACTTAGTAACTAGAAATTTCGACTTATTAACTAGAAATTTCGACTTAGTATCTCGAAAGTTCGACTAAGTAGCTCGAAATTTCGACTTATTAACTCGAAATGCCGACTTAGTATCTCGAAATTTAGACTCGAATTTCGACTTAATAAACCGAAATTTCGACTAAGCAACTCGTTATTTCGACTAACTATCTCGAAATATCGACTTAGTAGCTCGACATTTCGACTTAGTATCTCGAAATTTCGACTTGTTAACTCGAAATTTCGACTAAGTATCTCGATATTTCGACTTAGTAACTCGAAATTAGGCCCGTCGTGATCAGTCCTCTTTAACCTTCTTTTATACAGTGTCTCTTAATAAAGATACATACTTGGTCCCCGTGACTAGTTCAGCTCAAACTACGGCATTGCAAATTAAACAACAGTCAATATCGTAGGTATCAGGCCTATAGTGATGTCCTGGAGAACTCCTCCTTCCCCAGAACTGCTCCTCTGTGAAATAGTCTTCCCAGGCCCTAATTAAAGCTTGAGAAGTATTTAAGCCCTGAAGTAACTTTAATGAAAAGTAGATTGGTGCCTGATGCGCTCTCTCTGGTCGGGCCCATCGGAGTCTAACTGTTGGTTTTCTTTTGCTCCAGCATTTCATTGGTTTCTTGCTGTCGAGTCCTCGCCGTTGTTTCATCTCTGTGGTTGTTTGATTTTTTGTGTTCTCGGAGTTGCACTGATGAGTTACGAGGCCTTCATGCAAACTGAACAAATTATTTGTCTAAATCACGACAGAAGTAAGGGCGGGGATTGTGGCCGCGTGAAATCCATTTAAGCCCCCCCCCCCCACCCCCCCCCCACACACACACACAAACCGACTGACCATTCCAATGTGGTTCTTCTGACGCGGTGTATTTTTGGTATGGTTTGTTTTTGAGTGTGTGTATCGCTTATATTTTTTGTTTTGGATAGCCAATTGACCATTTTGCGTGAAAGTAACTGTCCTTTGGCTTTCCACTATTGATGTTTCCATTAGGATCTAGTTATTTCATATTTGTGCTTCTTTCCCTTTGTTGTCTCTGATGGGAGTTGTGGGTTAATTGTATCGATTCCTGATCATTGCCTTCACTTCTATTTTTATAACCCCTAATCTTATCTCTCAGTAAACACTACTGTCATCCTATTTTATAAAAGGGGTGGAATACCTTGCCTGTCTGTTTTTTTTTCTTACTCTTGACGCACATGTAGAAATCTCTGAGATAGCCTTTACATAACTACGATGGAGCATTAGGGCCAGGTACACTTTTTCTTCTTTTGATAGGTATCTCGAAATTTCGACTTAGTATCTAGAAATTTCGACTTATTAACTAGAAATTTCGACTAAGTATCTCGAAATTTCGACTTAGTAACTCGAAATTTCGACTTATTAACTCGAAATTTCGACTTAGTATCTCGAAATTTCGACTTAGTTTCTCGAAATTTCGACTTACTATCTCGAAATTTCGACTAAGTAACTCGAAATTTCGACTTAGTATCACGAAATTTCGACTTGTTAACTCGAAATTTCGACTAAGTAACTCGACATTTCGACTTAGTATCTCGAAATTTCGACTTAGTAACTCGAAATTTCGACTTACTGTCTCGAAATTTCGGCATAATAACTCGAAGCTGACTCTGTCATCTGCGATGTGCATTCAACTCTAAATTGGGATTAGCCATAACAGGAATCTTGTCATGGTCAACTCAGAGTTGAAAGAAGACTTGAGATCTCAGAACCAACTTCCAACAACTACATTATCACGGTTTAAATATGGATTTTGGATATTTTGCATGTTTAGCGCCAGAAGTCATGCCTCGTTTGAGAACGAATCATTTGCCATAGACCTGTGTGCTAGGCCCCCTCTGATACGGAATTGAGACATTGGCTTGGCTTGCTAGAAGCCCGGATTTGAATCCCCTGGAACATATTTGGGAGATTCTTTGGCTTCGAATATAGAACATTGAACCCCACCCGACCACACACACACGTGGCTAGAGCTGACCAGTCAAACAATTCGACATCTGACCGCTGGGATGGAACGAAGGGTCTAGGAATCTGCTGCTCTATCAAAACGATACATCTACGCAACTTATTCTGGTATTACATGTATATATCGCATTTTCTTTGTCATGTTAGTCATGGTGTTCGTGTTGCGTAGTTTACCAGCTTTTGGGTAGCCAGGACGGTGCACTTTATAACATTCATCCCCGCCCCGCAATTGATGTCAATGGAGCGTTTTCGGACACCGAATTTTTATCACCGCTGCCGGGGATCGAACCCGGGACCTCTAGCATCAGAGGCAAGTGCATTAACCACTGAGCTATCTCTAGAGTGATCCAAGGAATCGAAGAAACCGTCATATTAGTTTTGAGGGGATATGCTGATGAGAGCTGTGGGTTAATTGTATCGATTCCTGATCATTACCTTTACTTCTATTTTCAGCCTAAGTTCTGTCCTGTGTCCTTGCTTCCAAAAGAATACACTTTCATAGAACATAATTTGTAATACCAAGACTTCGAACACGTTCCATTGGCACCATTTGCAGGGATGAATGTCATAAAGTGCACCGTCCTTCGGATCGGGACGTAAACTGGAGGTCCCCTGTGCAGAGAGAACCATCCCCTGTGCAGGTTAAAGAACCCGACCGTAATTACACGATTACTTTGTAGGCTTTCATCTCGCAAAACTGGAGTGTATGTAATATACACCGTCTGTGCCCCCTCCTGGGTTTAAGGCGAAACCGGAAGAAAGAAGGAAAGTACCGTGAAATAAAAACTGTGGAAGATACAGTGAAACTTCAGTATGATATTGACAAACTGGGTAGCTGGGCAAGGAAGTGGGGAATGCGGTTCCGACCCAGTAAATGTAACATGATGCAACTTACAAGAAAGAGAATCAAAAAGAGCAATGCTACCTATGAATTGGAAGGAACTCTCCTTGAAAATGTAGAAAGCATTAAATACCTTGGTGTGACAATCACGAAGGCCTAATTGGCCGAAACTAGCTAGTCTGGCCCAGAAAACATTTACACTCCATATTTTTCACTTCTGTGGTGTATTCCTTGCTTCCAAAGGATAACCCTTTTATAGAACATATTTAAGATGGAACACTCACATTAGTAATGTCTGTACTAAGGCAAATAGGACCCTTTGCTTCTTGAGACGGAATGTCAGCATGCGCACAAGACGTAAAAATGGCATACAAGAGACTGGTTCGTCCCGTCCTGGAATATGCAAGTACGTCTTGGGATCCACCTACTGTTACCCTCCAGGAGGGACTGGAGAAGGTCCAAAAACGCGCATCCCGCTTTGTAACTGGGAACTACTCGTTTGAAACTGGGAGTATGACTGGCATTCTGGAACGATTACAGTGGGAGTCTCTTAAAGAGCGGAGAAAACAAAGAAGGCTGATACTTTTTATATAAAGGTCTAAAGGGTAAAGCAAGTATACCCATGGATGACCTTGTTTCCCCTTCAAAGACAACACTACGGAAAAAATATTCACTAGCCCTCCAAAAATTTGCACTAGGACTGACATCTACAAATTTATCTTCATCCCTAGGACTATCTCAGATTGGAACGATGCCTCTTGATGTCTGCAGAAGGTGCAGACGATTCCATCGCTAGATTCACCACTCTTGTGAGGTTTATGGACTAATTCTGTCGGTCGAAGGTCCTGGTGAAAGACTGTCTAAGGACGTGTCACCAGTAAACAATTCTGATTCTGATTCCAGAATTAATATCAGGTCATCTGTCCGTTTGTTTGCTGATGATCGTGTCCTGTATAGTATCCTTCTGACTGTCGCGTTTTACCAGATGACCTGGATCGACTAGCACAATGGGAAGCAGATTGGCAGATGAAGTTGGGTTACCCTAAAATGCGAAAAGGAGTCATTTTCGCGAAAAGGACTAACCCTAAAATGCGAAAAAGAACTTTTTTTATACGAAATGGAGTCTTTGCATTGAAAAAGTCTGTCAATTTAGTGAAAAGGAGCTTGATTTTTCGCCCTGCCAGGTCAGCCAGAGGATAAAAGTTTACAGACGGCACCGCACAGTGTTTTTGTTTTATTAGTCTGTGACACGTGGAGGTGTGGCTAGGACATGTCACCCACAAAACAAGACAGTCGTTTCGTAGCAACCATCAGCCAGCCATTTTTGTTATTCATTTTATTGTTTTTAGGTTGTTTTTTTGTTTTTTTTTTGACAAATATAAATAAGTATATTTTTTTGTATTTGTTTCTCTCTCTCTCTCTCTCTCTCTCTCTCTCTCTCTCTCTCTCTCTCTCTCTCTCTCTCTCTCTCTCTCTCTCTCTTCGTATAACTTTTCTACTCTCCTGTTGATATGTCTCAGATACAATTTTAAGTGTTTTCCCTTATTATCAATTACAACTAATTATTTGATCGAAGTCGTATCATAACTAAATGGTTTCTGATAGATGTCAACAGGAGAGCAGTAAGGTCCTGTACATGTTTGGAGACTCGGCAAGCGAATACGTAGCTGATGTAATTCTAGTAGAAAACAAAATGTTATCTGCTTATTTTGACAAGAAGCAAACCCAGCGGACAAATAACGTTTAAGCAACGTCATTTCAACGTAATGACGTTGATTCGATGTTGCATACACGCCGTGTGCCCACGGGGAAAGTGTCAGATCAACGTCGGTGACAGTCTTCAGATCCCCATAAAATCAAGCTGACCCGCGTCATCACAGTGACACTGAATGCAGTTGTATCCCATAGTTAACTTGTTGTCTTGAGAACGGTCAATGTTTTGGCATTCACATTGAAACCACGTGGCGCATATCTGGAACGTGAAAAGCAAAATAATGTTTTTTTTTTCTGTTTGTTTACAGTCGAACTTCGATGGGTCTAACCCTTTTGGGAAAATACAATTTGTTTGAGAGAAGGGTAGTTCATCCCATCGAGGGTTACCAACAGTGCCACAGAGAAAGCATAATGTTGATAGTTTTGGGAATCTTTTCAGTGTTCTGTAATATCCATCAACCTATCCATCACTATATCGAAGCTGAAGGAATTCCACAGGGACTAAAAATATGTTTCGACTCACACATGGTAAATGAGCCATCTGAATTCTAGGCATAAAAGTTATACTGTATTTTGGAGTTTAATGGCCGCGTCACAACTGGCCATAGAAGTTTTACTGTGTTTTGGAGTACGACACGTGTCATCAAAATGACTATCTTACTTTAACCGCCGCCTATGCAATATAATATCAATTTACTTACCAGGCACGCGTATGGTTTCTTTCCTATAAGTTTTTTTTACCTGTAATAACGGGTTATTGCATTCGGCACGTGTCATCAAAATTGTATGACTAAAGCTGTTGGCATTAATGTCTATCTTACTTTAACCGCCGCCTATGCAATATAATTCTATGCTAATATGAGAAATCATTTTGAGAAAATCGTATTTTTTTTCTTATTTCTGCTCTTTGAGCAGAAATAAGAAAAATGTTTACCCCTGTAAACCCCAGTTTTACTATATAAAAGTGGTGTTCAATGGGGTCAAAATTATTTAGGTGTGTTTTCGTGATGAAGAGAAAGAGAAAAAAACATAACAAAACAAATTTGTAAACTGTTCTGAGAGAGAGAGAGAGAGAGAGAGAGAGAGAGAGAGAGAGAGAGAGACAGACAGACAGACAGACATTGATCTGTATACATTATTTTTCTTCTTATCCAAGCTATTGTGTGTACTCGTTAAAACCGCTCAATCTTTTTTCCAAGCCCCGATGGGCGGGGGGCGAGACAGATAATATAGTCAGAGAGAGAGAGAGAGAGAGAGAGAGAGAGAGAGAGAGAGAGAGAGAGAGAGAGAGAGAGATTGTTTTGGGTTTACATGTCAAATATTGAGAGAGTGACAGAGAGAGAGAGAGAGAGAGAGAGAGACAGACAGACAGACAGACAGACAGACATAGATATGTATACTTTTTTTCTTATCAGAGATGTTTAGTGTACTCGTTAAAAAGCCTCAGTGAGTCGTTTATAATGGTTTCAGTTCTGCGTGGAAGCGTCATGCAGCTCAGTCTAAAAGGCAGAGAGAGACAGAAAGACAGTCGCAGAGAGAGAGAGAGAGAGAGAGAGAGAGAGAGAGAGAGAGAGAGAGAGAGAGGAAGAGATGTAAAGACGAAGGAAAGAAGATACCGATAGTCTTTTCAACATCAAAATATAGATTGTGGGTACTCATTATAACCGTGTCATCGAGGCGGTTCTAACAAGTGCCCACAATCTATATTTTAGAGCAGAAATAAGAAAAATAAGGTATACCCATGTAAACATCGGTTTTACTATATAAAAGTGGGGGGTTCGAGGGGATCAAAATTATATAGACGTGCTTTCGTGATGATTTATTTATTTTATGAATATTTAATATCTCATTACGCTTACACACCCGTGCGACATATCGCATTTTTCACATCTCCAAAATGGCTACTTTTCTTATGAAAATGCATGGTATTTTTTATTATTTTTACGGCTATCATAGGTCATGGGTGCTCGTTAGAAACGCGTTGTAACGAGTACCCACAACATATGTCTTGGGGCAGAAATAAGAAAAATATTGAATACCCCCGTAAACCCAGTTTTCCCATATATATAAAGTTGGGTCTACGACAACACGTCCGTGCGACATAGTGCATTTTCGATATCTCCGAAATGGCTACTTCTCTGATGGAAATGCGTGGTATTTTTCTTATTTTTACTGCAATCATAGGTCGTTGGTGCTCGTTAGAACCGCGTTCTAACGAGTACCCACAACCTATTTCTTGGTACAGAAATAAGATAAATATTGAATACCCCCATAAACTCCATTTTGCCTATATAAAGTGGGGATTAGGGGGGTGTTCATTTCACGGACTGGTTCACGTGATGAAGTTTAAAACCGGTTGAAATGAACTATTTTAATAATTCTTAATTAAATCAACACGCTTATTAATTAAATCACCTAAATATTGTTGACGGGACTGTTAAACCCCAAATCAATCCAAATGCAAGGAACATCATTAAAATCATTTTTTTTTTTTTTTAAGTATTCATTTTAATGAAAGAAATAACATCAAGAACTTCCATGTCCCATCTCGTCCGCAACAAAAATATAGAGCAGTCCTTTTCGCTAACAGTATAAAAAAAAGTCCTTTTCGCATTTTAGGGTAAGTCCTTTTCGCGAAAAGGACTCCTTTTCGCACTTTAGGGTGATGTAGCCAAATGTCATTCAATGGGTGTGTCACGACACCTTCCAACAAGCAAATTAAGTATGATTATGCACTTCATCAGCAAACTTTGGAGCGGGTTCATTCCGCCAAATATCTTGGTATCACCATAAATGACGATCTCGATTAGACACCGATCCTGCAAACGCAAGCTACATAGCGATGCAAGAGGCCAAAATGTGCCTGAGAAAAGAACAGTGGAAAGAGGCTGCCAGACTGAGAATGGAAAATACAGAAAACATAATGAATGCCAGAAATGACTCCAAAACTTTCTACAAACTCATCAATGAACAGAGGAAAGCATCCAATGTCCAGACTGAAAGCCTAGTAGTTGAAGGCAGATTATGTGAGACGAGTCAAGAAATCTGTGATGGCTGGGCAACTCACTTCCAGAAATTGGCATTACCGCTTCAAAATAAGAGCTTTGATGATGAATATAAAGATCTTGTAGGTCATGATGTTGAAGCCATATCTTCAATTTGTCAAATTGAAAATAGAGACATTAATCCTATCACTTATCCAGAAGTTCAAAAGGCAATGCACAAGTTAAAAAACAATAAGGCTGCAGATTCTATGGGAATCACTAGTGAACATTTCAAATTAGGTGGGCAGGCAGTTGTCAATTTTATGAGGAATTTTTTAAACCATGTCATTCAATCAAAGAGAGTATCTGTTGTCTTAAAAGAAGGTATTCTAACCCCAATATATAAGAAGGGAGACTCCATGGACCCAGGGGAATTACGGTAACCCCAGTGATATTGAAAATTTTAGAACACATCTTGAAGAGCAGACATGATAGAATTTTAGAGCAATCACAATCTAAATGAAAGAGGGGTTTTCCTAGTGGATGCTCATCGATGAATGCGGCACTTGTTTTATCTGAATGTATAATAGAATAAAAAATAGTAAGCAAGAACTGTTACTAACTACTTTAGACGCACAGAAGGCTTTCGATGTGGTCGATCACAATTCCCTTCTGAGACGGTTATGTTTGGATGGTATCCAGGGAGATGACTGGCTGTTAATCCATGACCTGTATTTGGACTGTTCCTTAAAAGTGAAATGGGCGGGTTTTGTATCTGATCCAGTGAATATAAGGCAAGGAGTACGACAAGGAGGGGTCCTTTCAACGTCTCACTTTAAACGTTACAACAATCCGCTCCTACTGCAACTGGGAGACCGATATAACGAGGTCAAGGCAGGGTCATTAAATATCCCCTATGTCACCGTCGCAGACGACATGGCTGTGCTGGCAAGGGCCTATGGTGATATGCAGGTCATGATTTGGGACGTAGAAAACAACACATGCAGAGAAAGATACTGTGTAAACCCCACAAAAAGTAGTTGTCTAAGGTATGGTAACAAGAGCAACAACAACAGAGACATATATATGTCAGGGGAAAAAATAGCCCACCAGGATAGTACTACTCACCTGGGTATTCACAGAGAAGTAACAGGAAGTGCCAACGTTGAAGAGAAGATCAATTCTGGCCGTAGAACTGCATACTCATTGATGGGAGCTGGATACCATAGTGTAAATGGTCTAAAGACTGGTCTAAATGGGCATTTGTGGTCGACGTTTGTTGTTCCCAGACTGGTGTACGGACTGGAAGTGTTGTCATTAAAGAAAAAAGATATTGAAAGTTTAGAAAAAATCCAAAGGAAATCCCTAAAGCAGATACAAGGACTTCCGGATAAAATGCCAAACTTTGTAACACTAGCTCTATTGGGCATGCATGCTTCCCCTTGAGAGTGTCATACATAAAAATGCCTTGAATATGTTCATGAATATTATGAGGAACAAAGATTCAATAGATTATGAAATAGCCTCAAGACAATAAGTAATGAAAGAAAATGATGAAACGAGCTGGTTTAACTATATAAAGACAATTTTAGAAATTTATAACATGCCCTCCGCCTATAGCCTCTTGGAGAAACAATTGTCAAAAGCTGAATGGAAAAGTCTCCTAAATCAGTCCGTACACAATTATGTAGAAATGATGTGGACATCTGAAATTGCGAGTATGCCTTCACTGAAATATGTAAATCCAAGAAATTTGAAAGTTGGAAGAAGCCACAATATTTGGTCTAGTGTTAGGGATAGTATAAATGACAACAGGCGAGCACAACTAAAGTGTAAGCTATTAACCGGCACCTATATACTACAAGGAAACCGGGCTGCCTTTAATCAATATTCGGTGGACCCCACATGTAAATTGTGCTCGAAGGCACCTGAAACTAGACAGCATTTTATTGCGGAATGCACAGCATTTACAACTGAAAGGGACTTGTATAAGCAAAAAATGGAAAATAACCCAGTTCTGGCAGACATGGTAAAGAGCAAAATCAATGACTCAGAATTAGTTACCCAGCTCACATTGGATGCATCGGCATTACTGGACTTCAGAGACTCACAGTCTGGTGTGTCAAATATACTTAAAATATACTCCAGAGAATACATATTCGAGATCCATAGGAAAAGAATCGCCAAGCTGAAACAAATATCGGAGTGCTAGTTGTACATGTATATAGACTGAACTGTACATAATCTTAAAGATCATAACCAAATGGCCAAATGTCATTCAATGAGGGTGTCACGGCACCCTCCAGACAAGCAGATTAAATTCAACTACTCATTACATCAGCATACTTTGGAACATGTCCAATCCGCAAAATATCTTTGTATCACCATTACTGATAATCTTGATTGGGGTCAACATATTTCTGAGATTACCTCTAAAGCAACTAGGACATTAGGGTTTCTTAGACGTAATTTGGCTTTTGCACCTGGGCAGACAAAGGATGTTGCATACAAAACCTTGGTTAGACCTCAATTAGAGTATGCATTACCTGTTTGGCATCCCCATGTTAAAACTCTGGTTCAACAGGTTGAGAGGGTTCGGGGGACGGCTGCCCGATGGGCCTGCGGGCGATGGCGGATAGATAGATAACTAACCTATATTTACTTATCTTACCACAAAGAGCTCATATCTACGCCGATAAGGTGGTGCTCCGACAAGTCAACGGAGGGACTCTAAGAAAACTGAACTGAACTATGGCGTTCAAACGCTACAAGACTGAACCATCAACGTTTCAATCTTATATAAACCTATAAGACCGTAATTTTTTGCCTTTTTATGGGGTTTTGCACAAAACTTCAAGCCCTGTGGGTTGACGTCTTTCCACTGGAGTGGGACAACCCATTTAAAGAAGAGTCGTGTTGCTATGTGACGCGGTGAAGCGTGACGGTGTCAACAACATGGCGGATACCGGATAACAGGTGCTTTATTGAATTCAGTCAACAAGTTGTAACTGACTCCAAGAAAATGAATATTTGAAATGCTTCATACATTCTTTAGCTTACGTTGGATTTGTTACAGTGACAAGTTAGAATAATGTTTTCAGGTTTGTGAAACTATCGTAATTTTGAATGAACGTTTGCATTTGGTAAACTTCACAAACTAAATTCAGGTGTGACATTTCTGATGAAAATTTGTGATTTTTTTCTCTCATTTACATATGTATACTCAAACCATAGATTGTGGGTACTCGTTAGACCCACCTCATTGAGCGGGTTTTTATGAGTACCTCCAAGCTACAGTGCTGTACACACTAATGTAGGCTAATTCTGCACACCTAGACAGTTGCATCCCCCCTCAAGATATACTAATTTAGAAATGAAAGGGTTTTGTTGTTGTACTTGTTTGGTAAAGTGTTACTCAAAGTTTGATGGTCCAAATGGTGTATGAATGTCATTTGACGTGTCACCAGTAATAATTCTGAAAATAATTCTGATGGTAGAAATAAATAACTGTTAATAACATAAATATCATGCGGGAAACCCCTCAAGGGGATGAATGTCATTTGACATGTCACCAGTATCTATCTATCTTCTTATACTGAGTCGGTCATATCTGGCCATTACCTCAGTTGATTGGGTGGCTAAATTTAGAATTTAGCTGGAAAATAAAAAAAAAAAGAGAGAGGCACTGGATGCGTCCTTAAAACTATTTACAATCTGCATAACAGAGGTATCCTAAAATGCATACTTCTGAGTCCCAATCTTACACTGTGCGGGCTTTGATTCTAAAGGTACCATGGCAAATAGTGCAGGCCCAGATCAGACGCTGCAGAACGTGGTGTCTGATCAGGGCATGCACTATTTGCTAACAAAATTTTCCATCAAAAACAGAATAAAAACAAAAAAAATAGGCCTGACACCCTTTAAATGGACTTGTCCAACATATAGCAATGGAAGAGTCCACTGGTATACAATGGCTGCCCCCGCCCGTCGGGGCTTGAAGAAATAGATGGGCTGCAGGCTTCGACGTTAACCCAGGAACGATGGACATTATCTAGGAAAAAGCTGGTCAGGTCTAGTAGGGTCTGTGGCTGACTGGTCCGAATGGTCCAGTTGAAAATCAGCTACAACATTTATTAAAATCCATGTTTTTGGCTGTTTTCAATTTGTTGCAGTTGCTTAAATTACTAGCTTAGTATCTATGTAAATAATTAATAATAGAAAATAATCTGATGACTGTTGAACTAATGTATCCTTTAGTATGATATGATAACATAATTTCTTTGGTCAAGTTGAACTTAGATCAGGTCCAGTGCATCCCAAGAGTTACAGGACTACCTTGTCCAGTTATTTGAAAAGATAATATTGAACCCTGGGGCTGCATGATGTTTCCACGCAGAGCTGAAACCGAACCGCACACGAGATCTGGTAAACCGCTTAGAGGATCTAAGCCTGCACAGGCAAATCGGTGTGAGACAGTTGGTCCATGCTTATAAACCCGATTGGTTTCATTGGGCGACAGGCTTGAGATATCGTTTCACCTCAGTGAAAAATTCCTACAAAATTGGAAGCTACGTCTCCAAAATGACCTATACAGTGTTGACGGGGATGTTAAACCTCAAATCAAACAAACAAAACTAGTATTCAATGGGTTACTGGTAAGCGCTTGTGGTGCTGACTGATTAAGGCAAAATAAAATTTGGGCTTCATTAGCTCAGTTTTCAGTCCACCTCTCATCCAAAATAATATATGAAGCTTTGTTTGGTGCATGTCAAAGAAAATGGAAACATTTCATCTTTCTCATGTAATTCTGAAATAATCCCAATGTGCAGAATTAGCCTACACAACTGTATATCTTGGAGCAGAAATAATGTAAACCCCTAATTACAAGTTTGTGCAACAAACACCCCTAGTTTTGTAAACCCCATATTATATATTCAAAACTGGGGTTTGAGGGGCCTGCAAACCCCAGTTTTGAATACCCGGTATATAATATGGGTTTACAGGGGTGTTTGTTACACAAACTTGTAATTATTTTCCGTCGAATATGATTAACAATCAACATTAGCCCGGTAGAGCTTGTACATCAACAAAACTGGTTTAAAAATAACAACTTTATATCACAGTGCAGGCATAATGTCAAACAAAACTAATACATGTAAAATGGAATAACAAAGCAGAAATAACAACTATTGACTAGGCAGTGCACAAAGGACATTTGCAATTACCAAGTCATCTAGGTATGGAGTAGTCTGTGAGACTAAGGGTAAAATTCTGCCAGCCTCAATTCATTTGGAAGAAAGTTCCAGATATGGTGTGTCTCGGATGAGGACTTCTGGCCATACCATTTGGTATTGACACTTGGACCAACTGCTGTTCTATCACTTTTGAAATTTTGTTAAGTGTTTTTTATATTCACAAGGTTCACCAATATATTTTGGTGACAATATGTTGACAATTTTAAAGACTTCACATGTCTTTTGTTTTAGTCTTTGACAATGAAGGGACTGAAAGCTCACAGAGAGACAATGTAAAATCATTGTTAATGACTATCAGAGCTCTTTCCTAGACTTGTTTCGAGTTTATTAGTGCTTGCTGCACTTTAGAAATGCTACTTCAAAGGACAGTAGCTGAAAATCGAAGCTATGAATGAGCTATAAAATACAGAATATTAACCCTTATCTTGCTGTTCACGATAACCCTTATCTTTGCAAACAGTGTAAATCAAGATCAGATGGCTTCTGAATCTGATCAGGATCTACACTGGTTGGCATTCAGTTTATGAATATGTAGCAATAAATTATATCAAGTAATCTGATTGGTTGATATACAGAAATGGGTGTGCCTTAAATGAATATTCAGCAAGATAAGGGTTAAAATTATAAATTACAAGGATGAGAGTGGGTTGCTGTTATGAGGCTTCTCCTGGGTGGATGGGATGATGAGTGGGTGGATAAGTTTGTGGATGAGGAAGAAAGAGACTAATTTTATTTGTAACATGGTTAAAAAGTTGTGTGGCCATTTTTGAGGAATCAACTGGTATAGAAAATGGGATGAGGACAGCGGAACACACAAGCTTTTGTTTTAGCATATTTTGCCTTATTAGATTGGGCTTGAATGTAAGGAGTTGCTTGTTGAGCCAAATTTTTGGCAGCATGTAAGGTATGCTGTGTTTGCCCTAAATATTGGGACACTTCAACTCCTTGCCATATTTGTTCTAAAGGTGATGTGTGTGTGAATTCGGGTTTAACGTCGCTTTCAACAATTTTTCAGTCATATCACGACGGTGTCTGGTTGCGACAGGGAGCTCAATGCTCACTTTTATAGTGCTGCCTCACTGAAGTATCATGTCCCAGACACATTACATGATACCACACCCAGTCACATTATCCTGACACTGGGTCGACCAGTCCTAGCTCTACCCCGTAAATCTGAGTGCCAAGCGAGGAGCAGCTAGTACCATTTTTTAACGACTTTGGTATGTCGCGGCCTGGGATCGAACCTGTGAGCTCCCGTTCTCTGGAGCGGACACTCTACCAACTGTTCTATAAATGAACAACTCCAATTTACTACCTGGAAATAACTGGATGAGAGGCAAACAATGTTGAACCTCATGAGATGCATCTCATCTTCATTTAGGCCTGTCTGTCCAAATATATACGGAAAACACAGTAATTTCAAAAACACATGCCTATGTTAATTTTATGATAAGAGGCCCAGTGGATAAGGCCTAAAAAAAATAGCCGTGTTTCCGCTAACCTGACCGACCATGCTTCAGACTCCCGACTCTACTGTTTTTATCCATAAAAGAACAAAATAAAATTAAAACACTGACCCTACCATTTTCAATTTCCGATCCTTCCCAGTGTCGTCTTTGCATTTTCTCATAGTAATTTTGGGTACATTTTTGTAGTTTTTGGCATTACTAATAGTACCTTCCAAAATACAGAGCTGACTTTTTTGAGCATCTAAAAAGAATTATGATATACAGTGCAAGTCTCAACAGGACAATTTTATTAACAAAACACATGTACAAAAACAAAAACACATAAAAAATACAGGCCCAACCCTATTTTTTTCGGGAGAAAAAATAAAATAATAAAAAAAGTTTCTCCTACCTACTGACCAAAATTTTTTCAGCATGTTAGCAGAAACACAGCTATTTTTTAGGCCTAATGTCATTTCATAAAAATGATATGACCAACATATAATACTGTAATAATCCTAAATATTGAGACAGGCAGGCCTAAGCAAACAGTACAGACCCAGATCATACTGATCAGGGTCACTCCATGAACAGTCTGATCAGGGTCTACACTGTTTGCCAGTCTGTCTGCACTTTTTGGACTCCTTACTGGATCATGAAACAAATTTGGTAAACTTTCAGAGGAACAGATAAGCCAGGTATTTGCGTAAATACCCAGTAAAATAGAAAGAATACCCAATTATGAAATAACTTGAAGGGTAACAAAACCCAAACAAAAATCCAAGACCCCCAATTCATACTAACACTTGCATATAGCTGAAACCGTCTGCACATGAGTACTGGTAAACTGCTTAGAGGTTCTAAGCCTGCCAGGAAAAGTGGTGTGAGTCGGACCGTCCAGGCATATAAACGCTATTGGTTTCATTTGGCGGCAGGGCTTGAGATGTCATTTCATCTCAATGTCGGGTAAAAGTCCCACAAAATTGGAAGCAACTTCTCCAAAATGACCTTTACAGTGTTGATGGGGACATTTAATCTCAAATCAAACAAAACAAACAAATTATACATTCGAAACTTCCTGTTCCATTTTATAACTCAGTCATTATGCTGGCTTTTTACAAGCACATTGGAGGGGTGTACACAACTATTTAAATACAAAATATAGTGAATATGCATTTAAGCCTCTGTGAAGTTGTAAGGTAAGCTTAAATGATTACCAGTAGTGCAAGTGAGTTCAAATTAAGTGGGTAACCAAACCTGAGATACCCAGTAATTTCTTCAAATACCCAATTAAAGTTGAATATAGTGGGTATTACCCAATTCCAACAAAAAGCCTATCTGTTCCTCTGAATTTTAGGAGAATTACAGCAAGTCCTCAAGGTGTCCAAATTTTTAGGTCTTTTATGGTAACGCATGGTTACTAACTCGTAATGTCATAATGCCATCCGTGACAACCCTATGTTTTCTATTGAAATTCTTTGAAAACAATCCTAATTGTCGTCTGCTGGTAAATTTAAAATCATTTTTGCAAACAGTGTGGATGCAGAGGAGCATTCTGATCAGGGTCAACACCATGCAAAAATATGCTTGAAAAGTTAGCAGGAAGATTCAGCAGACGACAAAAACAGACAACATTTTAAGATGCAATTTTCTTGGCAGCTTAAGGGTTAAACATAAAATTTCAAGTGTGATCATTTCATAACCTGAAATTCATGAAACTCAGTTTTGATGTTAACCCATAAGATGCCAATCATGACAATTGTCATCTGCTTTGTCGTCTGCCAGTCACTTTAAATGTCCTTTTTTGCCAACAGTATGGATGCAGATCACACTGCTCCTGTAGGAACAGTCTGATCTGGGCCCACAATATTTGCCTGTATGCAAAAATATTTTCAAAAAGTTTGCAAAAAAATTCAGCAGACAACATTTTCAGGTGTAGTTTTTTTCGGTGTCTTAAGGGTTAATACGAGATGGCAGCTTGTGAAAGATCCTCTCTCTCTGTATAAAGATAGGTTTCAAGTACATATAATTACATAAAATAGGCATGTTTATGTTATGTTTACTGTTTCCAGGTAGAGTTCCAATAAATATGACAAGATGACGTCAGATGACCTTTATTTCTACAACCAAAGTGAATTTCGGAAGATACCAAAGAGGTATCGAAAGTTGCCAGAAGACCTTCCAGAGAGTCTTAGGTTTGCTCACCTGAATCCCAAAGTTGCAGCATTACTTGCAAGCAAGGAGAGAATCCACAAGCAAGAAAAGGAGGATCCTTTTGGAGATGGTCTGGGTCAAAAAAGTTTAATTCCAGATATTAATTCTGCATTCCAGAATGTTCGAAACCAGTTTGATAGTGCCTTATCTAATGATGAAGACTCGCAAAGATATCTCTTTGAAGAGGCTAAGTATTCTGCTCAAGGAATTCTGGAACAATTATCCAGGATTATTTATTTTTATGATGAACTATATAGATATATTCCAAAGAGTTTGGAGTATCAGTTAATGTCCAGTTATGTTGAATTAACTGCTGATGTAACAGTGGTTCCTAGAGAATGGCAAACACAAGAGATGAAAGAACAGTATGCCGCATCACTTCAACGCGAAGCTGTTAGTGACCTGGATGACTTTGATGATGAGCTTAGTCGACCTAGATCTAGGGTGGGTAGCATGGACAAAACTCCTAGTGAGTTTGGTAGCAGAATGAATCTAAAGAAGAGAGGTGGCCCAAGGCTTGGAGTGATTGAAGCCACTCCTGAAGAAGACCTAGAATCTCGTGTTGGTGGGAGAAAGACGGTGAGCAGGCAGTCCATGATGTCACAACACAAATTACATATAGATGTCAGTCATAGCAGGATGGGAAGTAGAGTAAGGAAAGGATCCAGTAAGTATGAAACATTGGAAAGAGTAAAAGATAAACTATAGGATAAAATGAGCTGTGTCAAAAATGTCTTTGGAAGTTTGGACATGTGGGTGTGATGAAGACCCGAATCAGCCTGCATACTCGTTTCATCAGAACATTGCCTTTTCTTTCTGCATGAAACTGCAATCATAGCAACATATAAGTTGGTATTTTGTGATAATTGAAGGATAATTTTTGTTAATACTCCATAAAAATCTGTGTTGTGGGTATTCATTAGAACTGCCTCAATTGAGGCAGTTCTAATGAGTACCCACAACATAGGTTTATATGGCGAAATAAGAAAAACTATCCTTTGATTATCACAAAATACTTTCCTTATCTGTTGCTATGTGCTATGAGTCAACATTCATTCTTATAGTGTCCAGTGAAGACTCTGTTCAGACTGCAAATGCACAGGCTGATATGAGCCTTTGCCAGGTCACAGGAGCTTGACACTACACCAGAACTATGATAATAACATTAAAAAGCCCCCAAATTGAGGGTTGCGAGACGAAGTTGACTAAGTCAGACAACCTTCAACTTTTGGGTCTTTCTGATGTTTTTATCACAGTTCCGATGTAACGTCAAGCCCCTTTGGCCAAGGACACATTCTAAAGACACTTTTTTTGCATGATATGGCTCACAAAAGATTTATAAGATTTATAATAGCCTTCATATTTAGATAAGTTAATATAGTTAATCTCCTTATTGGTAATTATAATTATAATAGTTGTAAACAGTTTCTAATTTAACCGAATAAAACAGAATATTAACCCATTTCGTACTGTAACCCCCAAAGGGGTAGCTGGCAAACTGTGCAGGCCCAGATCAGTCGCCGCAGAATGTGGCGTCTAATCAGGGCCTACACTCTTTGAAACTAGAATCGCGCAGTCGATGGCACGCCATCGCATATCCCCACGCTTTTTTTAAAGATATGCCACTGTATAAGTTCTCAATTGCAACTCCCACCCAATCTTAAGATCAAAATTCCGAAAGTGTCATGCACTCCTCAGACCAAAGACCTATCATTTCCCAAAGTTTCATGTTTCTATCTGAAACGGCGTAGAAGGAGTTATCCGGTAATTGTTAAAAAGGGGGTTTACTGGTTATGGGGGTGAAAATCCAAGTTTTTGACCTCTGGTGACCTCAAACCTGACCCTAGGGGTCATATTTTGATTGTTATGTATTCTACTCCTCAGACCAAAGACCTATCAGTTCCCAAAGTTTCATGTTTCTATCAGAAACGGCGTAGGAGGAGTTATCCAGTAATCGTTAAAAAGGGGTTATGGGGTGAAAATCCAAGTTTTTGACCTCTGGTGACCTCAAACCTGACCCTAGGGGTCAAATTTTGATTGTTATGTATTCTACTCATTATGCCGTTCGATTTGATATGTCACACAACCAGGTTCTGAAAACTTTGATTTTTACCCCCGGGACACCCCACCCCCTGGCCTGGCCCCTAGGGGTACGATCAAAATTCCGAAAGTGTCATGCACTCCTAAGACCAAAGACCTATCAGTTCCCAAAGATTTAAGTTTCTAGCTGTAAAAGTGTGGGAGGAGTTGTCCGGTAAGACGGACGGATGGACGTACGGACGACGGAGACAATTACAATATCCCCACTTTTTCTTCGTAAAGCATGGGGGATAAAAATCAGTCATTTTCCAAATAAATTTTGAAGAAAACAGAACCTGTCACCCCATAACTTTGAAATGGACTCCTGCTATATACTGTTGTTTGACTTGAGGTTTAACATCACTAAGGAGGAAGATTCTGTTTGGTAAAAAATGGGTTAAGCACTGAGGGACTTTGACATCATGCAAAATCCTTCCATGTTTGTGCTTCTAAATTTGACAGCAGATCGTAATGGTTGTAAAACATTAACAATTTTGACCGAGCAATTTCTGACATAATTCAACTTGACATGTTTTTTTGGTCACTGTTCATACTGTAACCTAAAATAATATTGTTTAAGCAACTGGCAGATACAATGTATGATGGTGGTGTCTTTAGCCTCCGAACTTTATCAAGCATAGATAAGATATTATCTGTTCTTATTACATTCTGCTTGTTATTTTGATACCCCTTTTGTGCATATTGTTTGTATGACTGTTGAAACTTTGATATCTTTGACCCAGTGATTTCTTTGTTCAATAAGACTATATTGTCATTATACATAAATCTAACCTACTAGTATTTGTGCGATTGATTTGGGTATTGTTTCACAGACCCACTCATTAACATACAAAGTCCTTGTACGAGTTTCAGCAAAGTATATATCTCTTTTTATGCTAATTTATAAATAATGGTTTTGGCAAGTATTTGATTGCTTCTCTTTCCTTCTGTGGTAAATATATTATTCCCTAAGCAAGTTGGATGTCAGTAACTTTTTTGCTCGATTCAATTTGATACCAAATAATTTTAGGGTGGAAACCTCAAAAACAGAGAAACTGATAAACAGTGCATACCTGCTGCATTCTGTGGCATCTGATCAGGACATTCACTGTTTGCAAAAGAAAAGGTTCGCCATTTTCCAAATAAATTTCTAAAACTAACTCCACCTGACACCTGGGGCTGGTTGTTCAAAACTAATGACCTGGGCCCAGTTGTTCAAAACTAATGACCTGGGCCCAGTTGTTCAAAACTAACGACGTCGTTAGCTAACGTATTGTTAAAACTTTGATCATTAAATACATGTATGGCAAATATGCTGAAATTTTTGCTGAAAAAATGTGAGCAGCTTTTGCAGATGCAAAAGCTGCTCACATTTTTTCAGCAAAAATACCAAAATTTACAATGTTGTACATGCTAGAAGAGTTAACAATATGACCACTAACGAGCTCGTTAAGCTAATGATGCTTTGAACAACTGGCCCCTGGTTAGTTGATGAATTGTCTAAACTTTTGACCATTTAATATAACAAATGTACTAATATTTTTGCTGGAAAAATGTGAGCAGATGCAAAAACTGCTCACATTTTGTCAGCAAAAATACCAAAACATCAGATTTTGTACTTCATAGAACAGTTAACAATTTGACCACTAACGAGCTTGTTAAGCTAATGATGCTTTGGACAACTGGTCCTGGTACCCACCAACCTCTTTATAACACTTTTGTTGGGGTTCAAAGCAGAAACCATCTTAGTTAAACAACCATGTTATATCCAAATAAAAATGTATAAATTATACAGAAAAATTACCATTTATCATACCTGCCAACTTTCACCCATTAGGAGTGAGTTTCACGATTTTTCTATGCATTTGGACCTCACGATCGTGTTGCCAAAATAAGGCAAAAATCACGATTTTTCCACCTCCTCACGCTTGGTATTTTTATCAGCCATATTGTTTGTGGATAGTCGTTTGGAATATCTTGGATTTCTTCACTATCTTTTTTGGAGATGGAAAAACCCTGAGTATATTTTTAGCTGTATTGACTATTTTTAACCCAATGATAGATTACCCAGTAGTGAGTACCCACAAACAAATGCAAGTTGCCAACAGTTTTCTATCTGTATGAGCATGAACAGGGATGCCCTTTGCTGATCTTTTCATGTAAGTATGTTTGAACAATTATTTAATCTCTCCCAGATTAATGAAACTAAAAAAAATTTACCTATGAATGAGCAATGTCACATATTTTCGTGACTACGAAAATCGTAGTTTTTATCTCTCAAACTAAGAATCGTATTATTAATTGTTAATGAGTGTACTAACACTTCAGAAACAATTGTTTTGCAAAATACAGGCTGTTATAGTCAGACATTAAGCACACCTTGCAATTGCATGAAAACTGTTTCTGAGTAAAAGAACCTAATTTCAGATAGATCATATATTCATCCAATCTTTAGTTATTGCAAATACTGTTAATTATTGAAGCTTAAGTATTATACCAGTGATTTATTGGATAATATATAAAATGTAAACATGCAACTTTTCTGATTGTACTAGTAGACTGGAGTGTGTCTACTAGTTTGAAAAAAATCTCCCCCATGGAAATTTTGGGGAAAATATTCACCGCGCTTTTTTTCCATCCAAAAATGCCGCGACATTCAGAATCTCCCCCATGAAAAATTTGAAAAGTTGGCAGGTATGCCATTTATGGTCATTTTTCTATAAAATCTATACATTTTTGGGATCCATCTTGAAACTGTGTTATATCCAAAACCGTGTTATAACAAACCGTGTTGTATACATATAAACTGGAAGATTCTATTCAGGCCAAAATGGGTATATTTATTTTTTCATAGTACCTACTCAATATCACTAGGAGTGGTATGCATATCAACAAAATTTCAGAGAATCCAATCCATTAGATTTGCATTAGGCATATTCATTGTGGGCCCACATGAGACTGCTCTTTCATACTTTATTATGCATGACCTAGATCACAATAAAACTGAAATTTAGACTACCTTATCCAGAGGTACTTTTTTGTTCGACTGTTGGTCAGTTGACCCAAAGTGACTAAGCACAGAAACTCTTCAGTGCTGATGTTCATGTGACTATCTGTATCACTGATTTGTAGAAAATCCAAGTAACGGCTTCTCTTTTCTTGTAGTTGTGATGTCAGAGTGTTGTGTAAAAGAAAGCTTATTGTGAAACATTGACTCTGCACATGTGCTTGGACATTGGCAAACAGTCTAGACCCAGATCAGACACCACAGAATGACCAGGGTCTACATTGTTTGCATACAGTACAGGAATTTAAGGGTAAAACAAAACAGTCTCAGTGTTCAATCTAGGCTGTGCCATTGCGCCCTGGGCCCGCTTTTTACATGAGGGGCGCACTAGAGATCATTTTTAATGGGCCCGTCTGGCCCAACTGTAGAATTTAGAGACTGTTTCTTCTGGAGTTCATTTTTGCAATTTTCTCACGGTTTTTCGGCTGCCTGTTGCGTATTGTTGAGTTGATCAAAAACCGCATATTGCCTGATCAAAACAACTTAGAAAAGCATTTTGTTTTATCTGTTTAACTAGTAACAATTCTTATTTTTATAAACCCAAATCAACGTTTTGTTTACCGGGGATGCGGCCATGCTCGGTATACTTGTGTGCGCCGGGCAGCTTACACCAAATTCGTATGCGCTGTGCGGCTTACGCTTAATACCGGACCGAAATACCGCAATATACCGAGGCGGGCGCTATTTATTATATAGAGTTCTTCTCTTCCAGAAATATTTTTAATGGCATTCATTCTAGATAAAACATGCATTTAGCAATTGAGCAAGACAATTTATCCGAATGGTTTTGTACTGGTTAAATGAGGTAATAAGAAAATGTGACCAACTCCGTATTAGAAGATGGATAGATAAACTAAATATATTTTGTCTGTGCTGTTAAACTTGTTTTGTGTCCATTTTTATCATGCAGCTAAAACCTTAAGAAAAATCTGGTAACTTTATATAGTATAATTTAAGGCCCCCCTAAATTTCCAGAGGGCCCCCAAACCCCAAATCCTGGATTGAACACTTAGTCTAAGCCCCTGTTCAGGATCATTTTTTCAGCCTACCATCAAGAAAACATGCCTATATATTTTTGATCCACTTTAATCCCACTTTTATATAGTAAAACTGGGGTTTACAGGGGTATACATTATTTTTCTTTTTCCTTTTTGTGGGGTGGTAAAACGTTCAATATGTTTTCCTTATGGCTCAGAGACAATTGACCCATCAGTGTTTCCTGTGCCTTGATTCTGGTTTTGCTGCACTACCACAAAAACCTAAAAATTTGGACATCTTGGGGACTTCAAAATGCTGTAATCCTACTAAAATTATTATAAATCTTTTTCATGATCCAGCAAGGAGTCCAGAAAGTGCAGACGAATGGCAAACAGTGTAGACCCTGATCAGACTGCTCCTTTAGGAGCAGTCTGATCTGGGTCTGCACTGTTTGCTTAGGCCTATCTGTCCCAATACTTTGGCTCATTAGGTATACTATAGAAATTTTGTTTGTCAGTTTGTCTCGGGTTCTTCACATTTAAATAATTTCGGGTTCTTCATGAATGCATATTTTGTAACAGCACTTCTTACCATAGTTGAGAATGTTGACATTTACTTATCGAAAATAAATATGAAGAGTAAGTCTTAAACCGTTGTCCTGATAAACTTTTTGAAATTTCACTTTTATGAGTGTCTTATTTACATAGAAAATTACATATCCTTAGAGCAGTCACTGAGATTCAATAAAAGCTGACAGGTCTGTGTCCTCATAAATTTACAAATCAAAAGCTACCTTGAGAGCTTTTTACCATCAAATGGGAAGTTTTACAAAAAGGCTATGTCTGGTTGGATACATTACGATGAGAAATCCATGGGACATAGTGCATTCATTGACATTGACAAAACCATTATTTTTCTGCTGAAAATTTGTGATACCTCACAATATAGATTGTTGATGTCATTAGAATCTCCACATTAAGTGGTTCTAACGAGTATTCACAACTTATGACTTTGAGCAGAAACAAGAAAAATAATGTACCAGTATAAAACCCCAAATTTTCTCTGTATAAAGTGGGGTTTTGTTTGTTTGATTTGAGGTTTAACATCCCCGTCAACCCTGTAAAGGTCATTTTGGAGACGTTGCTTCCAATTTTGTGGGACTTTTACCCGATATTGAGATGAAATGACATCTCAAGCCCTGTCACCCAATGAAACCAATAGGGTTTATTAGCATGGACGGTCCGCCAAGTGGGGTTTACAGGGGTGTTCATTACATGGACTTGTGATCTACATGAAAATACATGTGTACCCTATTCGATCTATTTACCGCACATGCTCCTATAAGCGCACACCCAAGCTTTTTCTGGAAAAAAATACACAAGCGCTCACTTCACAGTAACCTCCCAACAAATTCATATTGAGTTTTGCTGCATCTTTGACCCGGGGAAATCATATGTATATGTGGTACACCCCTATGCTGAAATTCAGCTCTATAAAATAATCATATCGAAGCTTTTTTTTCGATTTTTATTTCGTATTGAGTGTGCGCTTATTAGGTAGATTTTTCACCACAATATTTTCATACAATTTTGAAAAAACTAAGCGCACGGTGCGGTAAATAGGTTGAATACGGTAAGTAATGAAACCTAGAGTTTTCACTTCCTTCAGTAACCTTTAAAATGTCACATGCAGCAAACAGCATTTTTAATGGCTTTTTATTATGCCCCCGCATCGGCATGATGCCGGGGGCATATAGTTTTTTGGTTTGGTCTGTACATGTGTGATCCTGTGACTTCAGGTTAAGGTTTTTGTAACAGGTAAAGCCTTAACTTTTAGAACTCATATTTTCCTAACCATTTGATGGAACTGGTTCATCTTTGGTATGATTATAGATATAGGTCCAAAGTTTTATTAAGCAATACCCACACCCTTGCCTGTGACCTCAGGGTCAAGGTCACAGACTTAGAAATTTTCAATGTTAAAGACTCAGGTTAAGGTTTTTGTAACAGGTAGACCTGAACATTTTAGAACTCATCTTTTCCAAACCATTTGATGGAATTTGGTATGATTATAGATATAGGTCCAAAGTTTTATTCAGCGATACCCCCACCCATGCCCATGACCTCAAGGTCAAGGTCATGGACTTAGAAATTTTCCATGTTAGAGACTCCAGTTAAGGTATTTGTACCTGGTAGAAACTGAACTTTTAGGATGGCTTTGGTTCATATGATGATAGATATAGGTACAATGTTTTATTCAGCAATACCCCCACCCATGCCTATGACCTCAAGGTCAAGGTCACAGACTCAGGGCTCAAGCTAGAGGGCGACTCAGGCGAAGAAGTCGCCCTGTTGGGGCTCACTTCGCCTACTTTGGCGATGAAAGCGAAAAAAACTTCGCCCTGAAATTTCGCCCGTTTTTTTTTTTTTTTTTGTGTCTTCCTTGTGAACAGTAACGGTAAACTGACAAGGTGACGATAATCCTTCGATCCACTAGTGTCAGAAATCTCGGTAATTACACTGAACAAAGCTAACTGTTTATTCTGCACTTCGTGCCAGTTGCTGTTTGTTACTGTTAACCGTTAGCTCATGCCGCTCGAGCCACTTGTAACACGCTTAGTAGTCTTGTACCGTCATAAATCTATCTTGGTTGATTGCACAAAGTTTTTATTGCAATAAGAGCCTAATAAGATTACACAAGATTATGTAACTTTAACAGGTATATTTGTACCGTTAGCTCGTGGCAAAGTCCGGGTGCGGACGTACTTTGTTAAGTACTGTTGTATACAGTAATAAGATTATTCCGACCATTAGCATTGACACTGCATTAGGATTTAATAATTTTTAAATAAAGATGGTTTATTTGTTTCGCCATTGATTTGTTTGTACATTACTTTTGCATCCATCAATTATTTTCATTTTTTTATGGACAACAACAAAAGTAGGTAGCAATTTTTTATTTTGTAAGTGAAAATAATTATTACTTGCCGGTAAATATTCAGTAATTATCCAAACTCATAAAAAATAACTGATTTTCATCTAACGAGGTTGTTCCCCCTTGTTTCTTTAGTCTGTTTTAAAATACAATTGTGACAGGAACTTAGTGAGAAATGATCAAACTATAGACACATCCAAACACTACGTCATCACTCAATAATACTATTTACCGGGACTTACCGGTGGTGGGCAAAAAACGTCTTTGGCCATTTGTCGCCTTTGTAAATGCGGTGTTATTTTCTGTAAACTAGTATTTTGTTTGCAAGCGAAACGACCAAATTGATCTTTAAACTTTTAAAATAGACATGTCTTAGCTGGTAATTATCGGTTTTTAGAATTTTTGAGGTTGTTTTAATGATAATTACCTGTTAAACTCAGGCAGGTATCGAGGCGGGATGGTCTTAATTATTTGTAATAAAAATGCGCAAAAAAGGATGACTTAAAATGCGGAAGATGCAGGAATGAAGTACAGAATATATTTATCTACTCATATAAAGTGTAATTCGATCGATTTTCTGTAACAGTCAACTAAACTATACCCATAATATTAAACCTATTTACAATGTGTTTGTATATATGGTATATATATGGAACCAGCAGCTTTTTGCCAACCACGAAAGATCGTTATCAAAAGGAAAAGTAGTCACGTGTCAAAACATTGGATCCGTCTATTACACCGAAACCTCACCATTCATTATAACTTGGTTGGATACAACAAAAGTTACAGCTTGCCCAAATACAGTAAAATTACTATATTAAGACCACCTTTGGGACAGTTCAAAAGTGGTCTTTAAGACCACTTTTGAACAGTCCCAAAAGTGGTCTCTGATCAGGGGTCACTGTATGCAGAAAACAGAAAGAAAGAATAACTGCAGCCAACCAAATAAGCTTTTTAAAGCAGAATTAGTCTTCATTTCAGGTGGTCTCAATAGCGGAATTGATTGATACCCCTTTAAAACACACTTTTCTCCAAATAGGGGTTTACAGGAGAACTCATGACATTGTTGTTGTTTGGCGTTAAGCCGCACGCACTTCTCCCTAGACCCAGCAAACTTCTCCCTATTTTCCCAGGAGGGAGAAGTCACTTCTCCCAAATTTTTTGGGCTAGCTTGGGCCCTGAGACTTAGACAATTTTAATGTTAAAGATTTTAAAGAGCTCAAATTTTCCAAACCATATTATGGATTTGGCTTATATATGCTATGATGATAGATACAGGTCCAAATGTTTATTTGGCAATACCCCCACTCATGCCTATGGCTTCAAGGTCAAGGTCACAGACTTAGAAATTTTTAATTAGATATTTTAAGAGTTGATATTTTCCAACTCGTGCGATGGATTGAGTTTATATTTGGTATGATGTTAGATACCTGTCCATTTTATTCAGCGATACCCCCACCCATGCCCATGAGCTCAAGGTCAAGGTCACAGACTTAGAAATTTTTAATTAGATATTTTAAGAGTTTATATTTTCCAAATCGTACGATGAATTAAGTTTATATTTGTATGATGATTGATACTGGTCCAATACCCCCACCCATGCACGTGCCCTAAAGGTCAAGGTCACAGACAAAGAAATTTTTTATTTAAAGTTTATTAAGAGCTCATACTCACCAAACCATATAGATTTGCTTCATATTTGGTATGATGATAGTTACAGGTCGAAAGTTGTATATACCCCCACCCCTGACCTCAAGGTCAAGGTCACAGACTTAGTCTTATTATGCTTTTAAAGTTTTAGGGCTCATATTTATAGATTGACTTCATATTTGGCATGATGATAGATACAGGTCCCAAGTCTCATTCACCCACACCAACGAACCTGCCCATGACCTCAAGGTCAAGGTCACACACTTAGAAAATTTTGTTGCAACATGGATTTTCGGGGTGAGGCGGGGCCCTTGGCGGGGGCATCTGTGTCGTCTAGACACATTTCTAGTCTTTCTTATTTTTCAGAGAAAATAAGGCTTGACATTACATATGAATGGTCTGCTGAGCAGACAATTCACATGAAATATCAAGCCTTATTTTCTTTCAAATTTAACCAAACAAAAAAGAAATTGTTGTCTGCTCTAGAGTCCTCCATGGAACCTTAAGGTCTAGTTTATTAGCTCACCTGAGCCGTAGGCTCATTGGTATGTATGTATGTATGTATGTATGTCAACATTTTCAAACATCTTCTCCTCTGGAACCGCTGGGCGGACTGAAGCCAAATTTCATGTGGGACCTCAGTGGGATGGGGGAACGAAAGTTTGTTCGCGGGGTCCAGGTCACATGACCAAGATGGCCGCCATGCCCATATATGGTAAAAACCCTTCAAAAATCTTCTTCTCCGGAACCGCTGGTCCGATTTTCACCAAACTTGGTATGTGGCCTTGGGTACTCGGGCCTATCATAGTTTATTCAAATAATGGCCCTTGGATGACCTTGACCTATTTTATGCCAAGGTCAAATTTGGTAATATAGGCTTTTGAATGGCAAAAAGTGAAAACGGTGGATTTTTCGAAAACTGTTGCAGCCTTTGGCCTGAAAGTTGGTAGATGACATCAGCTAAATGAGTTAATAAGTATATATGAGATTTATAGGTCAAGGTCATTCCGTGACCTTGGGTCAAGTTTTTTAATATGTCAAACTTTAAACTTATTTTTCAGGGAAACTACTTGGTCAATTTCGACCAAATTTCATATGCAAGCTTTATGGGAGAAGGCCATGTAAATTAAGTTGATGATGTTGGGTCACAAAACCAAGATGGCCGCCATGCCCATATATGGTCAAAACCCTTCAAAAATCTTCTTCTCTGAAACTACTGGACGGATTTTCATGAAACTTGGTATGTAGCATCTGGGACGCGGGCCCATCATAAATTCTTAAAATGGTGACCCTCGGATGACCTTAACCTATTTTATGCCAGGGTAAAATTTAGTCACATATGCATTTTTATGGGAAAAAGTGAAAATGCATTATATCTAACAAACCGTTCAATATTCCACCACTAAATCATATATATTCTTGTTCCTTAAGATAGGGCGCTTTTATTGACATGGGGTCCACCAGGTCCCTTAAAAAAAACCTTCAAAAATCTTCTCCGGAACCGCTGGGCCGATTTCCACCAAACTTGGTATGTAGCCTCGGGACTCAGGGCCCATCATAGTTTGTTCAAAGAATTGCCCTGGGATGACCTTGACCTATTTTATGCCAAGGTCAAATTTGGTCACATTGGCATTTGTATGGGAAAAAGTCTAAATGGCTGATATCTTGCAAATGGTTGAGAATACCACCCCTAAACCATATGTATATTCTTGTTCCTTGTGATTAAGCATGTTTAATGACATGGACCTTGGGAGTCTAGGGGGTCCCCCGGGGACATGCCCCACCCCCTTCATTTCAAAAAGTGCCCAATATCTTGGAAACTGTTCAGATCCCCACCCATAAACAATATATATTCTAAGGGGCTTTAAGTGACATGCATCTTGAGACCCTGGGAGCATGCCCCACCCCTGCATTACATAAAATGCATCAAATCTCAGAAACTGTTCAGATCCCCTCCCATAAATCATATATTTTCTTGTTTCTTGTGATAAGGGGCATTTAGTTACATGGATCTTTGAACACCATAGGTTAAATTGGGGGCCGACACCCCCTTTAGAAATGGTTAAGCTCTCCACCCATTAACCATATATTTTCTTGTTCCTGACCTTTTAGCTCATCTAAGGCTTTATCTTGGCTAAATAAAACTGAAAATTCAAACTCAAAAGTTTTCCAACTGATCTTCAAGAGTCAGGAATGTGATTAAGGACCACTTGGTCATACAGCCAGATGCATTTAGTGACATGGACCTTAATTTGGGCCCCTGGGGGCATGCCCTACCCACATCATTTAATAAAATGCGTAATATTTCCCCACCCATTAACCATATATATTCTTTCTCTATATACTAATGTGGACATTTTCTCTTTTGAGAATGGGTTTTCAGAAAAAACTCAATAAAAATTACATCAGGATAAAGAACAAGGTTTAAAACAACTAGCGTTGCAATAATTTAGAAAATCTGTTGACAAATAAGGATTTTATAACCAAAAACACATTTGAATAGGGAAATTTCCATTGTTAAATTGCTAGCAAGGGAGGTAAATATTTCACCGCAAACTTTCAATTTCTTCATACACTGTTACCGGCCCCGATAGCTCAGTTGGTAGAGTGTCCGCTCCGGGGAACGGGAGGTCTCGGGTTCGATCCCGGGCCGCGACATACCAAAGTTGTTAACAATAATACTGGCTGCTCCTCGCTTGGCACTCAGTTTTTCGGGGTAGAGCTAGGACTGGTCGATCCAGTGTCAGGATAATGTGACTGGGTGTGGTATCATGTAATGTGTCTGGGACATGATACTTCAGTGAGGCAGCACTATAAACGTGAGCATTGAGCTCCCTGTCACAACCAGACACCGTCGTGATATGACTGAAAAATTGTTGAAAGCGACGTTAAACCCGAATTCACACACACACACACACACACACACTGTTACTAAATAACTGAAATAATCATAAATGATGCAAAACACATCATGAAGTTCAAAACATTTAAATCGAGGCCAAAAAGATTCCAGAATCAAAACTTTATGATCATGGATTATCTCCCCTTTCAATGTAAAATCTCTATTCAAATCTTATTTTGGTCATAATTTTTTTAATAGTGAACCGATTTTCAAAATTTTTGTGTGACATGTTTCAAGAAATTTATAAGCAACTTTTCTAAAGAAATCATCAATCCTTGTCTTTGTTTACTATAACGAATCTCCGATATATCATTATCAGAGATTAAAACACGTTTGGTGACATGGATCTTAGATCCATAAGAGGTCTAGAGGGACCTTGGGTGCATGTCCCTTCACCCTTTAGACCTAAGGCTGTCAGGTGAGCGTCTTCAGGACCAATGGTCCTCTGGTTTATATTGTGGCTGACTAAATCAAAGCACTAAGTTTGTTTGATTTTGATTTGAGGTTTAACGTTCCAGTCAACACTGTAAAGGTCATTTTGGAGACGTTGCTTCCAGTTTTGTGGGACTTTTACCTGACATTGAGATGAAATGACATCTCAAGCCCTGTCGCCCAATGAAACCAATACGGTTTATAAGCATGGGCGGTCCGACTCGTGCGCATCGCTTTGCCTGGGCAGGCTTAGATCCTCTAAGCAGTTTACCAGTACTCGTGTGCGGGTCAGATTCAGCTCTGCGTGGAAGCATCATGCAGCCCATATATCTCTTCAAGCCCCGATGGGCAGGGGCTGAAGCACTAAGTAAGTGATGGTCACATGGGCATAAGCATTGGAAAGCTTTCTGTGCTTTAAAACTTTGGGTGGATTGATAAACAATCAACCAAAACATCTTGTGGCACTTGAATATTAAATTTAAAAGCAATGGCTACACCTGACTGATTTTTAGGTCATATTTCGAAGGGAGACAACTTTTGTGCTTCCAGTTTGCTTTCATGTGAATAAAGTCAGAAGTAGCAAATTCCTTTCCAATAGCCCATTGAGTCCAGAAACCACAAAATGGGTAAGTGGCAAACAGTGCAGGCCAAGATCAGACGCCGCAGAACACAGCGTCTGATCAGGGCATCCACTGTATGCTAAAAGATCAGTCATTTTCAAAATAAATTTTGATGAAAACATGACTTGACACCCCTAAATTTTTAAATGGACTCCTGCTATATATAAGGAGGAAGATTCCATTTGGTACAAAAAGGGTTAAGAGAAGATCCCTATTGACTTGGAAAGCAAAAATGTTTTTGAAAGAATTGCCTCACAGGAAGAGGTATCCATTCCCGTTAAGTTCTTAATTAGGTATAAATTATGATTCGGAAAGACACTCACTACAATATTAATAAAAAGTTGTCTCGTAACTTTATAAAGTCTGTAGATACTTAAGGGAAACGCCAACCATTTCTACAAGCTGACTTTGACGATTAAAATATTTTTTGGCTGAATTTGAACCTTGCGCAGGTCACTTTTATTGAAATCTGGTGTAATAAGTACCAAATTGATTTTCAATTCAGTGTACAAAGCTACCAGATATTGTGTGATTTCTTGTTGATTTAGAACTACTTTATTACCAGTCTTATCGCACGCCCAATACCTTGTAGGGCTTTTTATCTCTCGGGTTTCTCTGTTTACTGGGTAGAAATCATTCAGTAATGTCTTTGAACAAGTTTCAATGTAAATACTGGTATCCAGGGAAGAATTTCTTCAAGTTTGTGTAGGGATTAATTAAGTTGTTGATTTTTTTTGCTAAATCAGTTGAATTTTCTTTGACTGTGACACTTCTTAAAGTTCTTTTACAAGTGTCTTGCCCTTTTCTGTCACTCATTTGACTTTTATATACACCACAACTTCATTATAACACGGTTTTGGATTTAACACGGTTTCAAGATGGATCCCAAAAATGTATAGATTATATAGAAAAATGGTCATTTTTCTATATAATCTATACATTTTTGTTTGGATATAACACGGTTGTTTAACTAACACGGTTTCTGCTCTGGACCCCATAAATAGTGTTATAAAGAGGTTGTGGTGTATACACCCTACTTTTATATGTACACCCTATTTGCTGTAATAAAGGCATTTTGTTAGACATTTCTTTCTAATCATAACCCTTGTCCTGCTGAATATTTAAATATGCCACACCCACTTTTCAATATCAGCCAATCAGATTACTACAACAAATCCATAAACTGAATGTCAAACAGTGCAGATCTGGATCAGATTTAGAAGCCATCTGATCTGGATCTACATTGTTTAGACATATCTGGGCTTAGCAGGTAAAGGGATAGACTGGAATCAGTCCAAAAGTTTAACCAATATCTTCTCCTTTGTATTAGCAATGCATTTATTTCTCCTCTCTTATACTTTCTGATCTCCAAAACTTTTGGGACTGGACTAATGCGATTTCCAGCCGGACAGTGAGATGGATGGTCAACAGGTAAAGGTGATTCACTATATGGTCAGTGTCTGGTCAAAGTTCATAACCCCATTAACTGTCTGTAACATGTTAGGAATTACAGTTTCAGCCTTAATCAAAACTTTATTATCTATTATTCAGTTATCTCATTTCCATAAATGCATTCTGTTCATTAGTATCATAAATTGTGTGCATGTATATCACTATTACATATCTTTTGCTGGGAAATCGGATGTATTTTGTTTGTTTGTTTGTTTGATTTGAGGTTTAACGCCCCCTTCAACACTGTAAAGCTCATTTTGGAGACGTTGCTTCCAATTGTGTGGGACTTTTACCCGACATTGAGATGAAATGACATCCCAATGGCCGCTCACACCGCTTTGCCAAGGCAGGCTTAGATCCTCTAAGCGGTTTACCAGTAGTCATGTGCGGGTCGGTTTCAGCTCTGCGTGGAAGCATCACACAGCCCATATATTTCTTCAAGCCCTGATGGGCGGGGGCCGATACAAATATATTGAAAATTTTACCACCCAAAAAATAAAATTTTCAGATAAAAATTCTGATATTTCATCTCCCAAATGGCCTGTACAGTGTTGACGGGGACGTTAAACCTCAAATCAAACAAAACAAATTAATATTTCTGCACAAAAACATAGATTGTGGGTACTCGCTAGAACCGCCTCAGTGGGTATTCATTAGAACTGCCTCGGTGAAGCGGTTCTAACGAGTACCCACAATCTATGTTTTGAGCAGAAATAAGAAAAATAATGTTTACCCCCTTAAATCCCAGTTTTACTTTATAAAAGTGGGGTTTAAGGTGGGGGTGCAAAATTTTATAGGCGTGTTTTCGTGATGAAAACTTTTTCATTTTACTTCATAGGAAAACCGGCCCCGATAGCTCAGTTGGTAGAGTGTCCGCTCCGGGGAACGGGAGGTCACGGGTGTAATCCCGGGCCGCGACATACCAAAGTCGTTAAGAATGGTACTAGCTGCTCCTCGCTTGGCACTCAGATTTACGGGGTAGAGCTAGGACTGGTCGACCCAGTGTCAGGATAATGTGACTGGGTGTGGTATCATGTAATGTGTCTTGGACCTGATACTTCAGTGAGGCAGCACTTTAAAAGTGAGCATTGAGCTCCCTGTCACAACCAGACACCGTCGTGATATGACTGAAAAAAAAGTTGAAAGCGACGTTAAACCAGAATTCACACACACACACTTCATAGGAAAAGCTGTCACCTATCACATGGAGATAACAAGCTAAAAGAACATTTATCATATGATTTCTGATGCTTTTTAGCCCCCCCACCCCCCCCCCCCCCCCCCCCCAGCATCGAAGGTCAATGTCACGGACTTAGATTTATTTTTAATGTTTAAGACTCAGGTTAAGGAATTTGTACCAGATAGAACTTGCTCATATTTTCCAAAGCATGAGACGGATTTGGTTTATATTTAATATGATGATAGATATAGGTTCAAAGTTTTATTCAGCCATACCCCCACCCATAACCATGGCCTCAAGGCCAAGGTCACGGACTTAGACATTTTCAATGTTTAAGACTTAGGTTTAGGTATTTGTACCAGGTAGAACTTGAACTTTTATGATCTATTTGGTTTGATGACAGATACAGGTCCAAAGTTTTATTCAGTAATACCCCCACCCATGCCAATGACCTCAAGGTCAAGGTCACAGACTTAGAATTTTTTAACCTTTTTTTTTAAGAGTTCATATTTTGAAAACCATATGATGGGTTGGGTTTTTATTTGGTATGATAATAGATGCAGGTGCAACGTGACATACAGCAGTACCCCACCTATACACATGACTTCAAGATCAAGGCAACAGACATAGAAATTTTTTAATTTAAAGTACGTTAAGAGCTCATATTTTCCAAACCATATGATGGATTTGCTTCATAATATGTATGATGATAGTTACAGGTCCAAAGTTGTATTCAGCCATACCACCACCGCTGATGTGAAGGTCAAGGTCACAGACTTGGAATTTTTTATGTTAAAGATTTTAGAGCTCATTGTCCGAACCGCACAATGGATTTGCTTCATATGTGGAATGGTGATAGATAGATAGTCAAAGATTTCATTCAGCCATTGTGCCACCCTTTCCCAGGGACCTCAAGATCATAATTTTAATGTTAAAGTTTAAAGAGCTCGCTCATATTTTCCAAACAATTTGATTGTTAGGATATATATGTAGTATGATGATAATTATTTTTTCAAAGGCTGAATCGGCAATACCCCCAACTATGCCATTGACCTCAAAGACACTGTTCCAGGTGAGTTATGCTCTCCACTGACAGCTGTTGTTGCAACCTGATTTTTTCGGGGTGAGGTGGTCCCTTGGCGGGGGCATATGTGTTCTATTGACACACTTCCAGTTCTTATTTCTACCGCAAAGCATTTATTTTGTTTACTAGTCAGAACCATTGAGGTGGTTTGACAATGTTTACTAGTATGAGGCGGTTAGCATAGATTCTGGTTATTAGTCAGAACCATCGGAGGTTGTTAGCGTTGTCAGAACCTTCTCATTGAGTCGGTTAGTATAGATTATGGTTACAAGTCAGAACCACCTCACTGAGGCGGTTAGGACTATGGTGACCAGTCAGCACTACCTCATTGAGGGGGTAAACAGATTATGTTTACTAGTCAGAACCACGTCAATGAGACAGTTAGCATAGATTATGAGAAGCCTCTGTGGTGTAGTGGTTATACTACTCTCCTTGTAAACCAGGGGTCGCAGGATCGATCCCGGGCTTCTTCAGACTTTCGGGTGAGTCTTTAAACCGAGGTCCGTCTCCGTATGACCTTAGCTGTTGGTGGGACGTAAAACTCGAACACTCACTAACTCAGTACAGACTATGGATACTAGTCAACACCACATTACGAAAACAAGCCTATTCAAATACATTGTAAATTTTACCGCAAAAAAAAAAACAAAAGCACAGAAAATTTTAAATGAAAAAAAAGTGATATTTTTCTTATTTCTGCTCAAAATATAGATTGTGGGTACACTTTAGAACCGCCTCATCGAGGCGGTTCTAATGAGTACCCACAATCTATATTCTAGAGCAGAAATAAGAAAAGCTAGAGCTGTCAGTGAAACTGACTAGGGCCCCGGCAGTGCCATCAGAGGAGTTGGATTTTTTTCAAAGGGCCATAACTCTCAGAGTAAAAAACATGACAAATGTTGATGGAAAGACGGTCAGATGGACAGGTGGACAGGTGGACAGACAGATGGATGGGCAGACAGACAAGGCATTACTATAGGTGAACTGTCAATAACTAAAGGAAGTTTCATTTGAATATCTATAGCGGTTTTGAAATAGAGATGTAAAAAAGACGGAAAAGACTGAATTTTTGTTTTTCCAAGGGCCATAGCTCTGAGAGTATTGAAACTACAGTTACTTAACTTGCCATGAAATTGTGTAATGACGATGTGACCGTATATTTAAAGTTCGAAGTTGATAGGTTTGTCGGTTTGTAAGTTATTAGAAAAAAACAACATGAAAAATGTGGACATTTTTAAGTTTTTCAAAAGGGTCACAACTCTAAGAGTATTGTAGCTAGAGTTCTGGCCCAGAAAAAGAAATGTACATTTCATATTTTTCAGTTCTGTGTTGTTTTCCTTGCTTTCAAAAGATAAACCTTTTAACCTCACTACAGTCATTGTATTTAATTTCTTTTTATGCTGCAGTGAGTACAGATCTACAGTACAGTAATGATCCTAATTATTGGGACAGATAGGCGTTAGCAAACAGTGTAGTGCTCCTGAAGGAGCATCTGATCAGGGTCTACACTGTTTGCCATTCTGTATGCACCTTAAGATGCCTTGCTGGATTGTAAAACAGATTTGCTAAAATTTTAGGAGAATTTCAGCAAGCCATCAAAGGTGTCCGAATTTTTAGGTGCACTGTATTACAGAAACTAACATGGAATTCTACAACTGCATGTTTTCATATTTTAAAGACCAACTGCAAAATCATATCTGCTTTTCAAGGCATAATACACAGGAATGACCAAATTGTCTAGAATACACCTTATCTTGGTGGCTAGAGGACATAAATCTTTTCACACACCATTAGCAGCAGCCTTGGAGTAGGGTTATCAAAACATTAGCAGCTGGACTGTCTGTTACCTTGAAGGGGTCAACAAACCATTACATCATGGACCATCGCATTAGTCCAGTCCATTCATTTGGTGCTATGGGATGGAAGTCATTGCTTTTGAGCTGGGTTAAAATTGATAAGATTATTCTTATAAGTGAAATGATTAAATGAATGGACTGTTTCCAGTATATTCATTTGGTGCTATGGGATGGAAGTCATTGCTTTTGAGCTGGGTTAAAATTAATAAGATTATTCTTATAAGTGAAATGATTAAATGAATGGACTGTTTCCAGTCTAGTAAAGGGATAACAATCCTTCAATTAAATACATACAGCCATATCATTATGATCACACACCCATGCGACATACATTGTAGTGCAGTTTTTCACATCTCAAAAAATGGCTACTTTTCAGATGAAAATCCATGATTTTATTTTTATTTTTCATACTGCAAACACAGGTTGTGTGAGCTGAGGCGGTTCTAATGAGTAGCCTAAACCTGTGTCTTGGAGCAGAAATAAGAAAAATATTGTATAATACCCCTGTTAGGTTTAGGGTGGTGTTCATTTCACGGACTTGTTCATGTACTGTATTCCTTATGCCAACTTGGGACATGTTGGGTTGAACCAAATATGCCCAAAGCAGCATGTATATTAAAACACAATAAGTTCATTAAAGTGGCAGTGCCTGATTGAATGCAATGGTAAACAATTAATGAAATTAAATATAATATAAAAGTTTGGTAGATGGGAACAAAAATAGGGGTTGCTGACTTAACCCTTATCTTGCTGAATATTCATTTAAGCCACACCCATTTCTGTCTATCAACCAATCAAATTACTTGATGTAATTTATTGCTACAAATTCATAAACTGAATTCCAAACAGTGTAGATCCTGGTCAGATGGCTTACAGAAGCCATCTGATCTGGATCTACACTGTTTGCAAAGATGGGGGTTGTCGTGAACAGCAAGATAAGGGTTAACTTCTGAAAATTTGCAGCGCCACCACAGATGATATAATTCTATTATTCAGTCTTCTTACACCAATGTATTAGTGAAATGTTCTTGCAGTATTAGTTGCAATTTAATCTTCTTTTAACAACTGTCATTGAATTCAAAATATTTTTTCAAGTTTCACTGTAATGATCCTAAGTATTAATTGGGACAGGCAGGCCTTAGCAAACAGTGCAGATCATGATCAGACTGCTCCTGAAGAAGTTTTTGTGGAACATAAACAAAAACACTATGGGTAATGATAATGGTGCTTTGACCAAGAGAAAATGACCCTATTTTTATGCCCCCCCCCCCCTCCAGCACTGACTCAAACCCCAATAGGACCAGCTCAGTTATGCACATGCTGATCCTGCTGACCAGTTTGGGTTTCTCCTCAGCAAAACCCCTGGTCATACTAGAACCACATGTGTGTTGTGTCATCCCATGTTAACAAATAGAGTTCTTCAGATAAGGCATACTGAGGAATATTCTCCTTTTTCAATACATGTAGTATAATAATCTGATAATGGAGGATCTTACATGAGAGCTTATGTATTATTGAATTTATTAAACGAGTTGAGGAAAAGGTATAAAATGGGAGGCTTTACCTAGCATTTAATGCCTTTTCCTCAATGAGTTTAATAAATTTAACAATACATGAGCATGAATTCAAGATCCTACTTATCATATGACATTTAAAACACATTTTATTCACAATTATTTACCAAAATAATAATATTCTGTAGTTAGTAAACCTGACACTGTTAAGGTCGTCATGCCCGTAGGGTTACATGGCGTATCTGACTTATTTGCATATTTAATCCGCTAGTGGATTACCGAATTTAATACATGGTGTTATTTCATTTCAGACGCGTCATCATATGATAAAAGCATATCTTATTGGGTACTTGTTAGAATGGCCTCGATGAGGCAATTCTTACAAGAACTCACAACATACATTTCTACCAAAAAAAAAAAAAAAGGGAAAATTTCTCCTTAATAGTTATCCTTGATATATTGTTCTTCTTCTTATCTTGAGTGATCATATTGTTTACATTGCATTTGAAATTCCATCCCTACTTTTCAGGAATGTCGATATACATGCGCAGATCTGGTACGATGATATTGCACAAAAGTTTTATTTATTGCATGACCAGTGTTTAAGAAGCTTGAATATTCCATATTAAAACATTGATCATGTATTTGTTTTAGGGATATTGCACAGTTTCATAATTATGTTTTATGGTGTATTTAACAGCACTTTGTGAAATATGTACATGTATACTTTTTCCGGCCCCTGCCCATCGGGGCTTGAAGAAATAGATGGGCTGCATGATGCTTCCACGCAGAGCTGAAACCAACCGCACACGAGTACTGGTAAACCGTTTAGAGGATCTAAGCCTGCCAAGGCAAAGCGGTGCGAGTCGGCCCGTCCATGCTTATAAACTCTATTAGTTTCATTGGGTGACAGGGCTTGAGATCTCATTTCATCTCAGTGTCGGGTAAAAGTCCCACAAAATAGGAAGCAATATCTCCAAAATGACCTATACAGTGTTGACGGGGAGGTTAAAACTCAAATCAAACAAACAAACAAATGTATACTCTTTGGCATTTATTTGTGAAATTGTAAAGAGAGTGAATTTGTAAAGTGCACACAAGTCTTTTTCACAGAATGTGATTAGGGTGTCTTTTCGATTATGTTCTTGTTCCTTAGAACTGCACAAATCTTGTCACATGGTGTACATGTTTATTTCCTGATTTGCTGTGGCTCTGTCTTTTCTCACCTTACTTGAAGAGCCAGGGGAGCTTATAGCAGGGATACAGACTTAGCATTTTGCTTTAGGTGCCCAGATTGCCTTAAATCCAAATTTTACAGTAAGTTAATAGGCATTTTTATTCGAAACTTAGGCTTCCAGGCCAAAACTTAGGCGTTTTGGGCGCCTGGGCGCCTGTTAGTCTGTATCCGTGTTATAGAATGGACAAGAGCCTGTCTTATTCACCATCTGCCCATATTCAGTTGGGCTAATACTGCTTGGCTTTTTTTGTGCAAATTCAATAAGTAGCATACCTGTCTTAGAGTGAAATCATAACATATGCCTTTTTAGTTTAGTTTATACTCATTTATATCAGTTTGATTGCAATAAAAGCTTCAAGCTTATTTGATTTGCTCTCAGACACTCATTCCAGATATTATCACATGCACGAGAAAGAGGCAGCGACTTTTACACCACTGCTATCCATTTTTTTTTTCCTTTTGCCTTGCATGTGTTTGATAAATGAATTTGAATAATGTGTGGACTATTTTTAATCATCTGGTAAATTTATTAGTAGTGTAATGCTGCATACAACGTGCTTTCAATACAGCAAAGACTTATAAAAAAAAATATATATATTATAGTTTATATAAGGATAGTTTTTGTCAATTCTCCATAAAAATACCTGTGTTGTGGGTTTTCATTAGGACCGCCTCGATGAGGTGGTTCTATTGAATACCCACAACATTGGTTTATATGGAGAAATAAGGAAAACTATCCTTCTACGCACCTTAAATGTTGCTATGTATACTATAAGATACATAAAAGATATTAATACGCCCTTGAATACAGGTTTGCAATCCAACCTAACAGTGCAGACCAAGATCACCAGCATCGAAAGTATAGGCATTTCAATAAATCTCACAATAAGATGAGCCAGATCTAAGAATCTGTTCATAATCAATGGAATGATCCATAATTTCAGGTGTTAGTTCCCACAGAAGCAGTAAGTTATCCGCTTTCATGCCTGCTCACTTTTTAGCTGTAGTATTGCTTTGTTTGCTATCTAATACTTGTACATTGTATTTATCTGCGCCAGATTAAAACCAATTTAACCCTTGTTCAGCTGAATATTTAAATATTTCACACCTACTACTGATTATCAGCCAATCAGATTACTTGATGCAAATTATTGCAACAAGTCCATAAACTGGATGGCAAACAATGAAGATCCTGATCAGATGGCTTCTTCAGAAGCCATCTGATCTGGATCTACATTGTTTCAAAGATAAGGCATATCCGGGATGAGCAGGACAAGGGTTAAAACCAATTTAATGTCTTGTATAATGACTCAGATCTGCATTTCCATCTTGTTATGTTTATGAACAGTCTTTTTTGTTCATCGTTTGGTAGCTCTGTTGGATGCGTGATCCAGAGGAAGAGGGTTTAAGTCTTGCGGGGTGATCAATATTCTTTCATTTAGATTCATCAGGATATCTTTTCTCCCTTCTGTCTGATCGGGGCCTGCACTATTTGCTATTAAACAAAATTTTCCTTCAAAATAGAAAAAAAATTAAAAAATAGGCCTTACGCCCCTTATATGACAAATGGACTTGTCCAACATATGATATGCAATGGAATAGTCCACTGGCATACAGTGGGTTAATAATTATATGTGTATGGGCAGCACAAATTTCATGCTCAGTTGAGATGAGTATGAAAAATGTTCCTTAACCTCAGGGCCTGGTTTTCTTTATTATAGGTTTTAACCCTTGTCCTGCTGAGCCCGGATATGCCTTATTTTTCAAACAATGAAGATCCAGATCAGATGGCTTCTGAAGAAGCCATCTGATTTCAGAAGCCATCTGATCAGGACCTTTATTGTTTGTCATTCAGTTTATGAATTTGTTGCAATGATTTGCATCAAGAAATTTGATTGGTTGATAATCAGTGGTAGGTGTGACATGTTTAAATATTCAGCAGGTCAAGGGTAAAGCTATGTACAACCACGCAACTAGCAGTTTAGCAATACAACATGCCGTCACTCTTCGGTTCATTAAAGTGCAAATATGTCAAAACACAATGACACTCTGAACAAGAATTTGCATCACAAGTAAGTTGTTTGTCAAAGTACAAAGAAACCTGACTGCATTTTTAGCATATTGGATACTGGTAATTTCTGCTTCACACAGGAAGTGGGGTGGAGCCTAATGTTTGTCAAAAAATTTATACTACTGCAAGCCCACCTTCTTCAGATTCATTGTTGACATTATGTCAGTTGCCTGAAAGTTTCGGCAAATCAAATGAGAAGGACTAGCTACGCAATCATTCTGCCAACGTTGTCATTCATCTCTAAAACCTGTTCAGAAGCACATGATAGAAAGTTCAACATGTTGCCACAAGCTTTTGGCACATCTTTGATTTGCGTTGCAGACAGCATCAAATGTGCAATGGGGAGAAGTCTTATTGCTAAACTGCTGGTTGCGTGGTTGTATATATCACAAATATATGGGCAGTAGTTCTAGGCCTTTTTCACGTCTATTCATCTATAATTTATCTTTGGCATGCTGCTTTCTGATGGGACACAGGCTGCATAATCCATTAACTTAATTGAACATTTAGGGTCCATTTGTTTCGCAAGTACAATATCAAAGGCTCTGGTATTTTTGGTAAAAAGAAAATGTCAGTAGATTTTGCATTTGCAAAAGCTAGTCACATTTTTTTTTCAGCAAAACTATTAGTGTACAATATTATGCTATAGTTCGAACAATTTAACATGAGACTGACCTTTATGCAAGGAATAAATTAGTCAATGCTATCACCTAATACATCAGCTTTCGTAAACTCCGGCATCTCGTGAATAGTGACCCATTTACCGACCTCCGTGTATTGTATAACAATATCGCCATCTACGTAAAACGACGGAAGATAAATATATGCATGCAGTCGGGTGTGAAATTATGTTAATAGAGTTCACCAGTCTTTGGTCAATTTGTTCGAACTATATATTTGATGATCAAAGTTTTAACAATATTTTAACTACTTAAGTATAATTGGGACAGGTAAGCCTAAGCAAACAATGCAGACGCAGGTCAAACTGCTCCTGATCAGGATCTACACTGTTTGACATTCCATCTACACTTTTTGGACTCCTTGCTGGATCATGAAACAAATTTGTTAAGATTTTCGAATAATTACAGCAAGTTCTCAAGGTGTCCGAATGTTTAGGATATTTGTGGTAGTTATGTAATTGGGCACTGATTACCTACTAACAAAACCCTTCTCTTGCTGAATATTCTGTTTAGCCACACCCATTTCTGACTTAGACCCAATCAGATTACTTGATGTTATTTATTCTTGCAAATCCATAAACTGAATGTCAAACAGTATAGATCCTGATCAGATGGCTTCTTCAGAAACCATCTGATCTGGATCTAGACTGTTTCCAAATATAGGGGTTGTTGTGAACAGCATGATAAGAGATAACAGAAATGCTAGCTCTTTTTCATTGTTTCCTTATAAGCAGAGAATGAAATTGGTCTTATGTGGAGATGATGGGCGGGAGTAGGGGACATAATTATGTGTGCTATCACGTCATCACGAAATTTTGATCCCCTTGAACCCCACTTTTATATAGTAAAACTTGGGTTTACAGGGGTTAACCTTATTTTTCTTATTTCTGCTCTAAAAATAGATTGTGGGTACTCATTAGAACAGCCTCGATGAAGCGGTTCTAACGAGTACCCACAATGTATATTTTGAGCAGAAATAATTTAAATATCACAATTTTTCCTCTTAAAATTTTCATTTTTTCGGTGATAAAGGTTACAATGTAGTTGTATAGGCATGTTTTCGTAATGTGAAAACCTATCTTCGGGGCTTGCAACATGGGTCTGCACAACTACGTATACACAGACTAGCAAGAGTCTTGAAATTTTAGATACAGAAACTAGAAGTACAGTAAAATTCCCATATAAAGACCACCTTTGGGAGTGTTCAAAAGTGGTCATTGGATGTAGAAAATACAAAGAAAATGTATCTGGAACCTTATATATATACATGCCAATTTAACCCATTGTATGCGGAAAACCCCTAAAGGGGTACCTTGGCAAACAAAACGTGGCATCTCATCAGGGCCTGCACTGTTTGCTAACAGAATGTTCTCTCAAAAATAGAATAAAAACTAAAAAATAAGCCTCACACCCCTTATATGACAAATGGACTTGTCCAACATATAGCAATGGAAGAGTCCACCAGTACACAATGGGTTAAAGGCATATTTTGTCTTAATTTATGGTGGTCTTCACTGTATTGAACAACCCAAGCAGTGAGCACTAAGATGTTGATTAGATGTGCAGGCTGGTCAGCACCTTTGTTGCTCACAAATTTCTTTTGATGTGGCTCGACTTCATTTTGGTTTTGTATTGGGGTAATGGTTCTTGTGTGCTATATATCTTGTGAATGGGTCAGTGGATTTTCGTCAAAATGATCAGTATTTAGCTGATAAAAATTTTGTTAACCTTCATCCTGCTGAATAAATCTATTCAGCCAAACCCATTGCAGACTATTAACAAATCAAATTACTTAATATTCATTCATTTTGAAAAGAAAACTACATTCTGCAGCATCTGATGAGGGCCTTTGATCATTGTTTATAAAAAGTTCATTCATTTTCTTAATAAATTTCTAAAAATAACTCTACCTTGCGAAACTATGTCCGGCTATATTTTAGACAGTTTTGTTTGAATTGAGGTTTAAAGTCCCTGGCAACACAATTTAGGTCATTTTGGAGACGTTGCTTCCAATTTTGTGGGACTTTTACCCGACATTGAGACAAAATGACATCTCGAGCCCTTCTGCTAAATGAAACCAATAGGGTTTATATGGATGGACAGTCAGACTCGCATCACTTTGCCGGGCAGGCTTAGACCTCTAGGCGCTATAGCAGTACTCATGTACAGTCCGTTTCAGCTCTGCATGGAAGCACCATGCCACCCAATCTATTTCTTCTAGCCCAGATGGGGGGGGGGGGGTCTATATTTTTGACCAAAGATCCTTTCAGAACAAAATAGGTTAAAGATGGATACCCAAATGGCATGTATAGAAAAATGATAAATAACCAGTGCTTCAGCTGAAGTGCACGACCTGCCGGATGCTTTTATCTTTATGAGTGTTACCATATATGGGTATGGTGGCCATTTTGGTCATGTGACCTGGACCTAAAACGGTTCCCCCAATAAATGCGACTTATCGTAAGGAGCTAAAATATATCTTATACTTTAGTACTGTATTCTGAATCGTTTGCAGGATAAAATGCATTCTCACTTTTCCAATACAAAAGCATATGTGTCAAAGTTTGACCTAGGCACAAAGAAGGTCAAGGTCAACCCAGGGTCACCATTTTAGCACTTTATGATGGGCCTACGTCCCAGATGCTATTTATCAAGTTTCGTGGAAATCTGCCCAGTGGTTCTGGAGAAAACTATTTTTGAAGGGTTTTTACCATATATGGCTTGGCGGCCATTTTCGTCATGTGACCTGGACCCCATGAGCAAATTTTGGTTTTACCCATCCCATAGAGGCTCCATATGAAATTTGACTTCAATCGGCCCAACGGTTTCCGAGGAGAAGCAGTTCGAAAATTTTCACATTTTCGCCTTGGCGAGGCTATACTAAATGGAATGTAATATTTGGCAAGTTCATTGGTTAGATCTCATTGATATCTATCAGTATGCCAAAAATTATTTAAATATTCCAATCGGTTAAGTCACTATCACCAATTTTCACAAACGGGTTACGAACGGACAGACAGACAGACAGAATGACACGGTGATTTTAGGGCACTCTTAGAAAATCAACCGACTTCAGTAGGTCGCTTTTTCTGCGGGTCGTGCAAAATAAGGCCTTTAAAAATAGCTGTGTTTCCGCTAACCAGACCGACCCTGCTCTACTCGTAAACCCCTGACTCTACTATTTTTATCAATAAAAGTTCAAAATAAAAATTAAAACACGACCCTACCATTTTCAATTTTTGACCCTACCCAGTGTCGTCTTTGCACTTTCCGATAGTAATTTCGCGTTTAAAGTGCATTTTTGTAGTTTTTGGCAATTGGTACCTTCCAAAATACACTGACTTTTTTGAGCATCTAAAATGAATTATGATGTACAATGCAAGTCTCAACATGACAATTGTATAAACAAAAAACATGTACAAAAATGAAAACACATAAAAAATACAAGCCAGACCCTGTTTTTTTTTTGGGGGGGGGGGGGGGGGGAATAAAATGAAAAAAGGTTCTTCTACCTACAGACCAAACTGTTTTTCAGCATGTTGGTAGAAACACAGCACGGTATTTTTTTCACACCTAAAGGCAGTACAGGTGCTACAAATACCATATTGATCCGAAATATTCAGACACCTCAACTCCTTACCATACTTGTTCTAAAATTTGAACAAGTATAATTTATTACCTGATGTTGTGGCAAACAGTGTAGACCCTGGATCTACAGTGTTTGCTAAGGCCTGTCTGTCCAAATACATATGTTAAATAGGACTGATTATAGTCTTCAATTGTTTCAACAGTAATTTTGTATGCTGTTAGGCATATTAAAAAGCATTTTTGATGCTAAACAGAGGTTAAAGCTTAACTGCAAATGATTTGCACTAATCACTGATCATTTTTCATGCTAAGCAGAGGTTAAAGCTCAACTGCCCATGATTTGCACTAATCACTGATCATTTTCCATGCTAAGTAGAGGTTAAAGCTCAACTGCCCATGATTTGCACTAATCACTGATCATTTTCCATGCTAAGTAGAGGTTAAAGCTCAACTGCCCATGATTTGCACTAATCACTGATCATTTTCCATGCTAAGTAGAGGTTAAAGCTCAACTGCCCATGATTTGCACTAATCACTGATCATTTTCCATGCTAAGTAGAGGGTAAAGCTCAACTGCCCATGATTTGCACTAATCACTGATCATTTTTTCATGCTAGCAGAGGTTGAAGTTCAACTGCCCATGATGTGCACAGATCACTGACCATTTTAATGCTAAGCAGAGGTTAAAGTTCAACTGCCCATGATTTGCACTGATCATTGATAATTTTTTATGCTAAGCAGAGGTTAAAGATCAACTGCCCATCATTTGCCCCAAAATACCAGTAGAAAAGCTTTTTCCATGCTCATTTCAGCATGGGATACACTGCAATAGAATTCTTATCTGCTTATGATTAGAAAAATAAACTTTTTAATAGTTGTGCACAGGTAAAAATTCATGCTCACTTGTTTTGAGTGCAAGGAAGTTTTACATCATGTAATATAGCTTAGTTTTTGGGTCAGTTTTTTATCAGCCCAAAATTACTAACTACAGAAGCCTTTTTGCCTTCTATTGTCCAAGTGACTATGACTGACCACGTACAAATACAGGTACTGGTTATTTTTAGCAGTGCTAGTCTTTTCACTGTGACATCAGAGTGTTGTGTAAAAAGTAAAATCTGGACTGGGCTCATGTACTGGGTCATTGGCATTATGCATTGTCTGATCAGGGTCTACATTGTTCTCTTTAAATACTGAAATTTAAGGGTCTAACAAAACAGTTCAAGTCTCATTTCAGGATTATTCTCCTAGACAATGGCCACATCAGTGCTGTCAGAACTTTGATTACTATAGTTTAACCCTTTTTGTACCAATGGAATCTTCCTCCTTATATATAGCAGGAGTCCATTTCAAAATTTAGGGTGTCAGGTTGTTTTTTCTTCAAACTTGATTAGAAAAATGGCTGAAGGTTTTGCTTACAGTGTAGGCCCTGATCAGACGCCGCATTCTGCGGCGTCTGATCTGGGCCTGCACTGTTTGCCAAGTACCCTTTTAGGGGTTTCTGGTACTGAATGGGTTAATGCATTCTGATAACTAATTCATAATACATTTTTTCATACAGTAGAACTCAAATGGCTCAAACACCCTTTAGATCTGTGAAAATTTGTTATAGAGGGAATGGGAACACCAGTCCTGGCATTTTCCCCCAGTTTTCAAAGGGAGACAACTTTCAGGACTTACTGTTTGCTTTTCTATGAGCCTTGTTCCACGGAAAAAGGGGTCTTCTCTTAAATGAAAGAGTTTGCTCCTCAGGACCAAATTCTTTACTTTTAGAGTTGATCGCTATTGACGTGGGAGTCAAAGATACTTTTGCAGGAGTTGCCTCCCCTGAAGGTGTATCCGTTCCCCCTAAATAGGGGTAGTTTGAGATACTGAGGGTTATTTATAATATCAGGTCAAGAGGCTAGTGGCAATGAATTTGCGATCTCCTACACAATAAAAATATAAAGTTTGTACTTTTTAGAATTGCCTCATTGAGTACACACAGCATATAATGTTCAAAATAAAATTAGAAAACCCTCTCTAAATTATCCTAAACGGGCCCCGTCAAGCGATTTTGGTACTTATCGCCTATGCGAGCAGCAAAGGTTCAGGCGAGCCTGCGCATCCGCGCAGTCTCGCCAGAACCTATGCTGCTCGCTCATACAAGCAGTGAATCAAGAGGAACCTTCAGACAGAAAGCCATATCCCTGGTCCCTCTGAATGGCTGGGCATGCGCAGTTAAAATTTGTCATGACGGAATGCTCGAAGACATGAATTTGCTTGGCGGGGCTCAAATGTATTGATACCTGGAATTTTTAGAAGAATTTTCTAGGAACTCAAGAGCAAGTGTGACTTGACCCATAGTTGAATCACCCACAGAAAAAATTGACACATTTAGGGGATAACTGTATTCAAAATTGTCATTTACCTTGGGGAGGTGAATCGTCGGTTTTACGGCCGCAAATTACGTTTTACAGAGACACGTCAGTATCGCTGTAAAATATAATTTTTACAGTGGCAAATTACGTTTTACAGAGACGGTAAAACCGACGACCCCCAAATGACAATTTTCCATACCGTTATCCCCCATTCTAATGCACTTATTCGGCTGTTCTGTTAAAAAATGTACTATTTTGCATGAAGGGGCAAGCGTTGTGAGCTGGGTAATACAAAATGCTAACCAATAAAAAGAGACAGGATATACTGTTGAAAATTTTTGACGTTACATCATATGCAAGTGCATTAGAATGAAGTTTCATTGTATGTATGTAAACATATTCTTCATTAGATTGACTTAATTACAAAAGGTAGTGTACACGCTATTGACATTTTTTGCTATTTAGTTGCAGTTGCTCTGCTTTTGTATTCTAGTATTGTCAGGTTTTTCACCAAGTGTCTACAAAGGTCGCATCAAAGATGACCAGTTCTCGATGATAGATGAAACACCATCAGATCTTAGATGTAAGTTTGCTAGTTGCTATATATATTACATTGCACTTTGACATAATGCTATTCTAACATAACATCATGGCACGTTGAATTCTGGAACAAGTGTGTATGGTGTACTGGCAAGTGTGAACAGTGAACTGTTTTTAGCTCACCTGTCAGGTAGTGATGAGGTGAGCTTTTGGGATCACTTTTTGTCCATTGTAGGTGTGTGTTTGCATAAACAATTTCTTCAAACAACATTTCCTTCTAAACCACTGATCAGATTTTGACCAACCTTCACAGGAATGATCCTTAGGTAGTCCCCTTTCAAAGCTGTTCAAATGGTTCCGGTCCATTGCACATCTAGGTCACAGGAGCCAAAAATAGATTTTTTTCACTGAAAACTTAAAAAATCTTCTTCTCACAACCGCAATGCCCACATCTTTGATATTTGGTATGAAGCTTCATCTAGTGGACGTCTACCAAGATTGTTCAATTTATAGCCCTGGGGCCATAAACGAGCCTGCGCAGAGGACCACCAGTTTACATAGACTTACATAGGGAAATCCTTTAAAAAATCATCTCAATTGAAACCAGAAGGCCCAGGTATTTGATATTTGGTATGAAGTTGTATCTAATGGACCTCTACCAAATTATAGCCCTTGGGCCAAAAATGCCTCCATGCCCGGGCCCACCAGTTTTACATAGACTTACATAGGAAAATCCTTTAAAAATCTTCTAGTCTGAAACCAGAAGGCCCAGGTGTTTGATATTTGGTATGAAGTTGTATCTAATGGACCTCTACCAAGATTGATCATATTATAGCCCTGGGACCAAAAATGCCCCTGCACCGGGGACCACCTGTTTTACATAGACTTATATATGGATCTTCTTGTCTGAAACAGGAAGGCCCAGGTGTTTGATATTTGGTATGAAGTTGTATCTAAAAGACCTTTACCAGGATTGTTCAAATTATGGCCCTGGGGCCAAAAATGCCGCCTTTCCGGGGCCCACAAGTTTTACATAGACTTATATAGGGAAAACCTTTAAAAATCTTCTTGCCTGAAACCAGAAGGCCCAGGTGTTTGATATTGGTATGAAGTTGTATCTAATGGACCTCTACCAAGATTGTTCAAATTTTGGCCCTGGGAGCCAAAAATGCCCCCACCCCGGGGCCCACTGGTTTTACATAGACTTGTATAGGGAAACCCTTTAAAAATCTTCTCGTCTGAAACCAGAATGCTCAGGGTTTTTTTTTTTTGTTTTGGTTTTACGGCCCTTTCAAGATTATTTCACTCATATCGAGCCAGTCGTTAATCAGAGGTGGGCGAAAACCAGAGTACCCTGAGAAAAACCACCTGAACTTCGGTTGCAGAACTTTAGTATGAAGCTTTATCTAGTGTACCTCTATCAAGATTGTTTGAAATTTTAGCCCTGGTATAAAAAATGGCTTTGCCAGGGGCCCAGCAGTTTAACATAGACTTACATAGGAAACCCTGTTTAAAAATCTTCTCTTCTAAAACTAGAAGGCTCAGGTCTTTGATATTTGCTATGAAGCTTCATGTAATGGACCTGTACCAAGATTGTTCAAATTATAGCATTGGGGCCAAAAATGGGCCCACCTGTTTTACATAAATTTATATAAGGAACACCTTTAAAAATCTTCTTTTCTGAAATCAGAAGGCCCAGGTCTTTGATATTTGGTATGAAGCTTCATCTTATGGACCTCTACCAAGAATGTTCAAATTATAGCATTTGGGCCAAAAAATCTCCACCCTGGGACCAACATGTTGTGCATAGACCTACATAAAGGAAACCTTTAAAAATGGTCTTTTCTGAATCCAAAAGGAACACCTTTAAAAATCTTCTTTTCTGAAATCAGAAGGCCCAGGTCTTTGATATTTGGTATGAAGCTTTATCTTATGGACCTCTACCAAGAATGATCAAATTATAGCATTGGGGCCAAAAAATGCTCCACCCTGGGACCAACATGTTGTGCATAGACCTACATAAAGGAAACCTTTAAAAATGGTCTTTTCTGAATCCAAAAGGCCTAGACCTTTGATATTTGGTATGAAGCTTTATCTAGGCGACCTCTACAAAGATTTTCAATTTATAGCCTTTGGGCAAAAAAAATCCCCCCTGCCCCAGGGCCCACAGGTTTAACATAGACTTTGATAGGGAAACCCTTTAAAAATCTTCTCGCCTGAAACCAGAAGGCCCAGGTCTTTGATGTTTGGTATGAAGCTTCATCTAGGGGACCTCTACAAAGATTGTTGAAATTATAGCCCTGGGACTAAAAATGGCCCCATCCTGGGCCCACCAGTTTTACATGGACTTATATTTGGAAAACAAATGTTCTTCTCTGAAACCACAAGGCTCAGGACTTTGATATTTGGCATGAAGCTTCATGTAGGGGACCTCTACCAAGATTATTCAAGTTGTAGCCCTGGGGCCAAAAATGGCCAATGGGTTTTACATAGACTTACATAGGGATAACCTTTAAAAAAACTTCTTGTCTGAAACCAGAAGGCCCAAGTCTTCGATATTTGGAATTAAGCTTAATCTAGTGGCCCTCTACCAAGATTGTTCAAATTATAGCCCTGGGGCAAAAAACGGCCTGCCCTGGGGCTCACTGGTTTTATATAGAGTTAAGGCATTGTTAGTTAGAGTGAGCCAGTTCATCTCTGTCTGGTGCACTAGAACCTGACCCTCAATGTCCACAAGGTGCCCAGCTAGTGAAATACAAGTCAGCTTTGTATTGTCGAAGGGAACCACCAACTCATAAGTCTACTAAACCCTTGGGCCAATTTGATTCAAACTTCACAGTAATGGTGCCTAGGTGGCTCTCTACCAAAAGAAGCTAAAATGGTTCCACTCCAATGAACAAGATGACTGCCAGAGCTAAAAAAATGATTTTTTTTTTTAAATGACTACTCCTCCTATACCCCTAGGCCAATTTGATCCAAACTTCGTAAGGGAATGATGCTTAGGTGACCCTCTACCAAAGTAGCTAAAACAGTTCTGCTCTGATGGGCAAAATGGTTGCCAGAGCTGATAATAGAAAAAGGTCAACAATTTGCTTCTTTCAAACTTTGCAACAGAAATGCTTCAAGGAATAAGATGGCTGTCAGTTATCCATATAACTTTCGGAATCTATGTGACATCTTGAAATCAGGTGAGTGATTCAGCGCCATCTTGGCCCTCTTGTTTATGTTTTGATTTTTGTTTTATGGCCCTTCCGAGATAATTTCAAGCCAATCTTCTATGAGAGGTGGGCAAAAACTGGTGTACCTAGAGAAAAACCACCTGGCTTTCAGTTCCAAAACTTGGCGTCTCACATGTGATCCAAACGCGGTTCAAACCCACAGCTGTGAGAGACCTAATGACAAAGAGTCAGTGCTCTTACCCACTAGGCCACACATTGGTAAGTTTGAACAAGGTAAACTGCTAAGTGTGAATAGAGGACTGGTAAGTGTGAACAATTAGGGGATAACTGTTTTCAAAATTGTGATTTGGGGAGGTAAATCGTCGGTTTTACGGTCGGAAATTTCGTTTTACGGCGACGCGTCAGCGGAGCCGTAAAACGTAATTTGCGACCGTAAAACCGACAATTTACCTCCCCAAATCACAATTTTGCAATACAGTTATCCCCATTCTAATGCACTTCTACGGTTGTTTTGTTAACAACTGTATTATTTTGCACAAAACGGCTAGCGCTGTGAGCAGCGTAAAACCAAATGCCAGCCAATGAAAAGCGACGTTACGCGATGACGTCGGATTTCCGACCGTATATCGCAGAATATACTGTCGCAATCAGACGTCGCGTTACATAAGCAAGTGCATTAGAATGGACTGATAAGTGTGAATAGTGTACTGGTACACTCAATCAACAGTGAAATTCCGCTATTAAAACCTCTTAAAATAAAGACCAGTTCTGCTCTGAAAACCTTATTTAGTAGGTTGCTTAAATTCTTTCTTTGTGTTTTCAGCATACAGTGTCATCTGGTCAGAGACCACCTTTGGGACTTTTCAAAAGTGGTCTTAAAGACCACTTTTGAACAGTCCCAAAGGTGGTCTTAATGTGGGAATTTTACTATACTGGTAAGAGTGAACATGGGGTTTGATGCAAAGCCTTATTTTCTCTGACAAATTTAGAAGAAAAAATACATTTACTTTGAAAATGCATTCTAATAGTCGTGACTAGTATTAGAAGGATAATATTGTGTTGATTCCTGCATTATGACAGAATGCCACGGGCCTCCGTGGCCTAATGGATAAGAGCGCTGACTCTTAGTTATTAGGTCTCTCACCGCCGTGGGTTCGAGCCTGGCTCGGGTCACGTGTGAGACACCAAATTCTGCAACGGAAGGTCAGGTGGTTTTTCTCCGGGTACTCCAGTTTTCGCCCACCTCTGATTAACGATCGGCTCGATATGAGTGAAATAATCTTGAAAGGGCCATAAAACCCAAACCAAAAAAAAAAAAAAAAAATGACAGAATGCCATCCTGGTACTTGGACCATTTAAAATAAAACTCCGGAATACAAACACTTAAAAATTGATTTTGATAATTACTACATGGCCTGTTAACTGATAAAGCATGTTTTTTCTCTTTTCAAGTGGATTGATTTTTGAGTGACATAAATGTTAATAGTTAGACTCTCAGGGGAAACAACTCTTTCAGAAATATTTTTGTCTCCCTTATCAATTAATCTTAAAGGAAAGAATTTGCTCCTGAGATGCAAATTCTTTCCTTTAAGAGATCTCAGGAGCAAATTCTTTTCTTTAAGAGTAAATGAACACCGCTTTTTCAGAGGGACCAACAGGGCTGGAAAATTCTGCTCATCCACCCACCATGACAAATAAAAGTTTTGGAGGATGAGAAAAATTTTGTATAGCTCCTATGAAATTTACCAAAATCTACTTGCCCTCGGTCAGGTAGGACGAGTGAAATTTTGAAGAATTTTCCTATGGGAAAGGAGATAGATTTTTCCTTGCAAAAATGGTGGAAAAGTATTTCATGTGCATTCATACCCCTTAATATCAGTTTCTAACAATATTGATTTTCCCTAAACATTACTGCAGAACAGTCAGTTGAAGCCAAATAATATAAACCCATTATATGTTAGTGGACTCTTCCATTGCTATAATTGGCCCCCGGCCATCGGGGCTTGAAGAAATAGATGGGCTGCATGATGCTTCCACACAGAGCTGAAACCGACCTCGCACGAGTACTGGTAAACCACTTAGAGGATCTAAGTCTGCCCAGGCAGAGCGGTGCGAGTCGGTCCTTCCATGCTTATATACCCTATTGGTTTCATTGGGCGACAGGGCTTGTGATGTTATTTCATCTCAATGACAGGTAAAAGTCCTACATAATTGGAAGCAACGTCTCCAAAATGACCTATACAGTGCGTTAAACCTCAAATCAAACAAAGAAAATTATTGTAGGTGGCTCTAAGCACACTGTTCTCTAATTAGTACAAGTGCAGTACCGTAAAAATCCTAAAAATTAAGACATCTTGTCCTCCCAAAATTTTAACAAATTTGTTTCACGATCCAGAATGGAGTCCAAAAGTGCAGACGGAATGGCAAACAGTGTAGACCCTGATCAGACTGCTCCTGAAGCTGCAGTCTGATCTGGGTCTGCACTGTTTGCTTTTGCCTGTCTGTCCCAATACTTAGGATCATTACGATTTTGTTTGATTTGAGGTTTAACGTCCCCATCAACACTATAAAGGTTATTTTGGAGACTTCACTTCCGATTTTGTGGGACTTTTACCTGACAGTGAGATGAAATGACATCTCAAGCCCTGCCACCCAATGAAACCAATAGGGTTTATAAGCATGGACGGTCCGACTCGCACCGCTAGTCAAGAGCAGTACCTAAAAAATCCTAAAAATTAGGACATCTTGTTCTCCTAAAGTTTTAACAAATTTGTTTCACAATCCAGCATGGAGTCCAAAAGTGGAGACGGAATGGCAAACAGTGTAGACCCTGATCAGACTGCTCCTGAAGCAGCAGTCTGATCTGGGTCTGCACTGTTTGCTTAGGCCTGTCTGTCCCAATACTTAGGATCATTACAATTTTGTTTGATTTGAGGTTTAACGTCCCCGTCAACACAGAATAGGCAATTTTGGAGACGTTGCGGGACTTTTACCGGACATTGAGATGAAATGACAGCTCAAGCCCTGTTGCCCAATGAAACCGATAGGGTTTATAGGCATGGATGGTCCGACTCGCACCGCTTTCCTGGGCAGGCTTAGATCCTCTAAGTGGTTTACCAATACTCGTGTGGGATCAGTTTCTCCTCTGCATGGAAGCATCATGCCGCCCGTCTATTTCTTCAAGCCCCGATGGGCAGGGGCCATGGACCATTACGATACATTATCCTAATCGTAGTCTGATTTTCTTAGTACCTAAGGCTTCAAAGGCTAAAGTCCAAAAGGAGAGTCAAAAGGAGAATCACATGTTTAAGTGGAAAATCGGGAAATATGGTTTGCTTTCTTAGTTTTTCTTTTTTTTTTCAATCATTGCCCTTTTATATTACAGTCGAACTTCGATGGCTCGAACTCGCCGGGACCGCCGAAAAAAGTTCGAGCCATCGGTAGTTCGAGCCATTGGAGTCCAACTCGGCAAGATCCAACTTTGTGTACTATGATTTTTTATCATAGCTGCGGCGATTTTGGTGACTTCCGGTACATTTATCGGTCATAATTTAAGAGTTAATGATGGGCCGCATTTTTGGTCCGTATTATGATACTGATCACGCGCCTGCGTGACTTGATCGATAAAACTAGAATTTTTAAAAAGGTAATCAGTGCGAGCCATCGGTTGGATTTTACATAGAAAATGCACTCTAGGGACCAGGCTTAGAGTTCGAGGGTTCGAGCCATCGTGGTTCGAGCCAAGGGTGGCATGTTTAGTGAAAATGAATAGGAATTTTGCCGGGACTGAAAAGTCAGTTCGACCCAAACGTGGTGTTCGAGCCTACTGAGTTCGACCCATCGAAGTTCGACTGTAGTTGTTTATTTTGCATGTTAATTTTTCAAAATCAATTTTCGTTTAGATTTTTTACTTTCTTGATTCCCATATTTATGCTTTTCATTGATTCTGATAGTTCTCTTTCAATCCAGGGATACATACTAAGCATTTTGCTTTTGGCGTCCAGACTGCCATTCATCCAAATTTTACAGTAAATTAAATGGCATTTTTATTTGAAACTTAGGCACCCAGGCCAAATCTACAAATCTACAAAACTTAGGCGCCTTGGGTGAGTGGGCGCCTGTTAGTCTGTATCCCTGCAATCAGAAGTAAAAAGAACCTTTAATGGCCTTATTCATATTACTTGAGATGTCTAAATATCATTTGTTCTCCAGCTCTCCCACATACAGTACTACCTGTCATAGTGGCCACCTCTATTAAGCAAGCAACCTGTCTAAAGTTCCCGACAAAGGCATCTGCATTATAATTCACCTGTATTAAGCAAGCACCTGTCTTAAACAAGCACATTTTGATTTTCCCTAAAGGTGCTTGCTTAATACAGGTTGGACTGTAATTCAAGAAGTTCCTGGGTACCACCCTCCATGGACAAAGGGAAGCAACCCCTGCGCTTGTGCAGTTTTCAGCAGATAGTCCTTACCTGTGCAGAACACTTAACCCTTATCCTGCTGAATGAATTAGTTTAGCAACACCCATTTCTTACTATCAGCCAATCAAACTGCTTTATGTAATGTATTCATTCAAATTTGCAAACTGAATTTCAAACAGTATAGAACCTGATCAGATGGCTTTGCAGGATAAGGGTTACACTACTGAACTGCTTTGTTTCCCAATAGATCTTTTTTGATTAATCCATTGCATGCGGGAAACACCTAAAAGGGTACCTTGGCAAACAGTGCAGGCCCAGATCAGACGCTGCAGAACAAGGTGTGTGATCAGGGCCTGCACTATTTGCTAACAGAATTTTCTTTCAAAAATAGAATAGAAATGAAATTAAGACCTGACACCCCTTATGGACTTGTCCCGCATACAGCAAAGGAAGAGTCCACTAGTGTACAATGGGTTAATACCATAATTACCAGGCCCCTGCCCATTGGGGCTTGGAGGAATACCGGTAAATTGTGCTGTATGTCGCTTCCACGCAGCCACACATGGGAACTGGTCAACCACTCAGAGGGTCTAACCCTATTGGAGAGCACTTGAGATGTCATTTCATCTGACTGTCATTTAAAGGTCCCAAAACTTAGGAACATTGTCTCTACCATAATTATTTTCAAAGCCAACTTCTTAACATACTTGCTCTTCACCCATTGTATACTAGTGGCCTCTTCCATTGCTGTATATGTATGTGGGACAAGTCCATTTATCATTTATTTGGGGTGTCAGGCCTATTTTTCATTTTTATTCTATTGTTGATGGAAAATTCTGTTAGCAAATAGTGCAGGCCCTGATCAGACGCCGCATTCTGCTGCGTCTGATCTGGGCCTGCACTGTTTGCCAAGGTAACCCTTTAGGGGCTTCCCACATACAATAGGTTAAATTTCAATTTCAGTTAGTACAATTTACTACCTGATTTTGTATGGGTGGCAAACAGTGTTAGCCTTGATCTGCAGTGTCTCATCCGAGTTAACACTGTTTGCACAAGCATTACTATATATTGTAAATACAGTAAAAGAGACAGTAAAAGAGATTGTTTAGAAAACATGATGAACCAAAGTACTGGGGTCAGTTGTTCAAAGCATCGTTAGCTTAACGAGCTCGTCAGTGGTCAAATTGATAACTGTTCTAACAAGACCAATATCGAAAATTTCGGTATTTTTGCTGACAAAATTGGGAAGCATGATGCTTCCACGCAGAGCTGAAACCGACCCGCACACGAGTACTGGTAACCCGCTTAGACGACTTAAGCCAGCCCAAGCAAAGCGGTGCGAGTTGGCACGTCCATGCTTATAAACCCTATTGGTTTCATTGGGCGACAGGGCTTGAGATGTCATTTCTGTTCAATGTCGGGTAAAAGTCCCACAAAATTGGAAGCAACATCTCCGAAATGACCTATACAGTACTGATGGGATGTTAAACCCCAAATCAAACAAACAAACTAAGACAGGTGGTAATATAATATGAAGTCAAAGAGCATGTGAGGGGCAGTCTGATCAGGGTCTACACTGTTTGCCATGCCTTCTGCACTTTCTGGACTCCTTGTTGGATGGTGAAACAAAGTTAAATTTTTGGGAGAATTACAGGAAGTCCTAATTAAAGGTGTCAAAATTTTTAGGATATTTATGGTAATATGTTTGGAATTATCCTGCAGTCAGTTTTTCAAAACATTGTTAGCTTAACAAGTTCATTAGTGGTCCAAATAACAACTTTTCTAGCGGGTAACATATTTAATACAGTGGAATTTTTGCTGAAAAAGTGTGAGCAGCTTTTGCATTTGCAAAAGCTGCTCACATTTTTTCTGCAAAATGCAAAAGCTGCTCACATTTTTTCTGCAAAACCATTAGTTTATTTGCCGTATTAAATGATCAAAGTTTTAGCAATATGTCAGCTAACGATATCGATAGTTTTGAACAACTGGCCCCAGGTGTTTTGTTACATTACAAGTGCATAAGAATTTATTTTTATGTTTTCATTTGTTACCAGTCCATCTTTTATATTTCCTGTTCATATATATGTTTATTTAGCACCTTACGGCCCCCACCATTCGGGGCTTGAAGAAATAGATGGGCTGCATGATGCTTCCACGCAGAGGTGAAACCGACTGCACACGAGTACTGGTAAACCACTTAGATGATCTAAGTCTGCCCGGGCAAAGTGGTGCGAGTCAGACCTTCCATGCTTAAATACTTTATTGGTTTCATTGGATGACAGGGCTTGAGATGTCATTTCACAATGATGGGTAAAAGTCCCACAAAATTGGAAGCAACGTCTCCAGAATGACCTATACAGTATTGATGGGGATGTTAAACCTCAAATCAAACAAACAAACAATTTTGTACCTGCAATTTCATTTCTTTCATCAAGTTTCTTTCCAGTATAGTCACCATTTTTATCTGCATATGCCTTTAATGAAGTACCTTTTATTAGCTCACCTGAGCAAAGCTCAAAGTGAGCTATAATGATCATCCTTTGTCCGTTGTACGTGCATCGTGCTTTGTGTGATGTGCTTTGAGCATTGTACTTGTCAACATTTACCTTGTTCCCCTCTAGAGGTCATAGTTTTGTTTCAGTCTTCATGAAACTTTACCAGAATGTTTGTTTTGATGAAATCTGAATCAAGTATAGGTTATGTCCACAGTCGGATCAAAAACTAAGTCACTAGGTCAAATTTCTTGACAACCTTGTTCACCCTCTAGAGACGACAGTTTTGCTTCAGTCTTCATAAAACTTTACCAGAATGTTTGCCTTGATGATATCTAGGCCAAGTTTAAATATGGGTCATGTCAGATCAAAACTAGGTCATTAGGTCAGATTTCTTTAAAACCTTGTTCACCCTCTAGAAGCCATAATTTTGCTTCAATCTTCATGAAACTTTACCAGAATTTTTGTCTTAATGATATCAAGGTCAAGTTTGAATATGGATAATTTTAGGTCTAAAACTAGGTCACTAGGTCAAATTTCTTTAAATCCTTGTCCACCATCTAGAGGTCACAATTTTGCTTCAATCTTCAATCCATGGAGCAGCCCAGGTCTTTGATATTTGGTATGAAGCTTCATCCGGTGGACCACTACCAAGATTGTTCAAATTATAGCCATGGGGTCAATTTTTGGCCCCACACCAGGGCCTACTGGCATTAAATAGGCTAATGTAGGGAAAACCTTTAAAGGTTGACTTGTCTGAAACCAGAAGGCCAAGGCTTTTAGTATTTGGTATGACTCTTCACCTAGTGAACCTCTACCAGGATTGTTCAAATCATTGCCCTGGGGTCAAAAATGGCTCAACCTTGGTGCCCTCTGGTTTTACATAGACTTACAAAAGCATTTGTAAGCATTTGAAGAAGGCCATGGTCTTTGATATTTGGTATGATGCTTCATCCAGTGGACCTTGTTCAGTTAATGGCCCCACTCATGGACCCACTGATTTTACATACACTTACATAGGGAAAAGCTTTAAAAATCTTCTTGTCTGCAACCAGAAAGCCCAGGTCTTTGATATTTGGTTTGAAGCTTCATCTAGTGGACCTCTACCAAGATTATTCAGTTTATGGCCCTGGGGCCTAAAATGGCCCAACTCTGAGGATTTAGAAATCTTTTTGTCTGAAACCAGAAGGCTAAGGTCTTTGATATTTGGTATGAAGTTTCATCAAGTGGACCTCTACCAAGATTGTCAAGTTTATGGCCCTAGGCCCACAGGTTTACATAGACTTACATGTGGAAAACTTATAGAAATCTTTTTTTCTGAAACCAGATATTTGGTATGAAGCTTCATCTAATGGACCTCTACCAAGTTTGTTTAAATTATAGCCCTGGAGCCAAAAATGGCCATGTCCTGGGGCCCACTGGCTTTACATAGAGTTACACAGTGAAAACCTTTGAAAATCTTCTTGTCTGAAGCCAGAAGTCCCAGGTCTTTGATATTTGGTATGAACTTCATCTAGTGGACCTCTACCATGATTGTTCAAATTATAGCCTTGGGGCAAAACAATGACCCCATCCCTGGGCCCACTGGTTTTACATAGACTTATGTAGGGAAAACTTTTAAATTTTGTTTTGTCTGAGACCAGAAGGCCCAGACCTATGATGTTTTGTATTATGCTTCATTTGGTTGACCTTTACCAAGATTGTTCAAATTATACACCTTGGGCCAAAAATTGCCTTGCCCTGGGACCCACATGTTAATCTCTTAGCTCACATGAGTGATTTAGGACCATCATTGATCTCTTGTTTATGGCCAGCACAGCGCTCTTTTAAGAAATATATTTATATGAAAGAAAAGAAAACATTTACCCTTTCACCCCTGATTTTTTTTAATTTGGCTTTTCCCATTTCGAAAACATGTCTTTTCAAATTTTTGAAAAAATGAAAAATGTTCAGATAAAAATACATGTGTACTGATATATTTCATATAGCTGCTCAAAACATAGATTGTAGGTACTCCTTGAACTACCTCACTGAGGTGGTTCAAAAGAGTATAGATACTGCACAAAATCTCTCTAGGGCTGCGGAGATTTTGTGCAGTATATGAAAGAGTACCCACAATCTATGATTTTGAGCAGATATGTGAAAAATAATGTATGCCTCTGTAAAGCCCAGTTTTACTGTATAAAAGTGGGGTTTCAAAGGGGATCAAAATTATATCGGCATGTTTTCTTTTCCATCTTTGAATGTAATCACATACAGCATTGTTTAATAGTCTAAATCATTTTCAGGATTTCAAACAATGTAGATCCTGATGAGAATGCTCCTTAAGAGCCATCTGATCTGTGTCTACCCTGTTTTCATGGGTATCTGTCCCTGTTTCCCGGGTTAAGACGCCGAGAAAAACTACATCTGAAATGTCGTCTGCTTGTGTAGTCTGCTGAATGTTTTTGCAAAGTTTTTAAAAATATTTTTGCAGACAGGCAAACAGTGTGGGTCCAGATCAGACTGCTCCTACAGGAGCAGTCTGATCTGGGTCCACACTGCTTGCAAAAAAAATACTTTTAAGGTAACCTGCAGACAGCAAAGCAGGTGATAATTGGTATTTTATGGGTTAAAACTTTATCATGGAGGAAAGACACTTTATGAATGTCTCAGTATTTTTTTTTTTTTTTTCAGTTTCTTCTGTGTTCATTTAATAGCACTGATAGAGAGGTTTTCATGCTCTTCAATTTACATAGAAATCTTTATTTTATACATATTACTTATTCACAGAGTTTTTTCTTTTATCACATGTGTAGTAAACAAAAGTCCAGTCTTTAAAACATACTGTATGTAAAAATGTAACCCTTGGGCACACAAGTCAAACTGGAGCAGACTAAATTTATTATAATTCCTTTTTGAAGGAAATGACACTTGACATTTCAGGTTAATTGTCTCATGAAATGTCAAGCATAATTTTCTTTGAAAAACGGAAAAATATATAGGGCAATGTTGTCTGCTTTAGTTGTGATTGGAGCTTTAAATGTTACAGTCTAATTTTTCATCCTAGTTGTTCAAAGCATCGTTAGCTTAATGAGCTTGTTAGTGGTCAAATTGTTAACTGTTCTAGCAAGTCTACTATCTAATAGAGTGGTATTTTTGCTGAAAAAATGTGAGTAGCTTTTGCATCTGCAAAAGCTGCTCACATTTTTTCAGCAAAAATATTAACATGTTTGCCATATAAAATGATCAAAGTTTTAACGATATGTTAACCAACGATATTAGTGTTGAACAACTGAACTCTGATCTTTTCAGCTACAGCCATGGCCATGCCTGCTTCCTACATGCAAACAATAAATTTTCAACTCTCCAACCCAGCTTTTGAGGATAAAGGTACGTGTCTTCTTTTCATGTCTGTTTACACAAATGACCCCCAACAATACTGCTGCTTAAACTGGAACTAAGAGGGCACCCTCCCATTGGGGCTTGGATTGGGCTGCAGGATGCTGCCAGGCAGAGTTGAAAACGACTGCACATGGGTACTGGTAAACTGCTTAGAAGGTCTAAGCCTGCCAAGGCAAAGTTGGACTTCGAGTTGGACTGACCCTGCAAATAAACCCTTGTGGTTTAAACCTTTTGGGCGGCAGGACTTGAGATGTCATTTTATCTTAGTGTTGGGTAAAATTCCACAAAATTGCAAGCAGCGTCTCCAAAATGACCTAAATAGTCTTCAGAAGTTAACTTTTTATCACTGAATATTGCAAATTCACTAAAATTTTTTGCTGAACAAAAATGTGAGTAGCTTTTTGCTTTGCTAATGCTGCTCACATTTGGGCCCCGTCAAGCGATTTTGGTACTTATTGCCTATGCGAGCAGTGAAGGTTCAGGCAAGCCTGCGCATCCGTGCAGTCTCGCCAGAACCTTCGCTGCTCGCTCTTACAAGCAGTGAATCAAGAGGAACCTTCAGACAGAAAGCCATATCCCTGGCCCCTCTGAATGGCTGGGCATGCGCAGTTAAAATTTGTCATGACAGAATGCTCGAAGACACAAATTCGCTTGGCGGGGCTCATTTTTCAATATTCAATACTGCTCTTGATGGAACAGAAATCTCTTGTCCTGCTGAACAAAACAACCACTTTTTCGTGTGTTTTTTTGTTTGCAAACAGTACAGATCCAGAACAGGTGGCTTTTAAAGAAGCCATCTGATCGGGATCTTCACCATTTGTCGTTCAGTTTGTGAATTACATCCAAGAATACATGATTTGACATCCCATGCAAATTGTCTCCTTTGGAGACAATTTATATGAGATGTCAAGTCCTGTTTTCTGGGAAAATTAAGAAAAAGATCAACCATTTGTCATCTGCTGAATTAGCCCAGGGTGTGGTAAAGGTTAATCCATTTTAGTTGAGAAACTCCAAAACAGAACACGGCCCCCACCCATAGGGGCTTGAAGAAATATATGGGCTGCATGATGCTTCCACGCAGAGCTGAATCTGGCCTGTACACTAGTACTGGTAAACCGCTTAGAGGATCTAAGCCTGTCCAGGAACCGCGGTGCGTGGCGGACCGTCCATGCTAATAAATCCTATTATTTTCATTGGGCCACAGGGCTTGAGATGTCATTTCATCTCAGTGTCGGGTAAAAGTACAACAAAATTGGAAGCAAAGTCTTCAAAATGACCTTTACAGTGTTGAAAGGGAGGCTAAACCTCAAATCACCCAACCAAACCAAAACAGAACATTGGCAAATAGTGCAGGCCCAGATCAGATGAAACAAAACAGCTTTGTTTGATCTGGACCTTCACTGTTGGCAAAAAAGTTCTGATTTTTTAAATAAATTTCTGGGCCTCTGTGGCCTAGTGGATAAGAGCGCTGATTCTTAATCATTAAGTCTCTCATGGCTATGGTTCGAACCTTGCTCGGGTCACATGTGAGACGCCAAGTTCTGCAATGAAACGTTGGGTGTTTTTTCTCCAGGTAATCCAGTTTTCGCTACCTATGATTAATGATTAGCTCAAAATAAGTGAAAAATCTTGAAAGGGCTGTAAACCCCACACCCCTCAAAAGAATTTCTAAAAATATTTTAACCTGCAACCTAACTCCCCAAAATTTGGAGATGGACATCTCACAGCTGACAAAAAACTTGATGGCAACTTTGTATCAATGTGGAAGGTCATGATGTTACCTCACTGTTGATACAAAGTTGCTGAAACATCATGGGGCCATTGAGTTGCTATATTTATCATATGACATCGCGTCTGAGAGTGTAATAATGCCATGTAATATTTTCGATAATCCACCAGTGGATTAAATATGCAAATTAGCTAGATACATCCCGTAACTTTACATGTACGGCGTACTTAACGACGTCGCTTTTACTAACGGCGGAATATTGACATTTTTGTAAACAATCGCGAATAAAATACGTTTTAAATGTCATATGATAAATAGAATCTTGCATTCGTGCTCACGAGGAAAAGGGATAAAATGCTCGGCAGAGCCTCGCATTTTATCCCTTTTCCTCAACTCGTTTAATAAATTCAATAATACATGAGCACTCGTGTAAGATCCTCTATGTAGTGAGGATGTTTCTGTTCAGCTTAACCCATTTTGTACTGGTAACCTCAAAACGAGTACGCTGGCAAACAGTGCAGGCCCAGATCAGATATAATTTCATGTTAAACCCATTTTAATCTTGTTTGTGCTGAAATCTGGCATTCAGTGCAGGCCCAGATCAGATGCTGCAAGATGCAGTGTCTGATCATGGTCTACACTGTTTGCAAAAAGTTCAGCCATTTTCCAAATAAAAATTGAAGAAAACACAACCTGACACACTGAATTTTGAAATGGATCCATACCATATATAAGGAGGAAGATTCCATTTGGTACAAAAAGGGTTAACCCATTTTCTACTGAATGAAATCTTCCACCTTATATATAGCACACTGTTTCAAAATTTTGGGGTGTCATAATGTGTTTTCTAAAAAAAATCTGTCTGGAGAATGGCCGAACTTTTTCAAACAGTGTAGGCCCTGATCAGACGCTGCATCTTGCGGCATCTGATCTGGGCCTTCACTGTTTGCCAATTACCTGTTTTGGGATTTTCAGTACAAAAGAGATTTAAAATGGGTTTAATATAAAATTATATTTGTTATGTTAATATTTTAGGTTGGATTATGATGAAAGGTCGCCAGGAAGAGGTGGATCCAAATGCAATATATGAACACTGTGTCACAAAACTACAGGAAAGCATGAAACAAATGTAAGTATTATTTCAAATGAAACAAATGTAAGTATTATTTCAAATGAAACAAATGTAAGTATTATTTCAAATGAAACAAATGTAAGTATTATTTCAGAGGAAGCACATCATATACATGCAATCTCATGAGACACAAACTCTTAAGAAGGCGAGAAAAACTACATCTGTAAATGTTGTCTGCATATGTCGTCTGCTGAATTTTTTTTTCCAACCTTTTAAAAATATTTTTGCATACAGGCAAACAGTGTGGTTCCAGATCAGACTGCTCCCACCTCTGGGCCCACACTGTTTTCAATGAGATTACTATTATGATAACCGGCAGACGGCAAAGCAGACGACAAAAATTATTGTCGTGATTGGCATTTTATGGGTTAAGTATATAACTGTCTTTAAAATATTGTGGTTAATGGAGGTGGTTGTCACTTTGAAATGGTGATGTGTTAGCAGATTTGTAAAAGGCTGCAAATAACCTTCTTTATACCGACACGTGATATAACAACAAAACAGAACAATTTTGGTAGAAAAAGTCCTGGGTTCAAGGTTCCTTTGTGGGAGGGATTAATGGAGATATTCAAGAATATAAGAATCTTATATGGGTGTGAGGGGTGGATAGAAAAATCCGTCCCTCAGAATCACTGTCCGGCATCACTCGGCTGCCGAGTGATGCCGGACAGTGATTCTGAGGGACGGATTTTTCTATCCACCCCTCACACCCATATAGGATTCTTTTTCTTGCATACCTTCCATTTCTATTGAGAATTTTTAATGCTGCTGTCACTTTGGCTACCGACGTCCGCCATTTTGTGATGACACAACAGGAATGTTTAGTGACGTCACGTATGACGACGACGCACATGAGGTTGTAATCAACCAGTGCATTTATCAAACACGCGATTATATTCAATTTGGGGTCGGAACACCAGGGTCAGAATATAAATTTCTATCCCAGGGTAAAATCTCGGATTTCCATGTCTGGTGTGCAAGAATATTGAATTCCTTACTCCAAAAAACAGATGTTGTGGATATCTGTTAGAATCACCTCAGTGAGGTGATTGGAGCTTTCAGAGTTAAAAACTGGCAAAACTGCTTTTGTCTTGAAATTTCTGAACATCCCCTATGTGTTAAAACATAAATTGCTGTTTTATTTCAGTGCTGCAATAAGACAGAAAGAAATAGAACAAGGCTATGACAAAGCTGTTGTTGTGCGTTTCTATGGTGATACAAGGAAAGAGACAATTTTAAAATTTCGTAAATCTCCTCTTAAGTCTACTCCAAGTAACGTTCATAAAGGAGGAAAACCTATCATTCCATCAATTAATGACGAAAGAAATGAAGGCAAGAAGCTGATGCAAGCTGCACACATAGATGGTTCAACAATAATTTAGTATCCTTTTGTAATTGTTATATTAAAAAGTTTAAGCAGTTAACACCCTTGCAAAATAGAAGTGAAGGCATTGATCAGGAATCTATAAGATTGACCCACACCATCAGAGACACCAAAGAAAAAGAAACATGAACATGAAATAACTAGACCCTAATGGAAACATCACTAGTGGAAACTCAAGTTTGTATAGGGAAAAATGGTGTTTACAAGTCCATATCTTTGCTCAAAAACATAGATTGTTGGTACTCATTGGAACTGCCTCACCCAGGCAGTTCTAATGAGCACTAACAATCTATGATTGTAGCACAAATAAGGAAAATGGCAAAAAAGAAGACAGGAAGAGAATACCATTTCTGGAGACAGGAAAGAAAACGTCATCTCAAATGGGTGTGTTATGTAAATGCTGAATAGCCCCCACCCATTGGGGCTTTAAGAAACAGATGGGCTGTATGATGCTTCGATGCAGAGCTGAAACCGACCGCACACAAGTACTGGTAAACAGCTTAGAGGATCTAAGCCTGCTCAGGCAAGTGGTGTGAGTTGGACTGTCCATGCTTATAAACCCTATTGGTTTCATTGGGCGACAGGGCTTGAGATGTCATTTCATCTCAATGTCGGGTAAAAGTTGAAATCAAACAAAATGTAAATGCAGAAACAAGTTTGATGAAGGCAAAGTAAGAAATGAATGTGTATAGTGAAAAACAAATGGGTTTGTATGTGCCGTGGATGTAGAATGTGCGTATGTTTGAGTTTTATGTCACACCAACAGCTAAGGTCAAATGGATTCGGAACTTTGAAGGGAAGCCTGAAATCAAACCAATGGCCCCTGCTTTATGAGGCAAGTAGCTCAACCACTCCGGCTTCTTCATGTAGTATATTTCACCTGTCTGTTACCCAGGCTCCTATAAGGGCGCACCAAGAGCATTTCTGGACACATTGTATTTGGTGCATTTGGAGGTCAACATTGTTTGTAAGCCGCATCTAACTATAATGATTTGCGCTTGCTTTGGTGAGTTTCATGGATATTCAATTGAAATGGATGAAGTGGGTGTGAATACAATGCTTTTCTGTGACCTGTTTGTTCAAAATCTGATCCATACATTACGAAAATACGCCTATACAAATACATTGTAAACGTTACCGCCGAAAAAAAGAAAATTTTACGATGAAAAATTGTCATCATTTTCTTATTTCTGCTCAAAATATAGATTGTTGTTACTTGTTAGAACCGCCTCATCGAGGCGGTTCTAGCGTGTAGCCACAATCTATATTTTAGAGCAGAAATAAGAAAAATAAGGTTTACCCCTGTAAACCACAGTTTTACTATATAAAAGTGGGGTTCAAGGGGGTCAGAATTATATAGGCGTGTTTTCAGTGGCCAAGTTGCTTCATACAGTTGTGCAGTTGGCTGGTCAAATTCTTACAAAGCATTCTAGATGCAAATTTAATCAAAGCACTGACAGCACTTACAAAGCATTCTAGATGCAAATCTAATCAAAGCATTGATAGCACAGATTGTCTTTGACTGTAAGCTGAAAAAATAGTCCTGACCAGAAAGTTAGACTGTCTTGTTTAACCACTAAGTTCCAGAATTTTAAAGAAACAGTGTAGATCTGGTCTTTGTCTAGCCTGTTTGTCAGGGTCCCAGCACATGAGCCCAGTCCATGTTTTACAGATAACCCTCTTTACACTCAGCACTCTGACATCATAGCGACAAGAATTTTTAAGCTAAAAATAACTCATCACGAAAACACGCCTATATTATTTTGACCCAACTGAACCCCACTTTTATGTATTAAAACTGGGGTTTACAAGGGTAAACCTTATTTTTCTTATTTTTGCTCTAAAGTATAGATTGTGGGTACTACTACTAGTCAGAACCGCCTCGATGAGACAGTTATAACGTGTACCCACAATCTATATTTTAAGCAGAAATAAGAAAAAAATCACAATTTTTCAGCTACAAATTTTTGTTTTTTCATCGGCAAGGTTTACAATGTATTTGTATAGGCGCATTTGCGCTGGATTTCTTACAAATGCGGCATATACAATCATGGTTTAACTTGTTGGTCACGTGGACATTCACTGGGAAGCTTCTAGATTTTTGGGTAACTTTGGGTTGATTGATAAAGAATCAATCTAAAAATATTAAGGGCACTATACGGTAAATTGGTTGAACAGGAGCAAATCTAAAGTAACAATAAACTTTCCAAGGTTTGTACTATGTAAATGTTGTTGAAATGATCCTTGTTGCTTTGAAACAACCAGCTCTAGAAAAAATTAATGTGCACCAAAATACCCCTAGTGTACACTAGCTGTGTACAGATACAGTAGGTGTACTTGGGAATAGATGACATAGATATGAAAATAATATGCTCAGTATTAACCCTTTTTGTTCCAAATGGCATCTTCCTTCTTATATATAACAGGAGTCCATTTCAAAATTTTGGGGTGTCAGATTGTGTTTTCTTCAAAATTTATTTGGAAAATGGCTGAAAGTTTAGCGAACAGTAGAGGCCCTGATCAGGTGCTGTGTTCTGCGATGTCTGATCTGGGCCTGCACTGTTTATCAGGGTACCCGTTTTGGGGTTTTCTTGTTCAAAATGGGTTAAAGTCTTAAAGACCTATATCAGGGACTTCGAATAACAGCATATGACTGAAAATGAAAACAGCCAAACTTCAGGAAATGCCTCTTTGTGATGATGTCTTCGGACAGACTCACCATATAATGCAAATTGATCAGGAGATGAATTTGAATACACTAACAAAACAATTAGCTTCCTTATTGTACATCAGTTATCCGTCGGGCCGACCAGCAATAATACACAGTGCAGCAGGCTATGGAAGACCAGGGTATTATACACTTGCATACGAGGATGGGCTTGATTCCAGGATGCTAGCCTGTTTTACTCCATCTGGAAAGGGAGTTTGCTATCACCCAAATGGAGTTGTTAGGTGAGTAGCTTAACCCATTTCATACTGAGTCTTTCACCTTGAATAGCAGAGGGAGTTATTATAGGGGATTGAAATAACCTCCTAAGACTATAATTATTAAGGCCAGCTGAATTAAACCTTATTCTGCCAAATATATTAAGCCAAACCCATTAGCAGCTATCACCCAATCAGATTACTTGATATATTATATTCAATCATTTCACAAACTACATGACAAACAGTGTAGATCCTGATCAGATGGCTTCTTCAGAAGCCATGAAGAAGCCATCTGATCTGGATCTATACTGTTTGCAATGGTAGTGTTTCTAGTGAATAGCAGGTTAAGGGTTAAGACCAATTCTGCCTTTAAAAAGTTAGTTGTTACTTCTTTGTGTTTTCTACAACCTGTTCCCTCGAGTAAGGGACCACCTTTGGGACTGTTCAAAAGTGGTCTCATAGTCCACTTTTCAACAGTTCCAAAGGTGGTCTTAATAAAGGAATTTTACAGTAGTTTGTAAGCATACAAAAATCAGTCAGTATGCCAATTTTTTTTTTTATAGAGAGTCTTTATATGTCAGAAAAAAATGTTTAAGATATTCATTTTGAAAATGCTGAAAACATGTGAAAAAAAATTGAAATTCAGTTATATTTGTAAAGTTACTGGCAAGTTAGAAGTGGGAGCTCATATGAATTTTAGTTAAAAAAACATGAAATTTTGCACGACAGTGATTCATTAGCAGAATTTGCATGAACGCCTTCGTGATTCATCTTAATATGAATTTTAGTAACAAACTTGAAATTTTGTACAACGGTGATTCTTTAGCAGAATTTGCATGGACTCTTTTGTGATTCATGTTCATTATTCTGAATGTGACCCTTTCTCATATTTCTTAACCCTTGACCTGCTGAATATTTAAATATGCCACACCCACTACCGATTATCAACCAATCAGATAACTTAATGCAAAACATTGCAACAAAATCACTATATGAATGACAAACAATGTAGATCCTGATCAGATGGCTTCATCAGAAGCCATCTGATCTGGATCTACATTGTTTGAAAGATAAGACATGTCCGGGCTCAGCAGGACAAGGGTTACAGTTTGCCATTGCATTTCTTTCAGATTTTTATCAACAGAGAAAGGTGGTCATTTGTCAGAGGAGGATGGTGCATTAAGTAGGAAGTGGAAGTGGCCGCAAGCCAATGTAAAAATTTCAGACCCAATTAGTTTTCAGGTAAAGTTATACGGTTTCTATATAACACATGGGAACTGGATGCTTTTGCCTTTAACCTTATACTGCTGCATAAATTAATTAAGCCACTCCCATTGCTGATTGTCAACCAATCAAATTACTTGATATGATACATTTGTTCAATTCACAAACTGCATGACAAACAGTCAAGATCCTTATCAGATGGCTTCCAACCATCTGAGCTGGATCTACACTGTTTGCTAAAGTAGGAGTTTTTGTGATCAGCGGGATAAGGGTTAAATTTGCAGCATTCTGCCCATTGATACATCAAGAAAAAATCTAAGAACGAATGACAGTCTAATTCTTTTTCTATTTTTCAGAGAAAATAAGTCTTGAATTATCTTGTGAATCTTCTACAACTACAGTCTCCTTTTGCCAATTTTGGACATGATGTCTATCCGAACATATCCAAAGTTGGCATAAGAAGCATATATTACAGTAAAATTCCTATATTAAGACCACCTTTGGGACTGTTCCAAATTGGTCTTTAAGATCACTTTTGAACAAGATCACTTTTGAACAGTCCAAAGGTGGTCCCATAATAGGAAGCCCTAGTATAGTAAACACAAAGAAAGAATAACTGAAACCTTCTCTGTAAGCTTTTAAAAGCAGATTTAGTCTTAATTTTAGGTGGTCTTGATTGCAGAATTTCACTGTATACAGTTATTTCATAGCAGGGTGGAGTAAACTATTGCCCTTGAGGTGCTGTGGATGACCTGATGCACTTTTGCTCTAGGCTGAAGCCAAGGGTAATAGTGTATCAGGTCATCAACAGCACCAAGGGACAATAGTTTTAACTGCACTCCAAGCCATCATAACTGTTTTATTACCAAGTCAGTTGCTAAACATTCATCGTTCACCAAAGGAAATCCTTAACAAGATGCATTCTATGCCAGTGTTATTGACTGTGATGAAAGTCACATGAGCTGTGTTCCGTCTTTTATTATTAAAGCACCTAAAACAGTGCCTGGATAAAAAACATATTGACCAGACAATAGAACTGGCCAATAGTCAGAAATATATCGTAACATTTTTTATCAGTTATCCCCTATATGTTTATATATTGCATTCTAACGCATTGACCTGATAATGATATGCTCAGGTCAAGTGAGCTTTATCACATCAATTGCACTTTTATGAATGAAGCAGACTACTGGCAAAAAATGGCTAAATGGTTATTATTACTGGAAAATTGGAAAAATTACATAAAAAACAATCATAAGAAAAATAACGGTCAGCTGATAGTAAATATACTGACCAATCATATTCCATGCCAGAATGTTGGAAAGCACTGAGGACAATTGACAACTGATCCTAAACTGCCAATTTAAAGAGTTTATAAGGGGATAAAACTGATAAATAGAATGCCGGAGTCGTGTCTTTTGTTATCAAGTTTATCAGGCTCAGCTTCGAGAATGCATGTTCTACTAGCGTTTTCGAAGCCTTGCTTTATAAACTTGATATCAAAAGACACAAACCTGGTATTCGCTATACAGTTGACTCTCGTTATCTCGACCCCGCTTATCTCGACCCTATCGCTTATGTCGAACCGATTTCTAAGTCCCGTGCCTTTCCCCTATATATTTATTGCATTTCAACTTCCCATGTGTCGAACTACTTTTAAGTCGACACTTCGGCTATCTCGCCCATCATTTTCAGTCCCTGAATGTATTTTTCACTGTTTTTACTACTGCGTATCTCGAACCGGGATTCTTGACATAACAAAAATACAAAAAAAAAACAACATGCGTCCGGTCCTTCAATTTTGTAATAACCCTTTAGAAAACAATTCATCAATACTCACAATGTTGTTAATTATCCAATTTGTCCAGGTGCGTTTGCAATTAAAATTAGCACACACAATACCTTTTCGGCTACTAAGAAAATCATGTGCGTGTAATAAAGACTGACACACAGTGCTCAACCTTTAATCTTACACCGTCTCGTGTCAATGATTTGCAAGATTACCGTGATAAAAGGCGGCGTTTTCTTTCTTGCAGAAATGTCAAAGAAAGTGACAAAAGTTGTGATAATCTGGGCGTGTTAAAAACGCAGTTGTTCGGAACAATGCACGTGTATCGTTGTTAACCCGTCTGTTTCTTAACCCATGCAAATCCATGTACAAACAGTGTAGATCCAAAAGGGATGGCTCATAGCGAGCTTTCGCGGCAGGACCTAAACTGTTTGCCATAGTGAGGGTTAATCAGTTAGAGGGGAGATGAGTCAAACTACTGTATGACTTATATAGCATGTACTGCCCTCCAAAGTAATATAAGCATTGCATTCACAAGCGGGAACCAGTCTGTTTAGGATCTAACTATATTTAGCATATTTGGAATTTAAAAGACAACAAAATACGTGAGAAATCTATCAGTTTTATTCATTTATTAATTTGTTCATAAACAAGTTTTAAAAACTCAGTAAACCGTTCATGTAAGAATTACCAAGAATATCAAGCATATCACGGCAAACAATGTGTTCTGACATACATGTGACGTCACACTTTGGTTATCTCGTACTACGGATAACTCGAACTTTTTTATCCGGTCCCGTGCGGTTCGAGATAACGAGAGTCGACTGTATATGAGACATTGGTTAATAACTTAATGTTTTAGTGTGCTCTCTTTAGAGTGTGTGTGTTTTTTTTGTGATAAGGTTTTAAGTCATGTGAACACTATTTAGGTCATTTTGGAGACATTGCTTCTGATTTTGTGGGACTTTTACCCGACATTGAGATGACATAACATCTCAAGCCCTAGCACCCAAGGAAATTGCTGGGGTTTGAGGAGTGGCCCAACTGGCACCACATTTACCAAGCAGGCTTCTACATTTTAAGCAGTTTACCAGTATTCAAGTTGAGTCTGTTTCAGCTCTTCACCGAAGCACCTTGCAGCCGAATCTATTTCTCCAAGCCCAGATGTGCCGGGGCACTTAGAGTGAGTGTGCTAATTTAAACAAATTGGGTATGTAGTGATAATTTAGAGAGATGTGTCTTACTTTATCTTGTCAAGTTACATTATGTTACATGTTGGTATCTATGTATCTACAGATTACTCCTCACCTGTTGTTTCGGTGTATCGGGCGAAGCCAGATGACCATTGTGTTCAGCTGCCATAAAGAGACAGCCAGATTCAGTGTCAGTCCTAGCCCAGGGGCTGAAGATTTCAAACCGGGAGAAGACACAGTAAGTCAGCTCTTAGATAATAAAAGGCTTGACATTACATGTGAATCATCTGCCCAGCAGATGATTTACATGTAATGTCAAGCCTGATTTCCCCTGAAAAATAATTTAAAAAATATGATTGTCATCTGCTTTAAAAATAAACATTGTATTTAAAAGGTTAACCAGGATAAACAAAAGTTATTTCTTGCACACCAGATAAGGAAATCAATAGTTTTAGCTTGGGATAGAAATTCTGTTCTAACCCTGGTGTTCTTACCCCAAATCGAATATTCTCGCATGTTTGATTAATGCACAGGTTGAATACGACCTTATATGCGCTGTCGTTAAGTCGACGTCACAGCATGATATGTGACGTCACTAGGCCCAAACATTCCTGTCGTGTCATCACAATATGGCAGACGTCGGTAACGGAAGTGACTGCAGCATTAAAAATCCACGCTGGAGGTACGCAAGAAAGGTAATCCTATATGGGTGTGAGGGGTGGATAGAAAAATCCGTCCCTCGGGATCACTGTCCGGCATCACTCGGCAAGCCTCGTGATGCCTGACAGAGACCCTCGGGACGGATTTTTCCATCCACCCCTCATACCCATATAAGATTCTTATATTCTTTAGGCTAAAACTGCCACCCATTCATCACCATCATACTAAAATAACCATGATTACTACACTAACCTGATCTGCCACATTATACCATTTCAAGTGGATGTTTCAAATTCTAACAGTTAATATTTTTGTTGCCTTTGGGAGCCATTTTATTTTATTTTACCCATTTCATACTGAATGGAACCCCCACCCCCATTATATACAGCAGGAGTCCATTTCGAAATTTAGCGGTACCAGATGGTGTTGATTTTAGAAATTGTTAAAACAATGGGCAAACTTTTTGCAAAAAGGAGGCCCCGATGAGACATCACATTCTGTGGCATCTTATCTGGGCCTGCACTGTGTGCCATTAACCCCTTTAGGGGTTTCTGGTATAAAATGGGTTAAGGAATTCTGCCAAAATATATGCTATTCTAAAGGGTGGAAACGGTAGTGCAAAAAACAGTTTGTAGAGTCCCAATAAAACCATGACTCCCATTTTCTATTCAAGAAATAAATCACTTTTAGCAGTGAATTGTAATGTAATAAATCACAGTTTGGAGGTCGTTTGTAAAGTGGGTCAAATTACGAGTGCATAGCACAAGTGATTTGTCTGCTTACAACAAACCAACAAACTGTGATTTAACACTCAACAATTCACACACTAGAGCTGTTCTATTTCGATTCTAACACACTCAAAATTGACAATAATTATGTTCTTTCATTCAAACCTTTGGCCATTGTTAGAAGAAATACCGTCAAAAATATGGACTGTATCACATGCATTCAAGTCCTTTAGTAACTTTTTTGATGCGAGAATATAGGGATCAACCATGGTTTTTCATGCATTAACATTCGCCGGGTCCCGAGGAAGCTGTTCGAACATGAGGCGGCCAGGCAAATAACCATGGATGATGGTTGTTCTTGCATAACTTACGATTCCGACAGCAAATTTTGACGAAAATGCCCATAAGCTCCATATAAACTCCATATAAACTCTTCAAATGCGACCGGCAAACCAACATGGCTGCCAGTTCAGAATGTTGTTTACAGTGACGTTGATACGCAGTAACCATCTGACGTCATCATAGAACCCTAAAACGCTACGTTCAGGGTCATAAAGTGACATCGCTCAACGTAACGTAAACAAAGCAAGGCAATTCTTGTGATATCAAAAGCTCAAAATCCATGTTCAAACAGCACGCGAATTTCATGATTTGAACTTGGTTTTTGCTGTTTGAGCACGGCTTTCTGTCCATTTGACAATGGCTTTAAACGGCCATGTGCATAGATATTTATGCAAGAAAATGAATTTTCACCGTGACCATTTAAGGTCATAGAATCTTCAAGTGACGTCATAAAACAGTGGCTTTTCAAGTTATGCTCCTCTTCTCTATGATTTATTGCAGAATAAATCACTGTTCCTTTCCATTGCCCCTATAATGGTGTGCTGTGTTAAAATTATAATATAAACCCATTTTGTACCAAAAACCCCAAAACAGGTAGTTGGCAAACAGTGCAGGCCCAGATCAGATGCCACAGAACACAGCATCTGATAAAGCCTAAGCACTGGTTGGTCGATGGTCATTGAGTATAGGCTGGGAAAATGGCACTGAATGCTGACTTAGACAGTTTCATTTAACCCTTAACCCATTTAGTACCAGAAACCCCAAAACGGGTAGTTGGTAAACAGTGCAGGCCCAGATCAGATGCTGCAAAATTCAGGAAGATACAGTGAAATTCTGCTATTAAGACCACCTAAAATTAAGACTAATTCTGGTTTAAAAAGCTTGTTTAGAAGGTTCCAGCTACTCTTTCTTTGTGTTTTCTGACAACAATGTCTTTTGACCAGAGACCACCTTTGGGACTGTTCAAAAGTGGTCTTAAAGACCACTTTTGAACATTCCCAAAGGTGGTCTTAATATAGGAATTTTACTGTATTTTGGTATGAAAAGATATGCTGTGTGTGAACAGGCATGTTGTTTGCACATGTTGGAAATGTCTAAATGAGGCAATTCAAATGAGTACACTAAATATAGCTTTTTTTTCATCAAAGCTTTATACCACATGACATGTTGCTATGAACCACCCTCATGTTTCAAACAAATTTTCATGGTCCCAGAGGTGTGGAAGCCATCGAATTGTCTATCTGTACTGTAAAACTTCTATAACTCCAACACCATCCATGTTCAAGCCATTGAAGTCTCAATGTAATGTATTCTGTACTTTCAGGAACAACTGCTCACAGCATTCACGTTTAGTTCCAAAACTGCCAAAGATCTTATGAGAATATTTGCTCCAACCAAGAAACACAAGAAACCTAAAGGAAGGAAGGTATGGTATGAGTCATGTCCTGAGAAAACATATTTTTGCCATTTGTGAACAGCAAAGGTGCAGATCAGTTTATCTGTGCAGTCTGATCAGAACCTTAACCCAGCCAGCAAAGAATGTCTGGCCAACGTCGGGCCGACAGCGATACAACGTGTCAACGTCGTATCGCTGTCGGTCCGACGTTGGCCCGCTGTTTTGTTCTGGCTGGATTTATGTTTGTTCCTTGGATGGTACATGTATAGTAGTCGCATATAAGATGGCAGAGCTATCATTTGCACCAGTCTTTGGAATATTTTACTAACAAAAAGGTAAACCAAGTCTCCAGATTATGTGAATTCAGCAGTAACACAGACAAGCTATGGTGTATTTTGCCATGTTGGTCCCCTTTCAAAAAGCATGACAGTGAAAAGCACTCTACCAAATCTTCTTGTTGACTCGGCGAACTTTGCATATATTGACAACACTTGAACTGCCCTGCCAATCTTATCTGCGACTTTTAAACAATACATCTAGTTTTTAGCTCACCTGAGCATGAAAAGCTCATGATGAGCTATTGTGATCTGTCAGTGTCCATTGTCCATCATGTGTCATGCGGCGTCAACAATTTGCTTTATATGCCAACTCCTCCTGAACCCTTGGGCCAATTTCAATCAAGCTTCACAGGAATGTTGCTCAGGTGATCCTCTACCAAAGTAGCCAAAATCATTACGCTCAGATGAAAACTATGGCCACCAGAGCTAAAAATAGAAAAGTCTTTAACCGACAACTTCTCCTATACCCTTGGGCCAATTTCATTCCAACTTCATAGGAATGTTGCTTAGGTGACCCTCCACCAAACTAGCTAAAATGGTTCCCTTCCAATGAGTGAAATAGCCACCAGAGCTAAAAATTGTAAAACGTCAACAATTGGCTTTAAATGCCAGCTCCTTCTGAACCTTTGGGCCAATGTCAATCAAACTTCATAGGAATACTGCTTAAGTGACCCTCTACCAAAATAGCTAAAATCTTTCCACTCTAAACAAGGTGGTCACGAGTGCAAAAAAAAAAATAATAGAAAAATCTTTAAATGACAACTCCGCCTATACCCTTGGGCCAATTTCATTCAAATTTCATAGGAATGTTGCTTAGGTGACCCTCTACCAAACTAGCTAAAACAGTTCCGCTCTGATTAACAAGATGGCCAGTAGCGCAAAAAAACATCAACAATTGGCTTTAAATGCCAACTCCTCCTGAACCCTTTGGTCAATTTCAATCAAACTTCATAGGAATGTTGCTTAGGTGACCCTCTACCAAAGTAGCTTAAACGTTCCGCTCAGATGAACAAGATGGCTATTAGAGCTAAAAATTGAAGAATCTTTAAATGACAACTCCTCCTATACCCTTGGGCCAATTTCATTCCAACTTCAAAGGAATGTTGCATAAGTGACCTCTACCATATTAGCTAAAATGGCTCTGCTCAGATGAGCAAGATGGCCACCAGAGCTAAAAATAGAAAATGTCAACAACTGGCTTTAAATGCCAACTCCTCCTGAATTATAGGGCCAATTCCAATCAAACTTCTACCAGAATAGCTAAAGGGCTTCTGCTCTGATGAGCAAGATGGCCACCAGAGCAAAATTAGAAAAAAACATCAAAAATTCGTTCTTAATGCCAACTTCTTCTGAACCCTTTAGTCCTTTTGATTCATTCTTTATAGGAATTTTACTTGGATGACCCTCTTCAAAAATAGCCAAAATCGCTCCACTTGGATGAACAAGATGGCCACCAGAGTTAAAAATAGGAAAATAGTTAAGTGACTCCTCCTACACCCTTGGGTCAGTTTCATTCAAATTTCATAGGAATGTTGCTTAGGTGACTCACTACCAAAATAGCTATGAGCCCCCACCCATCTGGGCTTGAAGAAATAGATGGGCTGCATGATGCTTTCACACAGAGCTGAAACAGACCACACACAGGTACTGGTAAACTGCTTAGAGGATCTTAGCCTGCCCAGGCAAAGCGGTGCCCATGCAAATAAACCATATTGGTTTCATTAGGCGACAGGGTCATTTCATCTCAGTGTCTGGTAAAAGTCTCACAAAATTGGAAGCAACGTCTCCAAAATTACCTGTACAGTGTTGACAGGGACCTTAAACCTCAAATCAAGCAAACAAACCAAAATAGCTAAAACAGTTCTGCTCTGATTACCAGAGTTAAAAATATAAAACATCAACAATTGGCTTTAAATGCCAACACATCCTGGTGTATGAATGTCATTTGACATGTCACAAGTAACAATTCTGATCCAGAACCCTTTGGCCAATTTTAATCAAACTTAATAGGAATGTTGCTTAGGTGCCCCTCTACCAAAATAGCTAAAATTGTTCTGGTTGAATGAACAAGATGCTTGTTATATAAAAAAATTTCAAGAGTCTGGTAGTTTGTGTAGGTCTGCCTGTGTCTTCCCGGGACATAAACAGGTTTTCTCCTGCTCCTATGATATCTGAACCTCAACAAGCTTAACTCTGTCTTTGGACATGTGTCTTATGATGTGCGCTAACAAAGTTTCAAATCAGTATGCATACCAATTCAGTCTTCTCTGTCCACTTAACTCTTAAAATACAAGAAAAACTGCATCTAGCAATGTTAATTCTTTATGTTGTCTGCTGCATCTTCTTGCCAACTTTTCAAACATATTTTTGCATACAGGCAAATAATGTGGACCCTGATCAGACTGCACATTTTGCTGGAGCTGTCTGATCTGGTCCACACTGTTTGCTGTGGATAGTGTGGACCTGAACAGACTGCTCCTGAATCTGGTCTTGGTCCACACTGTTTGGATCAATAACTTTTGAAGTAACCAAGAGATGATCAAGTAGAAGGCCATTGTTGTGTTTTGCATTTGCCTGGAATCATTGCACATCCATTTAGAGACAGCAAAACCTCTGATCAGACTGTGCTTTTGCTGCCTTACATATCCACAGAACAGTTTCGATGGGCATTCCTGCTTGAAATCCTATGTCAGACTGAGCTGTTCAGAAACCTTATCAGATGAATCAGGGCATCATGCAGATTCAGAATTGCTATAGGTGTTGGCCACCTTGGCATAGTGTAATATATCATGTTGGCCAGATCCAGGTGAGCGATTTCTGACCCATTTGTTTATTAACCCTTTTTGTACCAAATGGAATCTTCCTCCTTATATATAGCAGGAGTTCATTTCAAAATTTAGGGGTGCCAGGTTGTGTTTTCAGCAAAATTTATTTGGAAAATGCCTGAACTTATAGCAAACAGTGGAGGCCCTGATCAGACACCACATTCTGCGGCTTCTGATCTGGGCCTGCACTGTTTGCACTGGTACCCGTTTTAGGGTTTCTGGTACTAAATGGGTTAAGTTGGCCACAAGGAAGAGTAGCTTGTAGCTAATGGAATTACCCATTGTAAATTATGTCTTATAATCATATTTTCGTCCTCTTTGGAAAAGTTAATTGAAACTCTAGTTGGAAATCTTGAAAAAAAAAATCCTGTCATAGGCATGTGTTATTTACACAGATATGAGCCTCTCTTTTCATACTATCCTGCCAAACATCACATGATGTTTCCATGGAAATAGGTACTTCCTAGGTAATCGAGGCTCACATATGAGGGCTGAAACTAGCTAGTCTGGCCCCCAAAAAACTTGTTCACTCCATTGTTTTCAGTTCTGTGTTGAGGTTCTTGTTTCCAAAGGATTACCCTTTTTATAGAACGTTAAAATACACTACAACATCGCCCCCCGCCCATGAGAGCTTGAAGAAATAGATGGGCTGCATGATGCTTTCACCAGAGCTGAAACCAACCCGCACGCAAATACTGGTAAACCGCTCAGAGCATCTAAGCCTGCTCAGCCAAAGCGGTGCGAGGCGGACCGTCCATGCTTGTAAACCCTATTGGTTTCATTGGACGACAGGGCTTGAGATGTCATTTCATCTCAATGTCGGGTAAAAAGCCCACAAAATTTGAAAGCAACATCTCCAAAATGACCTGTATGGTGTTGAAGGGGATGTTAAACCTTAAATCAATCAAACAAACACCACAACCTCCTTATAAAGCTATTTATGGGGTCCAAAGCCGAAACCATTTTAGTTAAAAACAACCGTGTTAAATCCAAACAAAAATGTATAGATTATATAGAAAAATGACCATTTATGGTCATTTTACTATATAATCTATACATTTTTGGGATCCATCTTGAAACCACGTTATATCCAAAACTGTTATAACGAACAGTGTTATAATGAAGTTGTGGAGTAGAAAGCCTATCATTCCCCTGACTCACATCCAAAGTATCATTACAGTCTAAGTTTTTGATCTTCAAATTTGAAAGCAGTCTCCTTTTTTTTCCCAAATAGCCCTCATAATATGGACAATTTAAGAGTCCAGTGATTTGTCTTGTTAAATTTTAATTTTTAATTTACTGTCTTCATATTTAACATATTTAACTTCACTACAGCTGGTGTGTGGGAATGTGTGGGATCATTAATTCCATTATGGAATTTTGAAAATATCTGAGGGTCACTGATGAGGCCTAATTGGCCGAAACTAGCTAGTCTGGCCCAGAAAACATATACACTCCATATTTTCAGTTCTATGGTGTATTCCTTGCTTCCAAGGAATAACCCTTTTATAGAACATATTTATAAATAGTATGCATCAATCTTGCTAATGATGTGTATCAATGACTTATTAGTGTAGATTATATTTTCTTGTCCTTTGGGATCATTGATTCAATTATGGAATTTTGAAAATATCTGAGGGTCACTGATGAGGCCTAATTGGCCGAAACTAGCTAGTCTGGCCCAGAAAACATGTACACTCCATATTTTTCACTTCTGTGGTGTATTCCTTGCTTCCAAAGGATAACCCTTTTATAGAACATATTCAACTTCACTACAGCTGGTGTGTGGGAATGTGTGGCGGCGGTAAAACGTCTCCCTGCCCTACATCATAGTGTAGATTATATTTTCTTGTCCTTTGGGATCATTGATTCCATTGTGGAATTTTGAAAATATCTGAGGGTCACTGATGAGGCCTAATTGGCCGAAACTAGCTAGTCTGGCCCAGAAAACATATACACTCCATATTTTCAGTTCTATGGTGTATTCCTTGCTTCCAAGGAATAACCCTTTTATAGAACATATTTATAAATAGTATGCATCAATCTTGCTAATGATGTGTATCAATGACTTTATAGTGTAGATTATATTTTCTTGTCCTTTGGGATCATTGATTCCATTATGGAATTTTGAAAATATCGGAGGGTCACTGATGAGGCCTAATTGGCCGAAACTAGCTAGTCTGGCCCAGAAAACATGTACACTCCATATTTTTCACTTCTGTGGTGTATTCCTTGCTTCCAAAGGATAACCCTTTTATAGAACATATTTAACTTCACTACAGCTGGTGTGTGGGAATGTGTGGCGGCGGTAAAACATCTCCCTGCCCTACATCATAGTGTAGATTATATTTTCTTGTCCTTTGGGATCATTGATTCCATTATGGAATTTTGAAAATATCTGAGGGTCACTGATGAGGCCTAATTGGCCGAAACTAGCTAGTCTGGCCCAGAAAACATGTACACTTCATATTTTTCACTTCTGTGGTGTATTCCTTGCTTCCAAAGGATAACCCTTTTATAGAACATATTTATATTATAGTAATGTTTTTTCTTCTGTTTTGCTGTCTTTTAATGCTGTAATAAGGTATTTAATCTCTTTTCTGTTTTACTGTCTTTTATTGCTGTAATAATGTACTTAATCATTCTTCTGTTTTACGGTTTTTAATGCTGTAATAATGTATTTAATAATTCTTCTGTTTTACTGCCTTTTAATGCTGTAATTATGTATTCAATCAGAAGAAAAAAACTTTGATTGCTGGTATGCTGATGAAAATGTACAAAGATGTAACTGCAAAGGATTCCAAAGAAGATCCAAAGGATTCCAAAGAAGATCCAAAGGATTCCAAAGAATCCAAAGAAGATCCAAAGGATTCTAAAGAAGATTCCAAAGAAGATCAAGAATCAAATAAAGAGGATATAGAAAAAACCTTAATAAAGAAAAAGGCTTGTAACACTATTGAGGAAAAGACTGACAGCAAAAAAGGTAAAACTGAAAATATAGAGGATTCAAAAGATGAAAAGATTGAGAATGCAAATAATGAAAATATGAAGAAAACAACACATGAGAAATCACTAAAATCAACACCTGAAAGTAAGATAGATGCCCATAAGCCTAGGGCAATGGAAGCAAGCATAGAGGAACTAAAAGGAAATAATAGTGAAAAACAAACTGATGTGACTGAAAAATTACAGACTCAAAAGCTAGAAGGTGAAACTGAAAAAGAAGAAGATTGGAAAACCAAGAAAGCTGAAATCCAGATTGTCATAGACGCAGTCAAAGATCAACAAGTAACTAATGAACTTGTTGAACAAGTAACTAATGAACTTGTCGATCAAGTAACTAATGAACTTGATGAATGTGTAGACAGAAGTGAAGACTTGGCTTCAGATTATCGCCCTAGAAAACATTCTGAGAGAAGAGTTGCAATTCAGCGTATTACCAATGTAGAAGGAAGCAAAGAAAGTGTATCCAATGAGGAATTAGAAGAAGATGGGACTGACATTGTTACAGTTGAAAAAGATTCAATTGATTATTTTCCCAGAAGACAGAGAAGAGGTGCAATTCACTATGTTAAACAAGAGGGAAGCACAGGAAATATAGATACTGAAGATGGAAAAGAAGATGAAGAAAGGGGTTCTGAAACAGAGGAGCAAAGTTCTGACACTGAATTTAGGAACTCCGAAGATAAAGAAGACAGAATGGAGAATCCAGATGAATTAAAATCTGACAGCTTGAGCTATATACCAGTAACCCAATCAAGAGGTAGTTTTAGTGCAAAAGAAACAAGAAGCAAAAGTTCTGTTAAAGAGACGAGAAGTGCTGCTTCTGCTAGGGAAGCTAAAACTGGTCTGACTGTTGGTAAAGCTGCAAGCAGAATCATATGTAGAGAAACAAAAAGCAATCTTTCAGTAAAAGAGAGAAGTAGTATACGGACTGGAGTGGCTTATGATTTTGAGGATGAGCTAACTAAAGAAGAACCAAAAGATAAAAAATGTGCTTTTCAAGATCAGCAACGACAGTCTGAAACTGCAAGAGAATTTGGAGAAAAGGCGAACATTCTAAAACAGAAAAAGACTGTGACATATTCAGATGTTGAAAGAAAAGGAAATATTACAAAAGAAGCGCAACATCAACTTGGGGATGACATAGAAGTAAGAAAGAAGAAAATAGAGAAGCCGGATGTGAGAAATTTGTTCAATGAATGTTTTCTTACTTTCTTGAGATGTTCTCAGTGCTTAATTATTATATACCCATTTCTTCCAAAAATAATGCTGGCTACTGTCAATTTTCCAGCATGAGAATACAACATCACTATCCCTTAAAAGACTGTCCGACTCAAGCTCCAGCATTTGTAGCCATGTTGGAAAATAGGCTCGAGTAATGGTGAACCCATCACATGAACAAGTCTGTGAAATGAGCACCCCCTTACACCCCACTTTGTATAGCAAAAACTGGGGTTTACGGGGTTAAACATTATTTTTCTTATTTTCACTCCAAGACATAGGCTGTGGGTACTCGTTAGAACCGCCTCAATGAGGCGGTTCTAATGAGCACCCACAACTTATGTTTGCAGTATAGATAAGAGAAATATCATGGAATTTCATCTGAAAATTAGCAATTTTGGAGATGTGAAAAATGCACTATGTCGCACGGGTGTGTTAGCGTAATGCAAACCACTATGTATGATCACATCATTTAAACATGCAACAGAATGTATGATTTAAAGTTCCCGTTTCCTTACAATTGAAAAGTGAAATTATTGTGAGAAATTGGTATATAATAAATATATTTATAGTTACTTTATCTTCTGCACAGTATCACATTAGCCACACAGTGTCGCATGGATGTTTTCTGATCTTGCGCATCATGCATGACGCTTCACATCTTGTGTGATACAGTGCTATGAAATGCATCAGATAAACTGACTGAAGTTTGTTTTCAAGTTTAACCAATTTTATACAGGAAATCCTAAAATGGGATACTGGCAAACAATGCAGGCCCAGATCATATGTCACATAACGTGCCATCTAATCAGTGCCTACACTGATTGCAAACAGTTTAGCCATTTTCCAAATAAATTTTAAAGATATCATAACACAACCTTACACCCATAAATTTTGAAAAAGGCTTCTTCTACATATAAGGCCTATGATTCTATTCTGTACAAAATGGGTTAAATTAAGGATGTCAAGAGAAAACATTTGAGCCAGCTTATGAAAAAAGGGTCATTATTACTGAAACCTCTTAATGGTTAGGATATTGCTATATAAAGAAACACAGGTCAATCTATATACTTTATAGTCTGTGCAAGGTTTTCACCTAAAAGTAGATTCTCCAGGAAAGTTCCCAGTGATAATTATGAATTTGCTTATATGGGCCCCGTCAAGCGATTTTGGTACTTATCGCCTATGCGAGCAGCGAAGGTTCAGGCGAGCCTGCGCATCCGCGCAGTCTCGCCAGAACCTTCGCTGCTCGCTCATACAAGCAGTGAATCAAGAGGAACCTTCAGCTAGAAAGCATTATCCCTGGCCCCTCTGAATGGCTGGGCATGCGCAGTTAAAATTTGTCATGACGGAATGCTCGAAGACCCAAATTCGCTTGACGGGGCTCATATCATAAGAGGTTTTCTCTTGACATGGTTTCATGATATTGTTTTGTTGGTAAGTTTAGTTATACTAATTGAGCCCCGCCAAGCGAATTTGTGTCTTCGAGCATTCCGTCATGACAAATTTTAACTGCGCATGCCCAGCCATTCAGAGGGGCCAGGGATATGGCTTTCTGTCTGAAGGTTCCTCTTTATTCACTGCTTGTATGAGCAAGCAGCGAAGGTTCTGGCGAGACTGCGCGGATGCGCAGGCTCGCCTGAACCTTCGCTGCTGGCATGTGCGATAAGTACCAAAATCGCTTGACGGGGCCCAATTTATTTTAGTTCCATTGCAAGCTGATTTGAATTTCTCTTGAACACTCATTCCACATGTTATCACATCCGCGAGAGAGAGAGGCAGTGATTCTACACCACTGCTACCCTTTACATCTGGGTGGAGTGGGGCAGTGGCATTACATGTATTCTTTGAAGCCTTTTTTTTTCTCTGAAAACTAATAAAAGGATTTTAGAACATCACCTGCTGATTTTCAGTAAGCTATTTATAAAAAGATTGGGGCTGGGATTTAGGATTGACTGTTTGATTGGTTGTAATTTTGGAATTTTCAATGTTCACTGAGTTTACAATAAACCTTGTTGATGCTGAGTTGTATGTTGTTCCTGCTCTTGTTACTTGTAGTGTCTGTTGAGGAATAGTTGACAGTGATGTCACCACATGTTTTTGTTATGAACAATTCAATGCTTATGTGTCTGTCTAACGGTAAAATAGCTAAATATTCAGCTCCATCACTGCCATCTGTTTGTCAGCAGACTGTACTTTCATGTGTGTTCATGTTTTTATCTTCTTGAATGCCATTATATTTGACTGTTTTTGATACATTATGGGGAATGGGAACAGCTGGAATATTTTTCTGCCATTTTTCAAAGGGAGACAACTTTTGGGACTTCCTATTAGCTGTCCCACTGAAAAAGGTATCTACTCTTAAAGGAAAGAATTTGTTCCTCAGGAGCAAATTCTTTCCTTTAAGAGTTCACCACTATTGACATGGAAGACAGAAATACTTTTGAAGGAGTTGCCTCCCCTGAGGTGTTTCCATTCCCCTTAAGTCTTGTTTCTTGTTCCATATGTTTTTGCAGGTTGTTTTTTTGATGTTAGACACTATTTTAAGGGAAAATGAATACACCTTGGTCCCGTCAGGGGTGTAAACTCTCTCTAAAATAATTTTGTCCCCCTTATACTTAGGGTCTACTCCTAAAGGAAAGAATTTGCTGCTACTCCTAAAGGAGCAAATTCTTTCCTTTAAGCGTAGACCCCTTTTCCTATTTTCAGAGTGGATTAAATAACAAGAAAGCAGACACAAAGGCAAAGTAGTTTTTTTTTGTACAAATGACAAAAAATATACTATGACCTAGTTGTTAACCCTTGTCCTGCTGAATATTTATATATGCCACACCCACTACTGATTATCAGCCAATCAGATTACTTGATGCAAATTATTGCAACCAATTCACAATCTGAATGGCAAACAATGTAGATCCTGATCAGATGGCTTCGTCCATCTGATCTGGATCTTCATTGTTTGGAAAAAGAGGCATATCCGGGCTCAGCAGGACAAGGGTTAAAAGCCTCGTTCACATAAGAAATGTTAGAGGTCAAAACGTTCTGTTCTTGCAAATGTTAAATCTAATACATTGATATTTTTGAAAAAAAAAGAAAATGTGAATACAAAATCTTTTGCTTTCACATTTTTAACAAAAAAAAAGTATTTGCCATACAAATGATAAAAATTTTAATGATCTGGGCCCAGTTGTTAAAAACTAATGATGTAGTTAGTTGACATTGTTAAAACTTTGATCATTCAATATGGGTAAATATGCTAATGTTTTTGCTGAAAACAAACGAGAGCAGCTTTTGCAAAAGATGCTCACATTTTTTGAAAAAAAAAAAAAAAAAAAAATTAGTTATTCTTCTTGCTAGGTCAGTTAACAATATGACCACTAACAAGCTCATTAAGCTAGCAATGTTTGAACAACTGGCCCCTGTTACCTAATGCCATCATTAGTGTTGAACAACTGGGCTGAGGCATAACCATCACAACAACACGCCTATATACTTTTGACCCCCACGAACCCCACTTTTATATAGTAAAACTGGGGTTTACAGGGGTAAACCTTATTTTTCTTAATTCTGGCAGAAATTAGAAAAATATCAACTTTTTCATCTTAAAATTTTCATTTTTTCGGCGATAAAGGTTACAATGTATTTGTATAGGCGTGTTTTTGTAATGCATTCTTCTAAATTATGTCTGCTGTATCACCACAAGAAATAAACATGTGTATTATATTTGAAAGAAGCAGGAATACTCTAAGACCTCCTAAACCAGATAGGGACGATCGGCCGAGGAACTCTTCAGTCAAAAATAAGCCATAAACAGTTATCTATAGTGCCATCTAGTGCCATATAATGGTGGTACTAGCCTCAGTCTTTTTCGTTAACAGCTTACCAATTTTCAGTTAAAATAACAATAGAATGTGATTGTTTATTAATTTTCTCCGCTTGCTTTTGAGATTTTTTCATTGAAATTTGATTAAATCATAATGGTAAAAACCGAAGCATGTACCTCAGATAAAATAAAAATGGGGGCTGCTGCCGTCAGCTTGATTGTCTCTATAAGGGTCTTTTCCATATCATAGTTCTTCTCTATAAAATTTTGGCATCTTTTCCTATTACACCTCATTTAAGCATGATTGTTATCCCCTTGCACAACATAGCTGTGAGGGAGGGATATAGCGTTTGTCACCTACGTATGTGTATACGTACGTACGTACGCGCATACTTTTGTCATCGCTCTAGCGCCTACATTTCTTGTCCGATTTTAATATAACTTCACACAAATGTTCCTTATGACAACATCTCAAGCGAGTTTGACTTTCAAGGTCTTGACCTCAGTGTCAAGGTCACTGTGGCTATTTTTAGAAAAACTTTGTCATTGCTCTAGCGCCTACATTTCTTCACCCATTTCAATGTAACTTCACATAAATGTTCCTTATAACAATATCTCGAGCCAGTTCGACTTTCAAGGTCATGGCCTTAAGGTCAAGGTCACTGTGGCTATTTTTAGAAAAACTTTGTCATCGCTCTATCACCTACATTTCTTCACCGAATTTAATATGACTTCAGACAAATGTTCCTTATGACAATATCTCAAGTGAGTTTGACTTTCAAGGTCATGGCCTCAAGATCAAGGTCACTGTGGCTATTTTTAGAAAAACTTTGTCATCGCTCTAGCGCCTACATTTCGTCATTGATTTCAATATAACTTCAAACAAATGTTCCACATGACAATATCTTGAGCGAGTTCGACTTTCAAGGTCATGGCCTCAAGGTCAAGGTCACTGTGGCTATTTTTAGGAAAATTTTGTCATCGCTCTAGCACCTACATTCTTTCACCGATTTCAATATTACTTCACACAAATGTTCCTTATGACAATATCTCAAGCGAGTTCCACTTTCAAGGTCGTGACCTCAAGGTCATGGTCACTGTGGCTATTTTTAGAAAAACTTTGTCATCGCTCTAGCGCCTACATTTCTTCACCGATTTTAATATAACATCGCACAATTGTTCCATATGACATTATCTCGAGGGAGTTCGACTTTCAAGGTCGTGGAGTCAATGTCAAGGTCACTGTGGCTATTTTTAGAAAAACTTTGTCATCACTCTAGCGCTTACATTTCTTCATCGATTCCAGTATTACTTCACACAAATGTTTCTTATCTGGAGCGAGTTCGACTTTCAAGGTTATGGCCTCAAGGTTAAGGTCAGTGTGGCTAGTTTTAGAAAAACTTTGCCATCACTCTAGCGCCTACATTTCTTCACCGATTTTAATATTACTGCACACAAATGTTCCTTATGACAATATCTCGAGCAAATTCGACTTTCAAGGTAATGGCCTCAAGGTCAAGGTCACTGTGGCTATTTTTAGAAAAACTTTGTCATCGCTCTAGTGGCTACATTTCTTGACTAATTTTAATATAACTGCACACAAATGTCCCTTATGACAATATCTCGAGCAAGTTTGACTTTAAAGGTCGTGGCCTCAAGGTCAGGGTCACTGTGGCTATTTTTAGAAAAACTTTGTCATCGCTCTAGCACCTACAATCCTTCACCAGTTTCAATATAACTTCACACAAATGTTTCTTTTGACAATATCTCGATCGAGTTCAACTTTCAAGGTTGCAGCCTCAAGGTCAAGTTCATTGTGGCTATTTTAGAAAAACTTTGTCATCGCTTTAGCGCCTACATTTCTTTACTGCTTTCAATATAACTTCACACAAATGTTCCTTATGACAATATCTCGAGCGAGTTTGATTTTCAAGGTTGTGGTCTTAAGGTCAAGGTCACTGTGGCTATTTTTCAATAAACTTTGTCTTCGCTTTTGCGCCTATATTTCTTCACTGATTTCAAAATAATTTCACACAAATGTTCCTTATGACAATATCTCAAGCAAGTTCGACTTTCAAAGTTGTGGCCTCAAGGTCCCTGTGGCTATTTTTAGAAAAAAACAACTTTGTCATTGATCTTGCGCCTACATTTATTGACCGATTTCAATATATCTTCACACAAATGTTCCTTATGACTATATCTCGAGAAAGTTCGACTTTCAAGGTCATGGCCTCAAGGTCAAGCAGCTATTTTTAGAAAAACTTTGTCATCGCTCTAGCGCCTACATTTATTGACCGATTTTAATGTAACTTCACACGTGCTGCTTATGATAATATCTAGAGAGAGTTTGACTTTCAAGGTCAAGGTCACTGTGACTATTTTTAGAAAAACTTTGTCCTCTCTCTAACGCCTACACTTATTGACGGATTTTAATATGACTTCACACAAATGTTACTTATGATAATTTTTCAAGCAAGTTCACTTTCAAGGTCATGGCGTCAAGGTCATTGTGGCTATTTTTAGAAAAACATTTTCATCGCTCTAGCGCCTACATTTATTGGTGGATTTTAATAGAACTTCACACAGATGTTTCTTATAATAATATCTCCAGTTGCTTTGACTTTCAAGGTCATGACCTCAAGGTCAACATCACTGTGGCTATTTTTAGAAAAACTTTGATCGCTCTAGCACCTACATTTAGTGACAGATTTTTAATATAACTTCACACAAATGTTGCTTATTATAATATCTCGAGCGAGTTCGACTTTCAAGGTCATGGCCTCAAGGTCAAAGTCACTGTGGCAATTTTTAGAAAAACTTTGTCTTGCTCTACCGCCTACCGTACATTTATTGACGGATTTTAAAATAACTTCATACAAAAGATGCTTATGATAATATCTCGAGCAAGATCGACTTTCAAGGTCATGACCTCAAGTCAAGGTCACTATGGTTATTTAGAGAAACATTGGCATCATTCTAGAACCTACATTTATTGATGGATTTTAAACAAACTTTACACAAATGTTGCAAATGATAATATCTCAAGCAAGTTAGACTTTTTCCAGTTCAGTGTTTTTCACACACGAAGTTGTCTTGTGCAAGGGGATTTGTATTGCATGCGCATGCCTTGTTACACCACGAATTCGGTTAAAACATATATATTCGGAATATTTTCTTCAATTTCAGCAAACTGCAAAGAGCCAGACATCAGAGATAGTCAAGCTACTTCATGAGTTTCCAGATAAAGTCACCTATGAACTTGAGGCTGATAAAGAACTCGCCAGACTTCAGAGAAAAGCCAAGTATGTTGGTGATTGTTGGAGTTATACTTTATTAAACTGATTAAAATGTTTTGTTGAACAGACCACTAACAGCAAGAATGAATATCTTACAGTGTCTATCTTCATTTAACGTGTTCAGCAAGGCCAACAAATCCAATATATTGGCCTACATGCTTTTTTGCTGGATCACTATTTTATCCATCCAAGTTAACTCTTATTATGCTGTTCACAACAACCCATATCTTTGGAAACAGTGCAGATCCAGATCAGATGGCTTCTGAAGAAGCCATCTGATCAGGATCTACACTGTTTGGCATTCAGTTTATGAATTTGTAGCAATAAATTACATCAAGTAATTTGATTGGTTGAAAGACAGAAATGGGTGTGGCTTAAATGAATATTCAGCAAGATAAGGGTTAAAATGGTTTTATCTCATGATGATGACTTGGATAAAGTGTGTGTTCATTCAGCTTTTCTTATTTCTCTCAAAGTATAGATTTCGGGTACTCGTTAGAACCGCCTCATCGAGGCGGTTCTAACGAGTACCCACAATCTATATTTTAGAGCAGATATAAGAAAAATAAGGTTTACCCCTGCAAACCCCAGATTTACTATATAATGGTGGGGTTCAAGGGGGTCAGAAATATATAGACTTATTTTCGTGATGAACCTGCCAACTCCTGGGTCCAGTTGTTTAAAGCATCATTTGCTTAATGAGCATATTAGTGGTCAAATTGTTAACTGTTCTAGCAAGTACAATATTTAATCCTTCTCTTGCTGAATATTCAGTTTAGCCACACCCATTTCTGAATTTGAACCAATCAGATTACTTGAACTAATTTATTTCTACAAATTCATAAATTGAATGTGAAACAGTGTGGATCCTGATCAGATGGCTTCTTCAGAAGCCATCTGATCTGGATCTACACTGTTTCTAAAAATAGGGGTTGTCATGAACAGCAGGATAAGAGTTAATACTCCAGTATCTTTGCTAAAAAAGGTGAGCAGCTTTAAGATGCAAAAGCTGCTATCATTTTTTCCGCAAAAATTATAGCATATTTTTAACAGTACGTTACCTAACAACTTCATTAGTTTTGAACAACTGGCCACAGATCACCAGTTGGACACACATTAACCCTTGTCCTGCTAATCCTGGATATGCCTTATCTTTGAAACAATGTAGATCCAGATCAGATGGCTTCTGACGAAGCCATCTGATCAGGATCTACATTGTTTGCCATTCAGATTGTGAATTTGTTGCAATAATTTGCATCAAGTAATCTGATTGGTTGATAATCGGTAGTGGGTGTGGCATATATGAATATTCAGCAGGACAAGGGTTAAACTGAGCCACTGTGATTTAGGTAATTTTGTTGTTGATAGGTGTATTTATGCTAATGATGATACAATTAATGGTTTTAAAAAAATCTTGCATAGATTTTATCCTTTCGCTTTGCATGTCTTTCAAATCTCTGTATTTTACTTTAGGAACCTTGTAGATGATTGGATGGAACACTATAGACTGGCTGTTGGATTATCCTCCCCAGTATTAGAATCAATGAGCGACACACCACAATACTCAATAGCTACTCGGCAAGCCAAATCAGCCAAACAATCTGAGCAAGGTTTGATGATCAGAAAAGCCATTCTTGGAATTGATGATGATGAGCATGTAAAGAGAGCCAGAGTGCCTTCAGCTCCATTAGGTACAGTCGTTCTTTATAACAATAAAATAGAGGATCTTACTTGAGTGTTCATGTATTATTGAATTTATTCAAAGAGTTGAGGAAAAGGGATAAAATGTGAGGCTTGCCAAGCATTTTATGCCTTTTCCTCAACAAGTTGAATAAATTCAACAAGACATGAGCACGAATGCAAGATTCTATTTATCATATAAATTTAAAATGCGTTTTATTCATGATTGTTTTACAAAAAAGTCGATATTCTGCCATTAGTTAACGTAACGTCATTAAAAATGTCGTACATGTAACGTTAAGGGGCGTATTTAACTAATTTGCATATTTAATCCACTAGTGGATTATGGAATTTATTACACTCTCAGATGCGACATTGTATGATAAAATGCGTGATTATGACTGCAGTAAAATTCTTATATTAAGACCACCTTTGGGACTGTTCAAAAATAGTCTTTAAGACCACTTTTGAAAAGTCCCCAAGGCAGTCTCCCACTAGAGTACACTGGAACACATAAAGAAATAAACCTGAATTCTTTTAAACAGAATTAGTCTTAATTTTTAGCAGAATTTTTCTGTATTTCAGTTGAAAAATCCTTTGCTCAAGATAAGCCGAATTAAAAGATATATTCAAGAATATTGTATTTTATATTCAAAGAAACAAATGTTGTGGATATTTGTTAGAATTGCCTCAAAGAGGCAATTCTAACAAATGTCCACAACACTTGTTTTTTTTGCGTCATTAAAAGAAAAAGCCTAAATTGAACATCTATTACTCCTTATTTGGATAGGTTGGCCCCCGCCCATGGGGGCTTGGAGAAATAGATTAGGCTGCACAATGCTTCCATGCAGAGCTGAAACTGACCGCACATGAGACTGGAGTACTGGTACACCGCTTAGACCGACTATGCCTGCCCAGGCAAAGTGGAGTGAGTCAGACCGTTCAGTGAATATAAGCCTTATTGGTTTCATTGAGTGGCAGGGATTGAGATGTCATTTCATCTCAATGTTGGGTAAAAGTCCCACAAATTGGAAGCAACGTCTCCAAAATGACCTATATAGTGTTGACGGGGGATGATAAACCGCAATCAAACAAACAAATTATTAGGATAGGAGCAAATTTTTCATCATGGCAAAAGGTTATGGAACAAATGCTGTTGTTATAACTGCAGTCCCCTGTATATACTTGATTACACTGAAGTTTTGTAATAGCTCTTACGTGAAATCATAGATGAGAGACACTCTGCCTTTGATTTTAACTAGTCCTTTTTCCCAAGAAAATAGTACCAAGCAGATATGCTTACATAGATAAATGAAAACCCAGTGCTGATCTGGATCCGACTGCTGACACAACCAGAAACAATGTGATCTCAAATAACAAAGGAACTGTCTGATCAGAGTGTCTACCTGATAATTTTTTATTCACTTTTAAATTAAAGGTTGTATGATGCTACAAGCTGAATAGTACTGAGGGCCTCATGGAAGATTAGCTTGTATTTCTGCTAAATGTGGTGCTCTCTGAAAATAAAGACTATTATTATTATTATTATTATTACTTATCTCATATTGAGTGGAAGTTCTACAAGGCAACATCTCAGCTTGGGTGAATTGTCATCTTGCTGAAAACTGCTCATTTTAAATAAAGGTACAGTAAAATTCATATATTAAGACCACCTTTGGGACTGTTCAAAAGTGATCTTTAAGACCACTTTTGAACAGTCCCAAAAGTGATCTCTGACCAGAGGACACTGTATGCAGAAAACACAAAGAAAGAATAACTGCAGCCTACTAAATAAGCTTTTTAAAGCAGAATTAGTCTGAATTTTAGGTGGTCTTAATAAGGGAATTGCACTGTACATTTCAGAATGTAACTTGTCATATAAATAATATCAATTCATTAGTTTGCTGTACTAGTTTTTGTCTGCTGCAATTTATTGCTAATTACCATTCTTATTTTCTAGCTGGTAGAGTAACTGGAACTACCATGACAAGTTCAGCATTTATTCCATCTAATTATATAAGACAGAAGACAGCAACACCTTCAATGTCTTCATCTTTTCCTCGTCTCTGTCTATCAGGTTATACAGTGTGATGTTTGATGCATGCTGGCATATGTTTTATGCATGGTTGCATTGATGCTTGATACAGTCTACCTTTTTATCCCCCGACCGAAAAGGTTCGGGGGATATAGCGATCAGCCTGGCGTCCGTCCGTCCGTAGACGCATCCTTGTGATGGCCATAACTCCTATACCCTTTGAGATTCATTGATGGTTCTTGGCACAATTGTTCACAAGGCTGAGACGGCGTGTCATGCGCAAGAACCAGAACTCTGGATGCCATACTTTTTGAGTTATCTCCCCTTTTAATAAAATAGAATGACTACTTTGTGATGGCCATAACTCCAATACCCTTTGAGATATATTGATGGTACCTTGCACAGTTGTTCACAAGGCTGAGACGGTGTGTCATGCATAAGAACCACAACTCTGGTTGCCATGGTTTTTGAGTTATCTCCCCTTCCAATAAAATAGAGTGACTACCTTGTGATGGCCATAACTCCAATACCCTTTAAGATATATTGATGATACCTGGCACAGTTGTTCACAAGGCCAAGACGGTGTGTCATCCACAAGAACCACAACTCTCGATGTCATGGTTTTTGAGTTATCTCCCCTTCCAATGAAATAGAATCACTACCTTGTGATGGCCACATCTCCAATACTCTTTGAGGTATATTGATGGTACTTTGTACAGTTGTACATGAGGTTAAGTAGGTGTGTCACGTGCAAGAACCACGACTCTGGGTGCCCTGGTTTTTTAATTATCTCCCTTGACAATATAACCTTGTGATGGCCATAACTTCAATAGCCTTTGAGATGTATTGATGGTACTTGGCACAATTGTATACAAGGTTGAGACGGCGCTTCATGCCTAAGAACCACAACTCTGGGTGCTATGGTATTTTAGTTATCTCCCTTTCCAATATAACAGTATGACCACCTTGTGATCACCATACCTCCAATAGCCTTTGAGACATATTGGTGGTACTTGATGCAGATGTACATGAGGTTAAGCAGGTGCTTCATGCTCAAGAATTACAACTTTGGGTGCTCTGGTTTTTTACTTATCTCTCCTGACAGTATAACCTGGTGATGGCCATACCTCCAACACCCTTTGAGATATATTGAAGGAACTTGGCGCAATTATATACAAGGTACAGAAGGGTTGTCATGTGGAAGAACCACAACTGTTGGTGCTGTGGTATTTGAGTTATCTACCCTTCCAATATAACAGTATGACCAGCTTGTGATCACCATATCTCCAATACCCTTTGAGACATATTGATGGTACTTCATGCAGAAAAACATGAGCTTAAGCAGGCATGTCATGCGCAAGAACCACAATTCTGAGTGCCCTGGTTTTTTTAGTTAACTCCCCTGACAGTAAAATCTTGTGATGGCCATAACTGCAATACTTTTGTGATATATTGCTGGTTTAATTCTGGTGCACTTTCTTTTGGTGAACAATCTTCTGAAGGCCATATTGGCTTGTGGTCGGGGGATTTACCATCTCTTCCGATGGCTATTTTTTATACCAATAGTCGATAGTTGATATGAGATCAAAACTTGTTATACCTTAATGATCCTATGTTTTGGGACAGATAGGCTTGACCAAGCACTGCAGACCCAGATCAGACTGCTCCTTCAGGAGCAGTCTGATCAGGGTCTACACTGTTTGCCATTCCGATGCATTCCCTCTACACCTTTTGGACAAATTTGTTAAAATTTTAGGAGAATTACAGCAAGTCCTAAAGGTGTCTGAATTTTTAGGATTTTTACGGTAATGACAATTTTTATTGGAATGAGCCCTTTGCTCAAGATAAGACAGGTTATCGTAGATGCTTAAGAATATTGTTCTTTATACTCAAAGAAACAATTGTTGTGGGTATTTGATCGAATTGCCAGGGCGATTCTGACAATCATTTGTTTCTTGAAGTAATGATGCGGAAACAGTCCTTATTACAAATTTTACTGATCATTGTTCTTAATGAGGCATATTCTTTGTAATAGCAAGATGTTATTGAACAAATTATATCGTTATAAAGAGGGTCCTTCTTATTTGATATAGATTGTAATGTGGATAAAGGGTTCTTAAAGGGGAATGAATATACATTCTGATTGGACAAGAAACTGGGGCTCAAATATCTGAGAAATGACTTTACCATAAATGGAATGGATACACCCTCAGGAGAGCCAACTGTTTCAAAAATGCCCCCCCACCCCACCCCCCACTTCCTCAACGGGGTCTTTTCCTCAACTGGGTTCTTTTCTTGAGTAGACTCCTTTTTCAGAGAAACTTGGTAACCCATTTTGTACCGGAAACACCAAATCAGGTACCCTGGCAAACAGTGTAGGCCTAGATCAGACACCACAGAAAGCGGCATCTGATCAGGGCCTACACTATATGCAAAAAGTTCAGCCATTTTCCAAATCAATTTTGAAAAAAAGAGAACCTGACACCCCTAAATTTTGAAATAGACTCCTGCCATATATAAAGAGGAAGATTCCATTTGGTACAAAAAGGGTTAATAGGAAAAAGGAAACTACTAAAAGTGTAACTCTTACAAAATGATACAAAATCTGTCAGGTATAGCCATTTGCCTTTATAGAAGGCATACTAAGAACCCTTTATCATAGTCTCAAAGAGAAGTACTGAGGATAATTAAGGAGAATGGGAACACCTGGCCGATTCTTCTGCCATTTTTCAAAGGGAGACAACTTTCATAACTTCCTGTTCGCTTTTCTATAAGCTCTGTCCCATGGAATAGGGGGTCAACTCTTTTTCTATAAGCTCTGTCCCATGGAAGAGGGGGTCAACTCTTAAAGGAAAGAATTTGCTCCTCAGGAGCAAATTCTTTCCTTTATGAGTTTGACCCCTATTGACATGGAAGACAAAAATATTTTTTGGTGGAGTTGCCTCCCCTGAATGTGTATCCATTTCCCGTAAGGGTACATTTTAGCCTTGTTCTGTTGAACCAGGATATGCTCTACCATTGCAAACAGTGTAGATCCAGATCAGATAGCTTCTTGAGTACCTTAAAAATTCTTGAAATTCAGACACCTTGAGGACTTGCTGTAATTCTCCTGAAATGTTAACAGATTTATTTAGTCCAAAAAGTGCAGACAGAATGGCAAACAGTGTATATCCTGGTTAGACTGCTCCAGGAGCAGTCTGATCTTGGTCTGCACTGTCTGCTTAGGCCTTTCTGTCCCAATATTAAGGATCATTATGGTAACCATCTGATACAGAACTTCACAGTTTGTCATCCTTTTTTTTATTTTTAGGAATAAATTAGTGACACATCAAGTAATTAGATTGGCTGATAGTCAAAAATGGATGTGGTAAAAGTATTTTTTTAAGCAGAACAGTAATCCTCAGTTTAATTCCTTATCTGCTTTTAAAGTCCAAAAACCTGTATTATTGCTTTTATGAAACAATTAGGAAGCTGGCCAACCTGTAAATCAGTGAAGTAAGGTAAAGGACCAGATACATACAGTTTGATTGTAAATATTTTATGTCCCTTTATTGCTATTGGAAAAAAAATCTCCGGAACCGTAGTCTGGAGCTGATCCAAACTCTGACACAGACATGGCCCCTTTTACATTTGTTTTGTTTTTCTTTTCATTTTTGTTTTGTTTTCTTTTTTTTTTTTTGAAATTTTCAGATGATAACTTCAAAAATCACCAGACATTCCTTGCTGTATAATCTATACATTTTTGTTTGGTGTTTAGATTTAACCCAATTGTTTAAATAACATGATTTCTGCTATGGATCCCAACAATATGAGTAGTGTTATAAAGAAGTTGTGGGGTACCACTTCAGAGGAAAACAGACTTTTTGATAACCTGGATTGATCTTTTGGCTGGTCAGGTTCTTTGCTATGGCTTATTCTGAGGCCTTAACATTGCTCTTTTTGTTACGGCTTATAAAACAGACTGCTTGAATTGCTGTTGTTGTGGCAAGAATAATGCTTTATGATAAAATGCTTTGAGAGAGCTTGAAATAATCTTTTGCATATCGTCATGAAAACACACCTATATAACTTTGACCCCTTTGGACCCCACTTTTATATAGTAAAACTGGGGTTTACAGGGTAAAGTAGAAGTAAAACAAAGATCAGGAATTGATACAATTAACTTACTCCACCCATAAAAGACACCAAAGGGAAAGAAATACAAACATTAAGCGACCAGACCATAATGGAAACCTAAACAAAGGAAGGCCATAAGGACAGTTACTTTCCCACAAAATGGCCATATGGCCATCCAAAACCAAAAGACACAAGTGATACACACAGCAAGTAACAAACAACAACATAAATAAATCGCCACAGAAGAGCCGCCTTGGAACGGTCAGTGGAAGATTTCCACTGGGGGGCTTAAATCGATTTTACGTGGCCACAATCCTCGCCCTTACTTCCGTCGCGATTTAGACAAATAATTTGTTCAGTCCGCATGAAGGCCTCCTAACTCATCAGTGCAACATCTCCGTGAACACAAAAATCAAAGAACCACAGAGGTGAGACAACGGTGAGGACTCGACAGCAAGAAACCACTGAAATGCTGGAGCAAAAGAAAACCAACAGTTAGACTCCGATGAGCCCGACCAGAGACAGAGCATCAGGCACCAACCGACATTATCTCTCTAATTTTCAATAAGCCTTTACGTTGTAAACCTTATTTTTCTTATGTCTGCTCCAAAATATAGATTGTGGGTACTCGTTAGAACTAAAGAGTACCCACAATCTATATTTGAGCAGAAATAAGAAAAATATCACAAATTTTCAGCTTAAATTTTTCTTTTTTTCGGTGATAAAGGTTACAATGTATTTGTAGGGGCATGTTTTCGTAATGATTTGATCAGTCTCATTTGATAATTGATGTGTAAAGCACCAATCAGAATTGCTGAGCAGACAATGTTGATAACAGGCATTCATATTTCACACAGCACGATAGCTCAGTTGGTAGAGTGTCCGCTCCGGGAACGGGAGGTCACGGGTTCGATCCCGGGCCGCGACATACCAAAGTCGTTAAAAATGGTACTAGCTGCTCCTCGCTTGGCACTCAGATTTACGGGGTAGAGCTAGGACTGGTCGACCCAGTGTCAGGATAATGTGTGTGGTATCATGTAATGTGTCTGGGACATGATACTTCAGTGAGGCAGCACTATAAAAGTGAGCATTGAGCTCCCTGTCGCAACCAGACACCGTCGTGATATGACTGAAAAATTGTTGAAAGCGACCTTAAACCTGAATTCACACACACAATTCACACAGCAAAGACTGTGTGGATGCACAGGCAGATCTGAGTTTACTTAAATTTTACATGCATTTAAAAATGTTCTGCAATGGGTTTCAGTATTAAGATATGTGGATATACCCAAACATCCTGCATCTATATTCAAAGAGAGTCCATTGTTTTATTCTCCTGGATGGCAGGGTGGCAGGGCTTGAGATGTCGATTTATCTCAGTGTCAGGTAAAGCTCCCACAAAATTGGAAAAATGACCTTAATAGTGTTGACGGGGATGTTAAACCCCAGTTCAAACAAACAAACAAAAAAATGATGGTAAAAAGTTAGAAAAAGATAGGGGCATGTTTTGATAACTATGCTTTTACAGGGTAGATAATGGCTACTTTTATGGGAATAAGCTCCCTTTGGGACCAAATAGGATAGGTTAGCTTCTTTCTTTCAAAAATTCTTATATTCAAAGAGACAGAGAGATAAATTCTTAAATGTGAGAGTAACCTTCCTTTAACCAATTTAGTACCAGAAACCCCAAAACGGGTAGCCTGGCAAACAGTGCCGGCCCAGATCAGATGCCGCAGAATGCGGCATCTGACCTGGGCCTCCACTGTTTGCAAAAAGTTTAGCCATTTTCCAAATAAATTTTGAAGAAAACACATCCTGACACTCCGAGATTTTGAAATGGACTCCTGCTATATATAAGGAGGAAGATTCCATTTGGTACAAAAAGGGTTAAAAAAATCTTCAAATTATATTGAAGGTTTAAGTGGTGAGAAGTATGAAGAAGATGAAGATCTTCTAGATGTTCCAATAGACTCCAGTACAAAACGTGACAGCATGGTGACCTTCGAGGAGCCAGGACATGCTGGTGGGGACAGTGGCATGGTGCCGTCAGCTGTTGCCCTCATCAACAGAATGGCAGAGTAAGTATTTCTTGCATATGTCAGAAAAACTGGATGTGTATAAAACTGGGGTTTACAGCGGTACACGTTATTTTGCTTATTCCTGTTCTAGGACATAGGTTGTGGGTACTCGTTACAAACTTCTCAATCAGGCAATTCTAACAAGCACACACGACCTATGTTTGATGTAAAAATAAGAAAAATATCACAATTTTTTGATAAAAAAAAAAAGTAGCCATTTTGGAGATATGAACATTACAATAACACACCCGTGTGACATAGTGCATTTTTTTCACTTGTTGGTTGTGTATAAATTCTAGTTTATTTTGCATTCTAATAACAAATAAAGTAATACCCCTAAATTAAAACCACGTTTTGGGACTATTCAAAGGTATTTAAGACCATTTTTTAACAGTCCTTTGGTGGTCTCTAATAGCAGACACTGGCTGTAGAAAACATAAAGAAGAGCTGAAACCTTCTTACCCTTGACCTGCTGAATATTTATATATGCCACACCCACTACTCACTTATCAACCAATCAGATTACTTGATACAAATTATTGCAACAAATTCATGAGCTGAATGACAAACAATGAAGATCCAGATCAGATGGCTTCTGATCTGGATCTACATTGTTTGGAAAATAAGGCATATCCGGGCTCAGCAGGACAAGGGTTAAATATATGTGACTGGTCAGGGAAAGAGGGACCTTATGGGTATCTGAAAGTGCTAACAAGATACAAACATCATTCAGATACCATTTTGAAGGGAATGTAAGACACTGGACTGAATTTTTATGGTGATTGTTAATGGAACCATCCAATTTGCATAAAAAAGCATGTTCAAAAATTCAAGTACAGTAAAATTCCTTTATTAAGACCACCTTTGGGACTGTTCAAAAGTGGTCTTAAATTAAGACCACCTTTGGGACTGTACAAAAGTGGTCTTTAAGACCACTTTTGAACAGTCCCAAAGGTGGACTCTGACCAGAGAACCGTGTATGAAGAAAACATAACGGCAACCAACTAAATAAGCTTTTCAAAGCATAATTAGTCTTATTTTTAGGTGGTCTTAATAGCGGAATTTTACTGTATGTGTATCTTTTTTGGTTCAGAAGTTAGCACTTTCAGACATTCATAATGTCCCTTTTCCATGACAAAGCAGAATTTGTCTTAATAGCAGAACTTCACTTTACCATGTCACTTTGTAGCACTGCCAGTAGACGGTCAGCCAGATCCAAAGCCTCAAGTGCCAGAAGTATCTCACCATCAAGACAGTCAGTATTCACTTCCATGTCAGAGAGAATTCCATCAGCATTGTCTGGCAACCGGAGTCACTGCCCACTGGTGATACGACAACAGATCCTGGGCTATGAGAGGCCACAGTGTCGCTGCTCAAGACATCATATACCATTCATCATGGATATTGAGATAGATGAATATATCAATACAGAAGTGCCTGAGGGACAGCTCATAGTTATCATGATTGTTTCCTCACTGTAAGTTTTGAGCCTAGCTTGTTTTTTATTTAACAATTTATTTTAATACTTTGGCTGTTTCTGGTATAGTCAACAAGATTATTTCACTTATTTCGAGCCAATCGTTGATCAGAGGTTGGTGAAAAATGGAATCACCTAAACTTCCATTGCAGAACTCACGTGTGATCTGAGCAAGGCACAAACCCACAGCAGTGTTAGTCCTAATGATTGAGAGTAGGGCTCTTACCCACTAGACCACAGAGGCCCATATTCAATGTAGTATCCTGCAGATAATGTTATTGTTTCCTTAAAACTGGGCATGATTTTTCATTCAAATTGCCTCCTTATAGGGATGAAATGTCATTGCCTGTTACTAGGAGTCAGTTTGAATGAAATGCCGAAAAGCCTTTACAATAAAGTGCAAATTGACATGCTGAACAAGACTTCCCATCACAAGTGACATGTCTGTCAAAGTACGAAGAAACTGTAATCCATATTTAGCATATTTAACACCGGTAAATATTTCCACTTCACACAGAAAGTGGGGGGCGGAGCTTAGGGATTGTGAAAAAAAATCTATACCACTGCAATCCTACCTTCTTCAGATTTGTGCTTCATATTCAAACATATTATTAACATACTGTCAATTGTCTGAAAGTTTCGGCCAATCAACTGAGAGGGACTAGCTATGCAATCGTTCGGCCAATGTTGTCATGTTCAGAAGAACATGTTAGAAAGTTCAACATGGGCCGACAAAGTTTTTGGCGTCTTTGATTTTCGTTGCGAACAGCATCAGTCTTATTGCTGAACTGCTGGTTGTGTGGTTGTAAACATGCACTCAAAAATATATAAACTATACAGAAAAACTATACTTTTGGGGGTTGTAAGTGATATTTTAAGCAAGCTGTGAAGACCTTGATTATATGCCCCATAGTATGATATCCGACCAAGTTCTTCCCTATTGGAAAATGTCACATTTTTGGGATACTAAGCCTAAAACAGGTTAATCATATTACAAAAACATGCCTATTCAAATACATGTACATGTATATTGGAAAATTTACCCCCCAAAAATGAAAAGTTTCTGATAAAAATTCTGATATTGTTCATATTTCTATAGATTGTGGGAACTTGTTAGAACCACCTCATTAAACTCGTTAGAACTGCCTCAATGAGATGGTTCTACATGTTTTAGCAGAAATAAGAAAACTAATGTATACCCAAGAAAACCATACTTTTACTATACAAAAGTTGGGTTTAAGGGGTCAAAATTATATAGGCATGTTTTCGTGATGAGAAGTGCAATGAGCAGAAAGGACCCTCAAATAGTGGAAAGTGTTAACCCATTTTGTACCAGAAACCCCAAAAGGGGGAGTTGGCAAACAGTGCAGGCCCAGATCAGATGCTGCAGAATGTGGCGTCTGATCATGGCCTATACACTGTTTGCGATAAGTTAAGCCATTTTCCAAATAAATTTTGAAGAAAAAGCAACCTGGCACCCTTTTCTTTTGAAATGGACTCTTGGTATATATAAGGAGGAAGATTCCATTTGGTACAAAAAGGGTTAATTAGACAAATCAGTGAAGTCCAAGTTCAGAACCATTTTTCCAGCCTACACTCAGAGACAATCAACTCACCAGTCTTGTCATTGCTTTCATTTGTTTGGATACAGATAGATCTAACATTGTTGTATAGTTGACACAGTTTCTGCCTTGCACCACAGCATTGGTGCTATAAGGAGCTTATAGTTTAATTTGTTTCCGGAAAAGAAACTCAAGAAATCTAATCTAAAAGTTCTATGATGTGTGATGTACTGAAACAGTTCAAGCATTGCTTCTTGGCCAAAAGCATCATGATATCAAAGTATATGTCATGAATCTATTTATATACAGTTGAACTTCAATGGCTAGATACCGAAATCATGTTTCTTATGATTGCTTAGACCTTGTTCTTTAGTCAATAGGAAACAAGTAATCGTAATGTACAGTAAAATTCCTATATTAAGACCACCTTTTGGACTGTTCAAAAGTGGTCTTCAAGACCACTTTTGAACAGTCCCAAAGGTGGTCTCTTTTATGAGACACATAGGGTGTAGAAAACGCAAAGAATGACTGAAACCTTCTCAATAAGCTTTTAAAAGCAGATTTGGTCTTAATTTTAGGTGGTCTTAATAGTGGAACTTTACTGTATTTGGGACAATTTAGGGAAAATCTGTTTATTTTTGTTATTTTACATATGTTATGTGTACTCAGTAGAAATGCCTCAAAAAGGCAGTTATAATGCGTACACACAACACACACATGATTTCAAAGAAAATCAGAAGATATTCCTATAATGTCACCTGATCTGGCGCTATGATCAACCCTCAATGGCTTATACAGCCCATCTGGAACAAATTCTCATGGTCCCAAAGGCGTTTGAGCCATTGAAATTCAACTGCACAACCATTCAATTAAGGTGGTTATATCTATAACTTTTTGTCTGTGGCTCTCTCTTGTCCCCTGAGCTGTGCACAGAAGACCCTATAACGACAGAATTTGTTCCCTTACAATTCAATGTTATAAAGAATTAGCCACTGTAAAGAATCTTCATAAGTAGTATAATAGGTAATAAAGAACCTTTACCCCTCAGTTACTCCCAAGAAACTAATGTTGAGGACATTTGTTAGAATTGCCTCGGTGAGTGCCAAATATCCAGAGCATTTGTTTCTTAGAGTATTAAATAATTGCCATATTCATAAATATCTCCATTAATCAGGTCATCCTGAACTTGGAATTCATTCCATTGAAATTGTCGTTATAACATGTTTTGTTGTTTTATCAAATGTCGTTGTAAAGAGTATTGACTGTATATGAATAATGTAGACCCTGGTATGACTGCCTATATGTGCAGATGGTCAAAACCTTCACTGTTTGTTTATAACATGTGTTTTCATGTGGCACTTACATTATTTCTATACAGGAAGCCAAAGACTAAATCTGAAAAGATCCAGTATAAATTTTACCTGGATAAAAAGGGGTGTGCCTTCAGACAGGTGTAAGTTGATGCACTGTGTCAGAAAAGTTTGGTGTTGCTTGACCATTATGTAGAAATACAAAAAAAATGTGTTTTTGTTTTGATGAAAATATCTGGTTCAGGAACATTCAGGATTTGTGGTTGAAATGTTATTGCACATGTTTTCCATTGCACAACCATCTAAATAATATAATATAAATAATTCATATAAATGCTCCTAGACTGTGCCCACATTATCTGATCATGGCAATTTTGACAGGATTGATCGTTTAGGCATGTTACATTATGATAACAAATCCAGGTGTCATAGTGTATTCTTTCATATTACCAAAACTATTATTTTCTGATTAAACTTTGCGGCATTTTTATCCCCCGACCGAATAGGTTCGGGGGATATAGCGATCAGCCTGGCGTCCGTCCGTCCGTCTGTCCGTCCGTCCGTCCGTCCGTCCGTCCGTCGACGCAACCTTGTGATGGCCATAACTCCTATACCCTTTGAGATTTATTGATGGTTATTGGCACAATTGTTCACAAGGCCGAGACGGCGTGTCATGCGCAAGAACCAGAACTCTGGATACCATACTTTTTGAGTTATCTCCCCTTTTAATAAAATACACTGACTACTTTGTGATGGCCATAACTCCAATACCCTTTCAGATATATTGATGGTACCTGGCACAGTTGTTCACAAGGCTGAGACGGCGTGTCATGCACAAGAACCACAACTCTGGTTGCCATGGTTTTGGAGTTATCTCCCCTTCCAATAAAATAGAGTGACAACCTTGTGATGGCCATAACTCCTATACCCTTTGAGATTCATTGATGGTTCTTGGCACAATTGTTCACAAGGCCGAGAAGGTGTGTCATACGCAAGGACCTGAACTCTGGATGCCATACTTTTTTAGTTATCTCCCCTTTTAATAAAATAGAACGACTACTTTGTGATGGCCATAACTCCAATACCCTTTGAGATATATTGATGGTACCTGGCACAGTTGTTCACAAGGCTGAGACGGCGTGTCATGCACAAGAACCACAACTCTGGTTGCCATGGTTTTGGAGTTATCTCCCCTTCCAATAAATTAGAGTGACAACCTTGTGATGGCCATAACTCCTATACCCTTTGAGATTCATTGATGATTCTTGGCACAATTGTTCACAAGGCTGAGACGGCGTGTCATGCGCAAGTACCAGAACTCTGGATGCCATACTTTTTTAGTTATCTCCCCTTATAATAAAATAGAGTGACTACTTTGTGATGGCCATAACTCCAATACCCTTTCAGATAAATTGATGGTACCTGGCACAGTTGTTCACAAGGCTGAGACGGCGTGTCATGCGCAAGTACCAGAACTCTGGATGCCATGGTTTTGGAGTTATCTCCCCTTCCAATAAAATAGAGTGACAACCTTGTGATGGCCATAATTCCAATACCCTTAAAGATATATTGATGATACCTGGCACAGTTGTTCACAAGGCCGAGAAGGTGTGTCATGCACAAGAACCACAACTCTGGGTGCCATGTTTTTTATGTTATCTCCCCTTCCTACGTTGTGATGGCCACATCTCCAACACTCTTTGAGATATATTGATGATACTTGGTACAGTTGTACATGAGGTTAAGCAGGTGTGTCACGTGCAAGAACCACAACTCTGGGTGCCCTGGTTTTTTAATTATCTCCCCTGACAATATAACCTTGTGATGGCCATAACTCCAATACCCTTTGAGATATATTGATGGTACTTGGCACAATTGTATACAATGTTGAGACGGCGCTTCATGCCTAAGAACCACAACTCTGGGTGCCATGATATTTGAGTTATCTCCTCTTCCAATATAACAGTATGACAACCTTGTGATCATCGTACCTACAATACCCTTTGAGACATATTTGTGGTACTTTATGAAGATGTGCATGAGGTTAAGCAGGTGTGTCATGCTCAAGAATTACAACTCTGGGTGCTCTGGTTTTTTAGTTATCTCCCCTGGCAATATAACCTTGTGATGGCCATAACTCCAACACCCTTTAAGATATATTGAAGGAACTTGGCACAATTGTATACAAGGTACAGAAGGGATGTCATGTGCAAGAACCACAAGTGTTGGTGCTGTGGTATTTGAGTTATCTACCCTTCCTATGACCAGCTTGTGATCACCATATCTCCAATACCTTTTGAGACGTATCGATGGTACTTTGAACAGAAATACATGAGCTTAAGCAGGCATGTCATTCGCAAGAACCACATTTCTGAGTGCCCTGGTTTTTAAGTTATCTCCCCTGACAGTATAATCTTGTGATGGCCATAACTGCAATACTTTTGTGATACATTGCGGGTTTAATTCTGTTGCACTTTCTATTGGTGAACAATCTTCTGAAGACCATATTGGCTTTTGGTCGGGGGATTTGCCATCTCTTCCGATGGCTATTTTTCTTTATTTCTTTCCAAACATTGGTTGTGGGTGCTCGTTAGAACTGTCTCATTGAGGCGGTTCTAACGAGTACCCACTGCCTATGTCTTGGAGCAGAAATAAGAAAAATAATGTACACCCCTGTAAACCCGTTTTCTGTATGTTAAGTTGGGTTAACTAGGGTGTTCTTTACACAGGCTTGTCGGATGTGACATCATTGAATTCAACAACTGACTGTGTCATTTGTTGATTGAATACTCCTCAAGGGAGGTTATTTTGCCTGGACAGTGTTCATCTCTTTCACAGGGAATTATCTCTCTCTGGGGGCGTACCGGCCTCGATAGCTCAGTTGGTAGAGTGTCCGCTCCGGGGAACGGGAGGTCACGGGTTCGATCCCGGGCCACGACATACCAAAGTCGTTAAGAATGGTACTAGCTGCTCCTCGCTTGGCACTCAGATTAACGGGGTAGAGCTAGGACTGGTCGACCCAGTGTCAGGATAATGTGACTGGGTGTGGTATCATGTAATGTGTCTGGGACATGATACTTCAGTGAGGCAGCACTATAAAAGTGAGCATTGAGCTCCCTGTCGCAACCAGACACCGTCGTGATATGACTGAAAAATTGTTGAAAACGACGTTAAACCCGAATTCACACACACACACACACACACACACTCTCTGGGGGCAACTAGAAAACACCATTATCAGATAATGGAGAAACAACTTCTTGCTTGCAAAAGTTGAAATGTCCCCTTTGAAAATTGCAGCAAAATGTAGATACATGTATAACCATTCACCTTAAGTTCTTGCAAATGGTTACGAAAATAGTATTGAGGTCCATGGTGGAGGTTTTTAGCATATACGAGGGTAGGCTGAAAAGTTCTGAGCCTGACCAAGATCCAATGGTTTGTCCATGCCAAAAGTGCCTTATTTTTCAACATAGTCTCCCTTCCTGTCCACGCACTTCCTCCAGCGATGCTGGAATCCTTGGATCCCAGTGGTATAGAAGGTCTCATCTTGGTCCCTGAAAAACTCCTCCACAGCAGCTATCACCTCCTTGTCTGACCGATAATGCTGCCCAGCCAAGTGCTTTTTCATGTTTGGAAACAGGAAATAATCTGATGGAGCTAGATCAGGTGAATACGGAGGGTGATCGACAAGTGTGAAGCCACAGTCATGCACAGCAGCCATTGTGACAACCGATTTATGAGCAGGCGCATTGTCCTGATGGAACAAGACCCTTTTTGTCAATTTTCCAGGTCGTTTAGCCTTAATTGCATTTCGCAATTATGTTAGCAGATCTGCATAATACTCCCCATTAATTGTTCTGCCCTTTTGAAGGTAATCTATGAATATTATACCCTTGGCATCCCAGAACACTGATGCCATCACCTTCCCTGCAGAGGAGACAACCTTTGCCTTCTTTGGAGGGGGTGAGCCAGGGTGCTTCCATTGCATGGATTGTCTGTTGGTCTCTGGCTCAAAGTGATGTACCCAACACTCATCCTGAGTGACAAAACGGTCAAGAAAACCATCTTGGTCTGCTTCAAAAATAGCCAAGTTGGCTTGTGACAGGTTCAGTCTGGTCCACTTGTGGTCAGGCATCAAAAGCCGTGGCACCCATCTGGCGGAAGCCTTCGACATTCCTAATTCACTGTGTAGAATGTTCTCTACTCAGTTCACGGGAGATGCCAACAGTGTTAGCTAACTGATTCACAGTTAAACATCTGTCATCCATCACGGCCCTGTGCACTTGGCTGATGGTTTCCTCAGTTTTTGCCGTTGTGGGTCGTCCACACCGGTCATCATCTTCAAGGCTGTCCTTGCCCATCTTAAAATTTGCTACCCACCTTTTCACGGTTGCATACGAAGGAGCATCATCCCCTAATGTAGCAACCATATCGGCATGAATGTCCTTAGGAGCTAAGCCCTTTTTATGGAGGTACTTGATGACACCACGATGCCAGATTTTGTCCATTTTCTCAAAAACGTGCTAGTATCAATTTTCAAAGTCTAGAATTTCTACGTTATTGCAGGTAAACTTGAACTCATTTGAGTCAAATCAAGTAATAAAGGTTTGGATTTAATGAATACAAAATTTCATGGCTGTTCGATGCCTGCTTCTTGGTCAGGCTCAGAACTTTTCAGCCTACCCTCGCAAGTACTAGAATGTAATAAGATACTGATCCAGGTTTTATTCAGCACTATCCCTGCCTGTGACTTAGAGGATAAGATTTTGTTTTTAAAGTTCAAAGTCTCATTTTAGACGAGGTACAACTAGGCAAACTAGACCAACACTTGAAGTAGTATTTGTTTCAAAAAAGAAATGCCTTTGTGGATGTGAAGAAAGGCAAAACAAGAAGATTTTAAAACCAAAGGATTTACTATTCAATTTGTAAGGATTTGCTTCCAGAAGTTCTTGCACAAAATTCTCATGTTTACCGTATTTGGGCGTGTATCACCCGCAGTTTTTTTCCCTCAAATTACAGGCCCAAGTTCTGGGTGCGGGTAATCCGCCCGAATTATTTTTGGACCATTTTATTTTTACTTTTTACAGCTGAAAATACGATGCATCTCATGTTATACTCTATCCTTTTACGATTCTAGACATAAATAACGTTTAATTGTCCACTCAATTTTACTTACACATGAGTAATATAACAATCTCTATTACTAGCAAAGTAGAAGTAAAACAAAGATCAGGAATTGATACAATTAACTTACTCCATCCATAAAAGACACCAAAGGGAAAGAAATACAAACATTAAGCGACCAGACCATAATGGAAACCTAAACAAAGGAAGGCCATATGGACAGTTACTTTCCCACAAAATGGCCATATGGCCACCCAAAACCAAAAGACACAAGCGACACACACAGCAAGCAACAAACAACAACATAAATAAATCGCCACAGAAGAGCAAGCCCGATTTTGTGAGTATTATTCCTAAAACTCTGATTTTAAACAAAATAAACAAGCAAGTTCAATGTGAACGTCAAAGTTTTCCGGCATCTAAACTGCCGCCCACAAATCACCGCTAGTTTTTTCTGCACGCGATCGGTAAATGACGTCATCGTACCCCAGCAACCCCAAACGTGTCTATTGTTTAGCTTAATGGGGCGTATCTGTCTCATAAAAAAAATGTTTGGAAACGGTAAAAGTATTCTCGCTAGCAAAACAGCGCTTTCCATAAGCTCCGTGTCAATAACCAACAACAGAATACAGATATGTTAACACAAAGAGTTCAACTTTTCTCGCCAAGCGTCTGCTATTTTGCGCCAAAACATAACCATTCACGAGATAGCAGAATAGTCGTAGCAACTCGTCTTAGGAGCAATTAAATAACTTTCACACTGATTGCGGATTAAATTTTATGATTGGGGAATAAACGCAAATTAGAGACATAACTTGACCATATTTTCACACCTTATCGACACGCACCGCAGGGTGGCAATTATATGACAAGGATTAACAATAGTGTCATAATTGAACCGTTATAAATCAATAAACAGTGTAAATCCAAATCAGACATCTGCGGCGTCTTTCTGAGGTGTCTGATCTGGGACTGCACTGTTTGCCGATGTCCCAAAAAAGAAACGTCTGCGGCGTCTTTCTGAGGCGTCTGATCTGGGACTGCACTGTTTTCCGATGTCCCAAAAAGGGGCCGCGGGCATATGTGGGTTAATAAATAAATAACACTGGTGAACAGGTAAAGTTTTTTTCAACATTTTAATCAAAATACATGCTTTCTGGTGATACTCGCACGCACGTGCATTTTCCCGCCTTTTGAAGACGATCGCGCGTTCCGTTGTGTGCTACAAAAATTGGCCAAATTCTTACTTTTTCTCACTTACGCATCCACCAAAATTTCAGCAAATGTTCCATGCGGGTAATACAACAGTATAACAGTTTTCCCCCAGATTTTGGCAAAAAAAGGGGTGCGGGTAGTACGCAAATGCGGGTTATACACACCCGAATACGGTAGATGTTGGGGTCGGACACCTATGGAGCAAATTATTTTATTGTAAAATATTTTGGAAAGAACCTTTTCAGATAAATGAGAAACTATTCAAAAGAGACAACTCTTTCACATGGCCCCCACCCATTGGGGCTTGAAGAAATAAATGTGCTGCATGATGCTTCCACGCAGAGCTGAAACCGACTGCACATGAGTACAGGTAAACTGCTCAGAGGATCTATGCCTGCCCATGTAAAGCTGTGCGAGTTGGACCGTCCATGCTTATAAACCCTATTGGTTTCATTGGGCGACAGGGCTTGAGAAGTCATTTCATCTCAGAGTTGGGTAAAAGTCCCACAAAATTGGAAGCAACACCTCCAAAGTGATCTATACAGTGTTGATGGGGAGGTTAAACCTCAACTGAAACAAACAAACAAATCTTTCACATATATTGTCCCTTTCCAATAGGGATGAGCTCTTAACCCTTATCCTGTTGAACACATTAACCTCTATCTTTGTAAACAGTATAGATCCAAATCAGATGGCTTCTTAAAGAACCATCTGATCAGGGTCAACACTGTTTGTCATTCATTTTGTGAATTTGAATGAATACATCATAGTAGGTAATGGTTGATAGTCAGAAATGGATGTGGCAAATTAATTTATTCAGTAGGACAAGAATTCACTACTAATAAGGATCAAATTCTTTCTTATTCAAAGGGATTGTGATTACAGGAAAACAAACAGGAAGAGTGTTCTGTCTGGACGAAATGGTATCTATATTTTTTACATCATCATTCACTTTAGCATGTTTAATGTTTTGCAGATTCCCCGGTATAACAAAAGCTGAAGAAATGCTCAATGAGATTTATCAGAACCAGAATAGGAACAGAACACGGCCATGTGTTCAGAGTAGATCTGACATGTTCCGAGTGTTCAAGTATGATATTAATACAGCAGCTGAAATGTCTGATCACACACAGCCACTTCTTCTTACTCGACACAATGTAGTTCCTGGAATGTTCCTTGTAAGTTCTATTAACCCATTTTGTACCGGAAACCCCAAAACGGGTAGTTGGCAAACAGTGCAGGCCCAGATCAAACGCCGCAGAATGCGGCATCTGATCTGGGCATACCCTGTTTGCAAAAGGCTCAGCCACTTTCCTAATAAATTTTGACGAAAACACAACCTGACACCCCTAAATTGTGAATTGGTCTCCTGCTATATATAAGGAGGAAGATTCCATTTGGTACAAAAAGGGTTAACCTCTACCAGAGGTACTTATTCTTTATGCCAACAGTGGTCCTTTGGGGCTAGATCTCTGAATCCCAGAGCTGGTGCTTTATCCTAGAACATGCAGCATGTATATTAACTCTGAAAGTTTTGGTAAAATTTGCATATACATGTACACTTGCTTGCCTGAACTTTACCTGTTCATCCCAATCATCACAAAAACAAGCCTGTATAATTTTGACCCCTTAAACCCTACTTTCATATGGAAAATCTGGGGTTTACAGGGATATACATTGTTTTTCTTATTTCCCTTCAAAAACATAGATTGTGGGTACTTGTCAAGGCAGTTCTAACGAGTACCCACAATGTGTTTGTTACTCATTAGAACTGCCTTGCCGAGGCAGTTCTAACGGGTACCCACAATATATGTTTTGAGCAGAAATATGAAAAATATCAGAATTTTTTATCTGAAAAGTTCCGATTTTTTGGTGGTAAAACTTTTAATATATTTGAATAACAGTTTTTAGCTCACCTGTCACGTAGTGACAAGGTGAGCTTTTGGGATCACTTTTTGTCCGTCGTGCGTGCGTGCGTGCGTGCGTCCGTGCGTCCGTGCGTGCGTGCGTCCGTAAACTTTTCTTCAAACGACATCTCCTCCTAAACCACCGATCGTATTTTGACCAAACTTCACAGGAATGATCCTTAGGTGGTCCCCTTTCAAAGTTGTTCAAATAGTTCTGGTCCATTGCACATATAGGTCACAGTAGCCAAAAATAGATTTTTTTCACCGCAAACTTAAAAAATCTTCTTCTCTGAAACCGCAAGGCCCAGGTCTTTGATATTTGGTATGAAGCTTCATCTAGTGGACCTCTACCAAGATTGTTCAAATTATAGTGCTGGGGCCAAAAATGCCCCCGCACGGGGGCCCTTTGGTTTTACATGGGCTTATATAGGGAAAATCTTTAAAAATCTTCTTCTCTGAAACCGCAAGGCCCAGGTCTTTGATATTTGGTATGAAGCTTCATCTAGTGGACCCCTACCAAGATTGTTCAAATTATAGTGCTGGGGCCAAAAATGCCCCCGCATGGGGGCCCTTTGGTTTTACATGGGCTTATAAAGGGAAAATCTTTAAAAATCTTCTTCTTTGAAACCGCAAGGCCCAGGTCTTTGATATTTGGTATGAAGCTTTATCTAATGGACCCCTACCAAGATTGTTCAAATTATAGTGCTGGGGCCAAAATTGACCCTGCCTGGGGCCCACTTGTTTTACATTGGATCAGGTGAGCGAACCAGGGCCCTCTGGGCCCTCTTGTTTCGTAATGCATCTGTGTGGTGAGCCTTTTCATATGCGCTGGCTTGGCTTATTTCATGGGTGGGAGAGTCCTGCCTGCAAATGAAACAATCTGGAAATCAATGCAGACTCTGCCCCACATTATTTTTCTTATTCTTTCTCCAAGACATAGGTTGTGGGTACTCATTAGAACCACCTCAATGAGGCGGTTCTAACGAGCACCCACAACCTATGTTTGCAGTATTTATAAGAAAAATATCTCAGATTTTCATCAGAAAAATGGCCATTTTGGAGATGTTTAAAAATGCACCAATTCGCACGGGTGTGTTATCGTAGTGAATAAATAAATAAGTTAATGTGTTATATGTAATATATTTCAGATGTACTGTGATGGTAAACTGTTATTTTGTGATCATATATTTAATGGTTATGGTAGTGCTAGGAAAGACTTCAAGAAACAAGTGATGAAATCTAGGCATGATGCAATACATCAATATTATCTTCCTAAAGACTTCAAATTCAGGTAGGTTTTCAGTAAGGGGGCTGACAAATAAGTTTCCTTTTCTGTGTTTGATTATACATGTACTTAGTGTGTCAGACTGATGTGACAGTTTGTTATATGTACAGCATAACCTCTTTATAACACTGTTGTTGGGGTCCAAAACAGAAACCAAGCATGTTATATCCAAACAAAAATGTGTAGATTTTGTTATAGGAATGAATTGGAAAATTAAACAAGACTTACCTTCGAAGAAGGGAAGGTGAAGTTTAGTTGAAATTTCATCGACCACAAACTCCTTAAGGGGGTCACACAGAGAGATGACGCAGCTGCTCAGCTTCCAGGAACTCATCAGTCTTCAGAGATATATGGCTCAAGATATTATTGCTTGCACACCAAGAAACAAATCTTGAGCCCTGTTATGAAGAATCAAGCATATGTCACGGGATTTTGGGAGGGAGGGTGTGTGACCCCCTTAAGGAGTTTGTGGTCGATGAAATTTCAACTAAACTTCACCTTCCCTTCTTCGAAGGTAAGTCTTGTTTAATTTTCCAATTTCATCTCCCACATAACTCCTTAATGGGGCCTCACAGAGATTTTAGAGATGATTCTTCATAAACAGCAATACAGAGACTTTTTTTTTTTTTTTTTAAACTTGGTCATAAGTATATTAAGCATGTAAATGAGTCTACTTTTAACCTTATGTGCTTGTATCTAGGATAGCTTCTTGTACTGATTTCGAAGAAGTGTCTATAGGTTTGTCATAAAATTTTGCAAAAACTGATTTGCTGGACCAGCCTGCTGTTTTCATGATAGTGTCTAATGAAATTCCAGCTAATTTAGCTTTAGATGTGACTGCCGCCCTAGTACTGTGCGGTTTGAAAGTTGAGTCTATGCCTGCCTTTTCCAAAACTGTTTTTATCCATCTGGACACAGTGCTCTTTGATATTACCCCGTGAGGCTTCACAGTACTGATTAATAGTCTTTCAGTACTTCTTAGGTTCCTGGTTCTGTCAATGTAATTTGATAATGTTTTTACAATGCATAAACTCTCATCTTTAACATAAGCATTCAAAATTAGCATTTCTAAATGTTTGCCAGGTTTCGATTGTTTCAAGAGATGATTTGGTGCTATAAAGACCTGCTCATTCATTATTTTTATGTCGGACAATTCTACAAGATGGAGAGTTTGACATCTCTGTGCTGACAACAGCAGAAACAACATGCTTAATTTACAGGACAGCTGCAGCAATGTGCTAGTTGGTGTTGTTCTGAGATAATTTAACACTATGTCAACTGACCATGTTGTTGTATATCTGGGGAGAGCCGGACGAGCAATGAAGACCCCTTTCATGAAACGTGTAACCTCTTCAAAGCTATTTATGTCGATATTGCTGCAAATTTTAAGAAAGGTGCTTACTGCTGATCTGGCTATCCCCAGAGACCTGTATTTGAGCCCTTTAGAATACAGGTTTGACAGAAATTTTAAGACATTATTGACTGTGGGTCGAAGGGGATTAATCTTTCCTCCGCAGAATGCAAACCACTTAGAAATGTATGTGTTGTATTGTTTCTTTGTTGAGGATCTCCATGATTGAAGAATAAGGTCTCTTGCTTGTCTTGGTACTCCTCTGTCTTTGAGGGCATCCCGGATATGGGAAAACACCCCAGGTGCATTCTCTTTAATGGGTGTTGTTTCCGCGGTTTGTGTGGAAGTGACAAAATTTCCTGTGGATTTGGTAGGCGATAACATTGTCCCACAATGAGACGTAGAAGGCTTGGCCACCAACTCTGTGTCGGCCAAAGCGGGGCGATCAGAACTGCTGTTGTGTGGTCTTCTTCCACCTTCTGGAGTATACGAGGAAGCAGGCTGAAAGGTGGAAAGATGAAGAAAAGTTCATTAGACCATGTAAGAGCAAACGCATCTATGGCAAAAGCATTAGGATCTGGCCGACGTGACACATATCTGTCTAATTTATTATTTAGCCTTGATGCGAACAGGTCTACTGCTAATGCGGGGAATTGATTTTGAATGGTAATGAAAATGTCAGGATGTAATGACCATTCTGTATCGTCACTTTCAGTACGCGACTCTTCGTCGGCTTCACAGTTGTCCTTCCCTGGGACATGAGCGGCACTGATATGAATATGGCGTGCCATACACCAGAACCAAATATCCCGTGCAAGAGCATTTAACTCTGTAGTTTTCCCCCCGTATTTGTTAATGTAAGCACAGCTGGTTGTGTTATCCATGTACACTCTTACATGTGAATTGTTGATAGTTTTACAAAAACTTTGTAAACTCAACTGACAAGCTTTCAGTTCCAGGATATTTATATGCGCCTCCTGTTCCGCTACTGACCATTCCCCACCTGTTCGTATCTTTTCTGTTTCATTGTATGCCCCCCAGCCTTTCTTTGAGGCATCAGAAAACAAAACTAGTTGAGGTGGGCCATGTGAAATTACTTTGTAGCTAGCACTAACGTTGTCAATCCACCACTTTATTGTGGGAAAGACTTGTTTTGAAACAATTGTAATTGCCTAAGCGCCTTTTCAGTTCTTGTTCTTTAACTTTTTCCAAGGGCTTATAGAACAGAGGTGCATACTCAACCCCTTGTTGTGTAGCAACTAATTTTCCTATTAACTTAGAGAAGTCTCTAATGGTCACCCTCTTATCACATAAGAATTTTTTACATATATCCTTGATTTCTTGGCGCCTTTCAGGCGTAAGTCTGACTGTCATAGTCACTGAGCAAAGCAGGAAACCTAAAAAGGTAATTTGTTGTGTTGGTTCAAAGACAGATTTATCTGGCTGTACAGTAAGCCCCAAAGAATCCATAATATTTACTGTGTCCCTTATATTTTGTTCACAATGTTCATATGTGGAGCCTTGCAAACAGGAGTCATCGATATAGGCTGAGCTAATGTGTCCTTTTGATCGCAACTTTGCAAAGACCGGTTTCAAAAGTTTTGTGAATACCCTAGGTGAATGGGTTAGTCCCATGATTAAGGCCGTGAATTGAAATTTTTCATTGTTGTGTATGAATCGGAAGTATTTTCTGTCTCTTTCCATGACTGAGATTGAATAGAAAGCTTCTGCTAAGTCAACTGATCCGAAAAAGCAGTTTTTCCTCATGGCATCAATTGCTGATTGCAGTGTTTCCATTTTGAAGTGAATTTTTTCAAGGCAATTTTTGTTCAGCTTTTTAAGGTTAAGAATAATTCTGATCTTTCCCTCTTTTTTGGGTCGACAGAAGATGTTCGAAATGTATTCTCCCTTTCCATTATCAGAGACCTTTTCGATAATTTTGCATTTCAGGAATCTTTCCATTTCCAAATTAATTTTTATTTGTTCGTCTTCTGAAAATTGAATTGGTTTTGGGATTATTTTTTGAATAGGAGTTTCCTCCATTTCCACTTTGTAGCCACATATGGTATTTCGAATCCATTTGTCACTAGTGATTTTGAACCAGTTCTCTTTGAACTTTTTTGTTTTCCCTGCTTCAAAGTTTTCTGGAGTGTTTCTAAGTTTGAATGATTTGTAAATTTCTGAGTTTTTGTCTGATCTCACATATTCTAAAAACTGGACTGGGATGAAAGAGTTTGATAAAGTGTTACCTACTGAATTTATTTCTTTGCTGAGTGTTGGTTCTTTCTCTTGAAGTTGGATTGGTTCCTGTTGTTGTTGTTGTTGTTGTTGCTGTTGAATTTGTTTTTGTGCTGATTTCTGTAGCTGTAGTTGAAATTTTGTCTTCTGTAGAGGGACGACTGTCTGTTTCTGTCGCCCCCCTTCCTCGTTAAAAAATGCTGCGTTGAGATGGTAAGGTGTCCTTTAGTTCCCTCTGTCTTTTTTACTGCCTCCTGAAAGTTATCCCCAAGCAATTTCGTTGTTGATGGTTCTTCTGGACAGAGTGCTTTGTATTTTGGTTGAAGCTCCTTTTTAATTTGTTCTATTCGGTTGATGTTGGTGGCTTTAACGCTCAGAGACAGGATTTTAAAGGCATCCATCACATGTCTTTGGGCAGTCTGTGGATCTGAATTGGTCTGCATTAGTTCTAGGGCTTTTGCTAGTGGGGTAATGGCCTGGCAATAGTTGGTGATCGCCCTTTGTTGGAGGTAATCACATTTTTTGACCTCTCGTTTCAGCTCTCTCCAAAGGAAGTCATCAATTTTCGGCACCTGCAGATTTTGGATATTTTTTGGTCTGAGATGCTTCTGCTTTAAAGTCTGCAGTTTTTCATCATCTTGCTTTGATTTTTTCCCCCTCAACGCCTTTTCTGTAATTTTTGCTACATATTCGCTAACTTCTGCACCTGTCCCCTCATCTGTCTGGAAAAACTCCTCTAGTTCTGCCAACGAATCTGATTTTCCTGCCTCCATGAAAGCTTCTAGTTCATCTTCAGATTCCTCTGAGTCCGAACTTAATTCCCGGTTGGAAGTTTCGGTTGGTACAGATTGTGATGATGATGGTGCTGCCCCATTGGTAGCCCCTGTGTCTTTACGAGATTTCTTGGCAATTGGTTCATCTTCCGTCTCCTGGTTCTTCCGTTTCAATATATTGACATCCTGTCTTAAAACTTTTAGTTCTTCCACTAGAGATTTTAAGTCCCCGTTTATTTGTGAGGCGATGTTTGACACAATTTTTACAATGCCTGGTTGTTTTCCGGGGCCACTCTGCTTCACCCCTTCGGCGCCTCTTTCTGTTTCTCTTTCCTGCGCATGCGCCGATTGTCCGGCGTGGTCGGCACTACTTTCGCCCTGGCTTTCAGCCAATTGTTCCATATCAACAGTTGTTGGTCTGAAATGGACATTTGGTTTCATAAGAATTGGTTCGTTTCACGAAAAATCGAAGTTTTTAAGCTAATCAACGATGTATAACTAACATGATTTATGCGTGGTCGCATGATTCAACGGTATGAAACTCGTCCGTCAGTTGTCAGTATCGCCGAATTTAACTACCTTTGTGGTATTCAGCGAATGACCCATTCGAACTATATCTTGTTAGGAAAACAACGGCCGCATAAGCTGCTTAGTCCGTTCTGTAAATTATGTCTAGGCCGAATCGCGTTGGCGCGAAAATTGGCCCCTCCGTTTACAAACAAAACCGGAGACAAACTAGTTGAGCCCTCATTTGGTAAATACCAACTAAAAATGCGATCAATTTGATCGCCGGGCCATTCTTCAAATGTATGGCCGAATCGCATTGTCGCGAAAGAGCCTCTCGATAATGTAAACAAAGATGGCGGCGACGAACTTGTTGTCAAGTACTAAGTCGCAAAAAACTAGTTGTGTGCGGCATTTCTTTGTCGAAATAATCGCAAACAACAATTTTGGTGCGCTAGGCGCTCTATCTCAGGTTGTTTCGTTAAATTCTTCAATGACCAATGGAAAATCATGACCGATCTCGGACTAGAACCGTAGATGGATGAAAAGAGATAGATAAGAATGGTGCTTCTTTGTGTAAGCCTGTAAATTTGGGAGCGGAAAGTTTTGAAATTTATTACTTTTTAGAAATATTTCACTTACCGTTTTACGAACCAGATTAAAGTCTCGTATGTTTCTAAATTTCTTATCACTTTATTTTATAAAAATACGTATTAAAAGTCGGTAAAATTGAACTTTTTTCCACGTTAAAAACTCCGAAGACTTGAGCGTGGTTGCTGATAAGCCTCGTTCTGTGATGAGTTCCTGGAAGCTGAGCAGCTGCGTCATCTCTCTGTGAGGCCCCATTAAGGAGTTATGTGGGAGATGAAATTTCATTTTTGTGGATTTTATGATGTGTAAAATAGAAGTGATGGCAATGATTAAGAATCGATACAATTAACCCACAGCTCCCAGCAGTGACACCAAAGGGAAAGAAACACAAACAAGAAATAACTAGACCCTAATGGAAACATCAATAGCAAAAAACCATTCCATCGCAATTTAGACAAATAATTTGTTTAGTCTGCATAACTCATCAGTGCAACATCTCTGAGAACACAAACATCAAACAACCACAGACATAAAACAACGGTGAGGGCTCAACAGCAAAAAATCCACTGAAATGCTGGAGCAAAAGAAAACCAACAGTTAGACTCCGATGGGCCCGACCAGAGACAGAGCATCAGGCACCAACCAGCATTTCATAAAATTAGATTCTCTCTACTACTCAGTAAGCCTTTACATTGGAACCATCATAGAATCTGAGGCCTGACCCATCAGCATGCAATTAAAGAGGGAAGCAAAGTTGTCCACCATGATTGGGTTAACTACCATGTATGCAGTCTGTCATATAACAGTTATGATTTTACGAAATTGGGTGCTGAAGTCATTGCAATTATATATTTTTCTGAATTTATATACCCAGTCATCATAAAATTTGGGGTCCGATAGACCTTGTTGCAGAAAAGATTTAAGTCCAACATTGTATTTTGAAATTAAATCGGAATGACGTCTATAAAATTTTGAAAAGGCTTTGCGTAGTTTATGATACCGATAACCCTGATTAAGAAGTTTAGCTGTTAACAATTTATTATGAGTGTTGAAGTCAGTTACATAACTAGACACTCTGGCAAATCAAATTAATTGCGAAATATAAACGCCATAGGATGCCACACGAGGAATATCGCCATCCAAGAAAGGAAAATTTACAATCTCAAAATCAAAATCATAGCGTTTATCACAAATTTTGCAGGAAAAGAACCCATCTGCAATAGATAGATGTAAATCCAAAAACTGGACCGCGGTATCAGAAGAATTTGCATTATTTAACTGGAGTTCTGGTGGGTAAATTTGACTGATCAAACCATCAAAATAAGTATTGTCAATATTTAATAAATCATCCAAATATCTAGAAGTTGAGCTAAAGGCTTCAATGATTTTAGATTGGTTTTCAACAGAAAGGGACATTATGAAGTCACTTTCATAATAAAACAAGAACAGATCAGCCACAAGTGTGCAATTCGTACCCATAGGAATACCCACAGTTTGTCTAAATAAATAAGTACCAATTGTCAAGTAGAAAGGTGAGAGCTTCACACACTTTCTGACATAACCATAAAGTATACTTGTTATGCTCTTCAAAAGTGAAAAAAGCATTTCTTACATTACATGCAAGATAAAGGGAGTCTTCCCTATGAAAAATCCATTCATTTAAGTCTTTAAGTTTTTCTTTTATAAGATTATGAGGAAGTGTAGTGTAAAGAGTGGAAAATCATAAGTAGACAGACTTGAAGCACGAAAACGTCTGGATTTCAATTTATTTAAAACTTCATTAGAATTTTTGGACGGGTTTTTAAAAAAAATCCGTCCTTTAAAATAGCGATGTCCGGGCGGGCGTCCTGCGGGCGGGCGGGCGGGCGGGCGGGCGTCGTCCCAGGTTTACCTTTTGGTTAACCTTTTTTTCAAAGTGATATTTTTCATCTATTCTGCAGCAGATTGTTTTAATATCAGGACTGATGCATAAGTGGAGGTACCGCTTTCATGTATTATCCATAAATGGCGCAAAAGACTAAAATTTTGGCGGAAATTGTCATTTTTAGCTCGTCTGTTTTTTGAAAAAAAACTTTCGAGCTATTGTCATCACTCCGGCGTCTGCGTAGTCGTCCTGCGTCGTCCTGCGTCCTGCGTCGTTCCAAAAAAACTTAACCTTGGCTATAACTTAAAAAGTATTAGACCTAGCCTCATGAAACTTCATACACACACTCATCATCACAAGAGCTACATTTTGACCAAGGACCATAACAACATTGTTGATTTTGGCTGAATTATCTCCCCTTTTCCAATTTTTTTCTGAAACACATTTTTTGCTCTCATTTTAATACTATTCACAACAGAGCCTTCAAACTTCACATGAATGTTCCTTGGGACAAGACCTTTTCAATGATACCACACTTTTTGATCTGTGACCTTGACCTTTGAACTTTGACCTATTTTTCGAAAATTTAACCGAAAACCTTAACCTTGACCATATTTCCAAAAGTATTTGGCCTACCTTCATGAAACTTCATACACATACTCACCATCACAAGAGCTACATTCCCTACAAGTTATATAACTCCATCTTGCAATTTGATTGAATTATCTCCCCTTTTCTCTCCGTTTTTTTTAAATTGTTTTTGTCTCTTATTTTAATACTATTCACAACAGAGCCTTCAAACTTCACATGAATGTTCCTTGGGACAAGACCTTTTCAATGATACCACACTTTTTGATCTGTGACCTTGACCTTTGAACTTTGACCTATTTTTCGAAAATTTAACCGAAAACCTTAACCTTGACCATATTTCCAAAAGTATTTGGCCTACCTTCATGAAACTTCATACACATACTCACCATCACAAGAGCTACATTCCCTACAAGTTATATAACTCCATCTTGCAATTTGATTGAATTATCTCCCCTTTTCTCTCCGTTTTTTTTTAAATTGTTTTTGTCTCTTATTTCAATACTATTCACAACAGAGCCTTCCAACTTCACATGAATGTTCCTTGGGACAAGACCTTTTCAGTCATACCACGCTTTTTGACCTGTGACCTTGACCTTTGAACTTTGACCTATTTTTCGAAAAATTAACCAAAAAACTTAACCTTGACCATATTTCCAAAAGTATTTGGCCTACCTTCATGAAACTTCATACACATACTCACCATCACAAGAGCTACATTCCCTACAAGTTTTATAACTCCATCTTGCAATTTGATTTGACTTAGAACTTTTGTTTTCTAAAAGAAACTGCAGACGAGCGTTGGCACCCGCTTGCGGTGCTCTTGTTCAAACTTGTGTTTGTCAGGTTTACCTTTTGGTTAACCTTTTTTCAAATGCCAGTGTAGTGGATAGAGTGCTGGACTACGAATCCTACTGTTGACTATGAATCTGAGGGGCGTGAGTTCAAACCCCGGTGGGGACATTTTTTTTTTTTTTTTGTTCTTTTTTTTTTCTTTCTTTTTTCATTCTTTTTTTTTCTTTATTTTTCTTTTCTTCTCCATAAACACATATGAACAATTATTATCTTCCTCCCCTGATAGTTGCTGGTAATAATACATACATGCATGCACAGGCATGGAATTTTCTTTTTTTTTTTTTTTTTCGTTCTTTTTTTAGCTCACCTGAGCACGAAGTGCTCAAGGTGAGTTGATGTCCGTCGTCCGTCAACAATTTCTTTCAACGACATCTCCTCCTGGGATAATGGCCCGATTTCAAAATTATTTTACAGAAATGTTCATTAGGTGACCCTTTTTCAAAATTGCTAAAATCAGTGGCCACTAGAGCTAAAAATAGAAAAAAAACTTTAATTTTTTTTCTTCGTAAAACACATAAACAAATCCCCCCCCCCCCCCCCCCCACAAAAAGTTGTTACTGGGTTAGGATATTGCATTTGTTCTGTACATACATGCATACATAGTTTTACATACATACAGAAATGTTCATTAGGTGACCTTTTTTCAAAATCGCTAAAATCAGTGTCCACCAGAGCTAAAAATAGAAAAAAAAACTTTATTTTTTTTTCTTCTTAAAACACATAAACAAATCATACCCCCCCACCTCCACAAAAGTTGTTACTGGGTTAGGATATTGCATTTGTTCTGTACATACATGCATACTTAGTTTTACATACATACCCTACCCACCCCACCCTACCCTAGCATACCCTACCCCACAACCCCACCCCCATCCCAAAACAACCCCAATCCACCCCCAACCCCACCCCATCCCACCACTCCCCACCTTACCTGACCTCACCCCATCCCACCCACCCAAGCCCACCCCACCCCACAACCCCACCACACCCCATCCCACCCCACACCCCACCCAACCACAAATTCCACCCCGTCCCACCCGACTCCTAACCCATCCCACCCCACCCCACCCTACCCCACACCAGCACACCCCACCCTACCCCACCCATGCCACCACCATCCTAACCGTACTGAAAAAAAACCTGTCCATAATACCGTTAGGCATTTTTCTTGTTATAGACCAAAATGGATTTCTCCCTGATCTTTCAAAGACTTTGTCGCAATATTTAATCACATGTTTTTTGATGGCAGCAAAACATGAAGTTAATAGTTTGGAAGGTTCAGTGGTGGTACAAGAGCTTTAATTTGCAATAAACTGTGCTTTGCACTCCAGCAAAAATGTGACCAAAGTTTCCTCAATTTGAGTGGCTTTGATCTTTCTAGCTCCACCAATTAAAACAAACAGATCCTAGCAAAAGACTATAAATCAGATAATATGTCAGACTATCTGATTAAATTCTAGAAAAAGGTACACTGGTTGTAGGAAGGAGATAAAATTCTAGAAAAAGCAGAGTATAATTAGTTTTCCAGATTGTAGCTGAGTTGAACATTATTTAGTTTCCATTGACCAGCCTGCTCAAAATATTTTTGTTTTCATCAGTAGAACAAGTCTGTGAAATGAACGCCCCCCCCCCCTAAACCCCACTTTATATAGAGAAAACTGGGGTTTACGGGTGTATACATGATTTTCCTTATTTCTGCCCCAAGACATAGTTTGTGGGTACTCGTTAGAACCGCCTCAATGAGGTGGTTCTAACGAGCACCCGCAACCTAAGCTTGGAGTATAAATAAGAAAAATATCATGGATTTTCATCAGAAAAGTAGCCATTTTGGTGATGTGAAAAAAAAAATGCACTATATGTCACGGCTGTGTTATCGTAATGGTTGTGGTTTTACGGCCCTTCCAAGATTATTTCACTTATTCAGTTGAGCCAAGCGATAATCAGAGGTTGGCAAAAACCGGAGTGCCCGGAGAAAAACCACACAGAACTTAGCGTCTCACACGTGACCCCAGCCAGGCTTGAACCCACAGCGGCTTACTCATGTGTCGTCAGTTTCGGCTCTACGTGGAAGCACCATTAAGCTCAATATATTTCTCCAAGCCACGATAGGCGGGCGAGTTTTGGATTGATATTGTGTATGTTAACTGAATAGTCGATTCTATGCTAGTTGAAATCTTACCAAGTCTTTTTGTGGGCATATTTACGTAAAGTCGGAGCCGAAGCGTAAAGTCGACATATTTTGATGGGGCCAAAAATAGACCTTTCTGATATGACCCTTTATAAAAATTCAGGTTGAAAAAATAAATCTGGAATAAGGAAAAAGAATAAGGAAACAACTTATCACTCGTTGCAAACAGTGCAGACCCGTATCAGATACTGCAGAACAAGACGCCTGAGCAGGGCCTTCACTGTTTGCTTGAAAGTTCAACCAAATTTTAACAATGATTAAATTCTAATCAGCCTGGTACCCCTTAAGTCTTAAATGCCCCCTTCTGAATGCGGGATGGGACATCCCATTCTGTACAAAATGGGGAAAAAATATTTATTTATTTTTTTTTTTTCTTTTATTTATTTGTGATTTTTCCTCATTACTAAAACCTCTTAGTTACTTATAAACATTCTTAATTTACCTTATTTACTGACCTACCTGCTATTGAATCAACGTTGAGTCAGTGTTGTGTGCCTGCAAGATCACTTGCTTACTTACCTACTCACTTGCTTGCTCGCGTGCTCACTCACTCACTCACCCACTCAAACCTGTTTCTTTTATTTTCCTCTGTATAGTTAAAAGCCATCTGTATTGTCCTTAGCTTTAGCAACTTCTTTTGATCGTTTCCAGATTTTTGCCAGCTCTGGTAATAAAATACCCATTCTGACAGTCAAAAGGAGAAAGATGGTTTAGTTTAGAGATTAAAGTCAGATAACAAAATAGAGAAAATTCACAAAAAGTCTGTATTTTGTAAGAGTGTTTGTATCATCTTTTATGAAGTGCAGGTAACCAATATAAAGTAGGAAGCTTGTCTTGGCCTTCTGTAACATATACAGCAAACTTGGTGTCTGAATGACAAATGTGGTCACCAACTACAGCCCTCAAAGGCTGCAGTTCATAGGCCTTAGTACCACCAAGTTCTTGCTGAAGAGTGTTAACATTGTGGAGCTGTCAAACAACGACCACATTGTTAGCGGCCTTGTCTGCTGGTGCCAAAACAAACTTCTTATGAAATTATTGAATACCTAGTTTAAGGTGACGTAAAGACGTTTTAGGTTTAGGAGGTAATAAGTTTGTATTTTGAGAGTAGAAAGAAATGTGTTTGTTCACTAGTTTCCATTCTAAGTTTCCATTCTTTTTTTAAGGCTTTATGCTCAACATACTCTCATTTACACCATTGATTACCAAATTCATTCAAGGCAGCAGCATGGTAGGAATTGTACATGATTAAACTCTGGCGCATCACTCACAAACTTCATGAAGCCCGAAGGGCTTCATGCTTAGTTTGTGAGTGATTCCCATGGTCTCTGCTTTGAAACCCAACACAATACAATATGTCCACCAACAACATAAAGCCAAAAAAGCAATGACAGGTTTTGAAAGGTCAACCCTCGTCCTTAGTTCCTGTGCAGTGTTATATATAATAGAAATAACAAATACTGACGCAAAGAAAACAGGTACCTTCCATAAATTTTTTTCTCCAACAGGAGCAATGTAGAACTCTAAAGGAAAGGATATGCACCCTCAGTGGGCAAATTGTTTCCAAGAAAAATTCTATGAAAAGCAAGACAGTAGCTTCTAAATAACTTCCAATATCCCCAGATAACTGTGTCCAATTTACTAAACTGTTGAGCTCTCAAACTTGACAGTGAGTTATTCATGGAGGGAATTGGACACAAGCTCAATGGTGAGTCATTCATGGAGGGAATTGGACACAAGCTCAACAGTGAGTCATTCATTGAGGGAATTGGACACAAGCTCAACAGTGAGTCATTTATCGAGGAAATTGGACACAAGCTCAACAGTGAGTTATTCATGGAGGGAATTGGACACAAGCTCAACAGTGAGTCATTCATGAAGGAACTTGGACAAAGCTCTTACCTGGAAGCTTCGGTCTTCCTGTTCATAGAGACTTATCCTGGAAAGAATCTTCCCTCTGCAGATGCATATTCTTTCCTTTTAGAGTTACCTGCATTTTGAAAGTGCTCATGTTGGAAAAATAAATGGTTGTCTTCAAAATTATCATAAACAAAGTGTTGTTTATGGAATGGAAAGTTTTTTTTTTTTCAGTAGGACCTCTTCTCCAGGTACTCTGGTTTTGACCTTCTTAGATGAATGGTGGAATGTTCTTCAGAATTGTTTACTGGTGACACATCCTTAGACAATCATTCGCCAGGTCTTGAAAGGGTCAAAACCAAATCAAATACACCACAACCTCTTTATAACACTATTAATGGGGTCCAAAGCAGAAATCGTATTAGTTAAACAACCGTGTTATAGCCTAACAAAAATGTACAGATTATATGGATGGAAAAATGACCATAAGTGGTCATTTTTCTATATAATCCATACTCATTTTTCTATATAATCTATACTCATTTTTCTATATAATCTAGGAAGCCTCCGTGGTGCAGTGGCTACGCTACTCGCCTTGTAAACCAGGGATCGCTGGATCGATCCCGGGCTTCTCCAGACTTTCGGATGAGTCTTTAAACCGAGGTCCCGTCTCCGTATGACCTTAGCTGTTGGTGGGACGTAAAACTAAAACTCACTCACTCTATATAATCTATACATTTTTTGGGTCCACCTTGGAACTGTGTTTTATCCAAAGCTGTGTTTTAATGAACTGTGTTATGATGAAGTTGTGGTGTATATGAAAAAAGAGTGAAACATTTTTTTCCTTAGATTTGGAAAAAACAACAACAAAATCACCACAACCCCTTTATTACAGTGTTCACTGTAAAACAGTTTTTGATATAACAGAGTTTAAAAATGGGTCCCAATAATGTGAAAATATATAGATTAAATAGAAAAATGACCATAAATAGTCATTTTTCTATATACCGTATTCAACCTATTTACCACACCATGTGCTAAGTTTTTTTTCAAAATTGTCTCAAAAAATTGCGGTGAAAAATCTACCTGATAAGCACACACTTGATATGAAAAAAAAAAAACAAAAAAAAAACAAACAAAAAAAAAAACAAGCTAGGACATATTACAGATCAAGTTGAATTTCAGCAGAGGGGTTCACCATATATACATAGGATTGTCTGGGTCAAAAATGCACCAAAACTCAATATGAAATCATCGTGAAGTTACTGTAAAGTGTGCGCTTGTGCATTTTCTTTCCCATAATAGCTTGGGTGTGCACTTTTTTCGAGCATTTGTGGTAATTTGGCAAATACGGTAATCTGATATAACATAGCTGTTTAACTAACATGGTCTCTGCTTTGGGTCCCAACAATAGTGTTACAAAGAGGTTGTAATGTTTGTATGTTTGATTGATTGATTTGAGGTTTAACATCCCCGTCAACACTGTATATGTCATTTTGGAGATGTTGCTTCCAATTTTGTGGGACTTTTACCCGATATTGAGATGAAATGACATCTCAATTCCTTGAACCCTAATGAAATTAATAGGGTTTAGAAGCATGGATGGTCCAACTTGCACCGCTTTGCATAGGCAGGCTTATATCCTCTAAGAAGTCTGATCAGGGACTACACTGTTTGCCACTCTGTAAGGCAACATAAATTTGCTAACATTTTAGGAGAATTACAGCAAGTCCTCAAGGTGTCCCAATTTTTAGGATTTTTACGGTACTGTTTCTTCTCTTCAGTCCAAGTCGTGGTAAAAGTGGTCTCAGATCAGCTTGGGGAGGAGAGATAGGTGGGGCAGGAGTGGACAAGTACAGCAGCCCTGGAACAGTCCTAGATTCTTCCCTGGTGCCAATCCACCGGCCTGTCTCTTCTTCTAGTGGCAACAGCAAGGAGATCCAGTTAGATGCAGTCAGGTATGGTATAGGGAAGTTGACTTATTCAAAATTTAGGATAATTAACTCTTGTCCTGCTGAACTGGCATATACTCTACCTTAGAAGCCATCTGATCAGTATCTACACTGTTTGACATTCATTTTGTGAAGTTGTAGGAATAAATTACATCAAGTGATCTGATTGGATGAAAGTCAGAAATAAGCATTGGCTAAAATTAACAAGGGTCAACCCATCATATACAGGACACCAAAAAACAGGACACTGGCAAACAGTGTAGGGCATCAGAGATAGGGCTTTCTCTGTTTGCTAAAAATTTGAGGCATTTCTTACAAACATTTCTAAAAGTAACTGCAGCTGACACCACTAGATTTTGTAATGGAATCCTGCTATGTATAAGTCAAAAGATTCTACTCAGGATGGGTTAATACAGAGGACCCGGGTTATAACGACAGTATTTGTTCCCTATTATTGTGCCGTTATAATGAATTTGCCGTTATAAAGAATCCCAGTTAGGATTATGATAGCTTATAAAAGGTCTTTTCCACATTATTACTCCAAGAAACAAATGTAATAGACATTCATTAGAATCACCTCATCGTCGATTCTAACAAATATCTATAACATTTGTTTCTTGGAGTATTAAATTACAAGAATCTTTCATGGCTATGGATACGATTTGGGCATTTCAAACCCAAAGGAAGCCGAAGCCGCTCGGTATTGAGTCTAAACCTTGAGCTATGAACTCATTCCATTGAAATTGTCGTTATAACGAGTTTTGCCGATATAACGAATGTTGTTATAACGCGGGTCCTCTGTATAGTAATGAATTTAGGAGAACATGTATGTCATAAAAAGATGATGGAATTTGGTTTCACACTGCTTATGGAGCCCAGTGAAATTTATGCATTATTTCATAAAATCAAATCACAATTGGAACAGTTAAAAGCGAATGGATACACTTTCAAGGGAGGCAACTCCTGCATATGCATTTTAGTCTCCCATGTTGATAAGGTCAGCTCTTAAAGGTAAGAATTTGCTCCTGAGGAGCAAATTCTTTCCTTTAAGAGTAGACTCCTTTTTCAGTGGGACAGGGCTTACAGAAAAGCGAATAGGAAGTCCCGACAGTTTTCTACCTTTGAAAAATGGCATAAAAATCTGCCCGGTGTTCCCATTCCCCCTTAAGAAGAATGTAAAGATCCCTGGAGCTGTGTCATGGGAAAGCCTGTTTTCTGCCATTTTGTAAAGAAACGGAAGGTGCAAATCATCCCAGTCTGATCAGCACTTTTGTATTCACTGCTTAGATATTACAGTGCTTTTGGTTTCTATATATAAAATTTCAAGACGTTACTAGCCTGTGTGTTGCTACGGAGACCAGTTTGTGTCTTACCCAGTCACAAACTTTGGAGACAGGTTTTCTCATGACAGTTTTAAAAAAATCAAAGTGAAACCAATGATCAGGAATCAATACAATCACCCAATATCGCCCATCCAAGACATCAAAGGGAAAGAAACACAAACACCACAATGAAAACGTCACAAGTAGAAAGCCAAAACGACAGTTACTTTCCCACACTGCATAGCTGCATGGTGATTCCATGCAGAGCTGAAACTGACCACACATGAGTAGTGGTAAACTGCTTAGAAGGACTAAGCTTGCCCAGACAAAGTGATGTGAGTCAGACTGTCCAATGCATATAAGCCTTTTGGTTTAATTGGTCAGCAGGGCTTGAGATGTCATTTCATCTCAGTGTTGGGTAAAAGTCCACAAAATTGGAAGCAATGTCTCCAAAATGACCTAAATAGTGTTGATATTGACGTGAAACCTCAATTCAAACTTTCCCACAACATGGCCAAATGTCTTTCCAAAAAGTAAAACGACATCAGCAATACATACATGCAAAGACGAAATATATCAATGAAATACCACAACAGAAGAAATGTCTAGGAATGGTCAGTAAAAAGTTTTCACTGGTAGGCTAAAATCGATTTTACATGGCCACAATCCACATGAGCTTAGACAAAAAAATCCATCCACATGAAGGATTTCTAACTCATCAGAGAACATAAAAATCAAACTACTACAGACATGAAACAACAATGAGGACTCAACAGCATGAAATAACAGAAATGCTGGAGCAAAAGAAAACCAACAGTTAGACTCCAGTTAATTTCTAGAGATTCCATGTGAATTTTCAAAGAAAATGGAATGTTCGGAATAAATTCAGAATACAGACTGTCTGTAGTTTTCAGTGTCTAAAGCAGATTTTTAGATCCCTTATTGTCTTGATACAGTCTATGGAAACTGATATAATATTGGTGTCATTGACTTTTCAAGTGCACATATAGGCTGTAATTTATTTTGAATATATATTTATCATTTTATCCCTGCTATATAATATAGAATGTGGGGACCCATTAGACAACCCTCAGTCTGTGAATGAAACAAAAATAAGAAAAATGTCACAGATTATCATCTGAAGGAAAGTCCTAGCTCCAGATAACGAGAAGTACTGAGGATAAATAGGTGTCATGCTGTAAAAATCCTAAAAATGTGGACACATTGAGGCCTTGCTGTAATTCTCCTAAAATTGTAACAAATTTGTTTCACTATCTGCAAGGAGTCGAAAAAGTGCAGATGAAATGGCAAGCAGTGTAGACCCTGATCAGATGGCTCCTTCAGGAGCCATCTGATCTGGGTCTGCACTGTTTGCTTAGGCCTGTCTGTCCCAGTAATTATAGTAAAAAATAGGATAATTACGGTATTCCTTATTTCTTGTGAGAAACATACTTTGTGCTTAGTTGTTAGAATTGCCTCATCGAGGCACAACATATATCCACAGTCTACCAAGATAAGAAAAATTAGCCATTAATTAATCCCCATTACTCCTCCTTATATGGTCGCACCCCGCCCATCAGGGCTTGAAGAAATAAATGGGCTGCATGATGCTTCCACGCAGAGCGGAATCCGACCGCACACGAGTACTGGTAAGCCGCTTAGAGGATCTAAGCCTGCCCAGGCAAAGCGGTGCGAGTCGGGCCGTCCATGCTTATAAACCCTATTGGTTTCCTTGGGCGACAGGGCTTTAGATGTCCTTTCATCTCAATGCCGGGTAAAAGTCCCACAAAATTGGAAGCCACATCTCCAAAGTGACCTATATAGTGTTGACGGGGAAGTTAAACATCAAATAAAACAAAATCCTCCTTATATGGAGATAGGAAAGTCATTTCTAGGTCCATCAAATCTGCAAATATTCAACATAGGTTTTTGTAATGCACAGTGTTATTTCTTTTTTTGATGAGTATATGTTTATATGGTAAAATTAGTTCCAGAAGATGACTTAAGATAAGCCCTAGTGCTTTCACAAATTCTGTGACATACAGTAAAATTCCTATATTAAGACCACCTTTGGGGCTGTTCAAAAGTGGTCTTTAAGACCACTTTTGAACAGTCCCAAAGGTGGTCCATGACCAGTGGACACTGTGGGCAGTAAACACAAAGAAATATTAAGTGCACCCTTCAAAATAAGCTTTTTAAAGCAGAATTAGTCTTAATTTAAGGTGGTCTTAATAGCGGAATTTTGCTGTATATGTCTAATATTGTGTATTGTATCTGTTTACTGTGAAGTCCAATAAATACAGTTTAAACAAACTTATTTTCAGGATGTCATTTCTAAAAACCTAGAAAAAATGGTATGCTTCAAAGGTTTATTTTTCATGAATTTTAATTTTGATAAAAGCCCAAGTTGAAATTCTCCAAGCCCTGGTTTTGAGTTTCCTTGCATGCATGTTTCATTTCCTTTCCCATAGTTCTTGCATTTGCATCTTCTAGTATTATTACCAATGCCATTAATTGTTGTCTCATTTTTGCTTGCATTTTTCAAAATTTGATGACATTTGCAGAGAGGAAGTTGTTACTCTCCCACTTTTCCTGTATTTGAAAATATATTTCTCATTTTAAATTCATCAGAAGATTTCGTCTCTAGTTTTCAGAAGAACACAATTTTTGTTGACAAATCGTTTTCCCAATATTGTTAGTCACTTCAATTTCACATGTTAATTTTCAGTTTTGTCATCGCCAGCTTTCTCATAAAGTATGATATTTACTAGATGTTAATTCTATATTTGGAATTCTTTGATCTAATTCATGAATATTAGAGAAAGGATAAATAATCTATATTAAAGTGAATGACCACCTTTAAAATATAATTACTTCATTTGCAAGAAAAAGTTACTGTAATGATTAATCTCTGACTTTTATTACCAATTGAAATCTGCTAAGGTAATTAAATCAACATTTAATGGTTTCAGTGAAGCCTTCTGGCAGCGGCCATATTTTTCCCAAGGTAATCCAAATGTATCCCAGCATCCATCATGTTTGCTCAATTTCTGACCTCAAGGAGACCATTGAAGCTCTATGTCTCTCTATGTAGCTACTAAAGTAGAAGTAATTAGGCTCTCTAATCAGGTTGCATTCTCAAAAATCCTTAAATAGGCTGTCGGTTCAGGATCTTACATACTGGCTTCATTATGTTTTTGGATGAAAATAAAGACTTTGAAGACAGTTTTCCTGAGTTTGGTGCCATTGGTTTCATTGGGTGGCATTCATCTCAATGTCGGGTAAAAGTCCCACAAAATTGGAAGCAGCATCTCCAAAATGCCCTAAATAGTGGTGATGGGAATGTTAAACATCAATTCAAACAAACAAAATCTGTTCTTTCCTACAAAACAATTGTTTTCTTAAATCCTTGTCTGATCTACAGTTAATCACGTTGTACACCTGTACACTGTTTGCATAAAATCCAGGACTTTATCCAAAAATGAAAACATAAATTATGGGTACTCAAAGGAATGACCTCATTGAGTATCCACAATCTATGCTTTAATCTGGATTAACCCATTTAGTACCCGAAACCCCAAAAGAGGTACCCTGGCAAACAGTACAGGCCCAGATCAGACGCCGCCGCACACGGCGTCTGATCAGGGCTTACACTGTTTGCAAAATGTTCAGCCATTTTCCTAATAAATTTTGAGGAAAACAACCTGACAGCCCTTAATTTTGAAATGGTCTCCTGGTATATATAAGGAGGAAGATTCCATTTTGTACAAAAAGGTTAAGAAAAATATCACAAAAGACCATATGAAGTGCCATGAAATATTACCTAAAATTGTCAAGGCGTGCTAAGGAAAGATACTGATAGGCATTAAATGTTACGCTTTGCATAAACAAATGTCTTGATGCTAAGATTCTCTGTTCCAAGATTATGAATCCATTTTTTTTTACATAACTCTCTATTTTTCTAAGGGTCAGGGATAGAAAAACAGCTAATTCCTTGTCAAGTATTTGCCCTTACAAGAAGGCATTTTTATTATTTTAAAGTTCACTTTCTCCTCTAAAATCCTCTGCTGCTAAAGATAGCTGTCGGAACATGGACTGAACAGTTTCCTTGAGATCACTGTAGGAGATATAATCTGTAAAAATGTCTGACACCCTATAAACAACTTTAATGAGCCATTACAGTTAATTAGAGCAACAGTTTAGGAGGAGAATATGATTTTATCATTCCTCAATGGTGTTATAGTAAAATGGATCTGAGAAAAAAAAATGGTGGTCATTCACTTTAACTCTTATCCTGCTGTTCACGACAACACCTCTCCTTACAAACAGTGTAGATCCAAATCAGATGGCTGAAGCCATCTGATCAGGATCTACACTTTGACATTCAGTTTATGAATTTGTAGGAATAAATTACATCAAGTAATCTGATTGGTTCAAAGTCAGAAATGGGTGTGGCTAAATTGAATATTCAGCAGGATAAGGGTTAAGAATTCTCAAGTAATCAAATTTATTAATATAAGAGAAGAATATATATATAAAAAATAAAATAAAAAATGATAAATTCACAGTTCTGAAATTCTCTACAGAGGCTTACTTCTAAAGGAAAGAATTTGTTCCCATAGGGAGCAGATTCTGTCCTGATGGAATAACCCACATTGGGAAAAGAGGCAAAAATTTTCATGCCAGAGTAACTGCTCTTGGCAAGCTTAACCCTTGTCCTGCTGAATATTTATATATGCCCCACCCACTACTGATTATCAGCCAATCAAATTACTTGATGCAAATTATTGCAACAAATTCACAATCTGAATGGCAAACAATGAAGATCCTGATCAGATGGCTTCGTCAGAAGCCATCTGATCTGGATCTTCAGTGTTTGAAAAATAAGGCATATCCGGGCTCAGCAGGACAAGGGTTAAATTACCCTTCACCCTTGGATACTAGTGGACTCTTACATTGCTATATGTAGGACAAGTCCATTTGTCATATAAGGGGTGTAAGGCCTATTTTTAGCTCACCTGTCACGTAGTGACAAGGTGAGCTTTTGGGATCACTTTTTGTCCATCGTCCGTCGTGCGTGCGTGCGTCCGTGCGTGCATCCGTAAACTTTTCTTCAAACGACATCTCCTCCTAAACCACTGATCGGATTTTGACCAAACTTCACAGGAATGATCCTTAGGTGGTCCCCTTTCAAAGTTGTTCAAATGGTTCCGGTCCGTTGCACATATAGGTCACAGTAGCCAAAAATAGATTTTTTTCACCGAAAACTTAAAAAATCTTCTTCTCTGAAACCGCAAGGCCCAGGTCTTTGATATTTGGTATGAAGCTTCATCTAGTGGACCCCTACCAAGATTGTTCAAATTATAATGCTGGGGCCAAAAATGCCCCCGCACGGGGGCCCTTTGGTTTTACATGGGCTTGTATAGGGAAAATCTTGAAAAATCTTCTTCTCTGAAACCACAAGGCCCAGGTCTTTGATATTTGGTGTGAAGCTTCATCTAGTGGACCCCTACCAAGATTGTTCAAATTATAGTGCTGGAGCTAAAAATGCCCCCACACGGGGGCCCTTTGGTTTTACATGGGCTTATATAGGGAAAATCTTGAAAAATCTTCTTCTCTGAAACCGCAAGGCCCAGGTCTTTGATATTTGGTTTGAAGCTTCATCTAGTGGACCCCTACCAAGATTGTTCAAATTATAGTGCTGGGGCCAAAAATGCCCCCGCACGGGGGCCTTTGGTTTTACATGGGCTTGTATAGGGAAAATCTTTAAAAATCTTCTTCTCTGAAACCGCAAGGCCCAGGTCTTTGATATTTGGTATGAAGCTTTATCTAGTGGACCCCTACCAAGATTGTTCAAATTATAGTGCTGGAGCTAAAATTGCCCCCGCGCGGGGGCCCTTTGGTTTTACATGGGCTTATAAAGGGAAAATCTTGAAAAATCTTCTTCTCTGAAACCGCAAGGCCCAGGTCTTTGATATTTGGTATGAAGCTTCATCTAGTGGACCCCTACCAAGATTGTTCAAATTATAGAGCTGGGGCCAAAAATGCCCCCGCACCAGGGCCCTTTTGTTTTACATAGGCTTATATAGGGAAAATCTTTAAATATCTTCTTCTCTGAAACGGCAAGGCCCAGGTCTTTGATATTTGGTATGAAGCTTCATCTAGTGGACCCCTACCAAGATTGTTCAAATTATAGTGCTGGAGCTAAAAATGCCCCCCGCACAGGGGCCCTTTGGTTTTACATGGGCTTATATAGGGAAAATCTTTAAATATCTTCTTCTCTGAAACCGCAAGGCCAAGGTCTTTGATCTTGTTTTACATAGACTTCTATATGCAGGGTAAACCTTTAAAATCTTCTTCTCTGAAACCAGAAAGCCCAGGTCTTTCATATTCGATATGAAGCTTCATCTTGTAGACTTCTACCAAGATTGTTCAAATTATAGCCCTGGGGCCAAAATTGACCCTGCTCGGGGCCCACTTGTTATACATTGGATCAGGTGAGCGAACCAGGGCCCTCTGGGCCCTCTTGTTTTTGTTTTTATTCTATTTTTTGACAGAACATTCTGTTAGCAAATAGTGCAGGCCCTGATCAGATGCCGCATTCTGCGGCATCTGATCTGGGCCTGCACTGTTTGCCAAAGTAACGGTTTAGGGGTTTCCCGCATCCAAGGGTTTAAATGTTGAAGTTTTTGGAATGCAAATAGTTTATTATTTCTGACTAGGGAGCTGAGGAGTCGGGTATTGCGCACGTACCTGCAGACTGTGCCATATAGAAGACCACCACAACAGCTAGTTTTGAAAACCTACAAAGCCCTCGTTAGCCCAAGACTTGTATGCTACATGTTTATGTATTGTTATATATGCTTGGAATGATATTTAAGTTTGTTGGTACTTTAACATTGAATGAGAAAACTAATATACTAGACTTAATTTAATGAAATGTGCAGCATGAATGGGTTGGTGCTTGTACTTGTGGGTTATCAACTTCTGTGAAACTAACCTAAATTTCTCCATCATGTTCAGATCTTAGATTGATCATACACACAGGCTTCAGAATCAGAAAATCATGGCCTACATTTTGTTTACTATTTGTTTTGTTCTAATATTTGAAAAAAGGCCATAAGATCTATGAATGTTATAGGAATTCAAGCAAAAGGACTAATTTTCCTAAAATTACAAATGTTAGAATATGAAGTGCTTTATGGCTTGGTTATTTTTAATTACAGATTAATAGGACACTGTCACAAGTTTTAGATGGTATTTTAATTCTCAAAATTGTTTTACAAGGTCTTTTTTTTTCAGAATTTTATGGTCCTGTCAACATTGTTAAGGTCATATCAAGGCAGTCAGTTCACCTAACCAGACTTCCTGGGCAGGCTTATACATAAGCAGTTAACCAGTACAATGCACATTCTTTCGCAAGAAACTGACAACTGCCTTTCTTGTATCAGCGGAAGGGAGAGAATGACCGTAGAAAAGATTTCATGGTCAATCTCCATGAATGAAAATTGCTGACCCCAGCTGGTATTAAACCCCCAAGCTCCTGACGCATATCTGACTGAGCTACTGAGGCCAGCCAAAGGGTAGATAACCTGGATTCAGATTTACTAAATTAGGTTATGTCATGTAGATTTATGTTCATATTTGATAATCAAAATGATTACCTGATTTGTTACAGTATCAGTGTCTTTTACTTTTGAAATCTTTTTCATATGTATAACAGCAAACTATGTGGAATCTTGGCATGTACAATTTTGCGCTAAGAAGCTTATTAATTTTGCCATATATGGCCCTTATTATTTTGAAAAAAAATAAGAAACAGTTTATCTATGTGGCATTAATTGGTCATGAAGTTTTCAATCTCTAAGGTTATAAACAAGATTTCTTTTCAAATGACAGCATTATAAAACCAGTCAGACCTGTCATTTACCCCGGGAATGGACTTTGTTGTCTTTATGTTATTAATCATATAAAAATTCATATTGGCCCAATTACAGGTCTGAGGTCTGCTGTATTGGCCCGAGGCCGAAAGCCTAGGACCAATACAGCTGACCGAGAACCTATAATTGGGACAATACGAAATTACTTGATTAATGACAATTTTATTAATTGACACAATTAAAAAACATGATTATTGATTTTTGACCTCAGCCTAATATCACTTGACCTCCGGTTAATATTGGTTGACCTGGTGTTAATATGGATGACCTGCGAACAATACATTATAGTCAATTAATAATATATGACAATGGATTAGAATTGCTGATCTATTTCACTTGAATGTTAGTATGGTTATAACTGTTTGATAGAGTGCCATATGTTATTGCAGTACTGAACTTGTGGATCTTGGTCCATTCCACAAAGAAATAACAGTACGGCTTAAACCTTTGATTACTTACCGTGTTCCGAAGCAGAGGTAACTCCAGTATAAGTTATGTCCCCTTGTGCACCTTCTTGTGTTCAGGTAACAGTCACAGTTTCTGTGCACATTTCATTGCTTAATATGTTTATTTAGGGCTTCAGTTGTTACATTGCTAAGCTGCCACTTATTGTTGTAGCATCAGTACAGTATCACAGTGTAGTACATTATGGCCATTGTACTTCTCATTCAGTCTAATATTAGCCTAATTCTTCCGTTGCATAGCTAGATGAAATAATTGTATGCATACCAAGAAAAAAAAAGAAAAATGTTTCATATAGAATCACTTCCAAAAAGAAGCTCACCCTTAAAGGAAAGAATTTGCTTCCTTTAGGATGGCAAATTCTTGCCTTTAAGTGTGCGACTCTTTCCTTTAAGAGAGGCAGGCAAAGTGTGTTAGACGATCTGCTATTCCCTATGGCATATATGTCCATGTGCTTACTGAACACTGGTGCATATTTCTTCAGCGAATGTACTCCGAGTTGGGAAGTAAACAGTTGACAGATATGTAGCTTTCATACTTCCATTGAATTTATAAAATACTGTACGGTTTATTACCATTATATACTGTTAAATGTAAATGAGATGCTGAAATGAAGGTTTGCAATTGTTTCTTAAATCAAAAATAAACTTAGCCATCACAATTTTTCTTAATATCAAGGACATTCAAGTATAAAAGTTCAGTGCATGTTGATGCAGCTTATTCCAGTAAAACTACATGCTTATTCTGCACATAACTGATAAGATGAGCTGAAAAGTATTTTGCAGTAGTTGCTAGCTGACAAAGATGGCTTAGAAATGACTTTAGGGTTCAGTGCAATAGTGCTTGGCTAACTACTTAACCCTTGAATATTCAAATATGCCACACCCACTGCTGATTATCAACCAATCAGATGCAAATTATTGCAACAAATTCACAATCTGAATGGCAAACAATGTAGATCCTGATCAGATGGCTTCTTCAGAAGCCATCTGATCTGGATCTACATTGTTTGAAAGGTAAGGCATAATCGGGCTCAGCAGGACAAGGGTTAAATACAGTTAATGCTTGTAGATCTTTTATTTTCTAATAAGATCAAGCATGTCATACAATACATAAGGTTGCTTGCTATCTCCAGTGTGTATTTGAGTTTTGCATCCCACCAACAGCTAAGGTCATACGGAGATGGGACCTCGTTTTAAAGACTCATCTGAAAGTCTCCTATCTCAGGTCATCTGGACTTAATATATCTAGGCCAAGTTATTCAAAGCTGAATGAAAGAAGCTTCAGCTCATGCAATAGTGACTAAATATCTGTGTACATGTATTAGATATCATACTTGCTGGAGCATTTTGGCTGCAGCAAGCCCAAAAAATGTCTTTGAACAGCTGTGCCAAGCAAAAATTCAGATCAGCCTATCCATGCAGTCTGATCAGAGTCTTTACTGTGCACTATATGGATGCCCCTTGACACATAGTTTCTTCATAGAGGGTGGTTGGGTGAGGCAAAGGTTATGTGTATCTTGCGTCATGGGGCGTCCAACTGATATTGGCTTACAGTTGGGCAAGGCATGCTGTCTTTGCAGCAGGGAAGGGTAGAGGGGGACTGTGGTTATTGCTTTCACACTTCCATTCATTTCTTCTTTCTCCTCTGTCTCTCATTTTCATCTCCTCTACTGTCTGTTCTATCTCTTTTCTCCCTTTCTGTTGATGTGTTGTTAAACCCAAAACAATGAGTCGATCTTCATAGAGACTGAGAAGCCTGTATAGTAAGTGAGACACAATGCAGGCTGAATTGTGTCTACACTAAAACCCACACATTACAAAACACACCTCTATTCAAATATTTTGAAAAATTTACCACCAAAAAATGAAAGTTTTCAGATGAAAGATTCTGATATTTTTCATATTTCTGCTCAAAACATAGATTGTAGGAACTCGTTGGAACCGCCTCAGTGAGGCGGTTCTAAAGAGTACCACAATCTATGTGTTTGAGCAGAAATATATTTTTCATATTTCTGCTCAAAACATAGATTGTAGGAACTCTTTAGAACCGCCTCAGGGAGGTGGTTCTAAAGAGTACCATAATCTATATGTTTGAGCAGAAATATGAAAAATAAGGTTTACCCATGTAAACCCCAGTTTTACTATATAAAAGTGGGTTTAAGGGGTGGGGGTCAAAATCATATAGGGATGTTTTCCTGATGATGCTCAAAGACCCTTTTCACTTTTCGCAGCCCATTTAATTTTTATATACCACTCACTGGGCTAATTCAGCAGATGACAAATTTAAAATGTGTCTCTTCTTGTCCCTGATAACAGGTTTTGACATTTCATTTCTGTTTTCATGAAAAAAAAGAAGAGAAATTAAAAACTGTCATGTGCTGATTTAATGTTCTGACCACACACATGCCATTTAGCTAACTTTACTTTGAATAACTAGGCCCTGAATTCATACAAGTAAAGAATAATTTTGTTTGTTTGATTTGAGGTTTAACGTCCCCGTTATCGCTATTTAGGTAATTTTTGAGACGTTTCTTCCAATTTTGTGGGATTTTTACATGACATTGAGATGAAATGACATGTCAATCCCTGCCACCCAATGAAACCAATAGGGTGTATATGCATTGGACTGTCTGACTTGCACGCTTTGCCTGGGCAGGCTTAGACCTTCTAAGGGGTTTACCAGTACTCATGTGCAGTCTGTTTCAGCTCTGCATGGAAGCTTCATGAAGCCACATCTATTTCTCCAAGCCCAATGTGTGGGGACCAACAAGTGAAAAAGGAATGTACTCATCTTTAATGTACATTTGTTGGTACATTATAATTCTGTTTTTCATATGTGTAAACATTATACATGTAGTAGCAAAATTTATGTGGAAACATTATAGTAGCAAAATTATTGGAGATTTATAATGACTGCCATGAAAAATTTAACAGTTTTCACAATTTTGATTATGGATAGTGCGAAAAAATCATTAGTCTGGGATGTTAGGACTGAAAGAGTAACTGTCCTACACGGAACAGTTTCTTTATTGTAACAAGATTATGCTCTAATTTGCAGACTTAAGTCACTCCATTACACACTCATAAGTATGTATGTTAGTAGACGAAAACCTGAAACATATACTTGTAGAAATGTTTGATCTATGATCCACTGTCTTTGTTACTCTGTTTTCCAAAATGTATGAGCAAGCTAATAAGAAAGGGGTCACTATTGCAGAGATTTTCCTACCCTTCAGAATCAGGGTCCAGGGGCCGCTGGGTTTGGGAAAAACAGCTCGCTAATATTTATAGTTGGGAATTTAAATCAGCTGTAACTTTGTCAATTTTCGTTCAATTTCCATGAAATTTTTATCAAAATGTAGCACAACATCAGAAATTGGGAAATTTATTATAAAATTTGGGAATATCTGTCTCTAAATTGGGAAAAATAGGGGCCAATTACCGGCCCCAAAATTGCACTGGAAAAATCCCTGTATTGTGTAGATCTGGACCCAGTTGTTCAAAGCATCGTAAGCTTAATGAGCTTGTTAGTGGTCCAAATGTTAGCTGTTCTAGCAAGCAAATTACCTAATACAGTGGAAATTTTGTAGAAAAAATGTAAGCAGGCAAAAGCTGCTCACATTTTTTTGGCAAAAATATTAGTATATCTGCCACATTAGATGATCAACTTGTTTTCGTTATATTAACAAACTGTTGTTAGTTTTGAATAACTGGCCCCAGCTTAGGCTCTGGCAGGCTTAAGCATATGTGCAACCTTGCCAGAGCCATGATGGTTTTTCATGCATTAACAGTTGTTGGGTCCAGAGAAAGCTGTTTGAGCGCTAGACCGAGTGTTCAAATATCTTCAGAGTGCAAGGCAAATGTTATTGCAATGAAATAACCATGGATGATGATTATTCTTGCAGAACTTATGATTCCAACCCGTAAAATCATCATGGTGGCTGGTTCAGAATGTTGTTAACAATGATGCCAATTCCGCAATAAAGTTCGGATGTATGCTACAGTCAGGGCAACAACCTTATTTCACTCAAAATAACGTAAAGCAAGGCCCATCTTGAAAGTTCAAAACCCATGTTCAAACAGCACATGAATTTCATGATTTGAACATGGGTTTTGTTGTTTGAACATGGTTTCTGGCCCATTCAAGAATAGCTTCAAACAGCTGTATTCATAGGATTTTATGCAAGAATGAAGAAGAGACGGTAAAGTAGCTTCTTGCACACCTGACTAGGAAATCCGCGATTTTACCTTTGGATAGAAATTTATGTTCTGACCCTGGTGTTTCGACCCCAAATCGAATATAATCCCGTGTTTGATAAATGCACTGGTTGATTACGACCTTGTGTGCGCTGTCGTTAAGGTTGAGGTCATGCACGATCCGTGACGTCACTTTACATTCCTGCAGTGTCAACACATATGGCGGACGTTGGTAATCGAAGTGACTGCAGCATTGAAATTCCGCGCTAAGAAATGGAAAGTATGCAAGAAAAAGAATCCAATATGGATGTGAAGGTTGGATAGAAAAATCCGTCCCGAGGGATCACTGTCCGGCATCACTCGGCAAGCCTCGTGATGCCGGACAGTGACCCTCGGGATGGATTTTTCCATCCACCCCTCACACCCATATAAGATTCTTATATTCTTGTAAAAGCTAAAGAAAAAAGTTGGAGAATACTAAAGGCCATTTTCTTATGTCGCGGCTCAAATGATACAGAGTATATCTTTCTTCTGCTGTTCCACTCTGCACATCACGCAAACACGCCTGTATAGTTTTGACCCCGTTGAACCCCATTTTTATATAGTGAAACTGGGGTTTACAGGGGTAACCTTATTTTTCTTATTATTGCTCTAAAATATAGATTGTGGGTACACGTTAGAACCGCCTCATCGGATATAGATTGTGGGTACACGTTAGAACCGCCTCGATGAGGCGGTTCTAATGTGTACCCACAATCTATATTTTGAGCAGAAATAAGAAAAATATAACAAGTTTTCATCTTAATTTTTTCATTTATATGGCGGTAAAATTTACAGTGTATTTACATAGGCTTGTTTTCGTGATGATTTGACATAGAACATGATGAAAAATGTAAGAGAATTTGCTGCTTGATGCCTTTATATTATATATTAAAATGCAATTTTATCAATTTATGATACAAGCAATGAAAAGATTATTATGAGTAGTTTTATAATGAAACTTCAAACATACATATGTAGCTCTTATAGAAAGCAACATTTCTTCTTGTTCTAACCCTGTCAGATATAATTGTTATAAATAAATGTATGTGCTAAGTAATGTACAAGATATCTATATACGTCTGGGCCCAGGTTTTCAATGTATCGTTAGCTTAACAAGCTTGTTGGTGGCCAATATGTTAAATTTGTACTATTGTATTTTTGCTGAAAAAAAAGGAATGCAAAAGCAACTGAGCACCCTTTGCAAATGCAAAACCTACTCACATTTTTTCAACAAGAATAATAGTATATAAAATTTTGACTTATTAAATCATGAAGGTTTTAACAAGATGCTAACTAACAACTTTGTTAGTTTTGGACAACTGGGCCCTGGAGTATTTTCTAATTTAAATTATGATGAATTGTAATCACAGACAATTGAAATATTTGCTGCAATATTAATTATTTCCAAAATCAGGACCAAAGTTATTTCGTATTCCTTTATTACTGTATTTTTCCAAATGAACCAGCTTGTAATAATTCTAGTAGGCATGCTGCCTACTAGAATTATTACAAGCTGGTTCATTTGGAAAATCATTAGGTTCTTGATTAAATATGCTTATTTCAACAACAGTTTTTGCAATTACAATACAGACTATACGCAACTCAAATTCAGGCTAGGATCAAAAACAAAATCCTGCTTATTTTGCTAATTTCCTTGTGATCAAACCATTTGCTGTTCACCTTTTGGAGGGCTAAGTATCCATAAATACAATTTACTTTGTACAAATAGTATATGCTTTTGTCAGTCTTTTCTGGCTAGACCATGCCAGTGTGCCATATTGATGGGATTTTCATGGGGATTCATTTAATGAGAAAGTATTTCTATCATGATTCACCAACATGGAGCACACAATGGATTGTGCAACAGCAGATGTTGACACTTTCAGTTTCAGTGACATTCCTGCTATCTCACTATGTACCTGTTCCCCTTTTCTTTGTCCCTTTCTTTACATCACATAGAATTTTCTCTAACTCTTCTGGTTTGATCTGTATTGTATCACTGTCACAAATTTCCTGCCATATTTGATGTTATTCTTTCCACTCCCAATGTCTCTTTCTTTGCTCTTTGACCTCTGCCGCACTGATCTGTATTTCAAGCTCAGCTCAGAAATTGCCTAACTTAAGTTTGAGTTAGCAATATTTGTGTCTTTTTAGTTTCACTTTTTGCTGTGGTAGTTTCTTCAGTTTAATCTGGTTCCGGGCACTTTTGAGTTTTCTGCAGTGTTGTAGTGTTGTCTAGAACGACTTAAATGGTGGTGGTCACAGCACCCAGAATACTCTTATCCTTAAAGTGCCAGTCATGACATTTGCAGATGTCATTTTCATATATTTCTGTTTTATTTTTATTCAGAGAAAATAGGGCTTGAAATTTCATGTGAATTGTCTGTCCAGCTGATTTATATGAAATGTCAAGCCTTTAATGTGAATCATCTGTCTAGGTGATTCACATGAAATGTCAAGCCTTATTTTCTATGAGAAAATAAGGCTTGACATTTAATGTGAATCATCTGTGTATGTGATTCACATGAAATGTCAAGCCTTATTTTCTATGAGAAAATAAGACTCGACATTTAATGTGAATCATCTGTGTATGTGATTCACATGAAATGTCAAGCCTTATTTTCTTCGAACAATAGTATAAAGGTTTCATCTAAAAGTATCAAACAAAATTACGAAGCAAATGAAATTTAATTTCACGAGAAAATCAAGCTTGACATTTCATATGGATGTCAAGTAGATGATACATGTGAAATATCAAGTTTTATTTTCTCTGAAAAATCTGAAAATTTTGAAACTGTTTTCTGCTAACTTAAGACTGGTGCTTTAATTTTTGATCATGTTAACAAGTCTGTGTAATGAACACCCCTCTAAATGCCATCTTATTTTGAGAAAATTGGGGTTTTCAGGGGTATAAATTATTTTGCTTATTTCTGCTCCAAGATGTAGGTTGTGGGTACTTGTTAGAACAGCCTCAATGAGGCCATTCTAACAAGCACCCTCAACCTATATTTGGAGTATAAATAAGAAAAATATCACAAATTTCCAAAGGAAAATTAGCCATTTTGGAGATATGAAAGAATGCACTATGTCACATGGGTGTGTTATCATATTGATGATAATAATATTAACTTTGTGGCCTATACATATATTCAATGATGGACAAAGAATATACATGCTTAACATTTCATATTAAATTTATTTTACTTAGTTTATGCCAATTAAACAGAAAATAAAAAAGATATACATTTTAAATTTTGCATTTCCTATTTTAAATCAAAGTTAATTGGAATCAGTTTTAAACGTAATATTAAAAAGAATTATTAAACCAATGTTAATTTTTATGATAACAAAAACTTTTAATTTTGCAAAACTTTATCAAGATAACTTAAATTTTGAAGCCAGTTTGAAATGTCTGTATACATGTCCAAATTCCTGTCAACAGGTTGTCAAGCCGAAGGCCTTTTCTGCCTGTAATAGAGTCAAATAAGGTATGAAAATCCTTTTAATGCCTCATTTCAAAATGTGATAACTTTTTTTTTTCACTGAAGTTTGCAAAGACCAAAAAGGAGCACTTAAATTTCCTTGATATATCATTTTTGTATTTTCTCTCTCCTTTCAAAATTATTTTGTCTAATCTTACACCAAAAAAAGAAGAGCACTAAATTTTCTTGGTGCATTTTTTTTCTTAGTTTACTTTTAAATGTTTTAAATATTTAACAGAATGAGAAATTGGGGTGCAGCTAAAATTTTTTGAGATCATTTATTTGTTTAACCATGTTTATTTAGTTTATTTGAGTCTCATCATGGTTAACCAGTACATATATACATTAAAAGAAACAGTAAATATTAAAACAAACCATGCCATTCTAAACAGAATTATAAGAGACTATCACATAGAAACTACATTATCAGATAAACAGAAATAAATACAAGAAATGTACAACCACTGTACAGTCAATCCACAGCCACACGATATACGCATCAATAAATAAAAAAAAAAAAGGAAAAAAGAAAAAGCGACACCACTGATTGCGGAGGACATGTGGCAGACCAATGTCTAAACAGCACGCCCCCGCCTCAGCAATGGTCAGTAACACACCTACCGTGTGGCCGCATGGAAACCTAAAAATACGTAATAAAATTACCTTGACCACCAATACCATTGTGAAAATTGAATAACATTTTTTGCATGCATCCCTTGTGCCTGTCTATTCAACTTAAGTTCAAGGCCACTTTTCCCCATGACCATTTGTGTCAGTATACTGGTACCATACATGACTTTGCATTTAGTAGTTCCAGCACTTCATAAAACAAGGCTTTGTTAACCAAGTTTACCCTTCCATGTAGATACACAACAACTTCATTATAAGACGGTCCACTATAACATGGTTTTGAATATAACATAGTTTCAAAATGGATCCCAAAAATGTGAAGATTATATAGAAAAATGACCATTTATGGTCATTTTTCAATATAATCTTCATGTTTGTTTGGATATAACACGGTTGTTTAACTAACACAGTTTCTGCTTAGGACCCCAACAATAGTGTTATAAAGAGGTTGTGGTGTACCTTAATGATCCTAAGTATACATTGGGACAGATAGGCCTGAGCAAACAGTGCAGATCCTGATCAGACACTCCTGAAGGAGCAGCATGATCAGGTTCAACACTGTTTATCATTCCTACCATTCCATAGAAGCCTCCGTGGTGTAGTGGTTACACTACTCGCCTTGTAACCAGGGATCGCAGGATTGATCCCGGGCTTTTCCAGTCTTTCGGATGAGTCTTTAAACCGAGGTCCCGTCTCTGTATGACCTTAGCTCTTGGTGGGACGTAAAACTCAAACACACACTCCTACCATTCCATCTGCACCTTTTGGACTCCTTGCTGGATCTTGAAACAAATTTGTTAAAATTTTAGGAGAACTACAGCAAGTGTTAAAGGTGTCCAAATTTTAAGGATTTTTACGGTATACCCATTGCAGTTAGATTGCTTTAAGATGCAGAGCTGAAACCGATCGCACATGAATACTGGTAATATAACCTACATGCTTTAACCCTTTTTGTATGGGAAAGGCTTAAAACAGGTCTCTGGCAAAAACGGTGCAGTTTTGGATACCTGCCAGGTCCGCAACATTCATTCATTGAAATTGATCATGCAATCATTTATTTGGTCATTCTCACTTGTGCTGAATCATGAAGGGTAGATGTTAGTTTCTGGTGAAAGACTGTACCTGTATGTACTGCACCGGTTAAAACTGCTTACGCATGCCCAGGAAGTGTGGTAAGGAAACTGACCGGCTTGATATTATCTAAGTAATGTTTACCCGACTGAACAAACAAAATCGACTGAACAAACAAAATCATGTAGAATCACCATCCCAGAGGTTATTCATAGGAATCCCAAACCATACATAAGGCTGTGCCCACATGATCAGTTTTGTGAATTCAAACACCCTGAAATATGGCACTGTTGAATTTAACCCTTGACCTACTGAATATTTAAATATGCCACACCCACTACTGATTATCAACCAATCAGATAACTTGATACAAATTATTGTAACAACAAATTAATAAACTGAATGGCAAACAATGAAGATCCTGATCAGATGGCTTCTCCAGAAGCCATCTGATCTGGATCTACATTGTTTGAAAGGTAAGACATATCAGGGCTTGGCAGGACAAGGGTTAACTCTGGTATCACAATTCCAGATTCAACTTTCCCATCTGTTGAATGCCTGGAAAAAGAGATTGTGTGGACATAATTAACCTTCTACAGTGAAACTTCCATAACTCGAATATGGATAACTCGTTTATTATGCCTAATTCAAACTCACTCTTGGGTCCCTTGAGAATTGTTCCTATAGCTCCACATATCCATGTGTTTAAGTTAATTTATGGAGGTTTGTTTCATTTTAGCTTAAAGGTATGCTGTGTGTACTCATTAGAATTGCATCATTGAGGCAATTCTAATGAGTACACACAACATTCATTTATTTGATAAAAAGCCGAAAATAAGGTCATCTCCATTATGCCTCATGTCCTGGCAGTATAAGTAACCCTCAATAACGCGAACTAGCCATATCCCGAACAAAATTTCATGGTTCCGAAAAAGTCCGAATTATCGAAGTTTGGCTGTAGTTTGAAAATACACCCAAACCGTAGTATATCTGTTACTCTCGGTATTGCACTATTTATTTTTATTATTTTCAACACAAGGCGGCAGGAGAATCTATACTAGTAGAATAGGTACGGTAACTTAACTGTGGCAATGGTGTTTTCTTGTTTTGCACTTCTTTACTCTCATGGTTTGGTGTTTTCAGATCTTGTTTTCCTTGAATTTGCCAAGAAGCTAAAAACATTCTTATTGGTTTGCAGTTTGATTCTATCAAAGTTATCCCGTTTTACACTTCTTTTCTCTCATCGTTTGGTGTTTTCAGACTTTGTTTTCCTGGAATTTGCCAAGAAGCTAAAACATTCTTATTGGTTTGCAGTTTGATTCTATGAAAGTTATCCCGTTTTGCACTTCTTTTCTCTCATCCTTTGGTGTTTTCAGATCTTGTTTTCCTGGAATTTGCCAAGAAGCTAAACATTCTTATTGGTTTGCAGTTTGATTCTATCAAAGTTATCCCGTTTTGCACTTCTTTTCTCTCATGGTTTGGTATTTTCAGATCTTGTTTTCCTGGAATTTGCCAAGAAGCTAAAACATTCTTATTGGCTTGCAATTTGATTCTATCAAAGTTACACCATATTCATAAATGGACAGAGATAAAACACATCCTATTATAACTAAGGCCTCTTGAGTGGATTAAGAGTATGCCTCAAGTTGACAGCTTTTAACTCTTATCCTGCTGTTCACGACAACCCTTTTCTTTGCAAACAGTGCAGGTCCAGATCAGATGGCTTCTGAAGAAGCCATCTGATCAGGATCTACACTGTTTGACATTCAATTTATGAATTTGTAGGAATAAATTACATCAAGTAATCTGATTGGTTCAAAGTCAGAAATGAGTGTGGCTAAACTGATTATTCAGCCAGAGAAGGGTTAAAGTCTTCTTGTGTAAGATTATATCCTGTTTCTAAGGTTTCTTTCACCAAGATCAGATGTCCTTTTATTCAGAAGACACTAGTCTTACCAGATTGCTCTTTATGAACAGACATGCCTTTTTTCTCTGGCACTTCTTTTCTAATATATTGCATGGTTAGTATTCAGGGCCCAGTTGTTCAAAGCTTAATTAACCCTTTTAGAACCAAATGGAATCTTCCTCCTTATATATAGCAGTAGTTCATTTCAAAATTTAGGGTTGTGGTTTCTTCAAAATTTATTTGGAAAATGGCTGAACTTTTAGCAAACAGTGGAGGCCCTGATCAGACACCGCGTTCTGGGGCGTCTGATCTGGGCCTGCACTATTTGCCAAGGTACCCCTTTAGGGGTTTCCCTGCATACAATGGGTTAAAATGCCATTAGTTAACATGTTGAAATTTTATCATTTAATAAAGCAAAAACTGCAATATTTTTTATGAAAATAGTGAGTAGCTCTCACTTTTTTTTCATTAAAAATAACCATATTTTATCATAATTTCTAGAACAGTTAATATTTAGACAAATGAATTCATTAAGCGAATGATGCTTTTAACAACTGCACAGTTGTATGGCTGTTTTGGGGTTGTTTTTATTTTTTTTTGCTCATATGTGATTTTTTTTCTTTATTAGCTGCAGATTTCACCCTGAACATGGATCTCACTTTGCTCATTTTCACTCTTCCGAGTCATTCAGTGCCCTTGGTTATTCTGTATTCCTTTAAAATTTCAGAAATACCATTGTCAAAAACATGAAGAATTATGGATTCCTGCTATATATAAGGAGGAATATTCCACTTGGTACAAAAAGGGTTAAACAGGGTTTTTGAAGGTTCATGTAAACAATGAAGACTCGGATCAGACTGTTTTAGTGTAGGTTTTGATATGAGCTGGTCTCATATTGCTTGCGTAGTCCATTACACCACTGTTAAAATGAACTTTTTAAGAGAAAAAAATCTCACATTATAAACAGAAACTCACATTAATGGTCATGTCAAATGAAATTCATGAAACTTGCCAAAAGCTCATTTCATGAATTTCAAGAGAAACCACCACTCATTGTGAAATCCTCTTTACCACATTGAAGCTTGGATGACTTGAACATGGATGGCTCTTTTATCTTGAAAATGTATGTTGTGTGTACTCATTAGAATTGCCTCAAATCTGAGGTGATTCTAACGAGGATACACAACATACCTCAGTTTAATGAAAATCAAATAGATATCCTGGTTATGATTCCTGACCTGCCGTTATGGTTAGCCCCCAGTTGCTCAAACTACCACTGTCTCAAACAAATTTTCATGGTCCCAAAGTTGTTTTAGCCATTGAAGTTTAACTGTATTTTGACACTTGTCGATTGGCAAAATTACCGTAAAAAATCCTAAAAATTCAGACACCTTGAGGACTTACTGTAATTCTAAAATTTTAACTAATTTGTTTCAAGACCTAGCAAGGAGTCCAAAAGGTGCATATGGAATGGCAAACAGTGTAGACCCTGATCAGACTGCCCCTTAAGGAGCAGTCTGATCTGAGTCTGCACTGTTTGGTTGGTTTAAACAATATTTTATTTCGATCTTTGATACATTTACAATACACATACATTAGTACGATGTGGCTAAAGGATCTGACAGTAAGCCTTGTGGCTTATAGACGTCATCTCCTGGACTGTTTGGTTAGGCATGTCTGTCACAATACTTAGGATCATTACGGTATAAGTTCGCTTTCAGTTGCAATGTATTTGTTGATTTGTTTGATTTGAGGTTTAACATCCCCGTCAACACTGTAAAGGTCATTTTGGAGACATTGCTTCCAATTTTGTGGGACTTTTACCCGACATTGAGATGAAATGACATCCTGTCGCCCAATGAAACCAAAAGGGTTTATTAACATGGACAGTCCGCCTCGCACCACAGTTCCTGGACAGGCTTTGATCCTCTAAGCGGTTTACCAGTACTAGTGTGCGGACTTGATTCAGCTCTGTGTGGAAGCATCGTGCAGCCCATATATTTTTCTTCAAGCCCCTATGGGCGGGGGCCGCAGTGAATTTGTTGAAGTATTATGGATGATTTGCTGTTTTTGGATCAAATGTCTTTACGAATTAAGATTTGTGTATTGTTTTAAAGTAGCCTAATAAGTCATTACGATTCGTTTTTATTTTCAGACTGGAGGAAGCTGCCAAACTTCTAGCGACCACTTTGTCAAGCACTGGATATCAAAGAATGTCCTTGCACCGATTGGTTCCTCAACACCATGTACCAGAGACCACAGCATGAGCAATATTTTCTGAACTTTACTGTTAAGAGTTACCAAAGTAACTGAATCAGTGATCATAGTTTCGTAGTGACAATAGATCATTTTAACGTTCTACATGCTGGGTATTTTTTTCAGCAGAAGGATGACATTTTGATTTTTGTTTCTTATTTTTCTCAGAAAACAGGATTTGACATTTCATGCAAATTGTCTCCTATTGCAAGGGAGGCAATTTGCATGAGATGTCGGTCGTTTTCTGGAAAAATAAGAAAAACATCAACAATTTGCCGTCTGCTGAATTAGCCCTGATGTTGGCAAAGGTTAAAGGGAAATAACCACACATATCTTCCCCCATGTCTTTTACAATTACAACGGAGGCAACTTTCATAACCTGCTACCGGCATTCACTTTGCTGTGAACAGATCCTTTACTGATACTCCAAAGGGGAATGGATACACCTTCTTAGGAGGCAACTCCTTCAAAAGTATTTTTGTCGGGGTCTACTCTTAAAGGAAAGAATTTGCAAACAGTGCATGCCCAGATCAGACACTGTAAAATGCGGCATCTGATCAGGGCCTGCACTATTTGCTAACAGAATTTTCTGTCAAAAAATAGAATAAAAACGAAAATTATGCCTGATACCCCTTATATGACAAATAGACTTGTCCAATTATAGCAATGTAAGAGTCCCCTAGCTTACAAAGGGTTAACAGGGCTCTCCCTTGTAAAATGAAAGAAAAGTGCTATACGTCCAACCATTCACCTAAAGAATTTTGAAGCCTAGGCTATCATGTTTTTTGTTTGGAGTTAAATGACCCAGTCAACACTATTTAAGGTCATTTTGAGCTGGTTCAGTTTACCTATCTACACTTTTCCTGGACAGGCTTATATGTAAGCTGTTAACAAATACAGTGCACATGCTTTTGCCAGAAACTGACAACTGCCCTTCTTCAATCAGCAGGAGGGAGAGAATGACCATGAAATAGACTTCATGTTCAATCTCTGCCAACCCAGGTAGGTATAGAGCCTGTGTCCTCCTGATCAACAGTCAGATGTGCATCTGACTAAGCTACCAAGGCCAGACTAGGCTATCATTGGAATCTGTTTAACAAGAAAACAAACAGGAAGTAATGAAAGTTCTCCCTTGCAAAATGAAGGAAAAGTGCTGTTGGTGTAACAATTCTCCTAGACTTGCCCAAGTCTGTTAATTAAGTGTTCATTGTAGAACTAATTGTTTAAAAAAAATAAATAAATAAATAAAAAAATAGCAGAGAATTTCAGAGATGAAGACTAAAGAGACTTTTACATATTTTTTGTTTAAAGGGACTTTCATTTGATATAAAAATGTAAATGTAGGGACTTGGGCAAGTCTACAATTCACCAAAAGAATCCAGGAGTCTGGGCTAGTACATCAGCAGAAAACATGGTACATGTATATGTACATGTTGTATTTTGGTCTTAGAATTCACTGTACAATATTGAAGGCTTTGGTTGTACAGACCTTCATGAATATTTCTCTTACATTGAACTAATCATTAATCCGAAGTGGGCAAAAACAGCAGAAAAAACCCACCCCTGACTTCCTGCAGGTTAACTATTTTTTCCACTTACAAAATGACCCTAGCAAGACACAAGCCCAAAGCATTGATTGAACCAGGAGTAACCACTAATTCATGAACCTCACAGGTTCATAAGCCATTTATTAAAACATAGCTCAGGTAAGGAGTAATGAGCATAATTTTGAGATATTTTTTTCTTATTTCTCCATTAAACCATAATTTATCTTTACTATTTCTCCATTAAACCATAATTTATCTTTACTATTTCTCCATTAAACCATAATTTATCTTTACTATTTCTCCATTAAACCATAATTTATCTTTACTATTTCTCCATTAAACCATATGTTGTGGGTATTTGTTAGAATTGCCTCAAAGAGGCAATTCTAAAAAATACCCAAAACATGTTTCTAAGAAAGAAATACCGTTTTCCCTTGATTATCCTCATTCTCCTTATCTGGAGATTTGATAAACGATTATGTTTTTCCATTACAAATTCATATTAGATTGTGTACTTGCCATGTATTATTTTATGTCAGCTTACATGATATTACCCAAGATCTGTATTTTATGCTGTTGATACGCCACTGTGATAGATATACATGTATACTGGTCACCTGTTAGTCCTATTTTCAAGTATCAGAAATATAAATCTATTATAACGGAAGAGTAAAGTAGAAAACTTCAGGAGAAAAACGTTTATTTGTTTGTTTATTTAATATTAAAATGTTTATTATTTATATTTACATGAAACTTATATCTTTTGCAGAAGTAAACATGAGATAAAGAGTTACCAGTATTGTTTTACTGGAGAAACTTTTATTTTACATGTATTTCATAATTAACCCTCACCATGCTGAATCCAGATACAGTCGAACTTCAATAGCTCGGACACTTTTGGGACCGCGAAAATCTGTTTGAGACGGGTAGTTCAAGCCACTGAGGGTTACTGCCAGGAAACATAACTGGGACATGTTTTTGGTGTTCTATACTAAAAATGTATTCTGTGTGTACTCAATAGAATCTCCTCATCGAGGCGATTCTAATGAGTACTTACACCATACATTTGCAAGTTAAAATTCGAACATCTTTATTATCCCACACTCATTCTTATGTAGTTTAATTATCTGGGGACTCAAAAATGGGTTAGACTCAGCCATGATAAATGAGCCATCGAAGTTCTACTTGAAAGACCTTGAAAGACAGCTGATCAGGATCTCTACTGTTTTCCATTTGGCTTCTGAATACATGGTAAAAATTGAAATAATTCTAAACAAATGGCTGAAGACAAAACTGGCTGAAAATCGAGGAGGATAGTAGCTTATTGAAATATTCAGCATGATGAGGGTACATGTACTTGCTCAAATATTATTTTACGCTTCATTTAATAACACTTTCAGAGGACAGCTGTGTTTACACTTGGGTCTTGAAGCATTTTGATCCCTATCAAGTTGATATGGATATGTTATAGACTTCGTCCCAAGTCCTCTCCTCTTTTCTGGAGCTATGTTATAGACTTCGTCCCAAGTCCCTCCCATTTTATCTGGAGCTATGTTATAGACTTGGTCCCAAGTCCCTCCCCTCTTATCTGGAGCTATGTTACAGACTTGGTCCCAAGTCCCTCCCCTCTTATCTGGAGCTATGTTATAGACTTGGTCCCAAGTCCCTCCCCTCTTATCTGGAGCTATGTTACAGACTTGGTCCCAAGTCCATTCCCTCTTATCTGGAGCTATGTTACAGACTTAGTCCCTCCCCTCTTATCTGGAGCTATGTTATAGACTTGGTCCCAAGTCCCTCCCCTCTTATCTGGAGCTATGTTATAGACTTGGTCCCAAGTCCCTCCCCTCTTATCTGGAGAGCTATGTTATAGACTTGGTCCCAAGTCCCTCCCCTCTTATCTGGAGCTATGTTATAGACTTGGTCCCAAGTCCCTCCCCTCTTATCTGGAGCTATGTTACAGACTTGGTCTCAAGTCCCTCCCCTTTTATCTGGAGCTATGTTACAGACTTGGTCCCAAGTCCTTCCCCTCTTATCTGGAGCTATGTTAGAGACTTGGTCCCAAGTCCCTCCCCTCTTATCTGGAGCTATGTTATAGACTTGGTCCCAAGTCCATCCCCTCTTATCTGGAGAGCTATGTTATAGACTTGGTCCCAAGTCCCTCCCCTCTTATCTGGAGCTATGTTACAGACTTGGTCCCAAGTCCCTCCCCTCTTATCTGGAGCTATGTTATAGACTTGGTCCCAAGTCCCTCCCCTCTTATCTGGAGCTATGTTACAGACTTGGTCCCAAGTCCCTCCCCTCTTATCTGGAGAGCTATGTTACAGACTTGGTCCCAAGTCCCTCCCCTCTTATCTGGAGCTATGTTACAGACTTGGTCCTTAGTCCCTCCCCTCTTATCTGGAGCTATGTTATAGACTTGGTCCCAAGTCCCTCCCCTCTTATCTGGAGAGCTATGTTATAGACTTGGTCCCAAGTCCCTCCCCTCTTATCTGGAGAGCTATGTTATAGACTTGGTCCCAAGTCCCTCCCCTCTTATCTGGAGCTATGTTATAGACTTGGTCCCAAGTCCCTCCCCTCTTATCTGGAGCTATGTTACAGACTTGGTCCCAAGTTCCTCCCCTCTTATCTGGAACTATGTTATAGACTTGGTCCCAAGTCCCTCCCCTCTTATCTGGAGCTATGTTATTGCCTTGGTCCCAAGTCCCTCCCCTCTTATCTGCATGGGGCTATGTTAGAGACTTGGTCCCAAGTCCCTAGTATGAATAATTTGGTTCAGATCATCTTAGTGCTTAGTATGAAGATCATCTTAGTACTTAGTATGAAGATAACTCATTGTGGATCAACTTGGTCTCAAGTGTTAACACAACTTAATCAGGGTCCAGTTCTTCATTAGCTTTATGTGCTGCAAAAGCTACTCACATTGTTTCCACAAAAATACATGTATTGGTATAAAAACTATATTAACCCTTTTTGTACCAAATGGAATCTTCCTTCTTATATATAGCAGGAGTCAATTTAAAAAATTTAGGGGTGTCAGTTTGTGTTTTCTTCAAAATTTATTTGGAAAATGGCTGAGCTTTTGCTAACAGTGTAGGCCCTGATCAGACGCTGCATTCTGCAGCGTCTGATCTGGGCCTGCACTGTTTGCCAAGGTACACATTTTGGGGTTTCTGGTACTATATGGGTTAAATGATCAGAGGTTTATTGATAATTGTTAATTAGCGACATTGTTAGTTTTGAACAATTTGCCCAGATTAGTTTGGTTCCTAGTACATGTATAACTATACTTGAACTGGGCCAGCTTGATCTGGACCAGTTTTCGGTGCAAAGGTATGCGCATTGCCGATATTCATCTGAATAAGAGTTGGGCTTGAAGAAATATATGGGCTGCATGATGCTTCCACGCAGAGCTGAATCCGGCCCGCACACTAGTACTGGTAAACGGCTTAGAGGATCTAAGCCTGTCCAGGAACCGCGCTGCGAGGCGGACCATCCATGCAAATAAACCCTATTGGTTTCATTGGGCGACAGGGCTAGAGATGTCATTTCATCTCAATGTCTGGTAAAAGTCCCACAAAATTGGAAGCAACGTCTCCAAAATGACCTTTACAGTGTTGATGGGGACGTTAAACCTCAAATCAAACAAACAAACTGAATAAGAGTTAGTCTCCTGACACTGATACCATAAAAATCCTAAAAAATTCTGCATTTAGGACTTGCTGTAGTTCTCCTAATTTAACAGATTTGTTGTTTCACGATCAAGCATCGGCGGTGTAGACCCTGATCAGACTACTCCCTTAGGAGCAGTTTGATCCGAGTCTGCACTGTTTGCTCTAGCCTATCTATCCAAATACTTCGGATCATTATGGTAATTGGAGCTGGATTATATATATTGCCTGGATAGCACAGGGATACATCCCTCACTTGTCACTGCTGCGACTTGTGATGACGTGTGATCATTATTGATCACCTTTCCAAGGATAGTGGTCTTCTCTAGGTGCTCTGATATCCTCCACTATGTAAGGCCACCACAGGCATCACCTTCAAAAATGTGTTTATTAGCTCAAGGTGTCCGTGCTACCAATTTTGATTTTACAGCCCATAAAGATTATTTCACTTATATCGAACTGATTGTTAATCACAGATTGGATAAATGTGGAGTACCTTATGCTGCAGAACTTGCATTCTGATGTGACCCTAGCAAGCCTCTGCAACCAAAGTAAAATATGTATTTAAAGGGAAGTGATAATTGAAGATCGCCATGGGAAAAAAATTCTGCAAGATCAGCCATTTCACACCTGCTTTCAGATAACTTAAGTATTTAAGCCTATCCATGAAAATGAAAAAGACCCTTAATAGCCGGCCCCTGCCCATTGGTGCTTGAAGAAATAGATGGGCTGCACAATGCTTCCACGCAGAGCTGAAACTGACCGCACATGAGTACTGGTAAACCAGTTAGACCAGGCAAAGCGGTGCAAGTCAGCCCGTCCTTATTTATAAACCCTATTGGTTTCATTGGGCAACAGGGCTTTGGATGTCATTTCATTGCGATGTTGGGTAGAAGTCCAACAGAATTGGAAGCAACGTCTCCAAAATGACCTATAAGTGTTGACAGGGACGTTAAACCCACAAATCAAACAAACAAACCCTAACCCATTTAGTACCAGAAACCCCAAAAAGGGTACCCTGGCAAACAGTGCAGGCCCAGATCAGACGCCACAGAACTTGGCGTCTGATCAGGACCTACACTGTTTGCTAAAAGTTCAATCATTTTCCAAATAAATCTTGAAGAAAACACAACCTGACACCCCTAAATTTTGAAATGGACTCCTGCTGTATATAAGGAGGAAGATTCCATTTGGTACCAAAAGGGTTAATAGCATTCTTCAAATGCCTGTAAGCAGCCAGTAGGGTCAGACGGGAGATTTCTTTCATTAACCCTTGTCCTGCTGAATATTTTAATCTGCCACACCCACTACCGATTATCGACCAATCAGATTACTTGATGCAAATTAGTGCTACAAATTCACAATCTGAATGACAAACAATGTAGATCCTGATCAGATGGCTTCTTCAGAAGCCATCTGATCTGGATCTACATTGTTTGAAAGGTAAGGCATATCCGGGCTCAGCAGGACAAGGGTTAAGCTACCTCAATATCTCTACATGTCTACTAAATTGGATTCATGTATAATTCAGGATAAAATTGGTAAAGTAAATTGCATTGTTTAACCCATTGTATGCTAGTGGACTCTTCCACTGTTTTATGTTGGACAAGTCCATTTGTCATATAAGGGGTGTAAGGCCTATTATTTAATTTTTATTCTATTTTTGATGGAAAATTCTGTTAGTAAATAGTGCAGACCCTGATCAGATGCTGCATTCTGCGGTGTCTGATCTAGGCCTGCACTGTTGGCAAGGTACCCTTCAGTGGTTTCCGGCATACAATGGATTAATATGATCATATTTTCATTTTGTACTCAGATAAGGAAGAATAATAAGGATAATTAAGGAATAATTTTCCTTATTTCTCGTTAGAAATGTATGTTGTGGGTACCGGTACTTGCTAGAATTGCCTCGACGAGGCGTATCTAGCAAGTGCCCACATGTTTTCATGCAAAAGTAAGAAAATAATCCTCATTATGTCTCCTTATCTAAAGCTCTAGGGGTCTTTTCATGTGACTCTCTAGAAAAGATCTTTAATAAGTACATATGTACCAGCTTAAGACAGAAGATCTTAAATAAGTACATATGTACCAGCTTAAGACAGGGATTTTGTGGCCATCTGCATTAAGCTTTCCTATTTTGTGACCATTTTCATTGAGCTTTCCTATTTTGTGATCATTGTCATTTGTTCTTTACATGTAAATTTCAGCCCTCAATCTCATACTGCCTTCTTTTTCAACTATATGTTTGAGGCATTAGATGTTGGTTTTAAACAATATTCGACTTTTTTGTCACCTGGCTCAACTAGTTAATTGTAAATGGGGGAAATATTTAATTGTATAGTAACTTAAGGGCAATGGCATTTTTTTTTTCAACCCTTTCCTACAATGCAGCAGCCTTTGTAACTTTGCCTTCCCTCTAAAATTGATGTCTACTGCCATAATGATCCTTCGACCTGGGACAAACAAGCCCAAGCAAACAGTGCAGACTCAGATCAGACTGCTCCTGAAGGAGCAGTCTGATCAGGGTCCACACTGTTTGCCATTCCATCTGCACTTCTTGGACTCCTAGCTGCATGGTGAAACAAAGTTGTTAAAATTTTAGGAGAATTACATCAAGTCCTCAGGGTGTCTGAATTTTTAGAATTTTATGGTATTAATCCTTTTTGTACCTGAAACCACTTATCAGGTACATGGTAAACAGTGCAGGCCCAGATCAGACACCGCAGAATGCAGCGTCTGATCAGAGTCTCCACTGTTTGCTAAGTTCAGTCATTTTCCAAAACAACCTGACACCCCTAAATTTTGAAATGGACTCGATCTACATATAAGGAGGAAGATTCCATTTGGTACAAAAAGGGTTAAGCAAATATTTTGCCCTATTGATAAGGGAGACAAAAGTACTTTTGACTGAGTTGCCTCCCCTGTCCTAAAGTCTGACTTATGTTGATTAATATTTATGTCAATGTTATTTTCCACGCCTTTGTGCCTGTTTAATCTACATGTATATGTGCCTATGTTAAAGCTGTGATATTTTATGTTGATTAAAATAAAACACTTTATTGCTATGGCTTCTTGTATTCAAAAATTGGTACACCACATCATCATCAGATTTTTTATTAACAGGAAGATACAGAGAAGTGAGTCCCCTTCCAGGTAGCTGGCTTGCTGCACACATGGCAGACCAGATGTGAACCTGGGAACTTTTTCTTCCATGGACTAGTTCAAAGCCATGTTATCTTAATGAGGCACTGACATCTTTAACCCTTATCCTGCTAAATAATTTTATTGGCCACACCCATTTCTGATTATCAGCCAATCAGATTACTTGCTATGTTTTTGTTCAAATTCACAAACTGAATGACAAAGAGTGTAGATCCTGATCAGATTCAGAAGCCATCTGATCTGGATCTACACTATTTGCAAAGGTAGGGGTTGTGGCGAACAGCAGGATAAGGGTTAAATATCAGACTTTAACAATATACAGTACTATCTAATGATGTGCTATTTTTGAAAAAACTGGACCCAGTTTTAAAATCCGAGATGTTTATCTGAAATGCAATGTATTTTCTGTAAACTTAGTCAAGAGAAATAGAGTGGACTCGTATTTTTAAGCACTTAGTAGCTCCAAAGAAGGGCCTACTCTACTTCCCAGCATGACTACACCTCTACTGATTAAGGAGACAAAAAATATTTTTGGGTCAATTGTTTGTCAATCAACCCAAAGTTACTAATGAAACAAAGTTACAGTAAAACTTCAGTTAACTCAAACTTAGGACCATGAAAATTTGTTTGAAATAGGAGTATTTCGATCTACTAAAGTTTAATCATAATTTCAGGCAATGAAGTATAACACGATCACTTTAATACCTCTATAAATTCATTAGAATCGCCCATTGAGTACACATGTCCTACCGTTAACCCAAATTAGACAAACCTCCCTAAAACTCTAAATATATGGATGTCTAGAGGTACAGGAAGAATTCAATAAAGACCCAAGAATGAGTTTGAATAAGCCATGATACATGAGCTACATGTATCTGTGTTCAAGTTTTCGAAGTTCACTGTATACTGTAATGATCCTACATGTAAGTATTGGGACAGAGAGGCCTTAGCAAACAGTGCAGATCCAGATCAGACCAGGAGCAGCAATCTGATCAGGATCTACACTGCTTGCCATCCTGTCTGCACCTTCTGGACACCTTGCGGGATCATGAAACAAATTTGTTAAAATTTTAGGAGAATTACGGCAAGTCCTCAAGGTGTTCGAATTTTTAGGATTTTTATAATGGTATTGCTAATGTCTACATTATTATCACTGCTAAATAGTGCAAATAGGTGTTGAAAGGAATCCAGCTAACTGCTATTTATAGCTGCGCAATACTTGTCATAAAATGCTGATCATGACAATTGTCAGCTGCTTGGTCGTCTACCAGTTCCTTTAAAGGTCATTTTTGCAAACAGTGTGGACCCAGAACAGACTGCAGTCTGATGTGGGTCTACACTGTTTGCATGTATGCAAATATTTTCTTAAAAAGTTTGCAAAAATATTCAGCAGACGACATTTTCAGATGTATTTTTTCTCAACGTCTTAAGAGTTAAAAAAAAATGTACTGGGTTTGAGCTCAAATAGAAAAAGGGCTTCGGTGTCTTTTAATATTGAATAGGTAATGCGACTAGGGTCCCAAGAAAGGGGAAACGGGACATTGGCAAGCAGTGATGACCCAGATTGGATGCTGCAAAACACAGTGTCTGATCACGGTCTGCAGTTTGCCTATAAAGTGCAGGAATTTTAAGTATTAAATGGAACATTTCATGTGTTAATCCCTTTTCAGCCTAACAGTGCATTCAATTTTGAGTTGGTTCACACCCTTTGACAATACATGTATTTGGATGGGATGTAAAGCATTGGGAATTGTTCAAAAATATTTATAATTACCTCTCTTGAACTTGAAAGGATTGTCGGCTATAAAACTCCTTTTGCAAATTTCAGTTCTTTTGTTAATAAATGTATGAGCATACTGTACAGGTTATGAAGCCCAAAAAGTTAACTATTAAGGAAAAAAGCAAGTTCTCTTTCTTTCTTACTGCATACCTACTGGTTCATTATCTGTTTTACATCCAACCAATGAGTATTTGATCAGGAGAGATAACTAGAAAAGAGAATCTCCAATATTGCCCACTGTAATCCTACTCTTTTTGTTCTGCATCTCAAAGGGTGTGTGCATGTGACATGCAAAAGACTTTGGACTGATGCCATCCCACAAAACCTATGCAGTGAGGAGGATAAAGTGGTAAGACAGTAAAGCCCTCAAGGCTGTTCATTGACTGATTTCATAGTTTTCTGCAAACAGCTTGTAATGCTTATCAGATTTGAAAGATTTTGTTTGTTTGAGGTTTAACGTCCCCATCAACACTGTATAGGTCATTTTGGAGACGTTGCTTCCAATTTTGTGGGACTTTTACCCGACATTGAGATGAAATGACATCTCAAGCCCTGTCGCCCAATGAAACCAATAGGGTTTATTAGCATGGATGGTCCGCCTCGCACTGCGGTTCCTGGACAGGCTTAGATCCTCTAAGCGGTTTACCAGTACTAGTGTGCGGGCCGGACTCAGCTCTGCGTGGAAGCATCATGCAGCCCATATATTTCTTCAAGCCCCTATTCATACACTGAAAACCGAACAGTGTAGATCCTGATCAGTTGGCTTCTTCAGAAGCCATCTGATCTGGATCTACACTGTTTGCAAAGATAGGGCTTGTCATGAACAGCAAGATAAGGGTTAACCAAATAGGAGAAAAGACAGGTTTCTTTTTAGAATGCTTAAGTAGGCAAACTAGGGCAAAAATTGTTACCCAGATGTGTTGCTAGACAGCGCAGCCCAAATAATTGCAATCGGTCAACAAGCAAAAGCATTCAGTATCACACTTTGAACTCGAGGTTATATGTGGGGTGGGGATAGTGCTAAACACATAATATATTTGGATCAATATCTAAAATCAAACCAAGTACAGCAAAACTTTGATACCTTTAACACGGATAATTCCTTTAGCATGGCTAATTTGAACTTGATGTGGAGTCCCTAGAGAATTCTTCCCATAGTTTCAGATATCCACGTGTTTAGGTTAATTTATGAATGTTTGTTTTTACCGTGACAAGGTACATGTATGTTGTGTGTACTTAGAATCACCTCATTGAGGCAATTCCGAGGAGTACACACAGCCATCCCCATTCTGCTTCATGGTCTGGCAGCATGAGTAATCCTCAATAGTTTGAACTACCCCTATCTCAAACAAAATTTCATGGTCCAGTATTTTTTTGTTTGATTTGCGGTTTAACGTCCCCGTCAACATTGTAAAAGGTCATTTTGGAGACGTTGCTTCCAATTTTGTGGGACTTTTACCCGACATTGAGATGAAATGACATCTAAAGCAATGTCGCCCAAAGAAACCAATAGGGTTTATTAGCATGGACGGTCCGCCTCGCACAGCGGTTCCTCGGCAGGCTTAGATCCTCTAAGCGGTTTACCAGTACTAGTGTGCCGGCCGGGTTCCGCTCTGCGTGGAAGCATCATGCAGCCCATATATTTCGTCAAGCCCCTATGGGCGGGGGCCGTTCATGGTCCAGTAGGTATTTGAGTTATTTAAGTTTGACTGGACATGTATGAACCCAACCAGCTTTATGGTTTGGAAAATACATGCGTGAACTCTTAAAATCTGTAAATCTTTGTGACTGTCATTGGGGAAAGGGTTATAGCTCATCGACTTCCTGTATGAAAGTGGAGGTGAGCAAAAAGGCTCCAAAACACTGAAAATCAAGTAAAGTTAGTTTTCTGATTTAATTTTAAACACATGTTCAGTGAACAGAAGTAAAAAAACTATGATAGCACTTTTTTTGTAAGTCCAGTTCATTTGTATTCTATATAAACTCATAACAGATTATGTAGTGAAAGGTCACATCTCTCCAAAACAAAACATCAAGCTGAAAAAGTACGGAATTATTATTTAATTATTATCTGAAAACTTTCATATATAGCCCCAGTTATACCAAGAACCAAATATACCAAGAATATAAATTTACTGATTTGAGCTGAACCATGGAAGGCACTCAGCATCTTCTATGTTCTTCAAATGCATAATATGCCCATCCCAGCCAACCAATAGGATAAGAAGCTAGATATCTTTCATGAAGCTACCTCAGGGCTTCCAATTAAGGGGAATGGATACATCTGCAGGGGAGGCAACTTCTTCAAAAATATTTTTGTCTCCCATGTCAATAGGGGTCAACTCTTAAAGGAAAGAATTTGCTCCCGAGGAGCAAATTCTTTCCTTTTAGAGTAGACCCCTTTTTCAGTGGGACAGACTCTATACAAAAGCGAACAGGAAGTTCCGAAAATGGTCTCCCTTTGAAAAATGGCAGAAAAATCTACCCATTCCCCTTAAATGCCTGCAAACAGCAAAGGCTCTTGTGCGACTGTTCTTGTGTGTGGGCTTACTGGAGCCTGGCTGGCTGCCTATGCAGTTAGTACCCTTTTCTCATGTGTTGGCTGAATATTTCTTGTTTAAAAGAAAGAAAACCTACATAACACTTGTCCAGTCCAAACCACCAGTGAGGTGGTTCTAAATAACACCCACAAAGTATGTTTTAACCCTTATACTGCTGAACACGATAACCCTTCCTTAACAGACAGTGTAGATCCAGATCAGATGGCTTCTGGTTTGACAACAAGAAGCCATCTGAACAGGATCTACACTGTTATTCAGTTTGCAAATTTGAATGCATACATAATTTCAAGCAATTTGATTGGTTGATAGTCAGAAGTGGGTGTCAAAGTTATATACTAGCAGGATAAGGGTTACTTGCAAATACATGTAAAAAAAATTATCTTTGCAGCTCCTCGTCTGGAGCTAGTTCCATAGCAAGTACCTGGAGCTAGTTCCATAGCAAGTACCTGGGGCTAGTTCCATAGCAAGTAACTGGAGCTAGTATCATAGCAAGTAACTGGGGCTAGTTCTATAGCAAGTAACTACTTTGCAAACAGGTATAAGGTACATGTATTAAATATGCATCCCTGGTATCTAAGAAAGAGTGGCATGGAACTGGTGCACCTAAATGGACAAACCTGATACCACAACAGCCACAAGACCACTTTTTTCCTGTCCACGTTGCCAACTCTTACACAAAAGGACAAAGTCCACCATAGCTCCAGGGATGGGGAGAAAAGAGGATATTTTCTTATAGTTTGTTTTATTTCTAAATGAATTAAAAACATACCTTTTGAGCACTTGTTACGGGAGACATGAAACACTACAAAACACTACAAAAAACCACAAAACACTACAAAACACCACAAACACACCACAAACCACCACAAAACACATCACAAACCTATAAAGGCCATCAGTTAAAATGTTTATCTTAGTTTTAAAGACAAGAGATCCATATGTCTACATTGCTCACTTGAGACATATCTCCCAGACCTGCTTATACTTAAATGCCATTATCATGCACTATGGCTATTACTTACAAATGAATCTGGTTATGTTTCCTAATGTGAACACAATCTTAATACATTTTAAAATTAATTAATTGTAACTGATTGTAATTTTTTGTTTGTTTGTTTGATTTGAGGTTTAACGTCCCCATCAACACTATTTAGGTCATTTTGGAGACGTGGCTTCCAATTTTGTGGGACTTTTACCTGACATTGAGATGTCATACTCTGATCTCAATTGTATTTATGCCCCTGCATATAGTTTTTCCGTTTTCCGAATGTATGTCTGCTTGTATATGGGTGTGTACGTTGTATGTAAGCAAGTATGTTTGTATTGAAATTTAATGACTCAGTCAACACTATTTAGGTTATTTTTGAGCCAGTAAGTTTAACTGTCCTCACTTTTCCAGTGCAGGCTTACAGGTAAGCAGTGAACCAGTACATTGCACATTCTTTTGCTAGAAATTGACAACTGCCCCTCTTGAATCAGTGGAAGGGAGAGACTGACCATAGAAAAGACTTTATGATCAATCTCCACAAAAGAATTTTGCCGACCCTGGCAGGTATCGAACCCAGGTCCCCTGATCACCAGTCAGACGTGTATCTGACAGAGCTACCGAGCCGGGCAATGTAAGTATGTACGATATCCTGTGATTCGGATCATCTGAACAAAATTAAGTTTGTGATGTGTTCTGCAGTGTTTTGTGGTGTTTTGTAGTTTTTTGTGGTGTTTTGTAGTGTTTCATGTCACCCCTTGTTACAATCACAGTGACACAATGCTTCAAACAAGTACCCACAACATACGTTTCTAACAATGAAGAAAATTATCCCTCAATAGTTCTTGCTCCTTCTCACCTTGAGCTATGCTCTTATCCCTTCTTAACGCTCTGAATGCTGGGTATATTTTTTTTTGCAGCAGACGGCATTTTGAAATATTTTTTCCTAGAAAATAGGATTTGCATGAGTTGTCAAGTCCTATTTTCTGGAAAAACAAGAGGGCCATGATGGCCCTGGATCGCTCACCTGATCCATAGAGTAACAAGTGAGCCCCAGGGAGGGCCATTATTGACCCCAGGGCTATAATGTGCATAATGTTAAAGGAGGTCTAAAAAGGTGAAGCTTCATACCAAATATCAACAATGGCTATAATTTGAACAATCTTGGTAGGGGTCCACTAGATGAAGCTTCATACCAAATAGCAAAGACCTGGGCCTTGCGGTTTCAGAGAAGACGATTTTTAAAGATTTTCCCTATATAAGCCCATGTAAAACCAAAGGGCCCCGGGGCGGGGGCATTTTTGGCCCCAGCACTATAATTTGAACAATCTTGGTAGGGGTCCACTGGATGAAGCTTCATACCAAATAGCAAAGACCAGGGCCTTGCGGTTTCAGAGAAGAAGATTTTTAAAGATTTTCCCTACACAAACCCATGTAAAACCAAAGGGCCCAGGGGCGGGGGCATTTTTGGCCCCAGCACTATAATTTGAACAGTCTTGGTAGGGGTCCACTAGATGAAGCTTTATACCAAATATCAAAGACCTGGACCTTGTGGTTTCAGAGAAGAAGATTTTTTTAAGTTTTTGGTGAAAAAAATCTATTTTTTTTTTGCTCCTAAGACCTAGATGTGCAACGGACCAGAACCATTTGAACAACTTTGAAAGGGGACTACCTAAGGATCATTCCTGTGAAGTTTGATCAAAATCTGATCAGTAGTTTCGGAGGAGATGTCGTTTGAAGAAATTGTTTACGCAAGCACGGATGGACTCACGACAGAAAAAAAGTGATCCCAAAAGCTCACCTCGTCACTACCTGACGGTGAGCTAATAAGAAAAACATCAACATGCCTAACCCTTGCCCTGCTGACTAGCTGAGCCCAGATATGCCTTATTTTCTAAACAATGAAGATCCAGATCAGATGGCTTCTGACGAAGCCATCTGATCAGGATCTACATTGTTTGCCATTCAGGTTGTGAATTTGTTGCAATAATTTGTAATCTGATTGGTTGATAATCGGTAGTGGGTGTGTCAGATTAAAATATTCAGCAGGACAAGGGTTCAAGTTAAATCATTCAGCTCACAATGATGGCACTCAGACATATATTACTTTAGGTTTTGGTTATTCAGTAATTATGGTAGATTTTCATGATTTACTTTCATAATTTATGCTGCTGATTCTGCTGCTTTCTTTTTCTCCTTTTTCATTTGTTTGATTTTATCTTTATATTGATCAATATCTTCATCAGCTAACACTTTTGTGATAACTCCATAACCCAGTGTCACAACACCATCACGCATGGTGAACCTATCCCCAACAGTCATCCCCATCTTGTAAAGCAAGGTAAAGGTAACTTTGGCATCTTCGCCAGGCATGACCATCTCGCGATCTGGAATTTCCATCTGTGCTGGTATACTCCATGTCTTGTTGTACATAATAGCCTGGAAATATGGCAGGTAAGGTTTTGATCTTCCACCTTCTTCTTTTGTTAACAGGTAAACTTGTGCTTCCATTTTGTTGTGGATCTCTACAGAACCTGTCTTGCACAAAAACATACCCCTTCTTACATAATCCTTTTTTATTCCCTTGATCAGTGCACCCATCTGATCTCCAGCCTCGGCTCTGTCTAGTAATTTCTTAAACATTTCAATTCCAGTTACATTTGTCTTAATTACTTGATCATATCCAATTAACACTGCATCATCTCCCTTATTAATCACTCCACGTTCCAGTTTACCTGTAACAACCGTCCCTCTCCCAGCAATTGAGAAGCTCTGTTCCACTGGCAACAGGAAAGGTTTGTCAAGGTCTCTCTCAGGTAAGGGGATATACGAATCAACATGCTCCAAAAGCTCCTTGACCTTGCTTTCTCCCATCTCTGGATTTTTGCCCTCTAGAGCCTGAAGTGCTGAACCACAAATGATTGGTGCATTATCACCATCAAAACCGAACTCCGTTAGTAGTTCTCTGATCTCCATCTCTACCAGATCTATCATTTCAGCATCCGCAGCGTCAGCCTTATTGATGAAAACAACAATCCTCTTGATACCAATCTGTTTGGCTAGCAGGAGGTGTTCTCTAGTCTGCGGCATTGTTCCATCAGTAGCAGCAACTACCAGAATACAGCCATCCATCTGAGCAGCACCTGCAATATTCATACAGATCAGGGTCCAGTTGTTCAAAACATCGTCAGAATAACGAGCTCTTTAGTGGTCAAATTGTTAACTATTCTAGCAAGCACAATTTCAAAAATTGTGTTATTTTTGTCGAGAAAAATGCGAGAAGCTTTTCATATGAAAAGCTACTCACATTTTTCAGCAAAAATAATAGTATATTTGCCATATTAAATGATTGAGGTTTTATCAATATGTTAACTGACCAACATCTTTAGTTTTGAACAACTGGCACCGTAGATATAGATATGCATAGCCCCATAGAGAGATGAGTGAACCTGACCAAAAATTACAATGTTACACAATTTTATTTAGATGTCTAGAATTAATAAAGTGTGCCTTTTAAAGCAAACACTGTTTAGTCCTTTTGTTTATTGTCACTGTCATTACAGGGATACAGGACAACCAGTTTAAGCCTAAGTTTCGAAAAAAAATGCATATTAACCTACTATAAACTAGAGCAGCAGTCGATGGTATACCATCGCAAATACCCGCTTTTCCTATGAACAAGCCTTTCTTAGAAATTTGACCTTTGACCTCACCCCATGACCCCAGGGGGTCAGGTGAAAATTTCTACACCTTCATGCACATCTGCAGTCCCCAAGCAATGTATGTACCAAGTTTGGTCACTGTAGGTAAAGAAATAAAAAAGGAGTTGCATTCACAAGAAACTCGACAGACGGAAGGACGGACGGATGGACAAACGTCCGGATGGACACCCATGACGAAAATAATATACTCGTTTTTTTTTCAAAAAAGCGGGTATAATAATGGCAGTCTGGGCGCCTAAAGCAAAATGCTTAGCCTGTATCTCTGCATTAGTCTTGACAATAATCACTCATAATGATTCGTGAAGGTGTGAAAATACTAGCAGTATTTCCATAGGTGAAAAGGGAACAATGAATGAAGATAAAAAACAAGAAAGCAGTCTGAGGGACAGTCAAATCCCCCGCCGCACTTTGTATCAAGGCTCAACCTTGTGACCTTCACCTTGAGTTGGCATGGACTTTATTTATGGGTTCTGCACATCAGCTCACTGAGGGGGATATTTCACAAAAGTTTAATGAAAATCCTTCAAGTGACAAAGGAGATATGGAACGGACACAAAATTCAAAGTTTCAAACTCGTAACCTTGACCTTGAGTTGGCATGGTTTATTTATGGGTTCTGCACATCAGCTCACTGAGAGGGATATTTGATGAAAGTTTAATGAAAATCCTTCCAGGGGTTAAGGAGATATAGAACAGACACAAAATGCAAAGTTTAAAATTCGTGACCTTCACCTGTGACCATGACTTGGCATGGTTCATTTATGGGTTCTGCACAAAACTTTTAAGAAAATCCTTCCAGGGTAAAGGAGATATGGATCAGACACAAAATTCAAAGTTTCAAACTTGTAACCTTGACCCTGAGTCGGCATGGTTTATTTATGGGTTCTGCACATCAGCTCACTGTGAGGGATATTTGATGAAAGTTTAATGAAAATCCTTCCAGGGGTTAAGGAGATATGGGATGGACACAAAATACAAAGTTTCAAACTTGCGACCTTCACCTGTGACCTTGAGCCGGCATGGTTTATTTATGTGTTCAACATCTGCATATCAGCTCACTGAGGGCGACATTTGAACAAAGTTTAATGAAAATCCTTCCAGGGGTAAAGGAGATATGGAACGGGCATAAAATTCAAAGTTTTCAACCTCATGACCTTCAACTTTGACTCAGCATGGTTCATTTACATGTATTGGCTGTGCACATCAGCTCACTGAGGAGGATATTTGACCAAAATGTAATGAAACTCCTATGAAGGGTAAAGGAGATACGGAAAGGACAAAAACTTCAAAGTTTCAAACTCATGACTTTCCAATGTGACCTTGACCTGGTGTCTGCATGTTTCATATATGGGCTCTGCACATGAGCTCACTGAGGGGATAACTGAACAAAGTTTAATGAAAATCCTTTGAGGGGTAAAGACAATATGGAAAGGACACAAAAGTCCAGACTCCTGACCTTAAAATAGAAACCTTGACCTTGAGTCAGCATAGTTCATTTATGGGTTCTGCACATCAGCTCACTGAGGGGGATAATTGACCCAAAGTTAAATGAAAATCCTTGCAGGAGCAATGAAGACATCCGACTTGCCTACCCCTTTAAGGCATTTATTCTTGTAAGGTAGGACACACCGTGTGCTCATAATTGTTTTATTGCCCCCTGTGATATACTCTCTGTAGCAGATCAAAGGCAGCCCCTAATATGGTAATTAGTAGCTCTTGTTGAATCCCTGACTGAGGCACGTAAGGGGAAAGTCAATATGGTACACTTTAGTCAACAGTTAGTAAACTATTGATTTTTCCCCAAGAGGCCCCTTACCTGTTGAAGACAGAGGACTTCTCTCAGCCAGCACTGAGAGCTATATAATATTATGTAATGCAATGATGGTCCTCAATAAACGAGAATAAATGCCTTTAAGACAGAAAATAGTAAGATCCCATAAAAAAAATCGTAAGATTCCATTTTTATTTGTAAGGGTTTTAAGGTATCAGATGTGAGGTCAAAATAAACCCATTGCCTCGCGTTTTTTTTTTTTTTGGACTGCATTGAATGGGCTGGTTCAGCTTTTCTTCTTTTCCCCATGTTATTTTCCTTTGTAAAAGCATCCATCTTGTCGCACATACCCAAACAAATTTGTTAAATGAACTGTGACTGGATAACTTCCCTATCATTAGCCAATGAACTGAAATAATCACGCCAATTAAGTGATATTTTTACAAACAACGAAAATCGTACAGAAGTCGTCCAGGGCCGTAAGGTCGTAATTTGGACATGAAAATAGGAGCTTTTTTCGTGACGTACTTCCGGTTCTAAAAATAGAACGGAAAAACCCCTGGCCGTCAACGGCTAGTCATTCTGTCGTATTGCTTCAAGTAAAATATTAATTACAGCATAAAGCAGTTCTTCTAAACTTTTGGTGAATTCTAAATAAATGTAAGAATGGGAGAAACACTGATATGCTGCCAGGTGTGAAATTTCGCATTTCGAAAACATGCCTATACAGATACAATATCAATTTTTGGCCAAAAAGAAATGGAAATTTTAAGATGAAAAATAAAAATTGTGATATTTTTCTTATTTCTGCTCAAAACATGGATTGCGGGAACTCGATAGAAGCACCTCAACAACTGAGGAAGTTCTATCGAGTACCCAAAATCTCTGTTTTTGAGCAGAAATAAGAAAAATAATGCTTACCCCTGTAAACCCCAGTTTTAATATATTAAAGTGGGGTTTGAAGGGTAAAAATCGCATAGGCGTGTTTTTCATGATGGTAAATCCCAATGGTTAGTTTTTAGTTAATTGCTCTTAAGGATATACATGTAATGTACATTGTAACATATGACCCAACAGGGTCCTCTCTCTCTCTCTCTCTCTGAGTGTGCCATGGTCTACATGTTGCACTCCCTCTCTCTCTCTTAGCATACCAACAATTACCGGGCGAAGGTAAATGTAAATTGCAGTCTGTGGTTAAATAACTCCACTTCAACCGAAATGTATTGTGTCAACAACTTCGTGTCTACATCAAACCAACATCAAATCGATGCACTGAATTTGACTTTGCAATGTCGATGAAACGTCAGAACGTTGTTGGCGATAATACGGCTTTGCTTAATAAAATGCCATTTGCCCAGTGCTCAGCCCCATCTGGACTCACTGGGATTGGAGCATTAAATTCAAAACAAACGTAGAACACTCTTTCAGTGCATGGTATGAATCACTCCTTTGCAAGTGCAAGATTTTACAGTAAAATCTGGTAGATTTGTTCAATCTGCCCAGCCCTTACATTAACCCATTTGGTTCCAGAAACCCCAAAAGGGTTAAATGGCAAACAGTGCAGGCCCAGATCAGACGCCGCAGAATGCGGCGTCTGATCTGGGCCTACACTGTTTGCAAAAAGTTCAGCCATTTTCCAAATAAATTTTTAAAACACAACCTGACACCCCTAAATTTTGAAATGGACTCCTGCTATATGTAAGGAGGAAGATTCCATTTGGTACAAAAAGGGTTAATGGCTTATTAGCTTAGTTCTACAATCTTCTTGGATACAGGGATCAGTCAAACCTCTCTCTCATCTTAACGGTCACGTGACATTGAAATGAGCTGGAGTGGGTGTCGACGACATGACGTCCAGCCAACGTTGACTCGACGCCCGTCTGTCAGTCCACTCATTAGTTGTTTTTACTGTCAGTTTGTTTATTTGTCTGTCTAACTGTCCATCTGTTAGCCAGTCAGTCTATCTGTCTCCTGTCAGTTAAACCTCTCTCTCTCTCATCCCAATGGTCATGTGACATTGAAGTGAGTGTTGACGGCATAACGTCGAACCAACGTTGACTCGACACCTGTCAGTCAGCCCACTCAATAGTTTATTTTGACTGTCAGTATGTTTATTTGTCTGTCCGTTTGTCTGTTAGTCAGTCAATTTGTCTGCTTGTCTGTCTGTCCTCTGTCTGTCTCAATCACAACCAATTTATTCAAAATGTTCAGTCATATCACTCAAATGTAACGTAAATCAGTTTGTTTTAGGATGATATTTATTAGCCTCAGGCTTACTGTCAGATCATATTTGTCAGTTCCAATGTATTTAATTGAGCATGGTGTTTACTAAATAGATAGATATAGATTGATAATCTAAGTTCTTTCCGTATGTGATAGCTATATTTGGATAGCGAATAAAACGAAAAAGTACGTAAAAACTTACAAGTTTGTAAGAAAGATTTCGTGAATAACTCTATCTCAAGCCATTGACATGGATCATTAACGAAGAGATTTTCGTCAATAAAAACGGATCCAGGATAAATGACTTTCAGATTTATGACCCCAAGTCCTCAGAAGTAAACCGCCTTGCTAACCAGATGAGAAGAGAGAATGCTGATGTAGGTGACAAACCAGTAGAAAATGATGCAGGGAAGATGTCAATGAGTGAAGACTCAAAGCAGAGGGCCTGGTTAGAACACTACCAAAGGCTACTCAATGTTGAGTTTGACTGGGACCTAGACCACTTGTCTGATGAACCACCAGTGGGAGGACCGCCCATCCCAATCACTATTGATATGGTTATTTACCGGGTTAAGAGTGTGTGTGTGTGTGAATTCGGGTTTAACGTCGCTTTCCACAAGTTTTCAGTCATATCACGACGGTGTCTGGTTGCGACAGGGAGCTCAATGCTCACTTTTATAGTGCTGCCTCACTGAAGTATCATGTCCCAGACACATTACATGATACCACACCCAGTCACATTATCCTGACACTGGGTCAACCAGTCCTAGCTCTACCCCGTAAATCTGAGTGCCAAGCGAGGAGCAGCTAGTACCATTTTTAACGATTTTGGTATGTCGCGGCCCGGGATCGAACCCGTGACCTCCCGTTCCCCGGAGTGGACACTACCAACTGAGCCATCTGGGCCGGTTTACCGGGTTAAGAAGGCCATCTCTCAGATGAAGACTGGCAAAGCACCATGCCTTTGTGGCATAGTGGTGGAGATAGTCAGAGCTGCAAGTGATGCGGGTGCTTCAATGATCTGCGGCCTTGCAGTTGCAATCATCCTTGATGGAAAGGTACCCTCTGATTGGGAACAGAGTTTCATTGTCTGTCTCTACAAGGGCAAGGGCGATGCATTGGAACGGGGCAACTACCGTGGTCTCAAGCTGACAGAAGTCGTTAAAGTCCTAGAGAGCATTGTAGATAGCCTTATTAGGCAGTTAGTGTCCATCGACGATTCCCAATTTGGCTTCGTCCCAGGAAGAGCCACAACAGATGCAATTTTTGTTGTACGGCAGCTGCAAGAGAAGTATCTGGCGGCCAACAGGAGACTCCACATGGCTTTCATAGACCTGGAGAAGGCATTTGATTGAGTGCCTCGGAAAGTCATCTGGTGGGCACTAAGAAAACTTGTAGTGGACGAGTGGATTGTGCAACTGGTCCAAGGGATGTATGCTAATGCTCGGAGCCGTGTCCGTGTTGGTGATGGTTGCAGTGAAGAATTCGAAGTGAAGGTGGGTGTTCATCAAGGCTCTGTTCTCAGCCCACTGCTTTTCATCATTGTGCTTGAAGCCTTGTCATGCGAGTTCCGCTCTGGAGTCCCCTGGGGGGACCTGTATGCTGATGACCTTGTCATCATAGCTGAATCTCTTGAGGAATGTGTCAAGAGGCTCTTCACTTGGAAAGATGCAATGGGAGTGAAAGGGCTGACAGTGAATGCAGGAAAGACAAAGATCACTATCTGCGGTTCAGGTCTGGACCTCCTGCAGAGTACAGGCCAGTTCCGATGTGCTGTATGTCGCACTGGAGTGGGCAGCAACAGTATCCTTTGTAATGGCTCCAAGTTCTGGGTGCACAAGAAATGCAGTGGGTTCAAGCGCTTCATAGAGGACCCTGATTAGAGGTGTACACGGTGCCAAGGAACTGCACGACCTTAGATGGCAGACCACAGAGGGAAGTCCGATCCGACAAGTTGGAGGTTGTAGCTTCCTTTTGCTATCTAGGTGATATGCTCTCAGCAGTGGGTGGTTGCGACCTTTCAACCACATCATGTGTGAAAACAGCCTGGATGAAATTCAAGGAGTTGCTACCAGTTCTCTCTTCCCGCCACCTCTCGTTCAAGCATGTGGCTGTGTGTACAGCCATTGTGTGCAGAGTGCAATGCTCCATGCCAGTGAGACATGGCCATTGACAAAGCCAAACCTCCAACGTCTTCAGCAGAATGACCGGACAATGATCAGACAAATCTGCAATGTCAAGCCACAGGACACTGTCACCATCAGGTCCAGTGAGTTACTTGAGCGTCTTGGCATTGAGGACCTGGATCTCATCCTGAAAGAGAGAAGGCTTCACTGGTATGGACATGTGGAACGCTCCAATGGTGCAGTCAAGACTGCCTGTGAAATACAGGTAGGTGAAAAGCGGGGGCCTGGAAGGCCCAAGATGACCTGGAAGCAGCTGACAGAAAGAGATTGCAGAGAATGGAAGCTCTCTGCTATCGAACCCCATGATAGACAGGCCTGGAGATCTGGTGTAAGATCTGCCATGCTTGCAGCAAGCCAGCTACCTGGGTTCTGGGACAGCTCGCCACATGACCAACTCGGCACATAATCAGCTGATTGGGCCAATTATCTATTGTTCACTGGGGAATGATAATTACATAACCAAACAAACAATCAAATTAAAGTTACATACGAAAAAAAAAAAATATACCAAAAAAAACTAGATCTGCAGTTAATGGTATACCATCGCAAATACCTGCTTTTTCTATTAATAACACTAATGACTATGTATTAGCTAGCCAAAACTACATGTAAGTTAAAAAAAGGAGCAAAGAACATTCTAACTGATAAGCAAAGTTTCAGAAGTGTAACTCTTATAGTTTAGAAGATATGGCAAAGTCATACTTTTTGACCTTTGACCTTGGGGTTATGTTGAGGTCCACCTAAAGTAACCCAATTTATTCTATATTCCAACAGCCATCCAATAACCAAGTTTCAGAAGTGTAACTCCAATAGTTTAGAAGATATGGCAAAGTCATACTTTTTGACCTTTGACCTTGGGGTAGAGGTCACACTAAAAGTAGCCCAACATATTCTATATTCCAAGGGCCATCCAATAAGCAAAGTTTCAGAAGTGTAACTCCAATAGTTTAGGAGATATGGTAAATCATAATTTTTGACCTTTGACCTTCGGGTCATGTTGAGGTCAAGGTCACACCAAAAGTATCCAAATTTATTCTATATTCCAAGGGCCATCCAATAACCAAAGTTTCAGAAGTGTAACTCTAATAGTTTAGAAGATATGGCAAAATCATACTTTTTGACCTTTGACCTTGGGGTCAAGGTCACACCAAAAGTAACCTGACATATTCTATATTCCAAGGACCATCCAATAAGCAAAGTTTCAGAAGTGTAACTCCAATAGTTTAAGAGATATGGCAAATCATGATTTTGCCCTTTGACCTTGGGGTCATGTTGAGGTCAAGGTCACAAAAAAGTTGCCCACTGCCATCTACATTCCATGTACTATCCACATGCAAAGTTTCAAAAGTGTAACTTCAGTGGTTGCAGAGGAGATCAAATCACAAGAAACGTGACAGACAGACAGACGGACTGACGCCGGAGTGAACTGTGGTACGAAAACAATATACCCGATTTTTCTTCGAAAAAGCGGGTATAAATAAACATTAGTCATGTTAGTATCGCATTCTGCAGTAACACAGTAACAGGAAAATGATGATTTTTTTTTTTTTTAAAATTTATTCGCTGGTCAATTTAAGAAACAAATAGATGAAACTTTATTGAAAAAATAAAAGCACTGCAGACACTGCATAATACCCCGCCACTGCTAATCAATGTAACTTATTTGAAACTAGAACAGTGTTTTCAGAGGAAAACATATGTCCCCCCACCAGTTTGAAGTCCAGAGCATCTTGACATTTCTTTTGTATATGGTCTAAGTCCCTTGGTGACCTTGAAAATTAGGTCAAGGTCACCAAAATCTAATCAGTTCTAGAGACTACCCCACTTATCTTATGTACCAAGTTTAAACCAAATCCATTCATTGGTTCAGGAGTAAGAGCATAGGCAAGCTTATTTTTAACAGCCTAAGACCCGTGGTGACCTTGAAAATTGGATCAAGGTCACCAAAATATAATCAGTCCTTGAGACCATCATTTTTATCTTATGTACCAAGTCTGAACCAAATCCATCCATTGGTTCAGGAGATAGAGTGCAGACAAGCTTATTTTTAACAATTTAAGTCCCGTGGTGACCTTGAAAATTAGGTCAAGGTCACCAAAATCTCATCAATTCTAGAGACTGTCCCACTTACCTTATGTACCAAGTTTGAACCAAATCCATCCATCGGGTCAGGAGATAGAGCGCAGACAAGTTTATTTTTAACAGTCTAAGTCCCGTGGTGACCTTGAAAATTAGGTCAAGGTCACCAAAATCTAATCAGTTCTAGAGACTATCCCACTTACTTTATGTACCAAGTTTGAACCAAATCCATCCATTGGTTCAGGAGATAGAGTGCAGACAAGCTTATTTTTAACAGTCTTAGTCCTGTGGTGACCTTGAAAATTAGGTCAAGGTCACCAAAATCTAATCAGTTCTTGAGACCATCCCAATTATACTATGTACCAAGTTTGAACAAAATCCATCCATTGGTTCAGGAGATAGAGTGCAGACAAGCTTTTTTGGCCTAAAATTCGACAATGTTTTGAGCACTGTGACTTTGAAAATTAGACCAAGGTCACCAAAATCTAATCAGTACTTTTCCCCCTCCCAATGGTGTATCTGTGTAAGTTTAATCAAAATCCATCCATCCATTCAGGAGATAGAGTGCAGACAAGAGGCAACGCTAACGCCAACGCCGACAGGATCCGCACCAAAACCAATATGTCCCCCTCCCTTTCGGGTGGGGGGACATAAATATATCAAGGCTAAATAACTAGAAAGGGGATAGCAGAGATATGATCTGCAAGTGTAATGTCTTAATGTGAGTGGATGAAGTTGTTAGAAGATGTAGGAAGCATATGTAAAAATCCATTTTTCAGACTTTGATGGGAAGGCAACTCAATAAGTTGACATTATTAGAAAATTATGGAGGCAAGTATTTACCTTAAATGGCTGTGGAACATGTATCTTTATGTGGTACATGTAAGAATTTCATGTTTTTCGATGTACTGCCTGTCTGACTATATTCTCTCGTGAAGACTGATCATTAAGTAATTTCTACGGTCATTGTGCTCCTTCCGCTGATTCAAGAAGGGCAGGCATGAAGTATGTGCACTAAGTACTGGTTAACCACTTAGAAGGGCCTTTATTTTTGGCATCTATTTGGTTAGGCTTTTACTGCACATTCCAAGGGTGAGGTTGATTAGGCTTCAATCAAAAGGATAAAGCATAAATGGCAACCAATCATAAATTAAGATGTTTGTGGGTGATCTTTTGGCATTCTTACAGGGACAAAATCCACAAATTAATTCTAGCATGGGTAGATGTACTATCTCACCTTTTTCACTATTAGATAGCAGCCCAGATAATCATTTGATCAGAGTAGTAAACTGGCAAGGTCCCAACCATTAAGTCCTCTATATATCTGTGAAGTTTCATCGAGATATTCCATATAGTAAGGGAACTAGAGGCCAAAAACCATTTTTCAGATATTTCAAAGGCAGATAACTCAATCGCTGGGAAAGCCAGAGTCATGTTCCTTTGCCACAGTATATAACAATTCATCTACTACATACTACATATCTATGAAGTTTCAGCAAGATATTGTAAATGATAAACAAACTAGTCTAAAATACATTTTTTAAATACGTCAAGGGCAGATAACTCAAGAACTGGAACAGCCAGAGTAGCAGTCCTTGGCCACAATATGAACCGTTTAGTCCTCTATATATCTGTGAAGTTTCATCCAGATATTCCATATAGTAAGGGAATTAGAGGCCAAAAACCATTAGTCAGATACTGAAAAGGGCAATAACTCTGCTAAAAATTAACGGATTTTGCCCATTAACAATCCCAAACCACTCATCCCCGATACCAATATGTATGGAAAATTTGAACAAAATCCGTGAAAAAATACTCAAGTTATCGATCGGAAACGAAGTGCGACGGACGGACGGACATACTGACACCGGAGGGTATTACATAATACCCCGTCACTATCGTGTGGCGGGGTATAAAAAGCATATTTCTTTTAGATATACTTCATTAAATAGGGCTAAAAAACAGTAAAACTTAAAAAGACAAATTTTATACCAATATTTAATTATTTAATGGAGTATATCTTAAAAAATATGAAGCTGCTTTTTTCCATTTATCACCTGATTAATCAGATAATTAGTATAGCAATTACGTCATATTCAAAGCCTATTGATTGAGATTATTTTTTAAATGTGCAACGGACCGGAACCATTTGAACAACTTTGAAAGGGGACCACCTAAGGATCATTCCTGTGAAGTTTGGTCAAAATCCGATCAGTGGTTTAGGAGGAGATGTCGTTTAAAGAAATTGTTTACGCACACACGGACGCACGACGGACGACGGACAAAAAGTGATCCCAAAAGCTCACCTCGTCACTACGTGACGGTGAGCTAATAAAACAGGCAAATCAAGTAAAAATGTACAGCTTAATAAGCTTTATAACTATGGTGGGCCGAGTTTGCTATGTGCCGAGTTTGTATGGGCTGAGTTGGCTATGTGCCGAGTTTGCTATGTGCTGAGTTGTCCCGCTACCGAAGGGGGCCCACATATGTGGACTTTCCCCCTGTACCTGCATGTTAATAAACAAGAGGCCCATGGGCCACAATGCTCACCAGAACTCAGGCGGACACAGCCCACTGGCAGCCATGTATGGTTTCAGGTTTTAATTTATTGATTATAAAGTCTCCCGAACAAACCCCCATTTCAAAATGAGCACCGATGTGGACTCTGTATCTGAAATATTAGGCCTTTTATGAGGAGGAAGGATGAGACATGGACCCAACAGAGCCCTGAATGTTATCACTGAATCCATCTTATCATAAGGCACATGAATATATATGGTTTAGGGGTTGGGATGTGTACTGTTCCTGAGATATAAGGCCTTTTAAGCTGCTAAGGGGTTGGAGCATGGCCCTGGCAGACCCCAGGAAAGCCAAGATTGTTGTCGCTGAATGTGTCTTATAATAAGGACCAAGAAAAAATATTGTTTAGGGGTGGGGATATGAAGAGTTTCCAAGATATGAGGCCCTCTTATGAAACTAGACAAAAGTGCCCAGTGGGGCACGTATACCCCCGGCCAGTGCCATCACCTCAGCTGAAACAAGAACTACAAAGGGAAATAACTCTAAAAGGCCTGACCCCTTGGCCCTTATTTTCTTTCCCACAATACAACTAGTCATACTGATCATGTTTGCAAAATTTCAAGTTTCTATGTACAGTAGTTATTGAGAAATCTTTGACACAAAATAAAAATATACACTATTAAACAGCAAGAACTACAAAGGGAAATAACTCTAAAAGGCCTGACCCCTTGGCCCTTATTTTCTTTCCCACAATACAAGTAGTCATACTGATTATGTGGGCAAAATTTCAAGTTTCTATGTGAAGCAGTTCCTGAGATATCTTTGACACAAAATAATTGTTTACGGACACACAGACAGACGGAAAAGACAAAAACTATATACCCCCATTGCATACTTCGTATGCCGGGGGTATAATGATGAGGAGAGGAATGGCCCCTGTGGACCACCACGTTTGTGTGACTGAATGTGTCTAATCATAAGAAACAAGAATATATATGATTATGAGGTGGGGATCTTAATGGTGTCTGAGATATATGGCCTTTTATGAAGTAGTGGCGTGGGCCATGGCATCAGCATGTTGCCCTAGCACATAGAGACCGCGCATTGATGTGAGTGAATGAGTCTTATTATAGGGAACACAAATATACATATTTTAGGGGTGGGGATCTGAATGGTTTCTGAGATATATGGCATTTTATGAAGTGGAAGGGTGGGGCATAGCCCCAGCACACCCCCAGAGACCCCTAGGTTCGTATCACTGAATGTGTCTCATCATAAGGAACAAGAATATATATGGTTTAGGGGTGGGGGTTCTGAATGGTTTCTGAGATATTGAGCCTTTTACGAAGTGGAGGGGGTTGGGCATGGCCCGGGCACATTCCAAAGGACCCCCAGGTTGGTTTCAATGAATGCGTCTTATCATAAGAAACAAGAATATATATGGTTTTGGGATGGGGATCTGAATGGTTTCCGAGACATATCACCTTTTATGAAGTGAAATTGTGGGGCACAGCCCACGTGCGGCCCGGGAGACCCTTAGATTGGTATCACTGAATGCGTCTTATCATAAGGAACAATAATTTATATGCTTTAGGGGTGGGGATCTGAACGGTTTCTGAGATATTGAGCTTTTACTAAGTGCAGGGGGTGGGGCATAGCCCTGGCGCATCCTAGGGGTCCCCCAGATTGGTGTCACTGAATGCGTCTTTTCATAAGAAACAAGAATATACATGGTTTTGGGGTGGGGATCTGAAGGGTTTCCGAGATATATCACCTTTTATGAAGTGGAAGGTTGGGGCATATATCACCTTTTATGAAGTGGAAGGTTGGGGCATAGCCCTGGTGCGGCCTGGGAGATCCTTAGGTTGATATCACTGAATGCATCTTAACATAAGGAACAAGAATTTATATGGTTTAGGGGTGGGGATCTGAACGGTTTCTGAGATATTGGGCCTTTTATGAAGTGGAGGGGTCGGGCATAGCCCCCGTGCGGCCAGGGAGACCCTAAGGTTGGTATCATTGAATGCGTCTTATCATAAGGAACAAGAATTTAAATGGTTTAGGGGTGGGGATCTGAACGGTTTCTGAGATATTCAGCCTTTTACGAAGTGGAGAGGTTGGGGCATAAGCCCCGCCACATCCTAGGGGACCCTCAGATTGGTGTCACTGAATGCGTCTTATCATAAGAAACAAGAATATATATAGTTTAGGGGTGGGGATCTGAATGGTTTCTGAGATATATGACATTTATGAAGTGGAAGGGCGGGGCATGGCCCCAGCGCACCCCAGAGAGACCCCAAGGTTGGTATCACTGAATGTGTCTTATCATAAGGAACAAGAATATATATGGTTTAGGGATGGGGATCTCAATGGTTTCTGAGATAAATGGCATTTTATGAAGTGGAGGGGGTGGGGTATGTCCCCGGCACATCCCGGGGGGACCCAAAGGTTGGTGTCACTTAATGCATCTTAGCATAAGGAACAAGAATATATATAGTTTAGGGGTGGGGATCTGAATGGTTTCTGAGATAAATGGTATTTTATGAAATAGAAGGGGCAGGGCATGTCCCCGGCACATCCCGGGGGACCCCCAGGTTGGTGTCACTTAATGCATCTTATCATAAGGAACAAGAATATATATGGTTTAGGGGTTGGGATCTGTAAGGTTTCTGAGATATAGGCATTTTATGAAGTGGAGGGGGCGGGGCATGGCCCCGGCACAACCTAGGGGCCCCCAGGTTGACATAAAAGCATATGGCTGAGAGAAGTTTACTCAAGGAACATGTTTATGTAAGTTTTGTCAAAATATCTGCAATGACTTGGCAGTAAATGCCATTTTTCAGTTTTCCCCATTATAAGTCAATGGAAACTCTAAGTTGCCATAGCAACAAAACTAAAAGGCCAAATTTCATAAAAAACACAAAACCTGTAAAGGCAAATATGGTGAATATTTTCATATAGTCTCAGCCTCCTAGAGCATATGGTTTCTGAGGAGATGATTTTTTAAGTATTTTTTGTCTATTTTTTTTATTTTGGTTTCCATGGCAACCAACGAAAATGAGCAGAAGGCCTAAAATCATATGGTAGATACTAGATTGCTTAAAGAACATTTCTATGAAAGTTTTGTTCCAATATCTGCAAAGGCTTGGCAGTTAATGCCATTTTTCAATTTTCCCCATTATAAGTCTATGGGAGCTCTAAGTTGCTATAGCAACCAAACTGAAAAGCCGATTTTCATAAAAAACACAAACTTTTAATCCCCCAACCCAAGCATGCTACAGATAAAATTTGGGCCCAATCGACCCAGTGGTTTCAGAGGAGATGTCGTTTGAAAGTGTTGACGACGCAGACGACGACGACGACGGACAACTGCCTATCCTAAAAGCTCCCCCGGAGCCTTCGGCTCTGGTGAGCTAAAAATCCGTTGATGATGATGACGAGTAATATGGGCAAAATATTATTCTTTCCTTCTCCAGGCATAATTTCAATGTAAACGGAATCGAGACAATTCATCGACACGGTTTTTTGGGACAACTCATCAACACAATTGAAGACAACTCATCGACACTTTTTGAAGACAACTCATCGACACCTTATTATGTTGAAATTATACACAAGCTGATAAAATGAAGACAATGTTTTGAAAATAAAATGATCTATTATCAGGTTTATGATCAAAATATCGAATTTAGAAAAATTTAATTTAATTTTTTGGCTCATTGACCATTTTAACAGCAATAGTTTGTCTCGTCTGATTTAATGTCACAAAAAAGTGACTGTTGGGGAGCTGTCTCAAAGTAATTGAGGATAGCATGTAGCTTTTAGGATGCTAATTGCTATGTAGTGGCAGTATTGACCACTGGAGTTGAAGGATAATTGAGCCTCGAGATTTGTACAATTCGCATTTACATGTAGATACATGTACCATCAATGGATGTCCAAAATGTGAGGTCTGTAACTTTTCAGACTCCTTCTTTGATGAATATGTAGAACTGAGTAAGCCAAACAGGTTTGACCCTCTGTCTGAGGATAAGAGAGGCAAATCTTCGACTGCTGAAGAAACTAAGTCAAATTTTGTGAAAGGTTTGAACATTTGCAGTATAAACATAAATGGAAATAGAGGAAAAAATCTTGAACTTTTAGCTTTCCTCGATACATCTCAACCTCATATTGTTGCTATTCAGGAAACGAAGATTGACAGTTCAATTACCACATCTGAGCTTTTCCCTGAAACTTGTCAGTACTGTGTCTACAGAAAAGATAGGAACTCTCATGGCGGTGGGGTGATGTTGCTCATTCATAGAGACATCCCTCACATGCCTTTCATGGAACTGGAAAATGACATCGAATCGGTCTGGGTTAAGGTTTTTGCAAATAAAACTTCCCACTTCGTAGCAAGTTGGTATCGACCACCAAATGGTACTGTCGAAAACTTCCAGTTGTTTAAAGACCAACTGGATTGCATTAAATCGCAGCATAAGGGTAAAAAACTCCCGGCTGTACATTTTCTAGGTGACCTCAACTTCAGAGACATTGCTTGGCCCGACAGGCACAGCAAACAAGGCACATGTCGTCTGCTGAGTGCAATAACGATGTAAGTGCAAAATGGCAACTTTTCAGGAGAGACAAAAAACTGTTTTATTAAAGAATGGCATAGAAAACCATCCTATAAGCTGGTTTCTTAACTTCATGGCGATTTCTTTCATTTGTGTGTGATGTTTATTGTTGAATAAATGACATTTGAAAAGAAATATTTAGCATTTAAGGGTTGATACACCATTACTGCGCCAAGTGTTTTTGATAGGTTTTTGGTGCAAAAACGGTGTAAGTGCATCCAGCGCTAAAACGGTGTAACTGTACAAACCTTATTTCTTTGCCTTTTACATGGTAAAGCAGTAAATTAAAGACTCTTGGTAGGTAATAGGTCACATTTTATACATTCTGCATGGTACTTATATGCTTAATCTGATATATCAAGCAGCAGGATTCAATATTTTTGAGGTATTAAAAAACTTCCCGCAAAAATGGGGTAAGTGCACTTACACTGTTTTTGCGCCAACTTTTTTTCTAAAAGTCAGAGCAAAAACGGTGTAACTGACAAAAAAAATTCCAAAATGCTGAAATAAATCATGATTGAGGCAGAATCCAGCTGTAGAACTTATTTACCAAGTGTGTCAAGTCCTAAGGCACCCATTTATGCAAAAAAACTATTTTGGCAAAAATGTCAGTTACATCATTATTGCACTCAGCAGACGATGTGCTGAGTCAGTTCGAAGGACAAATATTAATTGACATTATGAACGATCATGGCCTTGAACAAATTGTTTACTTCCCCACTCGTGAAGAACACATTGGATCTGATCCTTACGACTTTGCCAGGACAATTCGAAGACATTCATTCCCCAAATAAACTAAGTGACCACGATATTGTCTCCGGATATTTGAAAATTCACATCCCACCATAAAAAAACCTCGGAGGAAAGTGTACTTATATCAGAAAGGTGACTATGAAACTATGAGGAAGGATGCACTCAGATTTGCAAAGGAGAAATACTTTAATGGTCATTCAGATGCTCGCTCTGTGCAGCAGAATTTTGATTTGATAACTTCTTTGATACTTCGGCCGAAAATCATATCCCCTCAAAAACTAGTAGGTCTGTATCTTCTATTCCCTGGATCACGCCAGAGATAAGAAGAAAAATTCGCAGAAGGAATAAGATTCATGCAAAGGCAAAAAAGACGGGAAGTGGTAAACTCCGGACAAAATTTGAAAACTTGAGACGTTAAATCAAGACTGATATAAAAAAAATCAGCATGATTTGTATGTGAATAACTTGTTAGGTGATGTAAAGGCAAATCCCAGAGACTTCTACAGATATATCAATAGCCAGAAGAAAGACAGGCAAGATATCCCGCCCCTTAATAAAAGAGGAGGGAACGGGGTTGCTGAAACAGACTCTGTGGTTCACCTCTGTGGTTCTTTGATTTTTGTGTTCACGGAGATGTTGCACTGATGAGTTACATGTAGAAGGCCTTCATGCGGACTGAACAAATTATTTGTCTAAATCGCGACGGAAGTAAGGGCGAGGATTGTGGCCACTTAAAATTGATTTAAGCCCCCCAGTGGAAATCTTCTACTGACCGTTCCAAGGCGGCTCTTCTGTGGCGATTTATTTATGTTGTTGTTTGTTACTTACTGTGTGTATCACTTGTGTCTTTTAATTTTGGATGGCCATATGGCCATTTTGTGGGAAAGAAACTGTCCTTATGGCCTTCCTTTGTTTAGGTTTCCATTATGGTCTGGTCGCTTAATGTTTGTATTTCTTTCCCTTTGGTGTCTTTTATGGGTGGAGTAAGTTAATTGTATCAATTCCTGATCTTTGTTTTACTTCTACTCTGAAAGGGCAGAGGAACTAGTTGGTCAATTCAATGATGCGTTAAATAAAACTGAGTTCACAGAGGTTCCATTGACTGGAAGATCGACCCCATTCATGAATAATGTTGTTGTGACAGCTGCAGGAGTGATCAAGTTACTTCAAGGCTTAAACCCCAGTAAGGCCTTAGGACCTGATGAGCTTCATCCAAGAGTCATGAAGGAACAGCATATCTCACCTGAAATGGTTTCTTTGAGGTTATTGGCATAGGTGTGTGTGGTGGTGGGGTGTATTGCTGATTAAACTTATATTATAAAGTCTCCCAAACGTCAGGGGCTGACAAATCCATTGCCCGGCCGCCCGGGACAAGTCCAAAATCGCGCCGGGCAGGTGCACTTTGACCTTTCGACGCCCGGTCGGGCAAGTGAAAAAAAAATCGTCTACAATCGTCAGTCTTTTGAGTCCTTAAATACAGTAAAACTAGCCCAGTAAGTTAATCACAATAATTCCCAGATTGTCGAAATTCAGAGACGAAACCATCCATGTTTTTATAACGGTTTATTTATGACACTATTGTTAATCCCTGTCATATAATTACCAATTAAACATGATTGCCGGCGGTGCGTGTCTTTCATTTCTGGTGTAGTGTGTACCGCCAGCGCTATCGATAAGCGTGACAAGGTGTGAAAATAAGATTGTCTCTTAACTTGCGTTTATCCCTGCCATACGATGATCGCATTGAACTTGCTTGTAGGGTGAGTGTGAACATTTGGGTTCGTTTGTGACAGAGTGGGTTCTCGTCTTCTGGTTGGATCATTAAATCCAAGCTAAATAAACTGCATAATTTTAACCTTTTATCTCGCTGCCCTGACACTTCTGATCTTTTGAGTAGATCTATATCGGCTGCAGCTCGTGTTTATCGTGCGTGTCAAGCTAAATGAGTTTATGTAACTGTATCTTAAATTGCTAATCGGTTAAGGTATTATGTCAGCAATTAACTTGAAAGGTACCGTTATTGGCTGTGACAACAACAGTATTTTCTACCGTATTACCGCACAGAGGGAAATAAATAGAAGTGAATGCTATGATCAGGAATCAATACAATTAACCATGAGCTCCCATCAGAGACACCAAAGGGAAATAAACACTAACAGAAACCTTTGATTATATTTATAAATGTTGGTCGTCATCATCGTCACCATTACCCCCCCCCCCCCCCCAACATCCAACCTCACTTTGAGTTCCAAAATCCCGGGCAAGTAGGATTTTGAGCTGGGCAAGTGCAAAAATATTTTACTTGCCCAGTGGGCAAGTGGAAAATTTTTGGATTTGTCAGGCCCTGCAAACGTACCCCCATACCGCGGAGCACCCCTGTCGACACTGTATCTGAAATATTTGTTATTTAAAATATTTTATGAAGTGGCGGGGATGGGGCATGGACACAATGAAGCCATGGTTGGTATCACTGAATGCACCATGTCAAAAGGAACAAGAATATATATGGATTAAAGGTGGGGATCTGTACGGTTCTTGAGATACAAGGCCTTTTCGACACTGAAGGGGTTGGGGCATGGCCCTGCTGGACACCAGAAAAGCCCTAGATTATGTTGTCTCTGAATGTGTCTTATCATAAGGACCAAGAATATATTTGGTTTAAGGATGGGGATTTGAACGGTTTTTGAGATATGAGGCCCTTTTGTGAAATGGAGGGGACAGGACCCCACAAGTTTGTGTGACTGAATATGTCTAATTATAAGGAATAAGAGGGTCTGGGATCTGAATGGCTTCTATGATATACATGTATGGCATTTTATGAAGTGGAGGGGCGGGGAAGCCCCCAGCACATTGCTACAGAACGCAGAGACCCCCAGGTTGGTGTGACTGAATGAGTCTTACCCAGACATGCGACTGGAGGACTGCTGAACCCGAGTGAAAAAATCTGTAACCACTACCACCCCTTCCAAAAATGTCATTTTTTCCTCTTTCAGACAAAAACAAGTAACTTTGAAAAAACACATTTTAAAACAAAAAAAAAAAAAAAAAAATCTGAAATCTGCCAAAAAATCTGAAGTCTCATGCCTGCTTATCATAAGGAATAAGAAAAGATATGGTTTAGGGGTGGGGATCTTACTTGTTTCTGAGATATATGGCTTTTTATGAAGTGGAGGGGTGGGGCATGACCCGGGACCCCCCCCCCCCCATGGTACCACAGGTTGGTATGACTGAATGCACTTATCATAAAGATAAATTTTAATGTGGTTTAGGGTTGGGGTTCAGAACTGTTTCTCAGATATTTCTCCTTTTTTGAAGTGGAGGGTCGGGACATGGGACTTGGGCACATGCCAGAACACCCCTAAGTTGGTATCACTGAATGTGTCATACAAGGAACAAGAATATATATGGTTTAGGGGTGCGGATCTGAACGGTTTCTGAGATATTGGGCCTTTAACTATGTGGAGGGGGTAGGGCATGGCCCCAGCACACCCAGGGGATATCCAGGTTGGTGTCACTGAGTGTGTCTTATCACAAAGAACAAGAATATGTATGGTTTGAGGGTGGGGATCTGAATGGTTTCTAAGATACATGGCCTTTTATGTAATTGAGGGGATGGGACGTGGTCTCAGCACACCCTGGGGGACCCCCAGGTTGGCATAAAAGTACATGTTTATGGCTGAAAGAAATTTACTCAAGGAACATTTCTATAATTTTTTTTGTCAAAATATCTGCAAAGGCTTGGCAGTAAATGCCATTTTTCTATTTTCCCCCATGGAAACTCAAAGTTGCCACAGCAACCAAACTAATGGGCCTATTTTCATAAAAAAACACAAACTTTCAATCTCCCAGCCCAAGGATGCTACAGATTAAGTTTAGGCTGAATCGGCCCAGTGGCTTCAGAGGAGTTGTCATTTTAAAGTGTTGACGTCAGACGACAACAGACAACTGCCAATCCTATAAGCTCCCCAGGAGCCTTCGGCCCTGGTGAGCTAAAAAACAAGAGGGCACAATGGCCCTATATCGCTCACCTGTGTACCAGAAAATCATTAGTGTAGGAGACCACTTGACATTGCTACATACTAAATATCAAAGCTCAGGCAAAGCGGTGTCCATGCTTATAAACCCTATTGGTTTCATTGGACGACAGGGCTTGAGATGTAATTTCATCTCAATGTCGGCTAAAAGTCCCACATAATTGGAAGAGAAATCTCCAAAATGACCTATACAGTGTTGACGGGGATGTAAAACCTCAAATCAAACAAAATCTGTGCCTTATGGTTTAGAGAAGAAGATTTTTTGAAGTTTTTTTCCAGTAAAAGTCTATAGGAGCTAATGAGCCCTGGGGCTTGGCCAATTTTGACCCAAATGGCATGGTTGGCAGGATTTATGTAGGCGACCATTTTGTGTTGCTATATACTAAATATCTAAGGTCTGTACCTCCAGGATTTCAAAGATGTTTGAAGCTTTTTTCCCTTATACATTTGTCGGAGTTAAGGGGCCACAGGATTTGGCCAATTTTGACCCCAGTAACACTCAGGTCAGCAAATAAGGGCCTGCTGAGCCCTCTTGTTAACACATTTACTGCAGTTTTGTTGGAGTAATGACCCTTAGTTGCAACGGAAGGTCAGGTGGTTTTTCTCCGGCTACTCCGGTTTTCGCCCACCTCTGATTAACGATCGGCTCGATATGAGTGAAATAATCTTGAAAGGGCCGTAAAACCCAAACCAAAAAAAAAAAAAAAAAAAAATGACTCTTAGGAATTTTGGGAAGTTTCACCTAGTTGGCAATATCTTTTCATCAAGATCTGAGTGTCCGAGGCTTTGAGCGACAGCCAAATCCCCTCATGCACTTTACTGACAAGGCTCAACCTTGTGACCTTCGACTGTGACCTTGACCTTGAATCGGCACTGTTTTTTATAGGTTCTGCACATCAGTTCATCGAGGGGCATATCTGACCAAAATTGAAGAAAATTTTTCCAGGGGTAAAGGAGATATGAAACACACACAAAATTTAAAGATTCAAACTCATGACCTTCAACTGTGACCTTGACCTTGAGTCAGCATGGTTTATTTATTGGTTCTGCACATCAGCTCACTGAAAGGAATGACTGACTAAAGTTTAATGAAAATCCTTCCAGGGGTGAAGGAAATATAGAGGGAACAAAAATTTAAAGATTTAGACTCTTGACCTTCAACTATGATCTTGACCTTGAGTCGGCATAGTTTATGAGTTCTACACATCAGCTCACTGACCAAAGTTTAATGAAAATCCTTCCAGGGGTATTTAAGGAGATATGGAACAGATACAAATTTCAAAGTTTCAAACTCGTGACCTTCAGTTATGACCTTCATCTTGAGCCGGAATAGTTTATTTATGAGTTCTGCACATCACTTCACTGAGGGGGATATTTGACCAAAGTTTAAAGAAAATTCTTCCAGGGATAAAGGAGATATGGAATGGATACAAAATCCAAAGATTCAAACTTGTGACCTTCAACTGTGACCTTGACATTGAGTTGGAATAATTTATTTATGGATTCTGCACATCAGCTCACTAAAAGGAATATTTGACCAAAGTTCAATGAAAATCTGTCAAAGGATTCAGGAGATAATGAGCAGACAAGAAAGTGTGAAGGACAGACAGGGGGATCGACAGACAGACAAAGGCCATTCTTATAATCCCAGCCCTGCTCTGCTGCAGGGGATTAAATCAAAGCACTGAGAGTACTGGTGGGATGATTGTCTCCAAGTATAGGTTGGAGAACTAGTCCTGGACTGTGATTTAAACTGTTTCATTTAACCCTAAAATTCTGGTTTTTAAGCAAATAATGTAGATCTTGATCAGAGGCCATGTTCTGTGGTGTGTGGTCTGGGTTTACCCTGTTTGCCAAGCCCAACCTATGATTTCAAGATAACCCTCTTACGCAACACTCTTAGAAGCCTCTGGGGTGTAGTGGATAAGCTACTCGCCTCATAAACTAGGGGCTGTGGTTTCAATCCTGGGCTTCTTCGGACGTTCAGATGAGTCTTTAAACCCAGGTCCCGTCTCTGTATGACCTTAGCTGTTGGTGGGATGTAAAACTCAAATACACTCGCACTCGCACAACTCTCTGATCTCACTGCGGCTATTTTCTATAAAAAAAAGTTAATTTAACAGGTTAGTGGAAAGTCACAATGAGGAGCTTTACTGCTTAGAAACTGGGTTGATTGACAAACAATCAACCCAAAAATAGCCATGTTATTTGTTCCACTATGGAGTCAGAGTGTTTCGTACATTTAAGAGAGTTATCTATAAAATCTGAACTGGAATCATGTGTTTGGTTTGGCAAACATAGTAGGTCCAGATCAAATGAGTGAGTGTGTTTGAGTTTTACCTCTCACCAACAGCTAAGGTCATAAGGAGACGGGACCTCGGTTTAAAGACTCATCCGAAAGTCTGGAGAAGCCTGGGATCGATCCTCGATCCCTGGTGGATCCATCCTCGATCCCTGGTTTACAAGGCGAGTAGCATAACCACTAAATCACAGAGGCTTCTACATCTAATCAGTGTCTACACTGTTTGCCTTAGGTACAAGAACTAAAGGATTTACCGAAACAGTCCCAAGTTCTCATTCATGACCATTTTCCAAGCCTCGTTACGCCTGTTACGGTCCAAATGAGGTGCAGAGTGTTTTTTCCCTATATATTTCCTTCGTTACGTTTGTTACGTTACGTTGGGAGAAAATGTGCCCCAGATTTTTTCTGGTTTTACTTGTAACATAATGGAGACAAGTCAAAGAATATTCCTGTTTTGCTCGTTATGGTCCAATTATGGTGCTGAGTGTTTTTCCCCTATATATTTTATTCGTTACGTTTGTTACGTGTAACGTAGCGTGCCTCTGGCGAATTTTACGTACTTTTTGTGAAGTATCTAAAGTTCTGTGCTTCACAGTTTCTGAGAAGATTTTTGAAGCTATTTCCATTATGAGATTTTGGGAGCTAAGGGGCCCCGGGGCGTGGCCCATTTGGACCCCAGGGGCATGATTATCAGGAAATATGTAGGTGACCTCTTGCTGTTGCTACATGCTAAATATCTAAGCTCTGGGCCCTGTGGTTTCAGAGAAGAAGATTTTTGAAGCTTTTTCCATTATGAGTCTATGGGAGCTAAGGGGGTCCCAAGGTGAGGCCCATTTGGACCCCAGGGGCATGATTGGCAGGATTTATGTAGGTGACCACTTGTCATTGCCACATGCTAAATATCTAAGCTCTGGGCCCTGTGGTTTCAGAGAAGAAGATTTTTGAAGCTTGTTTCCAATATGAGTCTATGGGAGCTAAGGGGCCCCGGGACGTGGCCCATTTGGACCCCAGGGGCATGATTGGCAGGATTTATGTAGGTGACCACTTGCCATTGCTACATGCTAAATATCTAAGCTCTGGCCCCTGTGGTTTTAGAGAAGATTTTTGAAGCCTTTTTTCCATTATGAGTCTAAAGGAGCTAAGGGGCCCCGGGCGTGGCCCGTTTGGACCCCAGGGGCATGATTGGGAGGAATTATGTAGGCAACCACTTGCCATTGCTACATGCTAAATATCTAAGTTCTGGGCCCTGTGGTTTCAGAGAAGAAGATTTTTGAAGTTTTTTTTCCATTATGAATCTATGGGAGCGAAGGGGCCCTGGGGCGTGGCCCATTCGGAACACAGGAGCATGATTAGCAGGATTTATGTAGGTGACCAATTGCCATTGCTACATGCTAAATATCTAAGCTTTGGGCCCTGTGGTTTCAGAGAAGAAGATTTTTGAAGCATTTTTTTTTCCATTATGAGTCTATGGGAGCTAAGGGGCCCCGGGGTGTGGGCCATTTGGACACCAGGGGCATGATTGGCAGGATTTATGTAGGTGACCACTTGCCGTTGCTACATGCTAAATATCTCAGCTCTGGGCCCTGTGGTTTCAGAGAAGAAGCTTTTTGGAACTTTTTTCCATTATGAGTCTATAGGAGCTAAGGAGCCCAGGGGCGTGGCCCATTTGGACCCCAGGGGCATGATTGGCAGGAATTTTGTAGGTGACCACTTGCCGTTGCTACATGCTAAATATCTTCTGGGTCCTGTGGTTTCAGAGAAGATTTTTGAAGCTTTTTTCCATTATGAGTCTATGGGAGCGAAGGGGGCCCCGGGGCGTCGCCCATTTGGCACCCAGGGGCAAGATTGGCAGGAATTATGTAGTTGACCACTTGCCCTTGCTACATGCTAAATATCTAAGCTCTGGGCCCTGTGGTTTCAGAGAAGAAGATTTTTAAAACTTTTCCCTTTATAAGTCTATGGGAGCTATATGTTGCCATGGCAACCAGAATTCCAATCTGATCAGCCCAACAACCTTATGCAGCCTTTCCCCCTACCTGATGATGCTTCACATGAAATCTGATCAAGATTGGCCATGGGGTATTAGAGATATACTAATTTGAAATTGTTTACAGACGGACGGACGGACGCACGCACGACGGACAAAAAGTGATCCCAAAAGCTCACCTTGTCACTACGTGACAGGTGAGCTAAAAATAACAGGGGGAGACGGATAAGTTGTTTTAGGTGCAGATCCTGTTTGCATCAGCGACAGCGGCTCTGTATATCCTGTTTTAGGCACCTATGGATGGATTGTGGATTTGTGATCAATCTTACATGGTTATATCACTAGGAGGGGGAAATCAGTCATGTTTTGATGACCTTTACCTTATTTTAAAAGGCAGAGGCCCCTAAAAACTGTCAACTTTGGACAAAAAATGGCTTGTCTGCACCCTATCTCATGAACAAATCGATGGATTTTGGCCAAAATAAAAAATTTAATTAGACTTTTGTGACCTTGTCCTAATTTTTAGCTCACCAGAGCCGAAGGCTCCGGGGGAGCTTATTGTATACTGTATAGGCATTGGTCCGTCGTCGTCTGTGTCGTCAACAGTTTCAAACAACATCTTCTCTGAAACTACTTGGCCAATTGAAACCAAATTACATGTGGAACCTCTATTGGAAGGGGGAACGAAAGTTTGTTCGGGAGGACTGGGTCACATGACCAATATGGTAGCCATGCCCATATATGGTAAAAACCTTTAAAAATCTTCTTCTCAAGAACCAAATAGCCAATGATCTTGAAACTTGGTATGAAGCATCGGGGACTCGGGCCCTACCAAGTTTGTTCAAATGATGACCTTTGGTTGACCCTGACCTGTTTTACGTCAAGGTCAAATTTGGTCACTTAGACATTTGTATGGAAAAACGGCAAAATAGTGGACTTTTCTGATTGTGTGTTAGCTAGTGGCATCAGAAATGGTATTTGCAATCAGCTGTATGGAAGTTTATCAGTTTCAGAGGTCAAGGTTATTTACCGACCTTTGTCCAGGACAGCTCAGATTCAGTATTTTTATCTTCTTTTTCACTTAAACTACTTGGCCAATTGAAACCAAATTACATGTGGAGCCTCTATGGAATGAGGGAACGAACGTTTGTTCGTGAGGACTGGGTCACATGACCAATATGGCTGCTATGCCCATATATGGTAAAAACCTTTAAAAATCTTCTCAAGAACCGAATGGCTGATGATCTTGAAACTTGGTATGCAGCATCACGGACTCTACCAAGTTTGTTCAAATGATGGCCTTTGGTTGACCTTGACCTGTTTTACGTCAAGGTCAAATTTAGTCACTTAGACATTTTTATGGAAAAATGGCAAAACAGTGGATTTTTTCTGATTGTATATTAGCTAGTGGCATCAGAAATGGTATTTACAATCAGCTGAATGGAAGTTTATCAGTTCCAAAGGTCAAGGTCATTTACCAACCTTTGTCCAGGACGCCTCAGATTCAGTATTTTTATCTTCTTCTTCACTTAAACTACTTGGCCCATTGAAACCAAATTACATGTGGAGCCTCTATGGAATGAGGGAACAAAAGTTTGTTCGTGAGGACTGGGCCACATGACCAATATGGGCCCCATGCCCACATATGGTAAAAACCTTTAAAAATCTTCTTCTCAAGAACCGAATGACCGATGATCTTGAAACTTGGTATGCAGCATCAGGGACTCTGGCGCTACAAAGTTTGTTCAAATGATGACCTTTGGTTGACCTTGACCTGTTTTATGTCAAGGTCCAATTTGGTCACTTTGACATTTGTATGGAAAAATGGCAAAGTAGTGGATATTTCTGATTGCCTGGTAGGCTGTGACATCAAAAATGATATTAGCAGTTAGCTGAATGGAAGTTTATCAATTCCAAAGGTCAAGGTCATTACTGACCTTTGTCTTGAATGGCTCAGATTCAGTATTTTTATCTTCTTCTCCAGTAAAAGAGCTGTGCTGATTGAAACCAAATTACATGAAAAGCCTCACATGACCAAGATGGGCACCTTGCCTGTATATGTTATAAACCACATGACCTCTGGTGAGCGTAGCCACCCATGGGCCTCTTGTTAAGGTCATAGGCTCCAGAAAACTTGATTTTCAACCAAAAATTGCTTTTCTGCACCCTAGCTCGTGTCAGATTGATGAATTTTGATCAAACTTGGTACATTTCTAGTTCTATAATTGGATCCAGACATACATGTATGGTGAAGATAAGAATATGATTCTTTATGAAAATGTACTTAGTAGTGAAGAAATTTTATTGTGGCTGTCAGCAGACCTCAAAGTCCGGTGCCAGCCGGCTGTCAGCAGACCTCGCCAATTCTATTTTCACAACATTGACTTCATTTTATCAGCTTGTGTATAATTTCAACATAATAATGTGTCGATGAATTGTCTTCAAAAAGTGTCGATGAATTGTCTCCAAAATCTGTGTCGATGAATTGACTTGTCGATGAATTGTCTTGTTTCCGTCGGTCAGCGGAAAGACCGAAATCTATCGAATCCACCACAGAAATCACCCTGGGTAGCTCATAAATCACCATTGTATGATTGGATAGGGTTGTGAAAGACACGATAGGGTAGGGTTTTGTTGGATTTGGTCTGGTTGGCTTTGGTAGGGATGGGATTGGTAGGGGGAATCGCCATGGAAATCACCACATAAATCATCTTCCAATATTATGCGCTGGGTTAAACTGGACATTCTCACATATATGTCACCCTTGGATGGTCAGATTCAAATACAGGGGCTGACAAATCCATTGCCCGGCCGCCCGGGACAAGTCCGAAATCGGGCCGGGCAGGTGCACTTTGACCTTTCGACGCCCGGTCGGACAAGTGCAAAAAATCGTCTACAATCGTCAGTCTTTTGAGTCCTTAAATACAGTAAAACGAGACCAGTAAGTAAATAACAATAATTCCCGCTTTGTCGGCAATTCAGAGACGAAACCATCCATGTTTTTATAACGGTTCATTTAGGACACTATTGTTCATCCCTGTCATATAATTACCAATTAAACATGATTGCCCGGCGGTGGGTGACTTTCATTTCTGGTGTAGTGTGTACCGCCAGCGCTATCGATAAGCATGACAAGGTGTGAAAATAAGATTGTCTCTAATTTGCGTTTATCCCTGCCATAAAATTTAATCCACAATCAATGTGAAAATGATTTAATAGCTCCTAAGACGATTTGCTACATCTTACGGTAGTAAAAACGGACTATTCTACTATCTCGTGAACGGGTATGTTTTGGCGCCAAATAGCAGACGCTGACGGAAAAAGTCAAATGTTTTTATAACCGCGCACGAGCGCGCCTCTATCCACAACCGTTTAGCTATCGAGAAAATATTTTTTTACCTGTTCCAAACATTTTTTATGAAAGAGATACGCCCCATTAAAATAAAACAATGACTTTAAACACGTGTGTTGTTGCTGGGGTCGGATGATGTCATTTACCGATCGCATGCAGAAAAATGGAAGTGGTGGTTTGTGGACGACGATTTGGGTGGAGGAAATGGTGATCGCATTGAACTTGCTTGTAGGGTGGGTGTGAAGGTTTGGGTTCGTTTGTGATAGAGTGGGTTCTCAGCTTCTGGTTGGATCATTATATTGCAAGCTAAATAAACTGCATTCTTTTAATCTTTTATCTCGCTGCCCTGACACTTCTGATCTTTTGAGTAGATCTATATCGGCTGCAGCTCGTGTTTATCGTGCGTGTCAAGCTAAATGAGTTTATATAACTGTATTTTAAATTGCCAATCGGTTAAGGTATTATGTCAGCATGTAACTTGAAAGGTACCGTTATTGACTGTGAAACCAACAGTATTTTCTACCGTATTACCGCACAGAGGGAAATAAATAGAAGTGAATGCAATGATCAGGAATCGATACAATTAACCTTGAGCTCCCATCAGAGACACCAAAGGGAAATAAACACTCACATGAAATAACTAGACCCTAGTGGAAAGTGGTTGTGCTTGAAACTTGACAGAAACCTTGGATTATATTTATAAATATTGGTCGTCATCATCGTCACCATTACCCCCCCCCCCACACACACACACACACACACACACACACATCCAACCCCACTTTGAGTTCCAAAATCCTGGGCAAGTAGGATTTTGAGCTGGGCAAGTGCAAAAATATTTTACTTGCCCAGTGGGCAAGTGGAAAATTTTTGGATTTGTCAGGCCCTGAAATATAATGAAAATTTTGCACCCAAAATCCCCGCCATTACCTCGCTCGCGATTTTGACGAATAATTTGTTCAGTCTGCTCGCGATTTTGACAAATAATTTGTTAAGTCCGCATGAAGGCATCCTAACTAATCGTTGCAAAATCTCAGAGAACACAAAAATCAAGCAGACACAGAGATAAAACAACGGTAATAAATCAACAGCAAGAAACCTCTGAAATGCTGGAGCAAAAGAAAACCAACAGTTAGACTCCGATGGGCCCGACCAGATTCAGAGTATCAGACACCAACCAACAATACATAAAATTAAATTCTAATTCAATTCTCAGCAAGCATTTATGCTGGAACCGTCACAGAATCTGAGGCCTGACCCACCGGCGTGCGATTAAAGAGGGAAGCAAAGTTGACAATCTTGATTGGGTTAACTACCATGCATGCAGTCTGTCGTATAACATTTATGTTGCACCCAATCTTTTTATATCGAAGAATGGTTTTACAAAATAGGGTGACGAGGTCATTGCTAGTATATATTTTTTCTGTATTTATATACTAAATGAATAAAATTAAGTTATTCTTTAGTAATAATAGTGCATACTGCCAATGCTTAGTGTGATTTCAGCGACTTTGATTAGCATACTTAATTAACTGACGATTATTGTTTGTGCAAGAGTTAAATAATTAAAGAAATAAAAATAATATTTTTTAACTAGACAATTTAACGGACTATAACAATCTTAGTCTAATTTGTATATACCTTACAGTGTTATTGATAAGCTTTTGCCCGAGGAGTACTGTTACTACTTCAACCAAAGACATAGGCGTATCCTGTGATTCTTTGAGAGTATCGGTACTCCTAAATTCAAAACTAGGGTCGTATCTTCATCTGTCATCACAGGATGGCTGCTAAGTGCACATATAATAATGTCAGACGTTGCAATTGTCAAGAAGTTAAACACATATTCTATCATCGTTACATACCGATATACATTTTCATGATAATAAGCTGGCGGACAGCAAAATGAAAAATTACTTTTTCTTCTAAAGAATGTAAATCCAGCCAATGTGGTCGTCTACTTCGCATGTGTTTTTGGAATTTCCCAGACGCCATTGAAGGCTCGTTTTGATCAGACTGTGCAGGATGGTCGGGGTCTTCAGCCGTCACACAGATAATATTGTCATCAAAACGTTTTCAAACCCATGTTTTGTGTCTGCAGCGGCCTTATGTGCTGCGCGTTCAAAGGTGGGAATTCTCCACGAATTGTAGCAACTGCATGCGATTGGTAAAAGGCGAGAAATTCAGCGCTCAGCAAAAATACAATAAAACGTGCGACCAGTGGAGACTCAGATCAGCAAGCGCATCTGTGAAAGCTAATCAGTCTGTCCCGGTTGCTGTGTTTGCGTTCTTTTATGATGCGCTGCCGGTCATTCTGCTTAATGTTCAAAGACGCCGGCGAGACATCTTAGGGTGTTAATTTAATCGGCTACTTGATAGATAGCGGTAAATAAGCATGCACTGCATGCTGACCACCTGTGATTCACAAGTTGATATATGAGTACCCAAGTATTACAGGTTAATCCTGCCATTGTGACTCAATAAATAAAATTTTGGTCAAATGTATACGGAACACGGTGGACAAAGATATCAGTTTGTGCAGCGGTGGTTCTATCTCAGAAGTGCATTGACGAAAATGTTACGAGAAAAAAATACGTCGGGATGATAAAAGTATGAAAATAGAAGTGGAGTCAAAAGTAAACAACCACCATGATGCAATAATCAAAGGCCCCGACATACACATATCGGAAAACGGCAATAAACAAGGTTTTTAAGCCTCCGGTTAAGAGTTTTCGCCAGTGGCCAAAGGACGCGAAAAAAAAATGAGACATGGATGCAAATTTTCTTGCATCTGCAGCCTGCGGACGCTAAGCAGAAAGAGCTAGCGCTAACGCTAACTTTCCTTGCCCAGCTGTTGTTGCTTCTGTTTTGTTTTCCACAAAATAAGGAGTAATCTATTTCAACGTGAATTTCTGAGATTTGGGAGAAATAGCCGCCAGAAATTTCTCATGCATCTGATTATTTTTCTTGCGTTTTTCCGGAGAAACTTTGTCAGGTTCTCCACAAAAAGAAAAAGTGGTCTTAACTTGATATCCTAATTCCTAACTACATGACAATGTGAATCTGTAGATCTGTCGAACCTAATTTTTTTTCTCGAAGATGACACTCCATAGAAGTCAATGTGGTTGCCTAACAATATTCAGGATCGTATTTTTATGCACGCTTGTCAAAAGTTACTGTTCATGCTTCAGGCGTTGTTAACAAAGTTAATAATGCGGGCGGCTTTCCCTTAGATAATAAATACCGTTGTGTAATCACACATCAATAATCGGTTTCCTAATCATGTTGATAGTTGTCATAATTGAGGCTGATTAAATATAAGCGGGTCGGTATTCAATATATGGTCGTCAAAAGGTAAGGTTGAAGTGTTTCAGCATAATTAAATCAAATGCCATCATTCATGAATGGATGAATTTCGAATCGTTCTTGAAGATTGGAACAGTTTTTGTTGAAGACTATGATGCGGCGAAAATTACCGCGATTTCGATTGCTTTTTGTCGGGCCTCACGTTTTTTTTCATTGCCGATACGACTGCAGTGGAACGACCTTGGCGTATCGCCAATTTGACGGTCGTATTTGGTACGACTTCTTTTTCATTTCAAGGCGTATTTGCTCGATTTTAGAGTCGTATTTACGACGATACGACCCTTATCAATTGCTCTGACCTTAATTAAATTACAATGATAATTTTGTTATGGAGCATGACAGCTCAGTGGTTAGTGCACTTGCCTCTGATGCTAGAGGTCCCGGGTTCGATCCCCGGCAGTGGCGATAAAATTTCGGTGTCCAAACACGCTCCATTGACATCATTTGCAGGGATGAATGTCATAAAGTGCACCGTCCTTCGGATCGGGACGTTAACTGGAAGCCCCCTGTGCAGGGAGAACCATCCCCTGTGCAGGTTAAAGATCCCTACCGTAATTAGCAAATTACATGATTACTGTGTAGGCTTTCATCCTGCAAAACCTGGAGTGTATGTAATATACACCTGCGATAATGGTCAAATCTGACCGACGCAGTATCAGAAGATAGATAGATAATTTTAGTATTGTATCCAACCCAACTTTGATGATTTCGGCGATTTCCATGGCGATCCCCGGCCTTACCAAATCCAACAAAACCCTACCCTACCCAATCATCCAATGGCGATTTCTGATCTTCCAAGGGTGATTTTGGTGATTTCGGTCTTTTCGGTGACCCTGTTTCCGTAGCAGGCTTGGGGTAATCATAATCTGTAATCGTAATCAGCTGTAATCGATTACATATTTTCAAGTAATCTGATGTATTCAGTAATCAGACATTTTTCTGATTACAAGTAATTTAATTTAATCAATTACTTCCATATTTTTGCCTGTAATCATGATTATTTTCAGATTACAATTTGATTACATTTCTGTTAATGTACATGTATAAATTGTGAATTTGTGCAAAAATATCAGGATTCTGGACATCAGACCAATTCTTTACATACTTTTGCTAGCATGAATACTCATCATAATGTTAGTAATTCCTAACAAACTGCAATTAGACATGTTCAAACTGTTACCTTTCATAAAAGTTAATGGATGCGCTCAATGTTTTTCAAATCAGTTTTAAGACTGCACAAGTGAAATAAAGTCAATCATATAGTTGTCTCCCTTTAATCTGTGTAAGGTATGGATTAAACAGAGAATGGGGTAAAGCAATGCAGCCAGAGTATTTTTATCATCTACCATAATGATCCTAAGGTATTGGACAGACAGGCATACTCAGATAAGACTGTCAAGAAAAGCAGTCTGATCAGGGTACACACTGTTTGCCTTTTAATTTGCATCTTTTGGACACATTTCTTCTTAGAAAAGGTATCTTCTTGAAAATTTCCAGGTGATTATAAGAAACTTTTCAGATGTCAATTTTTTATACATATTTTACAGTTCTTTTCACAGGTAAATTGTATGGCATCTATAATTTTCTATTGTTCTGTTGAGTAACCATCTGCATTCTGGTGTGAAAAACTGCATACCCGTTTCCAGTCACTCTTTGTTTGTCATGTAACTGTGAAAAACAATATCAACTCTAAATTTTGTCTGTAGGTTTGTGTTGATAAATTTAGTTTTAATCACACACTGACCATTGAGACTGATTTACATACTGAAATTCTAACAGTTCATCTGAAAATATTGATTGCATTTTATCATTTTACCATGTAGACAGGTTGGGCAAAAAGTCTGTACACTGATCAAACTGCTCCTACATGAAGACTGCTCCTCCATGAGCAGCCTGATCTGGGTCTTCACTTTTTGTCCAGTCTGTCTGTCTGTCTGTGTAGACTGAAAGATGCAACTTTTGAAAAACTGATGGTGATAAAGTGCAAGTCGGATAGCTGATTTTGGCTTTGGTTATGACAACTTGTGCATTGTTCACAATGGATGCATTTACTATGTCAACTCAAAAGTACTGGTAGAACTTTACAAAAGCTAAAAGAGAGTTTACATAAATTTAGTTCTCAATTAAGTTTGTTTGAGATTTGCTTCATTTTAAACATGTAGTATAAATGAACATCTATTGATTACTAGTATTAGTATTTGTTTAACGTAAGTTAAAGTGTCATGCCTGTAGTACATGTACTTCTAGATAATATATTGCAAAAGTAATTGTAATTTAATCAATTACATTGTAAAAGTAATTGTAATTTAATCAATTACATTCATATGATGTTGTAATTGTAATTTAATCAATTACATTTTTTGGGCTTAGTAACTGTAATTTAATCAGTTACTTTCAAATGTAATTGGCCCCAAGCCTGTTCCGTAGTGCGGGTATATTTTCTCTCAAAATGTCTTAATATTGTTAGCATTTTAAGTTCCGCTAATACATTTGCTTTTGAATATCGATGGCCCTTTTGATTGACGACCAGTGCATGCGCAAGAATGACGTCATAAACGAAATTGCTAAAACCTCCTATAGTAAGACTTATGACCAAACCTTAAGGGCAGGCAAGGTGCATACATTTACCGGAAACCACCAAATACCGGAAAGCAAACCAAAATACCGGAAAGCACATATAAATACCAAAAAGCACTTATATATACTGGAAAATGTTAGAAAATTGTATTTAAATGCAATATATAACATATCTGGAACAATTATGGTTGCTCTCTGGACTTATAACTTGCGATTTTATTGCAATGGTAAGCATGCCCCACCCGAACAGGAATAAGAAAAAAAATATCACAATTTTTAATCTTATTATTTTTTTTTTTCATGTATTTGTATAGACGTGTTTTCGTAATGATTTGCGCAGTCTGATCTGAAGTCAAATCAAGTGACAGAAATCACCCATTGCTACGGGTCTGATCAGACGCACAGGTAATTAAAGAGAAGAAATTGTCGTGCTCCGGCTCATAAACCCTTGATTGTTGATTAACGAATTAATACCTGTTGAAGTTTCACCACATTTAGATATTATCGATTGCAAAAAGATCTAGCAAAACAGCCGTACAAGTGTCAATCTATTAGGCTCGCGTAATCACAGGTTGTTTATAACTGCGTCATACTGTTCAAACATATTAACCAATCAGAAGTAGTTTTGTGCAAGAGCGTTACCGATGATTGTCTATAGTCCGTTTTGTTTCACGCAAGTTTTTCATTGACGTTCTCCACAGCATCAGCCCTTATTTTGACGAACCTCCAGCTTGTTGATTGATTGATTTGAGGTTTAACGTCCCCGTCAACACTATTTATGTAATTTTGGGGACGTTGCTTCTAATTATGTGAGACTTTTACCCAACACTAAGATGAAATGACAACTCAAGCCCTGTCGCCCAATGAAACCAAAGGCTTACATGCATTGGGCGGTCTGGCCTGGGCAGGCTCAGCCTTCTAAGCGGTTTACCAGTACTCATGTGTGGTCAGTTTTACCTCTGCGTGACAACATCACACAGCCCATTTTTTTTCTCCAAGCCCCGTTGGGCGGTACGGACTGTCGCTTGTTGTCACCATGTATTATGGACAAAGGAGGAATTAGCCGTTAAATTTCTCCGCGGGCAGAAAACTCAGTTTGCTTATTGGAGTATACGGTATTTCATACGCACATGTTGTTTGATTTGAAGTTAATCGTCCCCGTCAACACTATGTAGGTCATTCTGAGACGTTGCTTCAAATTTTATGTGACTTTTACCTCGACATTGGGATGGAATGACATCTCAAGACCTGCCACCCAATGAAACTAAGAGGGTGTACATGCATGGACGGTCCAACACGCATCACTTTGTCTTGACAGGCTTAGATCATCTAAGCTGTTCCAGTACTCGTTTGCGGTCAGTTTTAGCTCTGCGTGGAAGCATCATGCAGCCCATCTATTTCATTAAGCCCGGTGCCACCCCAACACCGCAAATATTGTGGGTGGGGCCAGCAATATAGATACGGTTTTTGATTTTGTTTTTTCACGAGGCCGTGCATTCATATGACAATAAGGGAAATATGTGTTTAAATCCAGAGGAACTGTGAGAAAAGACAACTGTACTATACACCTTTTTTGATTGTTTAGAGGTTTAACGTCCCCTTCAACACTGTGTAGGTCATTTTTGAGACGTAGTTTCCAATATTGTTGGACTGTTCCGAGTCGGACAGATTATGGTTGTAATGTTGGAGGAAGCAGGAACTGAATAAGTGTTCACGCCCACATTAAACCCTGTGGAAATGTGTTTTCAGTACATCAAAAAACTTCTTCACACAAGCGAACTTCGAGCTGCGGTTAAAGACAACCTTCAGTATGCTATTATGACTGCGGTAAACAGAGGTACATCTTCAGATTGTGCTGGATAGCAGATATAAACAATGACACTATCGGGGCCTGGAGAAATAGATTGGGCTGCACGATGCTTCCGCGCAGAGCTGTAACCGACCGAACTTGAGTACTGGTAAACAGTTAAGGTCTTAGCCTGCCCATGAAAAGTGATGCGAGTCGGACCTCTCCTTAAACCCTAACGGTTTTTATAGGCGGTAGGGTTTGATTTGTCATTTCATCTCAATGTCGGGTAAAAGTCCCACAACATCGGAAGCAACGTCTCCAAAATGACCTTTACAGTGTTGACGGGGACGTTAAACCTCAAATCAAACAAACACTATGCCCAAGTGATTAACCAGGCCTTCTTGGCTTGATGGGTAAAGGCGCTGACTCTTAATCTTTGGGTCTCTAACCGCTGTGATTCGAGCCCCACTCGGAAACTGTGAAACGCCAAGTTCTGCAACGGAAGGTCATGTGTCTTTTCTCCGAGTACTCCAGTTTTCGCCCGACTCTGATTAAGGATCGCCCCGATATGTGAAATGATTTTTAAAGGTCCGTAAAAGCTGAACAAAAATATCCAAGAGGTAATGGTTAAAAATGTGGCATGCATTTTAGCGGGATTTGGTCCATATAGATATTTTAGCTCACACGTTCTCATTTAGGCTTCCCATCTATTTTGCTTTTCATAATTTTTGTGTCTAGCAACACATACGAATGCACATCTGTCGCACTGAATTCGGTAAAGTTACACTCATGATCGAGTAGCCAACACTTAACGTCCGGCTTCGGTAGCTCAGTCGGATGCGCGTCTGACTGGCGATCAGGAGGACGCGGGTTCGATACCTGTCGGTGTCGTTGAGATTGATCATGGAATCTTTTCTACGGACATTCTCTCCATTCCGATGATTCAAGAAGAGCAGTTGCCAGTTTTTGGCGCACTGGTTAACCGCTTACGTATAATCCTTTGAGAGATTTTTGCATCTCTTGTATCTGGTTTTAAGTACATGTATTAAAGACCTACCTTGGCGAGGTACCCTCCATTACTTTAATATTAATTCTCAATGAGTCAGTGCTCCCACAAGACTCACGACTTTGTGATAGTTACGTTCTGTAAGTTCTATGTACTCGTTTTCCAAATCCAGGAAAGAAACTCTCAGAGCCTGAAACTTACACCTCTTGCAAAAAGTTGCAAAATTCAGTATACGTCACGCTGTATAAATTTCCCATTGACGCTTCAATTAAGGAGCAACGGGTGTCCCCACTGAACTGCATGTGGACCTTAAATGTCAACGAGATCTTCTGGGACCATTTTAGATGTCATCACTGATAGCAGATGCCTAACGAGTTGTGATTTAAAGAAATATTCCGCGCTTGTGCCCGTGTAGATGCCTAAAAGACACTTTTATATGGGCTCATGAGTACGACGGATAGATTGAAACACCCGCTATATGTAAACTAGGCCTGTGATTTGTTAACAAAATGTCAAAACCAATTTAAGCAACTGACCAGGATTCTGATTAGAGGGTAGTTCCCGCCATATGTAAATTAGAACTAAACATAAGAAAATAACTGATAAAATTTCAAGTGTTCCACCATGTTTTATTGAAGGACCTATTAACGCATAACCATGATTGATATGTTGTTGCAAGATGAAACATAGGTCATAAAGATTATCATGTTACGATCTCGAAATGGTCAATGAAACTGTGTAACTACTTTGCAGTTTAACCAAGGCAGAAAATTGCCTCACAATTGCTCCTAACAATAACAGAATGTGGGAATTCAAGAGAGCCGCCTAGTCTTCGTCTTCCATGAAATGGTCAGAATGTGAGTGTGAACTAGTTCGCCACACTTCTTGTTAAGGTACCTGAAGCTTTCAGCTTGCTTTGACCAAACAATGGAGTTAGGACTACGCTCGTACTTATGGTTTTGTCAGTGACAGAGAATCTGATTTTACTCTACGCTCAATGCCATGACTATGCTATCCGTCATACATGCTGTCTTCTTAATAGCAAGACAGAAGCCTCCGTGGTACAGTGGTTATGCTACTCGCCTTGTAAACCAGGGGTCACAGGATCGATCCCGAGTCATTAGAACACTTGCTAAGATTTTCAACTTCGAATTGTATGGCTCTTTCAGCCGGATGCGTGGCAACAGTGTATGCCAAAATTAATCTCAAAACTTTTCTGAATGGTATTTCATCAACATGCTGATGAAAAATCAAAGCATTGAATACCGGTGGGTCAATTGTCTCTGAGTGTAGGCTGGGAAAATAGTCCTGGACATAAAAGGTTTTGTTTAACCCTTAAATCCAAGTTTTTTAAGCAAAACGTATAGACCCTGATCAGACGCTGCATTTTGCGTCGTCTGATCCTTAATTCCTTTACTGTAAGCAAAGAGTCCAGACCCTGATTAGACGTCGTGTTCTGTGGCGTCTGAGTTGGGTCTACGACATTTGTCAAGCCCGACTCATGGTTCCTGTCCAGATTCTATAGATAACCTACTGCGATAAAATTAACGCTACTATTTTCTATAAATAAGTTATATGGGTTTCATGCAAATCAGTTATAGTCACATGAACTTCAGCACTGAACGTTTTTATGCTTAGTAACTTTGGGTCGATTGACAAACAATCGACCCATAAAGTTGTTAGTGCTTGAAAGGTCCATGTCTGATTAAAGCCTGCGCACAATGCCGATCTTGTCAGAGCTTTTGATGCTCGTGTATATCAACAAAGAGCTTTTGTGCTTTCTGTCCGTGGCTTTAAAGCTGGCGATAGCTGATAAAACATAAATTGACACATTCATCGCCATAATCATTTTCAGATTAAAACTTCATATACTAAGGCCCCGCCCGTCGGGGCTTGGAGAAATAGATTTAGCGGCATAATCTGAAACCGACCGTAAACGGCTGAGCATTCCTATTTATCGCTCTCGTCGCGTTTATGAAACAGACTTTAATGACTGTTGTAAATTTCCGTCCAAAAATACCCTCATTCACACACGACTCACGTCACAATTTGACATGTCAAGTTTGCGCTAGGAGCGATCGATTTGCTAAATCTTTCTGCAATGCATAGTAATTGGATCAATTGTTGACCTGTGCCTTATGTCATTTATCCCTTTAACATGCCAATCACAACAATTGTCCTCTGCTGTTTACTTTCAAAGTTGCGAACAGTGCGGTTCCAGATCAGACGGCTCCTTTAAGGATAATAGTGATTTTTGTGTGCAAAAATATAAGTGAAGATGAAAAAATATATGTTTAACATTGACCCAAATATGAGTGAAATAAGATCAAGCCAGTCATAAAAGAAAATATTATCTTTCCCTTCTTCGTCCTAAAATATCTTGTGGGTGCTCGTTATAACTGTCTCAATGAGACTTTCTTACCAATAGACATTAAGATATCACACACATGCGACAAAGTGCATTTTTCACATCTCCAAAATAGCTACTTTTCTTTAGGTTTAGTGGGTGTTCATTTCACGGACCTGCTCACGTGATGCGACACATTAGGATAGGAAAACCTGAAAACACACGGCATCACGAAAACACGCCTATATAATTTTGACCCCCTTGAACCCCTGTTTTATATAGAAAAACTTGGGTTTGCAGGGGTAAACCTTATATTTCTTAATTTTGCTCTAAAATATAGAGTGTTCTAACGTGTACTTTCCAATATAATAAAGATGAATGCTGCTTCTATAATGCCAGTGATTTTTTTACCCCTGCGTCCTGCGTCCAGGACGCACAAATAGGACTGAGGACGCACGATCATAAAATATGTGCGTCCGTCGGACGCAAATATTTCATGGGCGAAAAATCCAACTTTCGTTTTCACTGCTGTAAATATCGCCGGAAGTGATAAAATACCGAACTTTTACCGAACCTTCAACTGCCCAACGAGTCATCGAAAAATGGATACAGGTACAATTTAATGATCCAACCACAAGACGAGAATCCCCTCCATCCAAAATGAGCCCAAACTTTCACACAAGCAAGTTCAATGCGAACATCAAAGTTTTCCGCCATCCAAATCGCCGCCCACAAACCAACTCTACCATTTTTCTGCATGTGATCGGTAAATGTGCCAAATGACGTCATCCGATGCCAGCAACCCCGCACGTGTTAATGCGAGTGTTTTTTTTTAATTGGCTGTATCCCGTTCTTAAAAAATTGTTTGGAACCGGTACAAAAATATTTTCTCGATAGCTAAACGGTTGTGAATGGAGGTGGATAGAAAAACAGCGCTTTGCACAGCCCCGAATTATCCCAAGCAGCTCCAACAACAGCGTTCGACTTTTCCCACCAAGCCGAGCGTCTGCTATTTGGCGCCAAAACATAACCATTCACGATCGGTTTTTATAATGCATACATCTACCGTTAGATGTAGCTAATTGTCTGAGGTGCGAGTAAATCATTTTCACATTGATTGTGGATTAAATTTTATGATTGGGGAATAAACGCAAATTAGAGACATAACTTGACCATATTTTCACACCTCGTTCAAGTTGGCTTATCGCCAGAAATGAAAGATACGCACCGCAGGGCAATCATGTTTACTTGGTAATTATATGACAGGGATTAACAATAGTGTCATAATTGAACTGTTATAAATACACAGAAGTAAATTTCACGCACATGTTGCGGTGCGCATTTATCGAAAAGGAAAGTAGAAAACATTACGGAAAATAGACTAACAAAACGTACACTTTAGCAGGATTTCTTTGGGCTAGTAAACAACACAAGTTGGTGATTGATTCTGTTGATTGCAAATAATAGATACTAGACCGCATTATTTTTAACTATGAAGAATGGCATTTTATACTGAACCGATCTTTTTTGTACTTCCTTTTTTTCCCTCCAAATATTGGGACTCATACTTTCAGATTTGGGACGCACAGTTTTTTGGTTGAGCGAGTCCCAGGACGCATAGTTGAAAATTTGTAAAAAAAATCACTGTAATGCATGTAGTATCATTTTAACATGCCATTGTCATTGCATTGTACCTATACATTGTTTTCAACGGGTCTCGGCGGCCTAGTGGTTAGGAGCGCTAACTCTTTCTCAATAGGTCACTCATCGCCGTGGTTCGCGCCCCCGCTCAGTTCACTTGTGGCAAGAGACAAGTTCTGTTTGGTTATTCTCTGAGTTACACACGCTTAATTGGTGGTTCGCATCCCGCTCAAAAAACATGTGTGAAAGACAAGTTTTGCCTGATTTTCTCCTGGTTCTCCCATTTTTGCCAACCCAAACAATCGGCTCGATATATGTGAAAATCTTGAAAGGGCTATATAGCCCCCACCACCCGCTAAACAGCTAAATCTTCATGTGAATTGTTGAACAGACGTATTATACACCATATTTAGTCAGAGACACTAGCCCTGCTCTAGCAATGGAAACACTGGTAAACCTTACATGGTCACTTGGTGGTGATCTCCGAATAGACACCCTTTGTTGAACTAACATCAAGACGACATTGTTTAACCAATGTATTCCGAACGGTCTGGTTCAAGTTCTTTAAACTGCACATAACACTCTCAAACGGTTGCTGCAGTGTATGAAGATATATCTATATAGATAGCAGCGTGTAATTCTTGAAACTTGCATGTCATTCTGACAATACCCAAGGGGATTGGGGATATATATTTAAGTTTTTAGGTAAAATTATCAATATAAATCTAATACATAGGCCTAAATTTCATTTTTAACATGTTCCTCCGCTGAAAAAAAAAACAAGTACAGAGTGCTTTTTGGTATTTATATGTGCTTTCCGGTATTTTGGTTTGCTTTCCGGTATTTTGGTGCTTTCCGGTAAATGTATGCACCCAGTCTGAGATATGGAAAGGACACAAAATTCAAACACTTGACCTTTAAATGTAATCTTGACCTCGAGTTGACATGGTTCATTTATGTGTTCTGCACATTAGCTCACTGAGGCGAATATTTGACCAAAGTTTAATGAAAATCTAAAGGGCCATTTTGTGGGATATTAACTTTCTTTCTTTCTCCCGATACTGCTTTCGGTCAATTCTGACCATGATAACAGGTTTGGGGTGTGGCACAAATGTTTTCAATCCCCACCCCCAAAAAGAGCTTTGTGACACAGCCACTGTAGCGTGAGATTATTGATCCCGTGAGATTCTTCAGTCGCACCGGAAGTGGCTGAAATCCCTCACGGAGGGGTGTGAGATAATTCAGCCGTGAGAACTGTAATACGATAGATAACTCTATAAGAGATTGGGGTATCGAACCTCTCTTAGTATATTAAATGATAAATTATGCTGGCACATTCATTTAACTTTAATTTTCTGCTGGAGAGCCTATCTAAGGAAATTAGAAACTGTGGTACTAGTGATTTTATTTATTTATTTATTCACCAAGCCCCGATTGTCGGGGGCCCAATGACAAACATATACTATAGAATGTGGAAGGATATTATCTTGATTAAAGACAAGTCTGTCAAGCTAAACTTATATTGGGGTCCGACTTGACCAAAGCCAAACTGCAACGCCCGAGATCACTCAGGGCGACTGGACTTAGGGTCGAAATGGTCGGTATTCATAGTGGTGTTGATTATCAAATTACAAAAAAAAAATAATAATAATAATAATAAAAAGAAAATAAAAATAAAAAAAAAAAAAAAAAAATGTAGGGACATTTCTTGTTTGTTTTGTTAGATGTGAGGTTTAACGTCCCCGTCAACACTGTATAAGGTCATTTTGGAGAAGTTGCTGCCAATTTTTCCCGACATTGAAATGAAATGACATCTCAAGCCCTGTTGCCTAATGAAGCCAATAGGGTTTATGACCATAGACGGTCCGACTCGCACCGCTTTGCCTGGCCAGACTTAGATCCTCTAAGCTGTTTACCAGTACTCGTGTGCGGTCGGTTTCAGCTCTGCGTGGAAGCATCATGCAGCCCATCTATTTCTTCACGGCCCGATGGGCGGGGGCAAGCTGACGTCGTACTTTTAACTTCTGCTTTGACGTTGTTTAGGTAGGTAAGTAAGTAGGTAGGTAGTTTGGTGGCTAGATAGGTAGGTAGATGCAGCGGCTGGGTAGGTATATAGGTTGGGTTTGAGGTTAAACGTCACCGTCAATACTATATAGGTCATTCGGAGACGATGCTTCCAATTTCGTGGGAACCGACTTTGAGTTAACATGACATCTCAAAACCTGCTGCCCAATGAAACTAATAGGGTTTATATGCATGGACGGTCCGACTTGCATCACTTTGCCTGGGCAGGCTTAAGCGGTTTACCAGTACTCATGTGCGGTCGGGCATCATGCAGCCTATCTATTTCTTCAAGTCACGATGGGCGGGATAGATTTAAGTAGGTAGGTAAGGAGATGTGTCTTGGTGGGTCGGTAGGTAGGTAGGTAGGTAGGTTTGATTTGAGGTTTAACGTCCCCGTCAATACTATATATCATTTGGAGACGATGCTTCCAATTTCGTGGGACCTAATTTTGAGATGAAAAGACATCTCAAGACATGCCGCCCAATGAAACCAATATGGTTTTTATTCATGGACGGTCCGACTCGCATCACTCGCCTGGGCAGATTTTTTGCGGTTTACCAGTTCTAAGGTGTGGTAGGGAATCATGCAGTCCATCTAGTTCTTTAAGTCCCGATGGGCGGGATAGATTTAGGTAGGCAGGTAAGGGGGTGTCTTGGTGGGAAGGCAGGTAGGTGTTTGTTTGTTTGTGTGTTTGTTTGACTTGAGGTTTAAAGTTCCCGTCAACACTGTGAAAGTCATTTTGGAGACATTGCGACCAATTGCGAACAATCTGTTGGATGTTTACTCGACATTGAGATGAAATGACATCCCAAGTCCTACCGCCTTATGAAACCAATATGGTACTTAGGTAGGTATGTAGAAATAAGTAAATGTATGTCTGACCGTCCGTTCCCATACGGAAAGAAGCCCCTGTGGTGTAGTGATTCTGTTACTGGCCTCATAGGCCTGTGGTCACATATTCGATCCCGGGTTTCACAGACGTTCGGGTGAGTATTTTAACCGAGGTCCCATCGCCGTAGGTAGTGCGTAAAACTGAGTGACAAACTCTTGCTGTCGAGTCCTTACCGTTGTTTCGTCGCTGTGGTTTGATTTTTGTGTTCCCGGAGATGCTGCACTGATGTGTTAGTAGGCCTTTATGCAGACTGAACAAATTATTTGTCTGAATCGCGACGGAACTAAGGGCGAGGACTGTGACCACGTAAAATCGATTCAAGCCCTCCCCCCCCCCCCCCCCGCCACTCCCACATTGGTGTTCGTTTCACTGACCGTTCCTAGGCGGTTCTTCTGTCGCGGTTTATTTTTGTTATGGCTTGTATTTGACTGTGTGTACCGCTTATATTATTTTGTTTTGGCTGGCCAATTGACCATTTTGTAGGAAAGTAACTGTCCTTTTGGCTTTCTGCTATTGATCTTTCCATCAGGGTCTGTGGGTTAATTGTATTGATTCCAGATCATTGCCTTCACTTCTATTTTACGTACGATCCTACCTACCTATCTATCTACCTATTGGCCTGTCAACATTCTTACCTACCGCACCACAAATTTAGAAGACAGAAGGTTTGAAGTTAGCGGAAAGAATAAAAAAAATAGAAGTTAGAAATAAGAAGTCCGAAATTAGAAAATTAATGTCTGTCTGTCTGGCTGTCCGTCCGGCCGTCAGTCCGGACCTACCCACCTATCTATCTATACTTAGCCACTCTACAACTCTACCTACCTACCAATCTATCTTCGTAGCTACATTCCTACCTACCTATCTATACACCTATCTCCTATCGACATACGTACGTACATGCCCACTTACCTACATTCCTACCTACCAAAACATATATAACTACGATCCTACCTACCTACGATCCAACCAACGACCGTCCTACCTACTTACCTACCTACCTACATCATCACCATCCCACACCTACCTACCTACATTATAACCATCCCACACCTACATACATACCTGCATACCAACCTAGACTTTCGGATGAGTCTTTAAACCGAGGTCCCGTCTCCGTATGACCTTAGCTGTTAGTGAGACGTAAAACTCAAACACTCACTCACTCACTCGCATACCAACGAGCCTACTTACCAAAACATACATACCTACGATCGATCCCGGGCTTCTCCAGACTTTCGGATGAGTCTTTAAACCTTCCTACCTACCTACCTCCCCTACCTGGTAGCCGGACAAAATCCCCCCGGACAAAATCCCCCCTTTTTGTAAAGGCGGACAAAATCCCCCTGGACAAAATCCCCCCGGACAAAATCACCCTCGCTGTATGTCAGGTCGGACAAAATCCCCCCCCCCCCGGACATAATCCCTCCCAGACAAAATCACCCTTGCTCTAAATTAGTCCAGTTGATTATCCTTCCACTATATACCTACAATTTTGAGCAGAAATATGTCAATCTTTGCTTGTAGTACCTACTAAAGAACTGTGTTTGTTTCATTTGTAATGTTCTTATTCATTGTTAGAATTTTTCATTGATGATTTCTGTTCTATATTTTGCCACCTTTTGTACTTGTGCAGTGCTACCTGCTTGTTGCAATAACTTTTACTTGAGCACCAATATAGCTTTGATAGTATTGCACCAAATCTGATTTGGAATCTGCCGTTTTCAAAATGACACATGTATATACAGACTCACTTTCGAAAATCAGTAATTGTGCATGCGGAGGTATCGGGGATATTGTTCGCCTTTATAAGCAGCAGGGGGGGATTATGACCGGGGGATTTTGTCCAGGGGGATTTCGTCCACCTGAACAAATGTTGGGGGGGGGGGGGGGGGGGGAGATTTTGTCCGCCTTTACAAAAAGGGGGGATTTTGTCCGGGGGGATTTTGTCCGTGATTTCCCCTACCTACCTACCCACTTTCCTCGTCCGTCCGTACCTACCTATCTACCTACCCACCGAGCCACTAAGCCACCAGATCGTTTCCCTACCTACGTTCCTACCTGCCTACCTAGCTACCATGCAGTCCATCTGTTTCTTCAAGCCCCGGTGGGCGGGGCCGGACTGCATACCTACCTACGTACATACCGACTTAGTCGCCCCCGTCAATCGGGGCTTGGATAAATAGATAGACTGCATGGTGCTTCCACGCAGGGCTGACATGAACTCACATGAGTGCTGGTAAACCGCTTAGAAGGACGAAGCCTGCGCAGGCAAAGTGGTACGAGTCAGTCCGTCCAATGCCTTTTGGTTTCATTGGGCGGCAGGGCTGGAGCTGTCATTTCATCTCACTGTCGGGTAAAGGTCCCACACAATTGGAAGCAACGTCTCCAAAATGACCTAAATAGTGTTGATGGGGACATTAAACCCCAAATTCAAACAAAAACATACCTACTTAGTTACATTCCTTCCTACCTATATGTCTACATACCTTCCTATCGATATACGTACACAATACCTACTTACCTATATTCCTGCCTGCTTACCTACCTAGCAAAATATACATATCTACGATCCTACCTATGACCTTCGTATAGATCTACCTACCTACCCATTGCCACCAGCCCAAACCTACCATTCCTACCTCATCACGCAAACACGCCTGTATAATTTTGATACCCTTAAACCCCACTTTTAGATAGTAAAACTTGGGTTTACAGGGATAGTTATTTTCTTATTTCTGCTCACAAACATAGATTATGGGTACTCGTAAGAACCGACGCGCCGAGGCGGTTCCAACGAGTACCCACAATCTATGTTTTGTGCAGAAATAGGAAAATATCAAGAATTTTATCTGAAAAATTTCGTTTTTGGTTGTAAAATTTTGTCAATATATTTGAATAGGCGTGTTTTCGAGATATACCTACCTACATGCACTCTACCTACCTGTCGCCCCCCGCCCATCGGGGCTTCAAGAAATATATGAGCTACATGATGTCTCCGCGCAGAGCTGAAACCGACCGCACCCGAGTACTGGTAAACCGCATAGAGGCTCTAAGCATGCCCAGGCAAAGTGGTCGGAGTCGGACCATTCATGCTTATAAACCCTATAGATTTCATTGGGCGACAGGGCTTGAGATGTCATTTCATCTCAGTGTCGGGCATAAGTCACACAAAAATGAAAGCAACGTCTCCAAAATGACCTGTACCGTGATGACGGGGGCGTTAAACCTAAAATCAAACAAACAAAATTTCTCTACCTAACATTCTACCTACCTACAACGTCGAAGGTTGGCCCCCGCCCATTGGGGCTTGAAGAAATAGATGGGCTGCATGATGCTTCCACGCAAAGCTAAAACTGACCGCACACGAGTACTGGTAAACCGCTTTGAGGATCTAAACCTGCCCAAGCAAAGCGGTGCGAGTCGGCCCGTCCATACTTATAAACCCTATTGGTTTCATTGGGCGACAGGGCTTGAGATGTCATTTCATCCCAATGTCGGCTAAAAGTCCCACAAAATTGGAAGCAACGTCTCCAAAATGACCTATACAGTGTTGACGCGGACATTAAACCTCAAATCAAACAAAACAAACAAACAAACAACGTCGAAGAAAGAAGTTAAAAGTAAGCCTACTTACCTACCTACCTATATGTCCACCAGACCATTCACCCTACCTACATACCTACCTACCTGCCTACCTAGCCACCATGTAGCCCATCTGTTTCTTCAAGCCCCGATTGGTGGGGTCGATTTTGATTGGTTGATAGTGAGCAGTGGGTTCGGTAAATACTTCTGTGTTTTGTGTGTGTGTGTGTGTGTGTGTTTATTGAAACGGTTAAGAGAAAACCTGTTTGGTTAACATTAGGCATTATTACCCCATGTAAGCAGAAAGGTGTGAAAATTAGTCCGTGTGTTTTGATAAGCATGGGGACAACAGGAAATGTCAAACCATAAAATCACACATATTAATCACCTTGGTATATACCTAAAATTTAAATTCCATGAAGGGTTCAATATCCTTTGGAAGCTAGGAATACACCGTAGACCTGAATAGGTAAGAGTGTACTTGTTTTCTCTAAGCCTCGGATTATGATTAATATTATCATTATTATTTATTATAAGTGTTATTATTATTATTATTATTATTATTATTATTATTATTGTAAAAGGGCACTTATATTTGAGATCAGTCTTATGCTACAGTGTTCCCATCCATTTAGTAAGAAAAATAATTTTAAAATTTCCACAGAACTTGTTTTTTAAAAGTATTAATTGCGAGAACACGCCCATTAAAAATATATTGAAATTCTACCATCAAATTTTTAGATAAAATATTCTGATATTTTTCATATTTCCGCTGGAAAACATAGATTGTAGGTACTCGTTAGAATCGCCTCGCCGAGACGGTTCTAACGAGTACCTACAATCTTAGTTTTCCAGCTTAAATATGAAAATAGTATACGCCGCTGTAAGGGGCAAGGGCTAACAGGAAACGGATGACATTTCTCACGGCCTTCTTGCGCATGCGCAGATATACCTTGGTATTAAGGTTCTCACGGGTTTAAAGATCTCACGCTACACCACCAGCAGATTAAAACTATTTACAAGAAGCCATCAGGGGAAGGAATCCATGCCTATCCCCTGCCCAACCCTAGGATATTATATTTTGGCCTTAAACCCATCAACTGTCTCAGAAGAGACAGCTTCGATTCTAAGGCCATTCCAAGTTGCAATTGTCCTGGGGAAAAAAGAACTCTTAAAACCATCCGTATAAGCATTAGGACGGTGATACTGAAAGGGATGGGACCTGGTTCTCCTACATCCTCCACCAGCTTCAGATAGGTACCTACTCTTATCTATAATGGCTAAATTATTGTGGATTTTATAGAATAGAGTCAGCGAAGCCTGCTCTCGCCTTTCCTGCAGAGTCGGCCACTGGAGTTCTGAAAGGGTTTAGGAGATTCGAAGCAGACAAGAAAGTGTTAAGGACAGATGGATGGATAGACGAAGGCCATTCCTACAATCCCCGCTCCACTTCACGGATTGTGACAATGATTACACAGACAAACTTGTACCTGTTATCATATTCTTTATGTAATCTGCATGTCCAGGGCAATCAACATGGCCATAGTGCCTCTTATCTGTCTGGTAATGTACAACAGCAGCATTGATGGTAATTCCTCGTTTTTTCTCTTCGGGGGCCTTGTCAATGTCCTCATATTTCATAAATTTGGCTTTATTTTGCTCTGCCAAAATCTTTGTAATTGCTGCAGTAAGAGTTGTCTTTCCATGATCAACATGCCCAATTGTTCCAATATTTATGTAAGGTTTATCACGTACAAAAGTGTCCTTTCCGCCTGTCGCGGGCCCAGGCGGCTTCTGAGACAAGTTAGAACATACAGCGAATGTTCTGTTCACTTTGCTGAAGAAGTCACTTGTGCATAGGACATTTAACCTCTGTTTTTGACAGAAGACAACCTGACGTAAAACGTGCGCTGCCATCTTGAATGCACATGTAGGACTAGGCCTATGTACCGAAATGAACCGCAAAGACAGACGTCAGATGGAAATAAGACAGTTCACCGTCGTTTCGACGGGTCGTTTCGCACTGAGTCGTTTCGCCCTGATTTCGGGGTGGGCCGCTTCGCCCTTATCGGGTGAGTCGTTTCGCCCGTGAGTCGTTTCGCACGTGGGTCGTTTCGCCGCAATTTTTTAAGGGATTGGCAATCGGAATGGATGGGTAAACGGGCAGACGCACGAATGAGTGAATGAATAAATGAATGAATGGATTAGTGCATAGGTAGATGGGCGGTTGGACGAACGGACTGTTGAACATACGGGGATGGATAAGTGAATTAATGAATGTATGGATGGAGTGTATGGGTAGATGGATGGATGGGATGGATGGGATGGATGGATGGAATAAGTGATGTGTGCTTAGATGAACGGACGGACGAGCGGATCTGAATCTGAACTGTTCATTGTGACACGTCAAATGACACCCACCGAGGGCGATGTACGGACTGGCTGGAGAGAGAGATTAGTGATCAAGAGGTTGCGGGTTCGAGCCTCACGCTGACCAAAGTGTTGTGCCCTTGAGCAAGGCACTTCATCCACATTGCTTAAAAAAAAAAAAAAAAAAAAAAAAAAAAAAAACAGAAAGTACTGGTTACCACCCAGGAAATCCTGCTCGTAATGCTCAGATGTGAGCGAGTAGCAGTAATAGGAGAAAAAAAGAGAGAGAGAGAGAGAGAGAGAGAGAGAGAGAGAGAGAGAGAGAGAGAGAGAGAGAGAGAGAGAGAGAGAGAGAGAAAGAGAGGGGTGGTCGTTTTGGCAGTCAGTATAATTGGTTAAGTGTGCAAACAAATGCACGTTATTTACTTCGTCATTTGCTTTGACAAAGGCGATAATCCTTAAACACTTATAATCACACATTAACTGAGGTGAAAACAATTGTGACTGTTGTTTAAAGGCGGTGCGAAACTGGGTTTTTCAAGGGTATACATTATTTTTCTTATTTCTGCTCAAAAACATAGATTGTGGGTATTTGTTATAACCGCCTCGTCAAGGTGGTTCTAATGAGTTCCCACAATTTCTTATTTTCAGCAGAAATATGAAAAATATCAGACTTTTTCATTTTTGTTTTTTGTGCTGGTGAAATTGACAATATATTTGAATAGGCATGTCTTCGCAATGTACAGGGATACACGTTATTTTGTTTCGTATTTCCGCGGCAAAATACACAGACCGAGGGTACTCGTTGGAACCGCTTCGCTGAGGCGGTTCTAACGGGCACCCACAATCCATGCCCGCAGCAAAATATGAAAAATTCTAGATTTTTTTATGAGAACAATTTTTATTCATTATTTTATTTATTTTTTTATGATGGAAGAATTTTCAATGTATTTGAATAGGGGTGTTTTCGTAATGCATACTATCAAACAGTAGGCGCACGAGAATGCAACTTTGTGTCAATGCAATGTTTTGTTATATATTCATAAGCTAAACTATTTGTTTTGTTAGGCATAAACTTATGGGGGAAAATGAAAAGAATGCATGAAACGTTATCTCTATATTCCTACCCAGGTTCAGACAAACCTTGCTGTTGAGTTAGCTGAAATCCATCAAAAGTTTGTCGTTGTTCCAGCTGACACCGCATCTAACAATTGAGCACTATGGGTTTGAGCACTACGACAGGCAACCCAACATATTATCTTTCTTCTTTGTTCAAAGATGAAATTCAGCCAAAGTTGTACTGGATATCTAAACTTCAGAAGAATCCGTCCAAGCAAAGATATATCGCTGGTTCAGCTAAGTGCTCAACCAAAGTAGAAGTGGAGGCAATGACCAGGAATCGATACAATTAACCCACAGCTCCCACCAGAGACACCAAAGGGAAAGAAATACAAACATGAAACAACAGACCCTAATGGAAACATCACTAGCGGAAAGCCAAAAGGACAGTTACTTTCCCACAAAATGGCCAATAGGCTATCCAAAATAAAATAATATAAGCGACACAAACACCCAAAGACAAACCATAACAAAAATAAACCGCGACAGAAGAACCGCCTTGGAACGGTCAACGGAAACGAATTCCACTTGGGGGCTTAAATCGATTTTACGTGGCCACAATCCTCGCCCTTACATCCTTCGCGATTAAGACAAATAATTTGTTCAGTCCACATGAAGGCCTCTTAACTCAGCAGTGCAACATCTCCGTGAACACAAAAATCAAACAACCACAGGGATGAAACAACGGTGAGGACTCGCCAGCAAGAGACCACTGAAACGCTGGAGCAAAAGAAAACCAACAGTTAGACTCCGATTGGCCCGACCAGAGACAGAGCATCAGGTACCAACCAACATAACGACATCTTACTATGTTTCCTTATATTAGATCTAAATTATCCATTAAATCACGTCACTAAAAATGTAAAAGTTTATTCACGTCAGTCATCCTGTTGGGCTGAAACAGTCTCTGTGTATTAGCCATAATAGACAAACATTTAATGAAGGTTTTCCACATTCCTTATTTTAATCAAAAACGTGATAATGCATCATTTTATTTTCAAAATAATGTTTTCTTTTTATCATCTGGGCTAGGAATGTCGGTGAATTGTCTTCAATTGTGTCAGTGAATTGTCTCCAGAAACCTAGCCCCGCAAAGATTGTAGGTCATGACACCACTAAATAGAAGTGGAGGCAATGATCAGGAATCGATACAATTAACTCATAGCTCCCATCAGAGACACCAAAGGGAAAGAAACACAAACATGAAGCAACAGACACCAACGGAAACACCAACAGAGGAAAGCCAAAATGACAGTTAATATGCAACAAAATGGCCAATAGGCTATCCAAAGTAAACTAATATAAACGACACACACACCCAAAGACAAACCATAACAAAAATAAACCACGACAGAAGAACCGCCTTGGAACGGCCAGCGGAAACGAATTCCACTGGGGGGGGGGGGGGGGGTGGGGGGCTTAAATCGATTTTACGTGGCCTAGATCCTCGCTCTTACTTCCGCTGCGATTAAGACAAATAATTTGTTCAGTCCGCATGAAGGCCCCCTAAATCATCAGTGCAACATCTCCGTGGACACAAAAAATCAAACAACCACAGAGATGAAACAACGGTGAGGACTCGACGGCAAGAAACAACTGAAATGCTGGAGCAAAAGAAAACCAACAGTTAGATACCGATAGGCCCGACCAGAGTTAGAGTATCAGGTACCAACCAACATAAGCCTTTACATTGGAACCGTCATAGAATCTGAGGTTTGACCCACCGGCGTGCAATAAAAGAGGGTCGCAAAGTTGTCAACCGTGACTGGGTTAACTACCATGCATGCAGTCTGTCATATAACATTTATGTTGTACCCAATCTTTTTATATCGAAGAACGATTTTACGAAATTGGGTGCTGAAGTCATTGTGGTTATAACTTTTTTCTGAATTTATATACATACTAAGTCACCATAAAATTCGGGTTCCGATAGATCTTGTTGCAGTTAAGGCGTAACTTTACCAAATTTAGTGACACAGAGGCCTTTCTGATATTTAATCTTCATCAGTGTGTCTCAACCCAAAAGTTCTGAAACCGAAACGGATGACGGGCAAGACCCGGCAAACACAGCACACCCCCTCCGAGCACACACCGACCGACGTAGCCTATGAGACAGGTCAACTGGAGGCATCAGGCAAGAGACGCCAACCCGCGGACTTGTAGGCGTCCCCCACCTAGCCAACATCAGCAAACATGACCCACACTCCACGGAAGTCCCGGGTATCGGGAAGGAGATGTCCAAAGTAACGAGACTTGCAGCATTTAAAATATATCAAAAAGTGTAAACAAAATCCGCTAAGATACATGTCTTACCTGACAAGTCAGTCTTAGTTTTAGAAAAATTAGAATTTTATTCTGCAAAAATTAAAGATATAATATAGTTATTTAAATCAGTACTTGAGCACTGACGTCAACACCGCAGTATCAACCTCAGCACTAAGGAATTAGAAGTAGTTGCAGAAGAGATTTAAGTCCAATATTAAATATTGTAAATGACGTCTATAAAATTTTGAAAAGGCTTTGTGTAGTTTATGGTACCGATAACCCTGATTAAGAAGTTTAGCCGTTAACAATTTATTACGAGTGTTGAAGTCCGTTACATGACTACGCACTCTGGTATATCGAATTAATTGCGAAATATAAACGCTATAGGATGGCGCATGAGGAACATCACCATCCAAAAAAGGAAAGTTTATTGTATCGATTCCTGATCTTTGTTTTACTTCTACTTTACAATCCCAAAATCAAAATCGTCGCGTTTATCATAAATTTTGCAATAAACAAACCCATCTGCAATAGGCAGATGTAAATCCAAAAACGGGGCCTCGGTATCAGAAGAATTTGCTTTATTTAACTGAAGCTTGTCTTGGAAGCTTGTCTTTGCCTTCTGTAACACAGACAGCAAACACAGACACCAAACACGCCATTAGTAAAGAATACGGCGAAGACAGCCGAGTATCCCAAATGGTAGCATATTCTGCTATCGACGTACCTGTTTTATTTTTAGAAACAATTAATCAGCACGCATTTGCACTTGAGCCACAAGAGTAAACAATGCAAAATTATCTAAAGTTTACACTTTCATGAAAAAGAAATATCTTTAAAACAGATAAACGGCGTAAGAGATCCTGGAAATGAATATTAAAACTATTTTGTGGTTCAATATGAAAAGAAGAACGTTTTTAAAATATAAACTTTATTACGAATTCAAACAGTATCAAAAGTATTTGAAAATTCCATGCCAATCAGGCACCTTTTTGATAAAGAGTAAGCAAAGTGTAACACTATGCAGCCCAATCTATTTCTTCAGGCACCGATGGGTGGGGGCTTAACAGAATTGTTCTAACAATATTTGAAGAAACATTTCTGTGAAATAAAAATCCAAGCAACCCTTATACAGGAGATTTTGAAAGATTTTTGCAACAAGAGGGATAACTCCATTCATGAACCTTGAACAATCAATCGGCCCTTTCAGACAGTTTGATTGCAACCAGACCGGTAGCTTCAGGGCAGAGGTCACTTAAATACTGTGAAAATCAACACCGCACTGTTTACCAAAAGTAGTTTAGGTCGTGTTACCAAAGCGTTAATCCAAAATCGTTAATCCATAGACAAAATGGCAAATGTCAATGTTCAGATCAACAGACATGGACTCCAGAAGAGTGTAATCAGGCGTCCGCGGATATTAAGCATTAATTGGTAAGCAAGCTTCGCCCACCATGCCTATCGACCGGAACGAAGAAAAGGTGTAAATGCCGAGAAGGGTATGTCCGAGATTTTGGAAGTCTTCCTATGGCTTTCCATTGGCAAACATATCAGAAATAATTCTGGAAATGGCCACATTGTACGGATCCACACGATCATGGTGCCTCCCATAGAACTTCTTTAGCGTTGATACCAGTTTGGTTTTTTATACCCCTGGCATAACAACCTGGTAGTGAGCACCTTCCCATGTTCCATAAAGTCCAGATACTTGGAACAGGCTCTAGCATAACGGATTAACTGTGAAACGTAAAATATGCTGGTGCAGACGGGATATTACTGCTCAGGAAGGGAAAATTAACAATGGGAAAATTGAAGTCATCTCGTTTATCGTACAGACTAGTTGTAAGCTTCCCGTTGTCATTATAGAGATAACAATCCAAGTATGAGGGAGATTGCAGTCTCTGTTGTGTCCTTAATTTCAAGTTCATGTGGATAGAGGAATTCCAAGTACTCTGCAAATTTAGCATTTTTCAGAGACAATAAATCATCTATATATCTGTAGGTGAAATTGAATTGTTGTGCAAGGCGTTTCGTGCCTGCTTTGAGGAGACCTTGTACAAACTCCGCCTCATACGAGTACAAGAACAAGTCGGCAAGCAACGGTGCACAATTAGTACCAATTGATATGCCAATTGTTTGCTGAAATAATAGGCCACTAAACTCGATATTTTATCGAAATTATATTGTTTCGTGCTTTTATTTCAGCTCACTTATTCCAAAAGAATACTTCAAGACTATAAACGGTTTTCTTTCTCTCTTTAATTGTCTATTTCTGTTACGCTAGGACAACTAGACCTAACAGAAGCTGACTATAGCGCTTTCTGAAGTCATGACACATCTGTTTTGTTTGTTAGGGTCCCAAAAATTTATTTGCGGGTGCCCTATAGTAATCACCCTGTCTGTCCGTCTGTCCGTCCACATTTTTTTATGTTTTTTTTTTTCTTAATAACTTACAAACCGTCAGACGCATCAAATTCAAACTTTAAATATAAGTAGAAGTAAAACAAAGATCAGGAATTGATACAATTAACTTACTCCACCCATAAAAGACACCAAAGGGAAAGAAATACAAACATTAAGCGACCAGACCATAATGGAAACCTAAACAAAGGAAGGCCATATGGACAGTTACTTTCCCATAAAATGGCCATATGGCCATCCAAAATTAAAAGACACAAGTGATACACACAGTAAGTAACAAACAACAACATAAATAAATCGCCACAGAAGAGCCGCCTTGGAACGGTCAGTGGAAGATTTCCACTGGGGGGCTTAAATCGATTTTACGTGGCCACAATCCTCGCCCTTACTTCCGTCGCGATTAAGACAAATAATTTGTTCAGTCCGCATGAAGGCCTCCTAACTCATCAGTGCAACATCTCCGTGAACACAGAAATCAAAGAACCACAGAGGTGAGACAACGGTGAGGACTCGACAGCAAGAAACCACTGAAATGCTGGAGCAAAAGAAAACCAACAGTTAGACCCCGATGAGCCCGACCAGAGACAGAGCATCAGGCACAATATATAAAATAAAGGTCACAATATCATTACGCAATTTCATGGCAAGTTACGTAACTCTAGCTACAATATTCCAGAGTTATGGCCCTTTGAAAAACTAAAATATGTCCACATTTTTCAAGTTTTTTCTTATTAACTTACAAACCGTCAAACCTATTAATTTCAAACTTTAAAAATATGGTTTTATTATCATTACACAATTTTATGGCAAGTTACGTAACTGTAGCTTCAATACTCTCAGAGCTATGGCCCTTTGAAAAACTTAAAAATTCATCTTTTTTCGTCTTTGTTTCATCTTTATTTTAAAACCGCTATAGCTATTCAAATGAAACTTCCTATACTCAATGACAGTTGCCCTATAGTAGTGCCCTGTCTGTCCGTCCGTCCGCCCGTCCACACCAACGAAACAACATTTAGGGGGGGGGGGGGGCAAAAAATTTGGACAGTTTGACACTTAAGTATATATTCGTGAGTCCAAATGGACTTTCGTGAGTCCAAATGGACTTTCGTGAATCCAAATGGACGTAAAATCGATTTAAGCACCCCCCCCCCCCCCGGTGGAAATCTTCCACTGACCGTTCCAAGGCGGCTCTTCTGTGGCGATTTATTTATGTTGTTGTTTGTTACTTACTGTTTGTATCACATGTGTCTTTTGGTTTTGGATGGCCATATGGCCATTTTGTGGGAAAGTAACTGTCCTTATAGCCTTCCTTTGTTTAGGTTTCCATTATGGTCTGGTCGCTTAATGTTTGTATTTCTTTCCCTTTGGTGTCTTTTATGGGTGGAGTAAGTTAATTGTATCAATTCCTGATCTTTGTTTTACTTCTACTTTATTCCGTTATTTTGGTACTTAAGTGGCAAAAATTCGCTCTTAGGTGGCTTGCCGCTTAAGAGAATTTGCCGCTTAAGTAGTCAATATGCCGACGCCTAGCCACTTAAGTATCAATTCGTGAGAATGTCCATCCGTGCGTCCGTCCATCCGTCCGTCCATCTGTTTGTCCATCTGACCATCTGTCCATCAACAATTTTCATGTTTTTTCTTTATAACTTAAAAACCTTCAAACGCATCATTTTCAACATTTAAACGTAAGATCGCAACAACATTAAACAATTTCATGGCAAGTTACTTAACTCTAGCTATAATACTCTGAGAGTTATTGCCTTTTGAAAAACAAAAAAATCAGCTTTTTTCGTCTTTTGTTTTCATCTAAATTTCAAAACCAATATAGGTATATCCAAACGAAAATGAAGCTGATGCTATTGATAGTTGCCATATAGTAATTCCCTTTCGTTTTTACATAACTTACAAACCGTCAAATGCATCAACTTCTAACTTTAGGTATAGGGTCACAATATCATTACACAATTACATGGCAAGTAACGTAACTCTAGCTACAATACTCTAAGAGCTATAGCCCTTTGAAAAAAATCCAACTCCTCTGATGGCACTGCCTGGGCCCTAGTCAGTTTCACTGACAGCTCTAGTTTGATATGTGGTTTAACGTCCCCGTCAACACTGTAAATTTCATTTTGGAGACGTCGCTTCCAATTTTGTGGGACTTTTACCCGACATTGAGATGAAATGACTTCTCAAGCCCTGCCGCCCAATGAAACCAATAGGGTTTATAAGCATGGACGGGCCGACTCGCACAGCTTTGCCTGAGCAGGCTTAGATCCTCTAAGCGGTTTACCAGTACTCGTGTGCGGGGCGGTTTCAGCTCTGCGTGGAAGCATCATGCAGCCCATCTATTTCTTCAAGCCCCGATGTGCGGGGGCCTCTTGACACATCTGTAAATAAGAAGTATATATTTAAACAAGATAAGTATAATATGTTTTCCTATAATGGGTGGTATCTTGAAAGATGTGAAGTGTGAAAGAAATAAGAACACTCTGTAAAGTCGCACTTATTGAATGCATCTTTGTAACGTGCAGTTTAAAGAACATTTAAGAAATGATTTTTTTGCTATTTTATGAAATTAGGAACGCAGTGGGTCGCGTGCAAAGTAATTAAACCCCGAAGGGGTTCATGTAAACTCTGCTAGCGATTCGCTGTCGTTCATATTTTCATGAAAAGCAGAAAAATTAAGTATATTTTCTATATTTACATCCTTTGGTCATCATCACTGGGCGAAAAATGCTCATAAGGCAAACTGTAAAAGCTGAAAAACATGTACTAGCTGTTTTTTTTCTACAAAGACAGGAACAGCGTTGACGTCACCAACGCCCGTAGGGAATCATGGTTTAGAATGACGTCACTTGACGTCACTGAAAATAACGTAACTCGATGCGTTCATAGAAGTATGAACTACGTTGTTTTCTATAGGTTTACATTATACTTTACAGAGGAAATGTAAATATTCTGTATTATTGTGATCTAAGCAAACAGTATAGATCCTCATCAGACGCCGCGTTGTGTGGCGTCTAATCTGGACATACACTGTTTGCCAAACCCAACACATGCATGGTTCAAGCCCATATTGTACAGCTAACCATATTACGCAACACTCTGACCTCACTGCGAAACCAACAAATCAGTGATATTCTCGTGGACTTTAGCGCTGAAAAAGATCTTGTGCTTGGTAACATGGTCGACTGCCCCCACCCAAAGGGTCTTGAAGAAATGGTTTGGGCTGCATGATGCTTCCAGGCAGAGCTAAAACCGACTGCACACGAGTACTGGTAAACTACATAGAGGTTCTAAATATGTTCTATAAAAGGGTTATCCTTTGGAAGCAAGGAATACACCATAGAAGTGAAAAATATGGAGTGTTCATGTTTTCTGGGCCAGACTAGCTAGTTTCGGCCAATAAGGCCTCATCAGTGACCCTCAGATATTTTCAAAATTCCACAATTGAATCAATGATCCCAAAGGACAAGAAAATATAATCTACACTATGATGTAGGGCAGGGAGACGTTTTACCGCCGCCACACATTCCCACACACCAGCCTACCAAGGAAAAGTGGTGCTGTTCCATGCCTATAAAAAGTAGAAGTAAAACAAAGATCAGGAATTGATACAATTAACCTACTCCACCCATAAAAGACACCAAAGGGAAAGAAATACAAACATTAAGCGACCAGACCATAATGGAAACCTAAACAAAGGATGGCCATAAGGACAGTTACTTTCCCACAAAATGGCCATATAAACCCTAAATTGGTTTCATTTGGCAGCAGGGCTTGAGGTGTCATTTCATCTTACTGTCGGGTAAAATGTATTGGAAACAACAACTCCAAATGACCTTTACGCTGCTGACGGGGACGTTAAACCTAAAATTAATTTTAAAAAAATGGGTTGACAATCGACCTTAAAAATTATCGATAAGAATGTAAAAGAAAATCTTTACTTTACTAAAGCTTTTACTTGTCAACTAAAAATATTACGTCTAAGGGAAGACACTCATATTGCAACCTAATTATAGCAAATTATCAGATTGCTGTTAAATTAATGATATCGTCACATCAATTTAATATAAATATATTCGAATTCAACCATTAGTAGCATAGTTTTAATCCAACATTTACTCTTTAAACCACTAGGAAATATGCTTAAACTTTAATGCATTCTAAACGACGCCCAGTAAATAACATTCGGATCCATTGGGTAATTATGTAAAATTAATTGACAGAAAGGGATCTAGGAGGTATATTTTTCGTAGTTAGCATAAATGTACTTCTATATATCTACGAATAAAATTCGTCGAAGAAAAGAAAAACGACCTAGTGATAAGTCGATTATTATTCTAAACAACAGAAATTGATCTGGGGTAAGGATTCACGACCTTACAGTCGAATACAAAAACGTGCTTCACGTTTTGAATTCCCCCAAGTCGAATACCGCCAGTCATGTGGATTAGTTTCAGTAAATACTTTTTCAATTTTGCTACACCAAAAACGTGTTTCTGACGATTGATAAAACGATTGAGCTGACATAAAAACCTCTACATGAATTTGAAAAAAAATTACACAATTAAGGAAGCAAAAACTTTTTCAAAAACAAAAAACTTGAACACGTCTGTGGAAGAACAAGTTATCCTTCCTGATGCCCGGGACTTCCGTGAAGTGTGGGTCATGTTTGCTGATGTTGGCTCGGTGGGGGACGTCTATAAGTCCGCGGGTAGGCTCTCTTGCCTGATGCCTCCAGGTGACCTGTCTCACAGGCGACGGCGGTCGGTGTGTGCTCGGAGGGGATGTGCTGTGTTTGCCGGGTCTTGTCCATCATCCGTTTCGGTTTCAAAACTTTGGGGTTGAGACACACTGATGAAGATTAAATATCAGAAAGGCCTCTGTGTCACTAAATTCGGTATAGTTACGCCTTAATCACATGAATACCAGATTTCAACATCGTAGGCCCAGTTGTTTCTGAGACATTCGTGACAAAATTTTTCAGTGTTTTTCCGAGGCGAATAAATTCTACGATAGTTCTAATCAGTTATATGATGCGGCTCTCTTAACTAGAGGCTATACTCAGCATACTCTCCGTCCTTACATTGATTCTGAAATTAACCATAAACGCCATTTCTTCAAAATATCCTTCATTAATAAAGGTATGGATTTTATAGATTTGCCCAGTATTTTTCATGAGAGCTCGGTGCTTTCTTCCATTCCTGCTTATTTTCAAAATAATGAAACACCTATAATTTGCTATAAATATAACAAACCTGTTAGATCTATCATTTTTAATTTCAATAAACTTGTTTCAGATCTTGATATTGATACTAATACTCCTGATTCATGTGATTGTAAAAACTCGGTGTATTGCTACCTAGACTTCCCAAGTCCCTACATTTACATTTTTTATTTTTAAATGAAGGTCCCTTTAAACAAAAAAAAAATATATGTAAAAGTCTCTTTAGTCTTCAGCTCTCAATATAGGGACTTGTATACTCTGCAAATTATCCGACCAGCTTCCAGCTTGATGTAACAAGATCTCCCACTTGGTGATAAGAGCACTAGCCTCTGCAGTTAATGTTAACTTAATAAATAACACCCACCTGCGTCTCTCAGTGAAAGGAAGAAAAATTCTAGTATTTTTGAGAGTTTTGTTTTGTTTTGTTTGAGGTTTAATGCTCCTGTCAACACTGTATAGGTCATTTTGGGGATGTTGTTTTCTTTGTGTTTGGACCTAAAACTTGTTCGAGACAGTGGAAGTTCCTGCCATCGAGGGTTGAATTTAATGAGGATAATTTCGGTATTACTTTCAGTCCTCTATTTATTTAATATATTTCGTGTGCGCTCATTAGAACCAACTGGTGAGTACACACAATATACTTTTTTCCAGATAAAATACGCAAAATCCCCATAACTATCCCTAAATATTTGTCATATGGATATGTGTGAAGAATTTCTCAGGTACTCAAGAGCGAGTTCGAAAACAGTCATAGAAAACAGCTATCGGTGTTCGAGCCATTGAGGTATCATTAAACAGTCAAACCGGCCATAGTGGCCACCTCTGTTAAGCAAGCAACCTGTCTTAAGCAAGAAATCATTCAAATCCTGAAAAAGGTGAATGCATTAATAACCACCTGTATTAAGCAAGCACCTGTCTTAAGCAAGCACATTCTGATCATCCCTGAGGTGCTTGCTTAACACAGGTTGGACTGTAATTGTTTCTGCACTGGTTTTTATAGAAAAAAAGGCAAACAGGCAGCATAATATCATTATCCTGGCATAATTACTTAATTCATAAGATGTGTAATTGCAGAATCTTTTCAACATTATCTTAACAGGAGAAACCATAGAGAAAAGTGGCTTTTACAATAATAATAATAATAATAATAATATACTTTATTTTACGAGGGTAACACAATTAGTACGAGCAACAACTAATCTCCCTTGTGGCCCTCAACAAGGGGTTACATAATGGTCTTATTTCTGCTCAGTAGTATAGATTGTAGGTACTCTTTAGAACCGCCTCTAACAAGCACCCACAATCTATGCTTGAAGCAGAAATAAAGAAAAACGATGCGAGGGCTACTAACTTCTGAACCTAATCTCTTCATCAGCGACACTAGTTTTCACAATTACCATGATCATCCCGTTAACATGTACATGCAATGAAAACCCTTGTTAACCCCACTTTATATAGAGTAAAGCGGGGTTTACCAGGCTAGTCATCTTGTAATTTCTGCTCTAAAGCATAGACTTTGGGTGCCGATTAGTTAAAATGTTATTTTATTTGTATACATATAACATTACAATAGACAAAAACATTATGCGCCCCCGCCCATAGGGGCTTTGTAATGTTTTGTGACTGTTGCAATGACAAGTCCATTGGTTTGGTTTTTTGTTGTTTTATTTAAGCATCTATTCTACTCTAAGTTCCAACCAAGTATCCCATGTGCTCGCATATAATTACTGACGAGCGACTGCTCATGAATACGAAGCTCCGCCTATTATAAATCTCATTGGCAGCTAGTAGATTACCGTAAACACCACACCTTTCTCCCTTTTGAAATAAATTTCTCATATAAATTTGCTTTGGCATAGCATGTTACTGATAAAATCTGACAGAAATAATTGCTCATGAAAATGTTAGGTACATATTTCAACAAAACCTGACAAAATAATTATTTGCAGAGCTTAGAATTCACGGAAATTTATGCAACATGTCAAATAAGAAAACAAAACCCGCAGATTTATGACTGAACTGCGGATAGATTTTAAATGTTCTGTATATTTAACATTTCGTGTGGGTCTGGTTAACAGTTTATTTTCCTCATTGTACACCATTTCTGAATCTCACTGGCGTTTTTATCGTCTGTCTGTCTCTCAAATTAATTCACCGTGGTTCAAGTCTGTGAGAGTTTGTTTGTTTATTGCCTGATGCAAAATAAGGTCTGACATGACACACATTACGGTAACGAATGTCGCCACTATTTGATTGCAGCTTCAAGGAAGTGTAATTTTGACTAACAACCCTGTAAATTTTGTTGTCCCAGTTTGAAAGTATTTTACCTTTTGTTTGTTTTAGAATTAAAACTGGTTGTCCCACAGAAAACTTTCTGTATGTAATTGGTTTTGCCTTGTTAGCATGGTATTTGATTTTCTCTTTTTGTTTTTTGTCTTGTGTCTTCAGTTTATTGGGTACTTTAAACTGTGGCATTTCAGGTAATTTTGTCCTAATGGGTCGGTTTAGTAATGCCTCGGCTGGGCTGAAATTTGTTGTCGAATGGGTTGTGGCACGGTAATGTAGTAGAAATGTCTGTAACTCTGTGCGCCAGTTTTTATTTTCTGCGATAGCAGACTGTACACACTTTTTCAATGAACGGTTGAAGCGCTCAATTTCCCCATTTTGGCGAGGAAAGAATGGCATGGAGTAAGAATGCTTAATGCCGTTTTCTTTGAAAAATAACTCCATTTCCGCGCTTACCATATTTTGTGCATTGTCTGTGCGTATTTCTAGCGGATATCCTAGAACTGAGAACCATTTTCTCAAGTGACTGATCATTGTTTGACTGGTGATTGATGTGATAATTTCTACGAGCGGGAAGCGCGAGTAATAGTCAATCACGGCAAGGATATAGTATTTGTTTTCAAACGGACCTGTCAGGTCCATCCCCAATTGTTGCCAAGGACCATCTGGCAGTTTTGTCATTACGACTGGTGGTTCCCTCAGCGGTACGGATGTTACCTGACATGCATGACATGTTTTGACTTTGTTCAAAACATCATTGTCTATGTTAGGCCACCATACCTTTTCTCTAAGTAATTGTTTTGTTTTGACGATTCCTTGATGACTTCCGTGTGCCAATTCTAACACACGCCTCTGTAAGGATGTGGGTATGATTATTTTATTACCTTTAAGGATAACTGAGCCCTTGACGGTCAGTTCATTTTTTACTTGACGATAAGGTCTCAGAATATCTGATTTTCCCCATCTATTTCCCTGAATGCATTTTCGCACCTTGGCGAGAGTATCATCTGTTTCGCATTCTCTTTGCACTTCACCTAAGGTCAATGCAATGGGCAAGCTAGATTCCATTACATAATTAACATATTTCTCGGTGAGGTCACATGTTTCATTGTTCGATTCAGGAATCGGAGTGCGAGAAAGAATATCAGAGATATTTTCTGACCCCTTCAAGAATTTAACCGTGAAACTATACGGCTGTAGTTTCAAAACAAAGTTTTGAATTCGTGTGGGTGCTTGATGTACGCTGGTGAAAATTCTTTCAAGTGCTTTGTGGTCTGAATAAACTGTAAAATTCTGCATACCATACAGGTAAATGTGGAATCTTTGAATCCCAAATACTACCGCTAATGCTTCTCTTTCAGTTTGTGAGTAACGCCTCTCTGTCGGCGTGAACGTTCTACTTGCGTATGCAACTGGACGTACATCACCGTTTGATTGTTTTTGGTTTAATATTGCAGCTACGCCGCACGGACTTGCATCTACAATTAAATGTGTCTCGGCTGATGGATTGTAATAAGCCATGACCTCTGCGCTAATCAAACGCTGTTTCAACGTCTCAAATGCAGCTTGTTGCTCTGGTCCCCATTCCCAAGGAACATTGCCGCGCGTTAACTTACGCAAAGGTTCTGCAGTTGTAGCGTAGTTTCTTATGAATTTTGCACAGAACGTGACTAATCCTAGAAACGACAATACTTCATTTGCATTTTTCGGCGGTTCTGCGTCTCGAACGGCCTTCACTTTGGCTTCATCGATCTGAATGCCACTTTTTGACAAAACATGTCCCATGAATTTCAATTCTGATTTATTGAATTCACATTTGTTTTTGTTTAGCGTCAAATTCTTTTCGCGCAATCTGGTGAGAACCATTTTCAAGATCTTGTCGTGGTCTTCTTGGTTATCTGCATAGATAATTATGTCATCGACTATGTTCTTGCAGTTAGGTATGTCTTGCAAGATTTGTTGCAAAATGCGCTGAAATAATTCTGACGCAGACGAAATTCCATAGTTTAGACGTTTGTACTTGTATAGACCCTTATGACACACAAAGGTCGTTATGTACCTACTGCTTTCGCTGAGAACGATCTGGTGAAACGCCTCAACGAGGTCTAATCGGGAAAATATGCTTGCTCCGTTCATTTGCTGGAGAGTACTATCAATATTTGGCATTGGAAATCTTTCTCTCATAATTGCCTTGTTGGCTTGACGCATATCGATTGCTAATCTTACGCTATTGTTTTGTTTTGGTACCGGAACTACATTTGACACCCAAGGTGTGGGCCCTGTCATTTTTTCAATTATGTCATTTCTCTCTAACTCATCTATCTTATCTTCAACTTGTTTTTTCATCTTAAATGGTATTTGACGCAACGGCTGTGCAACAGGTGTCACTGACTTATCTATCTGTAAGTCTAACTGAAAATCTTTCAGTCGGCCGGTCCCTTTAAACCTATCCTCAAATGACCTTATTATCGAGTCTGTGTTTTCATGCGAAATATTGATTTGTTCTAGTGATAAACAATCATTGCTTATGCCGATGTGCAGTAAACCTAACTCGGTAGCTGATTTGCGGCCAATTAATGGTTTACCTGTGCCTTTGACTACCTGAAGTAGAAGTAAAACAAAGATCAGGAATTGATACAATTAACTTACTCCACCCATAAAAGACACCAAAGGGAAAGAAATACAAACATTAAGCGACCAGACCATAATGGAAACCTAAACAAAGGAAGGCCATATGGACAGTTACTTTCCCACAAAATGGCCATATGGCCATCCAAAATTAAAAGACACAAGTGATACACACAGTAAGTAACAAACAAAAACATAAATAAATCGCCACAGAAGAGCCGCCTTGGAACGGTCAGTGGAAGACCCCCACCGGGGGGCTCAAATCGACCCCACGCGGCCACAATCCTCGCCCTTACTTCCGTCGCGATTTAGACAAATAATTTGTTCAGTCCGCATGAAGGCCTCCTAACTCATCAGTGCAACATCTCCGTGAACACAGAAATCAAAGAACCACAGAGGTGAGACAACGGTGAGGATTCGACAGCAAGAAACCACTGAAATGCTGGAGCAAAAGAAAACCAACTGTTAGACTCCGATGAGCCCGACCAGAGACAGAGCATCAGGCACCAACCAACATTATCTCTTTAATTTTCAATAAGCCTTTACGTTGGAGCCGTCATAGAATCTGAGGCCTGACCCACCGGCGTGCAATTAAAGAGGGAAGCAAAGTTGCCAACCGTGATTGGGTTAACTACCATGCATGCAGTCTGTCGTATAATATCCATGTTGTACCCAATCTTTTTATATCGAAGAATGATTTTACGAAATTGGGTGCTGAAGTCATTGCGGTTATATATTTTTCTGAATTTATATACTAAGTCACCATAAAATTCGGGTTCCGATAGACCTTGTTGCAGAAGAGATTTAAGTCCAATATTGAATTTTGAAATTAAATCAGAATGGCGTCTATAAAATTTTGAAAAGGCTTTGAAATCAGAAATAAATTATTGGTTTAGACTCATTCTAGACAGGTTTTTAATTATTTGGACCCCATTTTGATTTATATCACTCTGAATCGACTGCCTATTCGAAATTCGCAAAATTGCAGTACGTTTCCTCTGGCTTTCTTTGCCGGATCATTACAGGGTCACTGATGAGGCTTTATTAGCCGAAACTACGTAGTATGGCCCATCTTCTTTCTTATCAATGTTTTCATTGCTCTTAAAGGAACTCATTTTTGATTTTTATTTGCGTAGTTTATGGTACCGATAACCCTGATTAAGAAGTTTAGCCGTTAATAATTTATTACGAGTGTTGAAGTCAGTTACATGACTACACACTCTAGCAAATCGAATTAATTGCGAAATATAAACGCCATAGGATGGCGCACGAGGAACATCACCATCCAAAAAAGGAAAATTTACAATCTCAAAATCAAAGTCATCGCGTTTATCATAAATTTTGCACGAAACAAATCCATCTACAATAGATAGATGTAAATCCAAAAACGGGGCCTCGGTATCAGAAGAATTTGCTTTATTTAACTGAAGTTCTAGGGGGTAAATCTGACTGATCAAACCATCAAAATAGGTATTATCAATATTTAATAAATCATCTAAATATCTAGAAGTAGAGCTAAAAGCTTCAATAATTTCAGATTGGTTATCAATGGAAAGCGACAAAATGAAGTCTCTTTCATAACAATACAAGAACAGATCAGCCACAAGAGGTGCGCAATTAGTACCCATCGGAATACCCACAATTTGTCTAAATAACTTAGTACCGAATCTAATATAAATATTGTCAAGTAGAAAGGTGAGGGCATCACACACTTTCTGACATGACCAAAGTGTATAATTCTTATGCTCTTTAGAAGTGAAAAATGCATTTCTGACATTACATGCAAGATAGAGAGAATCTTCTCTGTGAAAAGCCCATTCAATTAAATCATTAAGCTTTTCTTTTATAAGATTATGAGGAAATGTAGTGTAAAGAGAGGAAAAATCATAGGTAGACAGACTAGAAGCACGAAACTGTCTAGATTTCAATTTATTTAAAACCTCATTCGAATTTTTTATAGACCAAAACAGATTTCTTCCTGATCTTTCAAAGACTTTATCACAATATTTAATTACATGCGTTTTAATAGCAGTAAGACAGGAAGTTAATAATTTAGAAAGTTCAGTGGTAGTGCAAGAACTTGAATTTGCAATAAACCGTGCTTTGTAAGGTTTTTTATGAAGTTTTGGTAACCAGTATAGCGTAGGAAGCTTGTCTTGGCCTTCGTTAACACACACAGCAAACTTGGTGGCTGAAAGACAAACATGTTTATCTACTATAGCTCTCTCTTCAGCCAAAGGCTGAAGTTCATAGGCCTTAGTACCACCAAGCTCCTGCTTAAGCGTGTTAACATAGTGGAGCCGTCACACAACGACGACGTTGTTAGCGGCCTTGTCTGCAGGGGCCAAAACAAACTTCTTATGAAATTCTTGAATACCTAGTTTAAGATGACGTAAAGACGTCTTGGGCTTAGGAGGTAATAAGTTAGTATTTTGAGAATAGAAAGAAATGCGTTTATTCACTAGTCTTAAAATGCTAAGTTTCCAGTCCTTTAGGGCTTTATACTCAACATACTCTCGCTTACACCATCGATTACCGAATTCATTCAAGGAAGCAGCGATTTCATCTCTACATTTACTGAAATCAATTTTAGAAGGAAACCGATATTTCGGTCCTTTAGAAATTATATTCCTTATCCTAGAATCAGGAATAATTTTCAAATTGCCAGTAATTACATGACCAGCAGCAGGATAGCAATACTTTGAGTTTTTACAATCACATGAATCAGGAGTATTAGTATCAATATCAAGATCTGAAACAAGTTTATTGAAATTAAAAATGATAGATCTAACAGGTTTGTTATATTTATAGCAAATTATAGGTGTTTCAGTATTTTGAAAATAAGCAGGAATGGAAGAAAGCACCGATCTCTCACGGAAGATACTGGGCAAATCTATAAAATCCATACCCTTATTAATGAAGGATATTTTGAAGAAATGACGTTTATGATTAATTTCAGAATCAATGTAAGGACGGAGAGTATGCTGAGTATAGCCTCTAGTTAAGAGAGCCGCATCATATAACTGATGAGAACTATCGTAGAATTTATTCGCCTCGGTGTCCAGAAGACGTAAAACAGAAACGGGTAATGAACTTAAAAATGAAAGCATAGAGTGGCGTCCATGATTTAATAATATAATTGACAGTCACTTCAGTCTAGTATTGTTTCGTTTAAACGCACGTGATTTACGTTTAAAGTTACCATTTTTCCTGGTGCCGTGAGATCTAGTTCTGCGTTTTCGACATTCCAGGAGTGAGAAAATATCAAAGTCCGGCATTCTGGAAATATTACCCTCATGATAAATGTTGTCATTAAATCCCAGTGGAAAAGGGGTCTGTAAAAATTTAATCCATTTCAGTTCAGCTTCATGTCTTTTGATTATTTTGAATCTAGATGTAGAATTTGCATCGTAATAAAGTTTTTCCACTGGTTGTATAATAATGTTACTTACAGAATGACCTGTACGTCGAAAGTGACGGTACAAGAAAGTGTCAGTTTTCTTAGGCTTACTCATTCTACGATAATGCTCGTTCAATCTAGTTTTAAGCATGCGGTTAGTTTGACCGACGTACTGCATATTACAGTTTTCAGCACGTCAAGTAATTAGATAAATTAAATCTGTAGACTGTCATGTCAAATCAGACATGTTAACTACAGAGAAGCGTCTACCGTTTACAGATGAAGTAACGGTAGACGCAGTGCTTAAATGCGAACAACATCTGCACCTCTTGGCATTGCACTTAGAAATACTAGGATACATTCCACTTCTTTTCCACGGATTAGTATATTTTCGAAGGATGGGTGATTTGAGAGGAGATAGTCTTATACGAAGACTACTCCCAAAAACATTGGTATTGCCTGCTCCTTTGAGATTAACTGAAGTTACAGAAGACAAATTTAAGGGTCTAACCAATACCGAAGGCAACATAGTATTAAAGTTCTTAATAGAATGGGGAATCCGTACAGAAGAAGCAGAGTGTAACCTAAGGGGTGATATTGATATTTTAAATGTATTTGTAATACTCATTTTGGATAATAAGGTTGTGATACCGTCAAAACTAAAGCGATGTTCATACCGGATATTAAATAAATAAAATTACTGAAGAAGATTCCTTCGAATAGAAGGAAGGTACAACAAAAGCCCACAAAACATCCTAGTCTACTTAAAGTACAGGGATGTCAAACAAGCAGTTGTTATACAACGAGGAACGAACATCGGTTTAATAATGACCTTCAACAGGTATCTAAAGGATGTCAATTGATGGAACAGTGAAAAGCAATTGCATAAGCAATCCCTGAGGATTGGAAAAATAAGAGCATTAAATGCATGTACGGGGAGACCTTTTACAGCCGCCACACGGCACAAACAAAACAGCCCTGATATGCAAAGTAGAAGTAAAACAAAGATCAGGAATTGATACAATTAACTTACTCCACCCATAAAAGACACCAAAGGGAAAGAAATACAAACATTAAGCGACCAGACCATAATGGAAACCTAAACAAAGGAAGGCCATATGGACAGTTACTTTCCCACAAAATGGCCATATGGCCATCCAAAATTAAAAGACACAAGTGATACACACAGTAAGTAACAAACAAAAACATAAATAAATCGCCACAGAAGAGCCGCCTTGGAACGGTCAGTGGAAGACCCCCACCGGGGGGCTCAAATCGACCCCACGCGGCCATATGGAAGCAAAACTCTATCTCATGCTGAGAGCTTCCGATTTGCACTTTTAATTTTGTTTTACCTAGCAAGTCTAAAGGAGTTTTGCTTCCATATGGGTATATTTTAGCATGTGATTTTGAGAGGTAGTTTTCTGTGGTTTTAACCTGTTCATATGTTGATTTGTCAATTACATTAGTTGAAGCCCCACTGTCAATCAAAATATCAATTAATTTCCCCTCTACAGGTAATGATAAAGTGGCGTCATTCTTACATTGTAGCACAAATAATTCCTCTCTCTCACCCCCAGCTCCCTCATTATTTTCCGAAAGAACATGCACTTTTTTCACTTTTGATTTGCACATTTTCGCAACGTGTCTTTTTCCCCCGCACGCATAACACGTGGCGTCCTTTGTTTTTTCACACGATTTTCCGTAATGTCCGCTTTCGCCACATCGATAGCAAACGGCTGTTGTGTCCCCCTGTGTTCTTCTGTTCGGTGGGTTGAATCTCTGGCCTGTAGGTTTGGTTGCCGGTCGTAGTTGTGTGGTCTAGCCCCACGGTTTCTATTGCGACCTGATTTGCTGTGTCGCACCCGGTTGACTTCTTCGTTGTTTGTCCCGACATTTGCTGAACTTTCGTCGGGTATCTCCATGCGCTTGGAATGTGTTTCACTTAGTTCATGGGTACGTGATATTGTTTGTACCTTATCCAAGGTTAATTTGTCTTCTTCAAGTAATTTTTTCCTCAGTTTTGCTGAGTAGCAGGAGTTCACAACTTCGTCACGGACCATTTCGTGTTTGTCTGTGAAGTCGCACGACACTGCTAATTTCGACAATCTTACAATGTAATTGTCAATTGTTTCGTCAGCACTTTGTTTCGCTTTATGGAACACATGTCTCTCATACGCGATATTTTTCTTAGGTTCGAAATAGGTAGAAAGTTTGTTGACAGCGTCTTCATACGTTGTACCCTGGTCTTCAAACGTTTCAAATATATCTTGCACTTCATATCCCGAAATATGTAATAGTAATGCACGTTTCTGTTCGTCCTTTGTTATGTTTGCTGCTTTTATGTAGTATTCAAACCGTTTGAGATATTGTTCCCAAGCTTTGTTCAGGTTAGTGTGTTCCCCTGACACTTTAAATCGCCCCGGACTGGATAGATCAAGCTTTGCCGCCATTTTTTTTCTAACACTTTGGTTTAGTATCGGAATTTAATCCAGTTCATTGTTTTTATTTTCATATTTGTTTTTTGACTATTACAGTCAAATTACATCCTTGTATTAAAACACATTATGTAACATTGTTTCTTTTCTTTTTTATCCCTTTCTCGTCGCCATTGTAATGTTTTTTGACTGTTGCAATGACAAGTCCATTGGTTTGGTTTTTTGTTGTTTAATTTAAGCATCTATTCTACTCTTAAGTTCCAACCAAGTATCCCATGTGCTCGCATATAATTACTGACGAGCGACTGCTCATGAATACGAAGCTCCGCCTATTATAAATCTCATTGGCAGCTAGTAGATTACCGTAAACACCACAGGCTTGAAGAAATATATGGGCTGCATGATGCTTCCACGCAGAGCTGAATCCGGCCCGCACACTAGTACTGGTAAACCGCTTAGAGGATCTAAGCCTGTCAAGGAACCGCGGTGCGAGGCGGACCGTCCATGCTAATAAACCCTATTGGTTTCATTGGGCGACAGGGCTTTAGATGTCATTTCAACCTCAAATCAAACAAACAAATAAACAAAAACACGTCACAATACATCAATACATACAAATGGGATCCAGAAGAAAGTAGAAGTAAAACAAAGATCAGGAATTGATACAATTAACTTACTCCACCCATAAAAGACAACAAAGGGAAAGAAATACAAACATTAAGCGACCAGACCATAATGGAAACCTAAACAAAGGAAGGCCATAAGGACAGTTACTTTCCCACAAAATGGCCATATGGCCATCCAAAATTAAAAGACACAAGTGATACATACAGTAAGTAACAAACAACAACATAAATAAATCGCCACAGAAGAGCCGCCTTGGAACGGTCAGTGGAAGATTTCCACTGGGGGGCTTAAATCGATTTTACGTGGCCACAGTCCGCATGAAGGCCTCCTAACTCATCAGTGCAACATCTCCGTGAACACAAAGTCGTTGACTTTTTTTTAAATCTGGATACCGATTAGAATCGCCTCATTGAGGCGGTTACACATAGATTGTGGGTACTCATTAGAACCGCCTCATTGAATCGGTTGTAACGAGTACCCACAATCTATAATTCTGATTAACGCCATTGTTGGAGCCTTCTATTATAGCATAGGCATGTTACCGTAATGGTTTAAGGATAAAAGATTAAAAAATTTAAACTTCTTTTTTTTTAAAACCCTTTGCCTTCATGTGTTTTTTTCCCCACTAATGTAAATAAATCATGATAACAAGCTCTGGAGCCTGTCAGTGAAAAGTTATAAAAACAAACTTCTCACCCATATCTGACAATCATCTACAGGAAAGGAGATGTTGCATTGATGAGTTAGGAGGCCTTCATGCGGACTGAACAAAATATTTGTCTAAATCGCGACAGAAGTAAGGGCGAGGATTGTGGCCACGTAAATTCGATTTAAGCCCCCAAGTGGAAATCTTTCCACTGACCGTTCCAAGGCGGTTCTTCTGTGGCGGTTTATTTATGTTGTTGTTTGTTACTTACTGTGTGTATCACTTTTATTTTGGATGGCCATATTGCCATTTCGTGGGAAAGTGACTGTCCTTATGGCCTTCCTTTGTTTAGGTTTCCATTATGGTCTGGTAGCTTAATGTTTGTGTTTCTTTCCCTTTGATGTCTTTGATGGGTGGAGTAAGTTAATTGTATCGATTCCTGATCTTTGTTTTACTTCTACTTTTACGAATATATGACGGTTCCAGCGTAAAAACATAGATGGAATTTTATTTTATTTTAGTATTCTTTATATTGGTTGGCGCCTGATGCTCCGTCTTTGGTCGGGCCCCTCGGAGTCTAACTGTTGGTTTTCTTTTGTTCCAGCAATTAATTCTGTTGTTGTATGCTGTTGAGTCCTCAACCTTGTTTCATCTCTGTAGTTTTTTGATTTGTATGTTCTCGGAGATGTTACACTGATGAGTTAGGAAGCCTTCATGCGGACTAAACAAAATTAGTGTATACCGCGACAGAGGTAAGGGCGAGGATTATGGCCATGTAAAATCTATTTAAGCCCCCCAGAGGAATTCTTTACACTGACCGTTCCAAGGCGGTTCTTCTGTGGCGGTTTATTTATGTTGTTGTTTGTTACTTACTGTGTGTCTTTTTATTTTGGATGGCCATTTGGCCATTTTGTGGGAAAGTAACTGTCCTTATGGCCTTCCTTTGTTTAGGTTTCCATTATGGTCTGGTCGCTTCATGTTTGTGTTTCTTTCCCTTTGGTGTCTTTGATGGATGGAGTAAGTTAATTGTATCGATTCCTGATCTTTGTTTTACTTCTACTTTGCAAGTTAGAGAAAAATATAACAAACAAGAGGGCCATGATGGCCCTGGATCGCTCACCTGATCCATATTGTACAAACGGAATTGTGGGTAATATATGGTGGTGTGGAGGGTTTGAGCAATTTTGGTTGGACCCAAAGACCATTTCTGTGAAATTAATTCAAAATCAGTCTGCCTGTTTAGGAGCAGAAGTCATTTTGAGAAGTACATGTAGAAGTCATTTTTGATGAAATGACATCTCAATCCCTGCTGCCCAATGAAACCAATGGGGTTTAAATGCACAGATGGTTCCACTCGCACCACTTTGCCTGGACAGGCTAAGACCTTCAAAGTGGTTTACCAATACTCCTGTAGAAGCACCTTGCAGCCAAGGTGGGTTGGGGCCAAAACTTTCAAAAGCCATCTGTCTCTAAAAGGAAGCAATTTTATAGGAATGTTCCATGAGTGACCCTCTAACAAAATTGCTCAAAATATTTTGCTTAACTGAGCATGATGGCCACCTCAGCTAAAAACCTCAAACCTCATTCCTGTCAAATAATTTCATAATCCATCAACTGGTTAAGGAGAAGAAGTCGTATAAAGGTTTTTCTATTTTTAGCTCTGGCAGCCATCTTGTTCACCAGAGCCGAACGGTTTGAGCAATTTTGATAAAGGGTCACCCAAGGAACATTCCAGTGAAATAATTTCAAAATCCATCCACTGGTTAAGGAGAAAAAGTTGTTTAAAGGTTATTCTATTTTAGCTCTGGCGGCCATCTTGTTCACCCGAGTGGGAACAGTTTGAGCAATTTTGGTAGAGGGTCACCCAAGGAACATTCCTGTGAAGTAATTTCAAAATCCATCCACTAGTTAAGGAGAAGAAGTCGTTTAAAGGTTTTTCTGTTTTTTAGCTCTGGCAGCCATCTTGTTCACCAGAGCGGAACATTTTGAGCAATTTTGGTAAAGGGACGCCCAAGGAACATTCCAGTGAAATAATTTCAAAATCCATCCACAGGTTAAGGAGAAAAAGTCGTTTAAAGGTTATTCTATTTTTAGCTCTGGCGGCCATCTTGTTCACCCCAGTGGAACGGTTTGAGCAATTTTGGTAGAGGGTCACCCAAGGAACATTCCTATGAAGTAATTTAAAAATCCATCCAATAGTTAAGGAGAAGAAGTCGTTTAAAGGTTTTTCTATTTTTAGCTCTGGCGGCCATCTTGTTCACCCGATCGGAACATTTTGAGCAATTTTGGTAGAGGGTCACCCAAGAAACTTTCCTGTGAAGTAATTTCGAAATCCATCCACTGGTTAAGGAGAAGAAGTCGTTTAAAGGTTTTCTATTTTTAGCTCTGGCGGCCATCTTGTTCACCCGAGTGGAACGGTTTGAGCAATTTTAGTAGAGGGGTACCCAAGGAACATTCCTGTGCAATAAATTCAAAATCCATCCACTGGTTAAGGAGAAGAAGTCTTTTAAAGGTTTTTCTATTTTTAGCTCTGGCGGCCATCTTGTTCACCTGAGCGGAACGATTTGAGCAATTTTGGTAGAGGGTCACCCAAGGAACCTTCCTGTGAAATTATATCAAAATCCTTGCACTGGTTAAGGAGGAGAAGTCGTTTATAGGTTTTTCTATTTTTAGCTCTGGCGGCCATCTTGTTTACACGAGCGGAATGATTTGAGCAATTTTGGTAGAGGGTCACCCAAGGAACCTTCCTGTGAAATTATATCAAAATCCTTGCACTGGTTAAGGAGGAGACGTGGTTTATAGGTTTTTCTATTTTTAGCTCTGGTGGCCATCTTGTTCACACTAGCGGAACGATTTGAGCAATTTTGGTAGAGGGTCACCCAAGGAATATTCCTGTGAAATTATTTCAAAATCTGTCAAGCAGTTTTGGAGAAGAAGTTGTTTAAAGCAAAAGTTGACGACGGACGGACGCACGCACGGACGACGGACGACGGACAAAGACCGATCACAAAGGCTCACCTTGAGCACTTCGTGCTCAGGTGAGCTAAAAATGGAAGAATAAGCACAAGCAGGCTGATTCTAATAAACGTCAGGATCAATTTTTATACTATGCACCGACGTAGATGTGACGTTGCATAAACACCATGTCGTCACATCGACGTTGATGTGACGTCACAATTACGTCAAGTGCCTGCTGGGAAGGTTCAACTAGCGGACCTCTATAAAACATGCGATTTTACATTCCATTTTGCACATCATTAGTAGGCACATGATAATTCCGTATATTATCGACTTTAATAGTTGAGAGCAACCCATTGAACTTGTTGAACGCCCCTTGTTCACTTAGCCTTTGGGTATTGACTTACACTGTACAGAATTACAAGCTTTTTTGTTTGTTTGTTTGTTTGATTTGAGGTTTAAGTCCCCGCCAACACTGTATAGGTCATTTTGGAGACGTTGCTTCCAATTTTGTGAGACATTTAGCCGACATTGAGGTGAAATATGACATCTCAAGCCCTATCGCCCAATGAAACCAATAGGGTTTATAAGGATGGACGGACCGACTCGCACCGCTTTGCCTGGGCAGGCTTAGATTTATTAAACAAGGCTTACTTGATCATTGCATTCACATCAGTCTTACCAAATTTCTTTCAAATGAAACAAGCTTTGTAATATTGTAGCGCAAGCAATAATTTATGGTGAAACATGGCATATTAAGTCACATAATTTAGACACCATTTTGTGTTAAATTGACTAGGTTGTAGTTATGTAGTAGTTACTTTTCTGCAGCAGTATACACATTTTCAACCAATCGCAAATTACAATTTATTCAATCGAGATTAATATCAATAAGTAGGTCAAAAGCCAGCTTATACAGCTACGCCGAAAAACAAAGAGAGAAGAAGTAAAGAAAGGGTCTGGGGCCAGACTAATTAAGGACCATCAGTGCCGTTTACTTTCTTAAAATTGGGTAGTAAAAACATAAGTGATAAATACAAAGAAAGAGTCAAAATTATATGCTGTTATTAAACACGTGTCTGATCAGTGTCTTCACTGTTTGCTTCCCAGCAGGCACGAGTCACTAGGGCAGCGTCAAATCAACGTCGGTGCATGACTTTACCCCCGATGTAGATATGACGTTGCATAAATGTTGTCATGTAGTACCGACGTTGATGTCACGTTGCAGAAATGTTACGACGTATGGCATATTCATAACAATACAAAAAACAGCAACAAAAACACACACACACACACAAAAAAAAATAATAAATAAATAAACAAACATGAAAACACCTGTCAAACGTAAATTTTACTGTCTAGCATTTTTCTTGGAATACAGTAAGACAAACAAATATGGCCATAAATAAACATAAGAACCATGTAGTTATATCTCTCATGCTTAGCTGCACATCACAACAATGGTCGTCTGCTTTGCTGTCTGTTAGTTACTTTCAAACATTGTGGAGCCAGATCAGACGGTTGCTCAAGGAGCAGATGGCAGTCTGGTCAGGGACCACATTGTTTACATGTATGCTTAAACTTAACGAAAAGTAGCAGACGACATAAACAGATGACAGCTTTAGGGTTAAGAATAAATATGGTGCAACTTTTATTAAATGTCAAGAAGATAGATAGAGAAGCGCTTTGGAGCGCTTTGGTGCCGTGGTAGCGCATCGGATTTGTCATCAAGAGGTTGCGGATTCGAGCCTCATGCTGACCAAAGTGTTTTGCCCTTGAGCACGGCACATCATCCACATTGCTTAAAAAAAGTACTGGTTACCACCAAGGAAAAATTGGCCATTTTGTGGGAAAGTAACTGTCTTTTTGGCTTCCCGCTATTGATGTTTCCATTAGGTCTGTTGTTTCATGTTTGTGTTTCTTTCTCTTTGGTGTCTCTGATGGGAGCTGTGGGTTGATTGTATCGATTCCTGATCATTGCCTCAACTTCTATTTTCTATTTCGTAATGCTCAGATGTGAGCGAATAGCAGTAATAGGAGAAAGAAAGAAAAAAAGAAACAGGGCCGTAATCGGACGAGCAAAAGCAGTTAAGCTATCAATGTTCACATTTAGTTTTCATAGAAATCAAAAATGAATTCCTTTAAGAGCAATGAAAACATTCATAAGAAAGAAGATGGGTCATACTACGTAGTTTCGGCTAATAAAGCCTCATCAGTAACCCTGTAATGATCCAGCAAAGAAAGCCAGAGGAAAATGGGGTCCAAATAATTAAAAACCTGTCTAGAATATGAGTCTAAACCAATAATTTATTTCCGATTTCTCAGAATATTCACGCTGATCTCAAAGGACCAAAAGTAAAATATAAACTGCACTATGGTTGATGTACGGGGAGACGTTTTACGGCCGCCACACGGCACAACACCAGCTGCAGTGAAGGCAAATAAAAATAAAAAATGAGTTCCTTTAAGAGCAATGAAAACATTCATAAGAATGAAGATGGGTCATACTACGTAGTTTCGGCTAATAAAGCCTCATCAGTAACCCTGTAATGATCCAGCAAAGAAAGCCATAGGAAACCTACTGCAATTTTGCGAATTTCGAATAGGCAGTCGATTCAAAGACTGATATTAATCAAAATGAGACTTTATTGAAACTTGGTTTAAAAACAGCTCAGCATATAATTATTTATAACCTGAAAACATGAGTTGTTTTTCACTATTAGCACCTGGCATAAGAGGTTTTCAGTAGGACAGCTACGTGTGTATACACATTCGCCGCATAGATGCAGAGGATTTCGTTTTTAAATTAGCTGCGCAACGTATATGCGCCCAAAAAAAATCCGGCCAATAACCTCAAAGCTAGCTTAATATAGAGCGAGCGAGGGGAGGTAACTACCAGAAACTTGTCTTGTCGGTGAATTGTCTTGTTCCCATCTGGAAAGACATGTAAAAGTGATCACGATTGGTCCCAATACGAGACACGGAAATTCATTGGTCGATAAAAAAAATCCCGGGGGATAGAAACCAAAACAGAAAGCAAAAATCGTACAAATGGCACTGCCGGCTGGATCTGGAATTCCACCGAAATCCTGGCAGCCCCAAAACGTTACACTGGATACTTCGTAAGCCTCAACCCATCCGTTTGATAACTCGTAAAACGTCGCGGGACGTTTCGGTCCTGAGTCGTTTCGGACCCTGTATCGTTTCGGCCTGAGTCGTTTCGGTCCAATTTTTGGGGTGGGTCGTTTCGGCCCGGGCTGTATCCCGGTTTAGGTCCAGATGGACTTAAAGTTTCAGGACATAGATCAGGGTTAGACGCTTTATTCCGATTTATTCCGTAAATATTTTTATTTCATATGAGTGCGAAAACAATTCTGGCCAATAAGAATAAACCACTAAAAACAAACTTTGTTTGAATCACTAGCCTGGTTTCCCATGGTACCAAGGTAGTTAATGTTACAGTATAAATATTTCAAAGTTGGAGCTTTTCAGCACTAAAATATTTTTATGTTGAATTGATATAGGGTCTCTTCTTACAATTAAAGAGGAGTACTGAACACAGTGCTTCAGTTTGTATTTATAAACCTATCAGATATGTACCGAGGTAGAATTTTCTTGTGCCAAAAGGCGTTCCCATGGTACCAAGGTAAACAGAAAAGTGGCAAATGTAGCAAACCAATTTGACTAGGAATACATTTAAGGTGGCCGACCTTAATTTCGGTTGCGCAACGTTCTGCGCATTGCCGTCAATCGGCACTGTAACGACATTCACTTTTTAAGTGGTATTTATAATTTCCGTCCGAAAGTGTGTCATCTTTCCATAACGGCAGTTACAGTTAAATTTGTAAAGTGTATAGATCTAAGTATTAGATCAGAATCAGAATTGTTTACTGGTGACCCGTCCTTAGTCAATCCCTCAACAGGACAACATGTTGAATGCCATACTATATCTCCTTTAAAGTACAATCCATTTGCCAACCTGTTTGTTTACGCTTGCAACACACGTAAATGATAGTTCTTTGGATATACGTTTACACATGGCATGTGTGTAAACTTTTAGTTTGCTGTGACGTAATCATATTTATGATGTCATGATAAACGGCCGATGGATTGAATCAAAGTCCGCAAGCTACTGATTTTTTTTGTTGTTGTTGTTGTTGTTGATTAAGCTGGCTGAGAACTGGCAAGTATGCCCGTAGAATGAATCATTCTGTCTGCATAGGCCTACTACTAAATTTTATTGTGGTCGAGAACTGCTGGCAGTCTCTCTCTCTCTCCATTCTCTCTATCTCTCTCTCTCTCTCTCTCTCTCCATTCTCTCTCTCTCTCTCTCTCTCTCCGCAGTGATTTTTTTACCCCTGCGTCCTGCGTCCAGGACGCACAAATAGGACTGAGGACGCACGATCATAAAATATGTGCGTCCGTCGGACGCAAATATTTTATGGGCGAAAAATCCAACTTTCGTTTTCACTGCTGTAAATATCGGCGGAAGTGATAAAATACCGCACTTTTACCGAACCTTCAACTGCCCAACGAGTCACCGAAAAATCGATACAGGTACAATTTAATGATCCAACCACAAGACGAGAATCCCCTCCATCCAAAATGAGCCCAAACTTTCACACAAGCAAGTTCAATGCGAACAACAAAGTTTTCCGCAATCCAAATCGCCGCCCACAAACCAACTCTACCATTTTTCTGCATGTGATCGGTAAATGTGTCAAATGACGTCATCTGATGCCAGCAACCCCGCACGTGTTTAATGCCATTGTTTTATTTTAATGGGCTGTATCCCGTTCTTAAAAAATTGTTTGGAACCGGTAAAAAATATTTTATCGATAGCTAAACGGTTGTGAATGGAGGTGGATAGAAAACAGCGCTTTGCACAGCCCCCGAATTATCCCCAGCAGCTCCAACAACAGCGTTAGACTTTTCCCGCCAAGCCGAGTGTCTGCTATTTGGCGCCAAAACATAACCATTCACGATCTGTTTTTATAATGCATCTACCGTTATAATGCATCTACCGTTAGATGTAGCTAATTGTCTGAGGTGCGAGTAAATCATTTTCACATTGATGGTGGATTAAATTTTATGACTGGAGAATAAACGCAAATTAGAGATATAATATTTTCACACCTCGTTCAAGTTGGCTTATCGCCAGAAATGAAAGACACGCACCGCAGGGCAATCATGTTTACTTGGCAATTATATGACAGGGATTAACAATAGTGTCATAATTGAACTGTTATAAATATACAGACGGTTTGTCGGTTTATTGTGATTTACTTACTCTAGTTTTACTGTATTTTAAAATCTCAAAAAGACTGACAGCTGTAGACGATTTTTTTTGCACTTGCCCGACCGGGCGTCCTAAGGTCAAAGTGCACCTGCCCGGCGCGATTTTGGGCTTGTACCGGGCGGCCGGGCAATGGATTTGTTAGCCCCTGAACCTAGATAGCTGGTATCCCAATCAGGGGAGGACATGTTTGTCGATAATGTTGCGGTGCGCATATATCGAAAACGAAAGTAGAAAACATAACGGAAAATAGACTAAAAAACGTACATTTTAGCAGGATTTCTTTTGGCTAGTAAACAACATAAGTTGATGATTGATTCTGTTCATTGCAAATAAAAGATACTAGACCGCATTATTTTTAACTATGAATAATGGCATTTTATACTGAACTGATCTTTTTTGTACTTCCTTTTTTTTCCCTCCAAATATCGGGACTCATACTTTCAGATTTGGGACGCAAAGTTTTTTGGTTGAGCGAGTCCCAGGACGCATAGTTGAAACTTTGTAAAAAAATCACTGTCTCCGGCAAGTCTCTTGGCTTTCTTTCTACTTATATACTGCGATCGGTCACATCTGATCAATACTCGCAGGGGTACATTACATACACACCAGGGGCAGTTGTTCAAAATTAACGACGTCGTTAGTTAACGTATCGTTAAAACTTTGATCATTTGCATATGCAAAAGCTGCTCATAATGTTTTCAGCGAAAATACCAAAATTTTAGATATTGTACTTTCTAGATCACTTAACAATATGACCACTAACGAGCTCGTTGAGCTAACGATGTTTTGAACAACTGGCCCCTGGTATGCAGGATGAAAGCCTACACAGTAATCCTGTAATTACGGTAGGGGTCTTTAACCTGCACAGGGCATAACTCTCCCTTCACATACGCCAGTTAACATCCCAATCCACATAACAGGACACTATCCCTGCAAATGATGCCAATGGAGCGTGCTCGGACACCGAAATTTTATCAAACCCAGGACCTCTAGCATCAGAGGCAAGTGCACTAACCACTGAGTTATCACCCTCGCACTCGGCATCACGAAAACACGCCTATCTAAGTTTAACCCCCTAAAACCACACTTTTATACAGTAAAACTGATGTTTACAGGAGTAAACATTATTCTTCTGATTTCTGTTACTCGTTTAAGCAGAACTGACAATTATGCCCGCAGAAATATGAAAAAAGCAGTTAAAAATTCTCGTTTTGTAGTGATAAAATTTTGTTATATTTGAGTAAATTTGTTTGTTTTGAGGTTAACGTCCCCGTCAACACTCTACAGGTCATTTTGGAAAATTGCTTCCAATTTCGTGGGACTTTTACCCAACACTGAGATGAAATGACATCTCAAGCCCTGTCGCCCAATGAAACCAATATGGTTTATAAGCATGGACGGTACGACTCGCACCGCTTTATCTGTGCAGGCTTAGATCAACTAAACGGTTTACCAGTACTCGTGTGCTGTCGGTTTCAGCTCTGCGTGGAAGCATCGTGCAGCCAATTTATTTCTTCAAGCCCCAATGGGCGGGGGCTATGATATATTTGAGTAGGCGGATTTAAAACACAGTAAGATCATTTATAGTTAAGAGAGAGAGAGCGAAAGAGTGAGAGAGATCTTGGTTAAAATACATCAAAATCTGGAACCGTAAAAGCTTTACGGTTAAATCCTAAACGAATGGATTGGAAACTAGAAATCACAAATTATTTCTCTCTCTCTCTCTCTCTTTTTGTTGTTGTTGTTTCTAGCTTAAAAGGCCTTCAGGAATATTTCGCTAAATTCGAGCCAATCATTAAATAGAAGTTGGTGTACGAGGGTCCTTCAAAAAGTTTTGTCACTAATAGGTTTCCCTAGTTTTATCGTACGTATTTCTGATAACGCATCATTGCATTTGAATAGCCTTTCAAATAGCCACCGATAACAGTTTATTTCTAGCAAATTGCTTTTATAATTACCTAGATTTATCAAATTTAAATGCATGCAGTCAAATACACTGACCAATTTACGAGTTACATTGTAAAATGGACAGAAAGACTGAAATTCGCAGCTAAATTATATGCCGTGTAAGGCTTTACATAGGTTGATGAATTGTGTGGCAAAAATGAACCTCTTATGAAGTCAAAGCGCACAATTTATCGGTGGGTCAAAGCTTTTAAAGCTGGTAAATAACCAACCAAAGATGATATCCATGTTGGTAGGCCAAAGACCTCCATCACCATGGCAACCATCGCTGCTGTAAAGGCAGCGATCAAAGAAGATGCGCGACTGTCAGTGAAAGAGATATCTTAATGCACTGGCTTATCAGAAGGCGGTGTACAAACCATTCTGACAAAGTACTGGGTTGAGAAAGATTTGCGCTAGGTTGGTGCCCCATTTGCTCACTGAAAGGCGAAATGGTATTATGTTGGTGTTTCTTTCCCTTTGTTGTCTTGAATGGGAGGTGTTAGGTAATTTTATCGATACCTATTCATTGTGTTTACTTCTGTATGGCAAATCATATGTAGATGCATGCCCTATCTGAGTGACACCTTTGTTTTAGTAAACAATTAACTTAACAAAAAGAGATTTTGACCAAAAAAAAAAAAGAAAAAAAAAAAAAAAAGATATTTTGCATGAAAAGCTTACTCTTATAACGACCCCCATTTTGTATGAACGACCTACTGTTTTTATTTGGTAGGTTTTGCAAAAAATATTTAGATATAATGCCTTTCTTAGTGATCATATCACTTATATAGCAGAAATTCCTATAATAATTTGAAAAATATATGTATATATGTTCATATTTTTCAGTTTATGTTTACTTTTGAAACGACCCACATTATCTTATTGGAAACATGTCAACCTGTTTTCATTTCATAGTTTTGCGTATTACATATAGATACATCACCTATCATGTCTTAGCTCAGAAGCAACTATAATTTTGGTGATGTTTTCAAAAAAATAAGTTTTGCCTGTTATGATAACTTTTGAAACGACCCTTTTTGCTTGAAATAACACTATAACCGAATTCTTTCATCACATTGCGGCAGATAATAAGCATAAATATCATCTATTTGCGTGGAGTTATAATTTCTAGCAAAACAGTTATTTTAATATAAGCGATCTTCACGAAAAAAGGTATTTTGCCTGCAATTTTTACTTTTGAAACGGCCCTCATTCTCTTATATGGCCGGTGACCCCCCATTTTTATTTCATGTTTTTGAATGCCGTATGAAAATATATAATTTAATTTAGTAAGTCCAAAATCTCTAGGGCAGAAGTCACTTTAATTTTCGCATTTGTGTCAAATTTTAGCGATTTTCCATTACAATCAATGCAAAATATGTGTAAAATGGCGTTACTTTTGGATTGACCCCCATTCTTTCCCAGTCTCGGTGACATGATATTTTTATGACTTTAATCTAAAGTTAAGTCTTTGCTGGATACTTTGTTATAATATAAGGAAATTCTCTAGGGCAGGTATCTCAGAAAAAAATTAAGGTCGGCCTCCTTAATAGCATTTTATATTATTTAAAGCAATAAACAGCAGTTTTCAGGTGGAGGAAAACTGCAAAAAAAATATAAAATAATCTTTGGCTGCTTTCAATCCCGACAATGTCATATTAAAGTAAGGTACAATTAAAGCACAGGGGTACAATTTATCACAAGGGTTATGTGATAGTCAAGCAACTTTGTTTCAGCATATAACTTTAACTTCTAAGCTAATCCTCTGAAGTGTCATTGGGGCATAGAAATTCTGTGAAAGTTTAAATTGTTTTAATGAATGCATGCATAGAACATCTGTGCACTTAGGGCTAAAATTTACTTTCAATGCTAAACAAATACCCATATCTATAGAAGGCAGTTTATATAAACAGGAAACACCTTAAATGGTTCTTCCCTATTTCGGTTTAGAAGAACTATCTAAGAAAATCTTAAGCCACAAAAGAAAAATCATTGGTGATGTCAAACATAAATTAAAGACAAATTTACCAACCAGGGGGTGAAGAGAAAATGTGAAAAATCATATTTCACCCGTTGTTTAATTCCCTAGATATTTATCCAGATATTTATCATCACAATGCAATGAAATATATTTCAGTAGAAAGAGACATATCCTACTTCATTGATGTGAGAATATCAAGCTAATGGGAATAGTGCAAGATTCAAAATGCAGCAAAATATTGTTTACCCCGGTACCATGGAACCCTTGGTACCATGAGAAGCTAGTATACCCCATTTAAAGCTGACTATGTCCGCATATTAGCCTATTTTCAGTTTTCGTCGCTATATACACTACGGGTTTAGGTCCAAAAATAGAAAAAAGTGTTAAGGCATTAAATATTGTAAGAAAGATTTATGTGTCTATATATATATACTACCGGTTTAGGTCCAAAAACACAAATAAGAACTATTGAAATGCAATACTTCATTTGCAAGGCACGAAAGATTCTCTGAATCATTTTTGCTCTGCTGTATATATACTCCCGGTTTAAGTCCAAATACACTGGAGATGAACAGTTTCAATATACTGTATTGGACCTAAACCGGTAGTATAATATAGAGCAGGAAAGCGTATCAAGAATCTTATCATGCCTTGCAAGGGAAGTATTCCCGGGAAAAGGGTTTCTTTGGGGGATACATTCCAAAGAAAATGGGGCTTGGCATATTTTGGGGTAGGTATGATTCTTAAAATGCTTATGTTTTTAATACTTAACTAATTCTGGACCTAAACCGGTAGTATATCATAGGGACGAAATATTTCCTCAGAAGACGCTTTATTGCAAAAATGTGTTAATGATGGTGAATAATACAAAGGTATGTGTTTATCTTTGTCCGTTTTTCACTTCTATGTATATGTTGATAAAACTGGTATTAAAATCGCTCACCGTATACAGTCATCCGTGCATTAAAATAATATACGCGGATCTAGCTCAACATAAAAATGGGCTAAGCGGATGAAGATGTGTGTGTGTGTGAATTCGGGTTTAACGTCGCTTTCAACAATTTTTCAGTCATATCACGACGGTGTCTGGTTGCGACAGGGAGCTCAATGCTCACGTTTATAGTGCTGCCTCACTGAAGTATCATGTCCCAGACACATTACATGATACCACACCCAGTCACATTATCCTGACACTGGATCGACCAGTCCTAGCCGCTACCCCGTAAATCTGAGTGCCAAGCTAGGAGCAGCTAGTACCATTTTTAACGACTTTGGTATGTCGCGGCCCGGGATCGAACCCGAGACCTCCCGTTCCCCGGAGCGGACACTCTACCAACTGAGCTATCGGGGCCGGTTAAGCGGATGAAGATAAGTATACCAGCGGAATAAAATAGTTTTAAATTAGTTTGCAATTTATTCCGTAAAAATGTCATTTAAAATTGCCAAAATGTTTTTGGGAAAATCTGGCATCCGATTCTTTACGGAACAAAACGCAACCATGAAACAGAGCAAGGTCATATTTTGATCTAAAACAGAAGCCGTCTATGCTAAGAATGCAGTAATCCGTGCGTCAAACTTTTGAATGCGGATCTAGCCGAACATGCCAAAAATGAGCCGAGTGGGTGTAGGTTACAACAACAAACAAACAGAATGTTTCCATTGGTTTTGCAGTTTATTCCGTTAAATTTTCTTATTTTAAACTGAAGCATTTGATATCTTATCACTTACGGAATAAATCGCAAGTTGGAAAACGTGCAAAAATGACGCATTTTCATATTTGCAAGCGTCCAAAGAACCCTGATCAATGTCGCAAAAGTTTAAGTCCAAATGGACCTAAACCGGGATATTGCCTCGGCCCGGTTTTTTTTTTTTTTTGCTCACCATTTCAAAGCATTGCATTGTAATATTGCATATCAGTCATCACCCTGTGCAAGTATACGGGTGTTCCATCTGATCTGGGCAGATCACAAAAATTTTGGAGCTAGAAAAAGAGCAGGCTATATCCTAATTCTTTCCCGTAAAACATTAAAACGGGAAAATTTGTCCACCTAGATTTAGTCCAATTTTTTTAATGAATTTACGTAGTAGTGTGCGATCAATGTCAATGAGACGCATGCATTTCACGGGGACCACGGAATACCGTAAATTATGGCTGAGAAGTAGTTTTGATCACGAACCGTGGTTAACCATGGGTTGTTAAATCATATTTATTTGGAAAAATATGTCAAATATGCACAATATGAAAGATAGAATAGGCACTTCTATTTCTGTAGTGTTCAAATTGGTGATCTTCCTCGCCGACCAAAAAAATAAAACGTGACTGCGGCTGCCTTGTTTTGTTAACCAAAGGTCTACCAGAGGGCGATCGATCACACCGGAGAAAGAACACGGAAAGAACGTGCACACTTTGACTTCCGCTACCATAGTATGGTATGATGATCGAACTGCCCCAGTAAATTTATGCGATTTATTCCGTGAATTCTAATATTAAATGCACCGGTCTTTCACGGAATAAATCAGAGTCATTACCTCGGTGAGGCGAAACGAATAAATAAGCATTGGAACGATATCTGGGGCGGTAAATTATAACTCAATGGCCGGTGATAAACAGCGCTGTACATACTAAATGCCGAGAATAAAGTATGAATAGCAAAACAGAATGTTACCCCTTTTACTCCTGGAATTTTCCCCAAAGAAGACCCTTTAAGACACTCGGGGAATACCTCCCCTGCAAGGCAACAGAACGTAAGAATGTAGTAATTTCAGTATATATACTGTTCCTGATTCTCTCCCGTATACAAATTTTCCCGTATACAAACTTTCTCGGCTCTGTCTCAACAATTTTCTCTCTATATCTTTAATACCCCCTAAATATTCCTAACCCCTTGAAGATCCCTACCGTAATTACATGATTACTGTGTAGGCTTTCATCCTGCAAAACCTGGAGTGTATGTAATATACACCTGCAGTAATGGTCAAATGTGACCGACGCAGTATCAGAAGATAGATAGATATACTGTTCCTGATTCTCTCCCGTATACAAATTTTCCCGTATACAAACTTTCCCGTCTCAAACTTGTCTGTCTCAACAATTTTTTCTCTATATCATTATCTTTAATACCCCCTAAAAATTCCTAGCCCCTTTTACTCCTGGAATTGTCCCCAAAGAAGACCCTTTAAGACACTCGGGGAATACCTCCAGGGCTTTAGATAATTTTTTTTTCAAAAGAGTACAGTACTCGTCCTTTTTAGCTCACCTGACCGAAGGTCATGGTGAGCTTTTGTGACAGTAAGATGTCCGGCGTCGTCGTCCGTCGTGCGTAAACTTTTTCTTGTGAACACACTAGAGGCCACAGTTTTGGTCCAATTATCATCAAACTTGCTCAGAATGATAATCATGACAATATCTCGGTCAAGTTCGAATTTGGGTCATGTCGGGTAAAAAAGTAGGTCAGTAGGTCAAATCATAGAAAAACCTTGTGAACACTCGAGAGGCCACAATTTTGGTCCAATCATCATCAAACTTGCTCAGAATGATCATTGTGACAATATTTTAGTGAAGTTTGAATATGGATCATGTCGGCTTAAAAAGTAGGTCAGCGGGTCAAATCATAGAAAAACCTTGTGAACACCCTAGAGGCCACAATTTTGGTCCAATCATAATCAAACTTGCTCAGAATGATCATCATGACAATATCTTGGTCAAGTTCGAATATGGGTCATGTCCGGTCAAAAAGTAGGTCAGTAGGTCAAATCATAGAAAAACCTTGTGAACACTCTGAAGGCCACTGTTTTGGTCCAATTATCATGAAACTTGCTCAGAATGACCATTGTGACAATATTTCAGTCCAGTTCGAATATGGGTCATATCGGGTTAAAAAGTAGGTCAGCGGGTCAAATCATATAAAAACCTTGTGAACACCCTAGGGGCCACAATTTTGGTCCAATCTTAATCAAACTTGCTCAGAATGATCATCATGACAATATCTCGGTCAAGTTTGAATATGGGTCAAATGGTTCCGGTCCGTTGCACATCTAGGTCACAGGAGCCAAAAACAGATTTTTTTCACCAAAAACTTAAAAAATCTTCTTCTCTGAAACCACAAGGCCCAGGTCTTTGTTATTTGGTATGAAGCTTCATCTAGTGGACCCCTACCAAGATTGTTCAAATTATAGTGCTGGGGCCAAAAATGCCCCCGCACGGGGGCCCTTTGGTTTTACATAGGCTTATATAGGGAAAATCTTTAAAAATCTTCTTCTCTGAAACCACAAGGCCCAGGACTTTGATATTTGGTATGAAGCTTCATCTAGTGGACCCCTACCAAGATTGTTCAAATTTGAGTGCTGGGACGAAAAATGCCCCCGCCACGGGGCCCTTTGGTTTTACATTGGCTTATATAGGGAAAATCTTTAAAAATCTTCTTCTCTGAAACCACAAGGCCCAGGTCTTTGATATTTGGTATGAAGCTTCATCTAGTGGACCCCTACCAAGATTGTTCAAATTATAGTGCTGGGGCCAAAAATGCCCCCGCCCCAGGGCCCTTTGGTTTTACATAGGCTTATATAGGGAAAATCTTCAAAAATCTTCTACTCTGAAACCACAAGGCCCAGGACTTTGATATTTGGTATGAAGCTTCATCTAGTGGACCCCTACCAAGATTGTTCAAATTATAGTGCTGGGACAAAAAATGCCCCCGCCACGGGGCCCTTTGGTTTTACATTGGCTTATATAGGGAAAATCTTTAAAAATCTTCTTCTCTGAAACCACAAGGCCCAGGTCTTTGATATTTGGTATGAAGCTTCATCTAGTTGACCCCTACCAAGATTGTTCAAATTACAGTGCTGGGGCCAAAAATGCCCCCGCCCCGGGGCCCTTTGGTTTTACATAGGCTTATATAGGGAAAATCTTAAAAAATCTTCTTCTCTGAAACCACAAGGCCCAGGTCTTTGATATTTGGTATGAAGCTTCATCTAGTGGACCCCTACCAAGATTGTTCAAATTTTAGTGCTGGGACAAAAAATGCCCCCGCCACGGGGCCCTTTGGTTTTACATGGGCTTATATAGGGAAAATCTTTAAAAATTTTCTTTTCTGAAACCACAAGGCCCAGGACTTTGATATTTGGTATGAAGCTTCATCTAGTGGACCCCTACCAAGATTGTTCAAATTTTAGTGCTGGGACAAAAATGCCCCCGCCACGGGGCCCTTTGCTTTTACATTGGCTTATATAGGGAAAATTTTTAAAAATCTTCTTCTCTGAAACCACAAGGCCCAGGTCTTATATATTTGGTATGAAGCTTCATCTAGTGGACCCCTACCAAGATTGTTCAAATTATAGTGCTGGGGCCAAAAATGCCCCCGCCACGGGGCCCTTTGGTTTTACATAGGCTTATATAGGGAAAATCTTTAAAAATTTTCTTCTCTAAAACCACAAGGCCCAGGACTTTGATATTTGGTATGAAGCTTCATCTAGTGGACCCCTACCAAGATTGTTCCAATTTTAGTGCTGGGGCCAAAAATGCCCCTGCCCCGGGGCCCTTTGGTTTTACATAGGCTTATATAGGGAAAATCTTTAAAAATCTTCTTCTCTGAAACCACAAGGCCCAGGACTTTGATATTTGGTATGAAGCTTCGTCTAGTGGACCCCTACCAAGATTGTTCAAATTATAGTGCTGGGACAAAAAATCCCCCCCTGCCACGGGGCCCTTTGGTTTTACATAGGCTTATATAGGGAAAATCTTTAAAAATCTTCTTCTCTGAAACCACAAGGCCCAGAACTTTGATATTTGGTATGAAGCTTCATCTAGTGGACCCCTACCAAGATTGTTCAAACTATAGTGCTGGGGCAAAAAATGCCCCTGTCCCGGGGCCCTTTGATTTTACATAGGCTTATATAGGCAAAATCTTTAAAAATCTTCTTCTCTGAAACCGCTAGGCCCAGGTCTTTGATATTTGATGTGTAGCTTCATCTAGTGGACCTTTGACAAGATTGTTCAAATTTTAGCCTTTGTTGATGTTTGGTATGAAGCTTCACCTTTAAGACCTCCCTCAACATTATGTACATTAAAGCCCTGGGGCCAATAATGGCCCTCTCTGGGGCCCACTTGTTACACTATGGATCAGGTGAGCGATCCAGGGCCATCATGGCCCTCTTGTTTAAAAAAAGGAGTAACGAGAAATTTGTAAGAGTACTGAAAAATCAACCAAAAAACTTCATTTTGCAGTCTCGACACAATGTTTTTATGGACTGATTTGTGGCCAGGTGTACTGTTTGTTTCCTTATATATACACATATTCAATATCTGTGTCTTAAAGATATAGAGAGAAAATTGTTGAGACAGAGCCGAGAAAGTTTGTATACGGGAAAATTTGTATACGGGAGAGAATCAGGAACAGTATATATACTGAAATTACTACATTCTTACGTTCTGTTGCCTTGCAGGGGAGGTATTCCCCGAGTGTCTTAAAGGGTCTTCTTTGGGGAAAATTCCAGGAGTAAAAGGGGTAACATTCTGTTTTGCTATTCATACTTTATTCTCGGCATTTAGTATGTACAGCGCTGTTTATCACCGGCCATTGAGTTATAATTTACCGCCCCAGATATCGTTCCAATGCTTATTTATTCGTTTCGCCTCACCGAGGTTATGACTCTGATTTATTCCGTGAAAGGCCGGTGCATTTAATATTAGAATTCACGGAATAAATCGCATAAATTTACTGGGGCAGTTCGATCATCATACCATACTATGGTAGCGGAAGTCAAAGTGTGCACGTTCTTTCCGTGTTCTTTCTCCGGTGTGATCGATCGCCCTCTGGTAGACCTTTGGTTAACAAAACAAGGCAGCCCCAGTCCCGTTTTATTTTTTTGGTCGGCGAGGAAGATCACCAATTTGAACACTACAGAAATAGAAGTGCCTATTCTATCTTTCATATTGTGCATATTTGACATATTTTTCCAAATAAATATGATTTAACAACCCATGGTTAACCACGGTTCGTGATCGAACTACTTCTCAGCCATAATTTACGGTATTCCGTGGTCCCCGTGAAATGCATGCGTCTCATTGACATTGATCGCACACTACTACGTAAATTCATTAAAAAAATTGGACTAAATCTAGGTGGACAAATTTTCCCGTTTTAATGTTTTACGGGAAAGAATTAGGATATAGCCTGCTCTTTTTCTAGCTCCAAAATTTTTGTGATCTGCCCAGATCAGATGGAACACCCGTATACTTGCACAGGGTGATGACTGATATGCAATATTACAATGCAATGCTTTGAAATGGTGAGCAAAAAAAAAAAAAAACCGGGCCGAGGCAATATCCCGGTTTAGGTCCATTTGGACTTAAACTTTTGCGACATTGATCAGGGTTCTTTGGACGCTTGCAAATATGAAAATGCGTCATTTTTGCACGTTTTCCAACTTGCGATTTATTCCGTAAGTGATAAGATATCAAATGCTTCAGTTTAAAATAAGAAAATTTAACGGAATAAACTGCAAAACCAATGGAAACATTCTGTTTGTTTGTTGTTGTAACCTACACCCACTCGGCTCATTTTTGGCATGTTCGGCTAGATCCGCATTCAAAAGTTTGACGCACGGATTACTGCATTCTTAGCATAGACGGCTTCTGTTTTAGATCAAAATATGACCTTGCTCTGTTTCATGGTTGCGTTTTGTTCCGTAAAGAATCGGATGCCAGATTTTCCCAAAAACATTTTGGCAATTTTAAATGACATTTTTACGGAATAAATTGCAAACTAATTTAAAACTATTTTATTCCGCTGGTATACTTATCTTCATCCGCTTAGCCCATTTTTATGTTGAGCTAGATCCGCGTATATTATTTTAATGCACGGATGACTGTATACGGTGAGCGATTTTAATACCAGTTTTATCAACATATACATAGAAGTGAAAAACGGACAAAGATAAACACATACCTTTGTATTATTCACCATCATTAACACATTTTTGCAATAAAGCGTCTTCTGAGGAAATATTTCGTCCCTATAATATACTACCGGTTTAGGTCCAGAATTAGTTAAGTATTAAAAACATAAGCATTTTAAGAATCATACCTACCCCAAAATATGCCAAGCCCCATTTTCTTTGGAATGTATCCCCCAAAGAAACCCTTTTCCCGGGAATACTTCCCTTGCAAGGCATGATAAGATTCTTGATACGCTTTCCTGCTCTATATTATACTACCGGTTTAGGTCCAATACAGTATATTGAAACTGTTCATCTCCAGTGTATTTGGACTTAAACCGGGAGTATATATACAGCAGAGCAAAAATGATTCAGAGAATCTTTCGTGCCTTGCAAATGAAGTATTGCATTTCAATAGTTCTTATTTGTGTTTTTGGACCTAAACCGGTAGTATATATATAAAGACACATAAATCTTTCTTACAATATTTAATGCCTTAACACTTTTTTCTATTTTTGGACCTAAACCCGTAGTGTATATAGCGACGAAAACTGAAAATAGGCTAATATGCGGACATAGTCAGCTTTAAATTGGGTATACTAGCTTCTCATGGTACCAAGGGTTCCATGGTACCGGGGTAAACAATATTTTGCTGCATTTTGAATCTTGCACTATTCCCATTAGCTTGATATTCTCACATCAATGAAGTAGGATATGTCTCTTTCTACTGAAATATATTTCATTGCATTGTGATGATAAATATCTGGATAAATATCTAGGGAATTAAACAACGGGTGAAATATGATTTTTCACATTTTCTCTTCACCCCCTGGTTGGTAAATTTGTCTTTAATTTATGTTTGACATCACCAATGATTTTTCTTTTGTGGCTTAAGATTTTCTTAGATAGTTCTTCTAAACCGAAATAGGGAAGAACCATTTAAGGTGTTTCCTGTTTAAATGTATTCCTAGTCAAATTGGTTTGCTACATTTGCCACTTTTCTGTTTACCTTGGTACCATGGGAACGCCTTTTGGCACGAGAAAATTCTACCTCGGTACATATCTGACAGGTTTATAAATACAAACTGAAGCACTGTGTTCAGTACTCCTCTTTAATTGTAAGAAGAGACCCTATATCAATTCAACATAAAAATATTTTAGTGCTGAAAAGCTCCAACTTTGAAATATTTATACTGTAACATTAACTACCTTGGTATTAGATGATCACATGACCCCCCCCCCCAGCTCGAAATCTCGCGAGGAAACGACAGCGTGATTTTGCGTGATTTAATAATGCAAATTTCGTGAAAAGCTTTCTTTAGCCACCCCTAGGTTTTTCATAAAAGGAGGCGAGTGTTGTGCCGGTAGGCTGTAGCTATATGCACAAACAACAACAAAATCCCCAACAAGATCTACGGAGAATCACGACAAGAACCGAGATTTAGTCAGCTGATCAGAGTCATTCGGACGCTTGCAGAAAATATTAAAGGTCGGAACGAAGGCCCTTTGCACGGGACAATTTGTATAAGGGAGAGAATCAGGAACAGTATATATACAGAAATTCCTACATTCTAACTTCCCGTTGCCTTGCAGGGGAGGTATTCCCGGGTGTCTCAAAAGGTCTTCTTTGGGGACTATTCCAGGAGTAAAAGGGGCTAGGAATAGTTAGGGGGTATTAAAGATATAGAGAGAAAATTGTTGAGACAGACTCGGGAAAGTTATACAGGAAAATTTGTATACGGGAGAGAATCAGGAACAGTATATATACAGAAATTCCTACATTCTTACTTTCCGTTGCCACGCAGGGGAGGTATTCCCCGACTGTCTTAAAGGGTCTTCTTTGGGGACAATTCCAGGAGTAAAAGGGGCTAGGAATATTTAGTGGGTATTAAAGATATAGAGAGAAAATTCTTGAAATAGACACGGGAAAGTTTGTATACGGGAAAATTTGTATACGGGAGAGAATCAGGAACAGTTAGACTTGAGGCAATTCTAATCGGTATCCAGTTAAAAAAAAAAAGTCGACGACTTTCTTCTGGATCCCATTTGTATGTATTGATGTATTTCTGACTTGTTTTTGTCAATTTGTTTGTTTGAGGTTTTACGTCCCCGTCAGCACTGTAAAGGTCATTTTAGAGACCTTGCTTCCAATTTTGTGGGACTTTTACCCGACATTGAGATGAAATGACATCTCAAGCCCTGTCGCCCAATGAAATCAATAGGGTTTGTTAGCTGGCATGGACAGTCCGCCTCGCACCGCGGTTCCTGGACAGGCTTCCTCTAAGCGGTTTACCAGTACTAGTGTGCGGGTCGGATTCAGCTCTCCGTAGAGCATAATGCAGCCGATATATTTCTTCAAACCCCTATGGGTGGGGGCGCATAATGTTTGGTAAACCCGCTTTACTCTATATAAAGTGGGGTTAACAAGGGTTTTCATTGCATGGACATGTTAAGGGGACGATCATGGTAATTGTGAAAACTAGTGTCGCTGATGAAGAGATTAGGTTCAGAACTTAGTAGCCCTCGCATCGTTTTTCTTTATTTCTGCTTCAAACATAGATTGTGGGTGCTTGTTAGAGGCGGTTCTAAAGAGTACCCACAATCTATACTACTGAGCAGAAATAAGACCATTATGTAACCCCTTGTTGAGGGCCACAAGGGAGATTAGTTGTTGTACTAATTGTGTTACCCTCGTAAAATAAAGTCTATTATTATTATTATTGTAAACGCCACTTTTCTCTATGGTTTCTCCTGTTAAGATAATGTTGAAAAGATTCTGCAATTACACATCTTATGAATTAAGTAATTATGCCAGGATAATGCTATTATGCTGCCTACTTGCCCTTTTTTTCTATAAAAACCAGTGCAAAAACAATTTCAGTCCAACCTGTGTTAAGCAAGCACCTCAGGGATGATCAAAATGTGCTTGCTTAAGACAGGTGCTTGCTTAATACAGGTTGTTATTAATGCATTCACCTTTTTCAGGATTTGAATGATTTCTTGCTTAAGACAGGTTGTTTGCTTAATAGAGGTGGCCACTATGACCCGTTTGACTGTATAATGATACCTCAATGGCTCGAACACTGATAGCTGTTTTCTATGACTGTTTTCGAACTCGCTCTTGAGTACACACATATCCATATGACAAATATTTAGGGAAAGTTATGGGGATTTTGCGTATTTTATCTGGAAAAAAAGTATATTGTGTGTACTCACCAGTTGGTTCTAATGAGCGCACACAAAATATATTAAATAAATAAAGGACTGAAATTAATGCCGAAATTATCCTCATTAAATTCAACCCTCCATGGCAGGAATTACCAGGCTCGAACAAGTTTTAGGTCCCAACACAAAGAAAACAACATCCCAAAAATGACCTATACAGTGTTGTCAGGAGCATTAAACCTCAAATCAAACAACAAAAACAACAAGAATTCTGCCGAAGGCTATGTCGCGCCTGTGGGGGCGCAAAGTCACCCAACCATGATATGTAGGTCAAGGTCAAACATAGATGCTTGCACAAAAGTTTCCATTCTTAAATGCAAGCTTGTACCAAGTATCATTAATGTAGCTCCTATAGTTCTTGAGAAATAAACTTGACCATTAGGGTGAACTCTAGGGTGGTCGCAATATTTTACAAAGTCAGTGAACCATGAAATATAGGTCAATGTCAAATATGGATGCTTGCATTTAAGTTACCATACCTTGATACAAGTTTGTACCAAGTATCATTAATGAAGCTCTTATAGTTCTTGAGAAATAAACTTGAACCTCAGGGTAAACGCTAGGGTGGTCGCAATATTTTACAAAGTCAGTGAACCATGAAATGTAGGTCAAGGTCAAATATGGATGCTTGCATGTAAGTTGTCATCCCCAGATACAAGTTTGTACCAAGTATCATTAATGAAGCTCTTATAGTTCTTGAGAAATAAACTTGAACCTCAGGGTGAACGCTAGGGTGGTCGCAATATTTTACAAAGTCAGTGAACCATGAAATGTAGGTCAAGGTCAAATATGGATGTTTGCATGTAAGTTGTCATCCCCAGAAACAAGTTTGTACCAAGTATCATTAATGAAGCTCTTATAGTTCTTGAGAAATAAACTTGAACCTCAGGGTGAACGCTAGGGTGGTCGCAAATGTTGACGCCTTGACAAACGGACGGACGGACGGACGAACAAACGGACGGAAAACCGGGCGCCAATATCGCGCCATGCTAATAGCAGGCGCGACAAAAATCTCCAAAATATACCAGAATTTTCCTTCCTTTCACTGACAGACGCAGGTGGGTGTTATTTATTAAGTAAACATTAACTGCAGAGGCTAATTCTCTTATCACCAAATGGGAGATCTTGTTACATCAAGCTGGAAGCTGGTCGGATAATTTGCAGAGTATACAAGTCCCTACATTCAGCGATGAAGACTAAAGAGACTTTTACATATTTTTTTTTTGTTTAAAGGGACTTTCATTTAACAAGAGGACCATGATGGCCCTGGATCGCTCACCTGATCCATAGAGTAACAAGTGGGCCCCGGGGAGGACCATTATTGACCCAAGACAATCTTGATAGAGGTCCACTAGATGAAGCTTCACATCAAATATCAAAGACCTGGGCCTTGTTGTTTCATAGAAGAAGATTTTCAAAGATTATCTCTATTATAAGTCTATGTAAAACCAAAGGGCGCTGGGGCGGGGGCATTTGTGGCCCCAGGGCTATAATTTGAACAATCTTGGTAGAGGTCCACTAGATGAAGCTCCATACCAAATATCAAAGACCATGGCCTTGCAGTTTCAGAGAAGTAGATTTTTAAAGATTTCCCTATATAAGTCTATGTAAAACCAAAGGGTCTCGGGGCGAGGCCATTTTTGGCCCCAGGGCTATATTTGAACACTCTTGATAGAGGTCCACTAGAAGAAATTTCACACCAAATATCAAAGACCTAGGCCTTGTGGTTTCACAGAAGAAGACTTTTAAAGATTTTCCCTATATAAGTCTATGTAACACCAAAGGCCCACAAGGCGGGGACATATTTGGTCTCAGGGCTATAATTTGAACAATCTTGGTAGAGGTCCACTAGCTGATGCTTCATACCAAATGTCAAAGACCTAGGCCTTGTGGTTTCAGATTTTCCCAATATAAGTCTATGTAAAACCAAAGGGCCCAAGAGCGGGGGCATTTTTGGCCCCAGGGCTATAATTTGAACAATCTTGATAGAGGTTCACAAGATGAAGCTTCATACCAAATATCAAAGACCTGGGCCTTGCAGTTTCGGAGAAGAAGATTTTTAAAGACTTTCCCTATATAAGCCTATGTAAAACCAAAGGGCCCCGGGGCGGGGGCATTTTTGGCCCCAGCACTATAATTTGAACAATCTTGGTAGGGGTCCACTAGATGAAGCTTCATACCAAATAGCAAAGACCTGGGCCCTCCAGTTTCAGAGAAGAAGATTTTTAAAGATTTTCCCTATATAAGCCCATGTAAAACCAAAGGGCCCTGGGGCAGGGGCATTTTTGGCCCCAGCATTATAATTTGAACAATCTTGGTAGGGGTCCACTACATGAAGCTTCATACCAAATATCAAAGACCTTGGCCTTGCGGTTTCAGAGAAGAAGATTTTTAAAGATTTTCCCTATATAAGCCCATGTAAAACCAAAGGGCCCCGGGGCGGGGGCATTTTTGGCCCCAGCACTGTAATTTGAACAATCTTGATAGGGGTCCACCAGATGAAGATTCATGCCAAATATAAAAGACCTGGGCCTTGCGGTTTCAGAGAAGAAGATTTTTAAAGATTTTCCCTATATAAGCCTATGTAAAACCAAAGGGCCCCGGTGCGGGGGCATTTCTGGCCCCAGCACTATAATTTGAACAATCTTGGTAGGGGTCCACTAGATGAAGCTTCATACCAAATATCAAAGGTCTGGGCCTTGCGGTTTCAGAGAAGAAGATTTTTCAAGTTTTCGGTGAAAAAAATCTATTTTTGGCTCCTGTGACCTATATGTGCAACAGACCGGAACCATTTGAACAACTTTGAAAGGGGACCACCTAAGGATCATTCCTGTGAAGTTTGGTCAAAATCCGCTCAGTGGTTTAGGAGGAGATGTCATTTGAAGAAATTGTTTACGCACGGATGCAGGCACGCACAGACGCACGCACGACGGACAAAAAGTGATCCCAAAAGCTCACCTCGTCACTATTAGAAAACAAGCAGTATGCCTGGCCACAAATCAGACAAAACAATGCCATATTGAAATCTCTTCTGAGCAGTTTGTTGACGGAGAAATCTAACTTTTGAGGTTCAGTTGTCTTGGCGGATAGCAGGACTTCAATGGCTGATTATTGTGGCCAAAGAGTTTCTTAAAATTTAGAATATCAGCTTCACTTTATTGTCCAAGATATGGAGTGAAACTCATATTCTTTAAAACTTTTAAAATTCCTTTTCAAAACCATATTCTCAATTTCATCATATATTGTCCATGGATATTTATTTTCTTCCATCCTTCGATCGTGGGACCAATCGTGTTTCCTTATAGGCAATGTTATAATCGGAACCAGTTACTGAATCAAAAATCTGTCAGGACCTTTTTCACAAAAAGTGCGGCAGAGACAGACTCCTGTTCAGCTGAAAAGAACTTGAAGATAGCAGTGCTCCAGCCAGGATTTTAGTGGACAGAGGGGCGCTAGGCTTGGTAGGGCACTTTTGCATGAGAAATTTGGGCACCAAATGTTTTGGTTTATGAAATGCCATCAAAATCGTTATGATCAGTAGGCTTCTCACACTGCTGTCTCAACTGGAATTACCGTATTCGCCCTAATTACCGCACATGCTCCTATAAGCGCACACCTAAGCTAATTTTGATAAGAAAATGCATAAGCGCACACTTTACAGTAACCTCCCCCTAGAAGCTCTCACGGTAAATCGATTCAATAACTAACCGTTATTTCTTCAACAGTGAAGGCAATGCTTAGTATCCTTTTCCGTCCCATTAAATATCAGTATGCATCATCTGGGAAGCTATTGTTTTCGCATCGAGTGTGCGCTAATTAGGTAGATTTTTCACTGTGATTTTTTGACATGGTTTTGAAAAAACTAAGCGCACGGTGCGGTTATTAGGGCGAATACGGTATATACATTTATATGTACATGCATTTCACAAGTAAGTGGTGTACTGGATCGAAGCAATAGCAACGTTTATTATTCAAAAAACATTTGAACATTTAACTTCTAGGTATCTTTTAATATAGAATTATAATATTTAAATAAAAAATAATTTGTTTGTTTCATCTGAAAGCGTGTTATTAAAGCAATACAAAAAATAAACGACTGAATAAGTAATCTGTTCAAGGGAGACTACTCAATAATTATCCATGTCATTTGACGTTTCAGAACTCCCGCTGAACGTGCGTCTTCACTGGTTGCCAATGATCTGCAAAGACTCTGATCAAAATGCGAAGCTAGTGTTTGCAATATCCCCGCGGCTTGATCAGTCTGCGACAGTATTACAAGTAAACAGTGGGTATACCGAGCTGCGTCGCACAACACCTTGCAAAGACCCAGATCAACATGCGCAACTCGGGCAACCTTTTTTCTCACCTATCTCTGAGTAGCCCTGCAAAAGGCTCTTGGGGTCAGCGAAGACTGAGCAGTTTGCAACGATGCGCTGGCTACTCCGAGTCTTCACTGGTCGCATGATACTCGAAGACTTAGACCAGCATGCGCAACCACTATGTAAGTCAGAACAACATGCGCAACAACTACGCAAAGTAGAAGTAAAACAAAGATCAGGAATTGATACAATTAACTTACTCCATCCATAAAAGACACCAAAGGGAAAGAAATACAAATATTAAGCGACCAGACCATAATGGAAACCAAAACAAAGGAAGGCCATATGGACAGTTACTTTCCCACAAAATGGCCATATGGCCATCCAAAATTAAAAGACACAAGTGATACACACAGTAAGTAACAAACAACAACATAAATAAATCGCTACAGAAGAGCCGCCTTGGAACGGTCAGTGGAAGATTTCCACTGGGGGACTGCAAGTCCGTTTGGATAACCCAGCTTGTAAAATCAGCGATGCGCAGACTGATGCGCGTCGATACTGTTGAGCAATGACCTGCTCATCCAATCAATAAGGCTAATGAAGGCTCGTGCGCATGCGCTGGCTGATCCGAGACTTCACTACTCGCTCGTCTTACTGTAGTTCAGATTACTCCGGTTTACGCCCACCTGATTAACGATCGGATCGGCTCTATATGTGGTATAATCTTGAAAGGACCGTAACCCCAACCCCAATAAAACTTGATTCCCTTGAAATAATTTATGAGTGCATAATTTTCCCGTGTGAGAATTTCCCGCCTTTTATTACACACGTCATTTATTTCACGTGCGTTCCAAATACGCTCTCAAAAAATATTAAATGCGTAATGCTAATTTGTTTTTCGTACCTGATACGCATCAGATTTGAAAAAAAGGAGTATCCTCCCAATTATTTTCGTAATTTACGCAGTACGCAGCCTTATCTAAAGCCCTGATCCTCCCTTGCAAGGCAACGAAAAGTTAGAATGTAGGAATTTCTGTATATATACTGTTCCTGATTCTCTCCCGTATACAAATTTTCCTGTATACAAACTTTCCAGTGTCTGTCTCAACAATTTTCTCTCTATATCTTAAATACCCCCTAAATATTCCTAGCCCCTATTACTTCTGGAATTACGGGCCTCCGTGGCCTAATGGATAAGAGCGCTGACTCTTAGTCATTAGGTCTCTCACCGCCGTGGGTTCTAGCCTCGCTCCGGTCACGTGTGAGACGCCAAGTTCTGCAATGGAAGGTCAGGTGGTTTTTCTCCGGGTACTCCGGTTTTCGCCAACCTATGATTAACGATCGGCTCGATATGAGTGAAATAATCTTGAAAGGGCGGTAAAACCCAACCAAAAAAAAAACTTCTGGAATTGTCCCCAAAGAAGACCCTTTAAGACACTCGGGGAATACCTCCCCAGCAAGGCAACGGAAAGTAAGAATGTAGGAATTTCAGTATATATACTGTTCCTGATTCTCTCCCCTATACAAATTTTCCCGTATACAAACTTTCCTGTGTCTGTCTCAACAATTTTCTCTCTATATCTTTAATACCCCCTAAAAATTCCTAGCCCCTTTTACTCCTGGAATTGTCCCCAAAGAAGACCCTTTAAGACACTCGGGGAATACCTCCCTTGCAAGGCAACGGAAAGTTAGAATGTAGGAATTTCTGTATATATACTGTTCCTGATTCTCTCCCGTATACAAATTTTCCCGTATACAAACTTTCCAGTGTCTATTTCAACAATTTTCTCTCTATATCTTTAATATCCCCTTAATAGCCCTAGCCCCTTTTACTCCTGGAATTGTCCCCAAAGAAGCCCCTTTAAGACACTCGGGGAATACCTCCCTTGCAAGGCAACGGAAAGTAAGAATGTAGGAATTTCTGTATATATACTGTTCCTGATTCTCTCCCGTATACAAATTTTCCCGTATACAAACTTTCCCGTGTATGTTTCAACAATTTTCTCTTTATATCTTTAATACACCCTAAATATTCCTAACCCCTTTTACTCCTGGAATTGCCCCCAAAGAAGACCCTTTAAGACACTCGGGGAATAACTCCCCTGCAAGGCAACGGAAAGTAAGAATGTATGAATTTCTGTATATATACTGTTCCTGTAGACTTGCCCAAGTCCCTACATTTACATTTTTTATTTTTAGCTCACCGTCACGTAGTGACGAGGTGAGCTTTTGGGATCACTTTTTGTCCGTCGTGCGTGCGTCTGTGCGTGCGTGCATCCGTGCGTAAACAATTTCTTCAAATGACATCTCCTAAACCACTGAGCGGATTTTGACCAAACTTCACAGGAATGATCCTTAGGTGGTCCCCTTTCAAAGTTGTTCAAATGGTTCCGGTCTGTTGCACATATAGGTCACAGGAGCCAAAAATAGATTTTTTTCACCGAAAACTTGAAAAATCTTCTTCTCTGAAACCGCAAGGCCCAGACCTTTGATATTTGGTATGAAGCTTCATCTAGTGGACCCCTACCAAGATTGTTCAAATTATAGTGCTGGGGCCAGAAATGCCCCCGCACCGGGGCCCTTTGGTTTTACATAGGCTTATATAGGGAAAATCTTTAAAAATCTTCTTCTCTGAAACCGCAAGGCCCAGGTCTTTTATATTTGGTATGAATCTTCATCTGGTGGACCCCTATCAAGATTGTTCAAATTACAGTGCTGGGGCCAAAAATGCCCCCGCCCCGGGGCCCTTTGGTTTTACATGGGCTTATATAGGGAAAATTTTTAAAAATCTTCTTCTCTGAAACCGCAAGGCCCAGGTCTTTGATATTTGGTATGAAGCTTCATGTAGTGGACCCCTACCAAGATTGTTCAAATTATAATGCTGGGGCCAAAAATGCCCCTGCCCCAGGGCCCTTTGGTTTTACATGGGCTTATATAGGGAAAATCTTTAAAAATCTTCTTCTCTGAAACTGGAGGGCCCAGGTCTTTGCTATTTGGTATGAAGCTTCATCTAGTGGACCCCTACCAAGATTGTTCAAATTATAGGGCTGGGGCCAAAAATGCCCCCGCCCCGGGGCCCTTTGGTTTTACATAGGCTTATATAGGGAAAGTCTTTAAAAATCTTCTTCTCCGAAACTGCAAGGCCCAGGTCTTTGATATTTGGTATGAAGCTTCATCTTGTGAACCTCTATCAAGATTGTTCAAATTATAGCCCTGGGGCCAAAAATGCCCCCGCTCTTGGGCCCTTTGGTTTTACATAGACTTATATAGGGAAAATCTGAAACCACAAGGCCTAGGTCTTTGACATTTGGTATGAAGCATCAGCTAGTGGACCTCTACCAAGATTGTTCAAATTATAGCCCTGAGACCAAATATGTCCCCGCCTTGTGGGCCTTTGGTGTTACATAGACTTATATAGGGAAAATCTTTAAAAGTCTTCTTCTGTGAAACCACAAGGCCTAGGTCTTTGATATTTGGTGTGAAATTTCTTCTAGTGGACCTCTATCAAGAGTGTTCAAATATAGCCCTGGGGCCAAAAATGGCCTCGCCCCGAGACCCTTTGGTTTTACATAGACTTATATAGGGAAATCTTTAAAAATCTACTTCTCTGAAACTGCAAGGCCATGGTCTTTGATATTTGGGATGGAGCTTCATCTAGTGGACCTCTACCAAGATTGTTCAAATTATAGCCCTGGGGCCACAAATGCCCCCGCCCCAGCGCCCTTTGGTTTTACATAGACTTATAATAGAGATAATCTTTGAAAATCTTCTTCTATGAAACAACAAGGCCCAGGTCTTTGATATTTGATGTGAAGCTTCATCTAGTGGACCTCTATCAAGATTGTTTAAATTATAGTCCTGAGGCCAAAAATGCCCCTGCCCCGTGGCCATTTGGTTTTACATAGGCTTATGTAAGGAATATCTTTAAAAAAATCTTCTTCTCTGAAACCGCAAGGCCCAGGTCTTTGATATTTGTTGTGTAGCTTCATCTAGTGGACCTTTGCCAAGATTGTTCCAGTTATAGCCTTTGTTGATATTTGGTATAAAGATTCACCTTTTTAGACCTCCCTCAACATTATGCACATTATAACCCTTGGGTCAATAATGGTCCTCCCCGGGGCCCACTTGTTACTCTATGGATCAGGTGAGCGATCCAGGGCCATCATGGTCCTCTTGTTAAATGAAAGTCCCTTTAAACAAAAAAAAAATATGTAAAAGTCTCTTTAGTCTTCATCGCTGAATGTAGGGACTTGTATACTCTGCAAATTATCCGACCAGCTTCCAGCTTGATGTAACAAGATCTCCCATTTGGTGATAAGAGAATTAGCCTCTGCAGTTAATGTTTACTTAATAAATAACACCCACCTGCGTCTGTCAGTGAAAGGAAGGAAAATTCTAGTATATTTTGGAGATTTTTGTCGCGCCTGCTATTAGAATGGCGCGATATAGGCGCCCGGTTTTCCGTCCGTTTGTTCGTCCGTCCGTCCGTCCGTCCGTTTGTCAAGGCGTCAACATTTGCGACCACCCTAGCGTTCACCCTGAGGTTCAAGTTTATTTCTCAAGAACTATAAGAGCTTCATTAATGATACTTGGTACAAACTTGTTTCTGGGGATGACAACTTACATGCAAACATCCATATTTGACCTTGACCTACATTTCATGGTTCACTGACTTTGTAAAATATTGCGACCACCCTAGCGTTCACCCTGAGGTTCAAGTTTATTTCTCAAGAACTATAAGAGCTTCATTAATGATACTTGGTACAAACTTGTATCTGGGGATGACAACTTACATGCAAGCATCCATATTTGACCTTGACCTACATTTCATGGTTCACTGACTTTGTAAAATATTGCGACCACCCTAGCGTTTACCCTGAGGTTCAAGTTTATTTCTCAAGAACTATAAGAGCTTCATTAATGATACTTGGTACAAACTTGTATCAAGGTATGGTAACTTAAATGCAAGCATCCATATTTGACATTGACCTATATTTCATGGTTCACTGACTTTGTAAAATATTGCGACCACCCTAGAGTTCACCCTAATGGTCAAGTTTATTTCTCAAGAACTATAGGAGCTACATTAATGATACTTGGTACAAGCTTGCATTTAAGAATGGAAACTTTTGTGCAAGCATCTATGTTTGACCTTGACCTACATATCATGGTTGGGTGACTTTGCGCCCCCACAGGCGCGACATAGCCTTCGGCAGAATTCTTGTTGTTTTTGTTGTTTGATTTGAGGTTTAATGCTCCTGACAACACTGTATAGGTCATTTTTGGGATGTTGTTTTCTTTGTGTTGGGACCTAAAACTTGTTCGAGACAGTGGTAATTCCTGCCACGGAGGGTTGAATTTAATGAGGATAATTTCGGCATTAATTTCAGTCCTTTATTTATTTAATATATTTTGTGTGCGCTCATTAGAACCAACTGGTGAGTACACACAATATACTTTTTTTCCAGATAAAATACGCAAAATCTCCATAACTTTCCCTAAATATTTGTCATATGGATATGTGTGTACTCAAGAGCGAGTTCGAAAACAGTCATAGAAAACAGCTATCAGTGTTCGAGCCATTGAGGTATCATTATACAGTCAAACGGGTCATAGTGGCCACCTCTATTAAGCAAACAACCTGTCTTAAGCAAGAAATCATTCAAATCCTGAAAAAGGTGAATGCATTAATAACAACCTGTATTAAGCAAGCACCTGTCTTAAGCAAGCACATTTTGATCATCCCTGAGGTGCTTGCTTAACACAGGTTGGACTGAAATTGTTTTTGCACTGGTTTTTATAGAAAAAAAGGGCAAGTAGGCAGCATAATAGCATTATCCTGGCATAATTACTTAATTCATAAGATGTGTAATTGCAGAATCTTTTCAACATTATCTTAACAGGAGAAACCATAGAGAAAAGTGGCGTTTACAATAATAATAATAATAGACTTTATTTTACGAGGGTAACACAATTAGTATAACAACTAATCTCCCTTGTGGCCCTCAACAAGGGGTTACATAATGGTCTTATTTCTGCTCAGTAGTATAGATTGTGGGTACTCTTTAGAACCGCCTCTAACAAGCACCCACAATCTATGTTTGAAGCAGAAATAAAGAAAAACGATGCGAGGGCTACTAAGTTCTGAACCTAATCTCATCAGCGACACTAGTTTTCACAATTACCATGATCGTCCCCTTAACATGTCCATGCAATGAAAACCCTTGTTAACCCCACTTTATATAGAGTAAAGCGGGTTTACCAAACATTATGCGCCCCCCACCCATAGGGGTTTGAAGAAATATATCGGCTGCATTATGCTCTACGGAGAGCTGAATCCGGCCCGCACACTAGTACTGGTAAAACGCTTAGAGGAAGCCTGTCAAGGAACCGCGGTGCGAGGCGGACCGTCCATGCCAGCTAACAAACCCTATTGATTTCATTGGGCGACAGGGCTTGAGATGTCATTTCATCTCAATGTCGGGTAAAAGTCCCACAAAATTGGAAGCAAGGTCTCTAAAATGACCTTTACAGTGCTGACGGGGACGTAAAACCTCAAACAAACAAATTGACAAAAACAAGTCAGAAATACATCAATACATACAAATGGGATCCAGAAGAAAGTCGTCGACTTTTTTTTTTTAAACTGGATACTGATTAGAATTGCCTCATTGAGGCGGTTACACATAGATTGTGGGTACTCATTAGAACTGCCTCATTGAATCGTTTGTAACGAGTACTCACAATCTATATTTTGAGCAGAAATAGGAAAAATTCTGATTAACGCCATTGTTGGAGCCTTCTAATATAGCATAGGCATGTTATCGTAATGGTTTAAAATTTAAACTTCCTTTTTTAAAACCCTTTGCCTTCATGTGGTTTTCCCCTAGACTTGCCCAAGTCCCTACATTTACATTTTTTATTTTTAAATGAAAGCCCCTTTAAACAAAAAATATGTAAAAGTCTCTTTAGTCTTCATCTGTGAATGTAGGGACTTGTATACTCTGGAAAAGTTCCGACCAGAACAAAGCTGGCATGAAACACTATCTCCCACTTGTTGATAAGAATTAGCCTCTGCAGTCAATGTTTACTTAATAAATAACACCCACCTGCGTCTGTCAGTGAAAGAGAGGAAAATTCTAGTATTTTGGAGATTTTTGTTTTGTTTTGTTTGATTTGAGGTTCAATGCCCCTGTCAACACTGTATAGGTCATTTTGGGGATGTTGCTTCCTTTGTGTTGGGACCTAAAACTTGTTCGAGACAGTGGTAGTTCCTGCCATCGAGGGTTGAATTTACTGAGGATAATTTCGGCATTACTTTCAGTCCTTTATTTGATTAATATATTTTGTGTGTGCTCATTAGAATCAACTCGTGAATACACACAATATAATTTTTCCAGATAAAGTACGCCAAATACCCATAGCTATCCCTAAATATTTGTCATATGGATACATGTATGTGTGAAGAGACTCAAGAGCGAGTTCGAAAACAGTCATAGAAAACGAGCTATTGGTGTTCGAGCCATTGAGGTATCATTATACAGTCAAACCGGTCATAGTGGCCACCTCTATTAAGCAAGCAAGCAATCATTCAAATCCCTTAAAAGGCGAATGCATTAATATCCACCTGTATGAAGCAAGCACCTGTCTTAAGCAAGCACATTTTGATCATTCCTGAGGTGCTTGCTTAACACAGGTTGGACTGTAATTGTTTTTGCACTGGTTTTTATAGAAAAAAAGGCAAGCAGGCAGCATAATATCATTATCCTGGCATAATTACTTAATTCATAAGATGTGTAATTGCAGAATCTTTTCAACATTATCTTAACAGGAGAAACCATAGAGAAAAGTGGCGTTTACAATGGGTTACATAATGTTCTTATTTCTGCTCAGTAGTATAGATTGTGGGTACTCTTTAGAACCGCCTCTAACAAGCAACCACAATCTATGTTTGAAGCAGAAATAAAGAAAAACGATACGAGGGCTACCCAAAATCTATATTTAGAGAAGAAATTACAAAATGACTAGCCTGGTAATTTGGTAAACCCTGCTTTACTCTATATAAAGTGGGGTTAACAAGGGTTTTAATTGCATCGACATGTTTAGGGGATGATCATGGTAATTGTTTTTTGTTTGTTTGTTTGATTTGAGGTAAAACGTCCCTCATGGTAATTGTGAATACTAGTGTCGTATGACCATTAGAATCGCCTCATTGAGGCAGTTACACATAGATTGAGGGTACTCATTAGAACTGCCTCATTTACTTTATAGAACAAGCTACACTGACCAGCAGAATGAGTCACCACAGGTAGCTCTCTAACACTGAAAATGCCATTGAGCTATTTTTAGTAACCTTGGCTCAAGGAGGTTTGCTGGGCTTGTGCTATAAAGTACATTGAATCGGTTGTAACGAGTTCCCACAATCTATGTTTTGAGCAGAAATAAGAAAAATTCTGATTAACGTCATTGTTGGAGCCTTCTAATATAGCATAGGCATGTTATCGTAATGGTTTAAGAATAAAAGATTAAAATTGAAACTTCTTTTTTTTTTAAAACCCTTTGCCTTCATGTGGTTTTCCCCAACTAAATGTAACTAAATCATGGTAACAAGCTCTGGAGCCTGTCAGTGAAAAGTTATCTAAATAAACTTCTCACCCATATCTGACAATCATCTACAGGAAAGGTGAATGAGTTCTTTCAATATTTACAAGTCTGTTAATTTCACAATTTTCATAAAAGACGGTATTGCTATTTCATTTACAATGTATTTATTTTTTATTTTTGTAAACAATTATTTTTACAATGGACACCTAATTAACAGACTTGGGCAAGTCTAGTTTCCCCCCACTAATGTAAATAAATCATGATAACAAGCTCTGGAGCCTGCCAGTGAAAGGTTATAAACACAAACTTCTCACCAATATCTGACAATTATCTACAGGAAAGGTGAATGAGTTCTTTCAATTGTTACAAGTCTGTTTATAATTTCACAATTTTCATAAAAGTCTGTATTGCTATTTCATTTACAATGTATTTATTTTTTTATTTTTGTTTGTAAACAATTATTTCTACACCTAATTAACAGACTTGGGCAAGTCTAACTGTTCCTGATTCTCTCCCGTATACAAATTTTTCCGTATACAAACTTTCCCGTGTCTATTTCAAGAATTTTCTCTCTATATCTTTAATACCCACTAAATATTCCTAGCCCCTTTTACTCCTGGAATTGTCCCCAAAGAAGACCCTTTAAGACAGTCGGGGAATACCTCCCCTGCGTGGCAACGGAAAGTAAGAATGTAGGAATTTCTGTATATATACTGTTCCTGATTCTCTCCCGTATACAAATTTTCCTGTATAACTTTCCCGAGTCTGTCTCAACAATTTTCTCTCTATATCTTTAATACCCCCTAACTATTCCTAGCCCCTTTTACTCCTGGAATAGTCCCCAAAGAAGACCTTTTGAGACACCCGGGAATACCTCCCCTGCAAGGCAACGGGAAGTTAGAATGTAGGAATTTCTGTATATATACTGTTCCTGATTCTCTCCCTTATACAAATTGTCCCGTGCAAAGGGCCTTCGTTCCGACCTTTAATATTTTCTGCAAGCGTCCGAATGACTCTGATCAGCTGACTAAATCTCGGTTCTTGTCGTGATTCTCCGTAGATCTTGTTGGGGATTTTGTTGTTGTTTGTGCATATAGCTACAGCCTACCGGCACAACACTCGCCTCCTTTTATGAAAAACCTAGGGGTGGCTAAAGAAAGCTATTCACGAAATTTGCATTATTAAATCACGCAAATCACGCTCTCGTTTCCTCGCGAGATTTCGAGCTTGGGGGGGGGGGGGGGTCATGTGATCATCTAACATGGTCGCCAACGTTACTTCCTAGTTAAACAAGATAAATTCGTTGTAATTATTTACGTTTTTTCCTTGAAGTTTTGCCGGCCAAATAAGATAAATAGTGAAGTGATTATTCCGAATATTATTTATTCCTATTTGCTTGCTGTTATTTAAATGAAATATTGATTTTCTAACGAAAAGACCGTGGCTGAAACTGGTGAGCTGTTTGGCACTTATTTCGCAACAACGAGTTAGTGAAAATGTAGTTGTGTAAACAATGCTTTCCGTAAGTGTGAGTGCCATGGAGATGATCGTGCATTCACTTATGAACTTTTTCTAAGTTTTTATCGGTCTATAACGGGAAATTATGGACCAGAATGACTTCTTTTGTGCTCCAGGTTGTAGCCATGTACTCTCAAAGGGAGCAGTTTGCTCATTCCACAGGTTTCCAGAAAAGCCTGAATGGTATAATAAAAAGGCATGACTTTCAAAAGTCATTTCAAAATTTAGGGGTGTCTGCTTGTGTTTCCTTCAAAATTAATTTGGAAAAAGTCTGATTTTTTTTTTTTTTTGCAAACAGTGTAGGCCCTGATCAAACGCCATGTTCTGCGGCGTCTGATCTGGGCCTGCACTGTTGCCAAGGTTTCCGGTACTAAATGGGTTAAAGCTATGAAGTTATAACTTGACAACTACAGCTGTATATATTGTCTGTGTGGGTGTATCTGGTGCTTTTCTTATTTGTTTACATATACTGTTCTTTCTTTCCTTCCTTTCTACTGATACTGCGTCGGTCACATTTGACCATTACTGTTACTTAAAAAAACTACAGATGAAAACATGGGCAGGATTGGAGACATTGAGAACCCCTGAGATTAATTGGAGGCTGTTGTCATTTAATCAGAAGAAAATCATTGGGGAATAAGATTCACATTGTAGTGGATCCAACCCTCATGGATCAGACCAGCTTGTGACCCTTAATAACAGGTCATTCTTATATTTACTTTTATTTGTTTGGATAGATTTGAAATTTATCTCCAACCCATCGACTATATATTTACACTCACCCCCTGCCCCATTCTACAGTAGGATTACCATAAAATGTGGCACAAATAAAATAAGATGTGTAACTCCTTTAGCACTTTTTGTATACCCCCGTACACTTGTTGTTGTTGTTGCGATTTAAGTGCCTTTCAGCCACTGTCTAATCGTTCGAAAATCAATATTTCATTTAAATAACATCAAGCAAATATGAATAAAACAATATTCGGAATTATCACTTCACTATTTATCTTAGTTGGTAGACAAAACTTCAAGAAAAACGTAAATAATTACAACGACTTTAACGTGTTTAACTAGACAGTAACGTTGGTGACCATATTAGATGATCACGTGACCCCCCCCCCCAGCTCGAAATCTCGCTAGGAAACGAGAGCGTGATTATGCGTGATGCGTGATTATGCGTGATGCGTGATTTAATAATGCAAATAAGGTCAATATGCACATGAGATTATTGAAGGAATCGAAATGGTTTTTACTACGCCTCCTTTTATGAAAAAGGAGGCTCAATAGAGAAAATAGAATTTAGAAATTAGCAAGTGTAACAAACAAGATCTATTAATAAAATTTCTAATAAGCTAGAGGTTGCTTTACTTTTAATATAAATGGTTAATGAATTTATCAAAGGTTTTAGAGTAGCTGACCACCATGAACAGCTTGATTAAAGGTAATAAACATTTATGAAATGGATTTCTGTAAAAGGCCTGAATAACTTAAGGATGGTGAATGATTTACTGAATAAGCAGTGTGAGACAATCTAGTTATATAAATGCACAGAGAAACCAATTTTGAGCCGATAGTAATTTACAGAACTGTATATAGTCACTGCACACAAGTTGTCAGTAACAAGGGACTACAAAGTGCTGCACCTGAAGGGACAACATAAAGCAATGTAAGCACTGGAGTCTCGGTTGATTTTAGATATACGACTAGCAATTACAAATAAAGAATATTAACAGTACAATGACCAAATATCACTGATAAATAGAAATAACACAAAAATATAATTAAAACTAATAAAAGAACAATATCCAAGAATCACTATAATGTGTATGCTTTACACAAACAGAGAGAACAAGCACCTGAATTTTTATCTATATGTGTAATTTGGAAATACTGAATGTTTAGCCCGCTTGTTCCATATAATAAATATTGCTGCCAAGTGTATAGTATGTTCAAATATTAATAATATAAAACAAACAGAACCGAATCTACCACAATTAACAACTATTTCATATATGGCAAAAATCACACATGTACTACCCATGCACATGCATGAATAAATATCAAGCTGGCATTACAAATATCACACATGCACCTTATGCACATGCATGACAAAATATCACACTGGCATTATATAAACATCACACATGTACTCTATGCACATGCATGACAAAACATCACACTGGCATAATATAAACATCACACATGTACTCTATGCACATGCATGACAAAACATCGCACAGGTATTATAAATATCACACATGTACTCAGTGCACATGCATGACAAAATATCACTCTGGCGCAATATATACGCCAGCATGACAAAGCACTCGCCATCTCGCAGTCTGACTCGCCAAGCAAAGGGTCGAGGCGTTCTGTCAGACTAAGATGGCAATTAATAAAATAAATATCACACATGTACCCTTCCAACACATGCATGACAAAATATCACTCTGGTGTATCATATACACCAGCCTGACAAAAATACTCAAAAAAATATATCACACATATACTGCTGCGCATGCATGATAAAATATCATTCTGGTACAATGCAACAACCAGCATGATAAAAAAAACAACTCAAAAGACAAGGCAAAGATTAATATGTGGTAGAAACTGTTACAATAAAATATGAACTGTAGTACATGCTTTGTTTACAGGAGGCACGTGACAAAAGTGGACATACAAGATAATTTTAGCATACACATTTAAAGTAAAGCCTGGAATAATTTAGAACTTATAACAAATATACTAATTATACTTACGGCCTTTAGATTCTGCTGGAAATAAATTATTACATTATGAATCTTTTTTGAAAATGGAAACAGGACCCTTACCACAAAACATACCAAAATCTTATTTCCAGATCATTTTCAAATTAAGAGTAAATATCAATCACCGAGCCCTACAGATCTGACAGTTTATTTTGTTTTGTTTGATTTGAGGTTTAACGTCCCCGTCAATCCAGACTTTCGGATGAGTCTTTAAACCGAGGTCCCGTCTCCGTATGACCTTAGCTGTTGGTGGGACGTTAAACTAAAACTCACTCACTCACTCACGTCCCCGTCAACACTGTAAAGGTCATTTTGGAGACGTTGCTTCCAATTTTGTGGGACTTTTACCCGACATTAAGATGAAATGACATCTCAAGCCCTGTCGCCCAATGAAACCAATAGGGTTAGTTAGTATGGACGGGCCGCCTCGCCCTGCGGTTCCTGGAAGGCTTAGATCCTATTAGCGCTTTACCAGTACTAGTGTGAGGGCCGGATCCAGCTCTGCGTGGAAGCATCATGCAGCCCATATATTTCTTCAAGCCCCTATGGGCGGGGGCCGCTGACAGTTTATGTACAAATAATAAGATAGAGAGCAACAGTAACTGTTTTTGTTTAATATTGAACATTGTTTTATATGAAGTCAAAAAGGGTGACAGAATGGAGTAGCCAATGAGGACAAGCCCGGAAGTACAGCATGGTTTAAACAAATAATCCAGATGTCATACTCCACTCCCGCTCTCATATCAAATTCTGAGAAGGAGCTCCTCAGAAATGTTGACAGAACAAGTAAGCAGTGGAGGGGTTCAAAAACTGAACCTTGACATACAGACAATGATAGAATGTATAAATCTTAGACAGAGTGTCGTTTAGTACATGCCCTGAACAGAACATATCACAGTGCACAGTGTATAAACAGATCTTCAGATTTCTACAAGGTAGCATGTAACACACAGAAATGTATCAGAATGAAAAGATAGCCAGCACATTATGTACTGCTGGGAGGAGCACCTACAGAAAAGCTGACAGTCCAAGGGACTAGTCAAATTTATCAGAGGTACCCCTGCCAAAGACACAAAGCAATGAAACAAACATAATCTGAGATTTTAGGTCTAGGCAATATTAAGGTAATGTCGAGCCAGCCAGTCAACCTAACGGCACTTTTCCTGGGCAAGCTCAGACCTGAGCAGTTAACCAGTACAGTGCATATTTTAACAATACCTGCAATATTCTGCACATGCGGATATACAGCTGGTCAACATACAAGCTCTACCAGCCTCCATATACACATACACAGAACACTGCTTCCAAATAAACAAACAAATCTACTGCCAAAAATACATAGGTGTGCCATACAATGACTACTAAGTAAGTCCTGACAGAGCCATGAAACAGTTCCACCGAAAAATGATAAGCCTCGGAAGTTCAGCATTAAAGCTACAAATGCAAAGGCACACACAAATTTGTTAACATTGCAAAATAACTGCACTAAGTTCAGCAAGAAAGGGTCGAATAAAGCCAAGCACGATCTTAAATCTTAGTTTCAGAAAAGAAGCCAATATGAATTTTAACAATTCACGGAAAAGATGAATCATTCTGCAGCAAAATAAAGGTAAAGCACGTAGCTATTAATTTTGCCAAGAAGCTCATTTTGATAAATACTTAGGACAGTGTTGCGTGGCCGACGCAAATCTCAGGGTATACAGAAAAGATAGCAAAAGCTAAAAGCTACCAGTTACATGTATATAAAGATAGTCCAACTATATAACAAGAAATACACCAAGTTTAGCAATGTCATGCAGCTATGTATAGATATCCCTTCAAAGTAACAGAACTGCAAATATTTCACAAACCCTCAGTTCTAGCTCAAACAATACACATATAATCTCTCCTCCTTTTATAATGAAAAGCTATATTCAAGGCAAAAATGAGCTGAAGAAAAGTGCAAGGTAGGAAAATGGTTATGACATGTAAGAGAATAGATATGGAGAAAAATATAAAACATACATTAATAACCAAGATCTAAATTGGCGCTTGAATTTAAACCAAGAACAAAAAATGGCGCTTGAATATAAACCAAGATCAAAAATTGGCGCTTTTATAACCAAGATCAAAAATTGGTGCTTTTATAACCAGGATAAAAAGTTGGCGCTTTTATAACCAAGATAAAATATTGGGGCTTTTATAACCAAGATCAAAAATTGGCGCTCTTATAACCAAGATAAAAAATTGGCGCTCTGTTGAGAAAAAGCGTTGTGATTGAAAAATAAATCGTCAATAGAACGAGACGACAACATCGGCAATATTATTCGACGACAAATAAACAAAAAAAAAATGTCTAAATGCAGGTTTCAATCTCAAAAAGCCATCTGGAACGTAAACATTTATCGTTACAGGTAACGACAAAATTATACGTCCAAAATGTGAAAGCAAGGGCCATAAATCACTAAATTACCTTGAAATTTTCTGTAAAAACTTCCTTTCACATATAAAAAATTATTTCTGACACTACTTTCGTTTTCAACAGTAAACAAAATATGAGAAACTAAAATAGCCGAAAGGGTGTGTGTGTGAAAGATAGCCGAAATGGTACATGGACGAAAGTAGAAAATAAAGAAATATTTCCCAAGATATATTAAAAAATTAGGTTTGAAATGGACATTTAAATAATTATTTTAACATTTTAGAACATATTTCGGAAGATTAAATCAATTTTAGAAACAGATGGCATGGGATTGACATGGTCGTATTTTCCTTATGTAAATTGAAAGTACATCATCACTCACCCGCGCCAATTCTTTTCTCGCAGCGCCATTGATATAAAATGGTACTTACCAATCCTCCAGCCCCCGGCGCTGAGTGACCTCGAAGCACACTGGTAGGCTGCAGAACGGTATGTGGCGATAGCGTGGTCAGCTCTCCGTGTCCCTCTTGCTGAAGATGGTCAGCTGACTAATTCTCGGTTCTTGTCGTGATTCTCCGTAGATCTTGTTGGGGATTTTGTTGTTGTGTGTGCATATAGCTACAGCCTACCGGCACAACACGATTTAGTGAAATCACCGAAATCTAACGAAATCACCTCATAAATTACCAAAATCAACTTGAATAACCTATTTTTGTGCAAAAAACATTATTTATTGGGAAAACTAAATAAATCTTTGTATTTTGCATGTCATATCTCGCTTAATTATACTATTATTTCTGCTGAGCTCAGAAATGTGGAGGCTTCTTCCGCTTCCGGTGTAGCCCAAAATGGTTGCGAAAAATTAGAGACGAAAGAATAAAACAAATCTGAAGAAATCGATCTGTTTTCAAGACAATTATAAAAAAAACCTATTTCAAACATTACAGATGAATATATGTAATTGTGTTGCAGAAAAGATTTTGTTGCTCATATTGATAATATATGCAATGTCAGGAAAGGACCTGAGGTCAAGGAGCGCCAAAACCATGCCGTCTGGCTCATCAGTCATTCCTTCCCCAATTTCTGCCCCAGCTGACCATAATTACAATAAACATGGAGAACATTCATCCTCATCGGGGATTTCTAAGGATAATGTGACTGCACTATGTAAAAACTGTAAAAAGAACTTTGGTAAAAGCATCAAGGCTATTGACTGTGGATTTTGTGAGAATAAATACTGTTTTTCCTGTTCAGGCCTTGACAAACAGGCTTTTGACTCTTTATCAGTTGTTAGTAGTGTAGTATGGTATTGTGTCCATTGTATTAAGGCAGTTCCAGGGGTGAGCAGACTTCTTATTAGAGTTGGCAATATTGAATCACAGTGTGAATCATTGAATGAAAAAGTAAATTGGAATCGGCCGAGTCGGCTGAAACAGTAAATATCCAGAAGATTGCCAGGGAGGACGGTGATGCAAAAGAGCGTCAAAATGAGGATACTGAGCTATTGCAACTCATCATGGAACAGAAAATGAATTTGAATATGACAGATACAGAGATTCTGAACTGAGATTCTGAACCCAGTTAGACTAGGTCACAGAGTAGTGGTAAACAGGATAGTTAATAAAATAAGGCCTCTTAGGTTTTCAGTAAAGCAATACAAAACAAAGGGTATCATTATGAAGGCCAACACCTATTTACGTGCAAGTAAGGATGAGATATTCAATAAGATGTACTTTGCGCCTGACCAGACAAAAAAGCAACGGGAATAGGCCTATAAGTTACAAGAGACTAAGTGCTACAGAACTAATGTACTTCATGAGAAGAATTTGATTATCAATAGGGGTCAGATAGTTGTTCGTGAACCTCGAAGAGAGCCTCGTACGACTGACCCTGTTAGGTTACCCAATGGGAGTATGGCTGAAAGTAGCCTTACCCCAGAGGACCACTAAATGCAGATAAAAGTGTCATAAAATGTACATACCGTATTCGACCTATTTACCGCACATGCTCCTATAAGCGCACACCCAAGCTTTTTCTGAAAAAAATACACAAGCGCACACTTTACAGTAACCTCCCAACAAATTCATATTGAGTTTTGCTGCATCTTTGACCCGGACAATCTTATGTATATATGGTGAACATGGTGAACCCCTATGCTGAAATTCAACTGTATAAAACAAACATATCAGAAGCTTTTTTTCGTATTTTTTTAGCTCACCTGACCGAAGGTCATGGTGAGCTTTTGTGACAGTAAGATGTCCGGCGTCGTCGTGCGTCGTCCGTCGTCCGTCGTGCGTCGTCCGTGCGTAAACTTTTTCTTGTGAACACACTAGAGGCCACAGTTTTGGTCCAATTATCATCAAACTTGCTCAGAATGATAATCATGACAATATCTCGGTCAAGTTCGAATTTGGGTCATGTCGGGTAAAAAAGTAGGTCAGTAGGTCAAATCATAGAAAAACCTTGTGAACACTCGAGAGGCCACAATTTTGGTCCAATCATTATCAAACTTGCTCAGAATGATCATTGTGACAATATTTTAGTGAAGTTTGAATATGGATCATGTCGGCTTAAAAAGTAGGTCAGCGGGTCAAATCATAGAAAAACCTTGTGAACACCCTAGAGGCCACAATTTTGGTCCAATCATAATCAAACTTGCTCAGAATGATCATCATGACAATATCTTGGTCAAGTTCGAATATGGGTCATGTCCGGTCAAAAAGTAGGTCAGTAGGTCAAATCATAGAAAAACCTTGTGAACACTCTGAAGGCCACTGTTTTGGTCCAATTATCATGAAACTTGCTCAGAATGACCATTGTGACAATATTTCAGTCCAGTTCGAATATGGGTCATATCGGGTTAAAAAGTAGGTCAGCGGGTCAAATCATATAAAAACCTTGTGAACACCCTAGGGGCCACAATTTTGGTCCAATCATAATCAAACTTGCTCAGAATGATCATCATGACAATATCTCGGTCAAGTTTGAATATGGGTCATGTCCGGTTGAAAAGTAGGTCAGTAGGTCAAATCATAGAAAAACCTTGTGAATACTCAGGAGGCCACAAGTTTGGTTAAATCATTAATCTTGCTCAGAATGGTCATTGTGACAATATCTTGGCTAAGTTTGAATAAAGGTCTTTTCGGGTCAAAAAGTAGGTCAGTAGGTCAAATTAAAGAAAAAACTTGTGAACACTCTAGTTTTACATAGACTTATATAGGGAAAATCTTTAAAAATCCTTTTCTCTGAAACCACAAGGCCTAGGTCTTTTATATTTGGTATGAAGCTTCATCTAAAAGACCCCTAACAAGATTATTCAAATGATAGTGCTGAGGCCAAAAATGTCCCCGCCCCCGGGCCCTTTGGTTTTACATAGGCTTATATAGGGAAAATCTTTAAAAATCTTCTGCTCTGAAGCTGCAAGGCCCAGGACTTTGATATTTGGTATTAAGCTTTATCTAGTGGACCCCTACCAAGATTGTTCAAATTATAGTGCTGGGGCAAAAAATGCCCCCGTTCCGGGGCCCTTTGGTTTTACATGGCCTTATATAGGGAAAATCTTTAAAAATCTTCTTCTCTGAAACCGCAAGGTCCAGGACTTTGATATTTAGAATGAAGCTTCATCCATTGGACCTCTACCAAGATTGTTCAAATTATCGCCCTTGGGCCAAAAATGCCCCCGCTCAGGGGCCCTTTGTTTTTACATAGACTTATATAGGGAAAATCTTTAAAAATCCTTTTCTCTGAAACCACAAGGCCTAGGTCTTTTATATTTGGTATGAAGCTTCATCTAAAAGACCCCTAACAAGATTATTCAAATGATAGTGCTGAGGCCAAAAATGTCCCCACCCCCGGGCCCTTTGGTTTTACATAGGCTTATATAGGGAAAATCTTTAAAAATCTTCTGCTCTGAAACTGCAAGGCCCAGGACTTTGATATTTGGTATTAAGCTTTATCTAGTGGACCCCTACCAAGATTGTTCAAATTATAGTGCTGGGGCAAAAAAAGCCTCCACCTGGGGCCCTTTGGTTTTACATAGGCTTATATAGGGAAAATCTTTAAAAATCTTCTTCTCTGAAACCGCAAGGCCCAGGACTTTGATATTTTGTATGAAGCTTCATCTAGTGGACCCCTACCAAGATTGTTCAAATTATAGCCCTTGGGCCAAAAATCCCCCTGCTCAGGGGCCCTTTGGTTTTACATAGACTTATATAGGGAAAATTTTTAAAAATCTTCTTCTCTGAAACCGCAAGGTCCAGGACTTTGATATTTAGAATGAAGCTTCATCCAATGGACCTCTACCAAGATTGTTCAAACTATCGCCCTTGGGCCAAAAATGCCCCCGCTCAGGGGCCCTTTGTTTTTACATAGACTTATATAGGGAAAATCTTTAAAAATCCTTTTCTCAGAAACCACAAGGCCTAGGTCTTTTATATTTGGTATGAAGCTTCATCTAAAAGACCCCTAACAAGATTATTCAAATTATAGTGCTGAGGCCAAAAATGTCCCCGCCGCCGGGCCCTTTGGTTTTACATAGGCTTATATAGGGAAAATCTTTAAAAATCTTCTGCTCTGAAACTGCAAGGCCCAGGACTTTGATATTTGGAATTAAGCTTTATCTAGTGGACCCCTACCAAGATTGTTCAAATTATAGTGCTGGGGCAAAAAAAGCCTCCGACTGGGACCCTTTGGTTTTACATGGCCTTATATAGGGAAAATCTTTAAAAATCTTCTTCTCTGAAACCGCAAGGCCCAGGACTTTGATATTTTGTATGAAGCTTCATCTAGTGGACCCCTACCAAGATTGTTCAAATTATAGCCCTTGGGCCAAAAATGCCCCCGCTCAGGGGCCCTTTGGTTTTACATAGACTTATATAGGGAAAATCTTTAAAAATCTTCTTCTCTGAAACCACAAGGCCTAGGTCTTTTATATTTGGTATGAAGCTTCTTCTAAAGGACCCCTACCAAGATGATTCAAATTATAGTGCTGGGGCCAAAAGTGGCCCCGTCCCGGGGCCCTTTGGTTTTACATAGACTTATATAGGGATAATCTTTAAAAATCTTCTCTGAAACCACAAGGCCCAGGACTTTGAAATTTGGTATGAAGTTGCATCTAATGGACCTCTACCAAGATTGTTAAAATTATAGCCCTGGGGCCAAAAATGCCCCCACTCTGGGGCCCTATGGTTTTACATAGACTTACATGGGGAAAATCTTCAAAAATCTTCTTCTCTGAAACCACAAGGCCTGGGTCTTTGATATTTGGTATGAAGCTGCATCTAGTGGACCTCTATCAAAATTATTCAAATTATAGCCCTGGTACCAAAAATGTCCCCGCTCCGGGGCCCTTTGGTTTTGCATAGACTTATATAGGGAAATCTTTAAAAATCTTCTCTGAAACTGCAAGGCCAAGGCCTTTGATATTTAGTATGGAGCTTTATCTAGTGGACCTCTACCAAGATTGTTCAAATTATAGCCCTGGGGCCACAAATGCCCCCACCCCGGGCCGGGGCCCTTTGTTTTTACATAGATTTATATAGCCCTGGGGCCATTTGGTTTTGCATAGGCTTATGTAGGGAATATCTTTAAAAAAAATCTTCTTCTCTGAAACTGCAAGGCCCAGGTCTTTGAAATTTGATGTGTAGCTTTATCTAGTGGACCTTTGCCAAGATTGTTCTAATTATAGCCTTTGTTGATGTTTGGTATGAAGCTTCACCTTTAAGACCTCCCTCAACATTATGCACATTAAAACCCTGGGGCCAATAATGGCCCTCTCTGGGGCCCACTTGTTACACTATGGATCAGGTGAGCGATCCAGGGCCATCATGGCCCTCTTGTTTGTATTGAGTGTGCGCTTATTAGGTAGATTTTTCACCACAATATTTTCATACAATTTTGGAAAAACTAAGCGCACGGTGCGGTAAATAGGTCGAATACGGTATGTTGCACCATTGTGCCTATGAAAAGTGTTGCACCGTTGTGCTAGTTGCTGTTTACATTTAAGACGGTTTTGATTTCTCTTTCAAATGAGTTGTATTATAATACATATATTTTCAGATGAATACCTCGAAGAGTCAGTCCATGTAGGTATGGAAAGTGATTCTGATGAAACTTTTTGGTATTCAGAAAATGATTGTCTGAGTGATATTTCCAGATTTTTACTATATTCAGACTCTGATAGGAGTTCCTATGATAAAGAAAATTCTGTGTCAGATAATCTCAGTTTGAGTGACAGTAGTACATATATATACAGTGATGATGAGGTTGATCCCTTGGCAGTATCGTTGGATGGTATGACAGTTTTATATACAAACGCTGATAATTTGATTAATAAAATAGATGAACTCAGATTAAGAGTATTAAAAATGAGACCTGACATTATTATCATTACTGAAATATTCCCAAAATCTGGTGATTCAACAGAGATTTATCCATCAGAACTAAATATTTCTGGATTTTTGTTTGTTTGATTTGAGGTTTAACCTCCCCGTCAACACTGTAAAGGTCATTTTGGAGACGTTGCTTCCAATTTTGTGGGACTTTTACCTGCCATCGAGATGAAATGACATCTCAAGCCCTGTCGCCCAATGAAACCAATAGGGTTTATTAGCATGGAAGGTCCGCCTCGCACCGCGGTTCCTGGACAGGCTTAGATCCTCTAAGCGGTTTACCAGTACTAGTGTGCGGGCCGGATTCAGCTCTGGGTGGAAGCATCATGCAGCCCATATATTTCTTCAAATATTTCTTGATATGTCAGTTTTTATAGTAATGTGCATAAGTCAAGTCGAGGAGTAGTCATATATGTTAAGGAAAATTTCTCGTCAGCAATTTGTAAAGAACTGTCTAATTCAGAATTCCAGGAAAGTGTTTGGGTAGAAATTGACAATAAGAAAGATAAACTCTTGGTTGGTGGAATATATAAGAGCCCGAACTCAAATGATGAAAACGTTAAGTCCTTATTCCAGTTGTTGGACAATGTTAACAATCTAACTTTTATGAAGTTGCTAATTATAGGAGACTTCAACTTTCAAGAGATTGATTGGACTAACTGGACTACCACTACTAGTGAAAATCATGATGCTTTAAATTTTTTAGAATGCATGAGAGATAACTTCTTTGGTCAGTTTGTGACTACTCCAACTAGGTGGAGAAATGATGATCCAGGGAACATCTTAGACTTAGTTATATCAGACTCTGCAGATTTGGTACAAAATGTTGAATTGACAACAAGATTAGGCAATAGTGACCATTTATGCATTGAATTGAAATTGGATATTTCAGTTGATGTTTGTTACAGAAGTATAAACAATAGAAACTATTATAGGGGTAATAATGTTAAGGCGGCTGAGGATATATCCGAAATTGATTGGTCAATAATGTATGATATGGATGTCCAAGGAAGTTGGGACTTCTTTTACAGCAACATGAGGGAGATAATTGATAAGCATATTCCCATATACCAACCTAAAAAGAGAGTCAAACCTGTGTGGATGGATATGTACTGTCAGTATTTAGTTGAAAAAAAGTATAAGGCATGGAAAAGGTACACCTTTTGTAGGAGTAGGGAAGACTACATAAAGTATCAGGAAATAAGGAATAAGATTCCAAAATGCATACGGCATGCCAAGAAGAAGTATGAAAAGGGTATAGCAAAGGATGTAAAAGAAAATCCAACATCATTCTGGAAATATGTTGAGTCTAAAACTAAGACATGTGGTGTATTTGGTGATCTAAAAGACAGCCATGGAAATAAAATCTCTGAGGACAAAGATAAAGTAGAACTTTTGAACAACTATTTCTCGTCTGTTTTTACGGCTGAAGACAGGAACTTGCCAGACTTTGATGCAGTGGTTGATAACGATGTTTGTGACATTTTGGTGACAGTAGATAAAGTTCGACAGCTTTTAAAATCACTTAACATATCCAAATCAGCAAGTCCAGATGAAATACAGCCTAGGTTTTTAAAAAAATTAGCTGAATCTTTGGCAGTGCCGGTTTATATACTTTTTAATAAATCTCTCTCTGAGGGTAAACTACCATCAATGTGGAAAACTGCAAATGTTACATGTATTTATAAGAGTGGTGATAGGCAATTGACTAAAAACTATAGGCCTATAAGTGTTACAGTCATATTGTGTAGACTACTTGAGAAGATAATAAGAAATTCAATAATGGAGCACTGTAAGATAAAAAATGTATTTTCAAAATAAATAGTCAATATGGGTCGGGCCCATCGGAGTCTAACTGTTGTTTTTCTTTTGCTCCAGCATTTCAGTGGTTTCTTGCTGTCGAGTCCTCACCGTTGTCTCACCTCTGTGGTTCTTTGATTTTTTGTGTTCACGGAGATGTTGCACTGATGAGTTAGGAGGCCTTCATGCGGACTGAACAAATTATTTGTCTAAATCGCGACGGAAGTAAGGGCGAGAATTGTGGCCACGTAAAATCGATTTAAGCCCCCCATTGGAAATCATTCCACTGACCGTTCCAAGGCGGTTCTTCTGTGGTGGTTTATTTATGGTGTTGTTTGTTACTTACTGTGTGTATCACTTGTGTCTTTTTATTTTGGATGGCCATATGGCCATTTTGTGGAAAAGTAACTGTCCTTATGGCCTTCCTTTGTTTAGGTTTCCATTATGGTCTGGTCGCTTAATGTTTGTGTTTCTTTCCCTTTGGTGTCTTTGATGGGTGGAGTAAGTTAATTGTATCGATTCCTGATCTTTGTTTTACTTCTACTTAGATGTTTTGTGGGCTTTTGTTGTACCTTCCTTCTATTCGAAGGAATTATCTTCAGTAATTTTATATGCTGTTTTACATAATGACCAGTATGAAGATCGCTCTAGTTTTGACGGTATCATAACCTTCTAAACCCACTTGAGTATCACAAATACATTTAAAATATCAATATCTACCTTAGGTTACACTCTGCTTCTTCTGTACGGATTCCCCATTCTATTAAGAACTTTAATACTATGTTGCCTTCTGTATTGATTAGACCCTTAAATTTGTCGTCTGTAACTTCAGTTAATCTCAATGGAGCAGGCAATACCAATGTTTTTGGGAGTAGTCTTCGTATAAGACTATCTCCTCTCAAATCGCCCATCCTTCAAAAATATACTAATCCGAGGAAAAGAAGTGGAATGTATCCTAGTATTTCTAAGTGCAATGCCAAGAGGTGCAGATGTTGTTCGCATTTAAGCACTGTGTCTACCGTTACTTCATCTGTAAACGGTAGACGCTTCTCTGTAGTTAACATGTCTGATTTGACATGACAGTCTAAAGATTTAATTTATCTAATTACTTGACGTGCTGCAAACTGTAATTTGCAGTACGTCGGTCAAACTAACTACATGCTTAAAAAGCCGCGACATACCAAAGTCGTTAAAAATGGTACTAGCTGCTCCTCGCTTGGCACTCAGGTTTACGGGGAAGAGCTAGGACTGGTCGATCCAGTGTCAGGATAATGTGACTGGGTGTGGTATCATGTAATGTGTCTGGGACATGATACTTCAGTGAGGCAGCACTATAAACGTGAGCATTGAGCTCCCTGTCGCAACCAGACACCGTCGTGATATGACTGAAAAATTGTTGAAAGCGACGTTAAACCCGAATTCACACACACACATGCTTAAAACTTGATTGGACGAGCATTATCGTAGAATGAGTAAGCCTAAGAAAACTGACACTTTCTTGTACCGTCACTTTCGTCGTACAGGTCATTCTGTAAATAACATTGTTATACAACCAGTTGAAAAACTTTATTACGATGCAAATTCTACATCTAGATTCAAAATAATCAAAAGACATGAAGCTGAACTGAAATGGATTAAATTTTTACAGACCCCTTTTCCACTGGGATTTAATGACAACATTTATCATGAGGGTAATATTTCCAGAATGCCAGACTTTGATATTTTCTCGCTCCTGGAATGTCGAAAACGCAGAACTAGATCTCACGGCACCAGGAAAAATGGTAACTTTAAACGTAAATCACGTGCGTTTAAACGAAACAACACTAGACTGAAGTGACTGTCAATTATATTATTAAATCATGGACGCCACTCTATGCTTTCATTTTTAAGTTCATTACCCGTTTCTGTTTTACGTCTTCTGGACACAGAGGCGAATAAATTCTACGATAGTTCTCACCAGTTATATGATGCGGCTCTCTTAACTAGAGGCTATACTCAGCATACTCTCCGTCCTTACATTGATTCTGAAATTAATCATAAACGCCATTTCTTCAAAATATCCTTCATTAATGAGGGTATGGATTTTATAGATTTGCCCAGTATCTTCCGTGAGAGATCGGTGCTTTCTTCCATTCCTGCTTATTTTCAAAATACTGAAACACCTACAATTTGCTATAAATATAACAAACCTGTCAGATATATCATTTTTAATTTCAGATCTATCATTTCAGATCTTGATATTGATACTAATACTCCTGATTCATGTGATTGTAAAAACTCTAAGTATTGCTATCCTGCTGCTGGTCATGTAATTACTGGCAATTTGAAAATTATTCCTGATTCTAGGAAAGGAATATAATTTCTAAAGGACCGAAATATCGGTTTCCTTCTAAAATTGATTTCAGTAAATGTAGAGATGAAATTGCTGCTTCCTTGAATGAATTCGGTAATCGATGGTGTAAAGCGAGAGTATGTTGAGCATAAAGCCCTTAAGGACTGGAAACTTAGCATTTTAAAACTAGTGAATAAACGCATTTCTTTCTATTCTCAAAATACTAACTTATTACCTCCTAAGCCCATGACGTCTTTACATCATCTTAAACTAGGTATTCAAGAATTTCATAAGAAGTTTGTTTTGGCCCCTGCAGACAAGGCCGCTAACAACGTCGTCGTTGTGTGACGGCTTCACTATGTTAACATGCTTAAGCAGGAGCTTGGTGGTACTAAGGCCTATGAACTTCAGCCTTTAGCTGACGAGAGAGCTATAGTAGATAAACATGTTTGTCATTCAGCCACCAAGTTTGCTGTGTGTGTTAACGAAGGCCAAGACAAGCTTCCTACGCTATACTGGTTACCAAAACTTCATAAAAGACCTTACAAAGCACGGTTTATTGCAAATTCTAACTCTTGCACTACCACTGAACTTTCTAAATTATTATCTTCGTGTCTTACTGCTATTAAAACGCATGTAATTAAATATTGTGATAAAGTCTTTGAAAGATCAGGAAGAAATCTGTTTTGGTCTATAAAAAATTCGAATGAGGTTTTAAATAAATTGAAATCCAGACATTTTCGTGCTTCAAGTCTGTCCACTTACGTTTTTTCCACTCTTTACACTACAATTCCTCATAATCTTATAAAAGAAAAGCTTAATGATTTAATTGAATGGGCTTTTCACAGAGAAGATTCTCTCTATCTTGCGTGTAATGTCAGAAATGCATTTTTCACTTCTAAAGAGCATAAGAATTATACACTTTGGTCATGTCAGAAAGTGTGTGATGCCCTCACCTTTCTACTTGACAATATTTATATTAGATTCGGTACTAAGTTATTTAGACAAATTGTGGGTATTCCGATGGGTACGAATTGCGCACCTCTTGTGGCTGATCTGTTCTTGTATTGTTATGAAAGAGACTTCATGTTGTCGCTTTCCATTGATAACCAATCTGAAATTATTGAAGCTTTTAGCTCCACTTCTAGATATTTAGATGATTTATTAAATATTGATAATACCTATTTTGATGGTTTGATCAGTCAGATTTACCCCCCAGAACTTCAGTTAAATAAAGCAAATTCTTCTGATACCGAGGCCCTGTTTTTGGATTTACATCTATCTATTGTAGATGGATTTGTTTCGTGCAAAATTTATGATAAACGCGATGACTTTGATTTTGAGATTGTAAATTTTCCTTTTTTGGATGGTGATGTTCCTTGTGCCCAATCCTATGGCGTTTATATTTCGCAATTAATTCGATTTGCTAGAGTGTGTAGTCATGTAACTGACTTCAACACTCGTAATAAATTGTTAACGGCTAAACTCCTTAATCAGGGTTATCGGTACCATAAACTACGCAAAGCCTTTTCAAAATTTTATAGACGCCATTCTGATTTAATTTCAAAATTCAATATTGGACAAATCTCTTCCGCAACAAGGTCTATCGGAACCCGAATTTTATGGTGACTTAGTATATAAATTCAGAAAAATATATAACCACAATGACTTCAGCACCCAATTTCGTAAAATCATTCTTCGATATAAAAAGATTGGGTACAACATGGATGTTATACGACAGACTGCATGCATGGTAGTTAACCCAATCACGGTTGCCAACTTTGCTTCCCTCTTTAATTGCACGCCAATGGGTCAGGCCTCAGATTCTATGACGGCTCCAACGTAAAGGCTTATTGAGAATTAGAGAGATCTAATTCAAGGTAATGTTGGTTGGTGCCTGATGCTCTGTCTCTGGTCGGGCCCATCGGAGTCTAACTATTGGTTTTCTTTTGCTCCAGCATTTCAGTGGTTTCTTGCTGTTGAGTCCTCACCGTTGTCTCACCTCTGTGGTTCTTTGATTTTTGTGTTCACGGAGATGTTGCACTGATGAGTTAGGAGGCCTTCATGCGGACTGAACAAATTATTTGTCTAAATCGCGACGGAAGTAAGGGCGAGGATTGTGGCCACGTAAAATCGATTTAAGCCCCCCAGTGGAAATCATTCCACTGACCGTTCCAAGGCGGTTCTTCTGTGGCGGTTTATTTATGGTGTTGTTTGTTACTTACTGTGTGTATCACTTGTGTTTTTTTTATTTTGGATGGCATTTTGTGGGAAAGTAACTGTCCTTATGGTCTTCCTTTGTTTAGGTTTCCATTATGGTCTGGTCGCTTAATGTTTGTGTTTTTTTCCCTTCGGTGTCTTTGATGGGTGGAGTAAGTTAATTGTATCGATTCCTGATCTTTGTTTTACTTCTACTTTAGAGATGGTCGAAGTTGTATATTGCAGCTCTTGAAAGTTTTTTACAACTGGACTCAGTCCATTGATGGTGGTCAACCTGTTGATGCCATTTACCTTGATCAAAGTCTTTTGCTGAAATTAAAGAGAACTGGGATATCGGGTAATGTACATAAGTGGATCGCAGACTTTCTTACTAATAGAAAACAAAGAGTTGCTATGAATGGAGTCTCATCTGAATGGACTGATGTTACTTCGGGTGAGCCCCAGGGCTCAGTCCTGGGACCACTTTTGTTTATTATATATATAAATGAATTACCAGCTAATGTCAGATCTCACTGTAAATTATTTGCTGACGATGCAAAATTGTACAAGCAGATGTCTTATATACAGGACTTTGAATAAATTCAAGGTGACTTATATGAACTATGCAAATGGACGGTCAAATGGCAACTGTTTTTCAATCTAAACTAGAGCGCGCAGTCGATGGCAAGCCATCGCAAATCCCCACGTTTTCTCCACAGTAGGTCAAAATTTGACCTTTTGACCCCTCCCCAGGGCCCCTGGGGGCGGGGACAAAAAAATGTGCTCTTGCGCAAGTTATTCATGTAAGCAACTCGCATACCAAATTTGGTTGAATTCCGGCTAACGGTTTAGGAGGAGATAGCTGGACAGACAGAAGGACAGACAGACAGACGGACGGACGGAGGCGATAACAATATCCCCACTTTTCGTTGAAAAACGTGGGGATAATAAGTGTAAAGTTCTCCATATTGGATCAAATAATCCATGCTATAGTTACAAAATGACTGACAACAATGGTAACCTGATGGAAGTACAGAGTGTAGAAAAGGAGAAAGATTTAGGAATAATATTTCAGAGTAATTTAAAATTTGATGAACACATTAGTGTTACTGTTAATAAAGCAAATAAAATACTAGGCCTCATTAGAAGATCATTTAATTATCTGGATAAGGATTCTTTTTTTATGTTTATATAAATCATTGGTCAGAACACATGTCGATTATGGGGATTCAGTGTGGTTTCCCACACTCAAGAAAGATATCAGGGTTATAGAAAATATTCAGCATAGGGCCACAAGGCTGTTACCCCAGTTACGTCACCTTAGCTATGGGCAAAGGTTAAAAGAGCTAAATCTGTCAACATTATTATACAGACGAAAGAGGGGAGATTTAATACATGTGTATAAAATAATTTATGGATTCGACGATATTGCGAAGGAGGAATTCTTTCAAATGGTGGACACATCAACACGGGGTCACTCGAGTAAAATATTTAAGCCTAGGAGTAATAAGAGCATTAGATATAATCCATTTGCTGTAAGAATAGTGGAAGACTGGAACTCCTTACCCCAAGATATTGTAAGTTCAACAAGTGTTATTCAATTTAAAACTAAATTGGACCAGTATTGGATCAATAAGAGATGTGATGACCGTGAAATATACTAGTTAATCATCTTGATCATCTTCCAAGACATTTCTTATCTACTACATGTGTATTTCGCAACCTTATAAACATTTAATATACAACTACTTATACAAGAAGAATAGGCTACAACAAGTGTTATTCAATTTAAAACTAAATTGGATCAGTATTGGATCAATAAGAGATGTGATGACAGTGAAATATACTAGTTAATCATCTTGATCATCTTCCAAGATATTTCTTATCTACTACATGTGTATTTCACAACCTTATAAACATTTAATATACAACTAATTATACAAGAAGAAAAGGCTACAACAAGTGTTATTCAATTTAAAACTAAATTGGATCAATATTGGATCAATAAGAGATGTGATGACAGTGAAATATACTAGTAAATCATCTTGATCATCTTCCAAGACATTTCTTATCTACTACATGTGTATTTCACAACCTTATAAACATTTAATATACAACTACTTATACAAGAAGAATAGGCTACACCGGGGCCACCAATAAAGTTTAAAGAAGAACTACAGAGCGAGATGAAGAACCTTCGGGGTTCACCATTCCCGATTTCGGAAATGGTATGACACGGTGATGCAGACGATCGCTGAAATCACCACATATTTCACCAAAATCACCACTTCTATCCTTATATTGTAAACCAAACCATCTACATTAAGGAGTAATAATGTTTTTTTTTTTTTTTTTTTTTTTTCATTTTAAAATATATATATGTATCAAAATATACTGTCAGGCTAAGAATGCGGTCTAACTTTATATTAAATATGATTACTGAAATCACCACAAATTTTACTGACATCACTGCTAATATCGTAATGTAGCATTCTAAAATATGTCTGATTGGGAATACAGAGCTCTAGGAAACGCAGGATTCGGCATATTTTATGCCAACTTTTTGCCATTTTACGCGTAAAATTCACAATCGGCGATTCTTATGTATGCATATTTTTATTGTGACACACATCCAAAATGACAGAAGCGGTAATTTCAGTAGCTAATTTAGGCCGCTTACGCAATACCAGTAAGATGCCGCTTTTGTGTTTAAACCACACATGCCACACATCAGTAGGCATGTCCTATATTGACAGATATTTTTGCACCAGCCAATGGGAGAGATGATATTGGAAAGTGGTCGGTCTAACAGCACCTGTTAAAAATGATCCTACCTTTTTTAACTCGCTGCGTTAATTTCATGTTATTATACCCACTTTTTCGAAGAAAAATCGGGTATATTGTTTTCGTACCACAGTTTACTCCGGCGTCAGTCCGTCTGTCCGTCCGTCACGTTTCTTGTGATTTGATCCCCTCTGCAACCACTGAAGCTACACTTTTGAAACTTTGCATGTGGATAGTACATGGAATGTAGATGGCAGTGGGCAACTTTTTTGTGACCTTGACCTCAACATGACCCCAAGGTCAAAGGTCAAAAATTATGATTTGCCATATCTCCTAAACTATTGGAGTTACACTTCTGAACTTTGCTTATTGGGTGGTCTTTGGAATATAGAATATGTCAGGTTACTTTTGGTGTGACCTTGACCCCAAGGTCAAAGGTCAAAAAGTATGATTTTGCCATATCTTCTAAACTATTAGAGTTACACTTCTGAAACTTTGGTTATTGGATTGCCCTTGGAATATAGAATAAATATGGATACTTTTGGTGTGACCTTGACCTCAACATGACCCCAAGGTCAAAGGTCAAAAATTATGATTTGCCATATCTCCTAAACTATTGGAGTTACACTTCTGAAACTTTGCTTATTGGATGGTCCTTGAAATATAGAATATGTTGGGCCACTTTTGGTGTGACCTCGACCCCAAGGTCAAAGGTCAAATAGTATGACTTTGCCATATCTTCTAAACTATAAGAGTTATACTTCTGAAACTTTGCTTATCAGTTAGAATGTTCTTTGCAACTTTTTTTAGCTCACCTGGGCCGAAGGCTCCAGGGGAGCTAATAGTATAGTGGGTCGTCCGTCCGTCGTCCGTCCACACTTTTGAGCAGCTATATCTCTGTATCCTGCAGGCTGATCTCAATCATTTCTCATCTGTAGCATGCCTCTGGTGGGGCATTGATGACATAAACTTTTTTTTGAAATCGCTCTAAAACTTTGGTTCCTATGGCAACCACAAGGTCCCATAGACTTACTATGGGAAAATGCTTGTCATCAGTGTAGCGCCTTCAGTTTTGATCGGATCTTTCTGAAACTTATATGTAAGGTGACTGGGGATAAAAACTCGGATGAGTTCGAAAACTGGCCAAGTCGGCCCATTTATCATAGAGTTAAGTCCCTTTGATTGCTGAAAATGCCCATTTTCGACCTTGTCATCACCGTAGCCCCTTCAGTTTTGATCGGATCTTTCTAAAACTTATATTTAATGTGGCTGGGGATAAAACCTCGGATGAGTTCGAAAATCGTAGCCCTTTAATCGTAGAGTAACGTCCCTTTGATTGCTGAAAAGCTGATTTTTGACCTTGTCATCACCGTAGCCCTTTCAGTTTTGATCGGATCTTTCTGAAACTTATATGCAAGGTGGCTGGGGATAAAGCCTCGGATAAGTTCGCATACCGGCAAAGGTGGCCTATTAATCATAGAGTTAGGTCCCTTTGATTGCTGAAAATGTTGATTTTTGACCTTGTCAACACTGTAGCCCCTTCAGTTTTGATCAGATCTTTCTGAAACTTATATGTAAGGTGGCTGGGGATAAAACCTCTAATGAGTTCGAAAACCGGCCAAGTTGCCCCATTAACTACATAGTTATGTCCCTTTGATGGCTGAAAATGTCAATTTTTTACCTTGTCATCACCGTAGCTCCTTCAATTTTGATTGAATCTTTCTGAAACCTATATGTAAGGTGACTGGAGATAAAACCTAGGATGAGTGTGAATACCGGCCAAGTTGGCCCATTTATTATTGATTTACGTCCCTTTGATTGCTGAAATTGCCGATTTTTGACCTTGTCATCACGGTGGCCCTTCAGTTTTGATCGGATCTTTCTGAAACTTATATGTAAGGTGGCTGGTGATAAAATCTTGGATGAGTTCGAATACAGGCCAAGTCAGCTGATTTATCGTAGAGTCATGTCCCTTTTATGGCTGAAAATGTTGATTTTTGACCTTGTCATTACCGTAGCCCCTTCAGTTTTGATCAGATTTTTCTGAAACTTATATGTAAGGTGGCTGGGGATGAAACCTCGGATGAGTTCGAAAACTGGCCAGGTCGGCTCATTTATTTTAGAGTAACATTCCTTTGATTGCTAAAAATGCCAAATTTTGACCTTGTCATCACCGTAGCCCCTTCAGTTTTGATCGGATTTTTCTGAAACTTATATGTGAGGTGGCTGGGAATAAAATCTTGGATGAGTTTGAATACTGGCCAAGTCTGATCGGATCTTTCTGAAACTTACATGTAAGGTGGCTGGGAATAAAACCTCAGGTGAGTTCGAATACCGGCCAAGTCAGCACATTTATCATAGAGTGACGTGCCTTTGATAGCTGAAAATGCCTATTTTCGACATTGTCATCACTGCTGCCCCTTTAGTTTTGAACGGATCTTGATGAAACTTACAAACATGGAAGTCAGGCAGAAAGCTTGGAGGAGTTTGAAAACTTGTTTTTGAACTTGTCATCACCATAGCCACTTCAGTTTAGATCGGATCTTCTTAGCAAGTCAGGAATAAAAGCTTGAGTGAGTTTGAAAACCGGTGAGGTCAGCCTGTTTATCATAGAGTTACATTCTACTTGATTTTCAGAAAATGCTTACCCTGTCATCACCATGTCCTCCTATAAAGCCTTCAGTAAAGGTTGGCACTTCCTTAAACCTTGAATCTGTTAGCTCAGGTGAGCGATACAGGACCAAGCTTGGTCCTCTTGTTTATTGTTCGGTGGAAAAGTGTTTCGATGTTTATTGATGACAAAGATATCTGTAATTCTTCAAAATACAATCATTTTAACAATTACAGGCAGTCAGACTTAGTTGTGATGCCTTCCCTTCATATTAGTTTACACTTGTTAATAAAAATAGTGAGTGTCATAAATGTCCGAATTTGAAAGCAAACGTATGAGCCTAGTATAGAATGCTGCTTTTCTGATCTGGGTTTACATTATATCTGCTAATATTACATGATTTTTATGACGTGCATTATTTGGATAGAAGTGTGAGAATATTAAAATTGGAGCAACTGCATGTTTTTTGGTGAGAGTGGGGCTTACTGGGGTATACATTATTTTCCTAATATTTCTACAAAACATCATATTGTGGGTGCTTCATAGAAACACATCAGTGAAATAGTTCTAACTAGTACCCATAATCTACACGTTTGTATCGAAGTTATTGAATTCATTTATCAGAAAAAGAGAGTTCGGGAGCCATGAAAGTATACAGTTACATGTATTCACATGGATGTGCAGCCTGATAATAAGAAATTTTATCTATGTTCTATGCGAAATCAAGATCAGAACTCCAACTTTTTATGTGGGAATCCAACTTTTTACCTGTGAATCCAACTTTTCACAAGGAAGGACGGTTATTAATGATTGTCAAAAATCCTGGACAAAGGGGGACAGGTAGACACATTTATTCTGGACTTTGAGAAGGCTTTTGACACCCCTCCTCATGAACTACTTAAATCCAAATTATTTGGATATGGAATTGGTGGGAAGACTCTTAAATGGATAGATTCCTTCCTTTGCTACAGAAAACAGCGTGTTGTTGTTAATGGTAAATCTTCAGTATGGGCGCCAGTTTTGTCTGGAGTCCCACAAGGGACTGTTCTTGGTCCTCTATTATTCTCCCTGTACATCAATGATATTTCCACTGACATTGACTCAGAAATAAGACTGTTCGCAGATGACTGTGTTTGTTACCGGGAAATTAGAGATACAGATGACTCACTGAAACTTCAGGCTGACATAGATAGATTAGGATGTTGGGCCAGAAAATGGGGCATGAGATTTCAACCAGTTAAATGCAATATTATGCAGATAACAAGGAAGAGATCTAATAAAGTTGAGGCTTCTTACATTTTAGAGGGAACGGTCCTCGAAAATGTGAATTCCATTAAATACCTTGGTGTGACAATCACTCACGATTTGAGATGGAATACACACATTAGCAATATGTGTACAAAGGCGAATAGAACACTTGGTTTCCTGAGGCGAAATCTTCATCAGTGTCCTCAGGATGTGAAAGAGACAGCATACAGGGGACTTGTTCGCCCAATCTTGGAATATGGTAGTTGCATCTGGGACCCAAGCGGAGTGGTCCTTAATGAAGAAATTGAAAAAGTTCAGAATAGAGCTGCTAGATTTGTAACTGGAAATTATTGCTTTGAAAGTGGGAGCATGACCGGAATTCTAGGAAAATTAAGATGGGAGCCTCTCAAGAAAAGGAGAAGAGACAGTAGGCTCATACTCTTATACAAAGGTCTAAAGGGTGCTGCCAGCATTCCAACAGATGACCTTGTTCCCCCGGCTAGGCACTGTAGAAAACACCATTCAATGACGTTTCAGACCCTTACTGCAAGAACGGATATTTATAAAGAATCGTTTTTCCCGCGAATCATTAGAGATTGGAATGCCCTTCCCGATTCTATTATTTTGACGGCTGAAGGTGCTGAGGATTGTGTAGCTAAGTTTACATCTTTGGTTAGAGCTAGGGACTAACTTCCCATATCACAGGTCCTGGTGTATGAATGTCATTTGACGTGTCACCAGTAACAATTCTGATTCTGATTCCTGAAATCCGGTTTTCAAAATCCTAGTGAGAGCTCTGGAATAACAGTGTTGTTGTGGTAGTTTTCATGTCAAATATTCCTAACTGTATTAACTGTACTAACTTTAATGTCCAGTCTCGGAATCCCGGCCAGCGTCAGGCCATCAGCGATATGACGTTACCACCCGACATTGGCCCGTCAGTCTTCGCTAGTTGAGCTGTTTGCATACTTATCCCTATCATTTTACATGGCTGAAAAGGGTAAAGGCAAAAAAAAAAGCACTGTGTTTACGCAAACCTGACTGACCCTGATTTTTTGTGCCGACCCTGCAATTTTTATTGCCATTCAGGAAAAAATAAAAAGATTTTCTTACCTACTGACCTTAATATTTTCTAGCACTTGATAAAAATTGCCAGCCTTGGTAGCTCAGTCAGATGCGCCTCTGAATAGGGATCAGGAGGCCGCGGGGTCGATACCTGCCGGGGTGGGTAACATTCTTTTGTCGAGATTGATCATGAAATCTTTTCTACGGTCATTCTCTCCCTTCCCTTCTGCTGATTCAAGTAGGGCATGGCGAAAGAATGTGCACTGTAGTGGTTAACCGCTTACGTATAAGCCTGCCCAGGAAAAGTGTGGATAGGTAAACTGACAGGCTCAGAAATGACCTAAATAATGTTGATTGGGCTGTTAAATTCAAATACAATCAATCAAATGATAAAAATTATAAAAGAAGTCTTGAAATAGCTAAATTTATACTTGAAACCCTGTTCTTTTGCTTCCTTGATTTTTTTAACCTCATTATTTGAATGTTTTCAGGTACTGTAAAATCATAAAAATTTGGACACCTTGTGGACTAGCTGTAATTCTCCTAAAATTTTAACAAGTTTGTTTCACTTTCCAGCAAGGAGTCCAAAAAGTACAGACAGAATGGCAAACAGTGTAGACCCTGAGCAGTCTGATCTGAGTCTGCACTGTTTGCTTAAGGCCTATCTGTCACAATACTTAGGATCATTATGGTAGCTAAGTCAGGCTTGAAACGTCCTTTAACCTCAAGGACCATGTCTCATCAGTTTATTTTCTTGCATAGGATGGGCACTGTGATAGTAGAATTGTACTGGCGACATGCTCCCAACACCTGCAGAAATTTTGCTGAACTGGCTCGCAGGGGCTTTTACAATGGAGTGAAGTTCCATAGAATAATCAAAGACTTCATGATTCAGGGAGGAGATCCAACTGGCACAGGTAAATTGATTTGTTTTCCCCCCAACTTTTTTTCTCCAAACTTTGAAAAAATGTTGAAGGGGTATGTTGGTTTGGTCCTGTCTATACAGCCACATGTTCATTACACTTTTGAGCATGGAGGAATGCTGTTTTAGGCACTGTATCTCCTGAGCCATTGAATGGATTCTGACCAAACTTCCATTTGTGCATCACTAGGATAAGGGAAAACAGTCATTAGGTTTTGTTGACCTTGACCTCATTTTCAAGGGCACAGACCCTCAAAAACAGTCAATTTTGGGCCATAAATGGCTTGTCTGCAATCTCTAGTAAGAACGAACTGAAATGTTGGTTAAACTTGGTACAATATACATGTATCATTAAAATGTACCACAGATGTGGTTAGACTTTTGTGACCTTGACCTTATATTCAAGGGACCAGCCCCCACCCACAAACTCTAAATTTTGGCTTGTCTGTACCCTATTTCATGAAGGAATTGATGAAATTTGGTCAAACCTGCTACAATGTATCATTGCAACATGCTTTTGAGCAAAAGTAAGGAAACTAGTGTATACCCCTGTGAACTCCACTTTTGATAATTTCATGGACTTGTTATCATGATTTAAAACTCTTACGAGACTGGAATTTTCAACCTGGGATGACCAGCAAGTAAGGATTTTATGATTCCAGCCCTGTTGTTGAAACTCCTTATGAGTTCTTAGTTGTCCCAGCTCTTGGGGGTGGTTGAGTGAGGCAAAAATGTTGTGAATCTTTCGTCACTGGAGCGTCCAACCTGATATTGGCATACAGTTGGGCAAGGCCTGCTGTCCTTTCAGCAGGTAAGGGTAGATGGGGAGTATTGTTATTTCTTCTCTTTTTACAATTCCATTCAATTTCCTCTTTCACCCATTTTTCACTTTCATCTCCTCTACTATCTCTTTTGCCCTTTCTCTGGGAGATGACTCAAAATGACCCACAAGAGTTGACTCTTGTTAAACCCCAAACAGCTAATCATTCAATTGGCCCAATTCTTCAAAATTAATTACGTTTTAGTTACTTAAGATATTGTTAAACCTTTGGGCTAGACTTTAGTAGCACATGTCCATTACCTTTCACTCTACATAATCATTATCAGTTATTTTCTTTAACTATAGAAGTGTGCAATAATTTCTCTAACTGCAGAAAAGTATGTTTGTAGGATAGTTCCAGATCACCTGATGGCGATCAGAAGACAAAAAATTGGAGCAGTTGACAGGCGATTCACATGAAATGTTAAAGTGTTATTTCCACAAAGAACTGATTCCCTCTTTTTTATCTACCACACATTAAAATCCCCTTTAAGATACTTGTAGAAAGCAAAGAAGTATGAGTCTTCGTGGCCTAGTGGATAAGACACTAAATCATTAGGTCTCTCACTGCTGTGGTTCGAGTCCGGCTTTGGTCACATGTGAGACGCCAAGTTCTTCAACAGAAGGTTCTAGATGGTTTTTCTCCGGGTACTCTGGTTTTTGCCCACCGCTGATTAATGATCGGTTCGATATGAGTGAAATAATCTGAAAAGGGCCATAAAACCCAAAGCAAAAAAAGTTCAATTTCAGGTGGCGGACAGATTTTAAAGTTTCTCCAAGCTTTGATAATTTATTATGATAAATGTACTAATATTTTTGCTGAAAAATGTGACTAGCTTTTGCAAATGCAAAAGCTGCTCACATTTTTTTCAGCAAAAATATCACTGTATTAGATGTTTTGTTTGATTTGAGGTTTAACATCCCTGTCAACACTGTTAAGGTTAGTAGCCTCCATGGTGTAGTGGTTACGCTACTTGCCTTGTAAACCAGGGGTCGCAGGATCGATCCCGGGCTTCTCCAGACTTTCGGATGAGTCTTTAAACTGAGGTCCCGTCTCTGTATGACCTTAGCTGTTGGTGAGACGTAAAACTCAAAACACTCACTCACACTGTTATGGTCATTTTGGAAACGTTGCTTCCAATTTTGTGGTACTTTTACCGGACATTGACATGAAATGACATCTCAAGCCTTGTCGCCCAATGAAACCAGTAGGGCTTATACTTGTTAGAATTGTTACTGTTTTGATCACTTACAAGCTTGTTAGCTCATCTGTTAGCTCACCTCAATGGTGAGCTTATAGTATGACAAAGGTCTGTTGTCTGTCTGTCAACATTTTCAAACATCTCCCCTCAAACCATGGAATGGAGGGACGAAAATTTGTTCACAGGGTCCAGGTCACATGACCTGACAAAGTTGGCCATATAAGGTAAAATTCAGAGCAGATGGCAATCTTTTTTTTTTTTTTTTCATAATATCACGAAAATACATCTGTATAAATTTGACCCCCTCAAATCCCACTTTTATTAAGTAAAACTGGGGTTTACAGGTGTATACATTATTTTTCTTGTTTCTGCTCAAAAACATAGATTTTGGGTACTCATTAGAACTACCTCGTGATTCTGATGTGTACCCAGGATCAGTGTTTAGAGCAGAAATAGGAAAAATATCTGAATTTTTATCGGAAAATTTTAACTTTTTATAGGTGGCAAAATTCTCAATATATTTGAACAGGGGTAATTTTGTAATGTTTTTTTTTTTCAGTGAAATTGAGAATCAGCATTTCTTGTGAATTCTTCCCTGTTAAAATTCTGTCTGCTAAATCTACTTTCCACTTCTAGAGGTATACCTACACATGTGTGCTTTAAATGGTGTTACCTACAAATTTAGAAATATTTCCCCATGAAGATGTCAAAAAGCCTGAAAAATAAAAAACAAAAACATGTATATTGAAGAAAATTTCGTCTTCATTGAGGCCAGTAGAAAAACCCATATACGATAAAATTCCTATATTAAGACCACCTTTGGGGCTGTTCAAAAGTGGTCTTAAAGACCACTTTTGAACAGTCCCAAAGGTGGTCCCTGGCTAGAGGACATTGTAGGCAGAAAAGGCAAAGAAAAATTAAGTATACCCTTCAAAATAAGCTTTTTATAGCAGAATTAGTCCTAATTTATGTGGTCTCAATAGCGGAATTTCACTGTACATGTACATGTATACAAGTTTTGTACATTTTTGTAGGTCGTGGTGGGGCTAGTATATATGGTAAAGAGTTTGATGACGAGATTCACAGTGAACTGAAACACACAGGTAATTACAATTCCTGATGCTTCTGAAAATGTCTAAAATGAATCGGTTAAGGCTTCAATAATTTTTGGATGGGTTTTTAGCTCACCTGAGAGTGTGGATGGTGAGCTATTGTGATCAGTCAATGTCTGTCATCCACCGTCAACAATTTGCTTTAAAAGACTACTCCTCCTAAACCTTTGAGCCAATTTCATTAGAACTTCATAGGAATGTTGCCTAGGTGGCTCTTTTCCAAAATGGCTAAATTAGTTCTGCTCCAGTGAACAAGATTGCGGCCAGAGCTAAAAGAAGAAAACTATTTAAACAACTACACTTCCCATACCCTAGGGTTAATTTCATTCAAACTTCATAGCAATGTTGCTTAGGTGACCCTCTACCAAAATAGGTAAATTGTTTTAGCTCACCTGAGAGTGTTCATGGTGAGCTATTGTGATCGGTCAATGTCTGTCATCTGTCGTCATCAATTTGCTTTAAAAGACTACTCCTCCTAAACCCTTTGGCCAATTTCATTTGCACTTCATAGGAATGTTGCCTAGGTGGCTCTTTACCAAAATAGATTAATTAGTTCTGCTCCAGTGAACAAAAATGGACTTCATGGCAATGTTGCTTAGATGACCCTCTACCACAATAAGTAAAAAAATTTAGCTCACATGAGAGTGATCATGGTGAGCTATTGTTCTCAGTCACTGTCTGTTGCCAACAATTTGCTTTAACCCTTTCCCACTCAGCTACATGTTTTTACGTGTCTGCCCCCCCCCCCCATTTTAAGCCCCAGAGGCACCTAAAATCTGCATTTCTACTCCTGGATAGTTATGTTTGCTTTAGGATGTGTTGGGCAAAAAAGTGACCTGTTTTTTTCGCGCGCCTCCCCACTAAAAATATTTGGGGAGGGGGAGGGTTGAAGGGGCGTTGCCTCCCCCCCCCCCTCACATCCTAAAAAATTTTGGTGTATGGCCCAACCGGCCGCTAAAATTTATACCTGAGGGTGTCTGGGGTCAAAAATGCCTGTAAATTGATGCTGATAAAACATGCTGCAAACAGTGAAAATGGCCAGTGCCAAACACCTTAATTGTTGCCTTGACAGCTGTGTGAAGATTAAAATGTGGTCAAAAATTCATTTGAAAACACACTTTTTGCCAACTTTGAGATGCCCCCTCTTTACCATGACAACAATGATCTAGTCTTGAAAGGTTGCATTTGAAAGGCTACTGCCCAATGAACATTCATACCGAGTTTGGTGTATAACAGACCATCCATTATGAAACAATGGCTAGTTGAAGTTGCTGTCAGGTGCAACACTGTGAAAATCAGCTAAATTCACAAAACCCCTGAGCGGCCCCTGCCCATAGGGGCTTGAAGAAATATATGGGCTGCATGATGCTTCCACGCAGAGGTGAATCCGGCCCGCAAGTACTGGTAAACCGCTTAGAGGATCTAAGCCTGTCCAGGAACCGCGGTGCGAGGCGGAATGTCCATGCTAATAAACCCTATTGGTTTCATTGGGCGACAGGGCTTGAGATGTCATTTCATCTCAGTGTCGGGTAAAAGTCCCACAAAATTGGAAGCAACGTCTCCAAAATGACCTTTACAGTGTTGACGGGGACGTTAAACCTCAAATCAAACAAACAAAAAACAAAACCCCTGAGTGGTACAGGGTTAAAAGACTACTCCTCCTGAAACCTTGGGCCAGTTTCATTTAAACTTCATTGGAATGTAGCCTAGGTGACCCTTTACCAAAATATCGAAAACAGTTCTGCTGCAATGAACAAGATGGCCTCCTCACATCCTAAAAAATTTTGGTGTATGGCCCAACCGGCCGCTAAAATTTATACCTGAGGGTGTCTGGGGTCAAAAATGCCTGTAAATTGATGCTGATAAAACATGCTGCAAACAGTGAAAATGGCCAGTGCCAAACACCTTAATTGTTGCCTTGACAGCTGTGTGAAGATTAAAATGTGGTCAAAAATTCATTTGAAAACACACTTTTTGCCAACTTTTTGTCCAGAGGCTGCTCGCTGGACCTGTTGGGGATCGCGGAAGAAAAGTAGGGTACCTAGGTGATATGCTTGATGAGCTGGAATGGCCATCCCCAGAGGCCCCTCATGAGCAGTCCTCTTTAATCTTCTTATACATGTATAAGATACAGTGTCTCTTGACCCATTTGGTACCGGAAACCCCAAAAAGGGTACCTTGGCAAACAGTGAAAGCCCAGATCAGATGCCGCAGAATGCGGCGTCCGATCAGGGCCTACACTGTTTGCAAAACATTCAGCCACTTTCCAAATGAATTTGTAGAAAACACAACCTGATACCCTAAAAGGGTTTATAAAGATACATGATCCCTATGACCAGTTCAACTCCGATACATGATCGCTGTGACCAGTTCAACTCCAACCAGGAGGATGGAAATTAAACAGTACACAACACTGTAGGTACCTAGCCAATAGTGATGCCTTGAAGAATCCTTTCTTTCCTATAACTCAGTGGAATAGTCTTCCCTCCTCTGTGGTAGATACCGATACCGCAGAGGAGTTCAAAGTCCAAATGATATAGCTTGGGACTCAGAAACAGCACACCGAAAAGATCCTGAAACAGTATACGTAAAGGATCCTAACTATTGGGACAGACAGGCCTAAGCAAGCTGTGCAGACCCAGATCATACTGCTCCTGAAGGAGGAGACTGATCAGATTGCTCCTACAGGAGAATTATAGCAATTCCATGGATAAGTGTGGAGAGGAAATCTTCTATAAAGAAGAAAATCCACAGGTTTGTCTTGTATAAATGTATGTACCTGTCATATTTTCTGTTAACAGATTACAGATTCCCTTTGGTGTTGTCTTTGTGTATTTTTTTTCAGTCAGCCTATCGACTGTATTCTGACACATTTCTCTACAATTACAGCAGAACTTCAGTCGTTTACCATGGATGAGTCATACCCGTTCTTGAGTCGGCAGGGAATTCCTGCAAATACGATAAAGGGATAATTTAGAGAGATTTTCTAATCTTTTATCTTGCAAAATGTATGCTGTGTGTATTCAGTAGAATCGCCTCAGTGAGACGATTCTAATGAGTACCAGACAACATACATTTAGAAGCCTCCTTGGTGCAATGGTTACGCTACTCTCCATGTAAACCAGGGGTCGCAGGATCGATCCCTGGCTTCTCCAGACTTTCTGATGTGTCTTACAACAGAGGTCCCGTCTCCGTATGACCTTAGCTGTTGATGGGACGTAAAACTCAAACACTCATTCACAACATACAACGCCGATTTACTCAAGCTGTCAATACTATGAAGCTGTGAATATTCGCCTATAAAGGCATTAAAAGTAAGCTGGACAAGGTGTGAAATTAAATTGACACCTGTATATTATGCTAAACATTTTTCGCGCCAAAACAGAGCAATGCAGACGCTGTTTTCATCTGTGCATCTGCATGCGGTAAATCCGTGGGGCCGTTTGTTTGGGGGAAATTGTTATAACCCTGTTGGTCTGTGGCCCCATTTTTTTGGTTTTGTCCGCCAGTTTTGAAAATGGTCATTTTTTTCCCATTTTTCCGCCGAACTCGGCAGTCAAAATACCTTCAGCCAAGACAAATACCTGTATTCTCGCTTATTTACTCAAGTTGTCAACACTATTAAACTGAATACTCGCCTATGGCTTATTGATTAGACAGCAATTAACTATGTGGTAAGGTGTGAAAACTAGGTAATCAAGGTATTTGTACCAGTTTGTCTCAATTAATCCCTTTGTTATAGGAGGTTTTAGGAATTCCGTTTATGACGTCATTCTTGCGCATGCGCAAAGTACTGGCCGTCAATTGAAACGGCCATCGCTATTCAAATGTATTGGCGGAACTTAAAATGCTAACAATATTCAGACATTTTGAGAGAAAATATACCAGTTTTCATTGAAATAATGCCTCGAGAAGGAAATAATGATATTTTACTTTCATTACCGAAATTCATTTATCCTAAATCCGTTGTTAATTATCTATCTATCTATCTATCTATCTATCTATCTATCTATCTATCTATCTATCTATCTATCTATCTATCTATCTCGAGAAATCTGTCCAACGATCTGTCTACATGTGCAATTTAAATGTCCATACTGACAGTCGAAATAAACTAATGAGTGGATTGACGGAGGGGCGTTGAGTCAATGTTGGTTCGACGTCATGCCGTCGACACTCCAACTCACTTCATTGTCACATGACCGTTGGCATGAGAGAGAGAGAGAGAGACAGAGAGAGAGAGGGGTTTGATTGACAAACTGACAGTAGACAGACAAAGGACACACAGACCGACTGACTAACAGACGAACGGACGGACTGTTAGAAAGACAAATAAACATACTGACAGTCGAAAAAAAAACAACAACCAATGAGTGGACTTACAGACGGGCGTCAAGTACAGACGGGCGTCGAGTCAACGTTGGCTCGACGTCATGCCATCGACAACCACTCCAACTCACTTCAATGGCATGTGACTGTTGAGATGGTTTGACTGATCCCTGTATCCAAGAAGCCCATAACCCTTTTTGTACCAAATGGAATCTTCCTCCTTATATATAGCAGCAGGCATTTTCAAAATTTAGGGGTGTCAGGTTGTGTTTTCTTCAAAATCTATTTGGAAAATGGCCGAACTTTTTGCAGTGTAGGCTCTGATCAGACGCCACGTTCTGCGGCGTCTGATCTGGGCCTGCACTGTTTGTCACTTACCCCTTTTTGGGTTTCCGGTACCAAATGGGTTAATGTAGACATAAGGGCCGGGCAGGTTGTACCAATATACAAAGCTACCAGATTTTACTGTAAAATCGTGCACTTGCGAAGGAGTGTTTAACATCCTTATGCTATTAAAGGGTGTTCTACGTTTGTTTTGAATTTAATGGTCTAATCCCACTGAGTCTTGATGGGCCCGAGCACTGGGCAAATGACATTTTATTAAGCAACGCCGTATTATCGCCAACGAAACGTTGTCACGTTTCATCAACTTTGCAATGTCAAATTCAATGCATCGCTTTGAAGTTGGTTTGATGTAGACATGACGTTGTTGAAAGGCTACATGTAGGTTGACGTAGCGTCATTTAATGACAAACTGTAATTTACATTTGCCTGCGCTCGCTAATTGTTGGTGCGCTAAGAGAGAGAGATAGAGAGAGAGAGAGAGAGAGAGAGAGAGAGAGAGAGATATCGTATGTACAATATATCATTTTCGTAATGCGAAATTTCACATCTGGAACCATATCGGTGTTTCTCCCATTATCTTACATTAGAATTCCCCAAACGTTTAAAAGAATTCCGCTGTTTTACGCTGTAATTAACATTTTATCTGTCCCACTGCCTTTGAAGCAATACGACAAATGACGGCCAGGGTTTTTCCCGTTCTAATTTTAGAACCGGAAGTACGTCACGAAAAAAGCTCCTATTGTTACTTGCAGAAGCTAAATATTTTTCCCGCCAAAACAGAGCATAGCAGACGTTTTTTTTTTTTTTTTTGTTTTTGATATTTATTTATTATTCACTAGATAAAAACAAAGGAACGAAAATCAAGCAAGGTACAACAACAAACATTCATAATCATCATGTTAAACTTTGTTCGCTTACATTAATAAATCCTCTTTCAAGCTAACCTTTCGGAATTGTCAAGATGCATTTTACTTCACTATTTAGTGATACCTTCTTGAGACCGGAAGAGGTAAATCAATATGTTTTTTTGTTCCGAGACTCCTGTATGGTCTCGATGTTCAATTGCTTAAAAAGAGAGATATTGAGATTCTCGAAAGCTTTCAAAGAAAATGCCTGAAACAAATTCAGGGTCTACCTGACAATGTCTCAAACTCTGCCTGTATGGCTATGCTTGGCATCTTGCCTCTGGAAGCTGTGCTACACAAAACCCTGCTTAACCTCTTTGCTGGCATTATTAGTAACCCAAATTCAGTCGAGCTAGAAATAGCAAAAAGGCAATTAATTATGAGAGAAAAGCCTCAAAAGAGTATGTTTACTCATATTCAAAGTATTCTTGAACAGTATGAGCTGCCATCAATATTTCATTTGATCAGCAATCCCCCTTCCAAAGCAGAATGGAAACGTACACTTAACCAAAGAATACATGAAAGTGTGGAGTCCTTCTGGAAGTCCGATATTGCAAATAAAACCTCTACTAAATATCTTAACCCAAATGTTCTGAAAATTGGCAAGTGCCACCATATTTGGTCAACTGTTAGGGATAATGGTCATGATAATAGACGGGCACAAATTAAGTGTAAGTTATTGACGGGTACGTACATCCTTCAAGCAAATCGAGCTGCCCTTAATCAGCACGCGGTTAATCCTAACTGTAAATTGTGTGCAGTTGCTCCTGAAACCAGGCAGCACTTTATTAGTGAATGTGAATTCTTATCAGCCGAGAGGAAAGCTTACAGAGACAGGTTGTCAGCAAGCCATGTTATTACAGATTATCAGACATCACAGCTCAGTGACCCAGAATTCTTGACTCAAATTACATTGGATGCGTCTGTGCTCCTTAATACCAACGATTTGGGGGACGAGAGGCTGGGGTTGCTGGAACTGTATACAAGGGAGTACTTATCCAAAATACACAGGAGACGTATCGTGGCCCTTAAGCGGGCGTCCACTACCTGACTATCCAGAAAAAACAGTATTTTAAATACAGTGTAAATAAATAAGTTAAGCCACACACGTGTAAATAAAAGCACCACAATAGATTTGAGCTCTCTATCGTTAAACTTACACCTCCAAGAGGGTGCACCGATTAAAGAAGCGGTGGAACACTAAGAAACACAGACAGACAGTATGGCGGCCAGAGATACAGAAACGAAAGTACAGTTATAAATAAATTCAGCAATGGTTTGAATGAAAAGCTAAATGACCACTAGAAGTATAATCAAATGAACATTTAATTTAGTAACAATATAACTTATAAAATACATGCAGTATGTAATGTTCATAATAAACTGGCAGAAACATATCAGAAAGTGAAGAAACTAGCCCTGAATCTAGACACGAGGATGATGCTAATCGCATTCAGAAGATTATAGATGAAGTGATGGAAGTGGACTATGCTCTGTCTCTGGTCGGGCCCATCGGGGTCTAACTGTTGGTTTTTTCTTTTGCTCCAGCATTTCAGTGGTTTCTTGCTGTCGAGTCCTCACCGTTTTCTCACCTCTGTGGTTCTTTGATTATTTGTGTTCATGGAGATGTTGCACTGATGAGTTAGGAGGCCTTCATGCGGACTGAACAAATTATTTGTCTAAATCGCGGCGGAAGTAAGGGCGAGGATTGTGGCCACGTAAAATCGATTTAAGCCCCCCAGTGGAAATCTTTCCACTGACCGTTCCAAGGCGGTTCTTCTGTGGCGATTTATTTATGTTGTTTTTTATGTCCCCGGTAGCGATAGCGGGGACATATTGTTTTTGCCCTGTCTGTTTGTTGGTTTGTTGGTTTGTACGTGGACAACTTTAACGTTGGCCATAACTTTTGAACCGTTTGAGATAGAGCTTTCATATTTGGCCTGAATGTTCCTTGTGACAAGACCTTCACATTCATGCAAAAAAAATTGACCTGTGACCTTGACCTTGACCTTTGACCTACTTAAAAGAAAAAATTAACATTGGTAATAACTATTGAACCACTTGAGATACAGCCTTCATATTTAGCATGTATGTTCCTTGTGACAAAAGCTTTACATTCATGCAAAAAATTTTGACCCTTGACCTTGACCTTTGACCTACTTAAAATATAAAAATAACATTTTGGCCATAACTTTTGAACGGTTTGAGATAGAGCCTTCATATTTTGCATGTAGGTTCCTTGTGACAAAAGCTTTACATTCACGCAAACAATTTTGACCTGTGACCTTGACCTTTGACCTACATAAAAGAAAAAGTTAACATTGGTCATAACCTTTGAACCGTTTGAGATACAGCCTTCATATTTAGCATGTATGTTCCCTGTGATAAAAGCTTTACATTCATGCAAAAAAATTTGACCTGTGACCTTGACCTTGACCTTTGACCTACTTAAAATAAAAATAACATTTTGGTCATAACTTTCGAACGGTTTGAGATAGAGCCTTCATATCTTGTATGTAGGTTCCTTGTGAAAAGAGCTTTACATTCACATGAAAATTTTTGACCTGTGACCTTGACCTTTGACCTACATAAAAGAAAAAGTTAATATTGGTCATAACTTTTGAACCGTTTGAGATACAGCCTTCATATTTAGCATGTAGGTTCCTTATGACAAACACTTTACATTCATGCAAAAATTTTGAGCTGTGACCTTGACCTTTGACCTACTTAAAAAAAATAATTTTTTGTCATAACTTTCAAACCGTTTGGGATAGAGCTTTCATATTTGGCATGTAGGATCCCTGTGATTAGAGCTTTTCATTCATGCAAAATGTTTGGACCATGACCTTGACCTTTGACATACTTAAAAAAAAAAAATTGTTCATAACTTTTGAACCGTTTAAGATAGAGCCTTAATATTTGGCATGTAGGTTCCTTGTGACAAGAGCTTTACATTCATGTAAATTTTTTTCACCCGTGACCTTGACCTACTTTAAAGAAAAAATATTATTGTTCATAACTTTTGAACCATTCAAGATAAAGCTTTCATATTTGGCATGTAAGTTTATTGTGTCAAGGGCTTCCCACACAAACAAAAATCTTGAGCTGTGAGCAACTTTGAATGAAAAATGACCAAGCCCGGGGACATGTTCGTGTTTCACAAACACATCTTGTTGTTTCTTACTGTGTGTCACTTGTGTCTTTTAATTTTGGATGGCCATATGGCCATTTTGTGGGAAGTAACTGTCCTTATGGCCTTCCTTTGTTTAGGTTTCCATTATGGTCTGGTCGCTTAATGTTTGTATTTCTTTCCCTTTGGTGTCTTTGATGGGTGGAGTATGTTATTTGTATCGATTCCGGATCTTTGTTTTACTTCTACTCTACAATGACTTCACAGCCAATTCGCTTAGGTCGCTATAATGCCGAAGCAGTAAAACCCAGACCGGTAAAGTTTTCAGTCCAATCAGTCGAAAACAAACAGAATTATAGAGGCAGCACGCACAAAAGTAAAGATTTCAAAGCAAGAAAGGTGTAAAGACTTATTCTTTCAAAGTGATCTCACTGCCAATCAGAGGAAAGAGACATATTTGTTAAGAGTTGAAAGGCGAAAGAATAAATCTGCACAGTCAACTGCAGCTGGCTCTCATCCAAGGAATTTTATGAGTAGCTCTATTGCTGCTGGTGCCTCTGGCACTAGCAGTGATTCCTTTCAGCTGAAGTAAACATAATGACAACTGTTCTGTAAATACGTTCGATTTTCACCGGCCCCGATAGCTCAGTTGGTAGAGTGTCCGCTCCGGGGAACGGGAGGTCTCGGGTTCGATCCCGGGCCGAGACATACCAAAGTCGTTAAAAATGGTACTAGCTGCTCCTCGTTTGGCACTCAGATTTAGGGGGTAGAGCTAGGACTGGTCGATCCAGTGTCAGGATAATGTGACTGGGTGTGGTATCATGTAATGTGTCTGGGACATGATACTTCAGTGAGGCAGCACTGTAAACGTGAGCATTGAGCTCCCTGTCGCAACCAGACACCGTCGTGATATGACTGAAAAATTGTTGAAAGCGACGTTAAACCCGAATTCACACACACACACACACACACGTTCGATTTTCGAGTTAACGTTTCAGTTGATAGTGTTAATTTTGATTCCAGTTCAAGTTCTGAACTTTTATTTAATTTTGACAATCATACATGCTCTATGTCATAAGCCTCAGGTGCCAATATTGACAATTATACAAACTCTAGTCCATTAAGCAATACCATAGACCTAGCACATAATTCAAATATTTCGACCTTAGTCAGGCATTCTAGTCATAGTTCAGCTGATAGTGACAGTACATCTGTATTTAGCAGTGATGAGATAGTGGTGAAGTCACAGACATTTCATTTGATGTTACACAGTCTGAAGATAATACAAGTAATAACAGTAGTAATATATTTGAACATATTAATAACAGCACTTTTAATATTTACTATGCTAATGTAGACAGTGTACTGAATAAACGTGAAGAATTACAAGGTATTGTTGACAATAAAGACCCTGATATGATAGTATTGACTGAAGTTTACCCTAAAAATGTGAAACCAGATGATATTTCTCAAGCGGAATTAGAGATAAATGGTTATGACAGGATACATGGAGAAATTACTGACCGTTGTAGAGGTGTTTGTATTTACTATAAATCTGAATTACCTGTGACTGAATGTAGATGTTTTATAAACCATAAGTTTCAAGAATTGTGTTGGTGTGTAGTAACTTTGGAGACCAAAGAAAAACTACTGCTAGGCGTTGTTTATCACAGTCCAAATTGTATAGCTGCTGATACGAATAAACTCTTGACACTCATTCAAGAGGCAGTCAACTTGAAATGTGATTATACTATGATATTAGGGGATTTTAATTTTCGAACAATTGACTGGGAGAATTGGTCCACTCCTCAGGGTTTGATGCATCCAGAATTCAAATTCATTGAATGTTTGGGAGACATTTTTTTGTCTCAATTAATTGACTGTCCTACAAGATTTAGAGACGGTCAGGCCTCAAATGTTTTAGATCTGATCATACTTGATAAACCAGAAATAGTACAAGATGTGAATTATTGTAGTAATTTAGGTGCTAGTGATCACGTATCAATAGTGATAGAATTGTCTTGCTCGCATGAGTGTAACAAATTTGAACTGGTAAACCGTAATTATCATAAAGGGAACTATGAGATGATTCGTTCAGATTTGAGTTTGATAGATTGGAAGCAGATTGAATCCCTCTTTGTTGATGAAGGTTATAATTTTATTGTTGGTGAAATCAATAATGTTGTAGAGCAACATATACCCCTTAAGAATTCCAATAAAACTTTAAGGAAGAAAAATTGGGTTAACAGAGAGTGTCTTAAGAGTGTCAAGAACAAATACAAGGCTTGGAAATCCTAAGTTCATGCCAAAACGGCTGAAAACTACAGACAATATCGTGCGGCAAGAAATCGCTGCTCAAATATTACAAGGAGTGCTAAAAGTAACTTTGAAAAACTTATTGTTCAAGATATAAAAACTAACACAAAGGGTTTCTGGTCATATGTACGTGAACAGACAAAAGCTCGGACTAAAATGGCTGATTTAAAGGATAGTGAAGGCACATTGATTACAGAGAATAAAGAGAAAGCCAACCTATTGAATGAATTCTTTGCGTCTGTGTTTGTTGATGAACCCCCTGGACCTTTACCTTTTTAGCTCACCTGTCACGTAGTGACGAGGTGAGCTTTTGGTATCACTTTTTGTCCGTCGTCCGTCGTGCGTGTGTGCGTGTGTGCGTGCGTGCGTGCGTGCGTGTGTGCGTAAACTTTTTCTTCAAATGACATCTCCTCCTAAACCACTGATCGGATTTTGACCAAACTTCACAGGAATGATCCTTAGGTGGTCCCCTTTCAAAGTTGTTCAAATGGTTCCGGTCCATTGCACATCTGGGTCACAGGAGCTAAAAATAGATTTTTGAAATGAAAACTTTAAAAATCTTCTTCTCTGAAACCAAAAGGCCCAGGTCTTCGATATTTGGTATGAAGCTTCATCTAGTGGACCTCTACCAAGATTGTTCAAATTATGGCCCTTTGGCCAGAAATGCCCCCGCCCCGGGGGCCTTTGTGTTTACATAGGCTTATATAGGGAAAATCTTTAAAAATCTTCTTCTCTGAAACCACAAGGCCCAGTTCTTTGATATTTGGTGTGAAGCTTCACCTAGTGGACCTCTACCAAGATTGTTCAAATTATAGCCCTAGGGCCAAAAATGCCCCCGCCCTGAGGGCCTTTGGTTTTACATAGGCTTATACAGGGAAAATCTTTAAAAATCTTCTTCTCTGAAACCGAAAGGCCCAGGTCTTTGATATTTGGTATGAAGCTTCATCTAGTGGACCTTTACCAAGATTGTTCAAATAATGGCCCTTGGGCCAGAAATGCCCCCGCCTGGGGGGCCTTTGGGTTTACATAGGCTTATATAGGGAAAGTCTTTAAAAATCTTTTCTGAAACCACAAGGCCGAGGTCTTTGATATTTGGTGTGAAGCTTCATCTAGTGGACCTCTACCAAGATTGTTCAAATTATAGCCCTAGGGCCAAAAATGTCCCCGCCCCGGGGGCCTTTGGTTTTACATAGGCTTATATAGGGAAAATCTTTAAAAATCTGCTTCTCTGACACCACAAGGCTCAGGTCTTTGATATTTGGTGTGAAGCTTCACCTAGTGGACCTCTACCAAGATTGTTCCAATTATAGCCCCAGGGCCAAAAATGCCCCCGCCCCGGGGGCCTTTGGTTTTTACATAGGCTTATACAGGGAAAAACTTTTAAAATCTTCTTCTCTGAAACCAAAAGGCCCAGTTCTTCGATATTTGGTATAAAGCTTTATCTAGTGGACCTCTACCAAGATTGTTCAAATTATGATCCTTGGGCCGGAAATGCCCCCGCCCTGGGGGCCTTTGGGTTTACAAAGGCTTATATAGGTAAAATCTTTAAAAATCTTCTTCTCTGAAACCACAAGGCCCAGGTCTTTGATATTTGGTGTGAAGCTTCACCTAGTGGACCTCTACCAAGATTGTTCGAATTATAGCCCTAGGGCCAAAAATGCACCCCCCGGGGGCCTTTCGTTTTACATAGGCTTATATAGGGAAAATCTTTAAAATCTTCTACTCTGAAACCTCAAGGCCGAGGTATTTGATATTTGGTGTGAAGCTTCACCTAGTGGACCTCTACCAAGATTGTTCAAATTATAGCCCTGGGGCCAAAAATGCCCCTGGGCGGGGGCCTTTGGTTTTACATAGGCTTATACAGGCAAAATCTTTAAACATCTTCTTCTCTGAAACCGCAAGGCTCAGATCTTTGATATTTGTAGTGAAGCTTCATCTAGTGGACCTGTACCAAGAATGTTCAAATTATAGCCCTGGGGCCAAAAAATGCCCCCATCCCTGGGGCCCATTGGTTTTTCATAGGCTTATATATGGAAAATATTTAAAAATCTTCATCTCTGAAACCACAAGGCTCAGGTCTTTGATATTTGGTATGAAGCTTCACCTAGTATAGCCCTTGGGCCAAGAATGTACTAGAGACACTGATTCTCAGGTGAGCGATTCAGGGCCCTCTGGGCCCTCTTGTTTAGCTCACCGTCACGTAGTGACGAGGTGAGCTTTTGGGATCACTTTTTGTCCGTCGTCCGTCGTGCGTGCGTCCGTGCGTCCGTCCGTGCGACCGTGCGTAAACAATTTCTTTAAACGACATCTCCTCCTAAAACCCTGATCAGATTTTGACCAAACTTCACAGGAATGATCCTTAGGTGGTCCCCTTTCAAAGTTGTTCAAATGGTTCCGGTCCGTTGCACATCTAGGTCACAGGAGCCAAAAATAGATTTTTTTCACCAAAAACTTAAAAAATCTTCTTCTCTGAAAGCACAAGGCCCAGGTCTTTGATATTTGGTATGAAGCTTCATCTAGTGGACCCCTACCAAGATTGTTCAAATTATAGTGCTGGGGCCAAAAATGCCCCCGCCCCGGGGCCCTTTGGTTTTACATAGGCTTATATAGGGAAAATCTTTAAAAATCTTCTTCTCTGAAAGCACAAGGCCCAGGACTTTGATATTTGGTATGAAGCTTCATCTAGTGGACCCCTACCAAGATTGTTCAAATTATAGTGCTGGGGTCAAAAATGCCCCCGCCCCGGGGCCCTTTGGTTTTACATAGGCTTATATAGGGAAACTCTTTAAAAATCTTCTTCTCTGAAACCACAAGGCCCAGGACTTTGATATTTGGTATGAAGCTTCATCTAGTGGACCCCTACCAAGATTGTTCAAATTATAGTGCTGGGACAAAAAATGCCCCCGCCACGGGGCCCTTTGGTTTTACATTGGCTTATATAGGGAAAATCTTTAAAAATCTTCTTCTCTGAAACCACAAGGCCCAGGTCTTTGATATTTGGTATGAAGCTTCATCTAGTGGACCCCTACCAAGATTGTTCAAATTATAGTGCTGGGGCCAAAAATGCCCCCGCCCCGGGGCCCTTTGGTTTTACTTAGGCTTATATAGGGAAAATCTTTAAAAATCTTCTTCTCTGAAACCACAAGGCCCAGGACTTTGATATTTGGTATGTAGCTTCATCTAGTGGACCCCTACCAAGATTGTTCAAATTATAGTGCTGGGACAAAAAAGGCCCCTGACATTGGGCCCTTTGGTTTTACATTGGCTTATATAGGGAAAATCTTTAAAAATCTTCTTCTCTGAAACCACAAGGCCCAGGTCTTTGATATTTGGTATGAAGCTTTATTAGCTCACCAGAGCCGAAGGCTCCGGGGGAGCTTTTAGGATAGGCAGTTGTCCGTCGTCGTCTGCGTCGTCAACACTTTCAAACGACATCTCCTCTGAAACCACTGGGTCGATTGGGCCCAAATTTTATCTGTAGCATGCTTGGGTTGGGGGATTAAAAGTTTGTGTTTTTTTATGAAAATCGGCTTTTCAGTTTGGTTGCTATAGCAACTTAGAGCTCCCATAGACTTATAATGGGGAAAATTGAAAAATGGCATTAACTGCCAAGCCTTTGCAGATATTGGAACAAAACTTTCATAGAAATGTTCTTTAAGCAATCTAGTATCTACCATATGATTTTAGGCCTTCTGCTCATTTTCGTTGGTTGCCATGGAAACCAAAATAAAAAAAATAGACAAAAAATACTTAAAAAAATTATCTCCTCAGAATCCATATGCTCTAGGAGGCTGAGACTATATGAAAATATTCACCATATTTGCCTTTACAGGTTTTGTGTTTTTTATGAAATTTGGCCTTTTAGTTTTGTTGCTATGGCAACTTAGAGTTTCCATTGACTTATAATGGGGAAAACTGAAAAATGGCATTTACTGCCAAGTCATTGCAGATATTTTGACAAAACTTACATAAATATGTTCCTTGAGTAAACTTCTCTCAGCCGTATGCTTTTATGTCAACCTGGGGGCCCCTAGGTTGTGCCGGGGCCATGCCCCGCCCCCTCCACTTCATAAAATGCCTTATATCTCAGAAACCTTACAGATCCCAACCCCTAAACCATATATATTCTTGTTCCTTATGATAAGATGCATTAAGTGGCACCAACCTGGGGGTCCCCCGGGATGTGCCGGGGACATGCCCTGCCCCCTCTATTTCATAAAATGCCATTTATCTCAGAAACCATTCAGATCCCCACCCCTAAACTATATATATTCTTGTTCCTTGTGCTAAGATGCATTAAGTGACACCAACCTTTGGGTCCCCCCGGGATGTGCCGGGGACATACCCCACCCCCTCCACTTCATAAAATGCCATTTATCTCAGAAACCATTGAGATCCCCACCCCTAAACCATATATATTCTTGTTCCTTATGATAAGACACATTTAGTGATACCAACCTTGGGGTCTCTCTGGGGTGCGCTGAGGTCATGCCCCGCCCTTCCACTTCATAAATGCCATATATCTCAGAAACCATTCAGATCCCCACCCCTAAATTATATATATTCTTGTTTCTTATGATAAGACGCATTCAGTGACACCAATCTGAGGGTCCCCTAGGATGTGGCGGGGCTTATGCCCCAACCCCTCCACTTCGTAAAAGGCTGAATATCTCAGAAAACGTTCAGATCCCTACCCCTAAACCATTTAAATTCTTGTTCCTTATGATAAGACGCATTCAATGATACCAACCTTAGGGTCTCCCTGGCCGCACGGGGGCTATGCCCGACCCCTCCACTTCATAAAAGGCCCAATATCTCGGAAACCGTTCAGATCCCCACCCCTAAACCATATAAATTCTTGTTCCTTATGTTAAGATGCATTCAGTGATATCAACCTAAGGATCTCCCAGGCCGCACCAGGGCTATGCCCCAACCTTCCACTTCATAAAAGGTGATATATCTCGGAAACCCTTCAGATCCCCACCCCAAAACCATGTATATTCTTGTTTCTTATGAAAAGACGCATTCAGTGACACCAATCTGGGGGACCCCTAGGATGTGCCAGGGCTATGCCCCACCCCCTGCACTTAGTAAAAGCTCAATATCTCAGAAACTGTTCAGATCCCCACCCCTAAAGCATATAAATTCTTGTTCCTTATGATAAGACGCATTCAGTGATACCAATCTAAGGGTCTCCCGGGCCGCACGTGGGCTGTGCCCCACAATTTCACTTCATAAAAGGTGATATGTCTCGGAAACCATTCAGATCCCCATTCCAGAGCCATATATATTCTTGTTTCTTATGATAAGACGCATTCATTGAAACCAACCTGGGGGTCCTCTGGGATGTGCCCGGGCCATGCCCAACCCCCTCCACTTCGTAAAAGGCTCAATATCTCAGAAACCATTCAGAACCCCCACCCCTAAACCATATATATTCTTGTTCCTTATGATGAGACACATTCAGTGATACCAACCTAGGGGTCTCTGGGGGTGTGCTGGGGCTATGCCCCACCCTTCCACTTCATAAATTGCCATATATCTCAGAAACTGTTCAGATCCCCACCACTAAAATATGTATATTTGTGTTCCCTATAATAAGACTCATTCACTCACATCAATGCGCGGTCTCTATGTGCTAGGGCAACATGCTGATGCCATGGCCCACGCCACTACTTCATAAAAGGCCATATATCTCAGACACCATTAAGATCCCCACCTCATAATCATATATATTCTTGTTTCTTATGATTAGACACATTCAGTCACACAAACGTGGTGGTCCACAGGGGCCATTCCTCTCCTCATCATTATACCCCCGGCATACGAAGTATGCAATGGGGGTATATAGTTTTTGTCTTTTCCGTCTGTCTGTCTGTCTGTGTGTCCGTAAACAATTATTTTGTGTCAAAGATATCTCAGGAACTGCTTCACATAGAAACTTGAAATTTTGCACACATAATCAGTATGACTACTTGTATTGTGGGAAAGAAAATAAGGGCCAAGGGGTCAGGCCTTTTAGAGTTATTTCCCTTTGTAGTTCTTGCTGTTTAATAGTGTATATTTTTATTTTGTGTCAAAGATTTCTCAATAACTACTGTACATAGAAACTTGAAATTTTGCAAACATGATCAGTATGACTAGTTGTATTGTGGGAAAGAAAATAAGGGCCAAGGGGTCAGGCCTTTTAGAGTTATTTCCCTTTGTAGTTCTTGTTTCAGCTGAGGTGATGGCACTGGCCGGGGGTATACGTGCCCCACTGGGCACTTTTGTAGTTTCATAAGAGGGCCTCATATCTTGGAAACTGTTCATATCCCCACCCCATAACAATATATTTTCTTGGTCCTTATTATAAGACACATTCAGCGACAACAATCTTGGCTTTCCTGGGGTCTGCCAGGGCCACGCTCCAACCCCTTAGCAGCTTAAAAGGCCTTATATCTCAGGAACAGTACACATCCCAACCCCTAAACCATATATATTCATGTGCCTTATGATAAGATGGATTCAGTGATACCATTCAGGGCTCTGTTGGGTCCATGTCTCATCCTTCCTCCTCATAAAAGGCCTAATATTTCAGATACAGAGTCCACATGGGTGCTCATTTTGAAATGGGGGTTTGTTCGGGAGACTTTATAATCAATAAATTAAAACCTGAAACCATACATGGCTGCCAGTGGGCAGTGTCCGCCTGAGTTCTGGTGAGCATTGTGGCCCATGGGCCTCTTGTTTGATATACGATAGAATGGATCACCAGTAACAAAACTAGCTGTTGATAAAAGTACTGTTTCGAAGCAATTGAAGAACTTAAACATTTTCAAGTCAATGGGGCCTGATGGGTGCCACCCTCGTGTTCTGAAAGAAGCAGCAGAAGAATTGTGTGAACCCCTGTGCCTGTTAATGAACAAAACTTTTGAAGAGCAATGTATTCCAGTCCTGTGGAAAGAAGCCAAAGTATCAGCATTGTTTAACAATAAAGGTGTACGGACTGATCCCTCAAATTATAGGCCGGTATCCTTAACTTGCATACCATGTAAGCTATGTGAAAAAATTGTTAGAGAGGTTCTTATGAAACATATGACTGAAAGTATTTTATTTTCTGATAGTCAATGTGGTTTTAGAGAAAAGCGTAGTTGTATATTGCAGCTTTTGGATGTCTTTGATGACCTAACTAGTGCATATGATGATAGTAAACAGACTGATGTTATTTATTTAGACATAAAAAAGACTTTCGATACATTGCCCCATAAGCGGCTTCTCTTGAAGTTAAGAGCATATGGCTTTGGAGATGAAATAGTTGGTTGGATCGGGGACTTTCTTAAAGACAGGAGACAAAAAGTGAATGTTAATGGCGAGTTCTCTGAATGGCAGCCAATTAGCTCTGGAATCACTCAGGGATCAGTGCTTGGTCCTGTGTTGGTTCATTTATACATTAATGATTTGCCTGATAAACTAAAATCTATATGCAAGATATTTGCGGACGACAGTAGATCTATAACAGAATTTGAGAGGAGACAGATCAAGACATTATTCGTGAGGATTTGTTAGAGATATGTGATTGGAGCGGTTTTTGGCTGCTGCAAATATCCATTCCTAAATGTAAAGCCATCCAGTATGGATATATAAGATATGAGACAGTTTATCAATTGAGAGATCAGAACAATAACATTTTTGATATTCCTTCATGTGAAGAAGAGAAAGATTTGGGCATAACATTTGAGAAATCCTTAAAGTTCAATAAACATGTGTTAAATGTTGTGAACAGATGTAAAAAACTAACAGGACTCATTAAAAGGACATTCAGATATATGGATAAACGACTGTTTCTTCAGTTATTATACCCCGCCACACGATACATATGCTTCCTACATCTTCTAACAACTTCATCCACTCACATTAAGACATTACACTTGCGGATCATATCTCTGCTATCCCCTTTCTAGTTATTTAGCCTTGATATATTTTCAAATAAGTTACATTGCTTAGCAGTGGCGGGGTATTATGCAGTGTCTGCGGTGCTTTTATATAAAACATTGATTAGGTCAATTGTGGATTACGGAATAGTAGTCTGGTATCCTCCATCTAGAAAGAATATTCAGCTTATTGAGAATATATAAAAAACGGGCTACGAAAATTGTTCCTGAATTGCCACATGAAGAGAGGCTTAAAAGCCTCAATCTATCTACATTGTTGTACAGAAGACAGAGATTTGATCTTATTCAAATTTTTAAGATAATCAATGGGTTTGATAATATTGATGTTAGTAAATTTTTCACTTTTAACGATAACAACACACGAGGACATTTATTCCGTTTGGAAAAACAGCATGTGAGAAAGTCGTTGAGGCTGAATTCCTTTCCAACATGATGCATTAATGATTGGAACAACCTATCAGAAGAAATTGTGTGCAAAACAAGTGTGGATAGTTTCAAGATTGCTTTGGATAAGTTGTGGTTACACAAGAGATTTGATACCTCAACAATTTACTGACATTGAAAGATTTATATAAACCCGGAACCGGACAATGTGAATGTATAAAGAAGATCAGTTGAGCGGAAAAAGTCAGAGATACATGTAACTTACAGTGCTCCAAAGAACACAGTAACAGTAAAGTAAACAGTAGTCATGCATTTAGAAAAAGTGGGTGGGTAACAATATAACGCTATATTTTCGGGATCAATATAGAGCTGGACCACATATAACGTGATCGACGTCGATGGATCCCGATGACAGCGTTATAACGACGCTACAGTGTACATTTATAATATAGAACACTGAAAAGATAACACACAATTATCTCCATTATGCCTCCGTGTATGGCACTTTTAGTAACCCTCAGTGGCTCGAACTACCGCTGTCTTGAACAAATTTTCATGGTTCTAAAGAGGTTTTAGCCATCGAAGTTTGACAGTACACTTCCTTGTCAAGGGGCTAAGGTTATAAGACTTTTTTCATGCTCAACTCATATAAGTATGAAAGTTGTAATTCTAATAGATATAATACAAACAAAAAAGCAGCCCCCGCCGATCCGGGCTTGAAGAAATAGATAGGCTGCATGATGCTCCAGGGTAGAGCTCAATCCGACCACACACGAATACTGGTAAACCGCTTAGAGGATCTAAGCCTGCCCAGGCACAGCGGTGTTAGTCGGACCATTCATGCTTATAAATTCTGTCAGTTTCATTGGGTGACTGGGCTTGAGGTGTCATTTCACCTCAGTGTCGGGTAAAAGGTGCACAAAATTGGAAGCAACGTCTCCAAAATGAGTATATAGTGTTGATGGGGACGTTAAACATCAAATCGAACAAACAAACAAAACAAACAAAAAAGGCTATTTTCCTTTTCAGATCAGTAGAAACTGTCATTTGTCCTGCTCATAAATTTCAAAACGCCTTCAATTCAAAATTTATATCCAGGATAGATTTCATGCTCTGACAAGCGAGTTGAGTTCGAAAAAAAAAAAGTTTTATATTCTTGGAACCTGGTGTTAGTTTGTTTTTCAGCAGTTTTAGTTTGTTTTGTTTTTGTTTGATATGAGGTTTAACGTCCCCGTCAACACTGTAAAGGTCATTTTGGAGACGTTGCTTCCAATTTTGTGGGACTTTTACCCGACATTGAGATGAAATGACATCTCAAGCTCTGGGGCCCAATGAAACCAATAGGGTTTATAATTATGGACGGGCCGACTCGCACCGCTTTGCCTGGGCAGGCTTAGATCCTCTAAGCAGTTTACCAGTACTTTTGTGCGGGTCGGTTTCAGCTCTGCGTGGAAGCATCACGCAGCCCATCTGTTCAAGCCCTGATGGGCGGGGGCTGTGTTTCAGTTTGTATCTGAAATTTTGTGTTGCTGCCATTAACCCATATATGCCTAGTGGCCCTTTTTTGGGACGTTGGCAAACAGTGTAGACCCAGATCAGACGCCGCATAACGCGGCGTCTGATCTGGGTCTACACTGTTTGCTCAAAGAACATACTTTTTTTGAACAACTTACATTAAACAAAACAAATCTGACACCCCTATAATTGAAAATGGACAACTCCAAATTTATAAGATGGAAGATTCCATTGTCATATATGGGTTAATGTGTGTGTGTATTGTTTTTCAGGTGCAGGAATATTGTCAATGGCAAACAGTGGTCCAAACACAAATGGAAGTCAGTTCTTTATCACACTGGCCCCCACACAATGGCTTGATGGGAAGCACACAATTTTTGGTCGTGTTGCAAGTGGGATGGGCACAGTCCAAAGAATGGGTCAAGTTGAATGTGACAATAGTGATAAACCTGTGGATGACGTCAAAGTTTTAAAAGCTTCTATTACACAAACTTGATGCTGAATTCATAGTTTTAGTTTTATCTGCTCACCTGTCACTTAGTGAAACCAAAAGGGTTTATAAGCATGGACATTCCGACTCGCACCCCTTTGCCTGCGCAGGCTTAGATCCTCTAAGCGGTTTACCAGTACTTGTGTGTGGGTTGGATTCAGCTCTGCGTGGAAGCATCATGCGGCCCATTTATTATACCCCCTACATACGAAGTATGCAATGGGGGTATATAGTTTTTGTCTTTTCCGTCTGTCTGTCTGTCTGTGTGTCCGTAAACAATTATTTTGTGTCAAAGATATCTCAGGAACTGCTTCACATAGAAACTTGAAATTTTGCACACATGATCAGTATGACTAGGTACTTGTATTGTGGGAAAGAAAATAAGGGCAAAGGGGTCAGGCCTTTTAGAGTTATTTCCCTTTGTAGTTCTTGTTTCAGCTGAGGTGATGGCCCTGGCCGGGGGTATACGTGCCCCACTGGGCACTTTGTCTAGTTTCTTAAAGCCCCAATGAGTGGGGGCTGTAAAAAGGGGTCTTCTCTTAAAGGAAAGAATTTGCTCCTTAGGAGCAAATTCTTTCCTTTAAGAGTTTATCCCCTTTTGACATGGGTGACAAAAATACTTTGGCAGGAGTTGCTTCCTCTGAAGGTGTATCTATTCCCCTTAAATCTGTTTTGTGACGTCACTGTTATACATTGGATATCTCCATGTCATTAAATCGAATGGACTACCCAGTCGTCGTGTAATGATACATGGTTAATGGCAATTAACACCATGATGCTGTCAGTGGCGGGGTATTATGTTATACCCTCCGGTGTCCGTCCGTCCGTCCGTAACGTTCTTACAGATGGACATTTGTTGGGTACTACAGTGTTAATTTTTCACCTATAAGTACCCAACAATCAGCTAAAATTTGCACAAGTACCCAACATGTCCCATCAAATTTGTTGGCTACTTTTTCGGACACTAACGGAATAAACGGCAAGTACCCAACTTGTGTCTACCCAACGTGTGCCCACCGTCCGTCCGTATGTCCGTCCGTCCGTCTGTCCGCACTTCGTTTTCGATCGATAACTTGAGTATTTTTTCACGGATTTTGTTCAAATTTTGCATACATATTGGTATCGGGGATGAGTGGCTTGGGATTGTTAATGAGCAAAATCAGTTAATTTTTAGCAGAGTTATTGCCCTTTTCAGTATCTGAAAAATGGTTTTTGGCCTCTAATTCCCTTACTATATGGAATATCTGGATGAAACTTCACAGATATATAGAGGACTAAACGGTTCATATTGTGGCCAAGGACTGCTACTCTGGCTGTTCCAGTTCTTGAGTTATCTGCCCTTGACATATTTAAAAAATGCATTTTAGACTGTAGTTCGTTTATCATTTACAATATCTTGCTGAAACTTCATAGATATGTAGTAGATGAATTGTTATATACTGTGGCAAAGGAACATGACTCTGGCTTTCCCAGCGATTGAGTTATCTGCCTTTGAAATATCTGAAAAATGGTTTTTGGCCTCTAGTTCCCTTACTATATGGAATATCTCGATGAAACTTCACAGATATATAGAGGACTTAATGGTTCATATCATGGCCAAGGACCGCTACTCTGGCTATACCAGTTCTTGAGTTATCTGCCCTTGAAGTATTTAAAATGCATTTTAGACTGTAGTTCCTTTATTATTTACAATAACTTGCTGAAACTTCATAGATATGTAGTAGATTAAATGTTACATACTGTGGCAAAGGAACATGACTCTGGCTTTCCCAGCAATTGAGTTATCTGCTCTTGAAATATATAAAACAAGAGGGCCCAATGGCCCTATATCGCTCACCTGTGTACCAGAAAATCATTAGTGTAGGAGACCACTTGACATTGCTACATACTAAATATCTAAGCTCAGGCAAAGCGGTGTCCATGCGTATAAACCCTATTGGTTTCATTGGGCGACAGGGCTTGAGATGTAATTTCATCTCAATGTCGGGTAAAAAGTCCCACAAAATTGGAAGAGACATCTCCAAAATGACCTATACAGTGTTGACAGGGATGTAAAACCTCAAATCAAACAAAATCTGTGCCTTATGGTTTTGGAAAAGAAGATTTTTTTTAAGTTTTTTTTCCAGTATAAGTCTATAGAAGCTAATGAGCCCTGGGGCTTGGCCAATTTTGACCCAAAGGGCATGGTTGGCAGGATTTATGTAGGTGACCATTTTGTGTTGCTATATACAAAATATCTAAGGTCTGTATTTCATGGTTTCAAAGAAGATGTTTGAAGCTTTTTTCCATTATAAGTTTGTTGGAGTTAAGGGGCCACAGGATTTGGCCAATTTGGACTAAATATCTAAGTTCTGTGCTTCACAGTTTCTAAGAAGAAGATTTTTTAAGCTTTCTTCCATTTAGAGTCTATGGGAGCTAAGGGGCACCGGGGCATGGCCCATTTGGACCCCAGGGGCATGATTAGCAGGAAATATGTAGGTGATCACTTGCCATTGCTACATGCTAAATATCTAAGCTCTTGGCCCTATGGTTTCAGAGAAGAAGATTTTTGAGGCTTTTCTCCATTTTGAGTCTATGGGAGCTAAGGGGGTCCCAGGGTGTGGCCCATTTGGACCCGAGGGGCATGATTGGCAGGATTTATGCAGGTGACCACTTGTCATTGCCACATGCTAAATATCTAAGCTCTGGGCCCTGTGGTTTCAGAGAAGAAGATTTTTGAAGCTTTTTTCCATTATGAGTCTAGGGGAGCTAAGGGGCCCCGGGGCGTGGCCCATTTGGACCCCAGGGGCATGATTGGCAGGATTTATGTAGGTGACCACTTGCCATTGCCACATGCTAATTTTCTAAGCTCTGGGCCCTGTGGTTTCAGAGAAAAAGATTTTTGAAGCATTTTTTCCATTATGAGTCTATAGGAGCTAAGGGGCCCCGGGGCGTGGCGCGTTTTGACCACATGGGCATGATTGGCAGGAATTATGTAGGTGACCACTTGCTGTTGCTACATGCTAAATATCTAAGCTCTGGGCCCTGTGGTTTCAGAGAAGAAGATTTTTGAAGCTTTTTTCCATTATGAGTCTAGGGGAGCTAAGGGGCCCCGGGGCGTGGCCCATTTGGACCCCAGGGGCATGATTGGCAGGATTTATGTAGGTGACCACTTGCCATTGCCACATGCTAATTTTCTAAGGTCTGGGCCCTGTGGTTTCAGAGAAAAAGATTTTTGAAGCATTTTTAGCTCACCTGTCACGTAGTGACAAGGTGAGCTTTTGGGATCACTTTTTGTCCGTCGTCCGTCGTGCGTCCGTGCGTCCGTGCGTGCGTGCGTGCGTGCGTCCGTGCGTGCGTCCGTAAACTTTTCTTCAAACGACATCTCCTCCTAAACCACTGATCGTATTTTGACCAAACTTCACAGGAATGATCCTTAGGTGGTCCCCTTTCAAAGTTGTTCAAATGGTTCCGGTCCGTTGCACATATAGGTCACAGTAGCCAAAAATAGATTTTTTTCACCGCAAAATTAAAAAATCTTCTTCTCTGAAACCGCAAGGCCCAGGTCTTTGATATTTGGTATGAAGCTTCATCTAGTGGACCCCTACCAAGATTGTTCAAATTATAGTGCTGGGGCCAAAAATGCCCCCGCACGGGGCCCTTTGGTTTTACATGGGCTTATATAGGGAAAATCTTTAAAAATCTTCTTCTCTGAAACCGCAAGGCCCAGGTCTTTGATATTTGGTATGAAGCTTTATCTAGTGGATCCCTACCAAGATTGTTCAAATTATAGTGCTGGATCTAAAAATGCCCCCGCACGGAGGCCCTTTGGTTTTACATGGGCTTATATAGGGAAAATCTTGAAAAATCTTCTTCTCTGAAACCGCAAGGCCCAGGTCTTTGATATTTGGTATGAAGCTTCATCTAGTGGACCCCTACCAAGATTGTTCAAATTATAGTGCTGGGGCCAAAAATGCCTCCGCACCAGGGCCTTTTTGTTTTACATAGGCTTATATAGGGAAAATCTTTAAAAATCTTCTTCTCTGAAACCGCAAGGCCCAGGTCTTTGATATTTGGTACAAAGCTTCATCTAGTGGACCCCTACCAAGATTGTTCAAATTATAGTGCTGGAGCTGAAAATGCCCCCCACACGGGGGCCCTTTGGTTTTACATGGGCTTATATAGGGAAAATCTTTAAAAATCTTCTTCTCTGAAACCACAAGGCCCAGGTCTTTGATATTTGGTATGAAGCTTCATCTAGTGTACCCCTACCAAGATTATTCAAATTATAGTGCTGGGGCCAAAAATGCCCCCGCACCAGGGCCCTTTTGTTTTACATAGGCTTATATAGGGAAAATCTTGAAAAATCTTCTTCTTCTGAAACTGCAAGGCTTATATAGGGAAAATCTTGAAAAATCTTCTTCTCTGAAACCGCAAGGCCCAGGTCTTTGATATTTGGTATGAAGCTTCATCTTGTGGACCTCTACCAAGTTTGTTCAAATTATAGCCCTGGGGCCAAAAATGCCCCCGCCCTGGGGCCCTTTGGTTTTACATAGACGTATATAGGGAATATCTTGAAAAATCTTCTTCTTTGAAACCACAAGGCTTAGGTCTTCGATATTTGTTATGAAGCTTCAGCTAGTGGACCTCTATAAAGATTGTTCAAATTATAGCCCTGAGACCAAAAATGCCTCCGCCATGTGGCCCTTTGGTTTTACATAGACTTATATAGGGAAAATCTTTAAAAATCATCTTCTCTGAAACACAAGGTTTAGGTCTTTGATATTTGTTATGAAGCTTCAGCTAGTGGACCTCTACCAAGATTGTTCAAATTATAGCCCTGGGGCCAAAAATGCCCCTGCTCCGGGGCCCTTTGGTTTAACATAGACTTATAAAGGGAAAATCTTGTTTTACATAGACTTCTATATGCAGGGTAAACCTTTAAAATCTTCTTCTCTGAAACCAGAAAGCCCAGGTCTTTCATATTTGATATGAAGCTTCATCTTGTGGACCTCTACCAAGATTGTTCAAATTATAGCCCTGGGGCCAAAATTGACCCTGCTCGGGGCCCACTTGTTATACATTGGATCAGGTGAGCGAACCAGGGCCCTCTGGGCCCTCTTGTTTCCATTATGAGTCTATAGGAGCTAAGGGGCCCCGGGGCGTGGCGCGTTTTGACCACATGGGCATGATTGGCAGGAATTATGTAGGTGACCACTTGCTGTTGCTACATGCTAAATATCTAAGCTCTGGGCCCTGTGGTTTCAGAGAAGAAGATTTCTGAAGCTTTTTTCTATTATGAGTCAATGGGAGCTAAGGGGCCCGCGGGCTTGGCCAATTTGGACCCCAGGAGCATGATTGGCAGGAATTATGTAGGTGACCACTTGCTGTTGCTTCATGCTAATTACCTAAGGTCTGGGCCCTGCGGTTTCAGAGGAGAAGATTTTTTAAGCTTTTTTCCATTTTGAGTCTATGGGAGCGAAGGGGCCCGGGGGCGTGGCCCATTTGGAACCCAGGGGCATGATTGGCAGGAATTATGTAGGTGACCACTTGCCGTTGCTATGTGCTAAATATCTAAGCTCTGGGCCCTGTGGTTTCAGAGAAGAAGATTTTTGAAGCTTTTTTTCCATTATGAATCTATAGGAGCTAAGGGGCCCCAGGGCGTGGCCTGTTTGGACCCCAGGAGCATGATTGGCAGGAATTATGTAGGTGACCACTTGCAGTTGCTATGTGCTAAATATCTAAGCTCTGGGCCCTGTGGTTTCAGAGAAGAAGATTTTTTAAGCTTTTTTTCCATTATGAGTCTAAAGGAGCTAAGGGGCCCCAGGGCGTGGCCTGTTTGGACCCCAGGAGCATGATTGGCAGGAATTATGTAGGTGACCACTTGCCGTTGCTACATGCTAAATTTCTAATCTCTGGGCTCTGTGGTTTCAGAGAAGAAGATTTTTGAAGCTTTTTTTTTTATTTTGAATCTATAGGAGCTAAGGGGCCCCGGGGCGTGGCCCATTTGGAACCCAGGGGCATGATTGGCAGGAATTATGTTGGTGACCACTTGCCGTTGCTACATCCTAAATATCTAAGCTCTGGGCCCTGTGGTTTCTGAGAAGAAGAGTTTTGAACCTTTTTTTCCATTATGAGTATATAGGAGCTAAGGGGCCCAGGGGTGCGGCCAATTTCGACCCCAGGGGCATGATTGGCAGGAATTATATAGGTTACCACTTGCCATTGCTACATGCTAAATATCTAAGCTCTGGGCCCTGCGGTTTCAGAGAAGAAGATTTTTGAAGCTTTTTTCCATTATGAGTCTATGGGAGCGAAGGGGCCCCGGGGCGTGGACCATTTGGAACCCAGGGGCATGATTGGCAGGAATTATGTAGTTGACCACTTGCCCTTGCTACATGCTAAATATCTAAGCTTTGGGCCCTGTGTTTTCAGAGAAGAAGATTTTTGAAGCTTTTTTCCATTATGAGTCTATAGGAGCTAATGGGCCCCGGGGCGTGGTCCGTTTGGACACCAGGGGCATGATTGGCAGGAATTATGTAGGTGACCACTTGCTGTTACTACATGCTAAATATATAAGCTCTGGGCCCTGAGGTTTCAGAGAAGAAGATTTTTGAAGCTTTTTTTCCATTATGAGTCTATGGGAGCGAAGGGGCCCCGGGGCGTGGCCCATTTGGAACCCAGGGGCATGATTGGCAGGAATTATGTAGGTGACCACCTGCCATTGCTACATGCTTAATATATAAGCTCTGGGCTCTGTGGTTACAGAGAAGAAGATTTTTGAAGCTTTTTTCCATTATGAGTCTATGGGAGCGAAGGGGCCCCGGGGCATGGCCCATTTGGAACCCAGGGGCATGATTGGCAGGAATTATGTAGGTGACCACCTGCCATTGCTACATGCTAAATATATAAGCTCTGGGCCCTGTGGTTTTAGAGAAGAAGATTTTTGAAGCTTTATTTCCATTATGAGTCTATGGGAGCGAAGGGGCCCCGGGGCGTGGCCCTTTTTGAACCCAGGGGCATGATTGGCAGGAATTATGTAGGTGACCACTTGCCATTGCTACATGCTAAATATCTAAGCTCTGGGCCCTGTGGTTTCAGAGAAGAAGATTTTTGAAGCTTTTTTTCCATTATGAGTCTATTGGAGCGAAGGGGCCCCGGGGCCTGGCCCATTTGGAACCCAGGGGCATGATTGGCAGGAATTATGTAGGTGACCACCTGCCATTGCTACATGCTAAATATATAAGCTCTGGGCCCCGTGGTTTCAGAGAAGAAGATTTTTGAAGCTTTTTTTCCATTATGAGTCTATGGGAGTGAAGGGGCCCCGGGGCGTGGCCCATTTGGAACCCAGGGGCATGATTGGCAGGAATTATGTAGTTGACCACCTGCCATTGCTACATGCTAAATATATAAGCTCTGGGCCCTGTGGTTTCAGAGAAGAAGATTTTTGAAGCTTTTTTTCCATTATGAGTCTATGGGAGCGAAGGGGCCCCGGGGCGTGGCCCTTTTTGAACCCAGGGGCATGATTGGCAGGAATTATGTAGGTGACCACTTGCCATTGCTACATGCTAAATATCTAAGCTCTGGGCCCTGTGGTTTCAGAGAAGAAGATTTTTGAAGCTTTTTTTCCATTATTAGTCTATGGGAGCTAAAGGGCCCTAGGGCGTGGCCCATTTGGCACCGAGGGGCATGATTGGCAGGAATTATGTAGTTGACTACTTGCCCTTGCTACATGCTTAATATCTAAGCTCTGGACCCTGTGGTTTCAGAGAAGAAGATTTTAAAATGTTTTCCCATTATAAGTCTATGGGAGCTATATGTTGCCATGGCAACCAGAATTCCAATCTGATCAGCCCAAAAACCTTATGCAGCCTTTCCCCCTACCTGATGATGATTCACATGAAATTTGATCAAGATTGGCCATGGGGTATTGGAGATATACTTATTTGAAATTGTTTACGGATGGACGGACGGACGCACTACGGACGACGGACAAAAAGTGATCCCAAAAGCTCACCTCGTCACTACGTGACAGGTGAGCTAAAAAAGGGATTTTGGCCTATAGTTCATTTATTATTTGAAATATATGGATAAAACTTCTACACCCTCTGCTGTCTGTCTGTCTGTCTGTCCATCCATTTGTATTTCTGTCCATCTGTCTGTCTGTCCCTATTCAGTATCTGAAAAATAGTTTTTGGCCTCTAGTTCCCTTACTATATGAAATATTTGTCAACAAATGACATGTCTTGGATATCGTCAGTTGATTACTTCACCAACGTGTGACACAGGCTCAGCCATTGATCTGATTTTCACCAATATCCCAGAGGACATACCTGTGCAAGTTGGGACCTTGCCAGTTTACTACTCTGATCACATGATTATCTGGGCTGCTATCTAATAGTGAAAAAGGTGAGATAGTACATCTACCCATGCTAGAATTAATTTGTGGATTTTGTCCCTGTGAGAATGCCAAAAGATCACCCACAAACATCTTAATTTATGATTGGTCGCCATTTATGCTTAATCCTTTTGATTGAAGCCTAATCAACCTCACCCTTGGAATGTGCAGTAAAAGCCTAACCAAATAGATGCCTAAAATAAAGGCCCTTCTAAGTGGTTAACCAGTACTTAGTGCACATACTTTATGCCTGCCCTTCTTGAATCAGCGGAAGGAGCACAATGACCGTAGAAATTACTTCATGATCAGTCTTCACGAAAGAATATAGTCAGACAGGCAGTACATCGAAAAACATGAAATTCTTACATGTACCACATAAAGATACATGTTCCACAGCCATTTAAGGTAAATACTTGCCTCCATAATTTTCTAGTAATGTCAACTTATTGAGTTGCCTTCCCATCAAATGTCTGAAAAATGGATTTTTACATATGCTTCCTACATCTTCTAACAACTTCATCCACTCACATTAAGACATTACACTTGCGGATCATATCTCTGCTATCCCCTTTCTAGTTATTTAGCCTTGATATATTTTCAAATAAATTGCATTGCTTAGCAGTGGCGGGGTATTATGCAGTGTCTGTGGTGCTTTTATTTTGTCTACTGCAGAAGTTCTTTTGGTCGTGTGGCAAGTGGCATGAGCACAATCCAAAGAATGGGTCAAGTAGAATGTAACAATAGTGATAAACCGCTGGACGACGTCAAAGTTTAAAAAGCTTCTATTACACAAACTTGATACATGTACTGAATTCACCTTTTTTGCATTATCTGCTGGTTCCTAGTCTGAAGATTATAAGTGTTGGAAAAACAGGTAACCAGACCCCCCTGACGTTGAAAGGTCAGGGGGTCTGGTTACCTGTTTTTCCAGTATTGACAATCTGCATAATGCAAATATGGTGAATACATAGTTTTAGTTTGATCCCTGTAACACCAAAACCTCTTTATAACACTGTTGTATGGGGAAACTGTTCAACCATGTTAATTTTAATAAAAGCTTCTATTACACAAACTTGATAATGAATACATAGTTTTAGTTTTATTTTGATCCCTGTAACATCAAAACCTCTTTATAACACGATAGTATGGGAAAACTGTTCAACCATGCTAATTAAACAGTCCTGCTGTATCCAAACAAAAATGTATAGATTGCATAGAAAAATAATTTTTGGTCATATTTCTGTGTGATCTATACATTTTTGGAAACCATTTTAAGGGGAATGGGAACACCTGTCAGATTTTTGTGCCATTTATGAAAGGGAGACAACTTTTGGGACTGCCTGTTTGCTTTTCTATAAGCCCTGTCCTACTGAAAAAGGGATGTATTCTTAAAGGAAAAAATTTGCTCCTCAGGAGTAAATTCTTTCCTTTAAGAGTTTATCCCCTTTTGACATGGGTGACAAAAATACTTTTGCAGGATTTGCTTCCCCTGAGGGTGTAGCCAATTAATAACGAATCTTACAGGAGCGGTCAGTTCAAACGAAATTCATGCAACAAGCCCTGATGAGTTTTATAAATTTCATATGAACTGACTGTAAGTGGAAGATTCCATTTATCATAGAACAGTTTTTACACCACACCATGACACTGTCTGTGACAACCTTATTTTTTTTACTGCAGAAATTCTTTTGGCTTCTGCAATCTAATCAGATGTAAAAACTGTTCTATGATAAATGGAATCTTCCCCTTACTGTCAGTTCGTATGAAATTTATAAAACTCATCAGGGCTTGTTGCATGAATTTCATTTGAACTGACCGCTCCTGTAAGATTCGTTATTAATTGGCTATCCTATCTCGGTCAACCAGTATTAACCAGAGTTCTAGTGATATTAGGTCGGGGTCTAAAATCAATAATTTAATGTTATTAATCAAGTAATTTCATATTGTCCCTGTTACAGGTCCTCGGTCAGCTGTATTGGCCGAGTTAATGACAATTTTATTAATTGACACTATTAAAAACATGATTATTGATTTTTGACCTCAGTGTAATACGGATGACTTATGAGCAATACAGGATAGTCAATTAATAATATAATTTTATTAATCAAGTAATTTCGTATTGAACCAGTTACAGGTCCTAGGTCTGCTGTACTGGCCTGAGGCCGAAGGCTGACTAAGGACCTTTATAGTGACCAAGGACCTGTAACTGGGTCAGTAGGAAATTACTTGATTAATGACAATTTTATTAATTGACACAATTAAAAAACATGATCTTATTGACTTTTACCTCACTTGATTGGTTGACCAGGTGTTAATACTGATGACCTTCAATCAATACAGGATAGTCAATTATTAATCATGTTTTAATTGTGTCAATAAAATCATTAATCAAGTGAGTTCGTATTGGCCCAGTAACAAGGTCTTGGTCAGCTGTATTGGCCAAGGCTTAAGCCTCCAGCCAATACAGCAGACCTCGAACCTGTTTCTTGGCCAATACGAAATTACTTGATTAATGGCATCAAATTATAATCTAGCACTGTTGCAGTGAACAGTGTTTACAGTTATAAAGAGGAGTTATAATAAAAATAATATATGCATGCAAAAAGATGCAAGTCCCAATGTGTTGCCAGACTCAGACCAATGTACTGTATTTAACATATGAGCGAGCGCATGACAAAATCTACAAGAAGGCTTGAGCAACCAGCGAAGACTCGGATCAGACTGCACATTCGCAGAGTCTGATAGAGTCTTTGCTGATTGCATGTACCTACTAAAGGCTAATATCTATGCAAAGAGACATAAGCAATAGGTCTTGTCATAGTGGATGGGTGCGCAGGTAAATTTGAGTCTCTGCTGGTCTGGTCTAATTGTAGGTTTTGTCATGCACCGGCTCATATGGTAGGGTATTCTGTCTTAACAAGTAGCAAGGATCATCTTTTCAATTCCAAAGAGCAAATGTTCTGCGGCGTCTGATCTGGGCCTGCACTGTTTGCCAAGTACCCATTTTGGGGTTTCCGGTACAAAATGGGTTAAGTCAGCATGGATGTGCATGCTGATTTTAACCCTTATACCGCTTGATATATTTAGCCACACCCATTACCAGCTATCAGCCAATGGGATTACTTGATACATTCTATTCATTCAATTCACAAATTGCATGACAATGTAGATCTTGCTTGATCAGTTGGTAGATCTTGCTTGATCAGTTTGCTTCTTCAAAGAAGCCATGTGATCCGGATCTACAGGGCATGCAGAGGTAGGGGTTTTGGGTTAATGGCACCTTTTTGGTGTGCACACATGATGCATATTTTTAGCTCACCAGAGCTTAAGGCTCCAGGGGGCTTATAGGATGGCAGCCTCCATGGTCATAGTCCACACTTTCAAACTGGAATATCTTTGGAGCCTGCAAGCAGATCTGTAGCATGCCCTTGGTGGGGGATTGCTTGCATATGCATTTATGGAAAATTGCTCCAGAAATTTGGTTGCTTTGGCAACTGATAGGTCCCATTGGCTTACTGTGGGAAAATGCTTGTGAACAACGTAGGATGAGTTCGAAAATGGGTCAGATTGGACCAACAATAGCAGAGTTATGTCCCTTGATTGTCAAAATGGCCATTATTGACCTTGTGAACAGTGTAGCTTCTTCATTTTTAGCTGAATCTTCATGAAACTTGCAGATAAAAATGTCAGGCAGAAAATCGCAGACGGGTTTGAAAGTGGTTTCGATCAGACCAAAAATAGCACAGTTACATCCCCTTGATTGTCAAATTGGCCATTATTGACCTTGTGAACAGCGTAGCTCCTTCTTTTTTGTTTGATCTTCATGAAACTTGCAGATAATAAAGACATGCATAAAATTTTGGACAAGTCCAAAAAATGGGTCAGGTCGGCCCAAAAATAGCAGAGTTACGCCCCCTGGATTGTCAGAATGACCATTATTGACCTTGTGAAAGGCGTAGCTTCATCATTCATGAAATTTGCAGCTAATAGTGACATGGATGAAATCTTTGAAGAATCAGAAAACGGGTCAGGTCAGACTAGCAATAACAGAGTTACGTCCCCTTGATTGTCAAAATGGCCATTATTGACATTGTGAACAGCATAGCTTCTTCATTTTTTGTTGGATCTTCATGAAACTTGCAGATAATAATGATACGGATAAAATCTCGAATGAGTTGGAAAATTGGTCAGGTCTGACCAAAAGTAGCAAAGTTAATCCCCTTGATTATCAAAATGGCCATACTTGACATTGTGAACAGCGTAGCTTCTTCATTTGTTGTTGGATCTTCATGAAACTTGCAGATAATAGTGACATGGGTAAAATCTTGACAGAGTTCGAAAACAGGTCAGTTTGGACTAACACTAGCGGAGTTACATCCCCTTTATTGTCAAAATGGCCATTATCAACCTTGTGAACAGCGTAGCTTCATATTTTTCGTTGGATCGTAGGAGCTTCATGAAACTTGCAGATAATATTGACATGGATAAACTCTTAGACGTTAGTTAATGGGTCAGATCAGACCAACAATGGCAGGGTTATGTCCCCTTAATTGTCAAAATTTGCCTGTGAACACTCTACAGGTCACGTATTCAGCCTAAGCAACTTCAAACTTTCTCAGAGTAGTGTCCTTGGCAAAAATGCAGTCAAGTTCAAAACTTGGGATACGAGGACTGTTCAAATATGAATGCAAGTAGAACGTTTTTTCATGCACTAATGCGAAAATCACCTGGAAATAAATATCACAGCGTAGAAAAACATTTTACCTATAAATTGATACCAAACCTGTGAAAATCCGTACACTTTAGTCATGTATATTGTTCGATAAACACTGTCTACTCTTGTATACTAATACAAAACATGGTTGGAAGAAGGTCAGAGTATGCCGTTGAAATATGGTCCTATATTAAGAATCGTTGTATTCTTGGTATACGGTGCAAAGACATTTTTCATGAAATATGTTCGGTTTATGGGCATAATGAAATGTCTTTTCCGACAGTTTTTCGTTGGTGTAAGAAATTCAGCTGTGGGTTAGGCTCAACAGAAGATGCACCACATGATCGTCGGCCGAAAAGAGCAACATCTGCCAAGATGGTTGCTAGAGTGAAAGAAATAGTTGCTGCCAATGCACGATACACCACTAAGCAATTAGCTAGTATGGTTGGCATCTCATTAGGAGCAGCTCATACAATTCTGAAACGGGATTTGAAAATGAGAAAGATCTGTGCTAGATGGATTCCCCATCTGTTGACAGATGAGCAGAAAAAGACACCCGTTCAGTGCGCCAAGAAGTTGCTTAAAAAGTTTCCAAATTACAATGCGTGGTCTTTCGCTAATGTCGTCACAGGTGACAAGACATGGGTTCACTTTTCTGAGCCAAAACGAAAGATTCAGAACAAAATATGGGCAACAAAGTATTGCAAAAGACCATGCATGAGCGTCAAGAAGGTAATGTATGCCATATTCTTTTCAAATCAGGGCCCTGCTATTCAGATTGCTGTGCCTACAGGCAAATCTGTTAATGCAAAGTTTTACAAGAATAAAGTTCTTCGAAAATTGAAGAAATATTTAAAAGAACGAAGACCCGCAACTGGTTTTGCCAATGTCAGATTGCTACATGACAATGCATCGCACAAGGCGTTCATTGTGCAAGACTATCTGAAGCAGGAAAAGGTTGTTGAACTCCCTCACCCCCTGTATTCCCCTGACCTTGCCCCGTGTGACTTTTTAGCTCACCAGAGCCGAAGGCTCCGGGGGAGCTTATAGGATAGGCAGTTGTCCGTCGTCGTCGTCGTCTGACGTCAACACTTTCAAACATCTTCTTCTCTGAAGCCACTGGACCGATTCAGCCCAAATTTTATCTGTAGCATCCTTGGGCCGGGGGATTGAAAGTTTGTGTTTTTTTATGAAAATCGGCCCATTAGTTTGGTTGCTATGGCAACTTAGAGTTTCCATAGACTTATAATGGGGAAAATTGAAAAATGGCATTTACTGCCAAGTCATTGCAGATATTTGGACAAAACTTTTACAGAAATGTTTCTTGAGTAAAATTCTTTCAGCCATATGCTTTTATGCCAACCTGAGGGTCCCCCTGGTTGTGCCGGGGCCATGCCCCACCCCCTCCACTTCATAAAAGGCCATATATCTCAGAAACCATTCAGATCCCGACCCCTAAACCATATATATTCTTGTTCCTATTGATAAGACGCATTTAGTAACACCAACCTTGGGGTCCTCAGGGATGCGCCGAGGTCATGCCCCACCCCCTCCACTTAATAAAAGGCCCAATATCTCGGAAACCATTCAGATCCCCACCGCTAAACCATATATATTCTTGTTCCTTATGATAAGACCCATTCAGTGACATCAACCTGGGAGTCCCCTGGATGCGCCGGGGCCATGCCCCACCCCCTCCATTTCATAAAAGGCCCAATATCTCGTAAACCTTACAGATCCCCGCCCCTAAACCATATATATGCGTGCTTCTTATGATAAGACACATTCATTGACACCAACCTGGGGGTTCTCAGAGATGCGCTGGGGCCTTGCCCCACCCCTCCACTTCACAAAAGGCCATATATCTCAGAAACTGTTCAGATCCCCACCCCTAAACCATATATATTCTTGTTCCTATTGATAAGACGCATTCAGTAACACCAACCTGGGGGTCGTCAGGGATGCGCACAGGTCAGGCCCCTCCCCCTCAACTTTATAAAAGGCCCAATATCTCGGAAACCATTCAGATTCCCACCCCTAAACCATATGTATTCTTGTTCCTTTTGATAAGACCCATTCAGTGACATCAACCTGGGAGTCCCCTGGATGCACCGGGGCCATGCCCCACCCCCTCCATTTGATAAAAGGCCCAATATCTCGGAAACCTTACAGATCCACGCCCATAAACCATATATATGCTTGCTTCTTATGATAAGACACATTCATTGACACCAACCTGGGGGTCCTCAGAGATGCGCTGGGGCCTTGCCCCACCCCTCCACTTCAAAAAAGGCCATATATTTCAGAAACTTCAGATCCCCACCCCTAAACCATATATATTCTTGTTCATTATGATAAGACGCATTCAGTAACACCAACCTGGGGGTTCCCAGGGATGTGCTGGGGCCATGCCCCACCCCCTCCATTTCATAATACCACAATATCTCGGAAACCCTACAGATGGCCACCCCTTAACCATATATAGTCTTGGTCCTTATGATAAGACACATTCATTGACACCAACCTGGGAGTCTCCCTGGGCCTTGCCCCACCCCTCCACTTCACATAAGGCCTTATATCTCAGAGAATGTTCTTAGCCCCACCCTAAACCATATATATTCATCTTTCTTATGATAAGACGCATTCAGTGACACCAGCTTGGGAGTCCCCGGGGCACGCCCAGCCATGCCACACCGCTTTACTTCATTAAAAGCCATATATATCAGAAATAGTTCAGATCCCTACCCCTAAACCATATACTTGTTCCTTATGATAAGACTCGTTCAATCACACCAACCTGGAGGTCTCTTTGTGCTGAGGCAATGTGCCCCGCCCTTCCATTTCATAAAAGGCTTTATATTTCAGAAACCATTCAAATCCCCACCCCATAATCATATATGTTCTTGTTCCTTATTATTAGCACACCTACTGTAGCGGGGTCCGCAGGGGCCATTCCTATTTCATAAAAGGGCCTCAAATCTCTGAAACCGGTCAGATTCCCAGCACTGAACCATATATATACTTGGTCCTTATGATAAGACACATTTAGGGACAACAGTTTGGGCTTTCCTGGGATCAACAGGGCATGCCCCAACCCCTCAACTGTTAAAGAGGCCTTACAGATCCCCACTGCTAAACCATATATATTTTTGTTTCTTATGATAAGACGCATTTAGTGATACCAACCAGGGCTCCATTGGGTCCATGCCCCACCCCCTCTACTTCATAAAAGGCCTAACTTTTCAGATGCTGAGTCCACATGGGTGCTCATTTGGACATGGGGGTTCATTTGGTGGATTAAAATGATATCATGTTAAAATACATGGCTGCCATTGGGCAGGATGGGCAGTGCCCACCTGAGCTCTGGTGAGCATAGTGGCCCATGGGCCTCTTGTTTTTGTTCCCGCGGCTGAAAAATACCTTTCTGGTCGAAAATTTGTACAGCGCAAACACCTAAGTTCTGCAATATTCCAGTGCCTTCATAGTATACCTCGAAAAGACTACCAAAATGCATTCAATGATTGGATCAGAAGACTGAAAGTTTGTATATCTGTTAAAGGGGAATACTTTGAGGGGAAAAAATAAATTTTTCATCGAAATCTATCACGGAATAATTTTTATGTGCTTAGTTGCATTCATATTTGAACAGTCCTCGTAAAAATAGGTTACTAGGTCAAACAATAGAAAAACTTTGTAAATGCTCTACAGGTAATATTTTCAACATAATCAGCTTCTGACTTGCCAAGAATGATGCCACTGACAAAATCTAAGTCACATACAAAACTTGGTCATGTTTGAACAAAAAGGAGGTCTCAAAGTCATATTATAGAAAAACCTTGTCAACACACTAGAGGTCATATCGTAAACCTGACCTAAAGGCTTTGGGAGAGCTTACAGGGCGGCAGTCTCCGTTGTCTGTCATTTTCCATTGTCACCTTTTGCTGTCTTTCGTCTTCCATCTTCCACACCTTTCAACTGAAATATCTTTGCAACATGCAAGCTGATCTCAACAAAATTTTATCTGTGGCATGCCGATTGCTTGCATATGCATTTTAGCTCATCTGGGGACAAAGTGCTAATGGTGGGCTTTTGTGATCGGTGAATGTCCATAGTGCATCATCCGTCAACAATTTGTTTTACATGCAAACTTCTAAATCCTTTTATGCCACTTTGATTCTAAGTACAGGAATATTGCCTAGGAGGCTCCCTGCCAAAATAGCTAAAATAAGTCTGCTCCAATGAACAAGATGGTCGCCAGAGCTAAAAATAGAAAAATCTTTATACAACACCTCCTCCAATAGCCTTCAGCCAATTTCATTCAAACTTAATTCAAGTATTGCTTAGGTGACCCTCTACCAAAGGTAAAATAGTTCTGCTGTGATGAGCAAAATGGCCACAAGAGCTAAAAATAAAAACATTTTAGCAATTTGCTTGAAATGCAAACTCCTAAACACTTGGGCAATTTTGCGTCAAACTTCACAGGTATGTTGCCTAGGTGGATCCCCACCAAAATAGCTAAAATGGGGTTCATAGGAATATTGCTTAAGTGCTACCAAAGTAGCTAAAACAAATCTGTTCCGAGGAACAAATTGGCTGCCAGGGCTAAAATTAAAAAATATCTTGACACAACATCTTGGGCCAATTTCATTCAAAATTCGTAGGAATTTTGCTTAGGTGATCCTCTACCAAAACAGCTAAAATGGTTCTGCTCTGATGAGGGAAATGGCCTCCAAAGCTAAGAATAAAAAAAAATGTCATCAGTTTGTTTTAAATGGAAACTGCTCCGATAACCTTGTACCAATTGTATTCAAACTTCACAGGACAGTTGCATAGGTGGCTCCCTACCAAAGTATTGAAATCATTTCACTCCAATTAACAGGAGGATGACCAAAGCTAATCATAGAAAAAATTAAATGTCTACTCCTGTACCCATGAGCCAATTTCATTAAAACTTCCCAGGATTGTTGCTTAGGTGTCCAGCTACCTAAAGACCTTAAGATTCAACTCCAGTGAACAAGATGACCACCAGAGCTAAAAATGCCAAAAACCTTTGAATGAAAACGTCTACACCTTTGGTCCAGTTTGATTTAAACTTCACAGGACTATTGCTTAGGTTGTGATCTACCAAAATAGCTAACACAGTTCTGCTCTGATGAACAAGACAAGTCCTACTATACCTTTGGTCCAGTTTCATTCAAGCTTCACAGGTAGGTTGCATAGGTGACCCTCTACCAAAGTAGCTGAAATGGTTCTGCCCAGATGAAAAAGATAGCTGCAAGTGCTAAAAATAGAAAAAAAAAATGACAATTCCTCCTGTGCCTTAGGTCCAGGTTCATTTAAATTTCATTGGAATGTTGCTTATGTGATCCACAACCAAAATAGCTAAATGGTTCCACATCAATGAACAAGATGACTGCAAAAGCTGCAAATGGAAGAACTGTTAATTGTTAATTTCCCTTTTGCGTTCAATCCTATTTCATTCAGTTGCTTAGATAACCATCTACAAAAAAAATGTGTAAATGGTTGTGCTCCATTGAACAAAATGGCCGACAGAAATGCAATTTGAAAATACTTTAAATGCTCTACCTTTGGTTCAAATCATTCAAATTTCACAGGAATGTTTCTTATGTGAGGCTGTACCACAATTGCTAAAACAGTGTTCCATTTGGATGAAAAAGTCGGCCACCACAGCTAAAAATAGAAAAAAGTTTTAAATGATAACTCCTATACCTTTGGGCCTATAACATTCAAACTTTACCAGAATGTTGCATAGGTGACCCTCTAATAAATAAGCTAAAAGGTTTCCTCTCGTATGAACAAGTTGGCCACCAGAGCTAACTAGACATTTTATTTATAAAACACTATGCCCCAAACTATATGCTTGTCCCTAAATGTTGAAATTTTCAGAGGGCCACAACTGCAGAAAAGTTTTCAGTATTTTTCAAAATTTAATCAGGTCATCTACTCATCATTCCCTGTCAGCATGTCAAGTTTCAAGGAAATAGCTCAATCAGTTCTCGAGATATCTTGCTTAGATAGATTAAAATGCCAGATTGTTCAAAGGGCCATAATTTAAGAAAAAATTCAGAATTCTTAGCTCACCAGAGCCGAAAGCTCCAAAGGAGCTTTTAGTTTAGGCAGTGGTTCGTTCCTGCATTCACGTCAACATTTTCAAATGACTTCTCAGAAACTGTTGGGTCAATTGAAACCAAATTACATATGGGTCCTCCATGGGTTGGGGGGAAAAAGTTTGTTCATGGGATCTTGGTCATGCCCATATAGGGTGAAAACCTTTAAAAGTCTTCTTCTCAGGAACCAAATGGCCGATGACCTTGAAACGGGACTCGAGCCCTACAAAGTTAGTTTAAATGATGACCATTGATTGACCTTGACCTATTTTACGTCAAGGTCAAATTTGGTCACTAAGACATTTGTATGGAAAAAGGGCAAAACAGTGGATTTTTCTGATTGCATGGTAAGTAGAAGTAAAACAAAGATCAGGAATTGATACAATTAACTTACTCCACCCATCAAAGACACCAAAGGGAAAGAAACACAAACATGAAGCCACCAGACCATAATGGAAACCTTAACAAAGGAAGGCCATAAGGATAGTTACTTTCCCACAAAATGGCCAAATGGCCATCCAAAATAAAAAGACACAAGTGATACACACAGTAAGTAACAAACAACAACATGAATAAACCGCCACAGAAGAACCGCCTTGAAGGTCAGTGGAAAGAATTCCACCGGGGGTCTTAAATCGATTTTACATGGCCATAATTCTCGCCCTTACCTCTGTCGCAGTATACACTAATTTTGTTTAGTCCGCATGAAGGCTTCCTAACTCATCAGTGTAACATCTCCGAGAACATACTAATAAAAAAACTACAGAGATGAAACAAGGTTGAGGACTCGACAGCATACAACAACAAAATTGCTGGAGCAAAAGAAAACCAACAGTTAGACTCCAAGGGGCCCGACCAAAGACGGAGCATCAGGCGCCAACCAACATAAAGAATACTAAAATAAAATAAAATTCCATTTATGTTTTTACGCTGGAACTGTCATATAATCTTAAGCCCGACCCACAGGTCGCCTGCTGAATGCAATAACGATGTAACTGACATTTTGGCCAAAATAGTTTTTTTGCATAAATGGGTGCCTTAGGACTTGACACATTTGGCAAATAAGTTCTACAGCTGGATTCTGCCTGAATCATGATTTATTTCAGCATTTTGGATTTTTTTTTGTCAGTTACACCGTTTTTGTGCTGACTTTTAGAAAAAAAGTTGGCGCAAAAACAGTGTAAGTGCACTTAGCCAATTTTTGCGCCAAGTTTTTTAATACCTCAAAAAAATTGAATCCTGCTGCTTGATATTTCAGAATAAGCATGTAAGTACCATGCAGAATGTATAAAATGTGACCTATTACCTACCCAGTGCCTTTAATTTACTGCTTTACCATTTAAAAGGCAAAGAAATAAGGTTTGTACACTTACACCGTTTTAGCGCTGGATGCACTTACACCGTTTTTGCACCAAAAAAGTTGAAAAAACACTTGGCGCAGAAATGATGTATCAACCCTTAAATGCTAAATATTTCTTTTCAAATGTCATTTATTCAACAATAAACATCACACACAAATGAAAGAAATCGCCATTAAGTTAAGAAACCAGCTTGTAGTATGGTTTTCTATGCCATTCTTTAATAAAACAGTTTTTTGTCTCTCCTGAAAAGTTGCCATTTTGCACTTACAACGTTATTGCACTCAGCAGACGAGGTGTGCAATCAAAGAGGGAAGCAAAGCTGCCAACCGCGAATTGGCCAACCACCACGCATGCAGTCGGTTTTACAACACCTATGTTGTACCCAATCTTTATATATCGACGAACGATTTTACGAAATTGGGTACTACAGTCATTACAGGCATGTAGTTTTCTAAATTTATATACTAAGTCACCATAGAATTCGGGTTCCGATAGGCCTTGTTGCAGAAGTGTTTTAAATCCATTGAATTTTGAAACCAAATCACAATGACGTCTACAAAACCTAGAAAAGGCTTTACTTTGTTTATGATACCGATACCCCTGATTAAGAAGTTAAGCGGTTAATAATTTATTACGAGTGTTGAAGTCGAATACATGACTAGACACTCTAGCGAATCGAATTAACTGTGAAACACAAACCCTGTACGATGCCGAACGAGGAACATCACCGTCCCAAAAAGGAAAATTCACAATCTCGAAATCAAAATCATCACGTTTATCACAAATTCCGCAAGAAACTAATCCCTCCACAATAGATAAATGCAAATCCAAAATGGGGGCCTCGGTATCAGAGGAATTTGCCTTGTTTAACTGAAGTTCTAGGGGATAAATCCGACTGATCAAACCATCAAAGTAAGTATTGTCAATATTTAATAAATCATCTTTTACGCTGGAACTGTCATATAATCTTAAGCCCGACCCACAGGTGTGCAATCAAAGAGGGAAGCAAAGCTGCCAACCGCGAATTGGCCAACCACCACGCATGCAGTCGGTTTTACAACGCCTATACTCTCCACAATTAAGATTTCATACGAATCATCAAAAAGGGAGATAAGTCGTCCGCTGCAAATTACAGGCCCATTTCACTGACTTGCATTCTCTGTAAGACCCTCGAACACATAATGGCTTCCCACCTGGTAAAGCACCTTGATAAGCATGATCTCCTGTACGATCTACAGCACGGTTTTAGGGAAAAGAGGTCATGCGAGACACAGCTTACCATGTTGGTCGAGGACCTTGCAAGGAATGTGAGTACAGGTAAGCAAACTGATTTGGTATTGCTGGATTTTTCAAAGGCCTTTGATAAAGTAAATCACTCCAAACTCCTTTGGAAACTCCATCAGTATGGAATCAGGGGTTCTACATTAAACTGGATTCGTGCCTTCCTTGGAAACCGAACCCAGACTGTGGTACTTGATGGCGAGGAATCAGGATCTGTCCCAGTGACCTCTGGGGTCCCTCAGGGGTCAGTTCTGGGTCCGATCCTGTTTCTCGTCTATATCAATGACCTGCCAGATGAGCTGACATCACAGGTCCGTCTTTTTGCAGATGACACGGCCGTCTGCCTGACAGTCGGGGGCACGGAAGATGGGAAGGCACTACAGACTGACCTGGACAGACTATCTCAGTGGGAGAGTCAGTGGGACATGGAGTTCAACCCATCCAAGTGCCAAGTAGTACGGGTGACAACAGCCAGGAAAGTGATAAATACAGTGTACACTCTACACGGCCAAGTCCTGGAGGTTGTCACCAGTGCGAAGTACTTGGGGGTTGACATCTGCAGTGGCCTATCCTGGAACTCCCACATTGACCGGATAACAGCAAATGCAAACAAGACCCTCGCCTTTGTTAAACGAAACATCAGAACAAAAAATCCGCAGGTACGAGAGACTGCCTACAAGACACTGGTCCGCCCCCAGCTGGAGTACGCCGCCCCCGTTTGGGACCCTCATACCAAGGAGAAAATACTCCAGCTGGAAAAAGTCCAACGTAGGGCAGCACGCTGGACAACTTGCAACTATGACTACCAGTCTAGTGTCACTGCAATGTTGGACAGCTTGGGTTGGAGGACACTCGAACAGAGACGGGCAGATGCCCGTCTCTGTCTTTTTTACAAAATTGTCTACGGTCTTGTGGCAGTGACCCTCCCTGAATATATTAACCCTGTTAACATTAGTAGTCTACGGCACTGTCATTCCATGGCATTCCGACAACTCCATACTTCCCGAGACTATTACAAGTACTCCTTTTTTCCACTGGCCATTGTCCAGTGGAACGCACTACCAGAGACTGCTGTATGCTCACCAGACCTCGAGTCATTCAAGGTCGCAGTTAGTGAGTTGCAGCACTCCAGGCCCTAGATCCAAAAGTTGTTGTTTTTAACCTGATTTTAATCTCATCTGAACTATCATAACCTATCATCTTTCATCCCCTTCACTATTATGCTTTTAGCCTTTCTTTTCTTTAACACTGCCTTTTTCTATTCGACAGCGCACCTGCCTAGAATGTCCTCGCGGGCGTAAGGCAGTATATGGAGATAGATAGATAGATCTAAATATCTAGAAGTAGAACTAAAAGCTTCAATAATTTCAGATCGGTTATCAATGGAAGTCTCTTTCATAACAATACAAGAACAGATCAGCCACAAGAGGTGGACAATTCGTACCCATTAGAATACCCACAATTTGTCTAAATAACTTAGTACCGAATCTAATATAAATATTGTCAAGTAGAAAGGTGAGGGCATCACACACTTTCTGACATAACCAAAGTGTATAATTCTTATGCTCTTTAGAAGTGAAAAATGCATTTCTGACATTACATGCAAGATAGAGAGAATCTTCTCTATGAAAAGCCCATTCAGTTAAATCATTTAAGTATTTCTTTTATAAGATTATGAGGAAGTGTAGTGTAAAGAGTGGAAAAATCGTAAGTAGATAGACTTGAAGCACGAAAACGTCTGGATTTCAATTTATTTAAAACGTCATTCGAATTTTTTATAGACCAAAACAGATTTCTTCCTGATCTTTCAAAGACTTTATCACAATATTTAATCACATGCGTTTTAATAGCAGTAAGACAGGAAGTCAGTAATTTAGAAAGTTCCGGCAACTTACATGCAAGCATCCATATTTCACCTTAACCTACATTTCATGGTTCACTGACTTTGTAAAATATTGCGACCACCCTAGCGTTCATCCTAATGGTCAAGTTTATTTCTCAAGAAGTATAAGAGCTTCTTTAATGATATTTGGTACAAACTTGAATCTGTGGATGGCAACTTCAATGCAAGCATCCATATTTGACCTTGACCTAAATTTCATGGTTCACTGACTTTGTAAAATATTGCGACCACCCTAGTGTTCACCCTACCGGTCAGGTTTATTTCTCAAGAACCATAAGAGCTTCATTAATGATACTTGGTACAAACTTATATCTCGGGATTGCAACTTAAATGCAAGCATCCATATTTGACCTTGACCTACATTTCATGGCTCACTGACTTTGTAAAATATTGCCATCACCCTAGCGTTCACCCTAATGGTTAAGTTCATTTGTCAAGAATTATTTGAACTTCATTAATGATACTAAGTACAAGCCTTTTATGCAAGCATCTATTTTTGATCTTGGCCTAGATGTCATGGTTCGGTGACTTTGCGCCTCCAGAGGCGCGACATAGCCTTCGGTGGAATTCTTGTTTTTTTCACAGGACCTTTCCAGTGGTACCATATTTTTGACCTCATCACCTTGACATTTGACCTACATTTTAAAAACTTTAACATTGGCCATAACTTTCAATTGGTAAGTGATAGGGCTTTCATATTTCACATGTGCATACTATGTCACAAGACCTTTTCAACAATCCCATAATTTTTTACCTTGTGACCTTGACCTACTTTTTTAAGACTTACACATTGGCCATACCTTTCGATTGCTTAGTGATACTGCTTTCATATTTAACATGCGCTGTCCGGGGGCATCAGTTTTCACTAACACATCTTGTTATTAGCTCACCTGAGCCAAAGGCTCAGAGTGAGCTATTGTCATCACCCTGTGTTTGGCGTCCGTCGGCAACAATTTGTTTGTTAACACTCTAGAGGTCACAGTTTTGGCCCAATCATCATCAAACTTCGTCAGAATGATCATCATGACAATATATTGGTCAAGTTCGAATATGGGTCATGTCGGGTAAAAAAGTAGGTCACCAGGTCAAATCAAAGGAAAACCTTGTTAACACTCTAGAGGCCACAATTTTGGTCCAATCATCCTCAAACTTGCTCAGGATGATCATCTTGATAATATCTCGGTCAAATTCGAATATGGGTCATGTCGGGTCAAAAAGTAGGTCAGTAGGTCAAACCACAGAAAACCCTTGTTAGCACTCTAGAGGCCCAGTTTTGGTCCAATCTTCCTCAAACTTGGTCAGAATGTTCATCCAGACAATATCTCAGTCAAGTTTGAATATGGGTCATTTCAGGTAAAAAAAATAGGTAAGTAGGTCAGATCATAGAAAACCTTTGTTAACACTCTAGAGGCCACAGTTTTGGTCCAGTCATCCTCAAACTTGCTCAGAATGATCATCCTGACAATATCTCGGTCAAGTTCGAATATGGGTCATTTCGGGTCAAAAAGTAGGTCAGGTCAAATCACAGGAAAACCTTGTTAGCACTCTAGAGGCCACAGTTTTGGTCCAATCATCCTCAAACTTGCTCAGAATGATCTTCCTGACAATATCTCGGTCAAGTTCGATTATGGTTCATGTCGGCCAAAAAATTAGGTCAGTAGGTCAAATCATAGGCCACAGTTTTGGTCCAACCATCCTCAAACTTGCTCAAAATGATCATCCTGACAATATCTCGGTCAAGTTCGAATATCGGTCATGTGGGATCAAAAAGTAGGTCAGTAGGTTAAATCATAGAAAAATTTTGTTTACACTCTAGAGGCCACAGTTTTGGTCAAATCATCATCAAACTTGCTCAGAATGATCATCCTGACAATATCTCGGTGAAGTTCGAATATCGGTCATGTGGGATCAAAAAGTAGGTCAGTAGGTTAAATCATAGAACAACTTTGTTAACACTCTAGAGGCTATGGTTTTGGTCCAATCATCCTCAAATTTGCTAAGAATGATCATCCTGACAATATCTTGGTCAAGTTCTAATATGGGTCATGTCGGGTCAAAGAGTAGGGCAGCAGGTCAAATCATAGAAAAACCTTGTTAACACTCTAGAAGCCACAATTTTTATCCAATCATCCTCAAACTTGCTCAGGATGATCATCTTGATAATATCTCGGTCAAATTCGAATATGGGTCATGTCGGGTCAAAAAGTAGGTCAGTAGGTCAAACCACAGAAAACCCTTGTTTACACTCTAGAGACCCAGTTTTGGTCCAATCTTCCTCAAACTTGGTCAGAATGTTCATCCAGACAATATCTCAGTCAAGTTTGAATATGGGTCATTTCAGGTAAAAAAATAGGTAAGTAGGTCAGATCATAGAAAACCTTTGTTAACACTCTAGAGGCCACAGTTTTGGTCCAGTCATCCTCAAACTTGCTCAGAATGATCATCCTGACAATATCTGGGTCAAGTTCGAATATGGGTCATTTCGGGTCAAAAAGTAGGTCAGGTCAAATCACAGGAAAACCTTGTTAGCACTCTAGAGGCCACAGTTTTGGTCCAATCATCCTCAAACTTGCTCAGAATGATCATCCTGACAATATCTCGGTCAAGTTCGATTATGGTTCATGTCGGCCAAAAAATTAGGTCAGTAGGTCAAATCATAGGCCACAGTTTTGGTCCAACCATCCTCAAACTTGCTAAGAATGATCATCCTGACAATATCTTGGTCAAGTTCTAATATGGGTCATGTCGGGTCAAAGAGTAGGGCAGCAGGTCAAATCATAGAAAAACCTTGTTAACACTCTAGAAGCCACAATTTTTATCCAATCATCCTCAAACTTGCTCAGGATGATCATCTTGATAATATCTCGGTCAAATTCGAATATGGGTCATGTCGGGTCAAAAAGTAGGTTAGTAGGTCAAACCACAGAAAACCCTTGTTAGCACTCTAGAGGCCCAGTTTTGGTCCAATCTTCCTCAAACTTGGTCAGAATGTTCATCCAGACAATATCTCAGTCAAGTTTGAATATGGGTCATTTCAGGTAAAAAAATAGGTAAGTAGGTCAGATCATAGAAAACCTTTGTTAACACTCTAGAGGCCACAGTTTTGGTCCAGTCATCCTCAAACTTGCTCAGAATGATCATCCTGACAATATCTGGGTCAAGTTCGAATATGGGTCATTTCGGGTCAAAAAGTAGGTCAGGTCAAATCACAGGAAAACCTTGTTAGCACTCTAGAGGCCACAGTTTTGGTCCAATCATCCTCAAACTTGCTCAGAATGATCATCCTGACAATATCTCGGTCAAGTTCGATTATGGTTCATGTCGGCCAAAAAATTAGGTCAGTAGGTCAAATCATAGGCCACAGTTTTGGTCCAACCATCCTCAAACTTGCTCAAAATGATCATCCTGACAATATCTCGGTCATGTGGGATCAAAAAGTAGGTCAGTAGGTTAAATCATAGAAAAATTTTGTTTACACTCTAGAGGCCACAGTTTTGGTCAAATCATCATCAAACTTGCTCAGAATGATCATCCTGACAATATCTCGGTGAAGTTCGAATATCGGTCATGTGGGATCAAAAAGTAGGTCAGTAGGTTAAATCATAGAACAACTTTGTTAACACTCTAGAGGCTATGGTTTTGGTCCAATCATCCTCAAATTTGCTAAGAATGATCATCCTGACAATATCTTGGTCAAGTTCTAATATGGGTCATGTCGGGTCAAAGAGTAGGGCAGCAGGTCAAATCATAGAAAAACCTTGTTAACACTCTAGAAGCCACAATTTTGGTAAAATCATCCCCAAACTTGCTCAGAATGATCATCTCTACAATATCTAGGTCAAGTTCGAATATGGGTCATGTGGAGTCAAAAAGTAGGTCAGTAGGTCAAATCATAGAAAAACCTTGTTTACACTCTAGAAACCGCAATGTTTAGCTCACCTGAGCAAAGCTCAAGGTGAGCTTTTGTGATCACCTTTTGTCCGTCGTAAGTGCGTCGTGCATCATTCATCATGCAATGTGCGTCGTCAACATCAACCTTGTTCACCCTCTAGAGACCACAATTTTGCTTCAATCTTCATGAAACTTTACCAGAATGTTTGTCTCGATAATATCTGGGTCAAGTTCGAATATGGGTCATATCAGGTAAAAACTAGGTCACAAGGTTCAAATTATAGCCCTGGGGCCAAAAATGCCCCCGCTCCGGGCCCTTTGGTTTTACATAGACTTATATAGGGAAAATCTTTAAAAGTCTTTTTCTCTGAAACCAAAAGGTCTAGATCTTTGATATTTGGTAAGAAGCTTCATCTAGTGGACCTCTACCAAGATTATTCAAATTATAGCCCTGAGACCAAAAATGCCCCCGCAACGGGGCCCTTTGGTTTTACTTAGACTTATATAGGGAAAATCTAAAAAAATCTTCTTCTGTGAAACCACAAGGCCTAGATATTTGATATTTAGTGTGAAATTTCATCTAGTGGACCTTTATCAAGATTGTGCAAATTATAGCCCTGGGGCCAACCCCCCCCCCCCGCCCTGAGACCCTTTGGTTTTACATAGACTTATAAAGGGAAATCTTTAAAAATCTTCTTCTCTGAAACTGCAGGGCCCAGGTCTTTGATATTTGGTATGGAGCTTCCTCAAGTTGAGCTCTACCAAGATTGTTCAAATTATAGCCCTGGGGCCACAAATGCCCCCGCCAAGGGGCCCTATGGTTTTATATAGACTTATATAGAGATAATCTTTGAAAATCTTCTTCTCTGAAACAGCAAGGCCCAGATTTTTTATATTTGGTGTGAAGCTTCATCTAGTGGACCTCTATCGAGATTATTAAATTAAAGCCCTGGGGCCAAAAATGCATCGCTCCGGGGCCATTTGGTTTTACATAGGCTTATGTAGGGAATATCTTTAAAAAAATCTTCTTCTCTGAAACTGCATATTGGTATTTGGTGTGTAGCTTCATCTAGTGGACCTTTGCCAAGATTGTTCAAATTATAGCCTTTGTTGATATTTGGTATGAAGCTTCACCTTTTAGACCTCCCTCAACATTATACAAACATTATAGCCCTGGGGCCAATAATAGCCCTCCCCGGGGCCCACTTGTTACACTTGATCAGGTGAGCGATCCAGGGCCATCATGGCCCTCTTGTTTCATATTATTAGTCTGCAGGAGCTAATGAGTTAGTGTGTTTTAGTTTTTCGTTCCACCAACAGCTAAGGTTTTATGGAGACAGAACGTCAGTTTAAAGACTCATCCGGAAGTCTTGAGAAGCCCAGGATCTATCCTGCAATCCCTGGTTTATCGGGCATGTAGCAAAACCTTTCACCATAAAGGCCTCTACAGGAACTAATGGGCCCCATGGCGTAGTCAATTTGGACCCAAGTGGCATTACCATATGGTTGGTAGGATTACATACTAAATATCTAAGCACTGTGCCTCATAATTTCGGAGAAGAAGATTTTTAAAGTATTTTTTTTTTAGTATGATAAGTCAAGTGGGAGCTAATGAGCCAATGGGGCGTGGCCAACTTGGAGCCCAGGGGCGTGGCCAACTTGGAGCCCAGGGGCATGATTGGTAGGATTTATATAGGTGACCACTTAGCATTGTTGCAAATGAAATATCCAAGCTCAGAACCTTATGGTTTCAGAGAAGAATTTTGAAGTTTTTTCCATTACATATCCATGGGATCTAATGAGCCCTGGAGCATGGCTATTTTGGACCCCAGGGGCATAATTGGCAGGATTTATGTTGGTCCGCACTTGACGTTGCTACATACTAAATATCTAAGATCTGGGTCTTATGATCAGAGATCTGGGTCTTATGATCAGAGAAGCGGATTTTTTAAGTTTTTTTCCATTTTTAGTCTATTGGAGCTTATGAGCCCCGGGGCGTGGCCACTTATGACCCCAGAGGCACGTTTGGCAGGATTTATGTAGGTGACCATTTCACATGGCTACATAGTAAATATCTAAGCTATGGGCTTTATGGTTTCAGAGAATATTTTTTTAAGCTTTTTTCCCATTATAAATCTATGAGAGCTAAGGAGAATCGGGGCGTGGCAATTTGGACCCCAAGGGGCATGATTGGCAGGATTTGCGTAAGGGATCACTTTGTAATGCTACATTCATAATATCTAAGCTCTGGACCTTGTGGATTCTGAGAAGATTTTTAAAGTTTTTTTTTTCCATTGTAAGTCTATGGGAGCTTAAGAGCCCCGGGCATGACCAATTCTGACCTAAGGGGCATGATTGGCAGGATTTATGTAGGTGGCTATTTCACGTTGCTACGTACTAAATATCTTAGCTATGGGCTTTATGGTTTCGGAGAAGAAGATTTTTGAAGTTTTTTTTTCCATTATTAGTCTATGGAAGCTAAGGAGCTTGGGGCGTGGTCAGTTTGGACCACAGAAGCACAATTGGCAGGATTTATGTAGGGGACCACTTGACCTTGCTCCATACTAAATATCTAAGCTCTGGGCCTTGTGGTTTCAGAGTAGCAGACTAAATATCTAAGCTCTGGGCCTTGTGGTTTCAGAGTAGCAGACTAAATATCTAAGCTCTGGGCCTTGTGGTTTCAGAGTAGCAGACTAAATATCTAAGCTCTGGGCTATGTGGTTTCAGAGTAGCAGACTAAATATCTAAGCTCTGGGCCTTGTGGTTTCAGAGTAGCAGATTAAATATCTAAGCTCTGGGCCTTGTGGTTTCAGAGTAGCAGACTAAATATCTAAGCTCTGGGCCTTGTGGTTTCAGAGTAGCAGACTAAATATCTAAGCTCTGGGCCTTGTGGTTTCAGAGTAGCAGACTAAATATCTAAGCTCTGGGCCTTGTGGTTTCAGAGTAGCAGACTAAATATCTAAGCTCTGGACCTTGTGGTTTCAGAGTAGCAGATTTTTATGTTTTTCCCATTGTAAGTCTATGGGAGTTATATGTTGCCATGGCAACAAGAGTTTCCATCTGATCTGTCCCAAAACATTATGCTTCTTTCCCCCCTACCTGATAATGCTTCACATGAAATTTAATCATGATTGGCCAACTGGCTTTTTAAGATATACTTATTTGAACATTAGGAGCTTAGGAGCCCCGAGGTGTGGCCAATTTGGACCCCAGGGGCATGAATGGCAGAATTTATGTAAGGGACCACTTGTTGTTGCTACCAACTAAATATCCAAGCTTTGAGCCTTGAGGATTCAGAGAAGATGATTTTTTAACATTTTTCCATTGTAAGTCTATGGGATCTTATGAACACCAGGGCATGGCCAATTCTGACCCCAGGGGCATGATTGGCAGAATTTAGGTTGGTGACCATTTTACGTTGCTGCATACTAAATATCTTAGCTGTGGGCTTTATGATTTTGGAGAAGAAGATTTTTAGGCTTTTTTTCCATTATAAGTCTATGGAAGCTAAAGAGCCCTGGGGCGTGGCCAATGTGGGTCCAGTGGGTATGATTGGCAGGATTTATGTAGGGGACCACTTGACGTTGCTACATACTAAATATCTGAGCTTCGGGTCTTGTGGATTCAGAGAAGAAGATTTTTAAAGTTTTTCCATTGTAGGTCTATGGTAGCTTATGAGCCCCATGGCGTGGCCAATTCTGACCCCAGGGGCATGCTTGGCAGGATTTATGGAGGTGACCATTTTGCGTTGCTTCATACTAAATGTCTTAGCTATGGGCATTATGGTTTTGGAGAAGAAGATTTTTGAAGCTGTTTGTCCATTATAAGTCTATGGAAGCTAAGGAGCCCCAGGGCGTGGCCAGTTCTGAACCTAGGGGCACGATTTGCAGGATTTATGTAGGTAACCATTTTGCATTGCTTCATAATAAATAAATTAGCTTTGGGCTTTATGGTTTCAGAGAAGAAGATTTTTGAAGCTTTTAAAAGCTTATGGAAGCTAAGGAGCCCCGGGGCGTGGCCAATTTGGACCCAAGAGGCACCATTGGCAGGATTTATGCAGGGGAACACTTGGCGTTGCTACATACTAAATATCTAAGCTCTGTGCCTTGTGGTTTCACTAAGTCTATGGGAGCTTATGAGACCCAGGGCGTGGCCAATTCTGACCCCAGGGGCAAGCTTGGCTGGATTTATGTAGGTGACCATATAACGTTGCTACATACTAAATATCTTAGCTATGGGCTTTGTGGTTTTGAAGAAGACTTTTTGAAGCTTTTTCCCCCATTTTAAGTCTGTGGAAGCTAACGAGCCACGGGGTGTGGCCAATTTGGACCCCAGGGGCATGATTAACAGGATCTATGTAGGGGACCACTTGACGTTGTTACATACTAAATATCTAAGCTCTGGGGCTTGTGGTTTCAGAGAAGAAGATTTTTTAAGTGTTTCCCATTATAAGTCTATGGGAGCTATATGTTGCCATGGCAACAATAGTTTCTATCTGATCTGCCCCACTTTCCCCCTACCTGATAAGGCTTCACATGAAATTTAATCCTGATTGGCCCACTGGCTTTAAAGATATACTTATTTGAAATGTGAACAAACGACGGACGCCGGGGCGTTGGCATACTAATAGCAAACACACGAAGTGTTTGCTTTACTGTAGAGAGGCTGGAACAACATACTTAGGCACCCAAATCTCGCCTGGAATCTCGTTCAATTTGGACTACATACAACCTAAAACTTCGATTTCTTAAAATTGCCACTCAATGACCTTCTGCCAGGTCCACACTTACAAGAATTTTTACAAATACTCTTCTTCCCCCTGGCTATTGTCCGATGGAATGCTCTCCCAGAATCAGTTGTATGTTTGCCAACCCTTGAGGCTTTCAAGGGTGAAGTTGGCAAACTACACCACTCCCGCCCCTAGTTCCCGAAAGTGATGTTTTTAATTTTGATTTTAACTTCTCTACTTCACCAACTGTTTTTAACCCTATCATCTTTTATCCTCTCACTATCCCCTCTTAACTCTTGTCTATATAGATAGATAGATAGATAGATAGATAGATAGATAGATAGATAGATAGATAGATAGATAGATAGATAGATAGATAGATAGATAGATAGATAGATAGATAGATAGATAGATAGATAGATAGATAGATAGATAGATAGATAGATAGATAGATAGATAGATAGATAGATAGATAGATAGATAGATGGATGGATGGATGGATGGATGGATATGGATGGATGGATGGATGGATGGATGGATGGATGGATGGATGGATGGATGGATATCAAATTTTCTTCCCATGACGTGCACACAGGACAAACATTGGAGCATCATCATATTTAGGGTATGTGCAAAGCGGCGGTGAAGCTCAAACTATTGATAAGGTCATTTTCTGTCGTTTCTCAGAGGAAGGGATAAAAGAGATAGAAGTGGTAGTAGAGGAGAAGAGAGGGAGGCACAGGGCAGAAGGGGGAAAATGAATAAAGTGTAGAAACATAAGTAACAACGCCCTAACCTCTACCCTACCTGCTGCAAGGACAGCAGACCTTGCCAGAATGTAAGTCAATAACAGTTGGACTCCCAGTGATGCAAGCGACACATTTGCCTCACAACAGAACAAATTAAAAACTTTGACAGTTTTTACGTAGTTTAGGGAAGACTTGCACGATCCCTCTTGGAGCTCTCAATGATCCCTGATGTGATAATACTATGTGGAAGTTTGTCCTTAAATACGTTCTAGAAAGCGTTATCCTTTGGCAAAAGGAATACATCACAGAACGGGAAAATATGGAGTGTACATGTTTTCTGGGCCAGACTAGCTAGTTTCGACCATTTAGGCCTCGTCAGTGACCCTCAAATATTTTCAAAGTTCCACAATGGAATCAATGATCCCAAAGGACAAGAAAATATAAACTACACTAAGATGTAGGGCAGGGAGACTTTTTACAGCCGCCACACATTCCCAGACAACAGCTGTAGTGACGTTAAATATGTTCTAGAAAGGGTTTATCTTTTGGAAGCAAGGAATACAACATCAAACGGGAAAATATGGAGTGTACATGTTTTCTGGGCCAGACTAGCTAGTTTCGGCCATTTAGGTCTCATCAGTGACCCTCAAATATTTTCAAAATTCCACAATGGAATCAATGATCCCAAAGAATAAGAAAATATAAACTACACTATGATGTACGCCAGGGAGACTTTTTAGGACCGCCACACATTCCCAGACAACAGCTGTAGTGACGTCAAATAAGTCTGAAGGAGAGCTGACAGATGTTTTCGCAGGAGTATCCTATACAGTTCGCTCCTTTCGGGTCGGAGGCACTGCCAGCATGGATGTCCACTTAGCCCGGAGAGATGCCACCACAACTTTGACACAAGATGTCAATGCTGGTGAGTTTGCCGGCCAAAGTGTTGCATCACTCGGGAAGTAATGCTGGTTATGTGGTAGTCACCTCTGACAAACCGAGCTACTCGCCGATGCACCGTCTCCAGCCGCTGGATACAAAATGTGAATCCCATACTGATGTGGCATAATCCAGGATAAGTCTAATCATGGTCTATTCCATCATGCTTTAACATCTTCAGAACAGCTGCTTATGTTCCTTCCAAAGAAACGCAGTTTTTTTTTTTTTTTTTTTTTTTTGCAGTTGCATCAAAATGGGTTTCCCATGACATGTTTCTGAAATAGGGATACCCAGGTACTTTCAAGTCTTTTAGACTGACAGTTCATGGTAATGCGCTCTGTTTTATTACCCTGACTGCCGCACATTTGGTTGGGTTAAAAAGACTTTTGCCAGTCTGTATTCCATTATGGACATTGCTGTAGTCTTTCAAGTTCCCTGTGAAAGAATGCAGTATGAGTCATGCTTGAGAGTTGGTGATATAAAAGAAGGTCATTAGCAAGAAGGTCAGCTCCAGAGCTGACTTTCTGTGGCAGGTAATTTACGCATGGGCAGAATAATAAATGTCCGAGCATTGCACCTTGAGGGACACCGGGTACAGCTGGGGCAATAGTGCAAACTGGCCTTGACCAGGTCTGGTTAGCCCCTGTTGGTAAGGAAGCTCTTGATCCACTGTAAGAGGTTGCATGCTGGCATTTCTGAGCTTGACAGTACTAAAGCCATTTATGTGGAACTTTGTCCAGAGGTGCGGTGTCTATCTGTTGACCTTCATCTATTCCTGCTGCATGGTCTGGTCTGGACTTTGGTCAAAGTAAGCTGGCTTTTGCACGACAGCCTCTTTTGACATCTGTACTTTTGGTCTGCCAGACAAGATGCAAATGAGTTCAGTTGGGGAACGCATAGAAAGTACTGCCAAAATACTGAAAATACCATGGGAGAATGGTGTCAATGACTCCCCTAATTTTGCCAAGAAGTAGATATAAGAAATGTTAAATACCCCACATAAATACCATCTGCATCTGTATATAGGCGGTTAACCAAGGACTTGCTACGTGGCTATCTATCTATCTAGTATTATTGCGATAGGTCCCATTTGACCATTACCCGCAGGTGTACATACACTCGATTTGCAGGACGAACACCCGGGCGATAATCATGAAATTACGATAAGGCTCTAACTTGCATACGGGATGATTCTCCCTGCACTTTGTGACATTCATCCCTACAACGGAAGCCAATGGAACATATTTAGACACCAAACTTTATTGTCGCTGCTGTGAATCGAACCTGAGGCCTCTAGAATCAGAGGCAAGTGCACTAACCACTGAGCTACCAATCTAGCACTATCGGTATGTTTTTAATTAACTAAATAAGTTAAGTGTTGTAAAACTTAAGTGTTGTAAATGAGTGTGTTTGCTCAAAAGGCAGTGTCTTTATTTCATATTACCTCACATGAGCCTACGGCTCGGGTGAGCTAAAACGGGGGAAAATGTGGTCCGTTTCGGTAATTTGGTCCGTTTCGGTCCGTTCCGGTAAATTTATGTATCGTCGGTGATCCGTCTTGTTGGTGAACTGTCTTGTTCCCGTCGGCGTACGCCGAGCGTATGACCAAGGCCTGTAAATCAAGTACACTTAAATCGGAAAATGTAAACAGAGAAAATTTCACAAGAGAACTAACGAAAATGCCTGTCAAACCATTATATTTCGACATTGTTCAGTGCAAAAATCAAAATATTCAAGGTCGGGTACATCATTTTTATCTGAAAAGTTTAACAAAATAAATCACGTGTTGTAGGCCGGGGTGAGGGGAAGAATCTGTACCGTTACCCGATCGTGCTCTTGTTTCGGGTCCCCCTATTTGCAGACAAGAACCGTCAAGAACCGACAACAACAGTCAAGAACCTTTTTTGGGCCTATTTATCATAAAATATAATTTAAAATGATATTTTAAACCAATTCTGATATATTTCGATGCAATAATATCATTTTTATACACGCCTGAGAGGCACAAAGTTGCCCACATTATTCTCTTGACGGTAAATTCTCGAGTTGGTAAATTCTCGTGTCGGTATTTATAACAAACGTCAATTTTGTCACTAGATGACAGCTATGTATGTTCATCATGAACAAACTTGATTAATTATTTAAAAATATACCTAGCAAACAACAGTTCCATCATTAGATGTTAGCTACGAACGTGCATGGTGGATATGATTTATGAACAAAACAACAACAACAACAAAAAGTTCTCTTCACGGTAAATTCTCGTGTCGGTATTTATAGCAAACGGCTGTCACTAGACATCAGCTATGCATGGTATTAAATCATGACCAGATGTGATTTCAGTAAAAAAAAAACTATTTTACAAGGCCATTTTCACCTTTGAACAAAAGTGTCTACATTCTCTTGTCGGTAAATCGGCACACAAATGTTTGTTTGTTTTTTAATTGCCACTGCTGTCTACATTCTCTTGACGGTAAACTCGAGATCTCTTATTCAATATATTGAAAAGAGTACCACCACAAAAATGAAAATTTTCAGAAAAAAAATCTAACATTTTTCGTATTTCTGCTTAAAACATAGATTATCCGCACTCGTTAGAACTGCCTCTACAAAGATATCTGTCTACATTCTCTTGTCGGTATTTATTTCAAAGAGCAGTTCCGTTACCAAATGTTAGCTATGTATCATGACCAAATGTAAAGCTCATAAGGGCACAGGAGTGTCAAAGAATGCTTCTAGTTAGCTTCAGAGGCGAAGAATTTCGTTTTAACATGAAAATAAATAAACACGATAGACAGTGTGAGTTAACTAATGTGTATAGAACTTGTTCCAATTTGATTGTTTGAATTGAGGTTTTACGTCACCATCAACACTATTTAGGTAATTTTGATCACGATACATCTAGGCGTGTTTTCGTGATGTAACATTTAATGATGCCAATCCTTATTCCCTTGTCGGTTAATTCGTCCGTCGTGGTATGCGAGCATTACGCATATGTTTTTTTTTTTTCGCAACAATGAGGGAGAGAGAATAACTGTTACCCCTTTAACCCCACTTTTATATTGTAAAACTGGGTATTACGCGGATATACATTATTTTTCTTATTTCTGCTCAGAAACATAGATCGTGGGTACTGGCGGTTCTAACGAGATGCCACAACATATGTTTTGAGAGAAATATGAAAATATCAGAATTTTTATTTTTAAGCAGATTTTTTTTTTTGTGCAAAAATTTTCAATATATTACAATGGGCGTGTTAATTGCGCGCGAGAGAGTGAGAGACTGAGAGAGAGAGAATGAGTGTCAGCAATATTGTCAGCCTCCTGGATGAGAAAGGTTTAAAAGTAGAACTTATATTTATTATTGTGTTGTTACCCCCGTAAGCCCCCGCCCATAGGGGCTTGAAGAAATATATGGGCTGCATTATGCTTCCACACAGAGCTGAATCCGGCCCGCACACTGGTACTGGTGAACCGCTTAGAGGATCTAAGCCTGTCAAGGAACCGCGGTGCGAGGCGGACCGTCTATGCTAATAAACCCTATTGGTTTCATTGGGCGACAGGGCTTGAGATGTCATTTCATCTCAATGTCGGGTAAAAGTCCCAAAAAATTGGAAGCAACGTCTCCAAAATGACCTTTACAGTGTTGACGGGGGCGTTAAACCTCAAATCAAACAAACAAATATTGTTATCCCCGTCTACAATACAGACCGGTAACGATATTTCGTTTGGGTCTACACTGTTTGCCATCCCGTTAATGATTTTTTATTTGTAACATTACCGACCGCTAAAGATATTGCAGCAAACAGTGTAAATCCTAATAAGACGGCTCATAACATATTTATTTCTGTTCGAAACCTAGATTGCGGGTACACAATAAAATCACCTCATCGAGGACGTTTTAAAGAGTACCCACGATCGATGTTTACAGCAGAACTAAGAATCGCTTCTCTCATGTTGGTAAATACCGACAAGAGTTTCATTATGTTCCCAGGTCTGCACAGCGAGGCAGTTCACATGGGATATGTATTATTATATGCGTTCACAAATAGCAAATAGCACCCACACTTCCTCCCGCACACAATATTATCTCATTGTCAGTAAATACCGACAAAAGATTCTTCACGCTCACAAGTCTGTACATCCAGGCGGTTCTAACGGGTACCCACAATCTATGTATTAGAGAATACCATTTATGCGTATCACTTCTCTCATTGTCAGTAGCGGCCCCCGCCCATCGGGTCTTGAAGAAATAGATGGGTTGCACGCAGAGATGACACCAACCACACACGAGTACTGGTAAACCGCTTAGAGATTCATAACGGTCACAAGTCTGTACAATGAGGCGTTTCTAACAGGTACCCACAATCTACGTTTTATAGAATACCATTTATGCATAGGATCGCTTTTCTCCCTGTCAGTTAATACCGACAAGAGATTCATTACGTTCACAAGTCTGTACAATGATGCGGTCAGTAAATACCGACAAGAGATTCATTACGTTCACAAGTCTGTACAATGAGGCGGTTCTAACGGGTACCCACATTCTATGTTTCAGATCATCATATATATGCATGATATCGCTCCTCTTCTTGTCAGTAAATACCGACAAGAGATTCATTACACTCACAAGTCTGTACAATGAGGCGGTTCTAACGGGTACCCACAATCTACATTTTAGAGAATACCATTTTTGCATAATATCGCTTCTCTCCTTGTTGGTTAATACCGACAAGAGATTCATTACGTTCACAAGTCTGTACAATGAGGTGGTTCTAACGGTACCCACAATCTATGTTTTAGACATTATTAAATATCCATTATATCGCTTCTACTTGTCAATGATTACCGACAAGAAAATCATTCAGTTATTTGGCAAGAAAGTGTTCTTAGCGGAAATACCGTCAAGAGCAATTTACCGACAAGAGACTATTGGCGGCCCCTAGCTAGAATAATATTTAAGTGAATATTATCTTGTCAACTCGTGGAGCTGTTCCAAAAGTTTCTAAATACAGTGAAATTCCGCTATTAAGACCACTTTGCAGACTTCTAAAAAGTGGTCTTAATAGCGGGGTGGTCCTTATAATGGAATTGCTGAATAAAATATTTTTGCCAAGACTGTTTTAAATTCATTTTCATGTGCATTATGCCGCTTCTTACTAGAGGGTACATGTATTTAGTAATTCTTTCTATCTTTAACTTTACTGATCCTCAGTTAAACTTTAAAGTTCTAATTTTCCTTTTAAATACAGTCAATAAAAATCCCACTAGTGATAACAGTATGAACTTAATGTTGCTTTATACCATATTCAATTGTTCCAAAATTACCTTCTTAAATATCTGAAGAAAACAGAGCTGCAGATTACCAAAATCATTAAAACTATTAAGTCAATTAGCCTTGCCAGTGGTACTCATAACACTTCTTGTTAAAACAACAAAGCGAACAGGTAGATTAGTACAGGTAACCTACCGTTTTTCACACCTTTAGGGATATGTGTGAACCATAAACTGTCTCATTACCAAGAGCTGTTGTAATGGTGAAGAACCAAGCATAAAGTGGCCTGAGAGATACACTTGGTCTGACCAAAAAGTGGTCTCAATAGCGAACAGTTATGACAGATTTGGTCTTTTGAAAGCGGTCTTAATACAGAATAGCGGGGTGGTGTCTTTATCGGAATTAATTGCAATTAACTATATAGGAAATAATTTGGGTCTGGCAAAAACCGGTCTTATTAGCGGAGTGGTCCTAATATAGGGATGGTCTTTAAGTGGAATTCTACTGTATATGCTCAACTGCTTGTTAGGACTATAAGTTTCAAAGAAACAAAATCTGACAAACGCTGTCAAGCCATTTTTCTTGTCGGTAAATACTGGTAAGAGAAATTCTCTATGTTATAGCATAAATGTTATTTGCAAAGTTTTTAAACTTACAATATCCCATTATCCTGTTGTATAAGTAGTATATCACATATGATATTCGCAAAAAAAATATGTTAGATATTCTCATAATTTAAAGTATAGTTATAAGCTTCATCTAGTGACAAAATTGGCGTTTGCTATAAATACCGACATGAGAATTTACCGCCAAGAGAATAATGTGGACAACAGTTCCTTTATGCCTCCCATGCATGTATAAAAAGGTATATTTTTTAAATAATTAATCAAGTTTGTTCATGATGAACATACATAGCTGTCATCTAGTGACAAAATTGACTTTTGCTATAAATACCGACACGAGAATTTACCGTCAAGAGAATTTTTTGTTGTTGTTTTGTTCAGATAAAGATAAAGAAGCTTTATTTAACGTCGCATATTCGAAACAAATAACATAAGCTCTATAGAGCTTTTATTGCGACAAACAAAGTATCCTCTAACAAACTAGAGGATACTCTAATAAATCATATCCACGATGCACAGTCGTAGCTAACATCTAATGATGGAACTGTTGTTTGCTAGGTATATTTTTAAATAATTAATCAAGTTTGTTCATGATGAACATACATAGCTGTCATCTAGTGACAAAATTGTCGTTTGTTATAAATACCGACACGAGAATTTACCGTCAAGAGAATAATGTGGACAACTTTGTGCCTCTCATGCATGTATAAAAATGATATTATCGCATCGAAATACAGTCCAACCTGTATTAAGCAAGCACCTAAGGGATAATCAAAATGTGCTTGCTTAGGGCAGGTGCTTGCTTAATACAGGTGAATTTTAATGCATTTGCCATTTTGGGAATTAAATTCATGCTTGCTTAAGACAGGTTGCTTGCTTAATAGAGGTGGCCACTATGACAGGTTTGACTGTATATCAGAATTGGTTTAAAATATCATTTTAAATTATATTTTATGATAAATAGGCCCAAAAAAGGCTCTTGTCGGTTCTTGACTGTTCTTGTCGGTTCTTGTCTGCAAATAGGGGGACCTCTTGTTTCTTTTCTCGAATCCGGAACGTTTCGGTCCCTTGTGGTTTCGACCTGGGTCGTTTCAGCCCGGTGCGTTGAATAACCGGAACGGACCTATTTTCGGTATAATTTTCATTTTTCTAAGTATTATTTCGTATCCGATTCCCAATATTCATATAAATATTATATCCACACATAAAGTTAATTGGTTTCACATCAAGGGAATCGATGAAAACCCTGCTGAAATATTGTATTCTATTCTATTCTCACGGAAATATTAGACAATTCCGATTGGGCCGCTCAGGTTAAAAGACACAATTCATGACCACAATAATAATAAATTAGATACCCGTACAGCATGACTGCCATAACCAAAAGGACGACCAGGTGAAACAGAATTGTTACTGGTGACACGTCAAATGACATTCATACACCAGGACCTGTGATGTGGGAAGTTAGTCCCTAGCTCTAACCAAAGAGGTAAATTTAGCTACACAATCATCAGCACCTTCAGCTGTCGAAATAATCGAATCGGGAAGGGCATTCCAATCTCTAATGGTTCTGGGGAAGAACGACTCTTTATAAATGTCAGTTCTTGCGCTAAGGGTCTGAAACGCCAACGAATGGTGATTTCTACAGTGTCTAGCTGGGGGAACAAGGTCATCTGTTGGAATGCTGGCAGCACCCTTTAGACCTTTGTATAAAAGGATTAGCCTACTGTCTTTTCTCCTTTTCTTGAGAGACTCCCATTTTAATTTTCCAAGTATTCCAGTCATGCTCCCAGTTTCAAAGCAGTAATTGCCTGTTACAAATCTAGCAGCTCTATTCTGAACTTTCTCAATTTCAGATGTTAATAACACCAATTAAATGAAATACAATAGTATTATAGCTGTATTCCGTAGTCTATCCTGCGAGTTATTTACTTTTGATGTTCATTTTTTGTTTGTTTGATTTGAGGTTTAAGGTCCCCGTCAGCATTGTTAAGATCATTTTGGAGACGTTGCTTCTGATTTTGTGGGACTTTTACCATTAATTTGGATGAAATGACATCTCAAGCCCTGCCGCCCAATGAAATATCTTTACATTGCTTTCTTTTATCGCCGCATTCATTTATCGCACCTAGTGTGTGTATTACGAGATTAACCGCTGGCGTTTTGACACGTTCCTTAATTACTGTTGTTCTTTATTGACACCTGAATTAATTGCTCAAATAACCGGATTACATTTGTTTGTAATTCAATAAGATATTTTACTGATGCTATAAAATAATAACATATTGAAAAAAAATGATATTAAATTTAGAAACTTGTGTCATGAAAACAAGCCTGTATAATTTCAAGCCCCATTATCCCCACATTTTACATGAAATGACATAGTGCGTTCTCTTTTTTGTGTTTTTTTTTTTATCCCCAAAATCGCTACTTTTGCCGATGTTGATATGTGATATTTTTTATCATTTATTCTCCAGACATAAATTGTTGTACTCGTTAGAACCGCCTCATTAGAACTGCCTCACAGCCTATGTGTTAGTGCAGAAATAAGTAAAGGGCTGTATACCCTGGTAAAACCATGTTAGTGATATTTTTTTCTTATTTGTTCTCCAGACAAAATCTTGTGCTCGTTAGAACCGCCTCATTGGGGTGGTTGTAACGGGTACCAACAACCTATGTGTTTATGCAGAAATAAGTAAAGGAATGTATACCCCCGTAAAACCCACTTTGTGATAATTATTCTTTATTTATCTATTCAATTATATTGAAAAAAATAAATAAACAAAAATACCACCAAATAAAAAACAAAAGTGGTACTTTTCTGAATATAAAATCTGACATTTTTTTTCTGGTCAAAACATAGATTGTTGGTACTCGTTAGAACCGCCTCGGCGAGAACTCACAATCTATGATTTTAAACAGAAACAAAAAAAATATCGTTTACCACCTGGATTCCCAGTTTTACTATTTAAAAGTTGGGCTTAAGTGAGTAAAAATTACATAGGTGTGTGTTCGTAATGATGCGACATATCATACCTTGATAGAGTAAATATCGCAGCAGGTATAATAGTGTCTGGTGCTATAATAGTTAGGCACTGTTCTCAGATCTCTTTTGATAAATAAAGCTTTTAAGAGACGTATTGTGCTATGTATTGGTACCGTTTTCTGCTATAAAAACATGGGCTAATTTCCTTGACAAAATGTCAAATACAGATTCCAAAAGTAATATATGGTGTTTTGGGGAGCTTCCATAAACATTTTTAATAGCAAATAGAATGTGGGGAGGAAAAAAAAAGGTCTGTTTCGGTTATTGCAGGTCCGTTCAGGTTATTGGGTCCATTCCGGTTAGTAAACCCACCCGTTTCAGCCTAAATTTGGACTTAAAGGCATTTATTCTCCTTTATTGAGGACCATCATTGCTTTACATAATATTATATAGCCCTCAGTACTGACTGAAGAGAAGACCCCTGTCCTCAGCAGGTAAGAGGCCTCTTGGGGAAAAGTCAATAGTTTACTAACTGTTGACTTGAGTGTACCTTATTGATTTTCCCCTTAAGTGCCGCAGTCAGGGATTCAACAAGAGCTACTAATCACCATATTAGGGGCTGTCTTTGATCTGCTACAGAGAGTATATCACAGGGGGCAATAAAACAATTATGAGCACACGGTGTGTCATACCTTACAAGAATAAATGCCTTTAAATCATTTCGGTCCTGGGTCGTTTCAGAGTTCTCACAAGGATTTTGAAAACAGGAGCTTAAGAATCCATCCATAGAAAAAGTTGAATTCAAATCTGAAAAGTTGGAGTCAAATTTTGAAAAGTTGGAGTTTTACCTAGAAAAACGTGTGTCAATTATGGCTAAATGCGTACGGATGTAGAGTGTGTCTGTAAGACTCTGAAAGACTTTGGGGCTTGAATGCTTATCCTGCTTAACATGACAAACTATATTCTTGCAGTGGAGATTCAGATCAGATGGCTTCCATCTAATCAGGATTTACACTGTCACTCAGATTGTGAATTTGAATGGATAAATTACATTAGGTTTTGAAAGTTAAGAGTGGACTGCATCTAAATTAATTTATTCATCAGGATAATGGTTTAAGTTGAGTGTGAGCAGTTAACAGTAGTACAGGCTGTGATCAGGCTGCTCCAACAGGACAAGTCTGTTCAGGTTATTTGAGTCCGGGAGTCGTTTCGGCCCAAATTTGGACCTGGGTTGATTCAGCCTGGGTCGTTTCGATCCGATTTTATTAGATAGCATTTTTTTCTGCATAAAACATATTGAATAGTAATTATTATTTAAATTTGGAATATTATTTCAACGACCTGTCACGTTAGCCATGGTTATGATAGCCCAAATAAAGTGTTTTAAAAGTTCTATTCATTGCCATGTTTCCAGTGAGCACCAACGAGGAGGTGTGACTAGGACTTGATTATTGTCTGAGAATGATCAGTATTTACAGTAAAATTCCGCTATTAAGATCACTTTCTAGACTTCTAAAAAGTGGTCTTATTAGCGGGGTGGTCCCTTATAATGGAATTGGTGAGAAAAAAATTGCTGGCAAGACTGATTTAAATATTTTTTTATGTGCACTGTGCCTATTTTATTGCTTTTTAGCTCACCTGTCACGTAGTGACAAGGTGAGCTTTTGGGATCACTTTTTATCCGTCGTGCGTGCGTGCGTCCGTCCGTAAACTTTTCTTCAAACGACATCTCCTCCTAAACCACTGATCGTATTTTGACCAAACTTCACAGGAATGATCCTTAGGTGGTCTCCTTTCAAAGTTGTTCAAATGGTTCCGGTCCATTGCACATATAGGTCACAGTAGCCAAAAATAGATTTTTTTCACCGAAAACTTAAAAAATCTTCTTCTCTGAAACCGCAAGGCCCAGGTCTATGATATTTGGTATGAAGCTTCATCTAGTGGACCCCTAACAAGATTGTTCAAATTATAGTGCTGGGTCCAAAAATGCCCCCTCACGGGGGCCCTTTGGTTTCACATGGGCTTATATAGGGAAAATCTTTAAAAATCTTCTTCTCTGAAACCGCAAGGCCCAGATCTTTGATATTTGGTATGAAGCTTCATCTAGTGGACCCCTACCAAGATTGTTCAAATTATAGTGCTGGTGCTAAAAATGCCCCCGCACGGGGGCCCTTTGGTTTTACATGGGCTTATATAGGGAAAATCTTGAAAAATCTTCTTCTCTGAAACCGCAAGGCCCAGGTCTTTGATATCTGGTATGAAGCTTCATCTAGTGGACCCCTACCATAATTGTTCAAATTATTGTGCTGGGGCCAAAAATGCCCCCGCACGGGGGCCCTTTGGTTTTACATGGGCTTATATAGGGAAAATCTTTAAAAATCTTCTTCTCTGAAACCGCAAGGCCAAGGTCTTTGATATTAGGTATGAAGATTTAACTAGTGGACCCCTACCAAGATTGTTCAAATTACAGTGCTGAAGCTAAAAATGCCCCCACACGGGGGCCCTTTGGTTTTACATGGGCTTATATAGGGAAAATCTTTAAAAATCTTCTTCTCTGAAACCGCTAGGCCCAGGTCTTTGATATTTGGTATGAAGCTTCATCTAGTGGACCCCTACCAAGATTGTTCAAATTATAGTGCTGGGGCCAAAAATGCCCCCGCACCAGGGCCCTTTTGTTTTACATAGGCTTATATAGGGAAAATCTTGAAAAATCTTCTTCTCTGAAACTGCAAGGCCCAGGTCTTTGATATTTGGTATGAAGCTTCATCTAGTGGACCACTACCAAGATTGTTCAAATTATAGTGCTGGAGCTAAAAATGCCCCCTGCACGGGGGCCCTTTGGTTTTACATGGGCTTATATAGAGAAAATCTTGAAAAATCTTCTTCTCTGAAACCGCAAGGCCCAGGTCTTTGATATTTGGTATGAAGCTTCATCTAGTAGACCCCTACCAAGATTGTTCAAATTATAGTGCTGGGGCCAAAAATGCCCCCGCACCAGGGCCCTTTTGTTTTACATAGACTTATATAGGGAAAATCTTTAAAAATCATCTTCTCTGAAACACAAGGCTTAGGTCTTTGATATTTGTTATGAACCTTCAGCTAGTGGACCTCTACCAAGATTGTTCAAATTATAGCCCTGGGGCCAAAAATGCCCCCGCTCCGGGGCCCTTTGGTTTAACATAGACTTATATAGGGAAAATCTTGTTTTACATAGACTTCTATATGCAGGGTAAACCTTTAAAATCTTCTTCTCTGAAACCAGAAAGCCCAGGTCTCTCATATTCGATATGAAGCTTCATCTTGTGGACCTCTACCAAGATTGTTCAAATTTTAGCCCTGGGGCCAAAATTGACCCTGCCCGGGGCCCACTTGTTATGCTTTGGATCAGGTGAGCGAACCAGGGCCCTCTGGGCCCTCTTGTTAGTAAATCTTGCTGTCTTTAACTTTACTGTTCTTTTACTCATTATATCGTCTGCTGAGTGCAATCACGTTGTGAGTGCAAAATGGCAACTTTTCAGGAGAGACAAAAAACTGTTTTATTAAAGAATGGCATAGAAAACCATACAGTAAGCTGGTTTCTTAACTTCATGGCGATTTCTTTCATTTGTGTGTGATGTTTATTGTTGAATAAATGACATTTGAAAAGAAATATTTAGCATTTAAGGGTTGATACACCATTTCTGCCCCAAGTGTTTTGGTGCAAAAACGGTGTAAGTGCATCCAGCGCTAAAACGGTGTGAATGTACAAACCTTATTTCTTTGCCTTTTACATGGTAAAGCAGTAAATTAAAGACTTTGGTAGGTAATAGGTCACATTTGGTACATTCTGCATGGTACATACATGCTTATTCTGAAATATCAAGCAGCAGGATTCAATATTTTTGAGGTATTAAAAAACTTATCGCAAAAATGGGGTAAGTGCACTTACACTGTTTATGCGCCAACTTTTTCTCTAAAAGTCAGAGCAAAAACGGTGTAACTGACAAAATTTTTTCCAAAATGCTGAAATAAATCATGATTGAGGCAGAATCCAGCTGTAGAACTTATTTACCAAGTGTGTCAAGTCCTAAGGCACCCATTATCAGCCTGGGTTATTTCAGAATCAGAATTGTTACTGGCTGACTGGTGACAGGTCAAATGACATTCATACACCAGGAATTTCAGCCAGATTTTTTATAAGATAGATTTGGTTTTAGCAGAGTACCTGTTGAATATTAATTGTTTTATATCATACCTGTGATAATTTTTTGAACTGTATGAGGGAGATTCACCATTGTGATGAGGGAGATGTAGGAAAATTCTCAGTTCAAATGAGGGAGACTCCAAAATTTAACTAAAATTTAGCATGAATTGGACAAAAATTAGCATCAAAATGAGGGAGTCTCCCTCCTGATGAGGGAGGTATCATAGGTATGTTATATAATTGAAATATATTTACATGGCCTTTCACATTTTTATCTTGGCTGTTTTCGTAGAAAACGATGAGGTATTTCATAGCTCTGGCGTCGTCTGCGTCCTCGTGCAAAAACTTGGACATTTTGTAACATTTACAGTGTAACGTCTAATGTAAACCCGTAGAAAACAAGTGCGTTCATACTTCCATGAACGCATCGAGTCACATGATTTTCAGTGACGATAAGTGACGTCATTCTAAACCATTGTTCTCTACGGGCGTTGATGACGTCAACGCTGCTCCGCTCGTTGTAGAAAAACAGCGTGTAAATGTTTTTCAGCTTTAAAAGTTTGCCCTACAAGCATTTTTTTCGCCCAGTGATGAGGGGCAAATAATGTAAATATAAAAAATAAACTTAATTTTTCTGCTTTTCATGAAAGTATGAACGACAGTGGGTCGCTAGCAAAGTTTACATGAACCCCTTCGGGGTTCATTTACTTTGCACGCGACCCACTGCGTTCATACTTCAATGAAGGGCAGAAAAATAAATTTCATTTCTTAAATATCTCGTGTCATTACTGAACATATTTACGTGAAACTCGGACTAGTTGTTCATTATGAAAAGGGGGTGCAGCCGACAATTGACACCCACATGCGGTGCTCTTGTTCATGTTTATGATAGCACAATTAAAGAATTTTAAAAGTTCTTTTCATAGCCATATTTTCAGTTAGCAACAACGAGGGTGGTGTGACTAGGATTTGATTATTGTCTGAAAACAACTTTAATACAATTATATTTGAAATTGTATGTTGGATAACAATCACAGACACAGCAAGCACAGAGTGATAAGGCAACATCAAATCAAGGTCAGTACATAAACCTTGTGAATTTGATTTCTTTGTCACATACAATGCACAATAAAATTAAAACTTTGAGAGTGCTGGTGGGTCATTGTCACTGAGTGTAGGTTGGGAAAATAGTTCTGAACTGAGAATCAAACTGTTCGCTATTTATAATGGAACGAGTGAAGATAGCAATAGCACACGGTATAGCTAAACAGCGATAGGAAGAGTTTTCTACGAAAGGAAGGTATTTCTGAGGCACTAGGAGTGACTTTACATATGAAAGGGTATCATAAGTATCTGATTTAATTGAAATATGGTATTTTTCCAAAATTGTGGCATATGGGGATTGACTGGACCTTTTATTTCGACTGGACCTTTTATTTCCCAGAAGGGAAGTTCATTTCGTGAAAGGAAGATTTTGTTTGTGAAAGGAAGGTTTTGTTTATGAAAGGAATGTTTTATTATTGTACGTTATTGTATAAAGTGTTGCATTCATAATTGTTTTTTGCCAAATTTCGAAATGAAGGTTTTGTCTGCGAAAGCTCGGACCCATCAATACCCCCATTGGAATTCGTTTCCGCTGACAGTTCCAAGCCGGTTCTTCTGTTGCGGTTTATTTTTGTTATTGTTTGTCTTTGGGTGTTTGTGTCGCTTATATTATTTTATTTTGGATAGCCTATTGGCCATTTTGTGGGAAAGTAACTGTCCTTTTGGCTTTCCGCTATTGCTGTTTCCATTAGGTCTGTTGTTTAATGTTTGTGTTTCATCCCCTTTATTGTCTCTGTTGGGAGCTGTGGGTTGATTGTATCTATTCCTGATCATTGCCTCCACTTCAATTTTTCATATATTTCAGGATTATCACGGATTTTTATTTATTTTTTTTTTTTTTGGTTTTACGGCCCTTCAGGATTATCTCACTTATATCGAGCCGATCATTAATCAGAGGTGGGTGAAAACTGATATACCCGGCAGTGATTTTTTTAGGCGTGCGTCCTGCGTCCTGTACGCATAATTTCGCCAGAGGACGCATAAAAATATCGTCGGCGGGTCCTGGGACGCATAAAAATTCTCGGATGAATGTATGCTTGCTTTATGAATTCTTACTTTCGTTTTCGGAATGCAAAAACAGTGTTTAAGTACAATATTTGATAAAATCCAGACGTCTGATATGGATTAAAACTGTTTGATAATTTATAACGGTTCAATTATGACACTATTGTTAATCCCTGTCATATAATTGCCATCCTCAGGTGCGTGTCGGTAAGGTGTGAAAATATGGTCAAGTTATGTCTCTAGTTTGCGTTTATTCCCCAATCATAAAATTTAATCCGCAATCAATGTGAAAATTATTTAATTGCTCCTAAGACGAGTTGCTACAACTATTCTACTATCTCGTGAATGGTTATGTTTTGGCGCCAAATAGCAGACGCTTGGCGAGAAAAGTTGAACGCTTTAATTTGTGTTAACACATCTATATGTTGTTGTTGGTTATTGACACGGAGCTTACGGAAAGAGATGTTTTCCACAACCGTTTTGCTATCTTCTTCTTCTTCTTGTAGCTTAGTGTCCCCACGTTTATTTTGCGTGGCACCTTCACAGATTGTGAAGTGAATATTTATCACAGATTTAAATTCATTTCATTTGCACAGATAAACAAACTTGTGGTCTTTAAAGTTTTCCTATCTTATGCTCTCTGGTACTTTCAGCACTTCCTAGTCAGTTTTCAGTAAACGAACGCGATTCAGGTGTAACTCGTGAATCAGTTCCCGGGAATGTAACTCCAGAAGTTCTGTTTGTCTGTTGGTAAACTCAAGCCTCTGAGTAACATGCGGGTGACTTGAATCCAGTAGAAGCTGTACACACAGTTCGGGAGCCTCTAGAACGTGGTCAATTTCTCTGGAATAGTTAAACAAAGTCCTAATTTTGAGAATGTACGGTACCCTTACATAATTTAATCTTTCACAGATGACAATGAAGTGTTCTCTATCCTCAGGTTGCTTATTACAGAGAGGACATTGCGGATTAACATTAAATTGGTTAAACCTTGCCCTATTGGCCTGCAACGTATATGTTCCTGTTAGTAGCCTAGCCTTCGTTTCAGCCCTCGTGACATCAAAGATACTATTGTTTACGTATGCGTAAATTTGATGGACCTTGCCTACCTTTAAGGAGTCTGGGTTTAGGTATTTCAGAGAGGATTTACTAGCAATATCCTCCTTCCACAGGGTTTCCACGTGCAAGTGCACATTGGAGTTTACTAACTTTTTCCATTTCTCTTTCTTGGGAGTATTATTAAGTAACGTATATGCAGTTGGAAGGGAATAAATATCCAAGATTTTCCTAACGTTTGAGAAAAAACTTTTGTCATCGGGTGATTTGACAGCTAGTTGTCGATTGCTATGTCATGCTCAATAGATTTGGGGTCACGAACAGCATTGCAGAACTGAGTCAGGATACACTTGTTAATACAGGCCTCAACAGGTAGAAGGCCAAGCAGGGCCAAAGCAAGAATTTCTTTACCTTTACCGTTTCCAAACAATTTTTTATGAAAGAGATACGCCCCATTAAGATAAAACAATAGACACGTGTGGGGGTGCTGGGGTCCGATGACGTCATTTACCGATCCCGTGCAGGAAAAACCTAGCGGTGGTTTGTGGGCCGCAGTTTGGATGCCGGAATTCGATGTTTCCATTGAACTTGCTTGCTTATTTCGTTTAAAATCAGAGTTTTAGGAATAATACTCACAAAAATCGGGCTTGCTTAGTAATGGAGATTGTTACATGTATAACACTTATGTGTAAGTAAAATTGAGTGGACAATTATTCAATTAAACGTTATTTATGTCGGGAATTGTAAAAGGATAGAGCATAACATGAGATGCATCGTATTTTCAGCTGACAAAAGTAAAAATAAAATGTCCAAAAATAATTTGGGCGGGTAACCCGCACCCTGAACTTGGGCCTGTAATTTGAGGGAAAAAAAAATGCGGGTAATACGGCATTTACACAAGTTGAAATAAAACTGAAAACGGGCAATGATCAGGAATTGCTACAATCCAGAAGTCATGCATTCCAGACTACAAGACTTACTCTAGGGTGCAAAAGTAGGTTTCACAATGGGTCCTGGGTTGGATGCATGGTTTTGGTCTGGGATGCATTTGTTCTGGACCCAGTGGGTCCCAGGACTCATAATGGCAAATTTGTAAAAAAAATCACTGACCCGGGGAAAATCCACCTCACCTTCCGTTGCAGAACTTGGGGTCTCACATGTGACCCAAGCCACTTGCCATGGTTATAGATGACTCATAATGTGGTTGTTAATCGCGGATGATTATCGCTTTCTGCTCAACTGATTTTCAGCAACTCCATATGGACACATGAAGTGACTTAAGCAACTTCAGCACTTCTGACATGAAAATTAATGGAAACGGACAGATTCAAGTACAGGCCAAGCAGGCTCATGTGCACATCGTTAGAGCAACACCAAATCAACGTGGATGCAATGTTGCACAGACGTAGATGCGACATTGCAGAAATGTTATGACATTGTGCCGGCGTTGATGTGCCGTCGCAATTATGTCATGTGCCTGCCAGGGGTATTGATTGGTCCGAGGCCATGATGATGTGAACACAAATACAAAAGATTATTTTGTGCTACACTAACAACTTCTAGCTAGCATATTAAATGGGATTATCTAAATTGTCTTTAAAAAATCAAACGCATATATTCTGCAATCTTTCAGCAGAGTGCTATAATCTTTAATTAAATGCTGTAATTGTCACGGCAGTCAGTTGTGCTCATCAATGGGCATGAACGTAAATTTAATAGTAGTTATTTGGAATAACAATAAAAATGACCTTAAAATTGGGCTACCCAAAATTTGCTGGAGCTAATTCGGCCATAGGTAAAATTTCGATAAACTGAAAAAATTGTTGTCGTTCTGCAGGTTGGAAAATCTAGATCCGCCCATACAGGTAAAATCGGAGCCACGACATCATCATAGCGACAAAAAGGTATCAGCATTGTAGTTACAAGTCCTGGTATTGATGGGTCCGAGACAAAAGGAAGTTTTTGTCTACGAAATGAAGGTTTTGTCTACGAAAGGAAGTTTTTGTCTACAAACGGAAGGTTTTGTCCACAAAAATGTTTAATAATGATGATGATAATAATAATAATTTATTCATTCATTTGACATGTGCGCTGCGACTAATGGTCAGATGTGGCCGATCAGAGTATAAGCAGAAAGAAAAAGAAAGAAAGAGATCGAATTCTTCACCCGTATTCATGTTTTCTCTGTTTCTTAATGACTTTATAAACGATTATCATTTTTGAAGTTGGAAATGTACCTTATTTTCATCATACGTATGGGGTTTGGTTAAAATTAAAAAAGTTATATTTGGTTTTAAGTTATAGTTTGACATGGCTGGTAAACTTGTTTTATCAGTTTCAGCAACAAGACCTAGTCATACATGTAATGTACCTCCAAGATTCAAAGTATACTCTCTTGTGTGGTGCCAGCTGGAGATTGGGGATATAAGTAGCCTGCAGCCATTTAATGGACTCATAAATACCTTCCTTTTTGACATACAATACCTTCTTTTCGCGGCAGGAGCGTTTGTTCCTCAGAATGCCTGTTCCCTTTTATCACTGTATGTCTATTATTTTTTTGCAAAAATACATCATTACCACTAAATTGTTTCATAAGTATCCCTATATACATAAAATTACCCCTATAGGTCTCATAAATAACTTCCTTTCGTACAATAACCTTCCTTTCGCGAAAAGGAAAAACACTTTCACTTTTATCCCCGTGTGTCTATTATTGTTTTTGCTAAAGTTCCCCATATCCACTAAATTGTTTCATAAGTATCCCTATATACATAAAATACCACCATAGGCATCATAAATATCTTCCTTTCGTAGGAAAATCTTCCTTTCGCGAAAGGAAGCTTCCTTTCGCTGTTTAGCTATACCCATAGCACATGCTGATCTCTGATGTGCAATATTACAATGCAACGTTGCATTGAAATGGTGAGAAAAAAATTTGGGCCAAAATGACCTACCAATTTGTCCGAAACGACCAACCCCCAAAATTGGGCCGAAACCACCCAGGACCAAAACTACCCAGGGTCCGAAACCACCCAGGTCCTTTTCCTATATTACAACACCCTCTCAAGAGGATTATGTGCACTCCAGGTTTGCAGGATGAAAGGAGTGAAGACACTGAAATTGAGACGATTCCTTTCTTTGTTACAGATGTTAATGGTGAATCTTAGAACAGGTTCCAGTTTTGCTGGAGTCCCACAAGGAACTTTTCTTGGTCCATTGTTATTCTCCTGTACATTAATGATATTTCCACTGACATTGACTCAGAAATTAGATGACTGTGTTCGCTATCGGGAAACTACTGTGTAGGCTTTCATCCTGCAAAACTGGAGTGTATGTAATGTACACCGTCTGTGTCCCCTCCTGGGGTTAAGGGGAAACCAGAAGATAGATAGACATAAAAAAATTCGTTTAACTAACACGATCCACTGGCTGGACCAAGAGTTTGGTGGAGTATATCATTCTGGTTTCAGTGATCAAATACACACATTAGCAAAATGTGTACTAAGGCAAATAGAGCGTTTAGTTTTCTGAGGCGAAATCTTCACCAGTGTCCTCAGGATGTAAAGGAGACAGCATATATAGGACTTGTTGGCCCAATCTTGGACTGTAATAGTTGCATCTGGGATCCTAAATGAAGAAATTTAAAAAGTTCAAATTAGAGCTGTAAGAGCTGTTACGAACAATTATTGCTTTTAAACTGCTTGCCTGGAATACTAGGAAAATTAAGATGGGAGAAGAGACAGTGATACTTTTATACAAAGCTCTAAAGGGTGCTGTCAGCATATCAACAAATGACCTTGTTCCCTTCAGGTCATCACTATAGGTCTGGAACCTATGATATTGACGGTTGTTTAATTTTGATGCCCTTATTTGAGTTTAACTAGTTACAGGGGTCAAGTATTTATCATTACAAAGAGACACTGTATCAGAGTGTACAATGTCATAAAAGAAGGTTAAAGAGGACTGCTATCAACAGACCTCCAGCGATGGCCATTCCATCTCATCAAGCGTATCACCCACACTACTTTTGTTCCTCATGGCCAGCAGGTCCAGCGAGCAGCCGTCCTCTGGACCTTCTCAATCTGTTGAATCTGAGTTTTAACATAGGGGTGCCAAACAAGTGATGCATACTCAAGTTGAGGTTGAACTAGTGTTTTGTATGGAACATACTTTGTCTGCCTAGGAGCAAAAGCCAAATTACGTCTTAGAAATCCTAATGTCCTAGTTGCTTTGGATGTAATCTCAAAAACATGCTGACCCCAATCCAGATTATCAGTGATGCTGATCTAGCTATCTACATGTATCTCTATCTTCTTATACACCAGAAACCCCAGGGAGGACTTCAGATGGGTTCCGGTAAACCAAGAGCTGAATGGTGTTAGTTGAGACAAAAGATGAGAAAAATGGTCGAAATAATTTTGTACAGTGCCATCAAGTTTTGTTTGTTTGATTTGGGGTTTAATGTCCCCGTCAACACTAAAGGTCATTTTGGAGACGTTGCTTCCAATTTTGTGGGACTTTCACCTGACATTGAGATGAAATAACATCTCAAGCCCTGCCGCCCAATGAAACCAGTAGGGTTTATAAGCATGGACGGGTCGACTCGCACAGCTTTGCCTGGGCAGGCTTAGATCCTCTAAGCGGTTTACCAGTACTCGTGTGCAGGTCGGTTTCAGCTTTGCCTGGAAGCATCATGCAGCCCATATATTTCTTCAAGCCCTGATGGGCGGGGGCTGGCGAGCAAGTTAAAAGATGATAAAGTTGAAAGATAAAAACAGATACTGGCATTTAAGGTATTAAGTGAACTACCTGGCAAACAGCTAGCTGAAGTGTGCCAGGTATGTGTTGCAGTAAGGCATTCGAGTGGATGATGGTCCAGACCTGTAGTAGTCTTTCAGAGTTGTGCAAGAAGATGGTTGTTTGTAGAAGGGTTGGAGTTCCTGATCAGGTACTGACAGGTAGTCACAGGTATTGCTATATAAGGTGACCTTATGTAGGAAGACGACGGTCTATGGGTTGTTGGTCTAGGGGTTGTCAGTTGAGATCATGTTGCATTGCAGACACACTAGATGTGTATTGGTAATCACAAGTTTAACCATCTAGAGGCCCTGTGTTGCACTGATTCTAGTTTGTAAATGCCATTTGCCATGTGTGGAGACCACACAGTAGAGACATACTCTAACTGTGGGCAAACAAAAGTTTGGTATGCTGTGGCTTCAAGTCCCTGTTATGAACCCGAATGTCACATGACCAATAAGGCTGCCATGCCCATATATGGTAAAAACTTCTTCTCACGAACCAAATGGTTGATGACCCTGAAACTTGGTATGCAGCATCATGGACTCTGGCCCCTACCAAGTGTGATGACCTTTGGTTGACCTTGATCTGTTTTTTACGTCGGTGTCAAATTTTGTCACTTCTGGTAGACATTTGTATGGAAAAAAGGTATAACAGTGGACTTTCTGGTTGCATGGTAAACTGTGGCATCAGAAATAATATTTGCAATCAGCTGAATGGAAGTTTTATCAGTTCCAAAGGTCAAGGTCATTCACTGAGCTTTGTCCGCGATGGCTCAGATTCAGTATTTTTATCTTTTTCTCCACTTAAATTGCTGGATTGATTGAAACCTAATAACATGTTGAGCCCCTATGGGAAGGGGGAAACGAAATTTTGTTAGTAAGGACTGGGTCACAGGACCAATTTGGCCGCCATGCCTCTATTTATGGTAAAAACCTTTAAAAATCTTCTTCTCAGGAACCAAATGGCCGATGTCCTTGAAACTTGGTATGCAGCATTGGGTGTCTCGGGGCCCTACCAAGTTTGTTCAAATGATGACCTTTGGTTGACCATGATCTGTTTTATGTCAAGGTCAAATTTGGTCACTTGGACATTTTCTGGAAAAAATGCAAAACAGTGGATGTTCTGATTGCATGGTAGCCTGTGACATCAGAATTAGTATTTGCAATCAGCTGAATGAAAGTTTATCAATTCCAAAGGTCAAGGTCATTCACTGACCTTTGTCCTGGATGCCTCAGATTCAGTATTTTTATCTTCTCCACTTAAATTGCTGTTTTGATTGAAACCAAATTACATAATTTATGGAGCCTGTATGGGAAGGGGGGAAGGAAAGTTTGGTCGTAAGAATGGGGTCACATGACCAATATGGCTGCCATGCCCGTATATGGTAAAGATCTTTGAAAATCTTCTTCTCAGGAACCCAATGGCATATGACCATGACGCTTGGTATGCAGCATTGGGACTCCGGCTCTAGCATGTTTGTTCATATGATGTCCTTTTGTTGATCTTGACCTGTTTTTCGTCAAGGTCAGACATTTGTATGGAAAAAAGGCAAAACAATCGATTTTACTGATTACATGGTAGCCTTACTGACCTTTGTCTTGGATGGCTCAGATTCAGTATTTTTATCTTCTTCAGTAAAACTCCTGTGTTGATTGAAACCAAATTACATATGGAGCCTGTATGGGAATGGGGAACGATAGTTTGTTCTGCGGCGTCTAGAACAGGGCGTCCAATCTTGGCCTGCACTGTTTGCCAATTACCCGTTTTGGGGTTTAGGGTACAAAATGGGTTAATGGTGGATCCCAAAATTGTATGGAACTATATTTGGATTACATAGAAAATCACTATTTTTAAATGGTCAATTTTCTAAAAATGTATAGATTATATAGAAAATTGACCATAAATATAACAGGCACTATAACACTAACACTGAGTAATGCTAAGCCACATTATTAACCGATTTTGTACCAATTGAATCTTCCTCCTCATATACAGCAGGAGTCCATTTCAAAATTTATGGGTGATAGGTTGTGTTTTCTTCAGAATTTATGTGGAAAATGGCTGAATTTTTGCAAACAGGGTGGGCCCTGATCAGATACCATCTAGAATGCGATGTCTGATCTGGGTTGCACTGTTTGCCAATTACCCGTTTTGGGGTTTCTGGCACAAAATGGGTTAATGGTGGATTCCAGAAATGTATACTATATATAGATTACATAGAAAATGAAATTATTTTTATAATGGTAATTTTTCTAAAAAAATAGTGATTACATGAATTTAGAAAAGAGACAATAAATATAACAGGCAGCCTCCAGCTCTGATGTGGACACTAACACTGAGTAATGCTAAGCAACAGTATTAACCCATTTTGTACCAATGGGATCTTCCTACTCATATACATGTACAGCAGGAGTCTATTTAGGGGTGTCGGGTTGAGTTTTCTTCAAAATTTATTGGGAAAATGGTTGACCCTTTGCAAACAGTGTAGGTCCTGATCAGACACCTCATTATTCAGCATCTGAGCTGGGCCTGCACTGTTTGCCAATTACCCCGTTTTGGCGTTTCCAGTATAAAATGGGTTAACATGTATACCATTTCCGAATGGAAATGGTATACATGTTAACCCATTTTATATTGGATGTTTGCATGTTTAAGTTCTGATTACTGTGTTTTAATCGAAGTTAAACCTGAATTCACACAATACTGTGTTTTAACTGTATATTGTAATTTTCTTGCAGATTTGGTTGCTCGAAGTGGACATCGAATGGTTGTAAACCATGGAAATTTATATTGCTGGGGTGGATATAATCCCCATTACTGGGGTGTTGAGAACACAGAGGACACGGAGTACCCACTTTTTAAAGAGGTGAAAGAAATATTTTCTAGGAAATGAAGGAGATAGGTTACGCTTAACAAATTCCTCCGTTCCTTTTGAGACACTTCGTATATACTTTCCTTAACAGTACTGTAAATTAACCTTTACCACTTTGTAGGCGAATTCAGCAGACGACAAATTGTCAATATTTTTATTGTTCTTATAAGGCACTTTGTATATACTTTCCCTAACATTACTGTAAATTAATTTTTACCACTTTTCTAGGCGAATTCAGCAGATGACCAGTTAGGGTAAATATGATAGTTTTTCAGCAGACAGCATTTTAATAGTTATCTAATTTGTACAGAAAACAAGATTTGACATTCCATGCAAATCTGAAGACTTGCATGAAATGTCAAGACCTGTTTTGGGGTAAAATAAGGAAGATATGAATAAATTATCATCTGCTGTATTAGCCCAGATAGTGGTAAAGGTTAACAGAACACTCCATAGGAGACAATTTGCATGAGATGTCAAATCCTGTTTTCTAGTAAAATTAGAAAAATATTTTAAAATGTCGTCTGCTGTGAAAAAAATACCCAACATGCAGAGCATAAAAAGAGTGTTCTGTTAACCTTTACCACTGTCTGGGCTAATACAGCAGATGATAAATTATTCATATCTTCCTTATTTTACCCAGAAAACAGGTCTTGACATTTCGTGCAAGTCTTCAGATTTGCATGGAATGTCAAATCTTGTTTTCTGTACAAATTAGATAACTATTTTAAAATGCTGTCTGCTGAAAAAACTATCATATTTACCCTAAATATTCGGACACCGTAACTCTGAAACTCCTTACTGCACCTGTTCTCAAATTTGAACAAGTACAATTTATTACCTGAAATTGTGTCTAAAAATGGCTGGATGAGTGAGTCAGAAATTGACAAACAGTGTAGACCCTGATGAGATGCCGCATTCTGGGGCATCTCATCTGGGTCTACATTGTTTGCTTAGAGGCCTGTCTGTCCGAAAACATAGGGTAAATACGGTACCCAGCATGCAGAGCGTTAAAAGAAAAGTGTTTCCTTATCAAGAGCAAATATTGTACTGTAAAAGTGGATCACTCTTACAGGAAAGCAAACAAGAAGTCCTGATCATTAAAGTTGTCTCCCTTTCAAAAAGTGAAAAAAGGGACCAGTATTTATAGGTTATTGACTTTATATTGTGAAATAATCGGCACGAGTTCATATGGCGAAGGACGCACGAGCTTGCGAGTGCGTCTTCGCCATATGAACGAGTGCCGAATATTTCAAAATATAAAGTCAATAACGTTTTTATTATCTACCCAAAATTTCAAATGTTGGCTAGAATTCAGGATTGCCTGGTATGAGTTTCTGAACGTAAAATAAGATTATACATCTTTCAGTGGTTTGAATGGAAAATAATGAAGGTCGTTAAGTGTCTCCCTACACTTTGAAAAACCACGCCCAACGGCGCCAAAGTGAAGACAACATCAACGTTGGTGGATATGACGTCATTAAAAACATTGACGTTTCCCAACACAGGACGCCATTTTTCGGAAGCGTCGGTTATATTTCTTTCAATATACTCCTGATTTCTTAGAAGAAAGTATTGAAAATCTAAACAGATTGCAGGTAGGTCATATTTGACAGCATAAAATGCGGTTTGTGCACTTTGTCAGAACCTATATTCATTTTGTTTTACGTTCATTCAGTCGACACGCACGACAAGATGGCTGCCAATTTTTAGTATCGAAATGGACAAATTTGAAAGTAGTTCTATTGTGAATGTGACTGCTTATCTACGGGCAATATGAACTTGACTACGGGCAATATGGAAAAATATTGACCGGTAACTTCTGTAGAAAGTAAACGGGACACTTTCTGGGTATATAATAAATCCATTTATTTTTAACACGTCACTGGACTATAAAGTCGTACAATTAATTTTTTTTTGATAATTATAGTGAGAAACATGACATTACATTGACACTAAATTAGCAAATCCACCTTCATATAGCGTGAAATGGAGGATTGGCATGTATCTACAATATTTGAGTCTAGCTAGCCTGCTAGCAACAGTCTTGAAAGTTAAGCCCTTATCCTGCTGCATAAATTAATTTGGCCACACCCATTTACATTTCAACCAATGAAATTTATTGATGTACATGTAATTTATTCAATTTCACAAACTGAATGCCAATCAGTGTAGATCCTGATCAGATGGCTTCTTCAGAAGCCACCTGATCTGGATCTGCACTGTTTGAAAAGATGGCGGTTGTGGTGTTCACCAAGATAAGGGTTAGATTTACAATTTAAAGCATTGTACTATCCAAGCAGGTAACACAAAGGTGCTGTTTATCCTGCATGGATGTGCAAACTGGGGCCAAACTAACTGCTCAAAACTAACGACATTGTTAGTTAATGTATCATTAAAACTTGTATCATTTAATATGGTAACTAGAATATTGTCGATGGCGCGCCATCGCAAATCCCCACGTTTTCTACAGAGGGGCCAAGTACCGAAAACCCCTCACCCTGGGCCCTAATTTGACTCCATGGTCAAAATATTACCTGTATTATATTCTACTAATCATGCCCTTCAATTTCATATGCCACATGACTATGTTCCAAAAATCTTAAATTTTGACCCTTTGACCCCTCTCCCAGGGCCCCAATCTGACCCCAGGGTCAAAATTTTACTTGTAGTTTATTCTACCCATTATCCCCTTCGCATAGATATGCAACATGACTATGTTCTGAAAAACTTTAATTTTGACCCCCGACCCCCCCAAGTCCGACCCCCAGGGTGTGACCTTGGGGTCACAGCCAAAATCCCGTTCAATATGTTTTACTTTTTCATAACTAAGTACATGTGCAAAGTTTGGCATCAAAATCTTCAAAATTGACTTTGTAATTGAATTTTATTGATATTTGACCTTTTGACCCCTCCCCAGGGCCCCTGGGGGCGGGGACAAAAAAAAATGTGCTCTTGCGCAAGCCATTCATGTAAGCAACTCGCATACGTTTAGGAGGAGATAGCCGGACAGACAGACGGACCCACATTTTGGGTTTGTGTGGCTGCACCTGTCCATATTTTATGGGGCTAAAATTTTTATGTGGCTAACGGTTTATGTGGCTATAAGACACACAAATCTGTACATCTAATGTGGCTAGCCACACAAACTTTGGACATCAGCCACATAAAGGCTGTCTGTACGAAACCGTCTTTGTCTAAACTTATGTGGCTACCAGAGGTTGTGATATCTAGCCCTCTAAAGGTAGAACAGAACTTTCTTTATAGTGCACTGATACATCTTATGGGTCTAGCTCCTCACATAGAGGGACTTTTTCCTACTGCAGCATTCAGCCCCAGGACAGCCAGTTAAATTTATGTGGCTCAGCCCCATAATCTCAAAGTTTAGCCTCATAATCCTGGACATCCATGTCCAAGGTGATGGACATAAATTTATGTGTCTTTTTTTTATTTGATTTTTCTAGTCCCCCTGAACCCCTCTGTACTAACAGAAAGATGGGTTTGTGAGGCTAGCCACACAAACCCATTTTGCCACACAAAACCCTTTTGTACCTAAAAGAAGCCACATAAACCCATTTTGTAAGAACGGACAGACGGACGGAGGCGATTGCAATATCCCAACTTTTTTTTAAAAACGTGGGGATAAATATGTGAAATTTTTCTGGTGAAAAAAATTTCCGCAGCTTTTGCAAATAAGCACTCGAAATCATTGGGGAAAAAAATCGAAATACTACATGGTTAATGTGTAAAACAGCTTGTTCTATAAATCTTTGCCCTTTTTAACCTTTTGTATGCGGGAAACCCCTTGGCAAACAGTGCAGGCTCAGATCAGGGTCTGCACTATTTGCTGACAGAATTTTCCATCAAAAATAGAATAAAAACAAAAAAAATAGGCCTGACATCCCTTAAATGACAAATGGTCTTGTCTAACATATAGCAATGGAAGAGTCCACTAGCATACAATGGGGTAAAACTTTTATAATTTTCAGTTATGGAGATTTAATATCTGGTCGAGTAAATGGCAGAAACTACAAACAACAGGAACAATTCCCAAAGAACTGGCTTCTCATTACAGTAAGTACTGTCAAACCATAACTTAACCCTTATCCTGCTGAATATTCATTTTAGCCACATCCATTTCTGTCTTTGAACCAATCAGATTACTTGATGTAATTTATTCCTACAAATTCATAATCTGAATGTCGAACAGTGTAGATCATGATCAGATTGCTTCTTCAGAAGCCATCTGATCTGGATCTACACTGTTTGCAAAGTCAGGGGTTGTTGTGAACAGCAGGATAAGGGTTAACCATTTCTGTCTTTGAACCAATCAGATTACTTGATGCAATTTATTCCTACAAATTCATCAACTGAATGTCAAACTGTAGATCCTGATCAGGGTTAACCCATTTCTGTCTCTGAACCAATCAGATTACTTGATGCAATTTATTCCTACAAATTCATAAACTGAATGTCAAACAGTGTAGATCCTGATCAGGGTTAACCCATTTCTGTCTTTGAATCAATCAGATTATTTGATGCAATTTATTCCTACAAATTCATAAACTGAATGTCAAACAATGTAGATCCTGATCAGAAGCTATCTGATCTGGATCTACACTGTTTGCAAAGATAGGGGTTGTCATGAACAGCAAGATAAGGGTGAACCCTTATCCTGTTGAATATTCACTTTAGCCACACCCATTTCTGTCTTTGAACCAATCAGATAACTTGATGCAATTTATTCCTACAAATTCATAAAGTGAATGTCAAACAGTGTAGATCCTGATCAGAAGCTATCTGATCTGGATCTACACTGTTTGCAAAGTTAGGAGTTGTTGTGAACAGCAGGGTTTGGGTTAAGTGAAGGCTTTGTTTTGGGAATGGCTAACTCTGTATATCAAGAAATACTGACCTATTAACAGCCTGATTGGCTGTTGGATGCATACCTGACTGATGATTAGGTCTCGAGTTTAATGGCTGTCAGGCCTGACAATATTCTTTTGTAGAGATTGACCATGAAATGTTTTTGTGACTATGAGATGTCCGGCGTCGTCGTGCGTCATTCGTCGTGCGTGCGTAAACTTTTCTTGTTAACACAATAGAGGCCACAGTTTTGATCCAATCATCATCAAACTTGGTCAGAATGATCATCATGACAATATGTCGGTCAAGTTCGAATATGGGTCATGTCGGGTCAAAAAGTAGGTCACCAGGTCAAATCAAAGGAAAACCTTGTTAACACTCTTAGAGGCCACAATTTTGGTCCAATCATCCTCAAACTTGCTCAGGATGATCATCTTGATAATATCTTGGTCAAGTTCGAATATGGGTCATGTCGGGTCAAAAAGTAGGTCAGTAGGTCAAACCACAGAAAACCCTTGTTAGCACTCTAGAGGCCACAGTTTTGGTCCAATCATCCTCAAACTTGCTCTGAATGATCATCCTGACAATATCTCGGTCAAGTTCAAATATGGGTCATGTCGGGTCAAAAAGTAGGTCAGTAGGTCAAATCATAGAAAAAACCTTGTTAACACTCTAGAGGCCACAGTTTTGGTCCAATCTTCCTCAAACTTGGTCAGAATGTTCATCTTGACAATAGCTCGGTCAAGTTTGAATATGGGTCATTTCAGGCCAAAAAGTAGGTCAGATCATAGAAAAACCTTGTTAACACTCTAGAGGCCACAGTTTTGGTCCAGTCATCCTCAAACTTGCTCAGAATGATCATCCTGACAATATCTCGGTCAAGTTTGAATATGGGTCATTTCGGGTTAAAAAGTAGGTCAGTAGGTCAAACCACAGAAAAACCTTGTTAGCACTCTAGAGGCCACAGTTTTGGTCCAATCATCCTCAAACTTGCCCAGAATGATCATCCTGACAATATCTCGGTCAAGTTTGATTATGGGTCATGTCAGCCAAAATAATAGGTCAGTAGGTCAAATCATAGAAAAACCTTGTTAACACTTTAGAGGCCACAGTTTTGGTCCAATCATCCTCAAACGTGCACAAAATGATATTCCTGACAATATCTCGGTCAAGTTCGAATATGTGTCATGTCGGGTCAAAAGTAGGTCAGTAGGTCAAATCATAGAAAAACCTTGTTAACACTCAAGAGGCTACAGTTTTGGTCAAATCATCATCAAACTTGCTCAGAATGATCATCTCTACAATATCTAGGTCAAATTCGAATATGGGTCATGTGGGGTGAAAAAGGAGATCAGTAGGTTAAATCATAGAAAAACCTTCTTAACATTCTAGAGGCAACAGTTTTAGTCCAATCATCATCAAATTTGCTCAGAATTGTCCTCTTTTTCTAATACCTTGGTCAGGAGGGGTATTTTATTTGACAGAAAATGCTGTTAGCAAACAGTGCAGACCCTGATCAGATGCCACGTTCTGCAACATCTGATCTGGGCCTATGCTGTTTGCCAGGCTACCCCTTCAGGGTTTTCCCGCCTTTAAGGGGTTATTATAACTTTAAACAAATATTATGTATGATAATACAGAATCTCAAGCAATTCAGACTTTCAGGGTGTTTGGATCAAGGTCAAAGTTCTTTTGGCTATTTTTAGAAAAAACATTGTCATCACTTGACCTACTTTTATTTCATAATTTCCCCACCATAAGCATGCTACAGATTAGAAATAATTGAAATCAACCTTCAGACTGCGGACCTTTCAGCTCAATGTCGGGTAAAAGTCCCACAAAGATTGGAAGCAACATCTCCAAAATGACCTAAATAGTATAACCTCAAATCAAACAAAACAAAATTGGTCAAATCATACTTGAGACTGCATTTTTGGTTCAAGCTTCATGAATCTTGCCAAGAATGTTTGCCTTTATAAAATCTTGAATATGTTTGAATATGGGTCATGTGGGATCAAAAACAAGGTGATGAATAGACTCAGATGAGCGATACAGGACCATCATGGTCCTCTTGTCTGTTATTATACCTCATGTGTCTTTCCCATACAAAACTCCCATAGGCCTGAGGGTGACACTTTTTACTACCACCCTGCAATAATTTTTCCTAACACATGTGAGGAATTGGCAGCGTGTTCAGTTCTTCAGGAAAGCTGGAGAAAAAAAGTCTGAACCCAAAATTGTAAAAAGTCGAGAAATTTTGTACCAAAATGTTTTTTTTTTTTTATTTAATTAATAAAACACATCCCCACACTTATGGGTTATATTCAGAAATAATAAAGTTATCGACATTTGAACTTCTGAATTTCTGTTTCACCAGCTAATGCCGCTAATTTAAAAAGCTGACGTTATTCGATAATTTGGAACGTAGTTATGTCAAAGGTCGTGTGTGAGCTGTCCTGTATTTTTCATTTTAATCCTTTACCTTATTTATTAGTTTTGTTCGGTACATGTGCATGATAAAATAAATATGACCTCCTGAGAGGGAGATGTCATCCTTCGGAATATGAATATCAACCTCAGCTGCGCCTCGGGTGATTTTCATAGTCCTCGGGGTGACATTTTTCACTATCCCTCTCTCAGGAATGTAATATTTATATACTATCATCCTCTCAGGAATGTAATATTTATATACTGTTATTCTCTTACTGCCAGTGATTCCAGAAGGACAGCTGTCTGTTGCTTGCGAAAGAATATGCACTGTACTGGTTAACTGCTTATGTATAAGCTTGCCCAAGTAAGATTTGATTAGACAAACTGACCGACTCAAATTTACCTGAACAGTTTGCCTGGGTTGTTAAACTTTAAACAAAATTCACCAGTATTTAAGCCTTGGATCATAGACATGCAAACAAGCAAAGCTCATCTCTCAGAAGATCTTGTGACAGTCCAGTTTCCCTCCACTATGTAGTTGGGCTGGTTCAGAGAAAATGAATAAATGAGCGTAAAAGCTGGAATAAATTAAATTAAATTAAATCCACACATGAAAAGGACATGGGCAAACAGTGCACACTCTGATCAGATGGCAGAAAATATTCCATTCCTAGTGGAGAAAGCCTGTCTCTATAGCTCAGTTGTGATCACATATGACTAGTGATCAGGAGGTTGTGGGTTTGATACCTACTGGGTTGGCAACATTCTTTCATGGAGATTGATCGAGAAGTCTTCCCTACGGTCATTTTGTCCTTTTCTCTGGTTGGAGAAAGGAGGTTGTCATATTCTGGGGGAAAGAATATGCAGTGTACTGTTTAACTGTTTACCTAGACTTATAAAGTCTGTTGAAATGAGACTTTTTTTTTTATTAAGTAATCCTTAGATGAATAAAAATATACCCCTTCCCCAGTTCCCCTTACTAATTAAATCTCTCTCTCTCTTGAGCCCTAGATGTTGAGACAGCATAAAATAAAACCTGGCCTGGTATGATGGCATAAGATAAAATGTGGCAAGCATGGACAAAACCATTAACATCTAGGACTGATATCAGTCTACTGTTTACCCTGTAAATAGAATAATAAAGCCTGACGGCCTCGCCCATCGGGGCTTGAAGAAATAAATGGGCTGCATGATGCTTCCATGCAGAGCTGAAACTGACCCGCACATGAGTACTGGTAAACCGTTTAGAGGATCTAAGCATGCCCAGGCAAAGCGGTGCGAGTCGGCCCGTCCATGCTTATAAACCCTATTGGTTTCATTGGGCGGCAGGGCTTGAGAAGTCATTTCATCTCAGTGTCGGGTAAAAGTCCCACAAAATTGGAAGCAGCGTCTCCAAAATGACCTTTACAGTGTTGACAGGGATGTAAAACCTCAAATCAAACAAACAAACAATAAAGCCTGACCAGGAAAAATGTTGTTAGGTAAACTGATGGGCTCAATATAACCTAAATAGTGTTGACTGGGCCACCAAATGTCAGACAGACAAACCTCTAGAGAAATACTGTCATAATATTGTCTTACTGGGATTTTTTTGCAGTAATCAAAATAGGGAACCACATCTTACACTTTGGTGGGACAGCTGTCCCATTTGGAATAACCAGCACAAACCGGTTATATGACCTTGACCTTCAGTCCCTGGAATGGAAACCTTGTGCTACATCAGGTGATATGCCTACTGAGAAATACGGACATGTGAGTAGTTTTACCCTTTTTGTTCTTATTATAGAGCATGTTCTTATGTTCAGTTGTATCAAATTTGACTGGGTTGTTTGACAAATTATTTGTTGAATGTGATAGCTGAAAGTCTTGAATTTGACACTTTGATCTGTGTGGACAACAGTACTGGATTTTACAGATGGCCAAACTATGCAGTAATCCATTTTGTACTGGCTGGAATCTTCCTTCTTTACATATTGCAAGAATTTGTTTGTTCACTTGTTTAAATTAGAGTTTGATGGCCCATTTAACACTATTTAGGTCATTTTTTTAGCCGGTCAGTTTACCTATCCACACTTTTCCTGGGCAGGCTTATACGTAAATGGTTACCCAGTATAGCACACATTCTTTCGCCAGAAACTGAAAACTGCCCTTCTTAGCAAGAAATTGTTGCATCTTATCTGGACCTGCATAATGTTCCCCTGTCTGTATAAGATGGCTCATAGCAGAAATCAAATTGAAGTTGAACTTAACCCTTATCCTGCTGAACACAACAATCCCTGCCTTTGCCAACAGTGTGGATTTAGATCAGATGGCCATATGATCAGGATCTACACTGTCATGCAGTTTGCGAATTAACCAATTCTATGCTAGTGGATTCTTGCATTGCTATATGTTGGACAAGTCCATTTGTCATATAAAGGTTGTCAGGCCTATTTTTTCGTTTTTTTTCTATTTTTGACGGAAAAACTTGTTAGCAAATAGTGCAGGCCCTGATCAGATGCGATCTGGGCCTGCACCGTTTGCCAAGATACTTCTTTAGGTGTTTCCCACATCCAGTGGGTTAAATGATTATAGTATATCAAGTAATTTGATTGGTTGATAGTCAGTAATGATAGTGGCTTTATTAATTTATTCAGCAGAATAATGGTTAAGTTGCACAGAAAGGTACAAGTTTCCACGTTTGAGAAGTATAGGTTCATAGCCTCTGCATTGGAACAGTTAAGCCAGAGGCTAAACCTTTTGCTCTTTAGAAGTCTATCAACCAGTTAATGAAACATGTGACCAGAAAATTCTCTCATAAGACCATGCACAGTCTCTACCAGTCTTCGTGGGTTGCTGATGTTAACCCATTTTTGTACCGGAAACCCCAGAAAAGGTGGTTGGCAAACAGTGCAGGTCCAGATCAGACGCCGCAGAATGCGGCATCTGATCAGGGCTTACACTGTTAGCAAAATATTCAGCCATCTTCCAAATAAATTTTGAAGAAAACAAGCTGACACCCCTTTTTTTGGAATGGACTCCTGCTATATATGAGGAGGAAGATTCCATTTGGTACACAAAGGGTTAAAGTGTATACTGTTTGCTGATTGCCAGCTCAGTATTTTTTCAACAATAAGAAAACAATGACTTTTGATGAGTGTGCAGTACTGGTATCATTATCATATGCAGATGTTATCTCAAACTCTGGTTTCTGAGTTTATAAAACCTTTTTCATGCTGAACTTAATTAAGCATGGAATTTGTTGTGCTCCACAATATTAAAATATGAAAATGCTTAACCCTAATCCTGCTGTTCATGACAATCCCTACCTTTGCAAACAGTGTAGATCCAGATCAGATGGCTTCTGAAGAAGCCATCTGATCAGGATCTACACTGTTTTGTCATTCAGTTTGTGAATTTGAAACATACATACATGTATCATGTAATCTGATTGGCTGCTGGTCATAAAAAGGTGTGGCTATTTAAAATATTCAGCAGGGAAGGATTAAGAAGGTGTAATTGATCAAACAACCAAATGAGAGCCAGTACATCATAAAAGCTATAAGATGAAGCGTTTGTCCAGTGAAGACAGACCAGCTTACACATCTATGCAGTCTGATCTGTGTTTAATGTTCCTATGAGACTTCTATAGATATTTTTGTGTCAAGTGAAACATAAGCATCAACAATGGTCAGACTGTGTGGATGCACAGACTGGTCTAGGGCTTTGTCAGTAACTCAAGCAGTCTTATTTGTTTTGTCAAGCCCTGGCTAAAATTATTTACATTAGCCTTATTAATGTTTTTGGAGGATAAGTAGACAGTGACGTAAAAGAGTGTACCACCACTTGTAGGTTTGACAGGTTGCATTGTTATCTTTATCATACCCATCATTGGCTTGCTAGACAGACTATGCCGTTATAATTATCATTGCCGAAACTTTGTTACCTTTTGACAGCAGAAGACAATGCTTAATAACAAAAACATTCGCTGACGTCACTTTCAACTTATCTTCCGACAACAGTATGCCACTGTCATTTAGTGGACAACATCAAGTCATAAAACAATTATAACCACACATGTAATGACACATTGTTCTGGCATGTAACACCATGATGTTGTCAGTGAGTTACATTTCTGTGTTGGTTTAAACATATTTATTCATTTATTATTTATTTCTGTGTTGTCTATTAAAATTTTTTTCGAACTTCTTTGGCAATAAAATTTGATTTTAAATTATTACATAATAAACAGAATCTTACACTTGTGGTCATATCAAATGAAATTTGTGACATAATTTTTGAAACTAAGTCATTTAATATGAAATTTGAGCCAGCTCATGACAAAACCTACAATAAGATGTGTGCCCAGCGAAGACTTTGATCAGCCTGCGCATCCGCGCAGTCTGATCAGAGTCTTCACCGTGCGCTCTAAGGATATCTAAGGGCCCATTGCCCCTACATGTAGCAAGAGAAGTCTCTGGTTAGACTCTATGGATGCACAGGCTGATCTGATTCTTCGCTGGACGCACATGTCTTATTGTAGGTTTTGTCGTGCGCTGGCTCATTTGTGAAACAATTTTTGGAACTAAGTCATTTCACATAATTCTCATTTCATAAACTTCATATGAAATGAACACGAGTGAAAGATATTTTATTTGTAGACGATGACACTGGTAGACCGTTACATCTATACTGTTGGAGGAACAAGTGGGTATGTCTACAACATGGATGTGCACAGATTTGATCTCACAAATTGTACCTGGGAACTGATTGAACCTAAGTCACAGTATACTCCAGAACCAAGGTAGGGACAACCTGATGACAACCTTCTGAAATTTAAACCACTGTTTACATTAACAAGCAATGACAAAAAAAAATTCTTAACCCTTGTCCTGCTGAATATTTTAATAGGCCACACCCTCTACCGATTATCAACCAATCAGATTACTTGATGCAAATCATTGCAACAAATTCATAAACTAAATGGCAAACAATGAAGATCCTGATCAGATGGCTTCTGAAGAAGCCATCTGATCTGGATCTGCATTGTTTGAAAGATCAGACCTATTCGGGCTCAGCAGGACAAGGGTTAAGATCATTATTAGTAAATTACATGAATAAATAATAGTTATTGGCTTACAATGAAAATGTTTCATTTTTGGTGTAAGTGAGAAAAAAATCAGTCAGCAAAACCGTCACTTTTCATTGGCTGGCATTTGGTTTTACGCAGCTTGACGCGCTTGCCGCCTTGCGCAAAATAGTACAATTTTTAAACGAAACACACAAATAAGTGCATTAGAATGGGGATAACTGTATTGAAAATTGTCATTTGGGGAGGTAAATCGTCGGTTTTACGGTCGCAAATTACGTTTTACGGTTCCGCTGACGCGTCGCCGTAAAATGAAATTTCCGACCATAAAACCGACGATTTACCTCCCCAAATGACAATTTTTAATACAGTTATCGCCTAATTGCAAAATATCCGAGATGCAGCTTTACCTTCTTGGCACTGATTAAACCAATAAAAAAACGTCCTGTTAACCCCGTTAAGTCCGATCAGGCTCTGATCAAGTCGATCATACAGACAGAAAATGTAAAGCAACCGACTATCCCAAGCCGTCTCCGCTGAACACAACAAATCCTACAGTTGCAAACAGTGTAGATCCAGATCAGAAGCCATCTGATCAGGAACTACAATGTTCTTTTTATGTCCCCAGAATCGAAATATAGTTTTTGGTTTGTGACCTTGACCTCCTTTTTTTTAAGACTTAAAAATTGGCCATACCTTTCGATTGCTTAGTGATACTGCTTTCATTCGTATTTAACATGCGCTGTCCGGGCATCAGTGTTTCACAAACACATCTTGTTTTTCCTGCAGTTGTTGAATTTATCAAATATATCATATTTATTGCCTGATAGTTAGAAATGGATGTGACTTAATTAATTTATTCAGCAGGATAAGGGTAAGTCACCCTATATTGCATAATAGTATCCATCACGGTTACACATGTGAAAAGTGCATAAAGAGGACTATGTATTTGAGAATGTCATCATCTTCATTGTAGATACAGACATGAAGTAGAGTATTACAACAGAAAACTATATATGTTTGGTGGTGGGACAGGACTTACTGCTCACAGTTTAGATAAAGTGAGTTACCTTATTTTCTCTGAATGTGGAAACCATTTGTTCTAGGATATTGATGAAAATTTTGGCGTATTTATCCCTTTTTCTACTCACAATCATATGTGTAAGAGCTATTCTAATGAGATTCCCATGTTTTTAAGAAGGATTCTAACACAGTGTGCCTATATAGGCAATGGGAAGGAACTGTGTTTTATTATGAAACATATCACGGTGTGAAGAGCATGCCGAGTGACGTCATTAAAAACTGCCAATTTATGACGTCACTCGTAGATTCTTTGACATTGGACGGTGTAACATCACTTTCTCGCACCAAAACATTACAAAAGGACATAAATGCATGTGTTACAGTCAACAATTTTTGGGGGATTTCTTCTAACAATGGCAAAAGGTTGTTAGAATTTGAAGGCAACAACATTATTACCGATTTTAGTGTGCTAGAATCGAAATAGATCAGCTGTATTCTGCGATTTGTTGCATAATAAATCACGGTTTGTTGGTTAGTTGTAAGTATACAAATCACGGGCGCTATGCCCTCGTGATTTGTCTACTTTACAACTGACCTCAAAACTGTGATTTATTACTCAACAAATCACAGTTAGAGCTGATCTATTTCTTAAGTGAAAAAATGTCAGTCTCTTGAATTTACTCTCTGGAGCATTGTTATGATTATACCTGTTATTATCCTGAAATTTCTGCAGTAAGTCTTCGATGGCTTGAACACAAAATTAATAGATCATTTACCAAAGCTTGAACCCATTCTCCAGTCTGTAGGGAATGCCTCCTGATAAGACAGTTAAAGATAATTTTGGAAGATTTTGTGCGAATATGTGCTGTGTGAACTCATTAGAATCGCCTCAATGAGGCAATTCTAATGAGTACACACAACACACATCCCTAGAATAGAACACCATAAAGATGTCCAAAAATTATGCCTTTTATGGTATAGCACTATTAATAACCCTCAGTGGCTCAAACTACCCCTATATCGAACCATGGGCCCAAAGGTGTTTGAGCCATTGAAGTTCATTTTCCTATCTGGGCCCAGTTGTACAAACCTAATAGTGGCAAATGTTAACCCTTGTCTTGCTGTTCACGACAACCCCTATCTTTGCAAACAGTGTAGATCCAGATCAGATGGAGGTTTGTTTCTAAAACAGTAATCCGAAAATCAGAGATGGAATGGCAGATGGTGTAGACCCTGATCAGACTGCTCCTTCAGGAAGCCATCTGATCAGGATCTACACTGTTTGGCATTCAGTTTATGAATTTGTAGCAATGAATTACATCAAGTAATTTGATTGGTTGATATAAAGAAATGGGTGTGGCTAATCTGAATATTCAGCAAGAGAAGGGTTAATGTTAAGCCATTTTATACGAAAACACTCAGGACAGGTCATTATAAACAGTCCAGGCCCGGATCAGGCACTGGAGAATATAGTATCTGATTAGGGCCTTCATTGCTTGCAGTTTAACCCTAATCCTGCTGTTTATGACAACCCCTATCTTTGTAATCAGTGTAGATCAAAATCAGCTGGCTTCTGTTTTTGTTCAGTTTTCAAATTCGAATGAAAACACTATGTCATTTTCTGATTGGCTAACAATCAGAAATGCGTGTGGATAATTAAAATATTCAGCAGGATAAGGGTTAACCATTTTTTTTTTCAAAATTAAGTCCAAAAAATACTTGAACCTGACACCCCTAAATTTCAAAATGGATGCCAGGGAATATTCCATTCGGTAATTTAGATTACACAGTACAGTATAGCTCCAATATATCGCGGTAGTCGGCGTCCATAGCCCGAAAACCGCGATGTGGTCGGAGCGCGATATAAGTAGCGGTAGTTTGCCGAGATGCCAATACAAGTTGCGGTGATAGTTTGGTGAGAACCGTTTATCAATCCACACTTATGGCTGTCTGTAATGCTGTCGGCCGTATTTCACCATTAAAGTAGGTTCAGAATTACTCATTGACAGAACAAACAAAGGGGACTATGTCTACCATTTAACTTACGTTCAAGAACAGCTGAAAATCTGCGTCTGAAAACATGTGATTGCTAAAATGTCAAAACAGGACGCCATTTTGGATTTGCGGGTTCCCCTGGTTGTGTAATGGGTGACGACCAAGGGGCGCAACTACCATAAGCGCTAAGCGCTAAAGCAATTCTAGTTGTTTCCCTTGGCTTGCCAGATCTCAGACTCATTAAACGTAGCGGTTGGAAAAAAAAAAATTTAATGTCTACCACGGGCCGAAAAACTTTACAACAACAAAACTATCATTTTATTGTGTTTTGATTTCTTTTTGAGTCCTTAAATAGAGTAAAACTAGACCAGTAAGTAAATCGCAAGTAAGTAAATTTAACGTCTACCACGGGCCGAAAAACTTTACAACAACAAAACTATCATTTTATTGTGTTTTGATTTCTTTTTGAGTCCTTAAATAGAGTAAAACTAGACCAGTAAGTAAAAATCGCAATAATTGCTACACTGTCAATTGAGAGACAAACCATCTGTGTATTTTTACGGTTCAGGTATGAACACTATTGTTAATCCCTGTCATATAATTGCCACCCTGCGGTGCGTGTCGATAAGGTGTGAAAATATGGTCAAGTTATGTCTCTAATTGGCGTTTATCTTCCAATCATAAAATTTAATCCACAATCAATGTGAAAATGATTTAATCGCTCCTCAGACAATTAGCTACATCTAACGGTAGATGTTTGCATAATACGGACTTTTCTGCGATCTCGTGAATGGTTATGTTTTGGCGACAAATAGCAGACGCTGGGCGGGAAAAGTCAAACGCTGTTGGCGCCTGGTTTGAAATAAATTTTAACAACTTAAAACTCTATTTTTTTTTTTTAATAATGAATTTTTAAGGGAAAAAAAAAAAAAAAAAAAACCCGATCCACGGCGCGACCGCGATAGATTGGACATCGTGAAATATCTGAACGCGATATATTGGAGCTATACTGTATCGCAGTAAGTTTCTAGTTTTGCTGATAAAAAAATTTAATAACACTTTGTTACGAGCCAGGCGTAGCAGAAAGAAAAAGCAAACAAGCCTTTTGGAAAAATTTAACAAAATTTATTTACAAGTTAACTTTAACCTGTAGAAGTAAGAAAATTAAATGTACTTAGCTCTGTTACGAAATATCCTGAATGAATCTATTTTCCTTGATCCCACAGAATTCACAGTCCAAAATGAATAGTAATATCCTTTAACAATCCAACACAGAATTTAGAAATAACTTTCCTTATAAGCCCAAACATCAAACTCCAAAGTCTGACTCAATGAGAAAAATCAAGCTCTTTTATAGACCCTAAGATTTCTCTAGAACATTCCAGAGGGCTGTGGAATAAGATGAGGTAATTTTCTAAAAATAATGCAAACCTGAACTTTCTGGAAGGTTCTGAAGTACTTTTCCTTGTAAACATGTTGTTTACAAAAATAAAATTAATCTGTGACTCATTTTTCTAGAATCTTCTATAAGAAGATTAACAAGATATTTATAGCACTATTAGGTCACAGTGGGGTGAAAGTGGGAATCAGAAAAAAAAATTCTTATGCATAACACTCCCCCTCTTCGAGGAAAAGAAAGATTTATGTAATAAAGCTTTCTTTTGCTTTAAGATTAATAAAATATTGAACATAGCATATACAATTATATATTTCTACAATCCACTTCAGTATGAAAGAAAAACACAATTCCTGACACTGCTCAAGCTCTTGAAAGGGCATCAGGGATAATGTTATCTCTCCCTCTAATATGTTTTATGTCTAAATTATACTCCTGTAGCATGAGACTCCACCTGAGCAACCGCTGATTTTTGTTTTTCATTTTGTGTATGAAAGTCAGTGGATTGTGATCACTGAAAACAACAATTGGTGCAGTAGTAGGGGTAAGATAAACTTCGAAATGTTGCAGAGCAAGAATCAGAGACAAGCACTCTTTCTCTATGGTAGAGTAATTTCTCTGATGCTTATTAAACTTTTTGGAAAAGTAGCAAACTGGATGATCCACACCATTTATATATTCCTGCAACAAAACACTACCTGCACCTACGTCACTAGCATCTACAGCTAGCTTAAACTCCTTTTCAAAGTTTGGTGCCAAGAGAACTGGTTCACTCTTGAGTATGGCTTTAAGTTTATCAAAAGCATTTTGGCATATTGCATTCCAATGGAATTTTGTTCTTTTGCTGAGCAAATTTGTCAAAGGCTCAGCAATGACAGAGAAATTATTACAGAACTTTCTGTAATAACCAGCCATACCAAGAAATCGCATCAGCTGTCTTTTGCACGTGGGTACGGGAAAATTTGAGATAGCCTCAACTTTAGCATCAATGGGTTTCACATGACCTTGACCTACAACATGACCTAGAAATGTCAAACTTGCATGGCAGAATTCACTTTTAGCAAGATTGATTGTCAATTTGGCATTACTCAGTCTATCAAAGAATGCTCGAATAGTCCCAAGATGTTGATTCCACTGGTTGTTGTATATGATAGCATCATCGATATAAGCACTGCAGCCTTCCAGCCCCGCAATTACCATGTTTATTAAGCGCTGAAATGTTGCCGGAGAGTTTTTCGTTCCAAATGGCATGACTTTATAGTTAAATAATCCGTCTGGTGTTGTGAATGCCAAAACCTCCTTTGCTCTATCTGTGAGTGGAATTTGCCAAAATCCTTTCAGAAGGTCGAATTTCGTTATGTATTTGGCATTCCCGATGTTATCAATGCAGTCATCCATTCTTGGAATAGGAAAGCTATCTGTTTTACTTAAGGAATTAACTTTCCTAAAATCTGTACACATACGATATGTCCCATCAGGTTTTGGTACAAGAATACAAGGAGAACTCCACTCACTTTGGCTTGGTTCAATAAAGTCATTGTCTAATAGATACTGAACTTCTTCTTTAAGATATTTTTGTTTCACAGGATTCATCCTGTATGGGTGTTGTTTTACAGGTTTAGACCCATTTATGTCCACATCGTGAAATATTTTGTCTGTCCGTGTTGGAATGTCAGGAAATAAGTGTTCATATTCAAAAATCAGCTGTTTCAGTTCATTCCGCTGATTTGGCTCTAGATGTGACAGTTTCTGGTCAAGATTCCGTAGAATGTCAGAATTCTGAAGTTTTGATGATGTGGGATCCGACTTCACGGAATTAATATCCTCACAGTCATTGTTACATGAATTAAGTGGAACAGAGCTAACTAGATTGACTGATGTTAAAGATGTATTGTCCCTATCTATGTATTCCTTAAGCATGTTAATATGACATAGCTGCTTTAGCTTGCGCCTCCCAGGAGTGTTTATTATGTAATTTACGTCACTGATCTTTTTGCCTACAGTGTATGGACCATAATACCTGGCCTGCAACGATTTTCCTGGAATAGGCAAAAGAGCTAGTACCTTATCACCTGGTTTAAAATTCCTTTCTTTTGTCCCTATGTCATATAGCTGTTTCATTTTCCTTTGGGCTGACTGAAGATTGGTCCGAGCAGCCTCACAAGCTTTTGAAAGTCTAGTTTTGAAATCAGACACATACTGAAGTAAATTCAGGGAGGTGTCATTATTCGAGAGAAATTTCTCTTTGAGAAGTTTCAAAGGACCACGAATATGGCCAAATACTAATTCAAATGGACTGAAGCCAAGAGATTCTTGCACAGATTCTCTGACAGCAAATAAAAGGAGATGGATGCCTTCATCCCAATCCTTCTCTGTGTCAAAGCAATATGATCTTATCATGTTTTTCAATGTTTGATGGAATCTTTCAAGGGCGCCTTGACTTTCAGGATGATAGGCCGATGACTTATACTGAACAATGCCAAGTTCATGCATTACTTGTTGAAATATTCCAGACATAAAATTTGAGCCTTGGTCTGACTGAATAGATTTAGGAAGCCCAACAAATGTGAAAAACTTCACTAAGGCCTTGACGATTGTCTTAGTTTTGATATTTCTTAGTGGAATGGCTTCAGGAAAACGTGTGGAAGCACACATAATAGTCAATAGATATTCACAACCAGACTTTGTTCTGGGCAAGGGACCCACACAGTCTATAATTATTCGACTGAAAGGTTCATCAAAAGCAGGTATAGGCTGCAAATGAGCCTTAGGTATAGTCTGATTAGGTTTTCCTACCATTTGGCATGTATGGCAGGACCTACAATGCTGAGAAACATCTGACTTTAACCCAGGCCAGTAAAAATGATTAAGAATCTTGTGATAGGTTTTATTTACACCTAAATGTCCTGACATGGGAGTTTCATGTGCCAAGTTTAATATTTCGGGACGGTAAATCCGTGGAACCACTATCTGATGGTTGACAGTCCACTCGTCTTCTGCTGAGACGTCTGGTGGACGCCATTTTCTCATAAGAATGTCATTTTTGACATAATAACAGACTGGGACATCAGATACTTCCTGCTCATCTAAAGCCCTTTCAAACAAAGGTGAAATTTCAGGATCCTTGTGCTGCTCTATAGCTAGTTGAGACCCGGACATTTTGTCTTGGCCTAGATCGACAGATGAGTTATTCTCATGAAAAGCTGTCTGCTTATCAGGCAGGCTTGAAGACAGAGACCTTGTTATCTCGTCATTAAAAGACTGACCCAAAAAAGTATCAGTTAAATCAAAATCCTGTTTCCCATCAGTTTGCTTGGCCTTACGTGCCATAGCCCTTGTGACTGCACAAGACGGATAAAGATCAGGAATTTCCTGCTCAATGGGATCAGGCGGTTGGTCTATGCAAGGATTAGTAGTCAAAAGTGGGTTTACCACAACCTTATCTCCAGCTAAGTCATTGCCTAGCAACAAATGAACACCTTTAAAAGGTAAAGAAGGTCTAATACCAACAGCCACTGAACCGGATACCAAGTCTGATGACAAATAAACGTTATGGAGCGGAACATTAACAAATCCACATTCCACACCCTGAATAAGGACACTTTGGCCCAAAGAAGTCTTCTCAGAAAAAGGCAGAGTATCTGCAAGAATAAGAGATTGAGAAGCTCCGGTATCTCGTAAGATTTTGATAGGGGTAGGATGGGCATAACTGTCACCATTTAGTGACACAAAACCATCTGATAAGAATGGTTCATAAATCTCCATAACAGAATCAGTCTCAGATAATTTGATATCAGAAAGAGTTTCCTCCCTTACACAAGACTGTGGTTTTGGCCTTATAGAAGTCAAGCCTGTAGGCTTAAGCTCCTCTTGTCTTTCTCTTTCTTTCCTTCGCTTTAATTTTAAACACTCAGAGATCAAATGACCTGTATTTTTACAATAATAACAAACTACTTGAGATTGAGATAAAGGATTCTGGTCTTTGTTTTCACCAGAAGGTTTGGAAAAATTCTGGCTTCTGTTTTCACCAGAAGGTCTGGAAGGATTCTGGCTTTTATTTTCACCAGAAAGTTTGGGCATAGTACTAGATGTATGGCTATAACTACCAGAGGGATTACTGGGATAGAATCTTGGACCTGTCTGTGGATTATAAGGTTTCTGAGGATAAGGCCTGTTCACAAATGAGACTTTATGAGTCAAAGCGTAATCATCTGCCAAACGAGAAGCTTCCTCCAAAGTTTCAACCTGTCTCTCATCGAGAAAAGATTTAATGTCTGAATTTATGCACCATTTGAACTCTTCAACAAGGACAAGCTGTCTAAGTTTGTCATGATCAGAGCCTACTTTTTTAGAAGAACACCACCAATCAAAAAGCTGTTCTTTGGTTCGAGCAAATTCTACATGGGTCTGGGACATTTCTTTTTTACCGTTCCTAAATTTCTGCCTGTAAGCCTCAGGGACCAACTCATATGCTTTAAGAATAAGCTCCTTAACCAGATCATAGTCTGAGCTTTGCTCGACAGTCAGCTGAGTATAAATGTCTCGAGCCTTTCCGACAACAACGCTTTGCAAAAGTAAGGTCCAATGCTCTTTTGGCCATTTTAAATTTTCTGCAACTTTTTCAAAATGCAAAAAATACTTATCTACCTCTTTTTCCTGAAATGGCGGAACTAATCTGATGTGTTTTGTGGCATCAAAGTAACTACCAGAGTCAAAAACAGGGGTAGGTTTCACCCTATCTTGACCCTGGAGTTCCATTTCCTTCATCTTTAATTGAAATTGCCATTTTTCCCTTTCTATTTCAAGTCGCTCTTCTTTTTCTAATTTTTCTTTCTGAAGGCGTTCCTCCATTTCTCTTTGTTTTTCTTCCTGTTCTAATTTTTCTTTTCGAATTCGTTCTTCCATTTCTAATCTTTCCATCTGCATTTGTCTCTGCATTTCTCTTTCTTTTTCCTTCTCTCTTTCTTCCATTTCTAATCTGAACTTCTCTAATTCAATTTGCCTTCCTATTTCAATCTGTCTCATTTGTAATTCAGTATGTGAAACCATAATGAGAGACAAAGCAGATGGATCGAAAAGTTCTTCATCAACAAAAAACTGTACCAAAATATTCTTAATTTCATGTTTTTTCATGCTTGTTTTGACAGCAGTGACCCCATAATGGGAAGCAATATCTAACAAATCTGTCCTTTTGGCCAGATTAAACAACTCCTGAGTAGGCTGAGCCAAAAAGCTTCTCAAATCAAATGACATGTTTGCTTTTTGTATGTTTTATTAAGTAATTATGGTAATAAAGATTGAGGTTAATTTGACAAGTTTTTTTTGTTTTTTTTTTTAATGACAAGCCCAATAAGAATTTCACATGAAATGACAAGTACTATTTCACCTGAAATGACAATTCACATTAAATGACAATCCCCTATATGCCTACAGGGTGATACCAATCCTGTGAAGCAACTGTCAAGTCTATATTTGACAAGAAATGATAATTACCTGCGTCACATGAAATGTCGGTTTTAAAATGCTCAAATGGTTTTATCCCGGACGAGCCCCCAATTTCTGTTACGAGCCAGGCGTATCAGAAAGAAAAAGCAAACAAGCCTTTTGGAAAAATTTAACAAAATTTATTTACAAGTTAACTTTAACCTGTAGAAGTAAGAAAATTAAATGAACTTAGCTCTGTTACGAAATATCCTGAATGAATCTATTTTCCTTGATCCCACAGAATTCACAGTCCAAAATGAATAGTAATATCCTTTAACAATCCAACACAGAATTTAGAAATAACTTTCCTTATAAGCCCAAACATCAAACTCCAAAGTCTGACTCAATGAGAAAAATCAAGCTCTTTTGTAGACCCTAAGATTTCTCTAGAACATTCCAGAGGGCTGTGGAATAAGATGAGGTAATTTTCTAAAAATAATGCAAACCTGAACTTTCTGGAAGGTTCTGAAGTACTTTTCCTTGTAAACATGTTGTTTACAAAAATAAAATTAATCTGTGACTCATTTTTCTAGAATCTTCTATAAGAAGATTAACAAGATATTTATAGCACTATTAGGTCACAGTGGGGTGAAAGTGGGAATCAGAAAAATAAATTCTTATGCATAACAACTTGCTTATGTTTCAAACTATGGTGCTTCATCTACTGATTTTGACACGGAAGAGCCTGTTGGCATTAACCAAACTTGTCCCATTTGATAATGTTGACTTTGAAGAAAACATAACCTGACATCCCTAAATTTTGAAATGGACTCCTGCCATATATAAGGAGAATGATTCAATTTGGTACAAAAAGGGTTAAAGGTACGATGTATCCTGGTTTCATCAAAACAATGGTTAATCACTACCATATCAGTCATTATAAATGTTAAAATATTTGTTTTATTTTTGGGACAGGTTGATGTATTTGATGTAGACACTAGAGTATGGCAGTCTGTGATAACTAAACCATGTGGTAGTACCTCAGGTTAGTACCTAATATGAAGCACTCCTTACACATATGTCATTATGATAACACACACGTGCTTTAGTGGCATCTTTCATATATTTAGAATGATTATGTTTTCCTTATTTCTGATACAAACATAGATTTTTGGTGCAATGAAGCAGTTCTAACAAGTATCACAATCTATATTTTTGAAGATAGTGTTTACCCTTGTAATGCCCACTTTTTTCTATTCAAAGTGGGGTTTACAAGTTTAATCATTAAATAGAAATGTTAACGTGGTGTCAGGCCTCATATTTTTCAGGCATTTGCAGGATTTCAGGCTTTTAGAGCTTGATTTTTTTCTTGATTTCAGGCTTTTAGATTTAGATTTTTGTGTATATAGTCTGTTTAAAAAACTTTCACCCTTATATCTGACTATGAGTCAGCCAAATTACTTTATATTTTCACAAACTCCATTACAAACAGTGTAGATCCTGATCAGATGGCTTCTGAAGAAGCCATCTGATCTGGATCTACATTGTTTGTAAAGGTAATAGTTGTGTCTTTGGCAGCAGGATAAGGGTTGAAGCTGCAAAATCGGGCCTTTCAGGCATGGAAAATCATGGTCAGTATGAGGCCTGGGTGTGTGTTATGAAGTGAGATCTTGCTATATTCATTATCCATTGACTTAAGCTCTCATAGTCCCCTTGTTGAACAAGTTGTGCCTATTTTTGAGCAAGTTATGCCCCTTTTTTGAACTTAGACATTGTAGCTATTGGTAGCCTCATGAACATTTGCTTCAACTATTTGCTGCTGTTATGGGTATATATACAACACAACCTCTTTATATGGGTATATATACAACACAACCTCTTTATATGGGTATATATACAACACAACCTCTTTATAACACTATTAATGGGGTCCAAAGCAGAAACTGTGTTAGTTAAACAACCATGTTATATCCAAACAAAAATGTATAGATTATGTTGAAAAATGACCATTTATGGTCATTTTTGTTGCACCTGCTACAGTCGAACTTCGATGGCTCGAACTCGCCGGGACCGCCAAAAAAAGTTCGAGCCATCGGTAGTTCGAGCCATTGGAGTCCAACTCGGCAAGATCCATCTTTGTGTACTATGATTTTTTATCATAGCTGCGGTGATTTTGGTGACTTCGGTACATTTATCGTCATAATTTAAGCCATGTAGTATACCTTTCGCACTTTCAGGGAGATAAGAAAATACAATAATAATAAATCTTTTAATTTTATTTACAAGATGAAAAGTTTAAAATACAACAAAGTACATGTACAATGTAACCAGCATGGACAATAAGCAACTTATGTAAAAAAAAAAAAAGGTAAGGTCTGACATGACTGCAGGAGTGAAAGATGAGCCGTTTTTTTGGCCCGTATTTTAAGGCAAAGACTGTAATTTTGGCAGGTCTTACTCAATGTCGGTGTGAAATTTTAATTTGTGAAAAATATTTTTCCAGCTTTAATTTCCTTATGCCGCCTCATTAGCCCTGGGTTATTATAGGTGTTTACAATAAACTTAATTTGACAACTTCTCAACATTAATCTCTTGACCTGTTGATCAAAGGGATTGCGCCAATCAAGTACACCTGTGTTATGTAAACTGCTGTTTCGGCAAGACGCTTTGTCAATATCAAAGCGTCTTATGATACTGATCAAGCACCTGCGTGACTGGATCGATAAAATTGGATTTTAAAAAGGCAATTAGTTTGAGCCATTGGTGGGATTTTACATAGAAAATGCACTCTAGGGACCAGGCTTAGAGTTCTAGGGTTCGAGCCATCGTGGTTGAGCCAAGGGTGGCATGTTTAGTTAAAATGAATAGGGATTTTGCCGGGACTGAAAAGTCAGTTCGACCCAAACGTGGTGTTCGAGCCTACCGAGTTCGACCCATTGAAGTTTGACAGTATTAGCATGGCGCTATATAGGCGTCCGGTTTTCCATCCGTTCGTTCTTCCATTCGTCAACATTTGAGTTTATTTCTTAAGAACTATAAGAGCTTCATTAATGACACTTCGCACAAACTTGTATCTGGGGATAACAACTTAAATGCAAGCATCCATATTTGACATTGACCTACATTTTATGGGTCACTCACTTTGTTATCCCCCGCCAAAGGCGGAGGGATATAGTTTTGGCGTTGTCCGTCTGTCCGTCCGTCCGTCCTTCCGTCCGTCCGTCCTTCCGTCCATCCATCCTTCCGTCCATCCGTCCTTCCGTCCGTCCGTCACACTTTTTTGTCCGGAACCGTTTCTCAGCAACTATTGCATGGAATTAAATGAAACTTGAAATAAATATGTATTATTATGCTGTGGTGATGCACGTGCAATTTTTTTTCGGATTGACTTTTTACATCCAGAGTTATGGCCCCTTGAATGATTGAAATTCTGGATTTTTCGTCATCTCACTTTGTCCGGAACCGTTTCTCAGCAACTATTGCATGGAATTAAATGAAAATTGAAATAAATATGTATTATTATGCTGCAGTGATGCACGCGCAATTTTTTTTCGGATTGACTTTTTACATCCAGAGTTATGGCCCCTTAAATGATTGAAATTCTGGATTTTTTCGTCATCTCACTTTGTCCGGAACTGTTTCTCAGCAACTATTGCATGGAATTAAATGAAACGTGAAATAAATATGTATTATTATGCTGCGGTGATGCACGCGCATTTTTTTTCTGGATTGACTTTTTACATCCAGAGTTATGGCCCCTTAAATGATCGAAATTCTGGATTTTTCGTCGTCTCACTTTGTCCGGAACCGTTTCTCAGCAACTATTGAATGGAATTAAATGAAACTTGAAATAAATATGTATTATTATGCTATGGTGATGCACGCGCATTTTTTTTCCGGATTTACTTTTTACATCCAGAGTTATGGCCCCTTAAATGATTGTAATCCTGGATTTTTCGTCGTCTCACTTTTTTGTCGGGAACTGTTTCTCAGCAACTATTGCATGGAATTATATGAAACTTGAAATAAATATGTATTATTATGCTGTGGTGATACACGCACAAATTTTTTTCGGATTGACTATTTACACCCAGAGTTATGGCCCCTTAAATGATTAAAATTCTGGATTTTTCGTCGTCTCACTTTGTCTGGAACCGCTTCTCAGCAACTATTGCATGGAATAAAATGAAACTTGAAATAAATATGTATTATTATGCTGACGTGATGCACGCGCAATTTTTTTTTTGGATTTACCTGGATTGACTTTTTTATCCAGAGTTATTTCCCCTTAAATGATTGAAATTGAGGAATTTTGTCTATTCGGTGATTATATCGGGTTTTTTTAATATTCGCTAATTTTATTTTGGTATCCTTGAAACCACATAACAGGTAAATAAACCTCAACTTTGACAGACAAGTTAATCTCTACTGATAATTAGGTCAGTAGGTCAGGGTACAGCCTCTCATCCAGGGAGTAAATGTTCAGCGGGGCCCTTCCTCATTGTCTCTAGTTTGCTTCTTAGAACCATCCTCAATTTTGGCCAGATATATTTTCTTGCCATTCTACACGAAAAACCCATTCGGCGGGGGATATCAATTCAACGAATTTGCTTGTAAAATATTGCGACCACCCTAGCATTCACCCCAATGGTCAAGTTCATATCTCAAGAACTGTATATTTTTTTTTATCTCAACAGTCATTCATCACAGAGCACTCATATTTTTTGGTACTTAAGTACCTGGGAGAGTCTTCTGATGTTTGATGACAACAGACCCCATGTTTATTCCCCGGGATGGGGTCCGGGTCAAAATTTAGAACACTTATGTAATACTGTGTTAAAGATTTTGAAATGCTTATATCTCAACAATCACTCAACAGTCACTCATCACAAAGCATTCATATTTACAATTTGGATACTTGGGAGTGTCTTCTGAGATTCCAAAACAACACACCCCTGGGTTCATGCCTGGAGCGGATGGGGTGGGCCTAGGAGTCCAAATCTAGGACACCTTTGTAATTTATGTTTTTTGTCGCTCCTGCTATTAGCATGGTGCTATATAGGCGTCCGGTTTTCGATCCGTTCATCCGTTGGTTTGTCAAGGGGTCAACATTTGTGGGCACCTTAGCGTTCACCCTTATGGTCAAATTTATTTCTCAAGAACTATAAGAGCTTCATTAATGATACTTGGTACAAACTTGAATCTGGGGATGGCAACTTAAATGCAAGCATCCATATTTGACCTTGACCTACATTTCATGGTTCACTGACTTTGTAAAATATTGCGACCACCCTAGTGTTCACCCTAATGGTCTAGTTAATTTCTCAAGAACTCTAAGAGCTTCATTATTAATAATACTTGATACAAACTTGTATCTGGGGGTTTTAACTTTAATGCAAGCATCCATATATGATTTGACCCACATTTTGTGGTTCACTGACCTTGTAAAATATTGTGACCAACCTAGCGTTCTCCCAAATGGTCAAGTTAATTTCTCAAGAATTGTAAGAGCTTATTAATGATTCTTGGTGCAAACTTATATCTAGAGATGGATACTTAAATGCAAGCATCCATATTTGACCTTGACCTACATTTTATGGTTCACTGACTTTGTAAAATATCGCAACCACCCTAGCGTTCACCCTAATGGTTAAGTTCATTTCTTAAGAATTATTAGAGCTTCATTAATTTTGCTTAGTACAAGCTTGCATTTAAGGGTGGCAAGTTTTATGCAAGCATCTACGTTTGACCTTTGCCTAGATGTCATGTTTCGGTAAATTTGCACCCCCAAAGGCGCGACATAGCCTTCGGCGGAACTCTTGTTCTATATAATCTATACATTTTGTGGCTCCATCTTGAAACTGTATTATAAAAAACCATGATATAATGAGGTTGTGGTGAATGATTGGAGTCTAAGTGTTTCAAAACACAACCTTAGATATTTTATGAAGAGGTGATACTCTCCAATTGTTCTGATCCATATGATTGCTGATTGCTATATAAAACTGAAAACTAAATTGAAGACTTTTGTTTTTCAGAATTTCCTGAAGCCAGGAAATGTCACAGTTGTACAAGGTTTAGAGAAGGTAATGTCTTTTTAGGGAGCACATCTAGGCACTCCTTTCTTTGAGAACATTTTCGTATACCTTATCAACAGAGGTTGTCCCATGCCATGCAAATGTTTAGAGCAGATGGGCAATTTGTTGTTTAAAATTGTTTTTCAGGGAAAAGAAGGCTTCACATTTCATGTGAATGGACTATACAGAGGAACAGATAAGCTTTTGAATGGAATAGGGTAATACCCACTATATCCAACTTTAATTTGGTATCTGAAGAGATGACTGGATATCTCGTGTTTGGTTACCAACTTTATTGAAACTAATTGGGTATAATGTACATTTGCTGATTGTTTCAGCTTATACCATAAGACTTGACATATATATGACAACTATGTGCAGGCTATTTATTATACATGTGGGTAACTGAAAGTTCCTAATCTATAAGAATTATATGCAAGTATGTCAGTAACATTTGGGTATCTTTGATTTTCATTTGGGTTTTGTTACCCTTTAACTTATTTTTCAATTGGGTATTCTTTAAATTTAATTGGGTATTTACGCAAATACCCTGCTTATCTGTTCCTCTGACTATACAACCAGCCTCGTTAGCTTAGTCGGGTGCACATCTAACTGGTGAACAGGAGGACATGGGTTCGATACCTGCCAGGGTCGGCAACATTCTTTCGTTCAGATTGATCATGAAATCTTTTCTACGGTCATTCTCTCCCTTCCACTGATTCAAGAAGGGCAGTTGTCAGTTTCTGGTGAAAGAATGTGCACTGTACTGGTTAACCGCTTACGTATAAGCTTGCCCAGGACATGTGTGTATAGGTAAACTGACCGGCTCAAAAATGACCTAAAATAGTGTTGACTGGGCCGTTAAACTCCAAAACAAACAAACAAAAACTTTACAATAGATGATGTACATGTATTGTCAAGCCTAATTTTGTATAGTAACTTGAAAACACCATCTACAATATTGTGATAAGCAACTCTCTGGCTCATTCAGCAGACAACAAATTGATGATATTTTTCTTATATTTCCAAGAAAACAGGACTTGATATCTCCTGCATATTGTCTCCATAGGAGTCAACTTCAGCAAATTTGGTCATAGGCCAAGTTACGGAGACGGGACCACGGTTTAAAAACTCATCCGAAAGTTTGGAGAAGCCCGGGATCGATCCTGCGGCCCCTGGTTTACAAGGCGAGTAGCGTAACCACTACACCACAGAGGCTGCTAGGACACCGGTGAAGAAACTAGTACCGTATTTGGGCGTGTATTACCCGCATTTGCATACAACCCGCACCCCCTTTTTTAGCCAAAATCTGGGGAAAAACTGTTATTCTGTTGTATTACCCGCATGAAACATTTGCTGAAATTTTGGTGGGTGCGTAAGTGAGAAAAAGTAAGAATTTTGCCTGTTTTTGTAACACACAATGGAACGCGCGATCGTCTTCAAAAGGTATTTTACATTTAAATGTTGAAAAACTTTACCTGTTCACCCTTGTTATTTATTTATCAACCAAGCGGCCCTTTTCGGTGGACATCGGCAAATAGTGCTGTCCCAGATCAGACACCCCAGAAAGACGCCGCAGATGTCCGATTCAGATTTACACTGTTTGATGATTTATAACGGTTCAATTATGACACTGTTGTTAATCCCTGTCATATAATTGCCACACTGGGGTGCGTGTCAGTAAGGTGTGAAAATATGGTCAAGCTATGTCTCTAATTTGCGTTTATTCCCCAATCAATAATTTAATCCACAATCAATGTGAAAATGATTTAATTGCTCCTAAGGCGAGTTGCTAAATCTTACGGTAGATGTGTGTTAAATAAAAATGGACTATTCTACTATCTCCTGAATGGTTATGTTTTGGTGCCAAATAGCTTAGCGGGAAAAGTTGAACGCTATAATTTGTGTAAACACATCTGTATGCTGTTTTTGGCTATTGACAAGGAGCTTCTGGGGATAGTCCAGGATTTGTGCTAAGCGCTGTTTTCTTCCCACCTCTATCCACAACCCTTTAGCTATTGAGATTTTATTTTACCGTTTCCAAACATTTTTAATCATAATGAAAGAGATACACCTCATTAAAATAAAACAAAAGACATGTGTGGGGTTGCTGGGGTGCGATGACATCATTTACCGATCGCGTGCAGAAAAATTGTAGCGGTAGATTTGGATGCCGGAAAACTTTGATGTTTGCATTGAACTGGCTTGTTTATTTCATTTAAAATCAGAGTTTTAGGAATAATGAGCACAAAATTTGGCTTGCTATTAATGGATATTGTGTGTAGGTAAAATTTAGTCTACAATTAACGCTATTTATGTCGGGAATCGTAAAGGGATAGAGTATAACATTGAGATGCATCGTATTTTCAGCTGACAAAAGTAAAAAAAAAACGGTCCAAAAATAATTTGGGCGGATTACCGGCCCACTGAACTTGGGCCTGTAATTTGAGGGAAAAAAACTGGGGGTAATACACGCCCGAATACTGTATACCTATCTGACTCAAATTTGTTTCATGATCCAGCAAGGGGTCCGAAATGTGCAGACGGAATGGCAAACATGTTTGACCCTGATCAGACTGCTCCTTTGATCTGGGTTTGCACTGTTTGCTTAGGCCAATACACCACAACCTCTTTATAACACTATTAATGGGCTCCAAAGTAGAAACCGTGGTAGTTAAACAACCTTGTTATATCCAAACAAAAATGTGTAGATTATATAGAAAAATGACCATTTATGGTCATTTTTCTATATAATCTACACATTTTTGGGATCCATCTTGAAACTGTGTTATATCCAAACCGTGTTATAATGAACCCTGTTATAACAAGGTTGTGGTGAACTGAGGATCATTACGATAACTACAGTGACAGGCTGTGCATAGCCTTCGACAGAATTCTAATTAGACCAAATACAGATTGTTGGTACTCATAAAAACCACGTCGAGGAAGCTGTTCTGACAAGTACCTACAATCCGTTTTGAAGCATAAATAAGAATAATTTGTGATGCACTTAAGAAATGAAATTTATTTTTCTGCAGTTCATGTAAGTATGAACGCAGTGGGTCGCGTGCAAAGTAATGTAAACTTTGCTAGCGACCCACTGTCGTTCATACTTTCATGAAAAGCAGAAAAATTAAGTTTATTTTACATATTTATATTATTTTCCCCTCATCACTAGGCGAAAAAATTCTTGTAGGGCAAACTTTTAAAGCTGAAAAACATTTACACACTGTTTTTGTACAAAGAGCGGAGCAGCGTTGACATCATCAACGCCCGTGGAGAACAATGGTTTAGAATGACGTCACTTAACGTCACTGAAAATAATGTGATTCGATGCATTCATGGAAGTACGAACGCAATTGTTTTCTATAGGTTTACATTAGACTTTACACTGGAAATGTAAATATTTGCTAATGTAATGTGATGTTTGATAGATTACAACAGTAAACATAACATCACGAGAACACTCCTATATAATTTTGAACCCCACTTTATACAGTAACACTGGGGTTTGCGGGGGTAAATCTTAGTTTTGCTCTGAAATATAGATTGTGGTACTCATTAGAACCGCCTCGAAGAGGTGGTTCTAAAGAACACCCACAATCTATATTTTGAGCAGAAATAAGAAAAATAACACAATTTTTCAGCTTAAAATTTTCCCTTTTTCGGCAGTAAAGTTTACAATGTATTTGAATGGGCATGTTTTCGTAATGAAGAATAAAGGCATTAGAATTTGGGTAACTGTAATCAAAATAGTTATTTGGGGAGGTGTTTTCAGTTTTATGGTCACAAGTTCCATTTTACATCTCTGCTAATGCTAAAATGGTTCATTGAGTTTTCTCATCTGGCGAGTATGTTTGAAGAGTTATTTCTTTCCATTCAGATATGTATTTATGTGGTGGACTTACTGGTGGCTCCCTGGAGGAGAGCAGAATACATCCTGATGTCTGGAAGTTCCACCTTCCCTCGTATCAGTGGACCAGACTAAGGACCAATCTACAGATACCAGTCTACTTTCATACTGCTGATGTTACCACAGTAAGTAACAGCCAATTTACTTTCATACTGCTGTTACCACAGTAAGTAAAGAAGCCTCCATGGTGTAGTGGTTACGCTACTCGCCTTGTAAACCAGGGGTTGCAGGATCGATTTGGGCTTCTCCAGACTTTCGGATGAGTCTTTAAACCGAGGTCCCATCTCCGTATGACCTTAGCTGTTGGTGGGACATAAAACTCGAACACTCACTCACCACAGTAAGTAACAGCCAGTTTACCATCATTTGACTGTCACCACTGTAAATTGCAGCCAGTTTCCTTTCAAACTGCTGCTTTTATGTCCGTTATCAACAGCCGCTCTACTTTCATATGACTATTACCACAGTAAGTTGCAAATAGTCTAATTTCATGCTGCTGATGATACCATCATATTAAAGTTGCAACCAGTCTCCTTTTAAACTGCTGGTTTACCTCAGTAAGAGTCAGTCTGCTTAACATAGCTGTTACAACAGTATGCTGCAACCAATCTCCTTTTAAACTACTGCTGTTACCTCAGTAAGAAACAGCCAGTCTTCTTCCATATGACAGTTACCACAGTAAGATGCAGCCAGTCTAATTTCATGCTGCTGTTGTTTCCACAGTAAGTTGCAATCAGTGTATTTTTGTTCAGCTGAAGTTACCACAGTAAGTTGCAACCAGTCTACTTTAATGTTTCTGATTTGCCACAGTAAATTGCAGCCACTCTATTTTCATACTGCTGATGTTACTTACCACACTAAGTTGGAATCAGTCTACTTACTTTCATACTGCTGATGTTACTTACCCAGGGGCTGACAAATCCATTGCCTGGCCGCCCGGGACAAGTCCGAAATCGCGCCGGGCAGGTGCACTTTGACCTTTCGATGCCCGGTCGGGCAAGTGCAAAAAAATCGTCTACAACTGTCAGTCCTTAATACGGTAAACCTAGACTCGTAAGAAAATCACAATAATATCCGCTTTGTCGGCAATTCATAGACAAAACCATCTATGTTTTTATAACGGTTCAATTATGACACTATTGTTAATCCCTGTCATAAGGTGCGTGTCTTTCATTTCTGGTGTAGTGTGTACCACCAGCGCTATCGATAAGCGCGACAAGGTGTGAAAATAAGATTAAGGTATGTGTCTAATTTGCGTTTATCCCTGCCATAAAATTTAATCCACAATCAATGTGAAAATGATTTAATAGCTCCTAAGACGATTTGCTACATTTTACGGTAGTAAAAATGGACTATTCTACTATCTCGTGAATGGTTATGTTTTGGCGCAAAATAGCAGATGCTGGCGGGAAAGGTCGAATTTTTAAATGTTGGTAACCGCGGATTGGTCGCGCCTCTATCCTAAAAACCGTTAAGCTAGCGAGAAAATATTTTTTTACCGGTTCCAAACTTTTTTTAATGAAAGAGATACGCCCCATTAAAATAAAACAATGACGTTAAACACATGTAGGGTTGCTGGGGTCGGATGACGTCAGTTACCGACCGTGTGCAGAAAAATGGGAGTGGTGGTTTATGAACGACGATTTGGATGGCGAAAATGATGATCGCATTGAACTTGCTTGTAGGGCTGGTGTGAAAGTTTGGGTTAGTTTTGGATCGAGGGGGTCCTCATCTTGTGGTTCAAGCTAAATAAATTGCATTCTTTAAATCTTTTATCTCACTGCCCTGACACTTCTGATCTTTTGAGTAGATCTATATCGGCTGCAGCTCTTGTTCATCATGCGTGTCAAGCTAAATGAGTTTATATAACTATCTTAAATTGCTAATCGGTAAAGGTATTATGTCAATTAACTTGAAAAAGTACCGTTATTGATTGTGACAACAACAGTATTTTCTACCGCATTACCGCATTACCGCACACAGGGAAATAAATAGAAGTGGATTCATTGATCAGGAATCGATACAATTAACCCTGAGCTCCCATCAGAGAGACACCAAAGAGAAAGAAACACCAACATGAAATAACTAGATCCTAATGGAAAGTTGTTGTGCTTGAAACCTGACAGAAACCTTGGATTATATTTATCAATGTCGGTCCTCATCATCGTCACCATTGTTGCCCCCCCCCCCCCCAACTCCACTTTGAGTTCCAAAATCCTGGGCAAGCAGGATTTTGAGCTGGGCAAGTGCAAAAATATTTTACTTGCCCAGTGGGCAAGTGGAAAATTTTTGGATTTGTCAGGCCCTGCTTACCACACTAAGTTGCAACCAGCTTACTTCGGTACTGCTGATGTTACTATAGTAAGTTGCAACCAGTCTACTTTCATGTTTCTGATTTTGCCACAGCAAGCTACAACCATTCTTAGAATGGTTGTAGCTTTCTGTGGCAAAATCAGAAACATGAAAATTTCTCACTTTCATACTGCTGATATTCCTACAATAACAGACTTTCCCAAACTCACCAGCAGTAGAAGTAAGTGGATGATCTGTAAATAAATTGGGAAGAATTGTATTGAATTGAACAATTATATTGATTGGTGAACCATTTTAACCTTTGACATCCTGTTTCCTCTCTGACAATAACACCTCTCATTTTGAAACTGTCATGAATTACTACTACATTTAGCTATTAGGCTAGGACAAGTGAGAATTTTGATTCCCTATCACTTTCATCTTTTAAGCATATTGGATACACCTGGCAGATTTTTCAAATGGAGACAACTTTCAGGACTTCCTGTTCGCTTCTCTATAATCTCTGTCCCGTGGAAAAAGGTGTCTATTCTTAAAGGAAAGAATTTGATCCTCATGAGCAAATTCTTTCCTTTAGAGTGACCCCTGCTGACATGGGAGACAAAAAATATTTTTGCAGGAGTTGCCTCCCCTGAAGGTGTATCCATTCTCCTTAAGAACAAGGGATATAGATACATCTGGCATATTATCTGTCATTTTAAATTATATAAATTGTAGAACTTCCAAATTGTTTTTTAAATAAACTGAGCGCATCTGAAAATGGAGTCTGCTCATAAAGGTAAAAATTAGGTTTTTATGCCGGTATAGCACCCTTGTTTAGTGAAGTTTTATTAAATGTTTTCCACATTCAGTTTCTCAATTCTACTGATTCAAGAAGGGCAGTTGTCAGTTGCTGGCGAGAGAATGTGCACTGTACTGGTTAGCTCACCTGAGCTAAGCTCGAGAATGTGCACTGTACTGGTTAGCTCACCTAAGCAAAGCTCCAGCTCAGCTTATACTGATGCTTGTTCTCCGTCATCCTTTTGTCATACATTGTCATTTGCTTTTCACGTTTTCAACATCTCCAAAACCACAATTCGAATTGAGCTGATACTTGGTTGGAGCATTTGGGTAACATGGAGATTTAGAATTGCTTAGTTTTGCATTCCAGTATCCAACATGGCTGCCAGGGTGGCCATCTTGAAATTCTTTAAATGACATTGCCTCTCAAAACAAGTCGGATTGAGCTGAAACATGACGAGAGGCATCAGGGCAACTTGGAGATTCAGAATTGTTAAAACCGTTCCATGGTTGCCATCTTGACAGTCTTTAAAGGGTATCTCCTCCTGAACCCAAAGCCAGAATAAGACATCGTCGGGGTGGCATGGTGATTCAGAATTGCTAAAATTCTTCTCTTCTGACATACAAGATGGCCCCCATCGAGGCCATGTTGAAATTCTTCGAACAACATCTCCCGAACCAAAAACCAGAATCAACTGAAAGTTGAAAGTTGATGGTAGATATCGGGTTGACAATTGCTCTTATCATCCCATTCCAATATCCAATGTGGTTCTCATGATGGCCATCTTGAAATTCTCCAAATGATATCCTCCCCATGAACTGAAACTTGATGGGATTCATCAGGACAGCATGGAGATTCAGAATTGATAAAATCATTGGGTTCCGACATTCAAGATGGCTGCTATGGTGGCCATCTTGAAATACTTTAAACCACATCTCCACCCAAACCAAAAATCTGATTGAGTTGAAACTTGATGGGAGGCAAGAGGGTAACAGAGATTCAGAAATGCTAAAAAGTTTCCGTTCCGATATCCAGCATGGCTGCCATGGTGGCCATCTTGAAATTCATCAAATGACATCTCCCAAACATAAAGTCCAATCGAGCTGAAACTTGATGGGGGCCACCTGGGTGACCTCCAGATTCAGATTTGCTAAAATGGTTCCACCTTGAAATCCTTCAGAGAACATTCTAAACCCTCCTTTCAGCACCAACAGCATTTCCTCCTGAATTTGCTCAGAAACCTTATCAAAGGCATCAAGGCTTTATGCATATTCACCATGGCACAATGTATTATGTTAGCTTCATCCAGGTGAGCAATTTCTGGCTTACTTGAGCCTCTTGTTACTGCCAGTTATTTCCATTTGCAATAACTGGATTTATTTTGGAGCTGACTGATAAAATTTATACTTTTAGAAAAGATCTGAGCTTTATTTTGTGTTTGTTTCTATAAATTTGTAAACACTTCCGGGTTTAAGCATCCGAACAATAATGATCAACTGATAGTAGTCAGAGCAGCCAAATGCTTGATTTAGGTGATTCCTTTTATTAAGCGTCTAGCGATCCGGAACAAAGCGTCTAACGATCCGGATTTGGATGCTTTCAATTTCATCCGGGCTTCTAGACAGTTTTCAAGGACGCATATTGTGGAAAATCGATTTCAATGACCCAAAAAGTGTAACTGGGATGTTCAGCTCTAAACTAGACTTACAAAATCACTTGATGTTAAGGGGAATTGATACACCTTCAGGGGAGGCAACTCCTTCAAAAGTAGATTTGTCTCCCATGTCAATAGGGGTCAACTCTTAAAGGAATAAATTTGCTCTTGAGAAGCAAATTCTTTCCTTGAAGAGTAGACCCCTTTTCCCATGGGAGAGAGTTTATAGAAAAGCAAACAGCAGGAAGTCCAGAAAGTTGTCTCCTTTCAAAAAACGGTGGAGAAATCTGCCATGTTTATCCATTTCCCTTAAACCATTTATCACCAGAAACCCCAAAACGGGTACCCTGGCAAACAGTGCAGGCCCAGATGCGGCATCTGATCAAGGCCTCCACTGTTTGCTTGAGGTTCAGCCATTTTCCAAATCAATTTTGAAGAAAACACAACCGGACACCCCTATATTCTAAAATGGACTCCAGCTATATATAAAGGGGGAAGGTTCCATTTGGTACAAAAAGGGTTAAAACATGCTTATTTTACTTTTCAGGAGGGCTGTTTATTTATATTTGGAGGAGTTACTCGTATTGATGACCAAAGAACCAGTGAGCTACAGAAACTGTGGTTATGTGTTCCGTCCCTTGTGACCCTGTCTTGGTGTGCAATAACAGACTCTGTGGGAACTGAATCTTTAGTTCGTAACAGGCTGACTGTGATACAGTTGGGAATTCCACCTTATTTACTGGATTTGTTATCATGAAATTATATGTCAAGTGTTTTTATAACGTGTTTGTTTTTTCTTTATCGAAGTGATATTTGGATGGGCTTTAGTGGCCTATTGAGTAAGAGTGCCAACTCTTAATCATTAGATATTTCACTGCTGTGGTTCGAGTCTTGCTCAGGTCACATGAGAGATGCCAGTTTCTTGCACACCAGACAAGGAAATCCGTGATTTTACCCTGGGATAGAAATTTATGTTCTGACCCTGGTGTTCCGACCCCAAATCGAATATAATCACGTGTTTGATAAATGCACTGGTTGATTACAACCTCATGTGCAGTGTCGTCATGCGTGACGTCACTAAACATTCCTGTTGTGTCATCACAAAATGGCGGACTTCGGTAACCGAAGCGACAACAGCATTAAAAATTCGCAGTAGAAATGGAAGGTATGCAAGAAAAAGAATCCAATATGGGTGTGAGGGGTGGATAGAAAAATCCGTCCCGAGGGACACTGTCCGGCATCACTCGGCAAGCCTCGTGATGCCGGACAGTGTCCCTCGGGACGGATTTTTCCATCCACCCCTCACACCCATATAAGATTCTTATATTCTTCAGCATAAGGTCAGGTAGTTTTCTATGGGTACTCCGGTTTTCACCCACCTCTGAGTAAGATCGTCTTGCAGTAAGTGAAATAATCTTGAAAGGACTGTAAATCCAAAAACAAATTCTTTCCTTTAAGAGTTGACCCTTTTCTTGAAGGGACTTGATGTACAGGACAACAAATCGGAAGTTGCAAAAGTTGTCTCCCTTATATTGGGGCTTGAAGAAATATATGGGCTGCATGATGCTTCCACGCAGAGCTGAATCCGGCCTGCACACTACGAGGGTAGGCTGAAAAGTTCTGAGCCTGACCAAGAAGTAAGCATCGAACAGCCATGAAATTTTGTATTCATTAAATCCAAACCTTTATTACTTGATTTGACTCAAATGAGTTCAAGTTTACCTGCAATAACATAGAAATTCTAGACTTTGAAAATTGATACTAGTACGTTTTTGAGAAAATGGACAAAATCTGGCATCGTGGTGTCATCAAGTACCTCAATAAAAAGGGGTTAGCTCCTAAGGACATTCATGCCGATATGGTTGCTACATTAGGGGATGATGCTCCTTCGTATGCAACCATGAAAAGGTGGGCAGCAAATTTTAAGATGGGCAATGACAGCCTTGAAGATAATGACCGGTGTGGACGACCCACAACGGCAACAACTGAGGAAACCATCAGCCAAGTGCACAGGGCCGTGATGGATGACAGGTGTTTAACTGTGAATCAGTTAGCTAACACTGTTGGCATCTCCCGTGAACGAGTAGAGAACATTCTACACATTGAATTGGGAATGTCGAAGTTTTCCGCCAGATGGGTGCCACGGCTTTTGACGCATGACCAGACTGAACATGTCACAAGCCAACTTGGCTATTTTTGAAGCAGACCAAGATGGTTTTCTTGACCGTTTTGTCACTCAAGATGAGTGTTGGGTTCATCACTTTGAGCCAAAGACAATCCATGCATCAGGTCTTGCAACAAAAACATTTTGCTAAAAAAATGGGAGTAGCTTTTGCACTGCAAGTGTACTCCATTTTTCCAGCATAATGCATGGTATTTCATTTTGCCAGAATGCTTCATGTATATTGGACTCTGAATATATGCATAGGTTTCTGAAAAAAAAAAAAATATCAGGTCAAAAACAAACAACAAATCTTTTTTAATTGACAAGGATTCCATTTTTATTTACAAAGAATATAAGTATCTTTCATGAGTATGGATTTATGCTATATGTGTTTCAAACTCTTGGGATGCCCTGGCAAATCTCATCCAATCAGCCAGGGCTCCAAATCCGTGTGGGCATCCCATTACGATAACACACCTGTGCAACATAGTGCTTTTTTCACATCTCCAAAATGGCTACTTTTCTGATACAATTCTGTGATATTTTCATATTTATACTGCAAATACAGGTTGTGGGTGCTGGTTAGAACTGCCTCGAGGCATTTTCGCTCAGTGATGAGGGGCAAAGGATGTAAATATAAACAAGAGGCCCATGGGCCACTATGCTCACCAGAGCTCAGGTGGGCACTGCCCAATTGCAGCCATGTATTTTAACATGATATCATTTTAATCTGCCAAGAGAACCCCCATATCCAAATGAGCACCCATGTTGATTCAGTATATGAAACATTAGGCCTTTTATGAAGTAGAGGGGTGGGGCATGGACCCAATGGAGCCCTGGTTGGTTATCACTAAATGTGTCTTATCACACTAGGATGGTTTAGCAGTGGGGATCTGTATGGCTGGATATATAAGGCCTCTTAAACAGTGGAGGGGTTGGAGCATGCCCTGTCGATCCCAGGAAAGCCCAAGATTGTTGTCCCTAAATGTGTCTTATCATAAAGACCAAGTATATATATGGTTTAGGGGTGGGAATCTGAACAGTTTCCGAGATATGAGGCTCTTTTATGAAGTGGAAAGGCCCCTGCGGACACCCCTACAGTAGGTGTGCTAATAATAAGGAACAAGAACATATATGATTATGGGATGGGGATTTGAATGGTTTCTGAAATATATGGCCTTTTATAAAGTGGAAGTGAGGGGCACATTGCTTTAGCAAAAAGAGACCCCCAAGTTGGTGTGACTGAACGAGTATTATCATAAGGAACAAGAATATATATTATGGTTTAGGGGTGGGGAGCTGAACGATTTCTGAGATATATGGCTTTTAATGAAGTCAACCGGTGGGGCATGGCCCAGGCATACCCCAGGGACTCACAAGCTGGTGTCACTGAATGCGTCTTATCATAAGGAAGATGAATATATATGGTTTAGGGGTGGGGCTCTGACCAGTTTCTGAGATATAAGGCCTTTTCTGAGGTGCAGGGGTGGGGCAAGGCCCTGGGAGACCCCCAGGTTGGTGCCACTGAATGTGTCTTATCATAAGGAACAAGCATATATATGGTTTAGGGGTTTCCAAGATATTGTGATATTATGATTTGGAGGGGCTGGGACATGGCCCCAGAACATCCCTGGGGACCCCAAGGTTGGTGTCACTGAATGCATTTTATCATAATGAACGAGAATATATATGGTTTAGGGGTGGGGATCTGTAAGGTTACTGGGATATTGGGCCTTTTATGAAGTGGAGGGGGTGGGGCATGGCCCCGGCACATCCCGGGGGACCCCCAGGTTGGTGTCACTGAGTCCATCTTATCATAAGGAACAAGAATATATATGGTTTAGGGGTGGGGATCTCAATGGTTTCCGAGATAAATGGCATTTTATGAAGTGGAGGGGGTGGGGCATGTCTCCGGCACATCCCGGGGGACCCCCAGGTTGGTGTCACTTCATGCATCTTAGCATAAGGAACAAGAATATAATATAGTTTAGGGGTGGGGATCTGAATGGTTTCTGAGATAAATGGCATTTTATGAAATAGAGGGGGCAGGGCATGTCCCCGGCACAACCTAGGGGACCCCCAGGTTGACATAAAAGCATATGGCTGAGAGAAGTTTACTCAAGGAACATGTTTATGTAAGTTTTGTCAAAATATCTGCAATGACTTGGCAGTAAATGCCATTTTTCAGTTTTCCCCATTATAAGTCAATGGAAACTCTAAGTTGCCATAGCAACAAAGCTAAAAGGCCAAATTTCATAAAAAACACAAAACCTGTACAGCAAATATGGTGAATATTTTCATATAGTCTCAGCCTCCTAGAGCATACGGTTTCTGAGGAGATGATTTTTTAAGTATTTTTGTCTATTTTTTTATTTTGGTTTCCATGGCAACCAACAACCAGAGGACCAGTGGTCCTGTAAACGCTCACCTGACACCTGGTCCTGGTGTACATTTTAATGTTTTTATATATGTATATAGCCTCAGAGCAGGGGTACACAACTTGTGGGGACAAAATTTTGATGTCTAACAATGTGATAAAACTTTCCACCTATTCCTACCTTTCTGACAGTTCGAAGGCCATGCTTTCATTATGGTTTATTCCATTTGTCATATTTTTTTCAACCTGAGCTACCTATTTTTGTGTCGTAGTCTTCAATGGTTTCCTAAATATTCATTATTTTCACTTTTTCCCATGCAAAAGCCCAAGTCTGCAAATTTGACACAGCCATAAAATAGGTCAAGGCCATCCCAGGGTCAACATTTTTACAAACTAGAACTGTCAGAGGATCTGACTATAGCCCCGCTATAGCCCTGTCAGAGGAGAAAGACTCATGAATTAAAGGTAAAGACTTGTGAGAGGGTTAAATCCCTAACAAGGTACCTACACCTTGTCTAAGTTAAAAAATAAGTTTTGGATAATGAAAAAAGCATATGCACATCTTCAGACCTATATGAAAACACCTGTTAAGTTTCAAAAGGATTGACCTAGAACTGTAAGAGGAGTTGCGGTAACAAGGTAGCTACTCCCTATACATTTTAACATTAGTAGATCTCAAAAATTGTCTAAGTTAAAAAAGGTGAAATAAGTGAAAAAAATTATTTAAGGATAATGAAAAAAGAATATGCACATCTTCAGACCTATATGAAAACACCTATATAGTTTCAAAAGGATTGACCTAGAACTGTAAGAGGAGTTGTGGTAACAAGGTAGCTACTGCCTATACATTTTAACATTAGTAGATCTCAAAAATTGTCTAAGTTAAAAAAGGTAAAATAAGTGAAAAAAATTATTTAAGGATAATGCAAAAAGAATATGCACATCTTCAGACCTATATGAAAACACCTGTAAAGTTTCAAAAGGATTGACCTAAAACTGTAAGAGGAGTTGCGGTAACAAGGTAGCTACTCCCTATACATTTTAACATTAGTAGATCTCAAAAATTGTCTAAGTTAAAAAAGGTGAAATAAGTGAAAAAAATTATTTAAGGATAATGAAAAAAGAATATGCACATCTTCAGACCTATATGAAAACACCTGTAAAGTTTCAAAAGGATTGACCTAGAACTGTAAGAGGAGTTGCGGTAACAAGGTAGCTACTCCCTATACAGTTTAACATTAGTAGATCTCAAAAATTGTCTAAGTTAAAAAAGGTGAAATAAGTGAAAAAAATTATTTAAGGATAATGCAAAAAGAATATGCACATCTTCAGACCTATATGAAAAAACCTGTAAAGTTTCAAAAGGATTGACCTAAAACTGTAAGAGGAGTTGCGGTAACAAGTAAGCTACTCCCTATACAGTTTAACATTAGTAGATCTCAAAAATTGTCTAAGTTAAAAAAGGTGAAATAAGTGAAAAAAATTATTTAAGGATAATGCAAAAAGAATATGCACATCTTCAGACCTATATGAAAACACCTGTAAAGTTTCAAAAGGATTGACCTAAAACTGTAAGAGGAGTTGCGGTAACAAGGTAGCTACTCCCTATACATTTTAACATTAGTAGATCTCAAAAATTGTCTAAGTTAAAAAAGGTGAAATAAGTGAAAAAAATTATTTAAGGATAATGAAAAAAGAATATGCACATCTTCAGACCTATATGAAAACACCTGTAAAGTTTCAAAAGGATAGACCTAGAACTGTAAGAGGAGTTGCGGTAACAAGGTAGCTACTCCCTATACAGTTTAACATTAGTAGATCTCAAAAATTGTCTAAGTTTAAAAAGGTGAAATAAGTGAAAAAAATTATTTAAGGATAATGAAAAAAGAATATGCACATCTTCAGACCTATATGAAAACACCTGTAAAGTTTCAAAAGGATTGACCTAGAACTGTAAGAGGAGTTGCGGTAACAAGGTACCCACTATCAAATATTACAGACGGAATTCCGGACAAGATTACAGACAGACAGACGGAATTCCGGACAAGCCAAATCCAATATAGCCCCCACTTTTTCAAAGCGGGGCTATAACTATGATGGGCTCAAGTACCAGATGCTACAAGCCAACTTTCAAGGTCATTGGCTTCATGGTTCTGGAGAAGAAGATTTTTGAAGGCTTTTTACCATATATGGGCATGGCTGCCATCTTGGTCATGTGACCCAGACCCCACGAACAAACTTTCATTCCCCCATCCTACTGAAGCTCCACATGAAATTTGGCTTTGATTGGCCTCCCTGTTTTGGAGGAGAAGATCTTTGAAAATGCTGGACGGACGGACAACGGATGGACGGACGACAGACCATGGCTATACTATAAGCTCACCTATGAGCCTAAAGGCTCAGGTGAGCTAAAAATCAATTATTTTAACTTTTTCCCAAGCAAAATCCTAAGTCCGCAAATTTGACATTGCTGTAAAATAGGTAAAGGTCAACCCAGGGTCACCATTTGAACAAATTATGATAGGCCCGTGTACCAGATGCTTCCTGCCAAGTTTCAAGGTCATTTGCCTTACGGTTCTGGAGAAGAAGAATTTCTAAGTGTTTTTACCATATATGGGCATGGCCACCATCTTGGTCATGTGACCTGGACCATATGAGCAAATTTTCATTTGTTCATCATATAAAGGATCCATATCAAATTTCACTTGAATTGGGCCAGCGGTTTCTGAGAAAAAAACTGTTTGAAATATGGAACCTGGTTAATCTTGGTCCCAGGTCACTGAATGATGACTTTTCTTACCCATGAATCTTCATGTATTCATTTACTTTACCTGATCTACCAATTTGGTGACATTGTCTTCAATGGTTTCCTAAAAATCCATTATTTTCACTTTTTCTTGACAAATTTGACACTGCCATAAAATAGGTCAAGGTCAACCCAGGGTCAGCATTTGTAAAACTATGACGAGCCCGAGTACCATATGATATATGCCAAGTTTCAAAGCCATTGGCCTTACTGTTCTGGAGAAGAAAATTTTTGAAGGCTTTTTACCATATATGGGCGTGGCGGCCATCTTGGTCATGTGATCTAGACCGTACTGGCAACTTTTCATTTGTTCAACTCACAAAAGCTCCATATTGAATTTCACTTAAATTGGCTCAGTAGTTTCTGAGAAAAAATGTTTTTTTTTTGAAATATGAAATTGGAGTGACCTTGGTCTAAGGTCAATGAATGACCTTGACCTTTCTTACCCATAGATCTTCATGTATTCAGTTACTTTACCTAATCTACAAATTTTGGTGACCTTGTCTTCAATGGTTTCCCTAAATATCCATTATTTTTTTCTTTTTTACTATGCAAAAGCCTAAGTCAGCAAATTTGACATTACTGTAAAATAGGTCAAGATCAACCCAGGGTCACCATTTGAACAAATTATGATAGGCCCGAGTACCATATGCTACATGCCAAGTTTCAAGGCCATTGGCCTTACGGTTCTTGAGAAGAAGAATTTCGAAGTTTCTTTACAATATATGGGCGTGGTGGCCATCTTGGTCATGTGATCTAGACCATGTTGGCAGCTTCTCATTTGTTCAACTCCCAAAGGCTCCATATTGAATTTCACTTCAATTGGCTCAGTAGTTTCTGAGAAAAAATGTTTGAAATATGGAACCTGCGTGACCTTGCTCTAAGGTCAATTAATGACCTTGACTTTTCTTACACATAGATCTTCATGTATTCAGCTACTTTACCTTATCTACTAATTTTGGTGACACTGTCTTCAATGGTTTCCTAAAAATCCATTATTTTCACTTTTTCCCATGCAAAAGCCTAAGTCGGCAAATTTGACATTGCTGTAAAATAGGTCAAAGTCAACTCGGGGTCACCATTTGTATAAACTATAATGGGCCTGAGTACCATATGCTACATGCCAAGTTTCAAGGCCAGTGGCCTTACGGTTCTGGAGAAGAAGAATTTTTAAGGCTTTTTACCATATATATAGGCGTGACGGCCATCTTGGTCATGTGATCTAGACCCTATTGGCATTTTTTCATTTGTTCAACTCACAAAGGCTCCATATTAAATTTTACTTAAATTGGCTCAGCAGTTTTGGAGAAAAAAATGTTTGAAATATGGATCCTGAATGACCTTGGTCTAAGGCCAATGAATGACCTTGACCTTTCTGACCCATAGATCTTCATGTATTCAGTTACTTTACCTGATCTACAAATTTTGGTGACACTGTCTTCAATGGTTTTCCTATAAATCCATTATTTTCACTTTGCCCCATGCAAAAGCCTACTTCGGCAAATTTGACATTGCTGTAAAATAGGTCAAGGTCAACCCGGGGTCATCATTTGTACAAACCATGATGGGCCCGAGTAATCAAAATTTCCAGAACATGGTCGTGTAACATATCAAAGCGAAGGTCATGATGAGTAGAAAACATTACAACCAAAGTTAGACCCCTGGGGTCAATTTGGAGGTCACCAGAGGTCAAAAACTGATTTTGACCCCTTTACTCCCATACATAACTCCTCCTAGACCCTTATAAATAGAAACTTGCAACTTTGGGAACTGATACACCTTTGGTCTGGGGAGTGCATGACACTTTCAGGATTTTGATCCTACCCCTGGGAGTGGGGCCAGGGGTGGGGCACCTCGGGGGTAAAAAATCAAAGTTTTCAGAACATGGTCGTGTAGCATATTTAATCGAACGGCATGATGAGTAGAATACATTACAATCAAAATTTTACCCCTTGGGCTAAAAACCCCTAGGGGTTGGCCCAGGGGGTGGGGCCCGCGGGGAAGCGTGGGGATATACGATGGCTTGCCATTGACTGCGCGATTCTAGTTTCATTATGTTTTACAAGTCATCTTCATTCATCTTATAAAGAGGGTTTCCAAAGTTTGTATTGCCTGTTGATCTACTGTTGATACTGGCAGTGTCTGGATCACTGAAACTTAGTCGGGCTTGTGATATCCTGTCAGCCTCCTGAAACAGAAAATATACATGTACTATTAACCTTCACCATGCTGATCCCAGATGTATGTATATTCTTTTTTGAAAACAGTATAGATCCAGATCAGCTGGCTTCTCAGAAGCCAGCTGATCTGGATCTCTACTGTTTACCATTCTCTACTGTTTTCCATTGAAACCAGTTTTCCATTGAAATCTGTATAATAATATCAATTTTCCATTAAAATCAGTATAATAAAATCAATTTTCCATTGAAATCAGTATAATAAAATCAATTTTCCATTGAAATCAGTATAATAAAATCAATTTTCCATTGAAATCAGTATAAATCAACTGGCTTCTAAGAAGCCAACCAGCTGATCAAGAGCTATACCGTTTTCCATTCAGTTTCTGAATCTGTGGAAATAACTGAAATCATGCAATACAAATGGTTGAAAATCAGGGAGGAGTGTAGCATATCTTGCTGTTCATAGAACAAAAAGAAAAGGTAACCCTGACAGGAAAAATCATGAAGAATGAACACAGCCATCTCAAAAATGCGTAAGAAACGATTTTGTAGCATGAAGACACTCACAAAAACATTAGCTCCAGCAACACAAAGCCGATTAATAAATAAACAAGAATTCTGCTGAAGGCAATGTTGTGCCTGTTTGGACCCAAAGTCACAGTCAAACATAGATACTTACATAAAAGTTGTCATTCCTAGAAGCAACCTTGTATCAAGTATAATTAATGAAGCTTATATTAGCTCTTCTGAGCCAGAGCTCATTGGTGAGCTTATAGTATGGTGAGGGTCTGTCTGCCTGCTGTATCTCAATATTTTCAAACATCTCCTCTGAAACCACTGGGCTGATTGAAGTCAACTGTCATGTGGAGCATCTATAGGATGGGTGAACAAAAGTTTGTCTTGGGGGTCCAAGTCACATGACCAATATGGCCACCATGCCCATATAAGGTAAAAACCCTTCAAAATCTTTTTCTCTGGAACTAGCAGGCCCATTGTCATGAAACTTGGTATGCAGCATTGGGGACTTGAGCCAATCATATTTTGTTCAAATGATGACCCCAATGACCTTGACCTTTTTACACCAAGGTCAAATTTGGTTACATTGGTAAAAATGTTAAAACCATATATATTTCAGACACTAATGCAACCTGTGATCTGAAAACTGTTAGATGCAGTGAGCAAAACTAGAGCAAGCGACCAGTGGGTCATGTATAACCCCGGTCAGTGCCACCCTCTGATATACATGTATCTTTCGAGCTTGTATGTAATATGAATGAAGAAATCAAGAAGCTATAAGAATCTATAAATGTGCTTGTAAAAGCTAAACCAAACATAAAATTTCTAAATAGACCAAGGGCATCAAAGTTACTGAAGGGGTGGGGGCATCAATGTTACTGAAGCAGCAGGGTGGGGTATGCATCAATAAAATCTTTGGACTGGTATGCAACATCGATGCAAGTATCAACTGAATTTGTCTTAAGAACATACTATACAGGCATCTATAAACATTGTCATAAACTTCAACCAAATGTAAAATTTCTAAGTCTGTGACCTTGAGTTACCGTGGGTGACGAAATCTTTTGACTGCTATGCAACATTGATGCAAGTATCAACTGAATTTGTCTCAGAGTTTAGAACATACAGGTCTATAACTTTGTCATACACAAATGTAAAATTTCTAAGTCTGTACCTTAACCTCAAGGTCTCTGTGGGGGTGGGACATGTATCAATGAAATCTTTAGACCAGTATGTAATTTCAGTGTAAGTATCAACTAAATCTATCGTATGATCTCTTATAAACTTTTACGCAAAACTTTAACCAAAATGTAGACAGACAGACGGATGTAAAGATGGACACACAGATGGATGGAACAAACTTTTTGCAAACAGTGTAGGCCCTAGGCCCTGATCAGACGCCGCGGCATCTGAACTGGGCCTGCACTGTTTGCCAGGGTACCCATTTTGGGGTTTACGGTACAAAATGGGTTAATAGAAGTGAAGGCAATGATCAGGAATCGATACAATTAACCCACAGCTCCCAACAGAGACACCAAAGGGAAAGAAACACAAACATGAAATAACAAGACCCTAATGGAAACATCAAAAGCGGAAAGCCAAAAGGACAGTTACTTTCCCACAAAATGGCCAATCTGCTATCCGAAACAATAAATATAAGCGATACACACACTCAAAGACAAACCATAACAAAAATAAACTGCGATATAAGAACCGCCTGGGAAGGTCAGTGAAACTAATTCCCCTCCGATGGAACAGTCAGGGAAACTAATTCCACTGGCTGCTTAAATCGATTTTACGCTGTCGCAATCCTCACCCTTACTTCTGTCACAATTTAGACAAACAACCCTTACCCTGCGAATTTGAATGAAGAAAATACATCAAGTAATCTGATTGGAGCAAATTCTTTCCTTTAAGAGTAGACTCCTTTTTCAGTGGGACAGGGCTTAAAGAAAAGTAAACAGGAAGTCCTGAAAGATGTCTCCCTTTGAAAAATTGCATAAAAATGAGCCAGGTGTTCCCATTCCCATTAAGTACTTACATTTTGTTGGTTTGGAACCCATTTATGGAAGAGTTGCCAGTATCCCAGTCTTGTCTTCCTATATATCACAACAACAATAACAACAATGGCTGCCAAAATAATAACACCCACTACTGGTATCACTATGGCAATGATGGGCGGAGCTGACTCTGGACTCTTGCTTCTCATTGGTGGTTTTGTTAGAGGAGTTGATATTAGATTTATCACCCCATTGGTGCAAATGATGTTAGCTTTCACCACCTTTTTGTTGTCAACGAAGAACTGAAATTCAAATGGAAGTAGCATTACGAAAACACGCCTATAGAAATACATTGTAACCTTTATCGCCGAAAAAACGAAAATTTTAAGATGAGAAATTGTGATATTTTTCTTATTTCTGCTCTAAAATATAGGTTGTGGGTACTCGTTAGAACTGCCTCGAAGATTTACCCCTGCAAACCCCAGTTTTACTATGTAAAAGTGGAGTTCAAGGGGGTCAAAATTATATAGGCGTGTTTTCGTGATGGATCAACTGATTAAACTTCCTAAATATAAAGATACTGCAGTGACTCAAACATGTTTAATTACCATAAAATTTGTACACCTTGAAGACTTGCTGTAATCATCCTAAAATTTGTTTCACAATCCAGCAAAGAGTCCAAAAGGTGCACATGGAATGGCAAACAGTGTAGACCCAGATGAGAATCTGAGTCTCATCACGTGAACAAGCCCCCAAAACCCCACTTTATATAGAGAAAACTGAGGTTTACATGGGTATACATTGTTTTCCTTATTTCTGCTCCAAGACGTATGTTGTGGGTACTTGTTAGAACCGCCTCAATGAGGCAGTTCTAACGAGCACCAACAACCTAAGTTTGCAGTAAAAATAAGAAAAATATCATGGGTTTTCAACAGAAAAGTAGCCATTTTGGAGATGTGAAAAAAATGTGCTATTTTTCATGGCTGTGTTATCTTAATGTGAATTGTTTGCTTAGTCCTGCCTATCCCAATTCTTAAGATCATTATGGTGAACTAATTATTGAGTTTCAGAGAATTTTCCCTCAATCAGGCGGTTCTAATGAGTACACACATGCTTTTTACTATATAGAGTAAAAATATATTTTTATGTCATCCCCATTAGTCTCCTGGGGCCAGTTGTTCATAACTAACTAAATGTATGTTGTTAGTTAATGTATCATTAAAACTTTGATCAATTATTATGGCAAATATGCTATTTTTGCTAAAAAATGTGAGGCTCACATTTTTTTCAGCAAAAATACCAAAATTTTGAATATTTAACTTGTTAGAACAGTTAACAATATAACCACTAACAACCTCGTTAAGCTAACGATGCTTTAAACAACTGGCCCCTGGCTTTGTGACATGATTAACCCTCAATGGCTTGAAATACCCATATCTATTATGATAACACATCCATGCAGACATGAAGCACTTTCTTTCATGCTTTTCAATGAAATATAGAGATTGCTCACTGAAATAGAAAACGATATTGTCACTGCTGCAAACAGTGACTGATATAAATTTTATTTTTCACTGTTTGGGACTACTTTTTTCTCCATATCTAATTCAGTTGTCAGTTTTTCCATCGTCAGATGATAGAAAATTAATGAACTATATTAGAATTGACGCTAAGCCCGTTCACACGTCACGAGGACGTTAATGACGTCATTTTAGACGCTGACATCATGTATTTTATTGCGCGACATTAGATCTGTCCGAGCCTCCTTTGGGAAACTAATATCTCAATTATTTCAGTAACCATTCATAAAAATGCCATCCCAGGCTATTTCTCAGGTGCAAACTTTTAGTTTATACCCAATATTATACCCAGTAAATACGTTGGACATCACTAAATTGACGCGAAATGACCAGGAACAAAGTTAGTTTTCTCTGAGTGTGAGTGACGCGATTAGTGAAGCTAAATATTGCCCTTTTTAAGCATGAAAAAAACAGAAAATTTGATTTTTTTCAGTGTAAGATCAAATTTTATTTCACTCATGAACACCAAAACTGGTATTTTCACTCGTGGCTACACCACTCGTGAAAATACTGGTTTTGGTATTCATTCGATGAAATAAAATTCGATCTTACTCTGAAAAAATCAAATATCCTCTATATCATTTCTCCAAAACAGTGATATTTGTGTTATTTTTCTTATTTTGACTCCAGTCATAGGTTACAGGTGCTCATTAGAGCACAAATAAGAAAAATAATGTATTCCCCTATAAACCCACGTTTTCTCCATATAAAGTGGAGTGTAGAGGGGTTTTCATTACATGGATTTGTTATCATGATGCTCAAACAAATTTTCATGGTCCCAAAGGGGTTCAAGCAATTGAAATTGGCTGTTCGTTTGATTTGAGGTTTACCATCCCAGTCAACACTATTCAGGTCATTTTTGAGACTTTGCTTCCAATTTTGTGGAACTTTTACCCGACATTGAGATGAAATGACATCTCAAGCCCTGTCGTTCAATGAAACCAAAAGGCTTATATGCACTGGATGGTCTGACTCATAACACTTTGCCAGGGCTGGCTTAGTCCTTCTAAGTGGTTTACAGGTACTCATTTGTGGTCAGTTTCAGCTCTGCTTGGAAGCACCATGCAGCCCAATCTATTTCTTCAAGCCCCGATGGGTGGGGGCAACTAAAATTGGCTGAAACACCACTTTTGCAGCAATAAGAGTACAGTGTGTTTTGAAATATCATATGAGCCGGCGCATGACAAAACCTACAATAAGACCCGTGCCATGGTCGAAGACTCAGTTCAGCTGGCCCGTTAGGCCAGCCTGGTAGGAGCGTTCTCTAGTTGCCCTATTAATAGCCCAGAGGTTATGGAAGGCTCATGTGAACAGCGAAGACTGATCAGACTGTGCAGATGCACATGCTGATCTGAGTCTTAGTTGGTCACACATGCCTTATTGTAGATTTTGTCGTGTGCTGGCCCATTTAATAATTGAAAGCACTTAACACATTGTCAGAAACAACCATGTGCTTCTTGTGCAGACCTTGGACATACATATTTGATTCAACCAAACATGTTCAATGTTCTCACAAGGAGCATATATAATCATTTAAACAAAACATTCTTTCACTCTTTCAGCGCCAACTTGATTTCTGAAAAAAAACTCCAAGCGCCAAATTAATTTTTAGTTGATGGAATTTTCGACAAATTGAATGAACCATGTAAAAAAAATAAATTATACAGTAAAAGCATGCTTTTGCCAAAAACAGGTCTTACCTAACGATCTGTAATATTCTTCAGCGAAACATTGCCCTTAATTTATTGATCTAAAAGATGGAATCACATTGGTACTCCAGGTTGCAAAAGCGCTTGACATTATATGTACATTGACTGCTGTAAAGAACATTCACATGAAATGTCAAGCCTTATTTTCCCTGAAAAAAAGTCTTCGGAGTCTAACTGTTGGTTTTCTTTTGCTCCAGCATTTCAGTGGTTTATGGCTGTCGAGTCCTCACCGATGTTTCATCTCAGTGGTTGTTTGATTGTTTGTGTTCATGGAGATGTTGCACTGATGAGTTAGGAGGCCTTCATGCGGACGGAACAAATTATTTGTCTAAATCGCAAATGAAGTAAGGGCGAAGATTGTGACCACGTAAAATCGATTTAAGCCCCCCAGTGGAATTCATTTCACTGACCATTCCGTCGCGGTTTATTTTTGTTATGGTTTGTCTTTGAGTCTTTGTATCACTTATACATATTATTTTGCTTTGGATAGTCAATTGGTCATTTTGTGGGAAAGTAACTGTCCTTTTGGCTTTCTGCTATTGATGTTTCCATTAGGGTCTGTTGTTTCATGTTTGTGTTTCTTTCCCTTTGGTGTCTGATGGGAGCTGTGGGTTAATTGTATCGATTCCCAATCATTGCCTTCACTTCTATCCTCTAGCTTTTTTCCGTGATGCTTTAACCCTATTGCACTTGTGCACATACTGCTGATAAGCCTTCATATCCTTTCCAATATCTTTACCTGTGTATTATCTCATCCTCATGCAATTTCTGCTGATTTCTGGTTTTGGTCACTGATAACTGATAGTGTATCTTTTTAAAGGCTTGTTGTTATTTTATTTGTTGGAATATTTTTATGATTTTTGTACCATAAGATTTGAAAATGAATGAAGTTTTATGTGGTATAAAATTCATAAAAATATCACAGAAATACATCTGAAAAAAAATAAGTAAAGTTATAAAAATTATTAAATGTAATGTTTGTTGTAGTTTCTTTTCAATCCTGTTGTTGAATTTGACATAGTTAGATGTTCTTGCACATGTAAGAACTAAAAACATATTTTTCAGGTATTTTTTTTGCAATTCTAATTAATTTTTTTTTTTATTTTAAAATTTTGTTGGACAAGGACAGGGCTAAATTTTGTGTCCCCATCTATATGTATGTAGAAATCTGAAAAATTCTGAAAGTTGACTAAAACCTACTGCATGCACTTCTAAACTTACCTCGTTGTCTTCTAGCTCTTGTGTATGATCCTTCATCAGCAACAAATTTATAATAATCCAAAGAAACAGAATAATAATTCCACTTTTTTACAATTTATGAAACACCTCGAAAGAACACACACATTTATCCAAAGAATATAAAAGAATATTTCAAACACATTTCCTATTTCAATATATTCCACCAAAATTATGAAACACATTGAACAAATGAAATATTTATCCAAAGAATATAAAAGAAGAATTTTCAAACACACATATTTTCTATTTCACTATAATATCCAACCCACTCAAATGAGAATTATGAACACTAAATGAAAAATATATACAGATGCCAGTAATCCTTGAATCTGTTTTTTTTTTTTTTTTTTTTTTTTACTTATATTACAATTATTTACAAATATATACAATGTGTCGCTTCAATATCGTTTGCCCAAAATGTCACAACCTAAGTTCCTCGTGATACCGCACAAAGCAACCCCTTGTTCTGCACAGAGCTACATTGCACTGCTAACATTTGTAGCTTGTCTCTGGCTTCCCTCCAGCTGGTGTTCGCATTCCATCAGCTGAGCATTTTACACAGACTTTTTTCCGTCCATCAATATGCACTAGTACGTGGTGCCCAATATTTTCCTCTCGAAGCACCGGCCGAACAGCTTTGGAATTAGCTTTCGTCCCTGCCGGTCTTTTTCTTGAGGTGAAGCCACCACGTAGTGCATCAGCCACCTGCAGTCGAAATGTCAGATGCGAGAACTGACGCAATGACTTAGGAAGAGGCTGGTTGCTTGCTATGTAAATTCTGTGGGCATTGACCAGGGCAACATCCAAACAGAAATTTACAACGTACTTCCACCATTTCTTGTGCTCACGCCCCACAGAATAATATGCTCTGTGTTGATCTGCCAAATCTACACCACCCATGTGCAGATTAGAGTTTATAATAGCATCTGGTTTACTAATAGGGGCCCCACGTCTTGGTGTATGGATGCTGTCTGTTGACTGCTGATTAGAGGATATGACAGCTACTTGTCGCTTGTCTTTCCACACCGTGACAAGTAAGTTTCCTTTCTGACGCTTGACGGTCTCACCAGGACGACGCAGCTTTGCATTCTTGATTGCCGGTGGAAGGCCCCTCCTGTTCAGACGCAGTGTGCCACAGCCATAGGTGCGGTGTCGTGCAAGGTCATCGAACAGTGGCAGAGAGCTGAAGAAATTGTCAAAGTACACATGATAATTCTTCTCAAGTAGTGGCTGAAGAAGAGTCATCACTACTCTGTGGCCTAGTCCCCGCTGGTCTTGGTTACCTTCTCTGCGACCGGTATACACCTGGAACTGTGAGGTATACCCAGTCGAAGATTCTGAAAGTTGCCAAACCTTGATCCCCCACTTGGTTGGCTTTGCAGGCATATACTGCTTCAGAAATGTCCGCCCTTTGAACCCAATCATGGCTTCATCAATACTTACTTCTCGCCCTGGTGTGTAGTGGGCTAAGAAGTTCCTGTTCACCATATTGAAGAGTGGCCGTACTTTATAGAGGGGGTCATAATCAGGGCTGTCATTTGCCGGCTGCCGAGAATTGTCAACCAGGTGAAAATACTGGGTCAGTTTCTCATATCTGGCTTTCGTCATGACTTCTGACACACCCGCGACATTCAGACACTTGTCATCGGCCCAGTATAGACTATATTCTGGAAGCTGATGAATTCCCATGATGATTTGAAGGCTAAAGAAAGCTCTCATTTCATCTATAGTGGTCGGCTCCCATCGGGGGTCAGGTCTGTTCTGCTGCATCTGTGTGGCATACAGATTTGTCTGATCTGCGATGGTCTGAAAAAAGTTGTCTTCAAAAAGGAGGTTGAAGAAATTCAGTGGATGGGAGCCAGGGGCGAGGTCGTGTTTGGGCCCTGCAGCTTCTGTAAATTCTCGAATGTTGATAGGGGTGAGTTGATCTGTCCATTCATCCTCACTTTCATCACTTTCATCACTTGAAAAATCTCGAAACCTAGCGTCAAGATCGGCCGACGAGACGCTGGAGACACTTGAAACTTCCCAGTCGGACATATCCTCGATGTCACTTTCATCAAAGTTCCTTCTATTTCTTTCTGCTTCCCTAAGAGTTTGCTCGTCAAACCCACTGATTTCGCTGCCATCCGACTCATATTCGCTATTTCTATCTCGATCAGCCATTTTCCAATACGAATCAAACAAAGAAAATTTCGACAAATTTACCAATTTTTAACTGCAAACCGTTTCAAAAGTACCGCTCCGATTTCACTGGTTAAAACTGGAAAAGACGCGGAAATACGTCAGCATTCATTGTGCACTGACGATTTTCGGCAGTGTTTTGCGACATAGCGTCAAAAACCGTCTAAATCGATGCCATAAAAACGGCCGCTATTGGCCGGTCTGAGTACAGGTAAATAAGCCGGTATCGGCCGGTCTGAGGATATACAGGCAAGGCGGTTACGGGCGGTTTGAGTGCAATAGGGTTAAGCATTTATCAGCAATATTACATGTGTAAAAACTTCTGAATCTTACTGTATTTGTCTGTGTGTCAAATCTCAGGATCACCTCATCGCCCCCTAATGTTGTTAGACTCAGTTTCTTCTGGACAGAGTTATCTAACTTGACCGTGTCATTAGTGAGTACTATATGGTGCTTTAGGTCATCAGCAGTGAGAATCTGGTGGACAAATGGAAAATACATCACATGAGCACGTCAGTGAAATAAAGACCCCCCTAAACCCCACTTTATATAGAGAAAACTGGGGTTTACAGGGGTAAACATTATTTTCCTTATTTCTTCTCCAAGACATAGGTTGTGGGTACTCGTTAGAACCGCCTCAATGAGGCGGTTCTAACGAGCACCCAAAACCTATGTTTGGAGTATAAATAAGAACAATATCACAAATTTTCATCAGAAAAATTGCCTTTTTTGAGGTTTGAAAAATGCAGTATATCACACGGGTGTGATATCGTAATGAAATCAAAGCTCCAGATCATGGAGTAATGAGGATAATTTTGGGATTTTCTAATTTCTTGTTTGAAACATGTTGTGGGTAGTGAAACATGTTGTGGGTAGTTGTAAGAATTGCCTCATTGAGGCAATTCTTACAACTACCCACCACATGTTTCTTCATATGTTGTGGGTATTTGTTAGTTTCATTACCTCACTGAGGGGATTCTTATAATTACCCACAATGTTTATTCATATATTGTGGGTACTTGTAAGAATTGCCTCATGGAGGGGATTCTTACGCCTACCTGGAACATGTTTCTTCATATGTTGTGGGTATTTGTAAGAACTGCCTCAATGAGAGGGTTTTTACCAATACCCACAATATCTTTCTTCATATGTAGTGGGTATTTGTTAGAATTGCCTCATTAAGGGGAATCTTACAATTACCCACTCCATGTTTCTTCATATGGTGTGGGTATTTGTTAAATTCATTGCCTCACTGAGGGGATTCTAATAACTACCCACAATGTTTCTTCATATGTTGTGGGTATTTGTAAGAAATGCCTCATCGAGGAGATTCTTATGACTATCTGCAACATGTTTCTTCATATGTTGTGGGTATTTGTAACAACAGCCTCAATGAGGAGATTCTCCGAAATACCCACAATATCTTTCTTCCTATGTACTTGTAAGAATTGCCTCATCGAGGGGAAGAAGCCATCTGATCAGGATCTTCATTGTTTGTCATTCAGCTCATGAATTTGTTGCAATAATTTGCATCAAGTAACCTGATTGGTTGACAATCAGTAGTGGGTGTGGCATATATAAATATTCAGCAGGTCAAGGGTTAACCCTTATTAAGACGAAAGTAAAACTGCATCTGAAAATGTTGCATGTCTTTGTCATCTGTTGCATCTTCTTGCTATCATTTGAAACCTATTTTTGCTTACAGGCCACATGTTAGAAACATATGTTGAGGGTACTTGTTAGAACTGCAATGAGGGAACTGCCACCACAATTTTAACAAGTATACTCGTGTTCCATGGTATCGAGGGTCTCAAGCTATCGAGGTAAACACATTTGTCACGAGATATGAAAGAACGCGCCATCTGTCGGTCGTTTACATAATCGCTTAAGCAACCCGAAGATCGCTCATCCGTATCATATGTAAACATTGGAGAAATGTCAAGAATCTTGGTGAGTAAAATATATATTTTATAAATTTCCATTATTTCATGGATTTTTCTATGGTATTTTATCCCCTCCCCAATGTAACTGCCTCTCACTTTGGAAAAACTAACCTGAGCAGGAAAAAAAATTGAGAAAAGTCGTCTGACAGCTCTGTGCTGCTGCGTGGAAACTGAAAGTCACATGATTACCTTTTATGGAAACTTTATTTTTGCGGAACAAAGTATGGGAAGCCATTAAGGTATAAACTAGCTTGTTTGATACTATCTGTTTTTAATGAGAAATTATGATTCATTCGTTGTTATACATATCATTTTAAGTTTATTTGATTTTGAAATTTGTTATTTATCAGAGTTTATAAATGGTTAATACAGCTTCTAATAGCTCATTTCACCAGAAATGTGAAACAGTTTAATCGTGTGAGGGCCCCCTCTGAAAGTGTTTTGCGGGGTCAGTTTCTGGCTTTTTATATCAAATGTATTTTTTGTCTTCTTATATCAAATGTATTTATTTGTCTTCTTATGTTTTTTTTTCAGGATACCGGTGTGAAGAAGAGAAGATTACAGTATGAAAGGGCCAATCTTCTGACAGCTCTAGAGGCAACACAGAGGGGTGTATCAGTCTACAGGGCAGCAAGGCAATATTGTGTACCAGAATCAACCCTCAGAGATAGAGCTCGTGGTCGTATTGATGTGGATGCTTCTATAGGGTTTGATACATTATTTTCTAAAGATGAAGAACAGAAACTTGTGAACCACATAACGTATATGGCTGATATTGGCTATGGTTACAATAAGGCTAACATTCAGTACATGGCAAAAGACTATGCAGATTCACTGGGCAAAAATGTCAAGGCAGAAGAATCACTGAGTAGCAACTGGTTTTATGGTTTTATTAACAGATGGCCTAATCTGAAGCGTGTTAAGCCACAGAAGCTTTCAATATATCGTGCCAAATCAGCATCTAGGGATGTGTTAGATAAATATTATAAGGAGTTGGCATCTGTACTTACAATTAACAATTTTCATGATAAGCCGGGACAGATCTATAATGTTGATGAAACAGGGATTAGTTCTGAGCATAATCCCCCTAAAGTTATCTGTGATAAGAACACCATCCCACAATGTGTAACATCATCAAGAGGATCTACAGTTACTATTATTGCTGCTGGCAATGCTTTGGGCAATACTATTCCACCATATTATGTGTTTCCAGGTTGCAGGTGGAATGATGACTTCCTAAAGGATGCTTGTCCTGGCTCAGATGGGGAAATGTCGAAAACGGGTTGGTCAAATGCAGGTGTTTTTCACAACTACATTACCAAACATTTTGCCAAGTATGTGAATTTGTCGAAGGAAAAGTTTGCTGCCCCTACATTAATACTGTACGATGGCCACAAGTCCCACATATCCTTGACGTTAACAGAATGGGCTAAAAAGCATAATGTTGTATTGTTCGTTCTACCGCCACATACTAGCCATGTTACTCAGCCATTGGATGTAGCTGTTTTCGGCCCATTTAAGTCCATGTATAACACTGAGTGCCAGGCATACATGAAGAGAAACCCAGGTCTAAGTATAACGAAGTATGAGGTAGCCCAATTAACATCAAAACCATACCTTAGAGCTTTATCTGCAGAGAACCTGATTTCAGCTTTTCGTAAAACAGGCATCTATCCTTTTAATAATAAAGTTATAACTGAGTCTCAAGTGGCTCCATCAGTAATATATCACCAAGAACAGGATCCACCAGACGAGGAGTCAAGTGAAACTCTTGCTAGAAACTATACTCAGGCCAAAACACCGACAAAGGACTCAGAAAATGAAAAGCAAATTACTACAACAGAGAAAGAAAGTAGGTCATCTACTGCTGACTTCTTCACGTCTAGAACTATTACCAAGGCTGTTGTCAAAAAACCAAAGAGGAAATTTATTCCGCCATTTTTATCAGGGAATCTGTTGAAGAAATCAAATCTTGAGGTCATTCAATCTTCTGCTAAAAAAATCAAAATCATGCCAGAAAAGGTAAAATCTGTACGTGCGATTGCTGATGACACTAAACCAAAGCCTAAAAGTAAAATAACTTCTAATATCAGTAAATCAGAGCGAGATAATACACAGCCACAACCAAGTACGTCAGGGATCAATAAAAAGGGGAAAGCACTCGAGTTATTGTCAGAGGAAAGTGAAGGAAGTTTAGCTGATGATGACATAGGGGAAGAAGAGAAATGCTGTGTTTGCAAGAAATGGACACCTGATGAAATGCGAGGCTCAGATTACATTTCATTTGTTAATTGGGGAAAGTGTGATTTTTGTCCGCACTGGACACATCTGAAGACATGTACAAAAGTAAGAGTGCTAAGAAGGGACAGTGTGTTTAGGTGCCCGCACTGCCCTTCCCCTATTGTTTAATCAGTCCAGATGAAAATGAAACTGTAAATAAGTTAAAGTTAAGGTTTAGTTCGGTTCAAAATTTAATCAAAATGAATTTATTGTTTTAAACTAACTTCAGTAATTCCCCATTTGTCTAACTTTCAAAACTGTGAAATGACAAGACTTTTGACAGTACTGGCTTCTCATTTTTTCGCCATTCCTACATACCTCGATACCATGGTGCTCTCCCTTGAGTGATGACGCAACAACATGGCTGGATTGAATTTGGAATTGTGGTCAAGCACAAAAACAATACAAATATTCAACCTTTGATGTTTAATGACGGAATGCAAAGGAAGAATTATAGGTGTAAAAATATCAGGTAATATTCGTTGTTTAATTGCAGTCGTCTGTAAAATGTTTACTGCCTCGATAGCTTGAGACACCGGGCTACACATAAGTTTTGGGTATTTGTTAGAATTGCCTCACTCGTACCCACAACATTGGTTGGTTGGTTGATTTGATGTTTAATGTCCCCGTCAACACGGTATAAGTCATTTTGGAGACGTCGCTTCCAATTTTGTCGGAGTTTTACCCGATATTGAGATGAAATGACATCTCAAGCCCTGTCGCCCAATGAAACCAATAGGGTTTATAAGCATGGACAGTCCGACTCGCACCGCTTGCCTGGGCAGGCTTAGATCCTCTAAGCGGTTTACCAGTACTCATTTACGGTCGATTTCAGCTCTACTTGGAAGCATCATGCAGCCCATCTATTTCTTCAAGCCCTGACAGGAGGGGTCCAGAAGTATCTAAAATACTGTTGTAGCTGAAAATAACTCAGCAGATTTTAGTATTATATGTCAACAGTAAAGTCTGATCATATGAATAATTATTATTCTCATAATATCATTAATGAATCACACAAACATCTCAACTATAGGAGTGAGTGAGTGTTTGAGTTTTACGTCCCACCAACAGCTAAGGTCATACGGAGACGGGACCTCGGTTTAAAGACTCATCCGAAAGTCTGGAGAAGCCCGGGATCGATCCTGCGATCCCTGGTTTACAAGGCGAGTAGCGTAACCACTACACCACGGAGGCTTCTACTCTCAACTATAGGAATCATTCACTTATTTTATGCATTAACATTTGCCAGGTCCAGAGGAGGTTGTTTCAAGGTGAAACTGCAGGCAAAGCATTCAAACATTTTCCATGGGACCTAGCAAATGTTAATGCTTTGAAACAGACATGAAGCATATTAACTTACGATTCTGTAAGTTTTTTTTTTTTTCTGAAACTATTCCTAAAATCATCTTGATAAAAATTAAGGCTTGGAAACATCAGGAAAATGCACCTATATGATTCTGAAAATTTCAGAAATTTTCATTTTTCGGTGGTAAAATTTGCAGTGTATTTGTACAGGCGTGTTTTTATGATGAATCATTACGATAACACCCGTGCAACATAGTGCATTTTTTCCACAACTCAAAAATGGCTACTTTTCTGATGAAAATCAGTGATACATTTGTTATTTTTACTTCAAACATAGGTTGCGGATGCTTGTTTAATGTTAGAACCCCATCATGAGGCGGTTCTAACAACGGTTCTAACAAGTACCCACAACCTATGTCTAGGACAGATATAAGAAAAATAATGAATATCCCCGTAAACCCCAGTTTTCTCTATTAAAGTGGTGTTTAAGGGGATGTTCATTTCCCAGACTTGTTCAGGTGATGCATCAAAATCAACATGGTGGAGTATTCAGAATGTTGTAAACCATGACTTAAATAGCCTGAATATCAAATTGATATTGATATCAACAAACGTTTATAGTAAATACTTATTGTCATTGTAACGAGTTTTGCCATTATATAAAATGTCAAAAAAATAAGAGAATAAGGTTATTGTACTGACCGTAATCAAGGACAAGAACCTAACAGACCTACCCTGTTTTTAAGGCTGTTAGAAACTGGGACAAACACTACCAGCTTACTGCTTCCCATAGTTTGTAACAGGTCTTTTGTCATATTTCCATCATCTGCCATAAATATACTCTGAAAGAATGAATATTAAATACTTATAATATGTGTGATAATATTTTAGGCTTAACCCAATCTGCAAACCTCCTACCACCATCACCACATTTTCTTGCCTCCTAAACCAGGGGATGTTGGTTCAGTCATGGGCTTCTCTAGGCTGTCGTATGAGTCTTTAAAGTGAGGTCCCATCTCCATATGACCTTAGTTGTTGCAGGCATGTAAAACTGAAACACACACACGATCATCACGTTTTGCCCAATAAAAAGGCTTACTGAAGGAAATGTGTTGATTTGTAATTTTAATTTTAGCAATATCTGGAGTCAACACTGGGTGCCATTTTTTTATTTTTTTAGTTTTATTATTTTAACCCATTGTATCCAAGTGGACTCTTCCATTGCTATATGTTGGACAAGTCCATTGGTCATATAAGGGGTGTCAGGCCTATTTTGTCATTTTATTCCGTTTTTAAAGGAAAATTCTGTAAACAAATAATCAAATCTCAACGTCAACTCAAGTGATTTTATTTTTTTTCAATTTCTTAATTGTAATTCCAACATATATTTTAATAAAAGTGTAACTAAAAGTGCTTATGGCTGATCTTTTGGATTAGCAGGCATAAAAATCTGCCATTTTTCACTTAAAAAGATCCAAGATGAAAAAAAAAAAAGACTATTAACCAAGAGATACTGCTGTTATACTAACTCCCTACAATACCAACATCAAGGATATGGTCTCACTGATTTTATGTGTAAGGTTTTGACTTAAGTTTTCTTTACCCTTATCCTGCTGAACACAACACCCCTACCTTTGCAAACAGTGTAGATCCAGATCAGATGGCTTCTGAAGAAGTCACCTGACCAAGATCTACACACCTTTGCAAACAGTGTAGATCCAGATCAGATGGCTTTGGATCTGACTGAGATCTACACACCTTTGGAAACAGTCTCGATCCAGATCAGATGATGAAGCCAACTAACCAAGATCTACACACCTTTGCAAACAGTGTAGATCCAGATCAGATGGCTTTGGATCTGACTAAGATCTACACACCTTTGGAAACAGTCTGGATCCAGATCAGATGAAGAAGTCACCTGACCAAGATCTACACACCTTTGCAAACAGTGTAGATCCAGATCAGATGGCTTTGGATCTGACTCAGATCTACACACTTTTGGAAACAGTCTGGATCCAGATCAGATGAAGAAGCCAACTAACCAAGATCTACACACCTTTGCAAATCTGAAGCCATCTGATATGGATCTACACTGTTTGTCATTCTGTTTGTGAACTGAACAAATACATTTACACTTATAAATAATGTGATTGACCGACAGTCAGAAATGGGTGTGGCTAAATCAGTTTCTTCAGCAGGATAAGGGTTAACTCCCTTTTCTACTTTGTATCCTGATACAGATACTTTACGCAAACACGCCGATACAAATACATTGCCACCTTTATCGCCAAAAAAAAAATGAAAATTTTATGATGACAAATTGTGATAATAAAATTTTCATTTATTTCTACTCCAAATATAGATTGTGGGCACTCGTTAGAACCGCCTCATCGAGGCGGTTCTAATGAGTTCCCACAATCTATATTTTAGAGCAGAAATGAGAAAAATAAGGTATACCCCCCGGAAACCCCAGTTTTACCATATAAAAGTGTGGTTCAAGGGGGTCAAAATTATAAAGGCATGTTTTCGTGACGGCTATGCAAACAGTGTAGATCCATATGAGCCATCTTATCAGGATCTAATCTGCGTTAATGATTACTGTCTAAACCATCTATATAATAGAATGGATTTGCTCAAATTCAAAGATGGAATATTTCACTTCAGAAACTCAGTGGTGAAAGAATTATTATTTCACAATGCCTGGATAAACTCAAATCGTTCTTGAAAGGATCTTGGGTATTCTCTGGAATATAATAGGTTGGATACTATCTACAATAAGACAGGAATGAAGTTCGATACCATCTAAAATTTGACAAGAATGATGTTAAGATACTGTCAACAATTGAAAAGCGCATGCGAAATTTTGCATTAATCCCCTGCTGAGGATATCTTTTCCTCTTTCTCCAAAAAAAAAAATAGCTACTTGTGAATCAACATGAAGAAACAATTCTAATAAGTGCCAACAACACATGAGCAACGACCAGCAATCAAAGCACTGAAAGCACAGATGGGTTCATTGTCTCCAAATGTAGGCTGGAGAAAATGGTCCTGAACTGGAACTTAAGACTGTTTGGTTTAACCCTTTAAATTCCTGTACCCCACCTTCTTAAAGACCACTTTTCAACAGTCTCAAAGGTGGTCTTACATAGAATTTTACTGTTCTTGTACAGTTGATTGCACACAGGTAACAATAGATTCTGAAAAATTGACAATCATTACAATAACTCACCCATACGACATAGTGCATTTTTCACATCTCCAAAATGGCTACTTTTCTAATAAAAAAACTTCATATTTTTCTTATAAATGTGCAAAACATAGGATGTTGGTGCTCGTTAGAACCTCCTCATTGAGGCAGTTCTAACGAGTACCAACAACCTATGTCTTGGAGCAGAAATAAGAAAAATAATGAATACCCCCGTAAACCCCAGTTTTCTCTATATACAGTGGGGTTTAGGGGGGTCTTCATATCACAGACTTTTTCACGTGATGTTCACTTTTACCCCATACAAAAGCATATGCGACCTTTGACCTTGCTGTAAGTTCAGTCAAGGTAAACCAAGAAATAAGATAGGCCCCTGTCCCAAATGCTACATATCAAGTTTCAAGGCAATTCAAACTTCAAGGCAATTAGTCCATCGGTTTAACCATATACGGTCATGGTGAAATCTTGCTCATACGACCTGGACCATTTGAACAAACTTTCATTCCCAAATGCCATGGAGACTCCACATGAAATTTGCCCAGTAGTTTCAGATGTTTGAAAATGTTGACAGACCACAAACTATGAAAATGGAATCTAGTCATACTATAAGCTCTCCAGTGAACGAAAAGCTCGGGTGAGCTAAAAAAAATTACCTTCAAGAACTGTGATGTGGCATTCATTGTAACAAGAGTGGAGTAAACATCTCCATTGCAGGCCTTTTTCCCATCTCCAACATAGCCAGACTTACAGGAACATGTAACTCCTACTGCAGCCTGAAATTTACAACACAATCTTACCACTGCATTACTGCAAGACCCAAAATATAGTAAGGGGAATGGATACACCTTCAGGGGAGGCAACTCTTTCCAACATATCTGTAGCTCCCTTGCTAGGCTATCAGGGTCTTCTCTTAAAGGAAAGAATTTGCTCCTATGGAGCAAATTCTTTCCTTTAAGAGAAGACCCTTTTTCAAAGGGGCTCAGATTACAGGAAGGCAAACAGGAAAGTTGCCCCCTTGATTGACTGATAATCAGAAATGGGTGTAGCTAAATCAATTTCTTCAGCAGAATAAGGGTCAACCCCATTTTTACTTTGTAGCTTGGTACAGATACCTACGCAAACAGGGCAGTTAAATATGGTGGAAAATATGATAGGTGTACACATTTCCCTTAGCAACTTTGTTGTAGGTAAACAAGACTATATACTGAAGCCAGCTGATCAAGGTCTTTACTGTTTTCAATGCTGCTTCTGAATCAATGGTAAAAATAACAAGAGCACCGCATGCGGGTGCCAACGCTCGGCTGCATAAATTCTAAGTCAAAAAAGGGGCATAACTGTGCCAAAAATATTTTGAGGGTTACCTCACCTATTGCTATGTGTTTCCCTTTCCATAATGAACAACTAGTCCGAGTTTCAAGTAAATATGTTCAGTAATGACAAAATGTCCAAGTTTTTGCACGATGATGCAGACGACGCCAGAGCTATGGCAATACCTTGTTTACTTCGCAAGCAGCCAAGCTAATAAAAATCATGCAACACAGAAGGCTGAAGATTGGGGAGGGGTGAAGCATATTGTGATATTCAGCATGGTGAGGGCTAGTGTACTTGGCCACAATAGGCAATCTTTAGTGCCCTGTACATCTGTAAAGTTGTCAGCACGCTCTCCAATATACCACAGAATAACAGGACAAAAAACTATTTTGTAACAACATGTATTTTTCAGACATGATAAGGGCAGATAACTCAGAAGGAGAATATCCAGAGAAGCAGTTCTTGCCTACATTACAGTAGCTTTAGTGCTCAGTTCCATCTACCTATTCTATATTGAAAGGAGCTGCATATACAAGGGAATCTAACTCAAGACCCAAAATGGTCAAAGTATGGTTTCTTGGTAACAACAGTCTTTCCATCTGTAATATATCATTGAGGTATTCCATATACTAAAGAAGCTTTGGGACGAAAATCATTTTTACATGTATCAAGGGCAGATAACTCAAGAACCAAAATTGGCAGAGTGACTGTCGTTGGCCATGATATGCTTCTTTTAGTGTTTTATACATCTGTAAAAGTTCATCAAGATATTCCATATACGGTAGCAAAGTTGAAACGGCAAAAGCCATTTTTCTATTCTGTTAAAGGCAGATAACTCAAGATCAAGAATAGTCAGAGTGAAGGTCCTTGGCCACAATATGTTTCCTATAGTGGTCTATATACCTGTGAAGTTTCATCCACACATTACATTTAGTAAAGGAGTAAAAGTCCAAAACCATTTAATGGGAATTGTTAACGGCCATAACAAGGTCAAATGTTTAATAACAGATTTTGCCCATTAACAATCCTAAACCATACATCCCCAATACCAATGTATGTGCCTAATTTGAAGAAAATCTATGAAAAATATTCAAATTATTGATCGGAGATGCCCAAAAACCTCTTATTAGGAACTGACAATGGCCATAACTCTGTCAAAAGTGAATAGAGTTTGACCATTTACAATCCCAAAACAGCATTCCCTGGTACACTATAGCTCCATTATATCACGTTCCGATATTTCACGATGTCTAATCTATCGCGGTTGCGTCGTGGATCCCGGTTTTTTTTTCCCTTAAAAATTCATAATTAAAAAAAAAAAGTTTTAAATTGTTAAAATTTATTTAAAACCAGGTTAAACCAGGCGCCAACAGCGTTTGACTTTTCCCGCCCAGCGTCTGCTATTTGTCGCCAAAACATAACCATTCAGGAGATCGCAGAAAAGTCCGTATTATGCAAACATCTACCGTTAGATGTAGCTAATTGTCTGAGGAGCGATTAAATCATTTTCACATTGATTGTGGATTAAATTTTATGATTGGAAGATAAACGCCAATTAGAGACATAACTTGACCATATTTTCACAATTTTATCAACACACACCGCAGGGTGGCAATTATATGACAGGGATTAACAATAGTGTCATACCTGAACCGTAATAAATACACAGATGGTTTGTCTCTCAATTGACAGTGCAGCAATTATTGTGATTTACTTACTGGTCTAGTTTTACCCTATTTAAGGACTCAAAAAGACTGACAGTTGTAGACGATTTTTTTTACACTTGCCCGAAATCAAAACACAATAAAATGATAGTTTTGTTGTTGTAAAGTTTTTCGGCCGGTGGTATACATTAAATTTTTTTTTTCCAACCGCTACTTTTAATGATTCTGAGATCTGGCAAGCCAAGGGAAACAACTAGAATTGCTTTAGCGCTTAGCGCTTATGGTAGTTGCGCCCCTTGGTCATCACCCGTTACACACAACCAGGGGAACCCGCAAATCCAAACTGGCGTCCTGTTTTGACATTTTAGCAATCAAATGTTTTCAGACGCAGATTTTCAGCTGTTCTCGAACGTAAGTTAATTGGTAGACATAGTCGCCTTTGTTTGTTCTGTCACTGAGTAATTCTGAACCTACTTTAATGGTGAAATATGGCCGACAGCATTACAGACAGCCTTTAGTGTGGATTGATAAACGGTTCTCACCAAACTATCAGCGCGACTTGTATTGGCATCTCAGCAAACTACCGCGACTAATATCGCGCTCCAACCATCACGGTTTTCGGGCTATGGACCCCGACTACTGTGATATATTGGAGCTATACTGTATAAATGTGTGCAAAATTTGAAATAATACTTAAAAGTTCTCTATCCGAAATGGTGCAGATAGACAGACAGAGGGACAGACACCAAAGAGTACATCACACTATCCCACCACTATTACATACTCCCATGCTAATAGCAGGAACGACAAAATGAATATTTGCGCATGTGACAAGATATTGCTATATCCAAACTAAGTTAACCAGTAGCATCATAACAATACTTCACTGAACTGGTTAACTGTTCCAATATTGTCTATGCCTGCCCAGGATCAATGTTAGTGGACAGATCTCCAAACAAAACCGAATCACTAGGTATATTTGACCTGATTATCACACATGCTCCAAATCGCACATGCTCCAATAAGCGTACACAAATATTTTTTCAAGAAGTATGTCTGACACTTGCTGAAGGCACAAGATTTTGAAATCTACTGAAACTGATATTCTGCTGAAAGCTCATTATAACATGTCAATTGTTAGGCTTTTTGTGATAAAGAGGAACAAATTCATAATTTGTGTTTATTAAGGCACTTATTATGTTATAATTTATATGCTGTTATTATGCCAACTTTGGACATGTTTGGTTTAACAATAAGCCATTAACCTTAAGCACTTTCTATGTCATTCAGCAGATGGCAAAATGTTGATATTTTTCTTATTATTCCCCAAAAAACACAACTTAACATCTCGTGCAAATTGTCTCCATAGGAGACAATTTGCATGTGATGTCAAATCCTGTTTTCTGGGAAAATTAGGAAAATATTTCAATGTCGTCTGCTGCTAATAGAAATACCCAGCATGCAGAGCGTTAAGGTTGCACCTGACAGTGCGTTTGATGTAAGGTAGTTCCTAGGGCTGTCTTTCATGATTCTAACAAATCTGTGTAATGAACCATCACGAAAACACGCCTATATAATTTTGACCCCCTTGAACACTACTTTTATATAGTAAAACTGGTTTTACAGGGGTAAACCTTATTTTTCTTATTTCTGCTCTTAAATATAGATTTTGGGTACTCGTTAGAACCGCCTCATCGAGCAGAAATATACTTCGAGCAGAAATAAGAAAAATATCACAATTTTTCATCATAAAAATTTCGATTTTACGGCGGTAAAATAGTCGATGTATTTGAATAGGCGTGTTTTCGTAATGACCCACCACTGTAAAACCCTCTTCATATAGAGAAAATTGGGGTTTACACGAGTATACACTATTCATCTTATATCTGCTCCAAAACACTGATTGTGGGTACTCGTTTGAGACGGTTCTAACGAGCACCTACAACCTACATTTCGAGTATAAATAAGGAAATTATCACAAATTTTATCAGAAAAATAATCAATTCAGAGATATCTGGAGCAATGCCCAATGTCATGTAAGGGAAGTGTCCTGTGTACTTTTAACTGCAAATACAGCACATTTACACCACAACCTCATTATAACACAGTTCATTATTACATGGTTTTGAATATAACATGGTTTCAAAGTGGATCCCAAAAATGTATAGGTTACCGTATTCGACCTATTTACCGCACCGTGTGCTTAGTTTTTTCAAAATTGTATGAAAATATTGTGGTGAAAAATCTACCTAATAAGGGCACACTCAATACGAAAAAAAAATATGAAAAAAAGCTTCTGATATGATTATTTTATAGAGTTGAATTTCAGCATAGGGGTACACCACATATACATATGATTTCCCCGGGTCAAAGATGCAGCAAAACTCAATATGAATTTGTTGGGAGGTTACTGTAAAGTGAGGGCCTGGTATTTTTTTCCAGAAAAAGCTTGGGTGTGCGCTTAGAGGAGCATGTGCGGTAAATAGGTCGAATACGGTATATAGAAAATGACATTAAAAGGTCATTTTTCTATATAATCTAAACATTTTTGTTTGGATATAACAGGGTTGTTTAACTAACACGGTGTCTGCTTTGGACCCCATTAATAGTGTTATAAAGAGGTTGTGGTGTAATTGTTGATTCATCAATGAATGCTCAAAACAAAACCAAATGATTATACCTCATACAAGCAATTTGCATTGCTATGACAACCACCATTAAGCAGTTCACAGGGTCCAGTACAGTTGTAACCATCACCACGGTAACTGGGACGACATTTACAAGAAATTTTACCATTATCCTCACGGTGGCATTTGGCTGCCTTGTGGCATCCACCATTTCTGTAGCCACATCCAAACATATCTGTAACAGAATAAGATGACATTTACAGATAATAGGAAATTTTACCTACCCTCACAGTGGCATGTGGCAATATTGTGGCATTCATTCTGTAGCCACATCCAAAGATATCTGAAACAAAACCAGTGTTAACCAGGACATGTTTAAAACTAGTGGCAGGGCGTCGTTTCTGATAATACTTTTTCAGTTTCTTCAGTACTATGTCTTTGTGGTACTTTACGGTGATGCTTTTGCCCTTTTATTGGGACTCCTTCACCAGAGAATAAGATTGCATACAAAACCTTCTTTGTACTCAAAGAAAGTTTGGCAAATTATTGGGCGTTTGCTGGGTTTAGCGACCCAGAGCTTATTGCTAACCTTTCTGACGGGCTCAAAATAATGGACCTAGGTTTCAGCACCTGTGACGACATTGGCAAACTGCTTTTTGTCGTATTTTGGAAACATTTGAAGCAGCTTTTTGGCCACTTTAACCCATTGCCTCTTTTGCTCGTTAGTCAACAGATGTGGCACCCATCTGGCAGAAATCTTTCTGACTTTCAAATACTTCTTCAAAATATGGTGAACCGTTGATAGTGATATGCCTACCTTTCGTGAAATATCACAAACTGTAAATCTGGCATCTCCTTCATTGGTTTCCTTTATTTTGGAAACGATTTCTTTACGAGATGCAGATTTTGGCCTACCTGATTTCGGTGTATTTTTGATGGACTCTACACCAGACTCAAATTTCTTTTTCCACCGCCGAACTGTGTCATAAGACACACAAAAAGGTCCAAAAGCAGTAGAAATTTCAGTCATCAGCTTTTTCAAAGACCAACCAAGTTTTGAGCAAGCTTTGATGTAAGCCCGTATTTCAACTTTTTATTTGACGCTTCTACCAACCATTTTTACTGCAGTGGGCAATGACTGCGTGTATTCAAATGGCAAATTTTATGTCTTACACTTAGTCTAACATTTATACATTGTGTAGATATTGAATAGCCCTATACAAGTATGTATTGGTTTTGATCGTACCCCACCTGGATATCCAGCTAGAGGACAATAAGCAATTCTTTTTGAACATCCCTCCTATGTAATTCTGAACTTCGTTTAAGACTTTTATCCAATCATATTGCTTAATGTTATTTATTCTCACAAATTCACAAAATTAATGCCAAACACTGCAGATACTGATCAGATAGCTTAAGCCATCTGATCTGAATCTACTCTATTTGAAAAAAGTATTCATCACGAAAACACGCCTATATAATTTTGACCCCCTTGAACCCCACTTTTATATAGTAAAACTGGGGTTTCCGGGGGTATACCTTATTTTTCTTATTTCTGCTCTCAAATATAGATTGTGGGTACTTGTTAGAACTGCCTCAATGAGGAGGTTCTAACGAGTGCCCACAATCTATATTATGAGCAGAAATAAGAAAAATATCACAATTTTTCATCATAAAATTTTCATTTTTTCGGCGATAAAGGTGGCAATGTATTTGTATAGGCATGTTTTCGTAATGGCATTTTCTGGTTCACATCACCCAAACGCGCCTATATAATTTTGACCCCCTTAAACCCCACTTTTATATAGCAAAACTGGGGTTTACATGGTTAAACCTTCTTTTTCTTATTTCTGTTCAAAATATACATTGTGGGTACATGTTAGAACCGCCCCATCGCTTATTTCTGCTCTAAAATATAGATTGTGTGTACTCGTTAGAACGGCCTGAATGAGGCAGTTCTAATGAGTTCCCACAATATAAATTTTGAGCAAAAATTAGAAAACCATTACAATTTTTCATCTTAAAATATTTTTGATGGGGTGGTAAATTTTTTATGTATTTGTATAGGCGTGTTTTCATAATGAGCAGGATGCGATTTATAGATCATTATCTGTCTGTAAACATTATCACATTGTACCGTCAAAGTATAAATCATCACCTTGCAGAACCCCAAATGGTCTCACCTATGTCACATTTAGGTCCAGTCCATCCATACACACATTTGTTGCACTCTAGTCCAATAAAGTTTCCAGTACATACACACTGACCACTACCTTGGAGACCGTCACTGCAATAACCGTTACCATGGCAAGGCGTTTCTGGACCACCAGGGCACTCTAATTAAAGATGATATGATTGAATAAGTTCAGTGAATTGACTTAAGTTGGCAAGATTTTCTGTTACCAGAAACCATCACTTGTGTGTTTTTTCTCCGGGTACTCCGGTTTTCGCCCACCTCTGATTAATGATCGGCTCGATATGAGTGAAATAATCTTGAAAGGGCCATAAAACCCAAAACCCAAACCATCACTAGTATTAATCAATACACTTTATGTCTGAATATCATACAGAAAAATTCCGCAATTAAGACCACCTAAAATTCAGACTAAATCTGCTTTTAAAAGCAATTGAGAAGGTTTCAGTTATTCTTTTGTGTTTTCTACACCCAATGTCTCCTTATAAGAGACCACCTTTGGGACTGTTCAAAAGTGGTCTTCAAGACCACTTTTGGACAGTACAAGGTGGTCTTTATAATTATAGGAATTTTATTGTAGATTCTTATTCAGTTTAACCTGACAATGAATATGCCATACCTTTTTTCTTGAAGACCTTTGTTGTTAAAATGACCTCAGTCAAATGTGAGCTAGACACTTGTAATTTTGGGTGGGTTGTTTGTTTGCTTGTTTGTTTTTTTGTGTTGAGGTTTTACCTACCCATCAACACTATTTAGGCCATTATATTTGGAGCTGTTGCTTCCAGTTTTGTGGGACTTTCACCCGACATTGGGATGACATGTCAAGGGACCCTCGGCCTTGTAGGCAGGCTTAGAACTTCTAAGTGGTTAACCAGTACCGAAATGTTCATTTGTTTCAGCTCTAAGCAGAAAGAAGAAAACAATCTACACAGTTTGCATGCATTGTGTTTGACCCAATCACGGTCAAACATTATGCTTTCCTCTTGAATTGCACGCCAGTGGATCAGAGTTCAGACTCCATGATGGCTTTGGCTTAAATTTATTGGTTGGTCGGAGCCGGAACTTTTATGTCTGTTGCTTGGTCCAACGGGGTTCTACTGTTTGTTTTCTTTTGCTCCAGTGTTCCTGCTAACGCAAACCAAACAAGTACTTGTTTGAACCACAGTGAAAGTGAGGGTGAGGGTTGGGATCCCATAAAGTTAAATTAAACCCACCAGTAATTTTTATTGACCATTATTAATTGACTATCCTGTATTGTCATCCATATTAACACAGGTCAAAAATCAATAATCATGTTTTTAATGGATCAATTAATAAAATTGTCATTAATCAAGTAATTTCGTATTGACCAGGTACAGGTCCTCGGTCAGCTGTATTGGCCTCGGCCTTTGGCCTCCGGCCAATACAGCAGGCCTCGGACCTGTACCTGGGCCAATACGAAATTACTTGATTAATAACATTATTTATCATATGACGTCGTTGATAAGCAGTGGATAATGTCGTGTAATAAAAATCGTATGACCACACGTGTAATAACACTTTGGCGGGATTGAGTAACGTCATGACGACGTCCATGTCAACAATGCACTTTTCGTAGAAAACTTGTCAAATTAAAAGGCGATAAAATCCAATTTAAAGTAGTCATATGATAAAGAGAATCTTACACTAGTGGTCATTTCATATGAAATTTATGAAACTCGCCAAAGGCTCGTTTCATAAATTTCATATGAAATGACCACTCGTGTAAGATCCTCTATATTCCAAGTTGGTGCTTCTACTGTGGTTCCTTCATGTTTTGTGTTGGTGGTTTTGATTCTCTCTTATTATATTTGTTGTTATGCTGATGATTCTGATTCTTCCCCCTGATGATTCTTCCCTTTTTGGGTCGATTGGTTTACAATCAACCCAATGTTATAAAGGACAGAAACTGAATTCGTGCTGTTGTCCACGTGACTATCGAAATCAATGTACTTTATTTCTAGAAAATAGCAGAGTTAAATTTACTGCTGTGAGTCAGCGTGCGGCGTAAAACGGTTATCTGTAAAATCTGGGCTGGTATCATGGTTTTGGCTTGGCAAACAGTGTAGACCCAGATCAGACGCCGCAAAATGCGGCGTCTGATCAGGGTCTACACTGTTTGCTTACAGTACAGGAATTTAATTATGATCCGCCCAAAAAAAAACGCGTCTGATCAGGGTTTACATTGTCTGCTTACAGCACAGGAATTTAAGGATTAAATGTCTAAGTGTAAGTCCTCATTCCAAATCTACACTCGGAGACAATCGACCCACCAGTACTCTCAGTGCTTTGATTGGTTTTAGTTACATTTGTCCTTGTAGTTTAATTTTGTCATGTTGGTGATTCAGATTCTTTCCCCCATTATGTATATTGCTCCTGTTTAGTTAGGTTTGGAAAAGAGCTGCTGGTCCATTTTGTTTACTGTCATCACTCCATGTTTCGACTTCTTTCCCTGGTGATATTGTGGGAAGAATTTAATTGGGATCTGATTGTATCAGTTCCTGATTGTTTCTCTTTTTAATTTTCCACTAAAAAGTAGGGTTTTAACCCTTATCTTGCTGAATATTCATTTAAGCCACACCCATTTCTGTCTATCAACCAATCAAATTACTTGATGTATTTTATTGCTGCAAATTCATAAACTGAATGCCAAGCAGTGTAGATCCTGATCAGATGGCTTCTTCAGAAGCCATCTGATCTGGATCTACACTGTTGGCAAAGATAGGGGTTGTCGTGAACAGCAAGATAAGGGTTAAAAGTGGGTTTTACTTGAACAGGTTTAACTATTCATACCTGTGTTTTTGATGTGGATCCTTCCATCCTTGAATTTGGACATGTCCATTGTTGCTAATAGCAGTTTTAGTCAAAACTATGAACTGAATGATGATCTACACTGTTTACACTGTCTGTGTAGGTATGAGAACCAGTCTATAGGGTTGAACTTATTAAACATATTTATTACACCGCATTTTATAAGAACTAAAATCGCTTTGAGGTTGGAGATATTGTGTATGGTGGAGGAAACCCAAAGTACCAGAAGAAAACATAGCGAAAATGTGCCTATGTAATTTTGACCCCCTTGAACCCCACTTTTATACAGTAAAAATGGGGTTTTCAGGGGTAAGCCTTATTTTTCTTATTTCTGCTCTAAAATATAGACTTTGGGTACTCGTTAGAACCGCCTCGATGTTCCATATCATGGTCTTACTGTATGTAAAGTTTCAACATCATAAATATAGGAGGAGTTATCTGGAAATATAGGAGGAGTTATCTGGAAACAAAATGTTTACAGAATGTTTCAAAGGGGCATAACTCTATTATTATTTGGTGGACCATAACCTTCACACAATATGTGCTGCCTCACATCATGGTCTAATTATATATGAAGTTTCAGCTAAATCAGATGTAAAATGAAGGAGGAGTCATCCGGAAATGAAAAGTTCACAAAAAATCTCAAAGGGGCATAACTCTATTATTGTGTGTTGGACCATAACCTCAAAATAATATGCGCTGCCACACATCATGGTCTAACTTTGGATGAAGTTTCAGCTTGATTGGATGTAAACTGTAGGAGTGTGTGTGTGAATTCGGGTTTAACGTCGCTTTCAACATTTTTTCAGTCATATCATGACGGTGTCTGGTTGTGACAGGGAGCTCAATGCTCACTTTTATAGTGCTGCCTCACTGAAGTATCATGTCCCAGACACATTACATGATACCACACCCAGTCACATTATCCTGACACTGGGTCGACCAGTCCTAGCCCTACCCCGTAAATCTGAGTGCCAAGCGAGGAGCAGCTAGTACCATTTTTAACGACTTTGGTATGTCGCGGCCCGGGATCGAACCCGTGGCCTCCCGTTCCCCGGAGCGGACACTCTACCAACTGAGCTATCGGGGCCGGCATAAACTGTAGGAGAAGTTATCCAGAAACGACAAGTTTACCAAAAATATCAAAGAGGCATAACTCTATTATTATTTGGTGGACCATAACCTCCACACAATATGTGCTGCCTCACATCATGGTCTAATTATATATGAAGTTTCAGCTAAATCGGAAGTAAAATGAAGGAGTCACCCGGAAACGAAAAGTTTACAGAAAAATATCAAAGGGGCATAACTCTATTATTGTTTGTTGGACCATAACCTCAAAATAATATGCGCTGCCCCATATCATGGTCTAACTATGGATGAAGTTTCAGCTTAATCAGATATAAACTGTAGGAGGAGTTATCCGGAAATGAAAAGTTGACAAAAAATTTCAAAGGGGCCTAACTCTATAGATATTTGGTGGACCGTAACCTTGAAACAATATGCGCTGCCCCACATCATGGTCTACCTGTGTATGAAGTTTCAGCTTGATCCTATGAAAACTGTAGGAGGAGTTATCTGGAACGAAAAGTTTACAGACGGATGGATAGACAGACTGATGGACGAACGCCAGGGGGCATAACATAATACGACCGTTTTTCAAACGGGTGTATAAAAAATATGCTCCCAGAAGAGCAAAAAATCTAAGGGAATAAACTGTAGCCTGTCTTAGAGACAAATACTGGTAGTTCAACATCAGAGTGATCTCCCCTAGCAGCATGTTAACTTAATACATACCTTGACAGGATGGTCCATAAAAGCCTGAGCAACAACCTTCAGTCTGAAAATCAAAGAAAGATAAAACAACATCATCTTATCCAAATTCCCGAAATCTATCTATTTGAATATTTTGAACAGGTCCCCAAGTTACTTGAGTCTGAGATCTGTGCTGCTCAAAAATTTAAAATGCAATTTAAAATGTGCAGAAAAAAAAACATTCATTGCAGATTTGAACAGGAAATTTGCTTGATTTGTTGGTATTTTAATATTGAGCATTATCATCACGTGAACAAGTCCGTGAAATGTACACCCCCTTAAACCCCACTTTATATGGAGAAAACTGGGGTTTACGGGGATATGCACTATTTTTCGTATTTCTGCTCCAAGACATAGGTTGTGGGTACTTGTTAGAACCGCCTCATTGAGGCGGTTCTAGCGAGCACCCATAACCTATATTTGCAGTATAAATATTAAAAATTTCACAGATTTTCATCAGAAAAGTAGCCATTTTGGAGATGTGAAAAATGCACTATGTCGCACAGGTTTGTTACCGTAATGTGAATTTCATACTCAACTGAGTTGAGCATGAAAGAAGTTTTTTTAACCTTAGTCCCACAAAAAATAACCCATTCTGTACCATAAACCCCAAAATGTGTAGTTTGCAAACAGTGCGGGCCCAGATCAGATGCCACAGAACAGGGCATCTGATCAGGGCCTACACTGTTTGCAAAAAGTTCAGCCATTTTCCAAATTAATTTTGAAGAAAACAGAACTTGACAGCCCTAATTTTTTTTTAAATGAACTTCTGCTACGTATAAGGAGGAGCATTCCTTGGTACAAAATGGGTTAGGATATTTTTTTTTTGTTTGAATTGAGGTCAGCACTATTTAGGTCATTCTGGAGACATTGCTTCCAATTTTGTGGGACTTTTACCGGACATTGAGATGAAATGACATCTCAAGCCGTGCCAACCAATGAAACCAAAAGGCTTACATGCACCTTACGGTCTGACTCACACTGCTTTGCTTGGCCAGGCTTAGTCCTTCTAAGCGGTTTACCAGTAATCATGTGTGCTCAGATACAGCTGTGCATGGAAGTATCATGCAGCCAAGTCTATTTCTCCAAGCCCGGATGGGCGGGGGTGAGTGTGGGTACTTTTTGTAATAGTCTAAATAAGGCAATTCTTACAAGAACCCACAACGTATGATTCCAACAAGAAAAAAGAAAAAAATAACCCTTGATATTCACAGGACTCTTCAGTACTTGGAGCTATGCCGGCACTTTAACCCATTTAAGGTGGGAAACCCCAAAATGGGTGCTGCAGAACACGACATCTGATCAGGACCTTCACTGTCGTAAATTTTCAACAATTTTCAAATTGCATCTCTAACACTAACCCAACCTGACTGCCCTGAATTTAGAAAATGACTTCCGTTATAACTATTGAGGCTGATTCCAAACAGTCTAAAATGGGTTTAACCCATAAAATGCCGATCATGACAATTGTCGTCTGCTTTGTTGTCTGCCAATTACTTTAAAAGTCATTTCTGAAAACATTGTGGACCCAGATCAGACTGCTCCTTAAGGAGCAGTCTGATCTGGATCCACAGTGTTTGCCTGTATTGAAAAAGTATGTTTGAAAAGTTTGCAAGAAGATTCAGCAGATGACATAAACGGACAACATTTTCAGATGTAGTTTTTCATTGTATCTAAAGAGTTAAGATTAAGCTATACTTTCTAAGGATATATACAGTAAAATGTGTTTTAATGCTTACCACACTGTCAAACACACAGAGACCCTGGCAACCTTTCTCTAAAACATCAACAAACAATTTCCTTACAGAGTAATAACAATCTCTCACTTCATTATCAGATCCCTGGTAAACTGTGTAACCTGGAGGGCAGAGATAGGAGGCTCCACACTCATGGCAAGTACCCTAAAATATAAGAGAGGAATCGCTCACTTCATTATCAGAATCTTGATAAATGTGTAACCAGGTGGCAGAGGCAGGAGGCCCCACACCTTACAATATAAGAGAAGAATCTCTCACTCTCATTATCAGAATCCTGGTAAACTGTGTAATCAGGAGACAGAGGCAAGAGGCCCCACACCCTAATGAATCTCTCACTTCATCATATCAGAATCCTGGTAAACTGTGTGGCGAGGAGGCAGAGGCAAGAGGCCCCACACCCTGGTAAACTGAAAAACCAGGAGGCAGAGCCAAGAGGCCCCACACCCTACAACATAAGAGAACATCTCACTTCATTATCAGAATCCTGGTAAACTGTGTAACCAGAAGGGCCAAGGCAAGAGGCCCCACCACCTACAAATCTCTCACTTCATTATCAGAATTCTGGTAAACTAAGTAACCAGGAAGGTAGAGGCAAGAGGCCCCACACACTACAATATAAGAGAAAAATCTCTCACTTCATTATCAGAATCCTGGTAAACTATGTAACCAGGATACAGAGGCAAGAGGCCCCACACCCTTCAATATAAGAGAAGAATCTCTCACTTCATTATCAGAATCCTTGTAAACTGTGTAACCAGGAGGCAGAGAGCAGAGGCAAGAGGCCCCACACCCTTCAATATAAGAGAAGAATCTCTCACATCATTATCACAATCCTGGTAAACTGTGTAACCAGGAGGCAGAGAGCAGAGGCAAGAGGCCCCACACCCTTCAATATAAGAGAAGAATCTCTCACTTCATTATCAGAATCCTGGTAAACTGTGTAATCAGGAGGCAGAGGCAAGAGGCCTAACACCCTTCAATTTAAGAGTAGAATCTCTCACTTCATTATCAGAATCCTGGTAAACTGTGTAACCAGGAGGCAGAGGGCAGAGGCAAGAGGCCCAACACCCTTCAATATAAGAGAAGAATCTCTCACATCATTATCAGAATCCTGGTAAACTGTGTAACCAGGAGGCAGAGGTTAGAGGCCACACATCCTACAATATAAGAGAATATCTCACTTCATTATCAGAATCCTGATAAACTGTAATGTAAGAGAAGAATCTCTCACTTCATTATCAGAATTCTGGTAAGCTGTGTAACCAGAAGAGTAGAAGTAAGAGGCCTCTCACTCATGGCAAGTTCCCTACAATATAAGAAAAACACCTCTCACAGGAAAGAGCAGTAATAGGCCCTGCCTAAACTCAATCCTTGTCACATTTACAATTAGAACTGTTATATGTGTTTGAATGATTAGTGGAATGATGTGTATTATGTATATGACAAAACTTTCTGAATAATGAATAATTTAATAAGAACCTCACCCTTCATTATCAGAATTTTGGTAAACTGTGTGACCTGGGGTTGGGGGTGGGGGGGGGGGGGTACAGAGGTAAATTGCCCCACCTTCCTGGTAAGTAATATCTTTGTGAAGTTATTTTAAAAACCGGCCATTGGCCTAGCAGGAGATTCCTTTTAAATGTTTTTCTTTTTCAGCTCTAGTATGATTTTAGCAATTTTGGTAAAGGGGCCCCAAGTGTAACATTTCTCTTCAAATGGCCTAGGAGGAGCTGACATTTAAAGGGTTTTCTTTATTAAGCTCTGGCAGCCATTTGGTCAGCAGAGCTGAACCGATTTTTAGCCATTTTGGTAGAGAGTCAATTCTATGTGTCATGTATGAGTAAAGACAGATCTGTAAAAAAAGTTCTGTTTACCGAAAAACATCCACTAAAGCATGGTTTGAAATATACAAAAAAAAATCCCTAATGGTTATGCCACAACTTCAGGTAGTGTTCAAGAAACAGAGTCACATTGTTAGCCAAGCATGAAAAGTAGGTCAAGCTTAGTAATGTTCAACAGCACTGACCAGAACAGGTCATGGCAGATGTGTATATGAAGTTTAATTAGCCTAGATGCTTTGGTGCTCAAGAAACAGAGCTAAACACACAGACAAGAGTGAGTGATTGAGTCTTTGAGTTTTACGTCCCACCAACAGCTAAGGTCATACAGTGACGAGACCTTGGTTTATGGACTCATCCGAAAGTCTGGAGAAGCCCGGGGTCGATCCTGCAACCCCTGGTTTACAAGGCGAGTAGCGTAACCACTACACCTTGGAGGCTTCTAAACACACAGACAAGACATTGTTACTTAAGCCAAGTATGAAAGTTGGTCAAGACAATAATGGTTGACAGCACTGGGCATGGTGCATTAGAGAGGATGTGTGTATGAAATTTCATTAGCCTAGAGGCCTCATACAGACAAAACGTCCTTCAGCCAATAGTGAAAAGTAGGTCAAGTACATATATGGTCAACAACACTGGGCAGGTTACATCATGATGAATTTGTGCATAGAGTTGTTCAGTTCAGCCAAGCATGAAAAGTGGGTCAAGATCAGTAATGGAGATTATGCATCATGGCTGATTATATGAGCCCCGCCAAGCGAATTTGTGCCTTCGAGCATTCCGTCATGACAAATTTTAACTGCGCATGCCCAGCCATTCAGAGGGGCCAGGGATATGGCTTTCTGTCTGAAGGTTCCTCTTGATTCACTGCTTGTATGAGCGAGCAGCGAAGGTTCTGGTGAGACTGCGCAGATGCGGAGGCTCGCCTGAACCTTCGCTGCTCACATAGGCGATAAGTACCAAAATCGCTTGACGGGGCCCATATGTTTGAAGTTTCATTGATTTGATCTAGAGGCCTCAGAGTTTGAGAAACAAAGCTAACCACACAAACTTTTTTGTAGACAGTCCAGTTGTTTGAAGCCTTGATAGTTTAACGAGCACGTTAGTGGTCATATTGTTAACTATTCTAGCAAGTATTTGTATTTTTGCTGGAAAAATGTGAGCAGTTTTTGCATTTGCAAAAGCTGCTCACATTTTTTCAGCAAAAATAGCGTATTTTCCATATTAAATGATCAAAGTTTTAACGATACATTAAGTTATGACATCATTTTGTTTTTGGTCCAGTTGTTCAAACCCTCATTACCTGAACAAGCTTGTCAGTGGTCATACTGTTAACTGTTCTAGCAAGTATAATATCAAAAATGATGGTATTTTTCATGAAAAAAAAAAAATAGTAAATATGCCATATTAAATTAACAAAGTTTTAACAATTTGTTTACTAATGATGTTGTTAGCTTTGAACAACTGACCCTAGAACATCAACATTTTAGATTGCCACAGATTACAGAAAACTTTGATGGTTTCCTAGACCTCACATACAAGAAAATTTGGGTTTGTTTTGGAGAGTAAAATCCCAATCTTATAGTCACTTTTTATGGTACGATTTTTTCATTACCGGATAGTTCCCCAAAACAGTGTTAAGCTGTAAAGGTAAAGTTTTTTTCTCGTATAGGTTTTTTTTTGTCTAGTTTGCATTTTTACAATGAGGAAGCATTTGAGAGGACTTAAATTAAATGAATAACTTACGAATTCCACAGACTTTGTACTTTTATTACACATATGAAGTACTGGGTGTAAAAGTCCATCTATAATATTTACAATTCCTCCGAGTGTGAAGATGTCTGATGTTGAAATGGGTACATTGTTAATGGTGACCTGCAAGGAATGAAAACAAAACTGTCAACCAATCAGGACAATCTGCTTTGTCTGCTGCTTTGTCGTCTGCCAAGTACTTTAAAATTAGTTTTTTGCAAACAGTGTGGACCCAGATCAGACTGCTTCTCCAGGAGCAGTCTGATCTGGGTCCACACTGTTTGCCTGTATGTAAACAAATATTTTTAAAAAAGTTTGCAAAAAGTCTCAGCAGACGACATAAGCAGACGACATTTTGAGATGTAGTTTTTCTCGGCGTCTAAATGGTTAACTCTAGCTATGGCTAGATTTCTAGCCTTTTCTAAAATGGCAGATGCCACATTCATCTCTTTTTCAAAGACATACCTATCAGGGTACTTTCAGCCTTTCTGCATGAATATATTTACAGCAAAAAATAATGAGTAAAATCTGCGGCACATCTGAATTCTACATCCCACAAACAACTAACGTCATACAAGGACACGACCTCGATAGATTTGTTTGATTTGAGGTTTAACGTCCCCGTCAACACTGTAAAGGTCATTTTGGAGACGTTGCTTCCAATTTTGTGGGACTTTTACCCGACATTGAGATGAAATGACATCTCAAACCCTGTCGCCCAATGAAACCAATAGGGTTTATTAGCATGGACGGTCCGCCTCGCACCGCGGTTCCTGGACAGGCTTAGATCCTCCAAGCGGTTTACCAGTACTAGTGTGCGGGACGGATTCAGCTCTGCGTGGAAGCATTATGCAGCCCATATATTTCTTCAAGCCCCTATGGGCGGGGGCGGACGACCTCGATAGAGACATGACCTTGATTTAAAAGACTCTTCCAGGTCTGGAGAAGCTGTGAGTCAAACCTATGAATCCTGGCTTAAGAGGCCAGTAGCTTACCCACTACACCACAGAGGCTTCTCATTAATTAAACCTCACCTCTCCCTGGGTTTATTCAGCAGACAACAAATTGTTGATATTTTTCTTATTTTTCCCCAAAAATAAGCATTTGCATGAGGGGTCAAATTCTGTTTTCTGGGAAAAATTAAAATATTTCAAAATGTCATCTGCTGACAAAAATACCCAGCTTGTGGAGTGTAAATATAATACAGTCAACCTTAAAAAGCACAAACACCTTTTCAGTACAATAACAATAAAAATAAAAAATGAGTGCCTTTAAGAGCAATGAAAACATTCATAAGAAAGAAGATGGGTAATACTGCGTAGTTTCGGCTAATAAAGCCTCATCAGTGACCCTGTAATGATCCGGCAACGAAATCCAGAGGAAACGTACTGCAATTTTGCGAATTTCGAATAGGCAGTCGATTCAATGACTGATATAAATCAAAATGGGGTCCAAATAAATAAAAACCTGTCTAGGATATGAGTCTAAACCAATAATTTATTTTTGATGTGACAAAGTGCAATCTTTCATATCGCCAAAACAGATGCAAATTTGTGATATTTTTCATATTTATATTAAAAACATAGGTTGAGGATACTCATTAGAACCGCCTCATTGAGGCGATTCTAACGAGTACCCACAATTTGGACATGAAAATTTGAGATATGGGCACTGTGGGTTAATCCGTCTATCAAGTCTGGAGATGGGCATGGCTTAGCGGTATTTTATTAACGCTTAAGATGTGTAGAAAAACAGCATCTAAAAATGTCTGATTATATCCTCAACTGGATCTTCTTGCAAACCTTTCATTTCTTTTTTTGCATACAAGCAAAGAGTGTTTTGTTTTGTTTGATTTGAGGTTTAACGTCCCTGTCAACACTGTATAGGTCATTTTGGAGCATTGCTTCCAATTTTGTGGGACTTTTACCCAACATTGAGATGAAATGACATCTCAAGGCCTGTCGCCCAATGAAACCAATAGGGTTTATAAGCATGGACTGTCAGACTCGCACCGCTTTGCCTGGGCAGGCTTAGATCCGCTAAGTGGTTTACCAGTACTCGAGTGTGGTTGGTTTCAGCTCTGCGTGGAAGCATCATGCAGACCATTTATTTCTTCAAGCCCCAATGGGCGGGGGCCGGCAAGCAAAGAGTGTGAACTCATATCAGACTGCTCCTAACAGAGTAGACCCTAATCAGACTGCTCTAGGAGCAGTCTGATCTGGGTCCACACTGTTTGCAACAATGACTTTTAAAGTAGTTAGCAAACAACCAAGCAGACAACAATTGTTGTGATTGGCATTTGAAGGGTTAATCATCAACCAAATGGTAAAGTAGTTGCAGACAAGATTGACTAGGCGGAGCTATGGTTTGCACCTGCCTTTAGAATGTTCTATTAGCAACAAGAGGGCCCAGAGGGCCCTGATTCGCTCACCTGAGTGCCACTGTCTCAAGTACATTCTATTTTAAGTTCTGTCAGCAATCTTGTTCATCAGAGATTAAAGATTTTAGCTATTTTGGCAGGGAGTCACCTAGGCAACATTCCTGTGAAGTCTGAATCAAATTGGCCTAGGGGTTTAGGAAGAGTTTTGTGTTTGAAGCAAATTTAAATGTTTTTCTATGTTTAGCTCTGGCGGCCATTTTGTTCATCAGAATGAGATCATTTCAGCTATTTTGGTAGACGGTCATCTAAGCAACATTCCAACAAAGTTTGAATGATATTGGCCCAAGGGTACAGGAGTTGTCATTTCTTCTATTTTTAGCTCTGGTTGCCATCTTGTTCATCAGAGCAGAACGATTTTAGCTACTTTGGTAGGGAGTCCCCTAGGCAATATTCCTGTGAGGTTTGAATCCAATTGGCCCATGGGTTTAGGCAGAGATCGCATTTGATGCAAATTTACGATGTTTTTCTATCTTTAGCTCTGGTGGCCATTTTGTTCATCAGAGTGTGATCGTTATAACTATTTTGGTAGAGGTCATCTAAGCAACATTCTTATGAAGTTTGAATGAAACTGGCCCAAGGGTACAGGAGAAGTTGAAGACTTTTTTCTATTTTTAAATCTGGCAGCCATCTTGTTTGTGAGAGCAGAACAATTTTAGCAATTTCGGTGGGGAGTCACCTACGTAACATTCCTATGAAGTTTGAATCAAATTGGCCCCAGGGTTAAGGAGTTCGCCTTTGAAGCAAATTTACGGTCGGCAACACTCTTTCATGGAGATTGATCATGAAATGTTTTCTACGGTCATGATCATGAAATGTTTTCTACAGTCATTCTCTGTCTCCCACTGATTCAGAAGGGCAGTCGTCAGTTTCAGGCGAAAGAATGTGCACTGTACTGGTTAACCCCTTACATATAAGCCTGCCCAGGAAAAATGTGGATAGGTAAACTGGCCGGCTCAAAAATGACATAAACAGTGTTGACTGGGCCATTAAACTCTAATACAAAGAAACAAAAACAATGTTTTTCTGTTTTTAGCTATGGTGGTCATTTTGCTAATCAGAGCAGAACACTTTTAGCTATTTTCATTGAGGGTCTCCTTCAAGCAACACTCCCATGAAGTTTGAATGAAATTGGTCCAAGGGTGCAGGAGGGATTGTCGATTAAATTTTTTTTCTATTTTTAGCTCCTGTGGCCATCTTATTCATCAGAGCGGAATGATTTCAGCTTCTTTTGGTATAAAGTCACCTAGGCAATATTCCTGTGAATCCAATTGGACAAAGGGTTTAGGAGGAGTTGGCGTTTTAAACAAATTTACGATGTTTTTCTATTTTAAGCTCTGGCGGCCATTTTGCTCATTGGAGCAGAACCATTTTAGTTATTTTCTTAGGGAGCCACCCATGCAACATTCATGTGAAGTTTGAATGAAATTGGCCAAGGCATTTAGAAGAAGTTCGCTTTTAATCAACTTGTTGACGACGCACACGACACACATTCACTGATCACAATACCTCACCATGAGCACTTCGTGCTCAGGTGAGCTAAAAAGGTAAACCATGTCACCCGACTGTGTGAATGCATCTGTAACACAAACAAAGCTGTGGCATATATTGGCATTTGTTCTGCTTGCAGAAAGCATGCCATAGGCACTCTACCGAATCTTCTGGTGAACTCAGCAAATTTGACATATATTGGACACACCCGAATAGCTCCGCCTCATCAATCTTAGCTGCAACTACTATTGTACTATTTAGAATTGCCTCACAATGGTTTTTAATGACAGATTCTATCTGTCTATTCATGCTGTGCTACACGTTTGAAGTAATTTAGGCTTCAGTTCTTCCGGCTTTGACAGCCATAGAAATATGAGTCCGCACAAAATGTAGTCCGGTTTGGCGCAGTAATCAAAATTGTACAATAGTATTAGTTATCCTGTAAGCGTAGTACAAACTTTTGAAGCAGACGACTTGACGATTTTATCTTACGATTCAGCTGCATCATGTGACGGGTGTGGCGACAACTGTAGTTGAAAAAGTTCCATGAAAGATCAGACGACACATGTCTTTCATAAAACGAACAATGAACGTGTTAGTTATCTTAAAAGCGCCATACAAAACATGAAGCAGACGAATTTACTTTTTTATCTTATTTTTCAGTGATTGGATTTCATTTGAATCAGCTGAGTGAGATGAATCGTAAGAAATATGTAGTTTGTGTCGCAATTTAAGAGAAAAAAGGGGGGCAAAAAAGATGAAATGGCCTCTGCTACCTTTCAAAATGGCCAGGTTAAGATTTTACCCCTTCAACCCTCGAGTTTCTCAAGTTCACTCTTCAGTCACTGAATTTGTACGCGTCCATTCTACACATGTAAATTGGGTGTCTAGTCAATAGTCGTCAACAGCATGTCAAACCATGTAGAACAGAATGCGATGTATCATTATGAGCCATCTCACCAGGTTCTACACTGTTTGCATCTGTAGGTATCTGTACTTGGCTATAAAGGGCTGAAAGGGTACAAACGCATAACACTTACATGACCTAATTAAATGCGAAGTATGTGACGCTAGAAACTTCACTGTACGGTTGCAAGCCAGCAATAATATACTCCTAACAGTTATCACTGTCCAATTCTGTGATAGGTCTGAATAACTAAATATGTAAGCACAATGTTGTGATAAATAATAAAAGTCACATGCCGCAAAACTTCAAACATCGCACAAAAAGTGTTTTCCTTTATTGTAGCGCACAACACAAGGCAGGTTCTTGACTGAGCCTCGAAACACATATAAGTCAACAAGTGTAAGCTTTTACAAGAAAGTTGCGTCTACGCTTTGTGTTGTCATAAAACTGGCAACTATCCCAGCAGACACATGACGTAATTGTGACGTCACATCAACGTCGGTGCAACGTCATGATGTTGCATTGACGTTGATTTGACGTTGCCCTAGCAACGTGTGCCTGCTGGGTAGTCATTTGCATGTTGTATTATCTATAATGTGCAAGTAAAATGATGATGAAAGTGTATAACAGCCGATTCACCTCCGTTTTGTGAACCAAACTAAAAATCAACACTCCAGCGCCATTGTCCTTATCACTAAAGAAAGTAAATCTGAATTTTTTACAGAATCTGTCATTTTGGTGCCTTTTGGCGTTTTGATTTATAATGAAAACTAAAATGTAACTTTTCATGATAAAGTAAGACAAGAGCTGTCGCATGACAGCATAGCTGGCCTGTTCCGCGACTTCAAGATATAAGGTAAAATGTATGAACCATGAAATATAGGTCACACTCACCTAGATATATTTGAGATCAATAATCAGGTCACATGGAACATACATTACAGATATTACATTTCAGAATCAAATTGTGTCTGAATTATAAGGCAAAATCACTGAATCATGAAAATAGGTCACAAGGACATAGATATATTTCTATGTCAATCATCAGGTCACATGGAACTAAGAATCCAGGTGAGACATTTCCCCATCAAATAGTATTCAAGATAATAGGCAAAATCACTGAACCATGAAATATAGGTCACACTGACCTAGATATAATTCAAGCTCAATCATGGGGTCACATGGAATAAATAATCTAGGTATGGCATTTCTCCATCAAATAGTGTTCAAGATAATAGGCAAAATCACTGAACCATGAAATATAGATCCTACTGACCTAGATATATTTTGAGGTCAACAATGGGGTCACATGCAACTAATAACCCTGGTATAACATTTCTCCATCAAACAGTATTCAAGATAATAGACAAAATCAATGGACCGTGAAATGTAGTCAGCATGACCTAGATATATTTTGCAGTCAATTATCGGGTCACATTGAACTAATAATCCAAGTATGACATTTCTCCATCAAATAGTATTCGAGATAATAGGCAAAATTGATGAACCATGAAATATAGGTCACAATGACCTGGATATATTTTGCGGTCAATTGTCGGGTCACATGGAACTAATAATCCAGGTATGACATTTCTCCAACAAATAGACTTCAAGATATAAGACAAAATCACTGGACCGTGAAATGTAGGTCACCATGACCTAGATATATTTTGCGGTCAATTATCGGGTCACACTGAACTAATAATCCAGGTATGACATTTCTCCATCAAATAGTATTCAAGATAATAGGCAAAATCGCTGAACCATGAAATATAGGTCACAGTGACCTAGTTATATTTTGAGGTCAATCGTGGAGTCACATGGAACTAATATCCCAGGCACGACATTTCTCCAACAAATAGACTTCAAGATATAAGGCAAAATCACTGGACTGTGAAATGTAGGTCACCATGAGAGGATAAATATAGGCTGTGCCTACATCCAATCCTTTGACATTTGTATGTATATTTGTAGTACAGATGTATGTATATGTCATAAAATTTTGAATAAATAAACCATGACCTTCACCCTTTTACACTTGAACCAATGTCACTTGATTGGCTGATGTATAACCAATTGTGTCTATAACTTGATAGTATAATGGAAAGGTATACAACAAATTACAAAGGTGTCCTTGATTTTGACCCCTAGCCCCACCCCATCCCCACTCCCAGGCATGAACCCAGGGAAGTGTTGTCTTGGAAACTCAGAAGACACTCCCAGGTATCCAAGTTGTAAATATGAATGCTTTGTGATGAGTGACTGTTGAGATATAAGCATTTCAAAAACTTTAACACAGAATTACAAAGGTGTTCTAGATTTTGACCCCTAGCCCCACCCCGGGGCATGAACCCAGGGGTCTGTTCTCTTTGAACATCAGAGGACCCTCCCAGGTACTTAAGTTCAAATATGAGTGGTCTGTGATGAGTGACTGTTGAGATATAAGCATTTGAAAAACTTTAACGCAGTGTGACGGGAATGCAAACACGCACACCAACAGAGGTGACAACAATAGCTCTCCATGTACTTCGTACAGGCGAGCTAAAAACATCCTGAAGTATCCTAAATTTGTAAAACCAGTTTACCCAGAAAATGTCCTGTTTAGATTACGATAACACATTCGTGTGACACAGTGCATTCTTTCAGACCTCAAAAATAGTCATTTTTCTGAGGAAAATGTGCGATATTTTTCTTACCCATTCATGCTAATTACCGCACCATGCGCTTAGTTTTTTCAAAATCGTGTCAAAAAATCACAGTGAAAAATCTACCTAATTAGCGCACACTGGATGCGAAAACAATAGCTTCTGAGATGATGCGAACTGATATTTAATGGGACGGAAAAGGATACTAAAGCATTGCCTTCACTGTTGAAGAAATAACGTTAAGTTTTTATAGATTTACTGTGAGAGCTTCCATGGGGAGGTTACTGTAAAGTGTGCGGGTATGCATTTTCTTTTCAAAAATAGCTTTGGTGTGCGCTTTTAGGAGCATGTGCGGTAATTAGGGCGAATACGGTATTTAAATGCAAAACTAGGTTGTGGGTTCTTGTTAGGACCACCTCAATGAGGTAGTTCTCATGGGTACCCACAGCCTATGTCTTTGATCAAAAATAGAGAAAGCAAAGAATACCTCCGTAAAACCCCACTTTCTCTATATAAAGTGGGGTTTAGAGGGGTCTTCATTTCACCGACTTGTTAACCTGATTGTTTGTATTGAATAAACTGCCCAAAGTTTTCATCTTACTGCCCTTAGTCGAGTGCATATTGCCAGTAGACAAGTGCATATTTCATGTGAACAAGGAGTCTCGTTCTCATTAGAACTTACTTTAAAGTTTGTCCCTTTAGAATAGAAAAATGGCCAACAATGGAAAGAACTTTGAACATAATGCATACAGACAATGACTATTAACTCTTATCCTGCTGTTCACGACAACCCCTATCTTTGGAAACAGTGTAGATCCAGATCAGATGGCTTCTGAAGAAGCCATTTGATCAGGATCTACATTGTTTGACATTCAGTTTAGGAATGTGTAGTAATAAATTACATCAAGTGATCTGATTGGTTCAAATCCAGAAATGGGTGTGGCTAAACTGAATATTCAGCAAGATAAGGGTTAAATATGACCTACCTGCAATCTGTATTGGTTAGGAATTCAGGGGTACCATAATGAATGTCAAACAGTGTAGATCCTGATCAGATGGCTTCTTCAGAAGCCATCTGATCAGGATCTACACTGTTTCCAAAGATAGGGGTTGTCGTGAACAGCAGGAAAAAGAGTTAATAGTCAAGTATTGAAACAGGCAGGCCTAAGCAAACAGTGCAGACCCAGAACTACACTGTTTGCTACCAGATCTGATGGAGCAGTCTAGTCAGGGTCTACACTGTTTGCCATTCCAGCTGCACTTCTTAAGGTCCTTACTGGATTGCGAAACAAATTTATCAGAATTTTAATTAGGAGAATTACAGCAAGTCCTTAAGGTATATGAATATTTAGGATTTTTACGGTATTTTGAAAGAAATAACCCAGCCAGCAAAGAATGCCGGGCCAACGTCAGGCCGATAGCGGTACGACGTACCGCTATCGGCCCGACGTTGGCCCGTTGTTTGTGCTGGCAGGGAAAATGTAAAATACAGAAAAGTGGTGCCCTGCATTGGAAATTTGTTTGTTTGATTTGAGGTTTAACATCCCCGTCAACACTGTAAAGGTCATTCTGGAGACGTTGCTTCCAATTTTGTGGTACTTTTACCAGACATTGAGATGAAATGACATCTCAAGCCCTGTCGCCCAATGAAACCAATAAGGTTTATTAGCATGGTTCCTGGACAGGCTTAGATCCTCTAAGCGGTTTACCAGTACTAGTGTGCGGGCCGGATTCAGCTCTGCGTGGAAGCATTATGCAGCCCATATATTTCTTCAAGCCCCTATGGGCGGGGGCCGACCCTGCATTGGAAAAAGTCAATGTTTGTTTACTTACATTACATCCCCCGGCGTTAACTTCAATTTCACTTTGGCACCCTTGGCATGGTTTTTAAGAAGTTAGAAGACATTTAATAACAACTTCCATTGTAATTCCTATTTAAAACCACTTGAAGATGTAAAATCTTGTTTTACATTCAGATTTCAATGCCAGACAAGCATGCTTTTCAGTATTTGTTTGTTTGATTGAGTTTTAATGTCCCCGTCAACACTGTATAGGTCATTTTGGAGACATTCTTCCAATTTTGTGGAATTGTGGGACTTTTGCCCAACATTAAGATGAAAGGACATCTCAAGCCCTGTCGCCCAATGAAACCAATAGGGTTTATAAGCATGGACAGGCCTACTCACACCGCTTTGCCTAGGCAAGCTTAGATCCTCTAAGCTGTTTACCAGTACTCGTGTTTGCTTGGTTTCAGCTCTGCGTGAAAGCATCATGCAGCCCATCTATTTCTTGAAGCCCAGATGGGTGGGGGCCATGCTTTTAAGTACAGTAAAAAGTTTGTGTATATTTGACGTTTGTGTGTCCTAACCCATATGAACTTGTGATGAACATTTCACAATATAAAGTCAACTAGAGATGTTTTCAGAGGAAAACAATGTCCCCCACCATAAATATAACTTTAACACCCATTTGACTTTAATAACTAGGTTAAGGTCACCAAAATATTAGGTGCAAAGCCATTTTTGGCCAAAACCTAATAGTTTCGGGAGCCTTTGACTTTGAAAGAAATGGTGATTGAAACGGTCAATATCACCAAAATCTAATCTTGGTAGGTTGTAATTAAATATTGTACCAAGTTTGACCAGCAGTCATCAGTTCTTAAATGAGGTAAGAACACAAAAATCTAGTCAAAACTTTGGTAGGTTGCAATGATATATTGTACCAAGCTTGACAAAATTTTAAACATTTCTTCATGAGATAGGGTGCAGACAAGCCCAACTTTCAAGTTTTTTGGGGGGCCTGTGCCCTTGAAAATAAGGTCAAGGTCACCAAAATCTAATCACATCTTTGGTAGGTTGCAATGATATATTGTACCAAGTCTGACCAAATTTCATCCATTCGTTCATAGGACAGGGTGCAGACAAGCCAAAATTCACTGTCTTTTGGGGCTTGTGCCCTTGAAAATAAGGTCAAGGTCACCAAAATCTAAACAAATGTGTGGTAGGTCGCAATGATATACTGTACCAAGTTTGACCCAATTTCATCCATTTGTTCATGACATAGGGTGCAGACAAGCCAAAATTCACTGTCTTTGGGGGCCCGTGCCCTTGAAAATAAGTTCAAGGTCACCAAAATTTAATCAAATCTGTGGAATGTTGTAATAATATATTGTACCAAGTTTGACCAAAACTGATAAACTTGTTCATGTTCATGTGCAGACAAGTCATTTATGGCCCTAAATTGACTGTTTGGCGGGGCCTTTGCCCTTGAAAATGGGGTAAACCATCATAACCAAATGACAATCTTCCCCCATCTTAGTGATATAGCCATGCAAGTTTGGTCAGAATCCATCCATAGAGCCATGGCAAACAAGCAATCAATGTGAGTAATTGAGGGTTTACTATAAATACATTAACCCTTATCCTGCTAAATAAATTAATTAAGCCACACCCACTGCTGACCAGCAACCAATCAAACTACATGTACTTGATACTCATTACTGTATCAGTTCAATTCGCAGACAGCATGACAATGTAGATTCTGATCAGACAGCTTCTCCAGCTGCCATCCGATCTGGATCTACACAGTTTGCAAAGGATAAGTATAAGGAATAATATGGAAACAGGAATATGATACTGAGCAGATTTAGTAGCTGTTAGAGTAGAATGGTAGTGTTTGGCTTATTGTATATGACTTACATTATTCCAGCCATATCTTCTGTAGATGAGCTGATGATCCCCACCCAAATCTGTTATTACTGTTTCACTGTCATCCACCGATGCTGTCATCTTCATCTTGGGCAAAAAGTAGTATCGGAGAAAATCTGTTGTCTGAAAGATGAGCTGGCGTTATATCATTTTATGCTGGTAAGAACTACCTCACGAGTGGTTCTAATGAGTACCAACAATCTATGTTTTACAGCTGAAATAATGTCTAAAATATCTCCCCTTGTAAACTTCAGTTTTTCTTACATCAAGTGGGGTTTACAGGGACTTATTAACCCTTGTCCTGCTGAGCCCGGATATGCCTTATTTTCCAAACAATGAAGATCCAGATCAGATGGCTTCTGACGAAGCCATCTGATCAGGATCTACATTGTTTGCCATTCAGATTGTGACTTTGTTGCAATAATTTGCATCAAGTAATCTGATTGGTTGATAATCGGTAGTGGGTGTGGCATATATGAATATTCAGCATGACAAGGGTTAGTGTGGTGAAACTGGACAGAGCACCTAAATTTTTATAAAGTTCCTTCCAAAACACACACTCTTCTAAAAACCTGTTCCCCTTTACAGAGAGCTGGGTATTGGGCTGTAGTTTTATGAGCCACATCCTGAGAAAACCTGTTTCTGCCAGTTGTGAACAACAAGTATATTTCTGACAGGATTTTCAATGAAATATAGAGATTTCTCAGTGAATTCCAAAACAATATCATAACTGTTTCAAACAGTGACTGATATCAATTTTATACTTCACTGTTTGGGACTTCTTTTTTCTTCAGATCTAACTTGTGTTTTCAGTTTTACCATTGTCAGATCATTGAAAATTAATGAACTGTGTTAAAATTGACGCTTAGCGCATTCATGTTGTTGCGAAATGTTAGATCAGTCCACAACTTCTTTGGGAAACTACACTCTCAATTATTCAGTATCCATTATTATAATGCCATCCCAGAATATTACTCAGCACCCAATATTATACCCAACTAGAGTAGTCAGTGAAACTGACTAGGGCCCCGGCAGCGCTATCAGAAATTTGTGGACGGACAGACGGACGGACAGACGGACGGACAGAGTGATTACTATAGGGCACCCACACTTTCAGTGCGGGGCCCTAATAAACACGTTGGATACCACTAAATTGACAGGAAATGACCAGGAACAAAGTTAGACCTGAGGAAGAGTGACGCAATTAGAGAAGCTAAATATTGCCGTTTTGAAGAATGTAAGAAACAGAAAATTTGATGTTTTTGGTGCAAGATCAAATTTTATTTCACTCAAGAACACCAAAACTGTATTTTTAACTGATGGCCATGCCAGTCGTAAAAATACTGGTTTTGGTGTTCATTCGATGAAATAAAATTTGATCTTACACTGAAAAAAAATTAAATATCCTCTATATATACACATACTTACTGAAGTGACATTAATTGTCCTAGCATAAGCATCACTTGGAACAAACAGAGTGTACTGATTTAAGTCATTCTCCAGCTTGTCAATTAAATTTTTCTCCTGTTAAATAAAGATAGAACAAAATATAATATATTTGTAATATTTTTATTGTGTTGTGCAATATATTTTATGAATCATTAATTAAACTGGAAATGTGTACAAAGAACACGGCTGCCCCTGCCTGGTAGCACAATTAAGAAACTTAACTGCAAATTGCTAATGGACATGGGCATCGACGGATGGGTAGGAGTAACACTATATGCCCTTATTTTTTATGGTGGGGGCATAAAAAAAGACTTTGAATGCTCTGGTTATGTCCCATGATGTTGGACAGTATTAAAAACTATGATGTCAAATTCAAATTTTATACAGGTTGTTATGTTCTTTTGCCCTACCTGTCAATGACAAAATTATTTGGGTGCAACTTCAATTTTTATATTTAACACAGATTGAAATTTTCATATGATGTGCTTTTTCTCTTAGAGAAAATGACCAAAAATTCATGCTTTACTGATAATTTAACCAGATGTTTTATGGCTACTGGCATCATCTATCTCGACCAATGACTGCTCATAATAGGTGACATTACTAGGTTTTTCAAGGGAGACTACTTTTATTCAATAAATCTGTGAGTTTAGTTCAAAATGTTCGATCTCAAAATGCTTATTTTTCCACGTAGAAAAACGTTAAAAACTTGTAATTTGATTAAAATTTGATGCAGATTTTTATTTTCACCTCAGGTTTTTTCTAATTAATTGAATTTTTAAATTAAGAAATTTTAGTATAGGCATCTAAGAAGGCAAGTTAATAAGTAACCAGCCTTTCCCATTTCCAATTGACCGAGACATCCAAGATTTTCATGCCTTGTTTCAATACAGGTTTTAGGCATGAGGGCAAAATTGCACCCTTATTGTGTCATTGATTCATAAGATATTGAACGTCAAATAGCGATGCAAAAACAAGCTTTTTGTTAATACTTGAGTACCATGCTGTAATTCCTTACTTGTATTTGAGAGGGAAAACAGGTCAGGAAATACATTGCAAGTTAATCAATGTTTATGGATCTTCCACACCAACGTAAGCACAAGTTAAATCAAGCCCCCATCCATGGGGGCTTAGAGAAATAGATGGGCTGCACGATGCTTCCACGCAGAGCTGAAACCTACCACACACAAGTATTGGTAAACTGCTTAGAGAAGCCTGCCAAGGCAAAGGTGTGCGAGTCGGTCCGTCCATGCTTATAAACCTTATTGGTTTCATTGGGTGACAGAGCTTAAGATGTCATTTCATCTTAAATATCGGGTAAAAGTCCCACAAAATTGGGAGCAACATCTCCAAAATGACCTTTATAGTGTTGACAAGTACGTTAAACCTCCAATCAAACAAACAAACAAGTTAAATTCTGGGTAGGGGAATTCAAACGTGGTAGAAAGTCTTTAGAAGACATAACCAGGTCTGGATGTCCATCAGAGCCAACGATGAAGAAAAGTGCAACAAAGTACTGGATCTGTAGTACTCTGACAGGCAAACTAAGGTGGAAGAAATAGCAAATGCATTACACATTTCACACGGTAGCATTTCAAAAATTTTACATGATCACTTGGGTATGCACAAGCTAACAGCCCGTTGGGTCCCAAAATCCCTTATCAATGAGCAAATGGCGACCACAGCATCAGTATGCAGTGCATTGTTGAAGCGGTGTAGGTCAAAAGAAGATGATTTTCTTTCATGTCTGGTGACTGTAGATGAGACTTGGATCCATTAATATGAGCCAGAGAATAAAACTCAAAGTCACCAGTGGGTAGGGCCGGGGTCTCTGAGGCCAAAGAAGTTCAAAACACAACCCTCTGCTGACAAAGGAATGGCAACTGTATTTTGGATGCACAAGGCGTTATTAGGTTCGACATTCTAGCAAAGAAAAGTAAACTAACAGGTGCGTAATAAATGTGGACACAGAAGCCAATTACAATGCCCTTGCTGACGCCTGGGTTAGTGCAATAGAGGAGCTAAAGAGGGAATGAACTGTACCTTGAGCCATTTTCCAAAGATACTGCACTTTGTAGTGGTGTTGAAGAACGTCTCCAGGTCAGGGTAGTTGTCTGGTGAGTCTGGCATATATGGCTCCAAAACCTGAAACAATTGTACATTCTTTTAATCCTTAAGACACCAAAAAAAAAATGCATATGCAAATGTTTTTTTATTATGTCGTCTGCCGCTCATCTTGCAAATATTTCAAACATATTTTTGCATAAAGGCAAACAGAGTAGACCCTGATCAGACTTCTCCTAGCAGTCTGATCTGGGTCCACACTGTTTGCTACAATGATTTTTAAAGTAAACAGCAGACAACAAAGTAGACAGCAATTGTTCTGATTGGCATCTAAACCATTAACATTAATGGCCTAACCCATTTTGTACTCAATGGAATCTTCCACCTTATATACAACAGGAGCCTGTTTAGGATTGTTAGGTTGAGTTACCGGTATTTTTTAATTTTAATAATTTATTCAGAAAATGGTTGAACCTTTGTGCAAACTGAAAGACCCAGTAAGATGTCTGATCAGGAAATGCTGTTTATTTTTGTTTGGTTTGAGGTTTAATGTCCCCATCAGTACTATTTAGGTTATTTTGGAGACAATGCCCCTACCCTACCCTACCCTACCCCACCCTACTCTACCCTAGCCCCTGCGATCAGTCAAATTTGACCATTACTCACAAGTGTACCTTACGTACACACCAGGTTTGCAGGATGAAAGCCTACAAACTAATCATGTAATTACGGTAGGGGTCTTTAACCCTTTACCACTCAGATACGTGTTTTTACGTGTCTGCACCACCCCACCCCCCCATTTTAAGCCCCAGAAGCACCTAAAATCTGCATTTCTACCCCTGGATAGTTATGTTTGCTTTAGGATTTGTTGGGTAAAAAAGTGACCTGGTTTTTCGCGCGCCTCCTCCTTCCCCCCCCCCCCCCCCCCGCTCCCCACATCCGGAAAAATTTTGGGTGTATGGCCCAACCGGCCACTAAAATTTATATCTAAGGGTGTCTGGGGTCAAAAATGCCTGAAAATTGATGCTGATAAAACATGCAGCAAACAGTGAAAATGGCCAGTGCCAAACACCTTAATTGTTGCCTTGACAGCTGTGTGAAGATTAAAATGTCGTCAAAAATTCATGTGAAAACACACTTTTTGCCAACTTTCAGATGCCCCTCTTTACCATGACAACAATGATCAAGTCATGAAAGGTTGCATTTGAAAGGCTACTGCCCAATGAACATTCATACCGAGTTTGGTGTAAAACAGACCATCCATTATGAAACAATGGCTAGTTGAAGTTGCTGTCAGGTGCATCACTGTGAAAATCAGCGAAGTTCACAAAATCCCTGAGTGGTAAAGGGTTAACCTGCTGCACAGGGGATGACTCTCCATGCACAGGGGGCCTCTAATTAATGTCCCGATCCAAAGGACAGTGCACTTTTTGACATTCATCCCTGCAAAAAATGCCAATGGAGCATGTTCAGACACCGAAATAATCACCGCTGCTGGGGATAGAACCAGGGGCCTCCAGCATCAGAGGCAAGTGCACTTACCACTGAGCTATCACGCTCCGAAGCGTAATGTCCATAGTCTGATACAGAGCTAACGTTCCTTTGTATCTTTCAAGATGGTGGCCATTTGCAAGAAAATACAGTTTTGGGATGCTTTAATGAGATTTTCAAGGAACTGTAGCCTCTAACAAATGCCCACCCCACTTCACAGGAAAGGTAATGATTCTAATAAACGCCTGGGCATTTAAAGAGTTTAAATGGTATATTAAGTGGCTAACCAGTACAGTGCACATCTTTTTGGCTAAAATGACAAATGGCCTTCTTGATTGTTTGTTTGTTTGTATTGAAGTTTTAACCCTTTTTGTACCAAATGGAATCTTCCTTCTTATGTATACCAGGAGTCCATTTCAAAATTTAGGGGTGTCAGGTTGTTTTTTCTTCAAAATGTATTTGGAAAATGGCTAACTTTTCCCAAACAGTGTAGGCCCTGATCAGACGCTGCATTCTGCGGCATCTGATCTGGGCCTGCACTGTTTGCCCTGGTACCCGTTTTGTGGTTTCTGGTACTAAATGGGTTAATGACCCAGTAACACTGTTTAGATCATTATTTAGCTGGTCAGTTTATCTACCCTCACCTTTCCAGGGCAGGATATATGTAAGTGGTTAACCAGTACAGTGCACATTCTTTCGCCAGAAACTGACAACTGCCCTTCTTGAATCAGGGGAAGGGAGAGAATGACTGTAGAAAAGATTTCATGATCAATCTCCAAAAAAAGAATGCTGCCGACCTAGCAGGTATCAAACCTTTTACCTCCTGATCAGGAGTACCTGCCCTGATAGCTCAGTTGGTAGAGTGTCCGCTCCAGGGAACGGGAGGTCACGGGTTCGATCCCGGGCCGCGACATACCAAAGTCGTTAACAATGGTACTAGCTGCTCCCCGCTTGGCACTCAGATTTACGGGTGGAGCTAGGACTGTTGACCCAGTGTCAGGATAATGTGACTGGGTGTTGTATCATGTAATGTGTCTGGGACATGATACTTCAGTGAGGCAGCACTATAAAAGTGAGCATTGAGATCCCTGTCGCAACCAGACACCGTCTTGATATGACTGAAAAATTGTTGAAAGCGACGTTAAACCCGAATTCACACACACACACTCCTGATCAGGAGTCAGATGTGCATCTGACTAAGACACCAAGGCCTACCCCCTATTTTATATTATAGTCAAAAATACATTTGACAGAGTCACTGCCCTTGAAAGTGTTTGCATTCCCTTCAGGCACATAATGAAAACACGCCTATACAAATACATTGTAAATTTTACCATGAAGAAACGAAAGTTTTAAGATGAAATATTGTGATATTTTTCTTATTCATCACATGAACAAGTCTGTGAAATGAACACCCCCACTAAATCTTACTCTATACAGAGAAAACTGGGGTTTAGGGGGGTATACATTATTTTTCTTATTTCTGCTCCAAGACATATGTTGTGGGTACTCTTTAGAACTGCCTCAGTGAGACAGTTCTGATGTCTTAGATCAGAAATAAGAAAATTAATGTATACCCCTGTAAACCCCCATTTTCTCTATATAAAGTGGGGTTTAGTTGGTTCATCATTTCACAGACTTGTTATCCTGGTAAAATGACCCCCTGTCCTGCTTTGTACTAAAACATCTTAAAATTTCTTTATTATTGCCCTTTAACCCATTTAGTACCAGAAACCCCAAAACGGGTACCCTAGCAAACAGTGCAGGCCCAGATCAGACGCCGCAAAATGGGGCGTCTGATCAGGGCCTCCACTGTTTGCTAAAAGTTCAGTCATTTTCCAAATAAATTTTGATGAACGCACAACCTGACATCCCTAATTTTTGAAATGAACTCCTGCTATATATAAGGAGGAAGATTCCATTTGGTACAAAAACGGGTAAATGAGAGAAAAAAACAATCCAAGTTCTTAATGCAATAACAGAACTGAATTTGTAGTTAATTCTCTTCTAGAAAAAAAGGATGGTAAAAGAAACTTAATAATTAACAAACATTAATTGGATAATCTGCTTAAAGCATCGCACTTAAGTGTCATTTTCTCTGCCAATTCACATGGGAAATACGACTACAAGTTGTTTTGTTTCCACTTTAAAGCCTATATGCACCTGAACCCCTACCAGAAACACTCCTAAAATTGGATCATGCAGAAAATGCGAATTGAGTATCTCATCACGAAACCTGAATTTTCATCACAAAAACACGCCTATATAATTTTGACCCCCTTGAACCCCACTGTTATGGAGTAAAACTGGGGTTTCCGGGGGTATACCTTATTTTTCTTATTTCTGCTCTAAAATATAGATTGTAGGTACTCGTTAGAACCGCCTCGATGAGGCGGTTCTAACGAGTGCCCACAATCTATATTTTGAGCAGAAATAAGTAAGATATCACAATTTTTCATCATAAAATTTTCATTTTTTTCGGCGATAAAGGTGGCAATGTATTTGTATAGGCGTGTTTTCGTAATGTTTTTTTTTTGCCAGTTGCGATCAAGAAAGGTGCTGATCAGCCTGTGCCTGCTGACTGGATCATGTAAAAATGTCTGTGCAATGAACAAACGCCGGCCTCGGTAGCTCAGTCGGATGTGCATCTGACTGGTGATCAGGAGGACGCCGGTTAGATACCTGCCGGGGTCGGCAACATTCTTTCGTGGAGATTGATCATGGAATCTTTTCTAAGGTCATTCTCTCCCTTCGGCTGATTTAAGAAGGGCAGTTGTCAATTTCTGGCGAAAGAATGTGCACGCTTATGTATAGGCCTCCAAGGTTAAGTGTGTATAGGTAAAATGACAGGCTCAAAAATGACCTAAATAGTGTGGACTGGGCCATTAAACTCCAAATTAAACAAACAATGAATAACCCCTAAACCCCACTTTAAACAGATAAAACTTGGGTTTACGGGGGATGAACATTATTTTTCTTATTTCTGCTCCAAGACATAGGTTGTGAGTACTCTTTAGAACTGCCTCAATGAGGTGGTTCTAACAAGCACACACAACCTATGTTTAGAGCATAAAAAAGAAAAATATTACAAATTTTCGTCAGAAAAATAACCTTTTTGGAGGTCTGTAAAAATACAATATGTCACACAGATGTGTTATAGTAATGGATGGTACAGTACCCATAGTTTACTAACTATTGCTAGTCGATGCAGCTAAGCAGTCTGGTTAATATCCGACCCCAATCCAGTTATTCCAAATAAATGATATCATCCGAGCTACAGTCCACTACGGTTTGTGCATAACATATGAAAAATGGAGCCCTACCTTATCCAGTCAATGCCTTAAACCAAACCCATTCTTACATGGAATCCCGAAAAAGGGACAAAGGCAAACAATGCAGACATTACGCAAACACGCCTATACAAATACAGTGCCATATTTATCGCCGAAAAAATGAAAATTTTATGATGAAAAATTGCAATATTTTTCTTATTTCAGGTCAAAATATAGATTGTGGGCACTCGTTAGAACCGCCTCATGGAGGCGGTTCTAACGAGTACCCACAATCAATATTTTAGAGCAGAAATAAGAAAAATAAGGTATACCCCCGGAAACCCCAGTTTTACTATAAAAAAGGGTTCAAGGGGGTCAAAATTATATAGGTGTGTTTTCGTGATGCCTGGATCAAATGCCGCATAATGTGGCATCTGATCAGGGTCTACACTGTTTGCTAAGAGAACTTCCTGTGAAAAATATGTTGAAAAAATAAAAAAAATTCTCAGGCCAACACATAACAATGGAAGTTTGGTTTGGTATAGTTCAGCAGCCCAGTCAACACTATTTAGGCCATGCTGAGCCTGTCAGTTTACCTTACAACTCTTTTTCTGGGCCTGCATCTACATAAACAATTAACCAGTTTCACCAGAAACTGACAGCTGCCCTTCTTGAATCAGTGGATGGGAGAACATGACCATAGAAAAGAGCTCATGATCAATATCCACAAGGGGCTTCCTCATCATCAATCAGATACACATTAAACCATTTCAATCAGGAAACCACTCATCACGAAACACGCCTATACAATTTTCACCCCCTTAAACCCCACTTTTATATAGTAAAACTGGGGTCTACAGGGTAAACTTTATTTTTCTTGCACACCAGTCAAGAAAATTCGTGATTTTACCCTGGGATAGAAATATATGTTCTGACCCTGGTGTTCCGACCCAAAATGAAATATAATCGCGTGTTTGATAAATGCACTGGTTGATTACGACCTCTTATGCGCCGTCGTTAAGGTTGACATCACAGCAACGTCATTAAACATTCCTGCAGTGTCAACACAATATGGCGGACGTTGGTAACCGAAGTGACTGCAGCATTTTGCGGCGTCTGATCTGGGCCTGCACTGTTTACCAGGGTACCCGTTTCGGGGTTTCCGGTACTAAATGGGTTATGGGTGGGGATCATTTTGTGTTCTCAGAAAATGGGGGAAAAGAGACAGAGGGGAAATTTTGTTTATTTGTATTGGGTTTTAATGGCCTAGTCAACACAATCTTAGGTCATTTTGAGCCGGTCAGTTTACCTATCCACACTTTTTCTGGGCAGGCTCATACGTAAACAGTTAACAAGTACAGTGCACATTCTTCTGCCAGAAACTTACAACTGCCCTTCTTGAATCAGCAGAAGGGAGAGAATGATCGAAGAAAAGATTTCATGATCAATCTCCACGAAAGAATGTTGCGGACCCCAGCAGGTATTGAACCCACGTTCTCCTGATCACCTGTCAGACGTGCATCCCACTGAGCTGCCTAGGCTGGATGAGCATCACGTGAACAAGTCTGTGAAATGAAACCCCCTATACCCCACTTTATTTAGAGAACACTGGGGTTTACGGGGGTATAGATTATTTTTCTTATTTTTGCTCCAAGACATAGGTTATGGGTACTTGTTAGAACCACCTCAATGAGGCGGTTCTAACGAGCACCCACAACCTATATTTGCAGTATTTATAATAAAAATATCCCGGATTTTCATAAAAAAATATCCAATTTGGAAATGTGAAAAACTGCACTATGTCGCACAGGTGTGTTATCGTAATGGGAGGGAAGAGAGAGACAGAAGAGAAAGAGGGAATCCAGAATGAAAGCAGAAAACCAGAAGAAATTTAAAACAAGTCCCTTCTACCCAACCTGCAGGAAGCACAGCGGACCTTGGTGAGATGTAACAACATGATCCTATTGGTCTGCTGCACTTATAGTAGCTGCAGGCAAGGTACATGATACTTTTGCCTCACCCAGCCATTCTATCAACAGACATTATAAACTACTTCTTTAAAAGTAACAATAATTACAATAATTAGTTGAAAGTGCCAACATTCAGGACTCAATTAAGCACGCAAAACCAGATTACAACTGTCACATGTTAGTCACATTCTTTGGAAATAAAGAAGTCTGAGTCAATTTCTTGGACTTCATCACCAAACACGCCTATACAATTCTGACCTCTTTGAACCCCATTTTTATATAGTAAAACTGGGGTTTACAGGGGTAAACCTACTTTTTTTCCTTATTTCTGCTTTAAAATATAGATTGTGCGTACTCGTTAGAACCGCCTTGATGAGGCGATTCTAACGAGTAACCACAATCTATATTTTGAGCAGAAATAAGAAAAATATCACAATTTTTCATCTAAAATTTTTTCGCTTTTTCGGCAGTAAGATTTACAATGTATTTGTATAGGCGTGTTTACCTAATGTTATCTGTAAGACATCAAGAAAAACTTCATCGTCTGTTTATGTTGTCTGCTGCGTCTTCTTGCAAACTTTTCAGTCACGTTTTTAGATGCAGGCAAACAGTGTGGACCCTGAACAGACTTATAGGAGAGGTCTAATCTGGGTCCACACTGTTTGCAACACCGACTTTTAAAAGTAACTAGCAGAAAACAAAGCAGACAACAAATGCAGACTGTCATTTTAAGGGTTAACCCTTATCCTGCTCTTCACAACAATCACTACCTTTGCAAACAGTGTAGATCCAGATCTGAAGAAGCCATCTGATCAGGATCTACACTGTTTGTAATGTAGTTTGTGAACCGCATGAAAATATTATATCAAGTCATTTGATTGGCTGATAATCAGCAATGGGAGGGGCTTCATTAATTTATGCAGCGGGATAAGGGTTGAAGGACAATTACAGCTCCTGAGTCACAATACTATCAATACTCTTTATCAGGGGTGACAACCTACGTCATAGCAGAGATGTAGTACCCATTTCAGAAGCAGCCATATTGGTGTAAATAGGGTAAACTAGAGCTGTCAGTGAAACTGACTAGGGCCCCGGCAGCGCTATCAGAAATTTGTGGACGGACAGACGGACAGACAGACAGACAGACAGACGGATAGACAGAGTGATTACTATAGGGCACCCACACTTTCAGTGCAGGGCCCTAATAAAATGCTTCAACTATATATGTACATTACGAGTCTTCAGAAAACGTACTTCAGCTGGTAACGAACAATATTTGCATCTCATCAGTGAGCTAATTCCACCTAGAAACATTGAAAAGGCTTTGATAGCTTCGCCACAAGATTTGATTCGGCGCTGTAAACAATGGTAGTTCCCACATCATTGCCAAATCAGCTTGTGTCGAATTATTTAAAGATAAGGCCACATTTCTGAGACAGATTTAAGTATGTTTGATTCTTTTATGTCCTAATGCTCCGACTGCGCCTACTTGTTGTGACAATTGCCTTTTGTGTAGTAAACGCCGGCAAACCTACGAATGGTTATGACGTCACTGCTCTGACGTAGGTTGTTCCCCCTGTTTATACGGACATTCAACATAAAACAATAAAACAGGTTACAATGACAATTTCAATGGAAGGAATCCAAAGCTTAAGATGAGACAAACTACACCACAACCTCTTTATAACACTATTCAGAACTGTTACTTGTGACACGTCCAACGACATTCATACACCACTATTAATGGGGTCCAAAAGCAGAAAGCATGTTAAACAACTGTGTTATATCCAAACAAAAATGAATAGATTATATAGTTTATGGTCATTTTTCTAAACAATCCAAACATTTTTGGGACCCATCTTGAAATCATGTTTTATCATAACCAGGGCTCTAGAAGTCCGATTTTTCACCGGTCCAGACCGTTTTTTGAAAATGAAAACCGATTTTGCTGAAAAATTTTGCAGAAAAATCGGTCCAAAAAAAAAAACCCCAATAAGCTAAAATCGAAGTGAAAAAACAGAAAAATTATACCTGGTTAGGTGTCAAACTGTTTATTGTGCCAGTAATATAATCCAATTATCTCTCTCGGGGATGAATTTGAGTTAGACAGTAAACACGTTTTCGAGATCTCGCCAGGTATCGCAGACTCTCGCAGGATTAAGGCTAATGACAGTCAGTCAGCCAAAACGTGATTAAGCGGTGCGTGATTGTGATATCAAAGAAGCCTTGATCGTGTTTGATCTAATAGCAATCAAACATAATTTGTTTGTTTGTTTTCGTAAACTGTTATACTAAACTATCCTTGTAAGAATTAAAAGTGTGTTAATTATATCGGCACTTTAAATGGCTCGATTTATCAATAGCACTGGAGCAGTTAAAAAACATTATCATGTTTGGAAGTAATTAAAGAATTTGGGGTATATAAGTTGCAGATTTTCATTTGGTTTTCGCTGTTCAATTTTATTGCAATGGCTCAACGTAGCATCTTATCGATGTTCAAAAAGTCAAACGACTGGATTGGCAACCCGGTTCAAGACAAAACCCGGCTTGGGGAACCGGATAAGGGCATAAACTGTCGGCCTGGCAAACCGACTGAAAAACAATCAGAATGTCGGATTGGCAACACGACACTGATACATGAACAGGAACAAAACCGGCATGGGGAACCGGATCCTGAAATGAACTGTCTGCCTGGCAAACTGACAGAAATACTATCAGAAAGTCGGACTGGCAACCCGACACTGATAGATGATCAGGAACTGATTGAATCAGAAAGTCGGGGCGTGGACCCGGCACTGGATAATAATTCAGTATCGGCATATTTACCGATGTGTTGGCCGTCGCCTACATCTTCACATTGAGGCTACAAAAAAGCTTTTACTCTTCTATCTTTTATAATTGATGCTTTTGATTGTATCATACATGCAACACGTTGGGAATCATAAATAAAAAAAAAAAAAATAAAAAAAAAACCCTGTCGAAGACGGATGTGCTGGGCCTCGACGTGGCACAGGGGCGAACATTACTCCATTTTAGAAAGGCTATACTTGTTGTAATGGCTAACAGCAGCACAACCAGGGCTCGAGAAAATGCCGGTTTCCCGGTCCTGGACCAATTTTGGGCTTACTGAACCGATTTTAACTGAAAAAGAAGACTAAAAAATCGGTCCATAATTTATTAAAATTTTCAAAAAAATCGGTTCGAAAATTTTCGCCAAGCCGTTATTTTGTAAAAACATACTGACCTTTTTCCATTAACAATCCAAGCAAGTACACAAAAATGCCTGAAGCGCAAGGTGTTAGACTGGTTCATTATCTAACTAGGTGAAAATCGGACAAGTCCACGTCGGGGTCTTTGATCTTATCACAGCGAAATTTGATCCGCATGTCAAAATCATGTAATCTGATCTGTCCACTTGGGTGAGCGCAATTTGACCTGTGTGTCAAAATTATTAATCCGTGAAGAATGGCCTGAGGCGTTATCGGCAAGCTGGCAAGGTGAGAAAATAAGGTCAATAAATGCAGGACATACGCTAGTTTGTTTAGACAAGTCATTAATTTATGGCTTACTATAGAACCGGTATTTGAATATATATATTTTTTTTTCACAGGGCGCAATTTTCAATACACACCTGTCATGTCTGAACATTGCGTGTTATGCCTTCAAGGGAAAATGCTTTATTTCACCCATTCTAAACGATATTTTTATTTAAGAATACGCTCCATTGAAACCAATAACATAAACCACGTCATTTGTAGACAAAGCGATTTGTTTCAGGCTTGTGTAATCGTGAAATATGTATTTATATTCTATTAAACACGGTTCGGCCATGTAAGATTTTCAATGACTCTCGTTCGGCCATGTTTTGTTTCGAGAGTAAAGAAATGTTTTTCGATTTTTTAACCCGTTCAAAACGATTTTTTTAGAAATACGCTCTATTAAAATCAATCACTTAAAACAGGTGTGTGGGTTACGTCCTTGACTGCATTAATGTGTATTGTGTAAACGGAAATCGTATGACGTCATTTTCCGACCACGTTGCTGCACGTTGTCGCCATTTGTAAAAAAAGCAATTTGGGCAAAATAAAATGCGTGAAATAAGAGAAATATTTTAAAGGTTTTAAAAAGGGGGAAAAAAATATAGTGACCATCGAACTGGTCTTTTATTGCCCCAAGTTGGTTGTTTCCCTTTAGCGGTCTTCAGGTTCTGAGTGACCCGGATATTGGGAAAAAGAAGGTAGATGAAATCTGGCGTAGAAAATGAAAGTAGATGAAATCTGAACGATGTGAGCAATAATTGCTGTTTATAATCGAGATACTGGTGCTCATATCCGTTGACAAGTGTAAGAGCAACATCGGTATGTCATTCGTTACGCTAATAACACATTTTGAAATTGAAAATCGCCAACTAAGTTTACGGAAATTACCGAAACCGATCGGCAATTTCCGTAATTTTTTAGCGAAATCTGGCTGGACCGATTTGGATTCTTCAGTTTCTCGAGCCCTGATCATAACCATGTTATAAAGAACAGTGGGTGATATTCAAAAATATAGGGATCAACCATAGTTTTTCATACTTTAATGTTTGCCGGGTCCCAAGGAAGATGTTTGAAGATGAGGCCGCTATTTGTTTTTTGTTGTAGATGTTTGTTAGAATCACTTGGATGATTAAAAATTCGAATAAATTTCCACACAATTTGTGTCTAATATTGCAGATATTTGTTACAATCACTGAGGCAATTCTAATAAATATCTACAGAATTTGTTTCTTATATGCTTATCAGTCAAACGAAATTGTCACTGTTGCAAACAGTGACTGATATCAATTTTATTTTTCGCTGTTTGGGACTAGTTTTTTCTTCAAATCTAATTCTGTGATTATTTTTTCCACTGTCAGATGATTGAAAATTAACAAACTGTGATAAAATTGACTCTTAGCACAGTCACATATCAGGACGTTAGTTACGTCATTTTCGATGCTGACATCACATATTTTGTCGCATGAGGTTAGATCAGTTCACAACTTTTTTGGGAAACTCATCACGTGAACAAGTCCATGAAATGAAGACCCTCCCCCCTAAACCCAACTTGATATAGACAAAACTGGGGGTTATGGGGGTATTCATTATTTTTCTTATTTCTGCTCCAAGACATAGGTTGTTGGTACTCGTTAGAACCGCCTCAATGAGCTGGTTCTCACGAGCACATACAACCTATGTTATGATAATTTATAAGAAAAATATCAAGGATTTTCATCAGAAAAGTAGCTATTTTGGAGATGTGAAAAATGCACAATGTCGCATGGGTGTGCTATCGTAATATTTCAGTAATGAATCATAATAATCCCATCCCAGATGCAAACTTTCAATTTATACCCAATATTATACCCAATAAACAGGATGGACACCACAAAATTGATGTGAAACGACCAAGAACAAAGTTAGTTTTCACCGAGGGTGATTGACATGATTAGTGAAGGTAAATACATGTCATCACGTGAACAAGTCCGTGAAATGAAGACCCACCTAAACCCCACTTTATATAGAGAAAACTGGGGTTTAAGGGGGTATACATTATTTTTCTTATTTCTGCTCCAAGACATAGGTTGTGGGTACTCGTTAGAACCGCATCATTGAGGCGGTTCTAACAAGCACCCACAACCTATGTTTGCAGTATTTATAAGAAAAATATCAGGGATTTTCATCAGAAAAGTAGCCTGTTTGGCATTGAGAAATATGCACTATATCACACGGGTGTGTTATCGTAATGGTTGCCATTTGACGCATGTAAGAAACAGATAATTTTATTTTTTCAGTGTAACATCAAATTTTATTTCACTCTTTAACACCAAATCTGGCATTTTCATGCTTGGCTATGCCACTCATGAAAATACTGGTTTTGCAAGGTGTTTGTTTGATGAAATACGAGTTTCGCTAGAACTGCCTCATCTTACTAGCACCTACATTCTACGTAGATATTACTGGTTAGAACTACCTCATCTTACTAGCACCTAAAATCTATGTAGATGGTTCTCATTAGAACTGCCTCATCTTACTAGCACCTACAATCTATGTAGATGGTTCTCATTAGAACTGTCTCATCTTACTAGCACCTAAAATCTATGTAGATGGTTCTCATTAGAACTGCCTCATCTTACTAGCACCTAAAATCTATGTAGATGGTTCTCATTAGAACTGCCTCATCTTACTAGCACCTACAATCTATGTAGATGGTTCTCATTAGCATAGCCTTTCATTACTAGCACCTAAAATCTATGAAGATGGTTCTCATTAGAACTGCCTCATCTTACTAGCATCTACAATCTATGTAGATGGTACTCATTAAAATTGCCTAATCTAGCACCTACAATCTATGTAGATGTTACTGGTTAGAACTGCCTCACAAGGATCTACAATCAATGAAGAGGGTTCTCGCGAGAACTGACTCATCTAACTAGTATCTACATTCTATGTAGAAAATACTGGTTAGACCTACCTCATCTTACTAGCATCTACAATCTATGTAGATGGTATTCATTAGAACTGCCTCATCCTAATATCACCTACAATCTATGTAGATGTTACTGGTTAGAAATGCCTCATTTTACTAGCCCCTGCAATCTATGTAGATGTTACACATTAGAAATGCCACATCTTACTAGCACCTCCAATCTAGGTAGATGGTACTCATTAGAACTGCCTCATCTTACTAGCACCTCTAATCTAGGTAAATGGTACACATTAAAACTGCCTTATCTTACTAGCACCTACAATCTATGTAGATGTTACCCGTTAAAACTGTCACATCTTACTTGCACCTGCAACCTATGTACAGTTGAACTTTAATAACTCAAATACCTTTGGGACCTTGAAAATCATTGGAGATAGCAGTAGTTTTAACTTCTAAGGGTTAATCAATGCACCTGGTCATGAGGTGTAATGGGGAAGACATAAGAATCTGTACAATAAAGGAATGTGGTGTGTACTCATTAGAATCACCTCATTGAGGTGATTCTAATGAATACACATAACATACCTTTTCAAGATAATCATAAAGAAGTTCAAAAAGTGTCCTAATATACATGTACATGTATATGGACATCTGACTTTTCTTGGGACACCAGAACGAGTTCAAATTAGCCATGATAAACAAGGTATCCGTGTTCTCATTATCGAAGTTTCACTGTAGATGGTACTCATTAGAACTGCCTCATCTTACTAGCACCTATAATCTATGAAATTGGTACTTGTCAGCACTGCCACAGCTTAATAGCACCTACAATCTTAGAGCTGTCTCATCTTACCAGCATGTACAATCAAAGAAGATGGTTCTCATCAGAAGTGTCTCATCTTACTAGCACCTACAATCATGAAGATGGATCTTGCTAGAACTGCCATGTCTTACTATTTTCTGGGAAAAATTTGAAAAATATTTCAAAATGTTGTCTGCTGAAAAAAATACCCAGCATGCAGAGCACTAATTACCTGATCAATAATATTTAAGTAGCCATTAGTGGCCACAATATCTGCCTCCAGTACTCTGGCCTTCACTGGGCTGCCCTTACTTGGTGATAGCATCACAGTCTGACAAAAAATAGAACAAAAGTCACAGTCTAACAAAGAACAAAAGTCACAGTCTAACAAAGAACAAAAGTCACAGTCTAACAAAGAACAAAAGTCACAGTCTAACAAAGAACAAAAGTCACAGTCTAACAAAGAACAAAAGTCACAGTCTAACAAAGAACAAAAGTCACAGTCTAACAAAGAACAAAAGTCACAGTCTAACACAGAATAGAACAGAAACAAGTTATTTAGGTGAATTATAAACCTACAAAGAACATTGCAGTTGCATGAAGTTTGTCTCCCTTCTCAGAAGAGGCTACTTTTAACCCTTATTCCGCTGCATAAATTAATTAAGCCACTTCCATTGCTGATTATCAACCAATCAAATTACTTGATATAATATATTTGTTCAATTTACAAACTGCATGACAAACAGTGTAGATCCTGATCAGATGGCTTCAGGAGCAATCTGATCTGCATCTACACTGTTTTCAAAGGTAAGGGTTGTTGTGAACAGTGGGATAAGGGTTAAAAGAAAATTCCTTCATTTAAGTGGGAGGTAAATACCTGTCATTTTTTTCCACCATTTTTAACAAAGGAGACAATTTATGTGACTTCTTGTTTGTTTTCTAGCAAAAAAGAGCCCATCCATCACGTGAACAAGTCCGTGAAATGAAGACCCCCCTACACCCCACTTTATATAGAGAAAACTGGGGTTTACGGGAGTATACATTATTTTCCTTATGCTTGCTTCAAGACATAGGTTGTGGGTACTCGTTAGAACCGCCTCAATGAGGCGGTTCTAACGAGCACCCACACCCTATGTTTGCAGTATTTATAAGAAAATTATCACGGAGTTTCATCAGAAAAATGGCCATTTTGGAGATGTATTAATTCGCCAATTCGAACTGATGTGTTATCGTAATGTAAACAAGGGTCTCCTGAGAAACAAATCATCACGAAAACATGCTTATACATTTTGACCCCCTTGAACCCCACTTTTATACCCCCCACCAGTAAAACTGGTGTTTATGGGGGTAAACCTTATTTCGTTATCTGCTCTAAAATATAAATTGTAGGTACTCGTTAGAACCGCCTCGATGAGGTGGTTCTAACGTGTACCAACAATCTATATTTTGTGCAGAAATAAGAAGAATATCACAAGTTTTCATCTTAAAATATTCGTTTTTTCGGTGGTAAAGTTTACAATGTATTTGTATAGGCGTGTTTTCGTAATGTCTTTCCTTTAAGAGTAGATCCCTGTTGATAAAGGAGACATGTTCTGACATCAGGGCCTAGTTGTTTAAAGCATCGTTAGCTTAACCAGCATGTTAGTGGTCAAACTGTTAACTGTTCTAGCAAGTTCAATATCTTAAATTTTTGGTGTTTTTGCTGAAAAATGTGACCAAGGGATTTAAATATTCACTTTTTTTTCAACTGTAAAAAAGACAGAGGGGCATTTGCGTTCTTTGGACACATTAATTTTGTAGTTTTGCGTTTTGCAGACTCCAGGCCCCATACCTGTGATAAGTTTTTGAACTGTATGAGGGAGATTTGCCATTGTGAAGAGGGAGATGTAAATGATATATAAGGAAATTCTCAGTTCAAATGAGGGAGACTCCAAACTTTTACTAAAACTAAGCATAAATTGGGCAAAAAATGGCACCAAAATGAGGGAGTCTCCCTCCTGATGAGGGAGGTATCACAGGTATGAGGCCCCAATTTTATATTTTTCATGCTAAGCTCAGCTGAGCACAAAACTAATCTTGTTAACCCTTATCTTGCTGTTCACGACAACCCTTATCTTTGCAAACAGTGTAGATCCAGATCAGATGGCTTCTGAAGAAGCCATCTGATCAGGATCTATACTGTTTGACATGCAGTTTATGAATTTGTAGCAATGAATTACATCAAGTAATTTGATTGGTTGATAGACAGAAATGGGTGTGGCTTAAATGAATATTCAGCAAGAGAAGGGTTAATGGCCAAAACTGTTACCATTGTAATTTTTATCATCAGAACACCCATTACATGTCTTTCTACTAAGCCGGCCTTGGTAGTTCAGTCGGATGTGCATCTGACTGGTGATCAGGGCGCAGGTTCGATACCTGCCACGGTCGGAACATTCTTTCGTTTAAGCCTGCCCAGGAAGTGTGGATAGGTAAATTGACTGGCACAAAAATGACCTAAATAGTGTTGACTGGGCCATTTAACTCTGATACAAACAAACAAACAAACTATTAGATCAAATCTATATAAACATAAAAAGTCTTACTTGCTGTTATTATAATTCAAGCTAAGCATAGAGATAATGAAATGGTTTTATTATGGACAGCTACCAGATTTTCACAAACTCTTACTTTGCCTTCTTTGAAAATGTGAAGAGAGAATCCGTCTGCCATTGTCTCTATACTGTCATATACTGATGCCAGGGCCAGCCAACGTACTATGCTTGATTTGTTCTGCAGCATATGGTAACTGCAACAAGTCACAATAAACATTAACCTGTTATGTACCAAATGGAATCATCCACCTTATATACAGCACATGTACATTTCAAAATTTTGGGGTGTCAGATCGTTTTCTTCAAAATTTATTTGGTAAATGGCTAACTTTTTGCAAACAGTCTAGGCCCTGATCAGATGCTGCCCCTGATCAGATCCTGCATTCTGCAGTGTCTGATTTGGGCCTGCACTGTTTTCCAGGTACAAGATGGATTTATAACACTGTTGGATGCAAAGCACATCTGAAAATGTCATCCGCTGATGTCATCTGCTGAATTTTTTGCAAACTTTTTAAAAATATTTTTGCATACAGGCAAACAGTGTGGGCCCAGATCAAACTGCTCCTACAGGAGCAGTCTGATCTGGGTCCACTATTTGCAAAAAAAATTACTTTTAATGTAACCGGCAGACGGCAAAGCAGACGACAATTGTCGTGATTGGCATTTTATGGGTTAACCTAATTTCTTTTATCATTTCTCAGACAAAACAGGGCTCAACATTTCATGTGCATTGTCTCCCACGCAGATGATTCACATGAAATGTTGAGCATTATTTTCTCTGATCTCTGAAAAAAAGGCTTGACATTTCATGTGAATTTTCTACCATGCAGATGATTCAAATGAGATGGAGAGCAATATTTTCTCTGAAAAATAATCTGAAAAATAAGTATTTTTCATAGCAACAGATAAGATGGATATTTGGTGATAATTGAAGAATAATTTTCCTTATTACTCTATATATACCTATGTTGTGGGTATTCATTAGAACCGCCTTGTGGAGGCGGTTCTAATGAATACCAACAACATTGGTTTTTATAGGGAACTGACAAAAATTATCCTTGAATTATCAGATAATACCCACCTTATTTGTTACTATTTTTTTTTTTTTTTTTTAATTTTCAGCTACTTATAGTAATCAGTTGTGCCTACAGAGATTTCTGTAATGACCGCAATCTTTAGCCAGATTCTCATTTCCCTTTCACCTTCTGTTTCATGCCTGATAGAGCTTTAAAATGTCTTCTCACTTAATGAATGTAATGTTAACATTCACAGTCACCCAATTTAGGAAATTACAGGTCAGTAACATAGCCCGCCTATATAGGCAATGGAAAATAATTGTGTTTTATTCTATAACAAATCACGGCAAGGAAGAGCGTGACGAGTGACGTCATTAAGAACTGCCAATTTATGACGTCACTAGTCGATTTCCTTGACGTTAGACAGTGTAACGTCATATTCTTGCATTGAAAAAGTTAGGAAAGGATACAAATGCATGTGTTTTAGTCAATAATTTTAGCGGGATTTCTTCTAACAATCTCGAAAAGTTGTGAAATATTAAAGGTAACAACAGTATTATTGCCGATTTTCAGCCTGTTAGAATCGAAATAGATCAGCTCTAGTCTGTGATTTGTTGCGTAATAAATCACAGTTTGTCGGTAAGTTGTAAGTAGACAAATCAGGCGTGCTACGCGCTCGTGATTTGATCTATTTTACAACTTACCTCCAAAACTGTGCTTTATTACTCAACAAATCACAGTTAGAGCTGACCTATTTCTTAAGTATACAATTTGACCTGTCTGTGATTTGTTGAGTAATAAATCACGGTTTGTCGGTAAGTTGTAAGTAGACAAATCACGCGTGTTACGCGCTCGTGATTTGATCTACTTTACAACTTACCTCCAAACTGTGCTTTATTACTCAACAAATAACAGTTAGAGCTGATCTATTTCTTAACCGTTGTCCTGCTGAGCCCGGATGTGCATTATTTTCCAAACAATGAAGATCCAGATCAGATGGCTTCTGACGAAGCCATCTGATCAGGATCTACATTGTTTGCCAGTCAGATTGTGAATTTGTTGCAATAATTTGCATCAAATTATCTGATTGGTTGATAATCGGTAGTGGGAGTGGCATATATGAATATTCAGCAGGACAAGGGTTAAGTATACAATTTGACCTTTTTCGGTTGATTGTTTATCAATCGATCCAAAGTAATAAGGACAAAACCTCTATTAATGCTGGAGTCTACGTGACTATAAGTGATATGTTGGAAATTCATGTACTTATTTATAGAATTTTATCACAGTGGGTAAAAGGGTTATTTCTGTAGAATCTGGGCTGGAATCACGGGTTGAGCTTGACAAACAGTGCAGACCCAGATCATATGCCACAGAATGTGACATCTGATCATGGTCTATACTGTCTGTTTACAGTACAGGAATTCAAGGGTCGGACGCCCCAAAACACAGCATCTGATCAGGGTCTACACAGTTTGCTTACAGTACAGGAAATAAGAGTTAAAACAAAACAGTCTAAGTCCTTGTTCAGGCCCATTTTACCAGTCCACACTCAGAGACAATTGACCCACCAGTACTCTCAGTGCTTTGATTTCTTACTTTTGTGTAATAAAGAGCAAAACTTCAATGACATGAATTATTGCTCATCTACCATGGTTGATTCAAAGTATGTTGTGTGTTCATTGGGATAAGGGCTAAATTTGAACTAGAACTGTCAGAGGATCTGACTGCTATACCCCCTGCATCAGCGCATTTTACTGAAAGGGGGATAAAAAATGTGTCTTTTAACTAAGTTAACTGGAATTTTGGAGGTGTTCATTATATAGACCTGTTAATGTTATATGTCATCATACAGTATTATCTGAACTAAATTCTTAACAAAAATTGCAGTCCAATTATTCCACTAATATTGCAGATAGAGTTATGGCCCTTGTGCACTGTTCTTCTGCAAAGTATCCTTTACAGGCTTTTGAGTTATTATCTGAACAAAATTCTAAACAAACTAGAAACAGTGACTTTGACCCTGACCTGACTCATATGAAATTTATGTCATAGAGGATATTTGATTTTTTCAGTGTAAGATCGAATTTTATTTCACCGAATGAACACCAAAACCAGTATTTTCACGAGTGGCTACGCCACTCGTGAAAATACTGGTTTTGGTGTTCATGAGTGAAATTAAATTTGATCTTACACTGAAAAAATCAAATTTTCTGTTTCTTACATGCTTCAAAAGGCAATATTTAGCGTCTTTAATGGTGTCGCTCAACCTCAGAGAAAACTAACTATGTTCCTGGTCGCTTCGCGTCAATTTAGTGGTGCCCAACGTATTTACCGGGTATAATATTGGGTGTAAACTAAAAGTTTGCACCTGAGAAATAGCCTGCGATGGCATTTCTATGAATGTTTACTGAAATAATCGAGATATTAGTTTCCCGAAGAAGCTCCAGACAGATCTAACGTCGCGCGACAAAAACGAGACGTCAGCGTCGAAAATGACGTCATTAACATCCTCGTGACGTGTGAACAGGCTAAGCGTCAGTTCTAAAACAATTCATTAATTTTCAATCATCTGACAATGAAAAAACTGACCACAGAATAAGATTACAAGAAAAAAGTAGTCCCAAACAGTGAAAAATAAAATTGATATCAGTCACTGTTTGAAACAGTGATAATATCGTTTTCGATTTCACTGAGAAATCTCTATATTTCATTGAAAAGCATGTAAGAAGCCCAGATATCAACCTGACTAAGAATGCATATGCAAACTTTGAACTTGCACATCTACATCTCATTATGAATGCATATGAAAAATTTAACCCTTATCGTGCTGAATATTCATTTAAGCCACACCCATTTCTGTCTATCAACCAATCAAATTACTTGATGTAATTTACTGCTACAAATTCATAAACTAAATGCCAAACAGTGTAGATCCTGATAAGATGGCTTCTTCAGAAGCCATCTGATCTGGATCTACACTGTTTCCAAAGATAGGGGTTGTCGTGAACAGCATGATAAGGGTTAACTCAATTGGTGAAGAAATGTGGAAGTACTTCGCATCATACGATTATTCTATTTTAGCAACAGTGACATTGACCTTGATGTGACCCATATGAAACTTATGTCACTCACATCTACATGTCATTATGAACGCACATACAAAATTTTAACTCAATTGGAGAAGAAAATTAATGTGGAAATAGTTCACATCACAAGGCTGTTGTCATGGATTTAATGGAGGTATAAAAATCTTTTTACAAAGGCCCTGTATATGTCAGTTCTATTTCTAATTGACATAATGCTGTTTGCTATAACACTGGTTTGGATTTACACAGTTTAAAGAGGGGTCACAATAATGTAAAGATTATATTGTCTCCAAAATGACCTAAATAGTGTAGAAATTGACGTTAAACCTCAATTCCAACAAACAAAAGCACTAGTAACTGCATATATATATGCCTGCCCAGTTAAACAGACCAGTTTGATATCATCATGAAAACATGCCTATATAATTTTTGACCCCCTTGAGTCCCACTTTTATACAATAAAACTGGGATTTACAGGGGTAAGCCTTATTTTTCTTATTTCTGCTTCAAAATATAGATTGTGGGTTACTCGTTAGAACCGCCTCGGTGAGGCGGTTCTAATGAGTACCCACAAACTATATTTTGAGCAGCACCGAGGCGGTTCTAACGAGCACCCACAATCTATATTTTGAAGCAGAAATAAGATAAATATCACAATTTTTCATCTTAAAATTTTCGTTTTTTTCTGCGGTTAAGTTTACAATGCATTTGCATAGCCATAGGCATGTTTTCGTAATGTAACCTGAATGGTGTTGACTTTGCCATTAATAAACTTCAAATTTAAACATTTCTACATGCATTTACCAGACTTCTTATGATGTTATAAGGCTCATCAAAATGTGTCTGGATATACAGAGAAATTCTGCTATTAAGACCACTTAAAATTTACAACTAATTCTGCTTTAAAAGCTTATTTAGAAGAATGCAGTTATCCTTTCTTTGTGTTTTCTGTATGCCGTGTTCTCTGGTTAGAGACCACCTTTGGGACTGTTCAAAAGAGGTCTTAAAGACCACTTTTGAACAGTCCCAAAGGTGGTCCTAATATAGGGATTTTACTGTATAGGGCAAAATTAATTTCATAATACACTCAGAGCTTACTTCATCAGAGTAAGAGAATTGTCCGCCGTCAGCCAGTGTGGCTTAGTTTTCCGAAAGAAGGCTTTCAGGGCAGCATCATTGGGGAAAAAAAGTGTGTAGTCATCATCCAGGAATAATTCAAGATCATCAGTACTAAATCGCTGAAAAAATCGAAAAACATATTTTGAGCTGGTGACCAGCTAAGAGTCAGAGATCAGCCTGTGCAGTCTGATCAGTCTTCTACAGCATCAAGGCTTTCTAAAGACAGATACCATAATGATCCTAAGTATTGAGTAAGACAGACCTAAGCAAACAGTGTAGACCCAGATCAGACTGCTCCTGAGAAGCAGTCCGATCATGGTCAGCAAACAGTGTAGACCCCAATCAGACTGCTCCTTAAGGAGCAGTCTGATCAGGGTCTACATTGTTTGCCATTCCATCTGCACTTTTATCTATCTGCCAATACTTCTTAACATTCGAAGAGGACTTTCAGAAGGGGTTCCAGTATACCAAGTACTGAAGGGGGTTAACTGAAATAAAAGATAAGTATAGCAGGTGAAATGAGTTTGTACAGTGTGAGGAGAGTGTTAGTATAGTGAAAAAGTAAAAACAGAGGCCAGTGACTAGGGGGACACATGCACCACCCGGTACACAGTATCACTAAACTGTGCCAGGGTGGGGAGCATGACTATTTGGCGGGGTAGAGCATTCCAATGAAAAATAGATCTGGGAAAGAATGAAAATTTATAGTAGTTTGTAGGGGTAGTGATGAGTCTGTATGCCAAAGGGTGGTTTTGTCTAGAGTCCCTCCTGATATGTGGAATGAGGTATTCAGTTGCAGGAACAGCAACAAGGTCATAGGTGACCTTGTACAGCATAGTGAGTCGGCTGTCTATGCGTCTCTGATCTAATGGACGCCACTGAAGGTTGTTGAGCATATCGGTAACACTAGATGTATACCTGTAGTCAAGAGTGACCCATCTGGCAGCTCTATGCTGCACAGATTCTAATTTGTAAGTGTCGGTGGCAGTGTGTGGTGACAAAACAGTGGAGGCATATTCCAACTGTGGTCTCAGGAGTGTCTTGTAAGCTGTTGATTTTAGTGTATGCTTATTCCCTCTGATGTTCCGTTTTAGAAACACCAGTGTTTGGTTGCCTTTCTTTGCGATGTTATCTATAGGGTACCCCAGCTGAGGTCATCTGCAATGGTGACCCCGAGGTACTTGGCAGCAGAAACACTTTCCAACTCAATGCCATGCAGGAATTACTTGGATGGGATAGGTTGTTTTAACCGGGTAATGTGTTGGACCTGACATTTTGAGGGACTGAAGCACATATCCCAGGACTTTTCCAATTGCTCAAGGGTCAGAAGATCATCTTGGAGGATTTTGGACTTGGACAGTGAAGTAATTGCCAGGTACATGGCCGTATCCTCGTCAAAAAGCCTAACTCTGGAGCGGACCTGCTCAGGGAGGTCGTTAATGTATGCCAGAAAGAGGAGTATGCCAGAAAGAGGACTGGTATGAGAACAGACCCCTGCGGGACACAAGAAGATACAGGAATGCTGTCGGATGTGATACCATTAATAACTACTGATTGTTTTCTGTTATCCAAAAAGTCCTTTATCCAATTTAGAGTTGCCCCCCCCCACCCCCCCCCCCCCCACCCCCATCCCCCCACCCCCAACCCCCCTAATACCGTAGTAGTGCAATTTTTGGAGAAGTTTTTCATATGACTCTTTGCTGAATCGTTAAACATTAGGAGAATTACCTCAAGTCCTCAATGTGACCATTTTTGGGATTTTTGTGCTACTTAGTGGATGTAAAGACTGTTCTGAGTCTTTGCTGGGTGCACAAGTCTAGAAATTGTTTAGCACTAGCCCAAAGGGTCATAAATTCCGAATCCTAAGAAGGCTTGAGTTCATATTTAGCTTGATCAGAGAGCAGAGTGGTCATATTTTCCAGATCCTGAAGTGGCTTGAGTTTGTACTTGAGGTCATACTGGCCATGATCAGAGATACTGGTCTGGGCATTATCATGCCAAGTATGAATTCCAGTATGAACTCAAGCCACTTTAGGGTTTGAAAAGTATGAAGGGCTAGTGGAAGAACCCATCTCTAGCCTAGTAACTTTCATCATGCTAGTGGATAAACCAATCTCCAGACCAGTATCTTTCATCATGCCAAGTATGAGCTCAACAGTATTAAATCAAGCCATTTTAGGATTTGGGAAGTATGAAGGGCAAGTGGTAAGCCAATCTCTAGCCCAGTAACTTTCATCATGCCAAGTATGAACTCAAGTACGAACTCAAGCCATTTTATGATTTGGAAAGTATAAAGGGCTAGTGGTTAAACCAATTACAAACCCAGTATCTTTCATCATGCCAAGTATGAGCTCCAGTATGAACTCAAGCAAACTTAGGATTTGTAAAGTATGATCCCTTGAAAACTACACTGCAAAACTCAATTTTGTTGTAGTCATCTGGGCAGTTCAATAGCTCTTTCTGCGTGAAGCAACAGTCCTCCACTGAAGATTACTTTGAAAAAAGGTTAACCATAAAGGTAAACCTCGGACGATGTCAGCCCGCCCGACGCCCACCCGCCCGGACATCGCTATTCTAAAGGACGGATTTAAAAACGTCCAATAATCTGTACCTTGCTAAATGCTGCAATTATGGTGAGGTTGGGATGGTCCTGTATCTGTGTAATAAGGTTTCCATAGCAACTGTAACCATCTCCTATGTAACCCTGATCCACAGGACATGTGCAGTTAACCTGGCCTGGTCCAACTGGAACACAGATAGCCTGAAAAAATATACAGTAATAGTCCTGTTATTATGACGCTTAAGAAAGAGATCAGGTCCCAAGGTAGACTGGTATCAGTCTGTTAAATAGAGCAGTTTCATAAAACATTGCAAAACATACATTAATATAATATTCTTAAGAAATGTCTGATTTAACATCTGTATCTGGGGCAAATAATAATACATATTTTTACAGGTTTACTGTAGTTGTGTACCTTGTTAACCCTTGTCCTGCTGAGCCCGGATATGTCTGATCTTTCAAACAATGTAGATCCAGATCAGATGGCTTCTGAAGAAGCAATCTGATCAGGATCTTCATTGTTTGCCATTCATTTTATGAATTTGTTGCAATGATTTGCATCAAGTAATCTGATTGGTTGATAATCAGTAGTGGGTGTGGCATATATGAATATTCAGCAGGAGAAGGGTTAATAAGAATGACTTAACCCTTATCTTGCTGTTCGGGAGAACCCCTATCTTTGCAAACAGTGCAGATCCAGATCAGATGGCTTCTAAAGCCGATCTACACTGTTTGGCATTCAGTTTATGAATTTGTAGCAAAAAAATTACATCAAGAAATTTGATTGGTTCAAAGTCAGAAATGGGTGTGGCTTAAATGAATATTCAGCGAGAGAATGGTTAAATACAGGGCCTGATTGCCAGGCTGGTCCAAAGGTTATAAAACCTTTTTCATGCTCAACCTAACATTAGATCCGCCAGCCACTTTCATGTTTTCTGGCTGATCAATTTTCTTCAAGGAAACAGGAAGAGGTCTTGGTGAGGACTATTCAGGCCATAAAACAATGGTAGTCTAAGAAGACTTTTAAAAATTACACCCTATGTTATCTAATGAAATTAAGTTCCGACAATGGCAGCCATTTTTGTGTCTATTGAAAACTATTTCAAGGAATCTGACAGAGGTCCATCCAAGGAACATTCGTGCAAAATTACATGTTCAATGAAATCCAATGTATTTTTGTAGAAGATCTTTTAACATTTGTTTTTTTTTGATTTGAGGTTTAACGTCCCCGTCAACACTGTAAAGGTCATTTTGGAGACGTTGCTTCCAATTTTGTGGGACTTTTACCCGACATTGAGATGAAATGACATCTCAAGCCCTGTCGCCCAATGAAACCAATAGGGTTTATTAGCATGGACGGCCCGCCTCGCACCGCGGTTCCTGGACAGGCTTAGATCCTCTAAGCTGTTTACCAGTACTAGTGTGTGGGCTGGATTCAGCTCTGCGTGGAAGCATCATGCAGCCCTTGTATTTCTTCTAGCCCCTATGGGCGGGGGCCGCGAAGATCTTTTAACATAATGCTATATGTTACACAGTGATACTAAGCACTGCAAATGGCGGCTAAGTTTTTGTTCAATCAGAATTTCTTCAAGGAATCTGCCAAAGGTCCACCCAAGAAATGTTCATGCAAAATAAGAAAGAAATCCAATAAGCAGTTATGAAGAAGATTTTTTTTAAAGATTTTTAAGTTTTTGAAGTTTTGCTGCCATAGCAACCAGAGTTCTGTATCTAAGAAAACTCTTAAAAGGAATTTAGAAGAAGACTATGTAAGGAACATTCCTGTGAAGTCTGGTTATAATCAGCCATGTATTTTAGGAGACGATGTTTAAAGATAAAAGTTGACACACGGATGGATGGCCCCACGGATGCACAATGGACACAGGGCCATAACATAAGCCCCGCTGGCCTTCAGCCATTGGAGCTAAAATTGACAATAATTTTTTTGGTTCCTTCAAATTTTACCAAGGGGCACATCACGAAAACAGTCCTATATAATTTTGACCCCTTGGAACCCCACTTTTATATCGTAAAACTGAGGTTTACAGGGGTAAACCATATTTTTCTTATTTCTGCTCTAAAATATAGATTGTGGGTAATCGTTAGAACTGCCTCGATGAGGTGGTTCTAACGAGTACCCTCAAATTATATTTTGAGTAGAAATAAGAAAAATATCACAATTTTCCATCATAAAATTTTCATATTTTCGACGATAAAGGTGGCAAAGTATTTGTATAGGTGTATTTGCGTAATGAGTTGGGTGAGGTGAAGGTGTTGTTTATGTTGCATCACTTGGGCATCTAGCTGATATAGGCTTACGGGTGGGCAGGGCCAGCTGTCCTTGCAAGCAAGTATAGTGAAATACCACAATTAAGACCACCTAAAATAAAGACTAATAATGCTTTAATAAAACTGCAAGAACTGCATGATGCCCCGCCACTACAATTACATCAAGCAAGTTCCATATCACAGTGAAAAAGGAATTCAAAGTCAGGATGCAATACTATTTCCCTTAATAAAGTTAACAGGAATACATGACTAAGATTACTACCGTAAAAATTCAGCTATAAGACGAGGATTTTTCCCTCCAAAATGAGCCCAAAAAAATGACCTCGTCTTATAGCCGAGGTCATGGACTGCAGGCGGCAATGTCCGGCGAAAACCAGACATACGGAAAAAGCCGATCGGTGATTTTTGAATTGATATAAATCGCCGCCCACAAACCACCGCTACGATTTTTCTGCACGCGATCGGTAAATGACGTAATCCGATGCCATTACCCCCACACGTGTTTAATGTCATTGCATGTATCTCTTTCATAAAAAAAATGTTTGGAACCGGTAAAAATATTTTCCGATAGCTAAGCGGTTGTGAATAGAGGTGGATAGAAAATCAGTGCTTTGCACAGCTCCCGAATTATCCCCAGAAGCTCCGTATCAATAACCATCAACAGCGTTCGACATTTCCCGCCAACGTCTGCTATTTGGCGCCAAAACATAACCATTCATGAGATCGTAGAATAGTCCGATTTTATAATGCAAACATTTACCGTTAGATGTAGCTAATAGTCCGAGGAGCAATTACATCATTTTCACATTGATTGTGGATTAAATTTTATAACTGGAGGATAAACGCAAATTAGAGACATAATTTGACCATATTTTCACACCTTATCGACACGCACCGCAGGGTGGCAATTATACGACAGGGATTAACAATAGTGTCATACTTGAACCGTAATAAATACACAGATGGTTTGTCTCTGAATTGATAGCGATTTACTTACTGGGTCTAGTTTTACCATATTTAAGGACTCAAAAAGACTTGACGATTTTTTTTTTTTTTTTGCACTTGTCCCGACCGTGCGTCATAAGGTCAAAGTGCACCTGCCCGGCGTGATTTCGGTCTTCTCCCGGATGGCCGGGAAATGGATTTGTCAGCCCCTGTCGTCTATTAAATAGGAGTCTGTGTAGTCTAAGCCAGCAAAGCATGTACCGGGTCGACAGCGATACGACGTATCGGCCCGACGTTTGCCGCTATTTTTTGCTAGCTGGGGCGTTGGTTCTGAAACTGAATAGCTAGGTGTTGTGTTCCCCGATAAAAAACAAAAAAAAAACATTCAGTTACTTATAAAAAAAGCTGCCACAAATATTTCTAAATTTTGTGGATGGAAATGAATTTCCCCCCTTTCCTATGGCAAAAATTCGACCCGTCTTATAAAAGAGTATAAGCAAAATCCCACCTTAGAAAAGCTGAAAAGGGGGTCCCGTCTTATAGCCGAATCGCCTTATAGCCAAATTTTTACGGTACTTTCAATGTTCAAGATTCATGGCTCCAATGGAAATTCACCAGAATTAAAATTTGGCATAAGGCAATTTTGCGGGTTATGTTGTGTCAATATCAACCTGTATGCCGAAAATGATCAAAGCCGGGTTTAGATGTTATACTCCGTATTCATTTTTTTTATATTATTTTGCCTCTCCTAAAGTAATCTTGCATAAAACAGCCTCATGGGTTAGGTATTGTCAATATCAATCCGAATTCCAACTAGAGCTATCACTAAAGGTGATGAATACCCCCACAAAAACTGCCTTGATAGTACAACAGCGGCATTTTGCAATTTTTTCACTTGAAAGGGGCCATAACTATGTCGAAAATTGACGAATTGTAGTGGAAATCGAACTTGACCTGTATTTTATGATGTTACATCAGTGTACCAAAAATTATAAAAATCAGTGAAGCGCTTTTTGAGTTATCGTCTGGAAACCAAGTCAACAGACCGACCGACCGACAGACCGACAAGCTCACTCCTATATACCCCCCCAAATTTCATTTGTGGGGGTATAAAAATGATCGGAATATTCAGAGAGCTTTGAACATTATACTCTGTTAACATTTTTCTAAATATATATTGCATCGGCGAGACCATTTATGAAGTGATCTTGCATACGGCAGTTTCTTGGGTTAGTTATTGTCAATATCAATCCATAGAAATATTTGAAAAGGTTTACACATTATACTCCGTTATCATTATATAAAAATAAATTGCCTCGACGAGGCCATTTATGAAATGATCTGGCATTAAGGCAATTTGTTTGGTTAGGTATTGTCAATACAGCACAGTGCACAGTCTTTTACCGGAAACCAACAACTGCCCTTCTTGAATCAGCGAAAGGGATAGAAGCACCGTGGAACAGATTTCACGATCAATCTCCTGGAAAGAATGTTGCCAAACCCGGCAGGTATCGAACTTGCGTCTGAGCTGATAATTTGCTTTCTTTATGGTAACATGCCTAGAACGCAGACAAGTCACTTTAAACAAAGTAACATTGTCCCCCCCCCCCATTAACCCATACCCTGAGTATATGTCTAGCAGCCTTTTTAGGGGACAAACATAGCTTATCCAGATCAGACACTACAACAAGTGGCATCTCATCTGTGTGTAAACTGCAAAATTTACTGCTTACATATAAGTTTCCTTTGTTTAGGTTTCCATTATGGTCTTGTCGCTTAATGTTTGTATTTCTTTCCCTTTGGTGTCTTTTATGGGTGGAGTAAGTTAATTGTATCAATTCCTGATCTTTGTTTTACTTCTACTTTGCTCCTTAAAATTTGACGTGCACCTGTCAAAACTCATTGACTGGATGATTCCAATTGTCTTATTTTGGTAAAGGAAACAAAGAATTACATTATCAACTCACACTGCGTACTTTTAACCCATTTTAAACAAATGGAATCCTCAACCTTATATCAGCATGGAATGAGTTCATTTTAAAATCAGGGATGTCAGGTTGTGGCTTCCACGAAATATTTGGTAAAAATGGCTGAACCTTTTGTAAGTATGCAGTGCAGGTCATAATGAGACTCCTCATTCTGTGGTATCTGATCTGGGTTTGTCCTGTTTACCAGTTGCCAGGTTTGGGATTTTAGGGTACAAAATGGGCTGTAAACTGGGTTATATGAACTGACCTATAAAAAGATTAGACTGCTACACAGTCCATCTATTAAAAATATTCATCTATTCTGTTTGAAATAGGTGGCCTGTGAAGCTACCGCATGGCGTAATAATCTACTATGTTAACACGGGGCTCTATGTTCACACTGGTGATTAGGTCATATGCAGTAACACCAAAAGTAGTGCCGAAATCACTTCTCATTTCACTGGAGCTAGGCTCCAAAAAACTAGATCTGAAAATGTTGTCTGCTGATTTTTTTGCAAACATTTTAAAAATATTTTTGCATACAGGCAAATAGTGTGGAACTAGATCAGACTGCTCCTGTAGAAGGGTCTACACTGTTTGCTACTGCATCTGCACCTTTTTTGGCAAGTTTGCAAAAAAATTACTTTTAACCCTTGTCCTGCTGAGCCCGGATATGCCTTATTTTCCAAACAATGAAGATCCAGATCGGATGGCTTCTGATGAAGCCATCTGATCAGGATCTACATTGTTTGCCATTCAGATTGTGAATTTGTTGTAATAATTTGCATCAAATAATCTGATTGGTTGATAATCGGCAGTGGGTGTGGCATAGATGAATATTCAGCAGGACAAGGGTTAAGGTAACCAACAGACAGCAAAGAAGAAGACAATTGTCGTGACTGGCATTTTATAAGTTATGGAATTAATCACAACAGTAGCAGATGTTATTTTCCATTCTCAGATGAAATTGTAGAATCAGCCTCAGCAAATGAGTTACATGAAATATCAAGCCTGATTTTCTTTGAAAAACAAATGCTCTCTGCTATGCAATGCTTAGGGGCCTCAAGGGTTAAAACCCTTAAAATGCCATGAAAAACGTGTGTGTTTTTGTTGTCTGCTGCATCTTTTTGCAAATGTTTTACCCTTTTTGTACCAAATGGAATCTTCCTCCTTATATATAGCAGGAGTCAATTTCAAAATATAGGGGTGTCAGGCTGTGTTTTCTTCAAATTTTATTTGGACAAGAAAGCAGTCTGAAAGACAGCCAAATCCCCCACCACACTTTTTTCAAGGCTCAACCTTGTGACCTTCACCTCTGACCTTGACCTTCAGTTGGCATGGTTTATTTATGGTTCTGCACATCAGCTCACTGTGGGGTATATTTCACAAAAGTTTAATGAAAATCCTTTGAGGGGTAAAGGAGATACGGAACTGACTAAAATTCAAAGTTTTAAACTCGTGACCTTCAAATGTGACCTTGACCTTGAGTCGGCATGGTTCATTTATGGGTTCTGCACATCAGCTCACTGAGAAGAATATTTGACCAAAGTTTAATGAAAATCCTTCCAAGGGTAAAGGAGATATGGAACGGACACAATATTCCAAGTTTCAAACTTGTGACCTTCAACCGTGACCTTGACCTTGAGTCGGCATGGTTTCTGCACACCAGTTCAATGAGACGAATAATTGACCAAAATTTAATGAACATTTATCAAAGGGTTCAGGAGATATGGAGCAGACAAGAAAGTGTTATGGACAGACAGACGACGGACGGACAGAAGGACCGACGGACATGATTCATTTATGGGCTCTGCACATGAGCTCACGGAGGGGAATAATTGACCAAAGTTTAATGAAAGTCCTTTGAGGGGTAAAGGAGATACGGATCAGACAAAAATTCAAAGTTTTAAACTCGTGACCTTCAAATGTGACCTTGAACTTGAGTCGGCATGGTTCATTTATGGGTTCTGCACATCAGCTCACTGAGAAGAATATTTGACCAAAGTTTAATGAAAATCCTTCCAAGGGTAAAGGAGATATGGAACGGACAAAAAATTCCAAGTTTTAAACTCGTGACCTTCAACAGTGACCTTGACCTTGAGTCGGCATGGTTCATTTATGGGTTCTGCACACCAGCTCACTGAGACGAATAATTGACTGAAGTTTATTGAAAATCTATCAAGGGGTTCAGGAGATATGGAGCGGACAAGAAAGTGTTACGGACAGACAGACAGATGGACAGACGGACGGACAGACGAAGACCATTCCTATAATCCCCGCTTCGCTTCGCGGCGGGGGATTAAAAAAAGCTGAATGTTTTGCAAACAGTGTAGGCCCTGATCAGACGCCGCATTCAGCGGGGTCTCTGATCTGGGCCTGCGCTGTTTGCCAACTACCCGTTTTGGGGTTTCCAGTACTTAATGGGTTAAAACATATTTTTTCATAAAGGCTAACAGTGTGGACCCTGATGAGACTAAAGGTGACTTTTTTAAGTTACCAGCAGACGACAAAGCAGACCACAATTGTTAGGATTGGCATGTTATGGGTTAATGTTTTTTTCTTCTTCTATGCAAATGATCATACAAGTATTGAAGGATTTAACTGGCATATAAGCCTTACAGAGATAGAAGAAGCATGAATTCTATCAATTGGTTAATGAGTTTAAGAAGAGTAAATGTCTTTTTTTAACCCATAATGCACCTATCACAACAATTGTTGTCTGCTTTATCGTCTGCCGGTAACTTTATAAGTCATTTTTTGCAAACAGTGTGGACCCAGATCAGACTGGTCCTGTAGGAGCAGTCTGATCTGAGCCCACACTGTTTGCCTATATGCAGAAATACTTTTAAAAAAGTTTGCAAGAGGATTCAGCAGACGTAATAATTATGCAGATGACATTTTCAGATGTTGTTTTTCTCCGCAGCTTAAGGGTTAAGAGCAAGGCAAGATTTATTAATGGAGACAAGAAAACGGTCCTTAAATGGGTTATGCCTTAAATGGGTTACGCTTTTAATACCAGAAACATTCTAGCTTAGTTTTGTCCTAAAAGTTTGGTCACCCACGTGCTTGTAAAAGGCAGTACACCACTGCTTTATAACACTGTTCATTATAACAAGGCTAAAGATTGGATAAAACACAGATTAAAGATGGATCCCAAAAATGTTTACATTGTATAGAACAAGAATTCCGCCGAAGGCTATGTCGCGCCTGTGGGGGTGCAAAGTAAGTGAACCATGACATCTAGGTCAAGGTCAAACATAGATGCTTGCATAAAAGTTGCCATTCTTAAATGCAAGCTTGTACTAAGTATCATTAATTAAGCTCTAATAATTCTTGAGAAATGTACTTAACCATCAGGGTGAACCCAAGGGTGGTTGCAATATTTTACAAGGTCAGTGATCCATAAAATGTAAGTCAAGGTCAAATATGGATGCTTGCATTTAAGTTTCCATCTCCAGATACAAGTTTGTACCAAGTATCATTAATGAAGCTCTTATAGTTCTTGAGAAATTAACTTGAACATTTGGGTGAACGCTAGGGTGGTCGCAATAATTTACAAAGTCAGTGAACCATGACAAGGTCAAGGTCAAATATGGATGCTTGCATTTAAGTTGCGACTCACAGATTCAAGTTTGTACCAAATATCATTAAGGGAGCTCTTATAGTTCTTGAGAAATAAACTTGACCATCAGGGTGAACGCTAGGGTGGTCGCAATATTTTACAAAGTCAGTGAACCATAAAACGTAGGTCAAGGTCAAATATGGATGTTTGCATTTAAGTTGCCATCCCCAGATACAAGTTTGTACCAAGTATCGTTAATGAAGCTCTTATAGTTCTTGAGAAATAATATTGAACCTAAGGGTGAATACTAGGGTGGTTGCAATATTTTACGAAGTCAGTGAACAATAAAATGTAGGTCAAGGTCAAATATGGATGTTTGCATTTAAGTTGCCATCCCCAGATACAAGTGTGTACCAAGTATCATTAATGAAGCTCTTATAGTTCTTGAGAAATAAACTTGAACCTTAGGGTGAACACTAGGGTGGTCGCAAATGTTGACGCCTTGACGAACGGACGGATGGAAAACCGGGCGCCTATATCGCGCCATGCTAATAGCAGGCGCGACAAAAATGACATAAATAGTCACATTACGAAACATGCCCATACAAAAGTATTGTAAACTTTTCCATCTGAAAAACGAAAATTTCAAGATGAAAAATTGTGATATTTTTCTCCTTTCTGCTCAAAATATAGATTGTGGGTACTTGTGAGGAGGTTCTAACAAGTACCCACAATCTATACTTTAGAGCAGAAATAAGGAAAAAAAGGTTTACCCCCTGTAAACCCCAGTTTTACTTTATAAAAGTGGGGTTCAAAGGGGCCAAAATTATATAGGAGTGTTTTCGTGATGTCTTTCTTTATAACCCATACATTTTTGCGGAGTATTTTTAACAGTCCCCAGTAGTATTATAAAGCCGTTGGGGTGTATAAGCAAACAGTGCTGAGCCAGGTCAGACTGTCTGATTGAGGTATACAGTCGAACTTCGATAGCTCGAACTCCTTTGGGACCTCAAAAATCTGTTCGAGACAAGGGTAGTTAGAGCCACTGAGGGCTGCTGCAAGGAGGCATAACTAGAGCTGCCGCCTAACGGGCGCCAATTATACCCCCGCATGCGTTGTCAGACAAATTTTTACAAGTATTTGACCTTGAGGAAGGTCAACGTAAAGGTCAAGGTCAGGTTTGTGTATATCAATCTTAAGTACTAGTGGCAAGGTGTGTGGTGTGTGAATATTAAAGAAATCGGTCAAAGAATAAGGAAGTTATGAGCAATGTTAAAAGTTTTTTGTAACGGACCGACGACGACGACAAAATTTTTACAAGTATTTGACCTTGAGGAAGGTCAACGTAAAGGTCAAGGTCAGGTTTGTGTATATCAATCTTAAGTACTAGTGGCAAGGTGTGTGGTGTGTGAATATTAAAGAAATCGGTCAAAGAATAAGGAAGTTATGAGCAATGTTAAAGTTTTTTGTAACGGACCGACGACGACGACGACAAAATTTTTACAAGTATTTGACCTTGAGGAAGGTCAACGTAAAGGTAAAGGTCAGGTTTGTGTATATCAATCTTAAGTACTAGTGGCAAGGTGTGTGGTGTGTGAATATTAAAGAAATCGGTCAAAGAATAAGGAAGTTATGAGCAATGTTAAAGTTTTTTGTAACGGACCGACGACGACAGACGACAAGCTGACTCCTATATACCCCCTTCAAACTTCGTTTGCGGGGGTATAATGAGATACTTTTGGGCATCTTTTCAGTATTCCATAATAAAAATGTATGCTGCGTATACTCATTAGAATCACCTCATCGAGGCGATTCTAATGAGTACACACAGCAAACATTTGTAATATAAAAATCGAAAATCTCCTAAATTATCCCCACTATGTTTTTATGTAGAGGATTTCCCTAGGGTCTCAAGAATGGGTTCCACGCTGCCATGGCAAACAAGCCATCGGTGTTCGAGCCATCGAAGTTCTACTGTACATTGTTATCAGTCCATAGGGCAAATAAGGACTGATCTGGGTTTGTTCTGTATATCATTCCACAGGGTAGAAAATTTTTCATAGGCATATTTATGTACCTGAAACTAAAAACAAAGGCTTTTAGGCTGGAATTTTGGCACAGAAATAAACTTTGTAGACAGTTTCATTCTTGCCAATTTTAGGTATGCCAAACGTTCTGGTAAAAAATCTGACTATTTTCACTTATTTACTAGTAGAAGCAATTAGTTTTCTGAATCAACAAAGCATTAAATAGGCTTTATTAACCCTTATCTTGCTGAATATTCATTTAAGCCACACCCATTTCGTTATATCAACCAATCAAATTACTAGATGTAATTTATTGCTACAAATTCATAAACTGAATGCCAAACAGTGTAGATCCTGATCAGATGGCTTCTTCAGAAGCCATCTGATCTGGATCTACACTGTTTGCAAAGATAGGGGTTGTCGGAACAGCAAGAAAAGAGTTAACTGAATGGAATCTTCCACCTTATGCACAGCAGGAGTCCATTTTGAAATTTTCATATAAGGCTTATTTTTAGAAATTCATTTAAAAAATGTCTGAACTTTTTTGGAAAGAAAAAAGGCCCTGGTCAGATTATTTATAACATGCCCACATAGCCTGTATGCCCATATGCCAATTTCTAAGGCTCCAAATAAAATAACAGAAAGTTTTACATTAGTGTCTGCATTCATTGTAACATGGGGCTAGTTTAGCTAAGTGGTTGAAATGTTACCTGTTCTAGCAAGTACAGTAACTGATGCACAGGCAATTTTGATGAAAATTGTCAATAGCTTCTCACATTTTTTTTTCATCAAAATTATTAGCATATTTGCCATATTAAATAATCAAAGTTTCAATGTAATGTTAACTAATGACATTGTTAGTTTTGTTTTGTTTGTTTGATTTGAGGTTTAACGTCCCTGTCAACACTGTAAAGGTCATTTTGGAGACGTTGCTTCCAATTTTGTGGGACTTTTACCCGACATTGAGATGAAATGATTGAAATGTTGTTAGTTTTGAACAACTGGTCCGAGTACTAAAGCGAAACTTTGCTTTACTACATGTGCAGGGGCCAAGGTTTGAACCAAGATGGTGTAAAATTTACTTTTCATAAATTAACTCTTCTCATGACCTACAGTGACCTGTGCAGAAATCGGAGCACACTCACCTTGTCATTTGTTTGTTTGATTTGAGGTTTAACGTCCCCGTCAACACTGTAAAGGTCATTTTGGAGACAACACTTCCAATTTTGTGGGACTTTTACCCGACATTGAGATGGCGTCTCTGGCGTTGACTCCTCTGGCTGTTGCTGGCATCACTGGTAGGCTGTTCAGTTCATCATCAAACCATTTTTTTATGACCACACATCAACACCTCTTGGTGTAGCCCTGGCGCCTTGGCGACAGGGCTTGAGATGAAATGACATCTCAAGCCCTGTCGCCAAGGCGCCAGGGCTACACCAAAATGGTTTGATGATGAACTGAACAGCCTACCAGTGATGCCAGCAACAGCCAGAGGAGTCAACGCCAGAGATGCCAAGGTTAGCCTGCCTTTTGCTGGAAGTCTGGCTTTTTTTAAAGGTCACCTTGGTCAGATATTCCGACTGGCACTGGCTATGGAACAAAATTTGCAGGACAGAATTGATCACATTCAATCGCCGCGATTTGCAGCCTACTATTTTTCAGACAACCTATTGTACCATGCCTAAGGAGAGAGGGATGGATCGGGGCCAATGTATCTCTCCACGCGAAGCCTTTTAGAAAGTGGGAAAAGTAATCCTGGACATATTCAAGGGGTAGCCCCTATGTGCTTATTGCGCTGGTTACCTTAAAAACCTGTCGAAGAACGAACAGCCTACAGTCATTTTCTCCCACTGATTCAAGATAGGCAACTGTCAGTTTCTTAAGTTAGGTAAACTGACCTGCTAAATACTACCTAAATAGTGTTGACTGGGCCAAAAAACTACAAAAAGGCGAGCAAGAAAGCCCATGAGCTGGCTCAAAGCCATGGCAACCTGGTAACTTTCATATGAAATAGACACGAGTGTGAAGTCCTGATTTTCATGAAAGCAGTTTTTGGGTCGATTGTTTATCAATCGACCCAAATGTACCATACGGTAGAAAGTCGATTCTTGCAAATGTCCACGTGACCAACGCGGAGATAACCACATGACCATTATTGACCAATCAATCAAAAGCGTGCGAAAAGGCTCTCACGTGATATACACAAACGCCGATCACGTGATATATACAATGCCGAGCTCTCTTCCATACGCCATATTTGTTTTCAGAGATTATCATCAATATTATCGTAAGTATTTAATATAAATCCTTGAAGAAATGGTTCGTTCTTTATGAACTTGTTTTCCCTTTGCAGTCTTCTTCTCGAGCTGTACGGTCAGGTAAGAATGAAGTCTTAGTCAGCGTTTTTAAGCGAGGAATGCATCCGTGACCTAGTTCTTTGCATTTGGATTGGATTGTTTACTCTATTAGTGCTGGAGTCCACGTGACTATCACTGATTTGTAGGAATCCACGCAGATTATTTATAGAATTTTATCGCAGTGAGGTCAGCGTGTTTACTTAAAAGGTTAACTGTAAAATCTGGGCTGGAATCATGGGTTGGGCTAGGCAAACAGTGTAGACCCAGATCAGACGCCGCAGAATGCGGCGTCTGATCAGGGTCTTCACTGCTTGCTAAGAGTATAGGGATTTGAGTGCAGTGTCTGATCAGGGTCTACACGGTTTGCTTTCAGTAAAGGAGTTTAACGAAACAGTCCACGCTCAGGCCCATTTTTCCTAACTACACCCAGAGACAATCGACCCACCAGGACTCTCAGTGCTTTGATTTAATTTCCTATTCTGCAATAATATCCACAAGAATTATTCCAGTGACAAGGTTGGGTCAATGTCATACGAAAACAATCCCACTTCAAAACTGTATGGCTTCCCTGCCCTTTAGTTATGTTGCAATTATATCAGGGTGACCTTAAAGAGCTACTGTAATTATCCTTAATGATAATTTGAGTCCTTGCAGAGTGGGTAATATCATATTTACCATAAATACAAGTTCTTACCTTGAGAACTTGCTGTAATTCTCCTAAAATTTTAACAAATTTGTTTCATGATTCAGCAAGGAGTCCAAAAGGTGCAGACAGTTATTTAACTGAGGTAATGACCAAATGTGACTGACTCGGTATAAGAAGATAGATAGATAGAATGGCAAATGGTGTAGACCCTGATCAGACTGCTCCTTCAGGAGCAGTCTGATCTGGGTCTGCACTATTTGCTTAGACCTATTTGTCCCAATACAGTCGAACTTCAATGGCTCGAACACCTTTGGGACCTCGAAAATCTGTTCGAGACAGGGGTCTGAACCACTGAGGATTACTGGCAGGAGGCATAACGTGATATTTTTAAACATCCTTTCGGTGTTCTATAATGAAAATGTATGCTGTGTGTACTCATTAGAATTGCCTCATCGAGGCGATTCTAATGAGTACACACAGCATACATTTGCAAGATTAAAGACTAAAATCTCCTTAATTATCCCCCACTATTTCTTATGTAGAGGATTTCGCTAGGGACTCAAGAACGGGTTCGATTCATCCATGGGAAACGAGCCATTGATGTTCGAGCCATCGAAGTTCTACTGTACTTAAGATCATTACGGTAGGTACCCTAAGTATTCAGACACCTCATTGCTTTACCATACTCGTTCTAAAAGTACAATTTACAACCTCAATAGTGCAGTGGTTAACGCGTTCGACTTATGATCGAGGTTGTGTGTTTGATTCCGGCAATCGGTATCGAGGTGTGTCCTTAGGCAAGACACATAATGACACTGCCCCACGCCACCCAGGTGTAAATGGGTAGCAGTGGTGTAAAAGCCACTGCCTCTCTCTCGCAGGCATGAAAACACCCGGAATGAGTGTTTGAGAGTGATTCAATAAGCTTGTAGCTTTCAAAGCAATCAAACTCAAATAAATTGGTATAAACTAAACTAACCTATATTGAGTCAAAAAATAGCCTGACCCTGATGAACTGTTTACTCAGGCCTGTCTGTCTAAATACATATGGTATAACGGCCGGCCTCAGTGGCTCAGTCGGATGCGCGTCCGACTGGTGATCAGGAGGACGCGGGTTCGACTCCCGCCGGGGTCGGCAACATTCTTTCGTGGAGATTGATCATGAAATCTTTTCTACGGTCATTCTCTCCCTTCCGCTGATTCAAGAAGAGCAGTTGTCAGTTTCTGGCGAAAGAATGTGCACTGTACTGGTTAACCGCTTACGTATAAGCCTGCCCAGGAAAGTGTTGATAGGTAAACTGACCGGCTCAAAAATGACCTAAATAGTGTTGACTGGGCCGTAAAACTCCAAAACAAACAAACAAACATATGGTATAACCAAAAGGCAAAAAAATTTCCCTTGTCACAGCTCAACATTACATTCTTAGCCTGCTGAATAATTTAATTTGTCACACCCATTTCTGACTATCAGCCAGTCAGATTACATGATATAATGTTTTCATTCAAATTCACAAACTGAATGTCAAACAGTGTAGATCCTGACCAGATAGATTCTACACTGTTTGCAAAGGTATGGGTTGTCGTGAACAGAGGAATACGGCTCAACCCATTTAGTACCGGAAACCCAAAACAGGTTGCCGAGCAAATAGTGCAGGCCCAGATCAGACGCCGCAGAATGCGGCGTCTGATCAGGGCCTCCTTTGTTTGCAAAAAGTTCAGCCATTTTCCAAATAAATTTTGAAGAAAACACTACCTGACACCCCCAAAATTTGCAATGGACTCCTGCTATATATAAGGTGGAAGATTCCTTTTGGTACAAAAAGAGTTAATACAGACTTGTTCTGAACACCCTTGTTGAGAGAAAAGTGATTCTTGCACACCAGACAAGGAAATCCCTAATTTTACCCTGGGATAGAAATTTATGTTCTGAACCTGGTGTTCCGACCCCAAATCGAATATAATCGCGTGTCTGATAAATGCACTGGTTGATTACAACCTCATGCGCGGTGTTGTCAAGCGTGACGTCACTAAACATTCATGTTGTGTCATCACAAAATGGCGGACGTCGGTAACCGAAGTGACAGCAGCATTAAAAATTCACAATAGAAATGGAAGGTATACAAGAAAAAGAATCCAATATGGGTGTGAGGGGTGGATAGAAAAATCTGTCCCTCGGGATCACTGTTCATGGCATCACTCGGCAAGCCTCGTGATGCCGGACAGTGTCCCTCGGGACGGATTTTTCAATCCACCCCTTACACCCATATAAGATTCTTATAGGTTTATTCAGGTGTACATTATTTTCCTTATTTTTGCTCAAAACACAGATTGTTGGTGCTTGTTAGGAGTGATAAATTTCACTGCCGGCCAAAGTAGCTCATTCAGATGCGCGTCTAAATGGTGATCAGGCGGATGCAGGTTCGATATCTGTTGGGGTCGGCAGCATTCTTTCGTGGAGATTGATCATGAAATCTTTCCTACGGTCATTTTCTCCTTTCAGCTGATTCAAGAAGGGCAGTTGTCAGTTTCTGGTGAAAGAATATGCACTGTACTAGTTTACCGCTTACATAATTATAAGCTTGCCCAGGAAAAGTGTGGACAGGTAAACTGACCGGCTCAAAAATGACCTAAATAGTGTTGACTGGGCCGTTAAACTGCAATACAAACAAAGGAGTGATAAATTTCAGTTACTGCATATAATTGGGAATTTACAATAGACTGCCCTTGGATCTGAGTCTAAAGCATTCACTCAAGCAGTTTCGTCCTACATACAGACTAATAAATGGCAGTCAATGGGCAAGCACCTCTTAAAGTGTCACTTCGATAGCGCAGTGGTTAGCGCGTTCGACTCATGATCGAGAGGTTGTGCGTTCGAATCCGCCACCGGTATCGAGGTGTGTCCTTGGGCAAGTCACGTAATGACACTGTCCCACTCCACCCAGGTGTAAATGGGTAGCAGTGGTGTAAAAGCCACTGCCTCTCTCTCGCGCGCGCGTGAAAACACCCGGAATGAGTGTTCGAGAGCGATTCAATAAGCTTAAAGCTTTCATCGCAATCGAACTAAAATAAATTAGTATAAACTAAAGTGTCACTTGTCTTTAGCTGAAAACATAAAAGAATTGTCATGGATGACATATAAACTCTTTCTTTCCTTTTTTATCATCTATTTTAGAATTTCGTGGCTCTCTATTGAAACTAAAGAGCTCAGACTGATTACAGATATGGACAGAAGCCTTAATCACTAAAATGCCAATCACGACAAGTAACCTCTGCTTTGTTGTCTGCAAGTTACTTTAAAGGTGCATTATTGAGCTACTGGGTCTCAAATTTTTTTTCTGGTTTTTATCTTCAATGCATACTCCTTTGTCATGTGTACACTTTTGGAGCCAAATACAGCTTCAGAACTTTGTGAAAATGGTTGTTTTCATTTGTGTTTACCCTTCGATCTGAACATGTGTTCGGAATTTCTGTTCTAAAAATAAATCTGTCACTTTACACATTCATGGCGACAGTATCGTCTCTGAGTGTCTTTACTTATGGCATGGTATTCAGGGTCATATTTTTTTCCGATTCAGGCATGGCTTAAGCAAACAAGGCCAAAAATGAACGTCGCATAACGTCACATATGGGGATTCTATTTTTGTCACTAACTAAAAATAGATCTAACTAGTGTTCGAAACCTAGATAGGGAACCCCTCTCAAACTCGTTTACCTGTCATCATAATTGTTCGCATTTTTGCATAAAATGCATTCATTTGTATTGTTTAAAAGAAAAATACCGGCTATATGAATTTTTTTTGGATGCATTTTTTCCAGATAGCTCAATAATGCACCTTTAAAAGTCATTGTTGCAGACAGTGTGGACCCAGATCAGACTGCTCCTAGAGGAGCAGTCTGATCTAGGTCCACACTGTGTGTATGCAAAAATAGTTTGAAAAAGGTTTGCAAAAAGATTCAGCAGATGAAATAAAGGGACATATTCAGATGCAGTTTTTCTTGGCATCTTAAGGGTTAATCCTTAAAGCTCCTATAAAAATTCTAGAGCAGATGACAAGTTTTCTCATTTTTCAGGGAAAATAATTATAAGACTTAACATTACATTTGAATTGTTTGCTGGTAGAGTGGACAGTCTTTTTTATACAATTAAAAATAGAGCTTGACGTTTCATATTAATAGACAGCTCATCACAGCCCCTGCCCATCGGGGCTTGAAGAAATTGATGGGCTGCATGATGCTTCAACGCAGAGCTGAAACCAACCCGCATATGAGTACTGGTAAACCGCTTAGATGATCATCTAAGCCTGCCCAGGCAAAAAGGTGTGAGTCAGCCCCTCCATGCTTATAAACCCTATTGGTTTCATTGGGCGGCAGGGTTTGAGATGTTATTTCATCTCAATGTCAGGTAAAAGTCCCACAAAATTGGAAGCAACATCTCCAAACTGACCTTTACAGTGCTGACGGAAACGTTAAGTGAGTGAGTGAGTTTTAGTTTTACGTCCCACCAACAGCTAAGGTCATACGGAGACGGGACCTCGGTTTAAAGACTCATCCGAAAGTCTACGGAAACGTTAAACTTCAAATGAAACAAACAAATATAAATGTGGACAGATGTTTCACATATAATACCAAGCCTTATTTTTCTTAATAAGAGGTCCATGATGGACCTACCTGGCTCACTTGAGTCAAGATGTATTACCATGGGTGATCATCAATTTAATACCATCTGCCATTAAGTGAAGTTGAACCATAGCAATTCAGGTAGAGTGTTTTGTAAAATTATTTTTAAACCGAGTCACTTGCTGCAGAGTTTTTTTTTGTTTTGTTTTTTCTTATAATCTAGGCCATCTTGTTCAGTAGAGTGTAACTCTTTTAGCAATTTTGGTACAGGGCCATGAGAAGAACATTTCTGTGAAATTATTTAGAATCCATCCATTGGCTTGAGAGTAGATTCTGTTTTAAGACATTTCTAACTTTAGCTCTGGTGGCCATCTTGTTCAGTGGAATAGAACCATTTTATCAATTGTGATGCAGGGCCATGAGAGAAACATTTCTGTGAATTATTTTTGGAAATTCAGTCAATGACTTGAGAGATATCATTCAAAGGTGTTTTTTTCTTTTTCTCTATTTTAAGCTCTGGTGGCCATATTCTTCAGTGGAGTGGAACCATTTTAGCAATTTTGGTACAGGGCCATGACAGAAATATTTCTGTAAAATTATTTTGAAATCGAACCATCAGCTTGAGATGAGATGTTGTTTAAACATTTTTTATTTGGTACTTTGGCAGCCATTTTCTGTGGAGTGAAACCATTTAAGCAATTTGGTATGAGTACCTGTGTCCCAGCTTATCTCATCCCCAAGTATCTTGTCTCCAGGGACAAGATGGGGTATCTTGTCCCCACTCTGAATTATTTTGTCACCATGCCTATGGTAGCTTGTTCCTGGGGACAAGACACCACAGCCATAGCACCTTGTGCCCCCTCTTGTTTCCACTATTTTTGTCTGTCTTTGTTATTTCGCCCTTTGCTCTATAGTGGTCCAGCTTATAAAGGAGTCTCTTGTGTGGAAGGAACTTTGACAAATGCTTTGGCAAAGTCAAGTAGGGTTATGTCCACTGTCCTCATTTCCATAATAACCAATTTCCATAGTCCAATCAAAGTTGACTGCCACAATGATCCTGGGTATTGAGACAGACAGGCCTAAGCAAACAGTGCAGACCCAGATCAGACTGCTCCCGAAGGAGCAGTCTGATCAAGGTCTGCACTGTTTGCCATTCCATCTAAACCTTCTGGACTACTAGATCATGAAACTAATGAAGAATGACAGCAAATACTCAAGGCGGCCAAATATTTAGGATTTTTATGGTATTTTAGGTTTTCTCAAAGAATGATTGCTGACCTTCCAGCCTTCGTTTTTTTTTTTTTTGCTATTTTGTTCTGCATATGGTGCAAACATATTTGGAACTATGGATGCTGCTCTAAAGGGAGTGTAGTTCAAATCACTCATGGGTAATCATACCACAACTTCAGGCCGGATAATGTGGATAATTAACCCTTAAAATGCCAATCACAAAACTATCATCTGCTTTGTTGTCAGCAGACTACTGTAAAGATCCTAAAATTTCAGACACTTTGAGGACTTGCAGTAGTTCTCTTAATATTTCAACAAAATTAATTTGTTTCATGATCCAATAAGAAGACCAAAAGGTGCAGCCCGAAAGGCAAGCTGTAGAGCCTGATCAGACGGCTCCTTCAGGAGCAGTCTGATCTGGGTCTGCACTGTTTACTAAGGCCTATCTGTCACAATACTTAGGATCATTTTCATTGATTTATTGATTTGGGGTTTAACATCCCCGTCAACACTATTAAGGTCATTTTGGAGACGTTGCTTCCAATTTTGTGGGACTTTTACCTGATATTGTGATGGAATGACATCTCAAGCCCTGCCACCCAATGAAACCAAAACGGTTTATGTGCATGGATGGTCATTGTTGCAAACAGTGTGGACCCAGATCAGACTGCCTGTATGCAAAAAATATTATGTTTCAAACGTTTGCAAGAACATTCAGCAGAGAATATAAACAGAAAACAGTTTTAGATTCAAGTTTTACTTGGCATGTAAAGGGTTATGGGGTGTCTGTTCAACCAATAAAATAAAGGTATGTTATGTGTTCTAGTTGAGCTGGTTCTAATGAGTGCACACAGCATATTTTCAAGATAAAAAAAGAACATCTCTAAACCTATCAGCTGTTGGAAGAATTCCAAAGGTTCTAATCAGCCCTGGTAAATAAGCTATAACCCTTATCAAACTGCATAAATTAATTTAGCCACACCCATTTATATTTCAACCAAACAAATTACTTGATGTAATTTATTCATTCAAATTCACAAACTGAATGACAAACAGTGTAGTTCCTAATCAGATGGCTTCTTCAGAAGCCATCTGATCATGGCTTCTTTTGAAGCAAGAAGCCATTAAAAGAAGCCATCTGATCTGTATCTACACGTTTTGCAAATATATAGGTTGTTGTGTTCAGCAGGATAAGGTATAACTACTGGAGTCACTAAAAATTCACTTTACATCACATTATCTTTGTAATTCTATTTTGGGCTATAAAACAGAGACCATATCAGTTAACGCTTTGCATCTGGCTATTTAGCCCCCGCCCATAGGGGCTAGAAGAAATATATGGGCTGCATGATGCTTCCACGCAGAGCTGAATCCGGCCCGCACACTAGTAATGGTAAACCGCTTAGAGGATCTAAGCCTGTCCAGGAACCCCGGTGCGAGGCGGACCGTCCATGCTAATAAACCCTATTGGTTTCATTGGGTGACAGGCTTGAGATGTCATTTCATCTCAATGTCGGGTAAAAGTCCCACAAAATTGGAAGCAAGTCTCCAAAATGACCTTTACAGTGTTGAAGGGGACGTTCATTTACTTTGCACGCGACCCACTGCGTTCATACTTCCATGAACTGCAGAAAAATAAATTTCATTTCTTAAATAATCTAAATATTTTTGGGATTCATCTTTAAACTGTGTTATATCCAAATCATGCTATAATGAACAGTTATAAAGGGGTTTATGTGTATTAAGTTCCCACACATTCTGACCAAATCTCCAGACTTTGTTCTTGGAAACTGACAAGCTGTCTCATGACTTCGCCCATTAGTGAATGATGTTTTCTTAACACACTTATCATGATCTATGACTGTCTGTAGATCTAATCCAATTTTCTCGATGACAAAAAAAGAAGAAATATTGCTGTATTGAGTGCACAGTCCACAAATACAAACCTGTCTGTCAATGGAGCCAAAAATAAAACATGAAAGTGCATTTGCCAAAGCAGCCTGTTACAAGTTTAACTAAACCATGCAGGCTTTAAGTGATCTGTGGTCAAGGGAAAATGTATCTCGTACAGATATGTACAGCCTAGACCTTGATCCAAATGCAATGGGCATAAGAGAAGTACACCATAGCACTAGTGTTAGATCCCAGTTTAAACAACCCAAACAAAAATGTTCAGATTATATCAAATGGTCATTTTCATGTACTATCTTGGTCCCGTCTCCGTATGACCTTAGCTGTTGGTGAGACGTAAAAATCAAACACTCATTCATTCATGTACTACACTGTAGAGTCGCTATAACGCTGATGCTTATAATGCGGAAATCGTTATAACGCTGTTGGTCTGTGGCTCCCGTTTTTTTTTTTACGTTTTTTCCCAGTTTTGCAAGTTTGGTTGAAAATTTTGCCCTTTTTTGCGGAACTCGGCAGTCAAAACATCGTCGGCCATGATAAGACGTGTATACTCGCCGATTTACTCAAGCTGTCAACACTTATCAAACTGTGAATATTCACCTAAGGCATTAAAAATAAGCTGGACAAGGTGTGAAATTAAATTGACACCTGTATATGCTAAACATTTTTCCCGCCAAAACAGAGTAATGCAGACGCTGTTTTCACCTGTGCATCTGCATGCGGTAAATCCGTGGGGCCGTTTGTTGGGGGGGAAATCGTTATAACGCTGTTGGTCTGTCGCTCCATTTTTTTGCTTTTGTCCACCAGTTTTGAAAATGGTCAATTTTTTTACCCATTTTTCCGCCGAACTCGACAGTCAAAATTCCATCAGCCAAGGCAATACCTGTATTCTCGCTTATTTACTCAAGTTGTCAACACTATTAAACTGTGAATACTCGCCTATGGCTTATTGATAAGACGGCAATTAACTGTGTGGAAAGGTGTGAAAACTAGGTAATCAAGGTATTTGTACCTGTTTGTCTCAATTAATCCCTTTGTAATTGTCACTTGCACACGCTAAATATTTTTCCCGCCAAAACAGAGCATAGTAGATGGTTTTTTTTTTTATATTTATTTATTATTCACTAGATAAAAACAAAGAAACGGAAATCAAGCAAGGTACATGTACAACAATAAACATTGATAATTCCCATGTTAAACTTGGTTGGCTTACATTAATAGCCCCTCTTTCAAGCTAACCTTTCAGAATTGTCAAGTTGCATTTTACTTCACTATTTAGTGATACCTTCTTGAGACCGGAGGAGGTAAATAAATATGGCGGCCAGAGATACAGAAACGAAAGTACAGTAATAAATAAATTCAGTAATGGTTTGAATGAAAAGCTAAATGACTGCTAGAAGTATAGAATCAGATTATTATTTAATCTAGTAACTATATAATTTATAAAATACATGGCAGTATGTAATATTCATAATAAACTGGCAGAAACAGTATCCATACATGCAGAAAAAGAGGGTGGGGTAACAATATAACGCTATATTTTCGGGATCAATATAGCGCTGGATCACATATAACGCGGTCGACGTCGATGGATCCCGATGACAGCGTTATAACGACGCTACAGTGTATCTTACATTTAGATTTTATAGATAGATAGAAAACCGATGATTCATGGACATTTTTCCATGCAATCCAAAAATTTTTGGGAACCATGATATGTCCAAAAACCATGTTATAATGAATGAACAGTGTTTGACAGAGGTTGTGGTGTAATGCTGAATAAAACTTTGGACATACACCTATCAGCATACCAAATATGAACCAAACCAAAAGTATGAGGGCCTAAAAGCTCAAAGATAAAATTTAAAACTGTGTTTCTAGATCTGTGACCTTGAAGTCATAGGCACGGGCATGGGTATTAGCATTGTAGAAAAAAAATTTTTGGACCAATACCTATCAACATAGCAATAAATGATCGGCCCAAAAAGAATGTATTGCCTAGTAAAGCCCATTTTTCTATGAATGAAAATAAGCCTTTCAAGTATGTTCATTACACTAAAGTGTGAACACTGCAACCTCTTTATAACACTAATAATGGGGTCAAAATCAAACACCCTTGTTTTATACAAACAAAAATGGAAAGATTATGTAGAAAAATGACCATTTATGGTCATTTTTTTATATAATCTATACATTTTTGGGATCCATCTTGAAACTGTGTTTTGGCCAAAACAGTGTAATAAAGAACAGTGTTATAATGAGATTAAGGTCTAATTGCAGAAATGGTTTTTTTAATGTAAGGGTCATTTTCTAGAATCTATCCGAGAATAGAAATAGAGAAAGTGCAAGTGGAGGAAGTGGTTTGAGATGTGAGTAAGGAAACTTGGAAAAACATAACCATTGAGAAACTAAAACATGGCCACTTTCTCCACCTGCCGTAAGTGCTGTACCAGCCCCCACCCATCGGGGCTTGAAGAAATAGATTGGCTGCCTGATGCTTCCAGACAGAGCTGAAACCGATCGTACACGAGTACTGGTTAACGGCTTAAAGGATCTAAGCCTGCCCAGGCAAAGCGGTGTGAGTGGTCCATGCTTATAAACCCTATTGATGTCATTGGGCGACAGGGCTTGAGATGTCATTTCATCTCAATGTCGGGTAAAAGTCCCACAAAATTGGAAGCAACATCTCCAAAATGACCTGTACAGTGTTGACGGGGATGTTAAACCTCAAACCAGACAGACAGAGTAAGTGCTGTACACAGTGATTATAGAATAAAGTTGATCTGTTGTGCCTTTTCCAAGACTTGCCATGCCAGAACCCAGTGTATTTTACTCTTGTCTTGCTGAACCTTTTGCAAACAGTGTAGATAAGATCAGAGGCCAGTTGTTAATAACTAATGATGTTGTTAGTTAACAAATCTTTAAAACTTTAGTTTATACTAATTTATTTCAGTTTGATTGCGATGGAAGCTTCAAGCTTATTTAATCGCTCTGGAACACTCATTACACCACTGCTACTCATTTACACCTGGGTGCAGTTAGACAATGTCATTACGTGTCTTGCCCAAGGACACACCTCGAAACCGGGTGCCGATTTCTAACGCACAACCTCTCTATCATGAGTGGAATGCGATAACCACTGTGCTATCAAGGCTGACAAAACTTTAATCATTTAGTATGCAAAATATACTAATAATTTTGCTTTCAGCAAAAGTACCAATTCGGGGCTTGAAGAAATATATGGGCTGCATGATGCTTCCACGCAGAGCTGAATCCGGCCCGCACACTAGTACTGGTAAACCGCTCAGAGGATCTAAGCCTGTCCAGGAACCGCGGTGTGAGGCGGACCGTACACGCTAATAAACCCTATTGGTTTCATTGGGCGACAGGGCTTGAGATGTCATTTCATCTCAATGTCGGTTAAAAGTCCCACAAAATTGGAAGCAACGTCTCCAAAATGACCTTTACAGTGTTGATGGGGATGTTAAACCTCAAATCAAACAAACAAACAAAAGTACCAATACTTGATATTGTTCTTGCTAGAACAGTTAACAATCTGACCACTTATGAGCTCGTTCAGCCGGCGAGGCTTTGAACAACTGTGGCCAATTGGCTTCTCTATACTGTTTGACAGTCAGTTCATGAATTTGTAGGAATAAATAACATCAAGCCATCTGATTGGCTAAAAGTCAGAAATGGGTGTGGCCAAATTTAATGTATTCAACAAGCAATATTTAACCTTCAATGTGCTGTAGGCACATTTATTCGCACAAGGGGGTAGTCCAACTTGAGCAACTTATCATGCTCATAAGAAAACAAGTACACTCCATCGGATGAGGTTCTCCTACACCGGAGGGATGGGTCTTTCTTACAAGGGCACACATTTAACCCACATTACAGGCTGTTTGATTTTACTCCTGGAAATGAAGTTAAAAATTGACGATCTAACAGATACCAGTTTTCAAAAGGTGCCCCTTACCTGTTTTATCACAATTTTGTGCATACTAGACACAACCCATCTAAACAACTACTGGTGTGATAATTATGTAGCTATAATGTGGGTAGCTACATTAGCTATCAATTTTATCCTACAAAGCACATACTGAGCGCTATTGTCTTGTAGTTCTTTTTTTTTTTAGGTGTCTTAAACAGTTCCCGGTCAGATCAAGTGACCACCATATTTGAAAGTCATGTGACCCATAATACTTCTGGTAGAAATGGCAGAAAATGTCTCGCCTACAATATGTCAAAATATAAGCAGATCGGTTCAGGTTTAAGGAAATTATGGCTGCCGAAATAAGGGTACCCCTTCTAAAGAACGATTATTGACTAAATATCAGCGTTAAATGATACAAATGTAGTCTCTGAAATCACATTCATTCTCCTGATGTAATTTTACCCTAAAACAGTCATTCACAACATTTGTAGACATCATTTCTGATTTTCAAAGAAGGTAAGGCTTAACATTATATTTGAATCGTCTGCAATCGTCTGCTGGGCAGACAATTCACATGACAAATTATTCACATGATTTTCAAGCCTTATTTTTCTGAAACAAAAATATAGAAAATAAAATTAACTGCTCAAAAATTGTCTGTGCTGCTTTCAGAGTTAACCTTTAACCTGCTGAATATTCAATTAAGCCACACTCATTTCTGACTTTGAACCAATCAGATTACTTGATGCAGCTTATTTCTACATATTCATAAACTGAATGTCAAACTGTGTAGATCCTGATCAGATGGCTTCTTCAGAAGCCATCTGATCTGGATCTACACTGTTTGCAAAGATAGGGATTGTCGCCTACAGCAGGGTAAAGGTTAAATGATATAACATCAGAAACTGTATTCAATCATATGATGAAACTTACCTTAGGATGGCAGTTGCCATTGTCAACTGTACACAGGTCTGTCAGAACACATGACTTGCCATCACCATGGAAACCAGTTTTACATATACAAACATGCTGAAAGAAGATTATGAGCAATGTAAATTATAACAGTGAAAAAAAGACAAATGAGCCAGCATATGACAAAACCTACAATTAGACATGTGCACCCAACGAAGACTCAGATCAGCCTGCACATCCGCACAGTCTGATCAGAGTCTTCGTTGTGCACTCTAATGATAGCTAAGGGCCCAATGCTCCTTCTTGCAGCAAAAGAAGTCTCTGGTTAGACTATATTGATGTGCAGGCTGATCTGATTCTTCCATTGGCGCACGTCTTATTGTAGGTTTTGTTGTGCGCTGTATAAGGGTAATCCCTTGGAAGCAAGGACCTCAACACAAAAATGAAAACAATAGAGCGTACAAGTTTTTCTGGGCCAGACTAGCTAGTTTCGGCCAATAAGGCCTCATCAGTGACCCTGGATTTCATTAAATTCCTCAGTAGAATCAATGATCCCAAAGGACTAAAAAATATAACCCACACTGTGAAACATGTAACATCTTGGTAAATGTATGCTAGCAAAAAGCGTACATCCTAAATCATTATAACATTAACCACAACCTCTTTATAACACTGTTTTTGGCATCCAAAGCCCAAACCATGTTAGCAAAAACAACTTTATTGTATCCAAAACAAAAACAACTAGATTATATAGAAAAATGACCTTTATTGAGAAGGCTTCTGATCAGGGCCTGCACTATTTGCAAACAGAATTTTCTAAGTAAAAATTGGGCCTGACACACTTTATATCACAAAAGGACTTGTCCATCATATAGTAACGGAAGAGTCCACTAGCATACAATGGGTTAACACAAGTACCCGTATGATAAAATGACATCTTTCCTATCTGCAGAACTAGCATTTTTCGTAAGAAAATACATGTATGTGATAATTTCCTTATTAGACTGGGGATGCCCAGTAGAACTGCCTCAATCAGGCAGTTCTAACTAGTACCGTAAAAATCCTTAAAATTCAGACACCTTAAGGACTTGCCGTAATTCTCCTCCAATTCACAAATTTGTGTCACGATCCAGCAAGGAGTTCAAAAGGTACAGACAGAATGGCAAACGCTGTAGACCCTGATCAGATCCTTTAGGAGCAGACTGATCGGGGTCTTCACCTTTTGCCTTAAGCTTATCTGTCCAAACCGGCCCTGAAAGCTCAGTTGGTAGAGTGTCCGCTCCTGGGAATGGGAGGTCACGGGTTCGATCCCAGGCCGCGACATACCAAAGTCTTTAAGAATGGTACTAGCTGCTCCTCGCTTGGCACTCAGTTTTATGGGGTAGAGCTAGGACTGGTCGGCCCAGTGTCAGGATAATGTGACTGGGTGTGGTATCATGTACTGTGTCTGGGACATGATACTTCAGTGAGGCAGCACTATAAAAGTGAGCATTGAGCTCCCTGTCGCAACCAGACACCGTCGTGATATGACTGAAAAATTGTTGAAAGCGACGTTAAACCCGAATTCACACACACACACACACACATTACGGTACCCACAATCAATTTTTTTGAGCATAAATAAGGTAAATAATATATACCTTTGTGGACCACACTTTTCCTTGTTTTTTTTTGTTTTTTTTTTTTGTGTTTGAATTGAAGTCAACACTGCATAGGTCATTATATTGGGATGTTTACCCCGACACTGAGATGAAATGACATCTCAAGCCCTGTCGCCCAATGAAACCAATAGGTTTTATAAGCATGGACGGTCCAACTCGCACCGCTTTGCCTGCTTAGTTTACTGGTACTCATGTGTGGTCGGTTTCAGCTCTGCATGGTAGCATCGTGCAGCCCATCTATTTCTTCAAGCCCCGATTGGGCCACACTTTTCCTTGTATATAAAGTGAGGTCAACTGGGGTATTCATTGCATGGAATTCTTAACCCATTTTCTACCAAATGGAATCTTCCACCTTAAAAATAGCACAAGTCCATTTCAAAATTTAGAGGTGTGAGGTTGTGTTTTCTTCAAAATTTATTTGGAAATTGACTGAACTCTTTGCAAACAGTGTAGGCCCTGATCAGATGCTGCAGCATCTGATCTGGACCTGCACTGTTTGCCAATTACAGGTTTAGGGGTTTCCGGTACAAAATGGGTTAACATGATGTGTGCTCTCTGAAATTCCACCAAGAGCACCATCAGGTGACGTTACCCTTTCAAACATGCTATAATTGATGATAATATAATGATGTCAATTAAAGGCAATTTTTCCATTTGAAGTTAAAAGGTGCGTTCACATTTAAAACAGCAAACTTTTTTAAATTGGCAATTACTCCCAAGAAAAAGTAAAAAGCCTGTCCTTACTGACCTGTAATTTTGACTTCAGCAAATCACTGAACCCTTCATTATAAGATCAACATCATAGAATCAGCCATGATCAATAAAATACATAGGCCATAAGCTAGGATATGGTGACCCTGCACCATGCATGGGAGTTTTGCAGTCATACATAGTTTGAAAGTACATATACTAAGGTACCAAATGCAAAACGTTAGCACTCTGGTCGTTGGGGCTTTATCATATGCCAGGCTGTAGAATACATTACCAATACGTAATTTATAAATTTACCATGCAAATAAAAGAACAAAAGAAATTGATGATTAAGACAATAACTGACAAAAATTTGGGCATAAATGTTGAAAAGAAATCAAGTGCATTCTAAATAGTCAAATTTGAAGATATTCGGAACATCAGTGTCCCTGTTATTGAATGGGTAACATAGATTACACATGAAATTTAGCAACTGTACCTCCTGTCGTTTCCAAAACCAACGTTCTGTTCAAGAATATCGCTGTTATAGTAGTCGCAGATAAGATTGACTAGGTGGAGCTATTCAAGTGTTGTCAATATATGTCAAATTTGATGAGTCCACCAGAAGATTCAGTAGAGTGCCTTTCGCATGCTTTCTGCAAGCGGACAGAATGGATATATACGCCACAACTTTGTTTGTGTTACAGTTGAATTCACACAAGTGGGTGACTTGCTTTACGTTTTTGTTAATAGAACATTCCAAAGGCTGGTACAAACGATAGCTCCGCCTAGTCAATTTTATCTGTGACTAGTATACTTATCTACAAAACTGAACTGCAGTTATTCCCCTGCATTTTGGTGCATATTTGAGCTTTCTAGGAGCCTTCTTTCTCTCATAAAGGGCAATATTGTAAGCATACCCCCATTTTCAAGTATTGTAATAATGACAGTTCATTAGCTATCAAAACTGAGTAACTGACCTCTGAACACTTGAGCTATCTTTGTAGTCTGGACATAGAGTAAGCATCAGAAATGCGCTGGATAAAATGTTACAGATCACAAGGGTATAGTTATATTATGGCAATGTACACTACACTCAGAAATAGAAACATATATTGCATGGAAAATTTACTTGGACCAGCAATGCCATCTTAAGATTTAAAAAATCTTTATAGTCTCCATTTTAAAGAAGAAAGACAAATATGTTGGTTTAGTTGGTAGAGGTTTGGCTTCCCAGACAACAGATCAGATAGGGTAACTGTATGGAGCCATTCGGAAATTCAACTGACAATGTCCCCGGGTAGGCTTACACGGTCTAAGTCTAAGTTTGGTATGAATCCATCCACTGGTTCAGGAGTTACAGTGTTACTGTGTGAGTTTGGTATGAATCCATCAATTGGTTCAGGAGTTACAGTATTACTGTGTGAGTTTGTTATGAATCCATCCACTGGTTCAGGAGTTACAGTATTACCATGCGAGTTTGGTAAGAATCCATCCATTAGTTCAGGAGTTACAGTGTGAGTTAGGTATGAATCCATCCACTGGTTCAGGAGTTACAGTGCTACCATGCAAGTTTGGTAAGAATCCATCCACTTGTTCAGGAGTTACAGTGTTACCATGCAAGTTTGGTAAGAATCCATCCACTGGTTTAGGAGTTACAGTGTTACTGTGCAAGTTTGGTAAGAATCCATCCACTGGTTCAGGAGTTACAGTCTTACTGTGCAAGTTTGGAAAGAATCCATCCACTGGTTCAGGAGTTACAGTGTTACTGTGCAAGTTTGGTAAGACTCCATCCATTAGTTCAGGAGTTACAGTGTTACAGTGTGAGTTTGGTAAGAGTCCATTCATTGGTTCAAGAGTTGCAATGTTACTGTGCAAGCTTGGTAAGAATCCATCCATTGGTTCAAGAGTTACAATGTTACTGTGCAAGTTTGGTAAGAATCCATCCATTGGTTCAAGAGTTACAATGTTACTGTGCAAGTTTGGTAAGAATCCATCCATTAGTTCAGGAGTTACAGTGTTACCATGCAAGTTTGGTAAGAATCCATCCACTGGTTCAGGAGTTACAGTGTTACCCTGCAAGTTTGGTAAGAATCCATCCATTGGTTCAGGAAATACAGTGTTACCATGTGAGTTGGTTCAGGAAATAGATGGGCTGCATGATGCTTCCATGCAGAGCTGAAACAGTCCTGCCCCAGCAAAGCAATGCGAGTCGGACCGTCCACACTAAGACACCCTATTGGTTTCATTGGCTGACAGGGCTTGAGATGTCATTTCATCTCAGTGTCGGGTAAAAGTCCCATAAAACTGGAAGCAAAGTCTCCAAAATGACCTAAACAGTGTTCACAGGGACGTTAAACATCAGTCAAACAAACAAATCAGGAGTTACAATGTTCCAAACAGCCAATGCCACCGAAAACAGGATCCATACCAAAAGCAATATATCCCTCTTCCCATCAGTGGGTGGACATTATTCTAGGGGAGTTCAAAACTTGTAACTTTTGTTTATTTTAATTGGGGTTTAACATTCCCATCAACACTGTTAAGGTCATTTTGGAGACACTGCTTCCAGTTTGTGGGACTTTTACCTGACATTAAGATGAAATAACATCTCAAGCATTGCCAACCAATGAAACCAATAGGGTTTATAAGCAAGGATAGTCCAACTCATACTACTTTGCCTGGGTAGGCTTAAACCTTCTAAGCAGTTTACCAGTACTCATGTGCAGTTTATTTCAGCTCTATGTGGCAACACCATGCAGCCCAATCTACGAGGACTGTTCAAATATGAATGCAAGTGGAATGTTTTCTCATGCACTAATGCGAAAATCACCTGGAAATAAATATTACGGTGTAGAAAACATTTAACCTATACATTGATACCAACCTGTTAAAATCCATGCACTTTAGCCATGTATATCATTCGATAAACACTGTTTACTCTTGTATACTAATACAAAACATGGTCGGAAGAAGGTCAGAGTACGACGTTGAAATACGGTCCTATATTAAGAATCATTGTATTCTTGGTATACTGTGCAAAGACATTTTTGATGAAATATGTTCCGTTTATGGGCATAATGAAATGTCTTTTCCGACAGTTTTTCGTTGGTGTAAGAAATTCAGCTATGGGCTAGGCTCAACAGAAGATGCACCACATGATTGTCGGCCGAAAAGAGCACCATCTGTAAAGATGGTTGCTAGAGTGAAAGAAATAGTTGCTACCGATGCATGATACACCACTAGGCAAATAGCTAGTATGGTTGGCATCTCATTAGGAGCAGCTCATACAATTCTGAAACGGGATTTGAAAATGAGAAAGATCTGTGCTAGATGGATTCCCCATCTGTTGACAGATGAGCAGAAAAAGACACGCGTTCAGTGCGCCAAGAAGTTGCTTAAAAAGTTTTCAAATTACAATGCACGGTCTTTCGCTAATGTTGTCACAGGTGACGAGACATGGGTTCACTTTTTTGAGCCAAAACGAAAGATTCAGAACAAAATATGGGCAACAAAGTATTGCAAAAGACCATGCATTGCAAAGCGGACCATGAGCGTCAAGAAGGTAATGTATGCCATATTCTTTTCAAATCAGGGCCCTGCTATTCAGGTTGCTGTTCCTAAAGGCAAATCTGTAAATGCGAAGTTTTTGCAAGATTAAATTTCTTCAGAAATTGAAGAAATATTTCAAAGAACGAAGACCCGCAACTGGTTTGGCCAATGTCAGATTACTACATGACAATGCATCATCGCACAAGGCGTTCAGTGTGCAAGACTATCTGAAACAGGAAAATGTTGTTGAACTCCCTCACCCCCCTTATTCCCCTGACCTTGCCCCTTTGACTTTTTTTTTGTTCCCGCGGCTGAAAAAAAATACCTTTCTGGTCGAAAATTTGTACAGCGCAAACACCTCGGTTCTGCAATATTCCAGTGCCTTCATAGTATACCTCGAAAAGTCTACCAAAATGCATTCAATGATTGGATCAGAAGACTGAAAGTTTGTATATCTGTTAAATGGGAATACTTTGAGGGGACAAAATAATTTTTTCATCGAAATCTATCACGGAATCATTTTTATGTGCTTAGTTGCATTCATATTTGAACAGTCCTCGTATTTATCCAAGACCTGATGGTCATGACAAAATATGGTAAGGAAACTTATTTCAATTCCAACATGAATACAGGAAAAAATGTATCATGATAGTCTCATTTTCCAAAGGACTATTTTGGTGTGCCATGGACCTTGGCTGAAGTAATTAACCCTTTCAGTCCCAGAAACCCCATACTGGTAGTTGGCAAGCAGTGCAGGCCCAGATCAGACGCCGCAGAACGTGGCGTCTGATCAGGGCCTACAGTGTTTGTAAAAATTTTCAGCCAATTTCGGAATCGTTTTTGAAGAAAACACAACCTGACACCCCTAAATTTTGAAATCGACTCCTGCTAAATATAAGGTGGAATGATTTGAGGTTTAACGTCCCGTCATCACTGTAGAGGTCATTTTGGAGACGTTGCTTCCAATTTTGTGGGACTTTTACCCGGCATTGAGATGAAATATCGCAAGCCCTGTCACCCAATGAAACCAATAGGGTTTTAAGCATGGACAGTGCGACACTCGCACCACTTTGCCTGGGCAGGCTTAAATCCTCTAAGCAGTTTACCAGTATTTGTGTGCGGTGTGTTTCAGCTCTGCGTGGAAGCATCATGCAGCCCATCTATTTCTTCAAGCCACAATGGGTGGGGGCCATCCCATTTGGTACAAAAAGGGTTAATTGTGTCGCGGTATAACGATGCTTCAGCTTTGTGTCGTCTCCCTGAGACAGGGAGCAAAGTCTGAAAAAGCAAAAACAGAGTAACTTGCTGACCAGACTAAACTGCACCTGCAACTTTGTGTATGGCAAAAACTGGTTCTCACAATCATAATGAAGCTAAAATAAGAATAAGCAGTCTTACATCTCCTGGAGTGGTCTCTATACACTTTGCATAACTGCTACAATCACTATGGTTACTACAAGAGGATGAGGGGTAACAGTAAGTCCCATCCCCTGTCCATCCTTTATTGCACATACACTGGCTCTGTCCTGGAGCAGTCTTTGTACAGGTGGCCTGAAAGAAAAGTGTTAAAAAGTGACTGAAACAGCAAAACTGAATGAAATCACAGTGATATGGTTTTGTTTGTTTGTTTGATTTGATGTTTAACATCCCCGTCAACACTAGAAAGGTCATTTTGGAGACGTTGCTTCCAATTTTGTGGGACTTTTACCCGACATTGAGATGAAATGACATCTCAAGCCCTGTTGCCCAATGTATAAGCATGGACTCGCACAGCTTTGCCTGGGCAGGCTTAGGTCCTCTAAGCGGTTCACCAGTACTCGTGTGCAGTCAGATTCGGCTCTGTGTGGAAGCATCATGCAGCCCATTTATTTCTTCAAGCCCCAATGGACGGGGGCCAACAGTGATATGGTACATGTACATTACACTCCCTTTATAAAGTTATACTGGAAGTTATTTAATCATATGACGTCACATCTGAGAGAGCAATAACGCCATGTAATAAATTTGATAATCCACTAGTGGATAAGTTAGATGCGTCACGTAACGTTACACGTACGACATCCTTAACGATGTCGCGTTCACTAATGGCAAAATATTGATATTTTTGTAAAACAAACGTGAATAAAATGCGTTTTAAATGTCATATGATAACTAGAATCTGGCATTCATGCTCATGTATTATTGAATAATTGAGGTAAAGGGATAAAATGAAATAATAATTTCATCAAGATTTGTTCTGCCATTTGAAAACTTTCATTGTCGTGTTCTGATTTTGAATCACATGTTCTTGTTCAGTCCTGTGATTGGTGGGTTAGAGTCATAAAAAAAAAACATGCCTATAAAATTTTGTCCCCCAACCTTGAACCCCACTTTTATATAGTAAAACTAGGGTTTACAGGAGTAAACCTTAGTTTTCTTATTTCTGCTCTAAAATATAGATTGTGTGTACTCATTAGAACTGCCTCGATGGGGCGGTTCTAACGAGTACCCACAGTCTATATTTTGAGAAGAAATAAAGAAAATGTATCACAATTTTTCATCCTAAAATTTTAGGGTTTTTTTCGGCAAAAAATTTACAATGTATTCATATCGGCGCGTTTTCCTAATGATACAAAATTACCTGTATATCACATCCCCCTCTGTCTTCCTGTATACAAGGGTTGATCTCTACACAGTCCTCCCCATTACCTCTGTATCCTGGCTTACATATGCAGCTGTAATGACATAAACCCTTAAGATGCCGAGAAAAACTACATCTGAAAATTTGTCGTCTGCTTATGCCGTCTGCTGATTTTTTTTTTTTTTTGCAAACTTTTTAAAAATATTTTTGCATACAAGCAAACAGTGTGGGCCCAGATCAGACTGCTCCTGCAGTCTGATCTGGGTCCACACTGTTTGCAAAAAAATACTTATAAGGTAACCAACTGGCAGATGACAAAGCAGACAACAATAATCAAGATTGGCATTCTATGGGTTAAGAGGAATTATGGATACACCCGACATATTTCCCGCCATTTTCGTCAAAAGGGAAGCAACTTTTGCGACCTCCTGTATCATTGGGTCTGCATGTAACCCTTAAGATGCCAACTGCAACAATTCACCCGCTGGTTAATTCAAAAGTCATTGCTGCAAATAGTGTGGATCCAGATCAGACTGCTCCTCTAGGAGCATTCAGATAAAGGTCCATACTGTTTGCCTATATGCAAAAGTATCTATGAAAAAGTTGCAAGAAGTTTCAGCAGAAGACAAAAACAGACAACATTTTTACATGTTTTTCATGGCATCTTAAGGGTTAAATAGAAGAATTTGCTCCATAGATCCCCACCCCATCTTCTGACAAGGGAGAAAATTTTGGCAAAAGAATGACCTCCCCTGTTCCATATATCCCCTTAATACAATATAATTCTTTATCAAGTGAATAATGACATAACTGCATCATAATAACATTACATAAAATCCTAGGAGAATGTTACATTACAAAACAGTATGACACCAATAACAACATACCCATTTTTTGGTGCAATTCTAGTTGAAACTGCTATTTTTTGGTGCAATTTTAGTTGATAGTGCCATTTTTTTTTTGTTTTGGTGCAAAAGAGGCACTGACAATCAGGACAAATAGCAGCTCACTCATAAGACATTTTTATATTAAATTTTATGAAACTAGCTAAAGGTTCCTTTAGAAAATTAAATCTTAATAACAATTATATTTTTACATTGTTTTTCAGAGAAAGTAAGGCCTGATATTACATGACACTGTGCAGATGACAATTCATATGTAATGCCCATCACGAAAACAACGCCTATATAATTTTGACCCCCATGAACCCCACTTTTATATAGTAAAACGGGGGTTTACAGGGGTAAACCTTATTTTTCTTATTTCTGCTCTAAAATATAGATTGTGGGTACTCGTTAGAACCACCTGATTGAGGCAGTTCTAACGAGTATCCACAATCTCTATTCTGAGCAGAAATAAGAAAAATATCACAAATTTTCATCATAAAATTTTTGATTTTTCAGCAGTAAAATAGTCAATGTATTTGTGTAGGCGTATTTTCGTAATGAAAACATATTTTCTCTGTAAAACAAGCTCCTGAGCTTTAACCTTTAGCATGCTCACTTTTATTCTATACTCGCCCTTTGGAGGGGTTACCCTTATTTCGGCAGCTATAATTTCCTTAAACTTGAACCGATTCTGCTCATACTTTGAAACATTATAGGCAAGACATCTTCTTTATTGTTCACATGACTTCCCAAATATGGCAGTCACGTGATCTGACCGGGAACCGTATAAGACACTTAAAAAAAAAAAAAAAAGAACTACAAGACGATATAGCGCTACCTATTTTATGGCTACATATTTATCACCAGTTGTTGTTTAGATTGACTGGGTCTAGTATGTACAAAATTGTGATAGAACAGGTAAGGGCGATCTGTCGAAAACTGGTACTTCAGAAATCGTCGATTTTTAACATCATTTCTGGGTGTAAAATCTAACAGCCGGTTGTGCCCTTCTAAAAAAGAAGGATCCCTCCTGCATTGGACAACCTCATCGGATGGAGTGTACTTGCTTTCTTATAAGCGTGATAAGCTTCTCAATTTGGACCACCCCCTTGGGTGACTTTAGTCGCCTCAAGCACACTGAAGGTTAAGAGTAGACCCCTTTTCTAGTACGACAGGGCTTATAAAGTGAAGAGGAAGTCCTTTTGCAAAATGGTGGGAAAAAATCTGCCACGTGGTTCCATTCCCCTTAAGGGTCATAAGAATAATGTTATAGAGCAAATTAATATCAACCTTTGAAACCCCAATCATGATGCAGATAACATTTTCCTTTTTTTATTTTTTTCCAGACATCACGAAAACACGCCTATGTAATTTTGACCCCCTTGAACCCCACTTTTATGTAGTAAAACTGGGGTTTCCGGGGGTAAACCTTATTTTTCTTATTTCTGCTCTAAAATATAGACAATATATTGACGAGGCAGTTCTAACGAGTGCCCACAATCTGTATTTTGAGCAGAAATAAGAAAAATACCACAATTTTTATCTTAAAATTTTCATTTTTTTTGGCGACAAAGGTGGCAATGTATTTGTATAGGTGTGTTTGCGTAATGGAAAATCAGACTTGGCATTCCATGTGAACCATCTGCTTTGCAAACAATTCACATGAAATACCAAAACTAATTTTCTCTGAAAAATGAAAAAAAAAAAAAAAAATGAATGTTAACTGTTATCTTTCTGTTCACGACAACCTCTATCTTTGCGAACAGTGTAGATCCAGATCAGATGGGAAGCCATCTGAACAGGATCTGCACTGTTTGGCATTTAGTTTATGAATTTGTAGCAATAAATTACTTCAAGTAATTTGATTGGTTGATAGACGGAAATGGGTGTGGCTTAAATGAATATCCAGCAAGATTAAGTGTTAACCGTTATCTTGCTGTTCATGACAACCCTTATCTTTGCAAACAGTGAGGATCCAGATCAGATGGCTTCTTCTGATCAGGATCTACACTGTTAGTCATTCAGTTTATGAATTTGGATGAACTCATTACAGCATGTAATCTGATTGGCTGAAAATCAAAAATTGGTGTGGCTGAGTGGATAAGGATTAATTTTGTCTGTTGTATAATTTTGCTTGGCACTTTATACATTAACTGAAAAGCACCTAAAATAAGTAGAATGAGATGATGCACTTGATAGCAACCAGCTCTTAGATGTTGGATTTAAATATGCATTCCTCCCTTCGGAGTATTAAGCACACAAAAAAATGGCATATTTTATCTTCAAGAGCTGCAAAACATCTCTAGATTATATGGGAAAATGCTTGGATATAATACAAAATGTCAAACATACGCCATTATCAACTTCCGATTAAGATATACCACATAAATATTTTCTGGAACCACAATGAGGCTGTTATGTGTCGGATATGATAGCATACAGCAGTCCTCCCTGTTTATATTAATCGAAATGAACTTCATGATATGATGCGAGCTGTTTATATTATTTTTATTATAAGAGTGTGTATGGTCGATCACGTAATAAGTAAAACTGCTAATCAGCTCAGTACGATAACACTCCCGTGCGACATAGTGCATTCTTTGATAGCTCCAAAATGGTTACCATACTTTTCCGATGAAAATTTATGCTAATTTTCTTATTTAAACTCAAAACATAGGTTGTGGGTGCTAGTTAGAACCGCCTCATTGAGGCGGTTCTAACGAGTACCCACAACCTATGTCTTGGAGAAGAAATGGGCAAAATAATGTATACCCCTCTAAACCCCAGTTTTCTCTGTATAAAATGGGGTTTACAGGGGTGTTCATTTCACGGACTTGTTAGCCTGATGTATAAAATATTATTGAAAATATATTTGAAGAGCAAAGGCTCTGGCGAGAGAGACATGCAGTCTTGTTAGAGTCTTTGTTGTTCCCATACACATTTTTGTCCCCAATCAGCGATGCATGGTATCTGTAGAAATGCTATGAACTATTTTTTATTGTGTGGTACAGCCCACATATGCAATATGAATTAATATTTTCAATGCTTCTTTTGTCTCGCTATATAAACAGTAGTAGGCTATCAAATAAACAAAATCAGTTCAAATCGTGCACTGTGCATTAAACCGTGCTTCTTATCCATTACTCGTGCACAAAACATTAAAATATTTATCAAACATAATCATAACATATCATTCTGGGAGAAACATATGTAGACAGAGGGTAATTTATTCCAGAAATGAAGATTAATGGCCCTATTCTATCTCCCAGGAAATGTTTATCGTGAATGATATGCTACTTGATGGAGAAAAGTTTCAATTTTACATTAAAATTTTAATAAAGTATTGAAGGATTGAAGGTTTCTGATTTTCTATTGGTTTAAATAATAAGTGCAAGATACCACACCCTATGAAAGCTCTGCCCACTTCTCAAACAGTTATAATAATAATAATAATAACTAGAACTAGAAATGTTTTCAGAGGAAAACAATGTCCCCCCACCATAAATATATCTTAAAACACCCATTTGACTTTAATAACTAGATTAAAGTCACCAAAATGTAAGCTGCAAACAAGCCATTTTTGGCCAAAAACTGACAGTTGTCTCAGGAGCCTGTGACCTAAAAAAATAAACAATCATTAAAAAGCATAGATTACCAGACAAATTTGGTAGACTGTAATTATATATTGTACCAATTTTGACCAACATTCATAAATACTTAAATGATATAGGTTACAGATAAGCCATTTTTTTGGCCCAAAAGAACAGGTTTCTGAGAACCTTGGCCTTAGAGTGCAGACAAGCCATTTTTGGCCAAAAATTGAGTGTTTTGTGGGTCCTGTGACCTTGAAAAAGGTCAAGGTCACCAAAATCTAATCAAGGCTGTGGTATGTTGTATTGATATACTGTACCAAGTTTGACTATAATTAATCAATTTGTTAATGAGGTAGAGTGCAGACAAACCATTTTTCGCCCAAAATTGACTGTCTTTGGGGCCCTGTGACTTTGTAAAAGGGTCAAGGTCATCAAAATCTAACCAAATCTGTGGTTTGTTGTAATGATATATTGTACCAAGTTAGACAAAAATCAATCATTTCGTTAATGAGATAGAGTGCAGACAAGCCATTTTTGGCCCAAAATTGACTGTTTTGGTGTCACTGTGACCTTGTAAATAAGGTCAAGGTCACCAAAATCTAATCGAATCTGTGTTTGTTGTAATGATATATTGTACCATGCTTGACGAAATTTGTTAATGAGATAATCATAGAGTGCAGACAAGCCATTTTTGGCCCAAAATGACTATTTTGGGGTCACTGTGACCTTAAAAATTAGGTCAAGGTCACCAAAATCTAATCATATCTGTGGTATGTTGTAATGATATATTGTACCAAGTTTGATTAAAATAAATAAATTTGTTAATGAGATAAAGAGCAGACAAGTCAGTTTTGGCAAAAAATGACTGTTTTTTGGGTCACTGTGACCTTAAAAATGAGGTCAAGGCCAACGATTTCTAACCAAATCTGCAGTATGTTGTAATGATATACTGTACCAAGTTTGATGAAAATTAATCAATTTGTTAATGCGACAGAGTGCAGACAAGCCATTTTTGGCCCAATAATGACAGTTTTTGGGTCGCTTTGACCTTGAAAATTGGATCAAGGTCAATAAAATCTAATCAAATCTGGGGTATGTTGTAGTGATATATTGTACCAAGTGTGACTAAAATTAATCAATTGGTTAATGAGATAGAGTGCACACAAGCCATTTTTGGCAAAAAAATGACTGTTTTTGGGTGCTTGTGACCTTGGAAATGTTTGATTAATCAATTTGTTAATGAGATAGAGTCAGACAAGCCATTTTTTGCCCCAAAATGACTGTTTTGGGGTCACTGTGACTTTGGATATGAGGTCAAGGTCATAAAAATTTAATCAAAACTGCGGTTTGTTGTAATGATATATTGTACCAAGTTTGATTAAAATTAAACAATTTGTTAATGAGATAGAGTGCAGACAAGCCCTTTTTGGCCCCAAAATGACAGTTTTTGGGTCATAGTGACCTTGAAAATGAGGTCAAGGTCATCATGACCTAATGACTGTTTTCCCTTGTACTAGTGATGTGTCTATGCAAGTTTGGTCAAAATCCATCCTCAGGTTCAGGAGATATAATGCTTCAAACAGGCTACGCCTAAGTATGACCTTGACCTTTGAGGTATAGACTTGGATCTTGGTAGCAACACATTGTCTTATGATGGTTAACATTTCTGCCAAGTAATTTCATAATCCATCAAAGAATAAGAAAGTTATTGACTGTACACAAAAAAGGCCCCCTTTTGACATTTGATCTCTAATATGACCTTGACATTGGAGGTGCAGACCTTGGTCGTGCACACGACACATCATCTAATGAAGGTGAACATTTCTGCAAGGTTAATAAACAAGAGGACCAAGCTAGCTTGGTCCTGTATCGCTCACCTGAGCTAACAGATTCAAAGTTTAAGGAAGTGCCAACCTTTACTGAAGGCTTTATAGGAGGACATGGTGATGACAGGGTAAGCATTTTCTGAAAATCAAGTAGAATGTAACTCTATGATAAACAGGCTGACCTCACCGGTTTTCAAACTCATTCAAGCTTTTATTCCTGACTTGCTAAGAAGATCCGATCTAAACTCAAGTGGCTATGGTGATGACAAGTTCAAAAACAAGTTTTCAAACTCCTCCAAGCTTTCTGCCTGACTTCCTTGTTTGTAAGTTTCATCAAGATCCGTTCAAAACTAAAGGGGCAGCAGTGATGACAATGTCGAAAATAAGCATTTTCAGCAATCAAAGGCACGTCACTCTATGATAAATGTGCCGACTTGGCCGGTATTCGAATTCACCTGAGGTTTTATTCCCAGCCACTTTACATGTAAGTTTCAGAAAGATCCGATCAGACTTGGCCAGTATTCAAACTCATCCAAGATTTTATTCCCAGCCACCTCACATATAAGTTTCAGAAAAATCCGATCAAAACTGAAGGGGCTACGGTGATGACAAGGTCAAAATTTGGCATTTTTAGCAATCAAAGGGATGTTACTCTGAAATAAATGAGCCGACCTGGCCAGTTTTCGAACTCATCCGTGGTTTCATCCCCAGCCACCTTACATATAAGTTTCAGAAAAATCTGATCAAAACTGAAGGGGCTACGGTAATGACAAGGTCAAAAATCAACATTTTCAGCCATCAAAGGGACATAACTCTACGATAAATGGGCTGACTTGGCCTGTTTTCGAACTCATCCAAGATTTTATCACCAGCCACCTTACATATAAGTTTCAGAAAGATCCGATCAAAACTGAATGGGCTACCGTGATGACAAGGTCAAAAATCGGCTTTTTCAGCAATCAAAGGGACGTAACTCTATGATAAATGGGCCAACTTGGCTGGTATTCCAACTCATCCGAGGTTTTATCTCCATTCACCTTACATATAGGTTTCAGAAAGATTAGATCAAAACTGCAGGGGCTACCGTGATGACAAGGTAAAAAATTGACATTTTCAGCCATCAAAGGGACATAACTATATAGTAAATGGGGCAACTTGGCCGGTTTTCGAACTCATCCGAGGTTTCATCCCCAGCCACCTTACATATAAGTTTCAGAAAGATCCGATCAAAACTGAAGGGGCTACAGTGATGACAAGGTCAAAAATCCACATTTTCAGCAATCAAAGGGACCTTACTCTATGATAAATAGGTCACCTTTGCTGGTATGCGAACTCATCCGAGGTTTTATTCCCAGCCACCTTGCATATAAGTTTCAGAAAGATCCGATCAAAACTGAAAGGGCTACGGCGATGACAAGGTCAAAAATCGGCATTTTCAGCAATCAAAGGGACGTTACTCTGTGATAAATGGACCAACTTTGCTGGTTTTCAAACTCATTCGAGATTTTATCCTCAGCCACTTTAAATATAAGTTTCAGAAAGATTCGATCAAAACTGAAAGGGCAACAGTGATGACAAGGTCAAAAATCAGCATTTTCAGCAATCAAAGGGACGTAACTCTACTATAAATGGGCCGACTTGGTCAGTTTTCGAACTCATCCGAGATTTTATCCCCAGCCACCTTACATATAAGTTTCAGAAAGATCCGATCAAAACTGAAGGGGCTACGGTGATGACAAGGTCGAAAATCGGCATTTTCAGCAATCAAAGGGACGTAACTCTATGATAAATCGGCGGACTTGGCCGGTTTTCGAACTCATCTGAGGTTTTATCCCCAGCCACATTACATATAAGTTTCAAAAAGATCTGATCAAAACTAAAGGGGCTACGGTGATGACAAGGTCGAAAATTGGTATTTTCAGCAATCAAAGGGACGTAACTCTATGATAATTGGGCCGACTTGGCCGGTTTTCGAACTCATCCGAGTTTTTATCCCCAGTCACCTTACATATAAGTTTCAGAAAGATCCGATCAAAACTAAAGGCGCTACGGTGATGACAAGCATTTTCCCATAGTAAGTCTATGGGACCTTGTGGTTACCATAGGAACCAAAGTTTTAGAGCGATTTCAAAAAAAAGTTTATGTCATCAATGCCCCACCAGAGGCATGCTACAGATGAGAGATGATTGAGATCAGCCTGCAGGATACAGAGATATAGCTGCTCAAAAGTGTGGACGGACGACGGACGACGGACGGATGATGGACGACGGAGGACCCACTATACTATAAGCTCCCCTGGAGCCTTCGGCCCAGGTGAGCTAAACAAGAGGCTCAATGAGCCTAAACCGCTCACCTGAGGAACTTAAGTTTTAACAATTCACAGACTTGACTACTAAATCTGCTAATAGAATCCAGCCCATTGACCCTTACAGGATATAAGTCATGATTATTGCATTGCATTCCAAGTTTGAGACTTCTAGCTTCTATAGTTCCTGAGAAATCTTTGACGAAAAATTAACATTGGTCAAAATGGAGAGAAAGAAGAATGAAAGAACAGATGAACAAATAAGCTGAGAAAGCCCAATGTCTCTTACACAAAATAAGTCATCATTATTCTATTGAATACCAAATTTGATGCTTCTAGCTTTTATAGTTCCTGAGAAATCTTTGATTAAAAATTTAACATTGGTCTATTATCTCTATATGGAGAGAAAGAAGAATGAAGGAACAAATGAACCAGACTAGCTCCAAAACCTAATGCAGCCTTTCCCTTCGCCCAATGGTGCTACACATAAAATTTAAACAAGATTGGTCGACTGCCTTCTGAGATATGCTTCATTGAAAGTGTGGACGACGGATGGACGGACGACAGAAGACGGACTCCGGAGCCTTGGTATACTATCGGCTCACTGGAGCCTTTGGCTCAGGTGAGCTAAAAATTCAAGTCAATATTTCTGTCACAACATTTTCCCTACGTTAAGTCTATGGGCAAATATTTTTGTCTCTCAAGGTCACGTAACTCCGAGGTCAATATTCCGATTCGGCCCAAAATCGAACTTAACCGAGATTTTATGCCTGTCCTCGTTACCTGCAAGTTTGAAGCTGATATGAATAAAAATAAAGTTGCTATCGTGGTCACAACGTATTTTTTTATGCTCAAGGGCAGGTAACTCCAAGGCAAATAATCTGATTCGGCCCAAAATCGAACTTAACCGAGATTTTATGTCTGTCCTCGTTACCTGCAAGTTTGAAGCTGATCTGAAAAAAATTCAAGTCGCTATCGTAGTCGCAACATTTTCCCTAATTAAGTCTATGGGCAAATTTTTTGTCGCTCAAGGTCACGTAACTCCGAGGTCAATATTCCGATTCAGCCCAAAATTGAACTTAACCGAGATTTTATGCCTGTCCTCGTTACCTGCAAGTTTGAAGCTGATATGAATAAAGATAAAGTTGCTATCGTGGTCACAACATTTTTTTTATGCTCAAGGACAGGTAACTCCAAGGCAAATAATCCGATTCGGCCCAAAATCGAACTTAACCGAGATTTTATGTCTTTCCTCGTTACCTGAAAGTTTGAAGCTGATCTGAAAAAAATTCAAGTCGCTATCGTAGTCACAACATTTTCCCTATGTAAAGTCTATGGGCAAATTTTTGGTCGCTCAAGGTCATGTAACTCCGAGGTCAATATTCCGATTCGAACTTAACTGAGATTTTATGCCTGTCCACGTCACCTGCAAGTTTGAAGCTGATCTGAATAAAAATAAAGTTGCTATCGTGGTCACAACGTATTTTTTTATGCTCAAGGGCAGGTAACTCCAAGGCAAATAATCCGATTCGGCCCAAAATCTAACTTAACCGAGATTTTATGTCTGTCCTTGTTACCTGCAAGTTTGAAGCTGATCTGAAAAAAATTCAAGTCACTATCGTAGTCACAACATTTTCCCTAATTAAGTCTATTGGCAAATTTTTTGTCGCTCAAGGTCACGTAACTCCGAGGTCAATATTCCGATTCGGCCCAAAATCAAACTTAACCGGGATTTTATGCCTGTCCTCGTTACCTGCAAGTTTGAAGCTGATCTGAATAAAAATAAAGTTGCTATCGTGGTCACAACGTATTTTTTCATGCTCAAGGGCAGGTAACTCCAAGGCAAATAATCCGATTCGGCCCAAAATCGAACTTAACCGTGATTTTATGTCTGTTCTGGTTACCTGCAAGTTTGAAGCTGATCTGAAAAAAATTCAAGTCGCTATCGTAGTCACAACATTTTCCCTATGTTAAGTCTATGAGCAAATTTTTTGTCGCTCAAGGTCACGTAACTCCGAGGTCAATATTCCGATTCTGCCCAAAATCGAACTTAACCGAGATTTTATGCCTGTCCTTGTTACTAGCTACAGTGATGACAACATTTTCCCCATGTTAAGTCGATAGGCAATTTTCGGGCGCTCAAGGGGACGTAACTCTTGAGTGAATTATCTGATTCGGCCCAAAATCGAACTTGACCGAGATTTTATGCCTGTACTGGTTATCTGCAAGAATGAAGTCGATCAGAAAAAAATTGACGGAGCTACAGTGATGACAAGCTTTTTCCTATGTGAAGTCTATGGGAGCTAGATGTTGCCATGGCAACCAGAGTTCCACTCAGATCTGCCTGAAAACCTAATGAAGCCTTTCCACTTGCCCAATAATGCGACACATGAAATTTGATCAAAGTTGGCCAAGTAGTCTTTAAGATATACATTTTTGAAATTCCCATTAACCCTAATGCAAAAACACACAAGGGCAGGTAACTCCTAAGTGAATGATCCGATTCTGCCAGTTATCGAACTTGACCGAGATTTCATGGCTGTGCTGGTTATCTGCAAGAATAAAGCCAATCTGAAAATAATTGAAGCAGCTACGGTGATGACAACATTCTCCCCATGTTAAGTCAATAGGCAATTTTTTCAACGCTCAAGGGCACGTAACTCCTGAGTGAATAATCCGATTCAGCCCAAAATCGAACTTGATCGAGATTTCATGCCTGTTCTCGTTATCTGCAAGAATGAAGTCGATCAGAAAAAAATTGACGGAGCTAGAGTGATGACAAGCTTTTTCCTAACGCTCAAGGGCACGTAACTCCTGAGTGAATAATCCGATTCAGCCCAAAATCGAACTTGATCGAGATTTTATGCCTGTCCTCGTTATCTGCAAGAATGAAGTTGATCAGAAAAAAATTGACGGAGCTAGAGTGATGACAAACTTTTTCCTATGTTAAGTCTATGGGAGCTATTTGTTGCCATGGCAACCAGAGTTCCAATCCGATCTGCCCGAAAACAGTATGCAGCCTTTCCCCCTACCTGATAATGCTTCACATGAAATTTGATCAAGATTGGCCCACTGGTTCCGGAGATATACTTCTTTGAAAGTGTGGACGACGACGGACGACGACGACGGACGACGGACGCCGGCTCGTGGTATACTAATACCTCACATGAGCCTTCGGCTCAGGTGAGCTAAAAAGGGGGCCCAGAGGGCCCTGAATCGCTCACCTGAGTATCAGTGTCTCTAGTACATTCTTGGCCAAGGGCTGTAATTTGAACAAACTTGGTAGCTGTCCACTAGATGAAGCTTCATACCAAATATCAAAGACCTGGGCCTTCTGGTTTCAGACAAGAGGGGTATGATGGCCCTGGATCCCTCAACTGATCCATAGCGTAACAAGTGAGCCCCGAGGAGAGCCATTATTTGCCTCAGGGCTATAATTTGAATAATCTTGGTAGTGGTCTAAAAGGTGAAGCTTCATACCAAATATCAAAGACCGGAGCCTTCTGGTTTCAGACAAGAACATTTTTAAAGGTTTTCCTTATATAAGTCCCAAAAAACCTGCAGCCCCGGGCAGGCTAATTTTTGGTCGAAAGGCTATAATTTGAACAATTTTGGTCGAGGTCCACTACATGAAGCTTCATACCAAATATCAAAGTCTGAAAGACCTTGGCCTTCCAGTTTCAGACAAGAACATTTTCAAAGGTTTTCCCTATTATGTATAAACAGTGGGCACCAGGGTGGGCCCATTTTTGGACCCATGGCTATAATCTGAACAATCTTAGTAGAAATCCGCAAGACAAAGGTTCATACCATATATTGAAGAACTAGGCCTTCTGGTTTCAGACAAGATTTTCAAAGGTTTTCCCAATATAAGTCTAAGTAAAACAAGTGGGCCCCAGGGTGGGCCCATTTTTGGTTCCTGGGCTATAATTTGAACAAGTTTGGCAGAGGTCTACTACATGAAGCTTCATGCCAAATATCTAAGACCTTGGCCATCTGGTTTCAGACAAGGACATTTTCAAATGTTTTCCCTATTATGTAAAACCAGTGGGTTGTGGGATGGGCCCATTTTTGGACCCAGGGCTATAATTTTAATAATCTTTAGAGAGGTCTACTAGACAAAGCTTCCATACCAAATATCAAAGACCTGAGCCTTCTGGTTCAGACAAGAAGATTTTTAAAGGAATTCCCTATGTAAGTCTAAGTAAAACCAGGTGGTCCCGGGGAGGGCCCAAGAAGATTTATTATAAAGATTTTCCCTATATAAGTCAATAAAAAAACCAGTGGGCCCCAGGGAAGGGGACATTTTTGACCCCAGGGCTATAGTTTGAACAATCTTGATAAAGGTCCACTAGATGAGATGAAGCTTCATACCAAATATCGCAGACCTGAGCCTTTTGGTTTCAGACAAGAAGATTTTTAAAGATTTTCCCTATATAAGTCTATGAAAAACCAAAGGGTCAATGGCGGGGCATTTTTGACCCTATGGCTATAATTTGAACAATCTTGATAGAGGTCCTTTAGATGAAGCTTCACACCAAATATCAATGAACTGGGCCCTGCAGTTTCAGAGAAGAAGATTTTTAAAGATTTTCCCTATATAAGTCTTATTAAAGTCAAAAGGCCCTAGGGTGGGGGCATTTAGACCCCAGGGCTATAATTTGAACAATCTTGATAGAGGTCCACTAGATGAAGCTTCACACCAAATTTCAATGACCTTGGCCTTACTATTTCAGAGAAGATTTTTTTTTAATTTTCCCTATATAAGCCAATGTAAAACCAAAGGGCCCTGGGGCGGGGTCATTTTTGAACAATCTTGATAGAGGTCCACTAGATGAAGCTTCATACCATAGAGCAAAAACCTGGGCCTTGCAGTTTCAGAGAAGATATTTAAAAATTTTTCCCTATATAAGTCTGTGTAAAACCAAAGTGCCCCGGGTGGGTCATTTTTGGCCCTAGGGCTATAATTGGAATAATCTTGATAGAGGTCCACTAGATGAAGCTTCACACCAAATATCAAAGAACTGGGCCTTGCGGTTTTAGAGAAGAAGATTTTCTAAAATTTTCCCTATATAAGTCTATGTAAAACCAAAGGACCCCGGGGCAGGTGCATTTTTAGCCCTACGCCTATAATTGAACAATCTTGATAGAGGTCCAATAGATGAAGCTTCATACCATATATCAAAGACATGGGCCTGGCGGTTTCAGAGAAGAAGATTTTTAAAGATTTTCCCTATATAAGCCAATGTAAAACCAAAGGCCCCCTGGGCGGGGGATTTTTCGGTCCCAGGGCTATAATTTGAACAATCTTGATAGTGGTCCACTAGATGAAGCTTCACACCAAATATTGAAGACCTGGGCCTTGCAGTTTGAGAGAAGAAGATTTTTGAAGATTTTCCCTATGTAAGTCTATGTAAAACCATAGGGGCCCTGGTGTGGGGGCATTTTTGGGGGAATGGATACTATTTGAACAATATTGGTCGAGGTCCACTAGATGAAGCTCCACACCAAATAATAAAGACCTAGGCCTATAAAACCAAAGGGCCCGGGGTGGGGGCATTTTGAACAATCTTGATATATAATGCCCCAACCTCGGGCCCAGTGGTTTAACATAGACTTACATAGGGAAAATCTTCAAAAATACCAAATATCAAAGACCTGGGCCTTGCGGTTTCAGAGAAGAAGATTTTTAAAGATTTTCGCTATACAAGCCTATGTAAAACCAAAGGGCCCTGGGCCATGGGCATTTTAGGCCTAGGGCTATAATTGATAAAGGTCCACTAAATGAAGCATCACACCAAATATCAAAGACCTGGGCCTTGAGGGTTCAGAGAAGAAGATTTTTAAAGATTTTCCCTGTATAAGCCTATGTGAAACCAAATTTAAGGGCCCTGCATTTGTTGGCCCTAGGGCAATAATTTGAACAATCTTGGTAGAATTCCACTAGATGAAGCTTCATAACAAATATCAAAGACCTGGAGCAAAGAAGAAGATTTTTTAAGTGACCTAGATGTGCAACGGACCAGAACCATTTGAACAACTTTGAAAGGGGACCACCTAAGGATAATTCCTGTGAAGTTTAGTCAAAATCCTATCAGTGGTTTAGGAGATGTCGTTTGAAGAAATAGTTTATGCATGCACGGACAGATGTACGCATGTATGACGGACAAATAGTGATCCCAAAAGGTCACCTCGTCACTATGTAACAGGTGAGCAAAAACAAGAGGGCCATAATGGCCCTGGATTGCTCACCTCATCCTACAGATAAAGTGGTAGATAATTTAAGGTGGAGTAGATGGTTCTGACAAGTAGATTTTTTAAGTTTTTCCCTATGTAAGTCTATGTTACACCACTGGGCCTGGGGTGAGGGCATTTTTGGTTCCAGGGCGTTAATTTGAACAATCTTGAAAGAGATCCACTAGACATAGGTTCATACCAAATATCAAACACCTGAGTCTTCTGGTTTCAGACTAGAAGATTTTTAAAGGTTTTCCCTATATAAGTCACTGTAAAACCATAGGGCCCCAGGGGCAGGGGCATTTTTGGCCCCAGGGCTCTAATTTGATTAGTCTTGATAGAGGTCCTCTAGATGAAGCTTCAAACCAAATATCCAAGACCTGTGCCTTGTGTTTTTTTGAAGATTGTTCCTATATAAATCAATGTAAAACCAAAGGGCCCTTGAGCAGGGGCATTTTTGGCCCCATGGCTATAATTTGAACAATCTTTGTAGAGGTCCACTGGATGAAGCTACACACCAAATATCAAAAACCTGGGCCTTGTCATTTCAGGAGAAGATTTTTAAGATTTTTCCTATAAAAGCTAATGTAAAACCAAAGGATGCCAGGGCGGGGGCATTTTTGGCCCCATGGCTATAATTTTAACAATCTTGATAGAGGTCCACAAGACAAAGCTTCATACCAAATATCAAACACCTGAGCCTTCTGGTTTCAGACAAGAAGATTTTTAAAGGTTTTCCCTATATAAGTCAATGTAAAACCAAAGGGCCCCAGGGTGGGGGCATTTTTGGCCCCAGGGCTTTTATTTGAAGAATCTTGGTAGAGGTCTATTAGATGAAGCTTCAAACCAAATATCAAAGACCAGAGCCTTGCAGTTTCAGAGAAGAAGATTTTTTAAAGATTTTTCATATATAAGTCAATGTAAAACCATAGGGGCCCTTGGGTGGGGGCATTTTTGGCGGAATGGATAATATTTGAACAATATTGGTAGAGGTCCACTAGATGAAGCTCCACAGGAAATATCAAAGACCTGGGCGTAGAAGATGTTTTAAGATTTTTTCCTCTATAAGTCGATGTAAACCAAAGGAACCTGGGGTGGGGGCAATTTTGGCCCCAGGGCTATAATTTGAACAATCTCGGTTCTATAAAAGATTTTAAAGGTTTTTGCCATATATAGGCATGGTGGCCATCTTGGTCATGTGACCAAGATCCCATGAGGCGGTGTCAATAGGAGGAGTTGTTTGAAAATGTTGACAATAAGTAAGTAAGTAAGTAAGTAAAGTCTTTATTTAAAGAGGGTTACACATTTAGCAAGAAGCTAATCTTCCATGTGGCCCTCAAATCCATTTACACTATTTACAAAGCATATATACATTAAAAACACAGATAAAGTGCAAACAAACACATATCAGCAGAATACATGTAATGATAACAAACCAAAAAAAAAAAAAAAATAAATAAATTTAACCCATTTTGTACTGAAAGAAACCTCTCAACTCACTCGAAGGAGTTTAGGGTACCGGGCTAAGTAGAATTTAGATGTTCATATAAGATTGGATGATCTGCAAACAGTAAAGACCCCTATCAGGTGTTGCGTTTTGCAGCATCTGATCTGGGCCTGCACCATGTACAAGTGACCTGTTTTGGCGTTTCCCTGCAAAAATGGGTTAAATCAGTAAAACAAAGTCTAAACTGGAATGAAAATATTTACAAAAAAAAAAAAAAAAAAAAAAAGTGACAGAGCTCATCTGGTGATACCAGTTTCTTTTAGACCATTTTATTCACCATTCAACCATTTAACACATCTTTTATGGAAACAGTCTATCGACTGAGAGTTCTTGATGCTATCAGGTAAGGAGTTCCATATGAGGCATCCAGAGTATCTCATGGATTTTTTGAACAAAACTTTATTTGGCTTAGGTGGGACAAAACAGCCTGAACTTGCTGATCTGAGAGCTGGTATGGTTTCATTAACTTGTCTAAGTTGAAAGTTATCTGCAATGGAGGGAGGGGCCGAGCCATTATAGATCTTGAACATTAATTTTGCTTTTCGAAAGAATATTCTATCAAAAATAGACATAATTCCCAAAGTATTCATAGCTTCATTTGTATTTTCTACATTATAGTCTAATATGACACGACAAGCACGTTTTTGTAGCCTAAAAATTTTATTTTTATTGTTTTCTGATGTATTACCCCAAATGGTATTACAGAAATCAATGTGTGGCTGAATATAAGATCTGTAATACTGTACTCTGTGTGAAAGAGACAGAAAATGCTTAATTTTTGACAGAAGCCAAATGCTTGAATTTATTTTCTTAGAAAGGTATTTAACATGCTCTCCCCAAGATAAGTTATGATCAATAAAGACACCCAAGACTTTTTCATGACTCACATTACCTATAGATTCATTTTTGTAATGAAGGTTCAAGTCTTGATTTTCCATTCTTTGTCTTTTCTGAGATGTTGTAATCAGCATTAATTTAGTTTTTTCTGTATTTATAACCATTCCATTACATTTACACCAGCTGCTCAGTTTGTTTAAAGCTTCATTAAGGTTCCGCTCAATATCGGCTGTACTGCCTTGAATGTCAAACAGGGTTGTATCATCGGCATATAGCTCTGTATGTATATCGTCAGTATATAATGGCAGGTCATTAATGAACAGGAGGAATAAAAGTGGTCCTAAAATGGAACCTTGAGGGACACCACATGATGTAGGCCTTGTGTCTGACTTCACATTACCCATTGAAACAAGCTGTTGTCTTTGTGTTAAGTATGTTTTAAACCACACAGACGTTTCTTCCGACATTCCATACAGTTTAAGTTTGGACAATAAAATTTCATGATCAACTAAATCAAATGCTTTTTTAAAATCTATCAATAAAACCCCTATGATTTTATTATTATCAAGTGCCTCAAGCCACGAATCGACCATGCTTAAGAGGGCAGTTTCACAGGAATGGTTTGGTCTAAATCCAGACTGAGTTTTATGAAGCAACTCATGCCTGTTAAGATGATGCATTAAGGTGTCATGGACATGTTTTTCAAGGATTTTTGACAGAGTCTGAAGAATTGAAATTGGACGGTAGTTGTTTATTTCTTCACAAGAGCCCTTTTTAAATAAGGGTGTGACTTTCGCTTCTTTCCACTTTTCTGGAAATGTAGAAGTTCTGACACTCTGGTTGCATATGTAAGTTATTTGATCTGCTATGTATGGTGCTGAAATTTTTAGTAGTCTGGGGCCTATGCTGTCAGTTCCTGTTGCCTTACTGACATCCAAATTCTGAAGAAATTTTAATACTTGATCGGTCTTAATAGGTGGAATACTGAATTTAGATCCTGGTGCAAGTTTTGAATTACAGAAGTTTCTTAGTTTCTCATTGCTGGATTTTTCTAGTGGTTCCTTTATTTTTGAAGCTACTGTAACAAAAAATTCATTGAAAGTATTTGCAACCTTAATTGGCTCTTCTATATGCAAATCTCCACTCTTAATTGGACCACAATTTGCTTGTTCCTGCTGACCTTTACCAGCCCCGACTTCACGAAATAATTTAAAGATACTTCCAGGATTCTGCTTATTTTGATCTATAAAAATTTCGTACTTTTCCTTTTTGGATTGCTTTATCATATTGGTTACTTTATTTCTCCAGGTCTTATATTCATCTTCATGGCCTAATCCTTTATGCCTGTCCCTTATTTTTATGGCATCCAATATTTCAGGTGTTAGCCACTTAGGTTGGGTCTTGTGCTTAACCCGATGTTGCCGTAAAGGTACATTACAATCAACTACTTCAAGGAAAAGGTCTGTCCAAGCATTTAATATATCATCAGGGTGTTCAAAAATTTGTATGATATCCCATGGAACTGATTGAAGCTCACTGATAAATTTGTTTTCGTCAAAGTTCTTAAAGGATCTATATGTTATACTATGATGTTTTGTCTTAGGTAATGAAGAGTTCATTTTTCGTGTGAAAAATATGGGAAAATGGTCACTTAATCCTATTTTCGGGACATGGGTACATGTTACATTTTCTTTGAAATTACAGTAAATATGATCAAGTAGTGTTTCTGAACTGTTAGTTATACGTGTAGCTTCAGTGATAACTTGAGTTAGGCCAAAGGACTCTGTATAGTCTAGCCATGATGCCTTAACTTGCTGTGTTAGTAAATCCCTATTAAAGTCCCCTAAAATGTACATTTCTAGTTCTTGTTCCAGTGCTTTTTCAAGACTTTCTTCAAAAATGTCATTCCATTGCACAGGTGAATTTGGAGGTCGATACAAATGGGCAACCAAGAAAGATTTACTGTTGACTGGTTTAATTTCAATGCAGACAATGACAGAAGACGGACCACTGCCTATCCTATTAGCTCCCCAGGAGACTTCGGCTCTGGGTAGCTAAAAAAAGACCGGACTTTAAAATTCAGTTAAATTTTCAATAGCTCCAACTCTTTTTGAACCATGAAATTTTTTGTTGAGATAGGGGTATGTTGAGCCACTGAGCGTTAATTATAGCACCAGATCAGGACGTATACCTGGGAAAAAAATTATAACTTTTATAAATAAAGGTATGTTGTGTGTACTCATTATAATTGCCTCATTGAGGTAAATCTAATGATTACACATAGCATACTTTTTTAAGATGAGATAAGAATAAACCTCTCTGAATCATCCCAAATACAGTGAAATTTCTTCATTCAGACCACTTTTGGGACTGTTCAAAAGTGGTCTTTAAGACCACTTTTGAATAGTCCCAAAAGTGGTTGAATAGTCCCAAAAGTTGGCTCTCACTAAGTCCCAAAAGTGGGCTCTCACTACAGGACAATGGTGTAGAACAAACACAAAGAGAGAATAACAGAAACATTTTAAATATGATTTTTGTGAAGAATTAGCGTAAATTTTAAGTGGTCTTAAGGGGAATGGATACACCTGCAGATTTTTCCGCCATTTTTCAAAGAGAGACAAATGTCAGGACTTCCTGTTCACGTTTCTATAAACTTTGTTACATGGAAAAAAAGGAATGAATTTGCTCCTCAGAAGCAAATTCTTTTCCTTCAAGAGTTCCCCCCTATTGTCAGGGGAAACAAAATACTTTTGCAGGAGTTGCCTCCCCTGAAGGTGTTCCAATTCCCCTTAACCCTTATCTTGCTGTTCACGGCAACCTCTATCTTTGCAAACAGTGTAGATCCAGATCAGATGGCTTCTGAAGAAGCCATCTGATCAGGATCAGCACTGTTTGGCATTCAGTTTATGAATTTGTAGCAATAAATTACATCAAGTAACTTGATTGGTTGATAGACAGAAATGGGTGTGGCTTAAATGAATATTCAGCAAGTTAAGGGTTAATAGTAGAATTTTATTGTATATGGATATCTCAAGCCATGGGAAGAGTTCTCTAGTAGGGTCTTAAGAATGAGTCTAAATTAACCCACGACTATTGTTGTCTGCTTTGTCGTCTGCCTGTTACTTTAAAAGTCATTTTTGCAAAACGTGTGGGCCCAGATCATACTGCTCCTCTAGGAGCAGTCTGATCTGGGTCCACACTGTTTGCCTGTATGATAAAAAAACATTTCTAAAAGGTTTGCAAGAAGATTCAGCAGACGACATAAGCAGACGACATTTTCAGATGTAGTTTTTCTTGGCATCTTAAGGGCAAAGGAACCATTTGTGGTTGGTCCACTAAAGTTTCACTAGATGTATACCTATATTCGTTGTTTTGCTCCGTCGATATACACTCAGCGTGTGCATGACAGAAATCCCTGCTGGTTGCAGATGAACACGGTATGCTCTTCTTATGACAGTTATCTCCCGTGTGGAGTCCTGTACACCCCAACCCCTTATTACACAGACCATCGCCAAGAGGACCGGAGTTGCACTTGCCATTGATACATGTACATTCTGAAAGGAAAAAGGAGAGAAACATGCTACTTAACCCTTGACCTGCTGAATATCTCTATATATGCCACACCCACTACTCATTATCAACCAATCAGATTACTTTGATGCAAATTATTGCAACAAATTCACAATCTGAATGGCAAACAATGAAGATCCTGATCAGATGGCTTCGTCAGAGGCCATCTGATCTGGATCTTCATTGTTTGGAAAATAAGGCATATCCGGGCTCAGTAGGACAAGGGTTAATGACGTCATCAGAGACCTCTTATTTTGCATATTACAAGTGCTTGTAGAGTGCTTCATCGGTAAATTTTCACCGAAAATAATATCACCTTTAAACACGAAAAAATCTCCCTATCTTAGACCCCAATCTCCCTATTTGAAATCAAAATCTCCCTTCTTGGGTCAAAGAAAATATAACATGGGCAGCAATCTTGTTTAATGGAGCAAACTTGGCAACATACCTGGGAGTTGTAATATAATTGGTCAATGGATACAGCTGAAGTTGTCATTAATAGTTTTTCTATTTTAGGACCTGGTGGCCATCTTGTTTATCTGAGTAGAACCATTTTATCTATTGTTGTAGAGCCACCGGCCCCTCACATAGGCAATGTTACTGTGAAGTCTGAATAAAATTGATCCAAAGGTATAGATGAATTTGTCATTTAAAGATTTTTCTATTTTCTGTTCTCGTGGCCATCTTGTACATTGAGATCAAACCATTTTTGGTAGAGAGTTACTCAGGCAACATTCCAGTGATGTTTAAATAACTTGGCCCAAAGGTATAGGAGGAGTTGCCTTTTAAAGACCTTTCTATATTTAGCTCAGTGGGCATCTTGTTCAAAGAAGCCGAGTGAGTGAGTGAGTGTTTGAGGTCATACGGAGTTGGACCTCAGTTTAAAGCCTCATCCGAAAGTCTGGAGAAGCCCTGGATCAATCCTGCGATCCCTGGTTTACAAGGCGAGTAGCGTAACCACTACACCACAGAGGCTTCTAATCAAAGAAGCAGAACTGTTAAGCTATTTGATAGAGTGTCAACTTAGAACAACATACCAATGAATTTTGAATAAAATCAGACCAAAGGTATAAGAGCTGTCATTTAAGGATTTTTCTATTTTTAGCTCTAGCAACCATCTTGTTCATTGGAGCTTAACCCTTGTTCTGCTGATCCCGGATATATCTTATCTTTCAAACAATGAAGATCCAGATCAGATGGCTTCTGAAGAAGCCATCTGATCAGGATCTACATTGTTTGTCATTCAGTTTATGAATTTGTTGCAATAATTTGCATCAAGTAATCTGATTGGTTGATAATCGGTAGTGGGTGTGGCATATATGAATATTCAGCAGGACAAGGGTTAACAATTTAGCTATTTTTGTAGAGGGTCACCAAGGCAACTTGAATCGAACCTGCCCAAAAGTATAGCAGGAGTTGTCAGTCAAAGATTTTTCTGTTTCTTGCTATAGTGGTCATCTTGTCCATTAGCTATTTGGTACAGAGTCACCTAGACATCTGAATGAAATCAGCCAAGTGGTATGGCAGTTGTCATTTAACCCTTATTTTGCTGAATATTCAGTTAAGCCATACCCATTTCTGTGTATCAACCAATCAAATTACTTGATGTAATTTATTGCTACAAATTCATAAACTGATTGTCAAACAGTGTAGATCCTGATCAGATGGCTTCTTCAGAAGCCATCTGATCTGGATCTACACTGTTTCCAAAGATAGGGGTTGTCGTGAACAGCAAGATAAGGGTTAAAGGCTTTTCTATTTTTTGTTCACTGGAGTGGTACCATTTTAGCTATTTTGGCAGAGGGACGTCTGTGCAACATTCCTGTGAAGTTTCAATGAAACTGGCCCAAGGTTATAGGAGTTGTCATTTATTTAGCTCTGGACTTGTTCACTGGCGCTAAACATCAAGTGAACATGTCTGTGAAATGAAGACTCCCTACACCAAACTTTATATAGAGAAAACTGGGGTTTAAGGGGGTATAAAGTATTTTTCTTATTTCTGCTCCAATACATAGGTTGTGGGTTTTCGTTAGAACCACCTCATTGAGGTGGTTCTAACGATCACCCACAATCTATGTTGAAAGCAGAAATAATAAAGCTGTTATCATTTTTACCTGATATTTATCATTTTCTGACACCATGTTGGACGCCATTATTTCTAACGGACATGTTTTCCTAATGATCATTTCAAATATTTTTGTAGAGGGAATGAAAGCATCATTCCAATGAAGTTTTGAGTTTTTACATCCCACCAACAGCTGCATAGATGGAACCTAGGCTTAATGACTCATCCGAAAGTCTGGAGAAGCCCAAGATCAAACCCGCGATGCCTGGTTTATGAGGGGAGTAGCTTATTCACTTCACTACAGAGGCTTCAACCTGTGAAGTTTGATTTTGTTTTTTGTTTGATTTGAGGTTTAACACTCTAAAGGTCATTTTGGAGACTCGCACCGCTTTGCCTGGGTAGGCTTAGATCCTCTCAGCTGTTTACCAGTACTCGTGTGGGGGTGGGTTTTAGCTCTGCTCGGAAGCATCATGCAGCCAATCTATTTCTTCAAGCCCCGATGGGCGGGGGCCGAATGTGAAGTTTGAATGAAACTAGTCCAAGAGTTGTCATTTTAACTCTTATCCTGCTGTTCACGACAACCCCTAACTTTGGAAACAGTGTAGATACAGATCAGATGGCTTCTGAAGAAGCCATCTGATCAGGATCTACACTGTTTGACATTCAATTAATGAATTTGTAGGAATAAATTACATCAAGTGATCTGATTGGTTCAAAGTCAGAAATGGGTGTGGCTAAACTGAATATTCAGCAAGAGAAGGGTTAAGCAAACATGAAAGACAATGCTCAATGGATGGTGCAAGACATACCATAAAAAGCCTAAAAATCTGGATACCACAAGGCAGTGCTGTACTTCTCCAATTTGTTTCACGATCCAGCAAGGAGTCCAAAAGGTGCAGATGGAATGGCAAGCAGTGTAGACCCTGATCAGACTGCTCCTAGAGGAGCAGTCTGATCTGGGTCTTCACTGTTTGCCTAGGCTTAATCTGTCCCAATATTTTAGGATCATTAGGTGTATCATTATAGCTCACCATGAGTTTATGACATGTCAAGCAATGATCTGGAGAAAAAAAAAAAATCTGAAAAAATAAAATCTAACTACTAAATTTTCTTCTATAAAAATTCAGTTACAGTAATGGTCCCCGCCCATCCGGGCTTGAAGAAATAGATGGGCTGCATGATGCTTTCACCCAGAGCTGAAAACAACCGCACTCAAGTACTGGTAAACCGCTTAGAGGATCTAAGCCTACCCAGGCAAAGCGGTGTGAGTGGGAACCGTCCATGCTTATAAAGCCTATTGGTTTCATCAGGTGGCAGGGCTTGAGATGCCATTTCATCTCAATGTCATGTAAAAGTCGCACAAAATTGGAAGCGACATCTCCAAATTGACCTTTACGGTGTTGACGGGGACGTTAAACCTCAAATCAAACAAACAAATCAATTACAGTAAACTTTGATTGCCTTTTGAAATTCTCTATTCCAATAGCATGGAATAAAGATTTAAACCCACTATTAAGGTTTCATTAAACTAGTTCAACTTATTCAGACAATAGCCATTAATGGAACTCTTATTTAATTTCAATTATAGAAATTTCAACTATAGGAATCTTAAGAAAAAAAACAAATTATTTTCAAAGAACTCAAAAAGTCAATTCAAAAAGACAATTATGCATATAAAAGAATCTGCTTCCCTCTTCAGGAAACATACCCAATGAGAATTTTTTAAGGCAGTTTGGCTGACAATATGGCTGACATTTCTGATATAAATTTTTTGTAGCACTGTTTTTGGATATAACATAGTTTATAAATGGATCCTATAAATGGTCATTTTTCTACCTAATCTATGCATTTTTGTTCAGATATAACATGGTCGGATCCCAAACATAGTCTTAACTCTGTCAATTTAAAACTGTATCTGGAAATGTAAAATTTCAACTGTTTATGTGATTTGCTTCATATAATTTATAGGCAAACAGTGTGGACCCTGATCAGACTGCTCTGTCCTCATCACGTGAACAAGTCCGTGAGATGAACACCACTTTATATAAAGAAAACTGGGGTGAATCGGGGTTTTCATTATTTTTCTTATTCTTGCTCCAAGACATAGGTTGCGGGTACTCGTTAGAACTGCCTCAGTGAGGCGGTTCTAACGAGCACCCACAACCTATGTTTGCAGCATAAATAAGAAAAATATCAGGCATTTTGGAGATGTGAAAAATGCACAATATTGCACAAGTGTTTTGTTTGTTTGTTTGATTTGAGGTTTAACATCCCCGTCAACACTGTAAAAGTCATTTTGGAGACGTTGCTTCCAATTTTGTGGGACTTATATACCCAACACTGAGATGAAATGACATCTCAAGCCCTGCCACCCAATGAAACAAATAGGGTTTATAAGCATGGACTAGCACCACTTTGCCTGGGCAGGCTTAGATCCTCTAAACGGCTTCCCAGTACTCGTGTGCAGGTGGGTTTCAGCTCTGGGTGGAAGCATCATGCAGCCAATCTAATTCTTCAAGCCCTGATGGGCAGTGGCATTGCACGGGTGTGTTATCGTAAAGCTGACAGTATAATTCACCCACCTTTTTCAGGTGAACATTCAAAATGTGTTTATTAAACTTTAATTGCTAATAAGTTATATTCAAATAATTTCTCCTTATTTTCACTGAAAGAAGATTTTTGACATTACATGTAGCTGATTTACAAGAAATGTCATAACATTTTTTTTTTTTTTTTTTGGAAATATGTCTCTTTACCCTTATCTTGCTGAATATTCATGTAAGCCGCACCCATTTATGTCTATCAACCAATCAAATAACTTGATGTCATTTATTGCTACAATTTCATAAACTGAATGCCAAACAGTGTAGATCCTGATCAGATGGCTTCTTCAGAAGCCATCTGATCTGGATCTACACTGTTTGCAAAGATATCATGAACAGCAAGATAAGGGTTAAATCTTCCAATCATAACATTTGCAGATATAATTTTCACATATTTTCTCATTTTTTCAGAGAAGATAAGGCTTGGCATGACATGCTGAGCAACGCCCCCGCCCATCGGGGCTTGGAGAAATAGATTGGGCTGCATGGTGCTTCCACGCAGAGCTGAATCTGAACACACTCAGGTACTGGTAAACCGCTTAGAAGGACAAAGCCTGCCCAGGCAAAGCAGTGTGAGTCAGATCGCCCAGTGCATTTACGTACATGTAAGCCATCTAGTTTCATTGGGTGGCAGGGCTTGAGATGTCATTTCAATGTCGGTGTAAAAGTCCCACAAAATTGGAAGCAATGTCTCCAAAATGACCTTAACAGTGTTGACAGGGACGTTACACCCCAACTCAAACAAACAAAAACATGCTGAGCAGAGAATTCACATGAAAAACCAAACCCTATTTTCTCTGAAAAATAATTAAACAAAAAAATATTGCTATTTGCTGAAAAAAAATATCCAGTAACATATTATGTAAAAGAGATAATTTGCAGCTTCAGATATAGCCGGATTCATGATCTAGTTCTTGCTAAAACTGCCTCATTTACAAATTTTGAATGAGTACCCACAATATATGTAAGAAAAGTAATGCCTAACACCCCAGTTACACAGATGGTCGGTCGCCAATCGGTCATTTTATATTAAATTTCTTGCTGTTTTGATCGGTTGTCATGGGTGATTTTTTTTCTGGCTTTCTGTGTAAACGGCCATCGGTGATGGACAAGTGTTCAATCGGTTAACCAAACATTTCATGGGTTGCTGTGGTAGGTGACAGAAAGCAACTCAACCGGGGTTGGATCGGTGATAAGGATGTTTTCATCGATAAAACACTTAAATACTAACCATTTTTATTTTTTTGAATATCGGAGCTAAATCGGGCGTATCGCTGATTAATCGGTATTTGATAGCTAGTCATCGGTGGTTAAACACTTTCCATCAGATATGGTCGGTGATTCATATTTAGTTATCTTTGTCCGATTGGCGATATCGGTGATTAAGAGCTTGCATATCTCTGCTATAGGTTGCTGTCGGTTCTTTTATTCAAACAATATTAAAACCCACCGATGACACGATAGCGGCAGCCGATTGATCACTGATTAGGTCCCTATTTAACACCGATCAAAACCGAACAAATCCCATGTTTAAATTCTCATCTTTTTTCTATCGATGGTAAGTATTAATTGATGGGTTGCTTATCGGTGGCCCATCGGTGATATCAGTTGTAGACATCTTGTCTATCTGTTATTTGTAAAATATTTTCACCGATCAAGAATTTTAAACATGTTTAAAAATCCCAATCGGTAATTTTTCACCGATAAAACTTATCTTTCCCCAATAGCAGTTGATAGGTGGAAAACAGGTGACCAATAGGTGATATTGGTGTTAAATACGTTGTCATCGGTTCACGCTAAAAAACTACAGATCAGTCACCGATGGCTCTGTGTAACTGGGCCTTAACTTTGGAAACCCTACTTCATTCACCTGTCTTTGTACACCCCAAGTATGGAGTTTTCCAGATTATTCATGTCATAGATTTATTAACTCATTTTAGATTGGGGACACTTGCAAAGAGTGCAGGCCCTGATCAGATGCCACAGAATCTTATCGGGGCCTTCACTGTTTGCCAAAGTTTCAGGGGGTTCAATGTATTTCATGAGATAGTTGTATCTTCCCCTGGAGATGCATCGGTTCTCATGTTCGTATCGGTTCCCAGTAAATGCTGAACAACTTTCTCCAATTACCAGAAATAGGTTCTGGTGACAAAAAGTTAATTGAATTGAAGCCAAACTGCTGGAACTGCAAAATTAGCTCAGACAAACTGAAACATTGACAATTGTTCTTCAAGGTTATGTTCCACGCCTACATCCCATTTGAAAACATTACAAAAACACGCCTATACAAATGCATTGTAAACTTTAAAGCCCCCCCAAAAAACATTTCAAGATGAAAAACTGTGATATTTTTCTTATTTCTGCTCACAATATAGATTGTGGGTACTTGTTAGAGGACCAAGAATCTATATTGTAGAGCAGAAATAAGAAAAATAAGGTTTACCCATTGAAAACCCCAGTTTTACTGTATAAAAGTGGCATTCAAGGGGGTCAAAATTATATAGTCATGTTTTCGTGATGAACTCGCTTATCAATGAAAGAAATTTTCAAATGGTCAGTTTTGATAGCTTAACCCTTGTCCTGCTGAATATTCAAATAAGCCACATCCACTACCGATTATCAACCAATCAGATTACTTGATGCAAATTATTGCAACAAATTCATAAACTAAATGACAAACAATGAAGATCCTGATCAGATGGCTTCTTCAGAAGCCATCTGATCTGGAGCTTTATTTTTTGGAAAACAAGGCATATCCGGGCTCAGCAGGACAAGGGTTAACCCATAACCAGGACATGCTCTATCTTTGCAAACAGTGTAAATCCAGCTTCTGAAGAAGCCATCTGATCAGGATCTACACTGTCTGTCATTCAGTTTGCAAATATGATTTAATAAATTACTGTCTGATTGGCTGAAATCAGAAATGGGTGTGGCCTAATTTATTTATTCAGCAGGACAAGGGTTAAAACATGGATTGTTGGTGCTCATCTCAAATATTCAACTTGTGCTGGCTAGAACCACTTGGCAGGGCTCCAAGACATACATTGTGGGTACTCATTAAAACCACCTCAATGTGGTAGTTTTAAGATTACATTGTATTACAATCTATTTTCAATGGCCCCCGCCCATCAGGGCTTGAAGAAATATATGGGCTGCATGATGCTTCCAGGCAGAGCAGAAACCGACTGCACACAAGTACTGATAAACCACTTAGTGGATCTAAGCCTGCCCAGGAAAGGGGTGCGAGTCAGACCGTCCATGCTTATAAACCCTATTGATTTCATGGGCGACAGGGCTTGAGATGTCATTTCATCTCAATGTCGGGTAAAAGTCCCACAAAATTTGAAGCAAGTCTCCAAAATGACCTATACAGTGTTGACGGGGAAGTTAAACCTCAAATCAAACAAACAAACAAACAATCTACATTCAAAGCATAAATAAGAAATATAACACAATGAGATCTACAATATCTACTGCAGTGGCATTTTTGCTGAAAAAAAAATGTGAGTAGCTTTTATAAAAAAGCTACTCACATTTTTTTTCAGCAAAAATACTAGCATATTTGGCATATTAAATCATCAAAGTTTTAACGATACATTAACAAATGTCATCATTAGTTTTGAACAACTGGGCCCATGAATTTAACCCTTCTTGTACCAAATGTAATCTTCCTCCTTATAAATGGCTGGAGTCCATTTCAGAATTTAGGGATTACAAATATGTGCCTGTCTTGAGGTCTCCGGTACAAAATGGGTTAAGAGTCTTAAGTCCTGGTTCAGGGGCATTTTTTGGCTTGCAGCGACGCCTGCAAGCCAGTTAGATTGGAAAAGTGGTTCCGGTTTTAGACTTCTCTTTCTGTGTTATTTTGGATCCTCAGGTGTTTTTTTTAAAACAAAAATCAGAGATACAGTCAGCTTTTTCCGGTATTCTGGTTCCCTCACCCTATAGCTCAATAGCTTTTGCATATTTTAAGAGAATACAGGGTACCAGTTTAGTTAGAGATGGTCTAGTGACAGAGCTATCGTTTCTGTGCGAAAGTTTAACTAAACACCGAAGCAAATTTATCCACTAGGCCACGGTCTACTCAGCACTACCGTCAATACAGTTTACCTGACCACATTCATAAATCAACTCGTACATCCATGTGGCGGCAATATGGCTACATTTACACCAGGAACAGTACCCTTAAAACCAGGCAAGCCTTTCCTTTTAAAAGGAACCTTTATCCAGCCTTCACGCAGAGACAATCGAACCTGCTTTGGTTCTTCAAAGCACTAACTGCACTGATTGGTAAATACCGTAAAATCCTAAAAATTGGGACACCCTGAGGACTTGCTGTATTCTCCTAAAATTTTAACAACTTTGCTTCATGATCCTGCAATGAGTCCAAAAGGTTCAAAAAGAATGGCAAACAGTGTAGATCCTGATCAGACAGTCTGATCTGGGTCTGTACTTTTTCCTTAGGCATATCAGTCCCAATATTTAGGTTCATTACAGAGACTTTAACTGTTTAAACCTTAAATTCCAGTACTTTAAGCAACCAGTGTAGGCCCTGATCAGATGCTGCATTATGTGGCATCTGATCTGCGTCTACACTGTTTGCCGTTGACCAAGTACACAAACCCATTCCAGATTTTACTTTTTACACAGCATGTAGAAGACCTGAGAGGTAAGACTAGTGCTGCTATTATAATAACCAGTACCTGGATGTCGTGCATAGTCAAAGATAGTCATGTAGACAACAGCATGCTGGAAGCTTCTGTAGTTTGTATTGTTTGTTTGTTTGAATTGGGTTTAACGTCCCCGTCAACACTATTTAGGTCATTTTGGAGATGTTGCTTCCAGTTTTGTGGGACTTTTACCTGACACTGAGGTGAAATGAGTGAGTGAGTGAGTGTTTCAGTTTTACCTCCCACTAACAGCTAAGGTCATATGGAGACGGGACCTCGGTTTAAAGACTCATCCGGAAGTCTGGAGAAGTCCGGGATCGATCCTGCGACCCCTGGTTTACAAGGCGAGTAGCGTAACCACTACACCACGGAGGCTTCTAAAACTAGCTGAGGTGAAATGACATCTCAAGCCCTGCCACCCAATGAAACCAGAAGGCTTATATGTATTGGATGATCTGACTCACACCGCTTTGCCTGGGCAAGCTTAGTCCTTCTAAACGGTTTACCAGTACTCGTGTGTGGTCAGATTCAGCTCTGCGTGGAAGCATCATGCAGCCCAATCTATTTCTCCAAGCCCCGATGGGCAGGGGCGATCTGTAGTTTGTAACTTTGGGTCCACTGATATACAATACACGAAAAAAGTGTGGCTTGCAGTTCATTGACATTTTTACTGTTATAAATCATATTTGCAAAAGATCAACCTCCTGCTACCTTAAAACATAAAGTTCCAGAAAAATCCTAAAAACTCCGACACCTTGCTGTATTTAAAAAATTTGTTTCATGATCCAGCAAGGATTCCAGAAGTTGGGTATGGAATGGCAAATAGTGTAGACACTGATCAGACTGCTCCTTCAGGAGCAGGCTGATCTGGGTCTGCAGTGTGTTTACATAGGCCTATCTGTCCCAATACATAGGATCATAAGTGCTGTCTTGTTTACAAAAATATAAACCAGTCCTACAATAATGTAAAACTTTTCCGATTTTTGACATGTAAGGACCCTTGTGAATTGGACTGGTGAATCTGAACAAGAACTTTCCTTTTTCCTCGTTCAAATAAGGCTGTGTCTATGCATGATTAACCCTTTTCCCGCTGTCCACAACAATCCCCTACCTTTGCAAACAGTATAGATACAGATCAGATGGCTTCTGAGGAAGCCCTCTGATCAAGATCAACACTATTTGTCGTGCAGTTTGTGAATTTACTGTCATGAATACATTATTTTAAGTAATTTGATTGGTGGATAGTTAGAAGTAATTTAGTTTCTGGAAAATTAACAATTTCTACTTTTTCGCTATACAAAAGCTTATGCGACCACATGTGACCAAAGTCATCATTTGAATAAAATTACAATGGGCCAGAGACCCCATTACTATATACCAAGTTTCAAGGCAACTGGCCGTTAAGTTCTAGAGAAGAAGTTTTTTAGGTGTTTTTAGCATATACAGTCGGCGCTCGTTATCTCGAACCTCAGGGGACCGGATAAAAAAGTTTGAGTTATCTGTAGTATGAGATAACCAAAGTGTGACGTCACATGCATGTCAGAGCCAATGATATGCTTGGTATTCTTGGTTATTCTGGAGTAATAGCACTTACATGCACAGCTTACTGAGTTTTTAAAATTTGTTAATGAAAGTAATGGAGCTTGTCGAAGTATGTTGATTATAAAAGATTTCTCACGTGTTTATTGTCTTTTAAAATCCTGTAAATTTGGGTATCCAAACAAGCTATAAATATATAGACTGGTTCCCCGCTTGTGAATGAATTCCTTATATCACTTCAGCCAGCAGTGCATGCTATAGGTCATATGGTAGTCCCTCGTAAACAGCTTCGATCCTGCCGAGAAAGCTGGACATGAGCCATCTTTTTATGATCTACACGGTTTGTATGTGCATCGGGACAAGGGACAGTACTCAATTTTGACACTAATGATGAGTACGTAAAACAACCAATTACAGAGCCTTGTACATTAATACAAATCATAGCTGCCTTTTATCACAGAAATCTTGGAAATCATTGAAAAGAGACAGTGTTAAGATCAAAGGTTGAGCACCGCCTGTCACGCACATGATTTTCGTAAATAGCGGTAAAGGTATTGTTTGCGCTAATTTTAATTCCGAATGCACCTGGACAAATTGGAAAATTAAAAACATTGTGCGTATTGATGAGCTGTTTTGTTAAGGTCTATTATTATTTTCTTTAACTGAAAGACCAGCGGCATCGTTTTTTTTTCTTCTTTACGGTTCGAGATACACAACAGTAAAAACAGTGAAAACTATATTCAGGGACTGAAAATGATGGGCGAGATAGCCGAAGTGTCAACTTAAAAGTAGTTTGACACATGCGAAGCTGGAATACAATAAATATATAGGGGAAATATACAGGACTTAGAAATCGGTTCGACATACGTGATAGGATCGAGATAGGCGAGGTCGAGATAACGAGAGTCAACTGTATTTGAGCATGGCAGCAATATTGGTCATGTAACCAAACTCATATTTATTTCTTTTCATTTCCTTGTTCCTAACCCTTCTCTTGCTGAATATTCAGTTAAGCCACACTCATTTCTGACTTTGAACCAATCAGATTTCTTCATGTAATTTATACCTACAAATTCATAAACTGAATGGCAAACAGTGTAAATCCTGATCAGATGTCTTCTTCAGAAGCCATCTGATCTGGATCTACACTGTTTTCAAAGATATGGGTTGTCGGGAACAACATGATAAGAGTTAAAAGCGTTCATGTGAAATTTGGTGACCAATGGCCCAGTGGCTTATGAGTAAAAAAAAATCATATCTCAATTATTGGGCCAAGGTCATGGAATGACCTTGACCTTCAAACCTCATGTACATGTAGTTACATAGCTAACAGCATTTACACATTTTCATATCACAGTCTGCTATACTTTTCTAATAATACACAGTCTTGACCTATTCCATACAAAAGCCTAAACACAAACAAGAGGGCCATGATGGCCCTGGATCGCTCACCTGATCCATAGTGTAACAAGTGGGCCCCAGGGAGGGCCATTATTGGCGGAAGGGCTTTAATGTGCATAATGTTGAGGGAGGTCTTAAAGGTGAAGCTTCATACCAAACAAAAACAAAGGCTATAATTTGAACAATCTTGGCAAAGGTCCACTAGATGACGCTACACACCAAATATCAAAGACCTGGGCCTTGCTGTTTCAGAAAAGAAGATTTTTATAAAGATATTCCCTACATAAGCCTATGCACCAGGCTATATAAGTCTCTGCAAAACCAAAGGGCCCTGGGTGGGGGGCATTTGTGGCCCCAGGGCTATAATTTTGACAAACTTGGTAGAGGTCCACTAGATGAAGCTCCATACCAAATATCAAAGACCTGGGCCTTGCAGTTTCAGAGAAGAAGATTTTTAAAAATTTCCCTTTATAAGTCTATGTAAAACCAATCGGTCTCTGGGCGGCGACATTTTTGGCCCAAGGGCTATAATTTCAACAATCTTGGTAGAGGTCCACTAGATGACGCTTCATACCAAATATCAAAGACCTGGGCCTTCTGGTTTCAGACGAGAAGATTTTTAAAGGTTTTCCCTATAAAAGCCTATGTAAAACCAGTGGGCCCTGGCGCGGGGGCATTTTTTGGCCCAAGGGCTATAATTTGAACAATCTTGGTAACGGTCCACTTGACGAAGCTACTTACCAAATATCAAAGACCTGGGCCTTCTGGTTTCAGACAAGAAGATTTTTAAAGGTTTTCCCAATATAAGCCTATGTAAAACCAGTGGGCCCCGGGGCGGGGCCGGTTTTGGCCCCAGGGCTATAATTTGAACAATCTTGGTAGAGGTCCACTAGATGAAGCTTCATACCAAATATCAAAGACCTTGGTCTTCTGGTTTCAGACAAGAAGATTTTTAAAGGTTTTCCATATAAGCCTATGTAAAACCAGTGGGCCCCGGGGTGGGGCTGTTTTTGGCACCAGGGCTATAATTTGAACAATCTTGGTAGCGATCCACTAGACAAAGCTACATACCAAATATCAAAGACCTGGGCCTTCTGGTTTCAGACAAGAAGATTTTTAAAGGTTTTCCCTATATAAGCCTATGTAAAACCAGTGGGCCCCGGGGCAGGCCGTTTTTGGCTCCAGGGCTAATAATCCATCCACTGGTTAAGCAGGAGAAGCTCTGGTGGCCATTTTGTTCGCCCTAGCTGAACAGTATGAGCAATTTTGGTAGAGGGACACCAAACGAACATTCCTGTGAAATAATTTCAAAATTCATCCACTGGTTAAGGAGAAGAAATCGTTTAAAAGTTTTTCTATTTTTGCTCTGGCAGCCATTTTGTTCACCCAAGGGGAACGGTATGAGCATTTTTTGATGAGATTCACCAAAGGAACATTCCTGTGAAATAATTTCAAAATCCATCCACTGGTTAAGGAGAAGAAGTCGTTTAAAGGTTTTTCTATTTTTAGCTCTGGTGGCCATTTTGTTCACCCGAGCGGAATGGTTTGAGCAATTCTGGTAGAGGGTCACACAAGGAACACTCCTTTGAAATAATTTCAAAATCCATCCACTGGTTAAGGAGAAAAAGCCGTTTAAACGTTATTCTATTTTTAGCTCTGGTGGCCATCTTGTTCACCCGAGCGGAACGGTTTGAGCAATTTTGGTAGAGGGTCACCCAAGGAACCTTCCTGTGAAGTAATTTCAAAATCCATCCACTAGTTAAGGAGTAGAAGTCGTTTAAAGGTTTTTCTATTTTGTAGCTCTGGCGGCCATCTTGTTCACTGGAGGGAAATGGTTAGAGCAATTTTGGCAGAGGGTCACCCAAGGAACATTCCTGTGAAGTAATTTCGAAATCCATCCACTGGTTAAGGAGAAGAAGTCCTTTAAAGGTTTTTCTATTTTTAGCTCTGGCGGCCATTTTGTTCACCCGAGCGGAACAGTTTGAGCAATTTTGGTAGAGGGTCACCCAAGGAACATTCCTGTGAATTAATTTCGAAATCCATCCACTGATTAAGGAGAAGAAGTCCTTTAAAGGTTTTTCTATTTTTAGCTCTGGCGGCCATTTTGTTCACCCGAGCGGAACGGTTTGAGCAATTTTAGTAGAGGGGCTCCCAAGGAACATTCCTGTTCAATAATTTCAAAATCCATCCACTGGTTAAGGAGAAGAAGTCGTTTAAAGGTTTTTCTATTTTTAGCTCTGGCGGCCATTTGGTTCACCCGAGCGGAACGATTTGAGCAATTCTGGTAGAGGGTCACACAAGGAACATTCCTTTGAAATAATTTCAAAATCCATCCACTGGTTAAGGAGAAAAAGCCGTTTAAACGTTATTCTATTTTTAGCTCTGGCGGCCATCTTGTTCACCCGAGCGGAACGGTTTGAGCAATTTTGGTAGAGGGTCACCCAAGGAACCTTCCTGTGAAGTAATTTCAAAATCCATCCACTAGTTAAGGAGTAGAAGTCGTTTAAAGGTTTTTCTATTTTTAGCTCTGGCGGCCATCTTGTTCACTGGAGCAAAATGGTTAGAGCAATTTTGGCACAGGGTCACCCAAGGAACATTCCTGTGAAGTAATTTCGAAATCCATCCACTGGTTAAGGAGAAGAAGTCCTTTAAAGGTTTTTCTATTTTTAGCTCTGGCGGCCATTTTGTTCACATGAGCGGAACAGTTTGAGCAATTTTGGTAGAGGGTCACCCAAGGAACATTCCTGTGAAGTAATTTCGAAATCCATCCACTGATTAAGGAGAAGAAGTCCTTTAAAGGTTTTTCTATTTTTAGCTCTGGCGGCCATTTTGTTCACCCGAGCAGAACGGTTTGAGCAATTTTAGTAGAGGGGCTCCCAAGGAACATTCCTGTTCAATAATTTCAAAATCCATCCACTGGTTAAGGAGAAGAAGTCGTTTAAAGGTTTTTCTATTTTTAGCTCTGGCGGCCATTTTGTTCACCCGAGCGGAACGGTTTGAGCAATTTTAGTAGAGGGGCACCCAAGAAACATTCCTGTGCAATGATTTCAAAATCCATCCACTGGTTAAGGAGAAGAAGTCCTTTAAAGGTTTTTCTATTTTTAGCTCTGGCGGCCATTTTGTTCACCCGAGCGGAACTGTTTGAGCAATTTTGGTAGAAGGTCATCCAAGGAACATTCCTGTGAAATAAATTCAAAATCCATCCACTGGTTAAGCAGGAGAAGTCGTTTAAAGGTTTTTCTATTTTTAGCTCTGGCGGCCATCTTGTTCACCCGAGCAGAATAGTTTGAGCAATTTTGGTAGAGGATCACCCAAGGAGCATTCCTGTGAAATTAGATCAAAATCTGTCCAGCAGTTTTGGAGAAGAAGTTGTTTAAAGCAAAAGTTGACGACGGACGCACGGACGCACGGACGCACGGACGCACGGACGACGGACGACGGACGACGGACAAAGACCGATCCCAAAAGCTCACCTTGAGCACTTCGTGCTCAGGTGAGCTAAAAATGACCTTGGCCTAAAACAGGTCAAGGTCAACCAGGGTCATCATTTGAACAGACTATAATTGGCTCAAGTTCCCAATGATACATACCAGGAAGAGTCCATTAGCATACAATGGGTCAAAAGAAAACTCAAAGGAATTCCCTTAGAATGATCAGCAGCATAAGCTAGACAGGGGCTTAAAGACCTTTTACTGCCCCTAGGTTCAAGTGAAATTCCCAAAATGAAACAAAAATACTTGGTTCACATAAAGATTTTCTATCTTAATCAATGCAGCATCACAGACAGATATAATTCAATTCCTGACCTGAAGCAATCACTAGGGCAAGACTCACCTTGTGAAAACAGCTAAATTGACAAACTTATTTTTTGAACACAGCCTAAGCCATATGATTCATAAAACATGTCAAATCTGGTGTGTCTGATTGTTTGAATACAGCCTAAGCCATATGATTCATAAAACATGTCAAATTTGGTGTGTTTGATTGTTTGAATACAGCCTAAGCCATATGAGCCATATAACAACTGTCAAATTCGGCATGTCTGATTGTTTGAACACAGCCTAAGCCATATGACTCATAAAACATGTCATATTTGGCATGTCTGATTGTTTGAACACAGCCTAAGCCATATGATCAATGAAATAACTATCAAATTTGGCATGTATGATTGTTTGAACACAGCCTATTAGCCATATGATCAATGAAACATTAACTGTCAAATTTGGCATGTCTGATTGTTTGAACACAGCCTAAGCCATATGATTCATAAAACATGCCAAATTTGGCATGTCTGATTGTTTGAACACAGCCTAAGCCATATGATCAATTAAATAACTGTCGAATTTTGTGTGTCTGATTGTTTGAACACAGCCTAAGCCATGTGCCCATAAAACATCTGTCAAATTTGGCATGCCTGATTGTTTCAACACAGCCTAAGCCATGTGATCGATAAAACATGTCAAATTTGGCGTGTCTGATTGATTAAACTCAGCCTAAGCCATGTGAACCATAAAACATGATTCACTCTATAGGCCCTCTCCTCTAAACACCTGTCAAATGTGGCAAAATTGACAGAAAATATGGAAGATAAAAGTTCTTTAAACCTTTAGCGTAAAACTTGAATACACCATATATAGCTATTCTTGTACTTTCCTAAAGGCGAGCTAATAACTGTAATTCACACTGTCACTGACAACAACAGGAAATATTAACTGAGCTGTGTCAAATGTTTTTTGGACATGTGTACTCAGCGAAGTCTTTGATCAGCCTGCGCTAATCAGAGACTTTGCTGTGTGCTACTGAGGACCTGTGTTATAACGGCAGTATTAATTTTGTTCCCTATAATTGTACCATTATAATAAAATTTGTCGTAATCAAGAATCCCAAGGTTATACAAGAGGGCCATGATGGCCCTGGATCGCTCACCTGATCCATAGTGTAACAAGTGGGCCCCAGAGAGGGCCATTATTGGCCCCAGGGCTTTAATGTACATAATGTTGAGGGAGGTCGTAAAGGTGAAGCTTCATACCAAACATCAACAAAGGCTAAAATTTGAACAATCTTGTCAAAGGTCCACTAGATGAAGCTACACATCAAATATCAAAGACCTGGGCCTAGCGGTTTCAGAGAAGAAGATTTTTAAAGATTTTGCCTATATAAGCCTATGTAAAATCAAAGGGCCCCGGGACAGGGGCATTTTTTGCCCCAGCACTATAGTTTGAACAATCTTGGTAGGGGTCCACTAGATGAAGCTTCATACCAAATATCAAAGTTCTGGGCCTTGTGGTTTCAGAGAAGAAGATTTTTAAAGATTTTCCCTATATAAGCCTATGTAAAACCAAAGGGCCCCGTGGCAGGGGGGGATTTTTTGTCCCAGCACTATAATTTGAACAATCTTGGTAGGGGTCCACTAGACGAAGCTTCATACCAAATATCAAAGTCCTGGGCCTTGTGGTTTCAGAGAAGAAGATTTTTAAAGATTTTCCCTATATAAGCCTATGTAAAACCAAAGGGCCCCGGGGCAGGGCATTTTTGGCCCCAGCACTAAAATTGGAACAATCTTGGTAGGGGTCCACTAGATGAAGCTTCATACCAAATATCAAAGTCCTGGGCCTTGTGGTTTTAGAGAAGAAAATTTTTAAAGATTTTCCCTATATAAGCCTATGTAAAACCAAAGGGCCCCGTGGCGGGGGCATTTTTGGCCCCAGCACTATAATTTGAACAATCTTGGTAGGGGTCCACTAGATGAAGCTTCATACCAAATATATAAGACCTGGGCCTTGTGGTTTCAGAGAAGAAGATTTTTAAAAATTTTCCCTATATAAGCCAATGTAAAAGCAAAGGGCCCCGTGGCGGGGGCATTTTTGTCCCAGCACTAAAATTTGAACAATCTTGGTAGGGGTCCACTAGATGAAGCTTCATACCAAATATCAAAGTCCTGGGCCTTGTGGTTTCAGAAAAGAAAATTTTTAAAGATTTTCCCTATATAAGCCCATGTAAAACCAAAGGGCCCCGTGGCGGGGGCATTTTTTGTCCCAGCACTAAAATTTGAACAATCTTGGTAGGGGTTCACTAGATGAAGCTTCATACCAAATATCAAAGACCTGGGCCTTGTGGTTTCAGAGAAGAAGATTTTTTAAGATTTTCCCTATATAAGCCTATGTAAAACCAAAGGGCCCCGGGGCGGGGGCATTTTTGGCCCCAGCACTGTAATTTGAACAATCTTGGTAGGGGTCAACTAGATGAAGCTTCATACCAAATATCAAAGACCTGGGCCTTGTGGTTTCAGAGAAGAAGATTTTTAAAGATTTTCCCTATATAAGCCAATGTAAAACCAAAGGGCCCCGTGGCGGGGGCATTTTTTGTCCCAGCACTATAATTTGAACAATCTTGGTAGGGGTCCACTAGATGAAGCTTCATACCAAATATCAAAGTCCTGGGCCTTGTGGTTTCAGAGTAGAAGAGTTTTGAAGATTTTCCCTATATAAGCCTATGTAAAACCAAAGGGCCCTGGGGCGGGGGCATTTTTGGCCCCAGCACTATAATTTGAACAATCTTGGTAGGGGTCCACTAGATGAAGCTTCATACCAAATATCAAAGACCTGGGCCTTGTGGTTTCAGAGAAGAAGATTTTTAAAGATTTTCCCTATATAAGCCAATGTAAAACCAAAGGGCCCCGTGGCGGGGGCATTTTTCGTCCCAGCACCCAAATTTGAACAATCTTGGTAGGGGTCCACTAGATGAAGCTTCATACCAAATATCAAAGTCCTGGGCCTTGTGGTTTCAGAGAAGAAGATTTTTAAAGATTTTCCCTATATAAGCCTATGTAAAACCAAAGGGCCCCCGTGCGGGGGCATTTTTGGCCCCAGCACTATAATTTGAACAATCTTGGTAGGGGTCCACTAGATGAAGCTTCATACCAAATAACAAAGACCTGGGCCTTGTGGTTTCAGAGAAGAAGATTTTTTAAGTTTTTGGTGAAAAAAATCTGTTTTTGGCTCCTGTGACCTAGATGTGCAACGGACCGGAACCATTTGACCCATATTCAAACTTGACCGAGATATTGTCATGATGATCATTCTGAGCAAGTTTGATTAAGATTGGACCAAAATTGTGGCCCCTAGGGTGTTCACAAGGTTTTTATATGATTTGACCCGCTGACCTACTTTTTAACCCGATATGACCCATATTCGAACTGGACTGAAATATTGTCACAATGGTCATTCTGAGCAAGTTTCATGATAATTGGACCAAAACAGTGGCCTTCAGAGTGTTCACAAGGTTTTTCTATGATTTGACCTACTGACCTACTTTTTGACCGGACATGACCCATATTCGAACTTGACCAAGATATTGTCATGATGATCATTCTGAGCAAGTTTGATTATGATTGGACCAAAATTGTGGCCTCTAGGGTGTTCACAAGGTTTTTCTATGATTTGACCCGCTGACCTACTTTTTAAGCCGACATGATCCATATTCAAACTTCACTAAAATATTGTCACAATGATCATTCTGAGCAAGTTTGATGATGATTGGACCAAAATTGTGGCCTCTCGAGTGTTCACAAGGTTTTTCTATGATTTGACCTACTGACCTACTTTTTTACCCGACATGACCCAAATTCGAACTTGACCGAGATATTGTCATGATTATCATTCTGAGCAAGTTTGATGATAATTGGACCAAAACTGTGGCCTCTAGTGTGTTCACAAGAAAAAGTTTACGCACGGACGACGCACGACGGACGACGCACGACGCACGACGCACGACGACGCCGGACATCTTACTGTCACAAAAGCTCACCATGACCTTCGGTCAGGTGAGCTAAAAAGGTCTTTTCCACATCGTTACTCCAAGAAACAAATTTTATAGACATTTGTTAGAATTGCCTGGGTGATGCGATTCTAACAAATATCTTTAACATTTGTTTCTTGAGGTATTAGATTACAAGACTCTCTCATGACTATGGATTCGATTTGTTCATTTCCGACCCGAGGGAAGCCCTCTTCGTTCGGAACCTAGGCTCAGCCTTTAGCAAAGTAGTCATTCCATTCAAATTGCCGTTAAAACGAGTTTTTCCCCTACAACGAATGTCAGTATAAAGAGGGTTGACTGTATATTGATGGCCTTTGACTGTAAGTTTCTTCTTGTAGACAGGGATAGCTGTACTCGGAGTGAGTGTTTACTCGGGCTCTAAAGGGACCCTGCCAACCGGGCTTGGAGAAATAGATTGGGCTGCATCATAGTGCTTCCATGCAGAGCAGAAACTGACCGCACATGAGTACTGGTAAATTGCTTAGGATTGCACATGAGTACTGGTAAACCGCTTAGATGGTCTCAGTCTGCCCATGCAAAATGGTGCGAGTCGAAGCAGCCATCATCATATAAATCCTGTTGGTTTCATTGGGCTGCAAGGCCTGAGATGTCATTTCATCTCAAGGTGGGGTAAAAGTCCCATAAAATATGAAGAAATGTCTCCAAAATGACTTAAATAGTGCTGAGGGATGTTAAACCTCAAAGCCTTCAATGTGCACACAATGTCATGTCGTAGGATACATTTCAGCATGATGTGCGTCAACTTGGCACTACATTTAGTCCATTTTAGATGAGAATCCACAAACTGGTACACTGCTAAACAGTGCAGGACCAGAGCAGACACCACAGAATGTGGTATCTGGTCAGGGCCTTCACTGTTTGCAAAAAGCTCAACCATTTTCTGAAATAAACTCAACCTGACACTACTCATTTTCAGGAAATGGATTCCTCCTTTATATAGGGGAGAAGATTCAGTCATTTGAAAAAGGGTGACCTCTGTCAGCAACAAGGCTACAATTTACAGAATATTCTGAATCTTTAATTATCACTAATTGAGGAAATTTTTGACAGCAATTTAAGGCCACTTTAATGGATTTAGTCAATTTAAACAATCATTTTAATGGAAGAAGCTATTAAGTGTCAAGCAACAGGAACTTTTAGTCTTGTCATAAGCTTTCACGCATGTTCTCAAGGCACGAGACAATAATAAATTCTGTATTTGGAAAGTACAAATAGCTTAAAACTTCCTCAACTAGCCTGGAAAACGTAAAAGCAAGTAATTTGATTTAAAAAAATGTACTAGTTCGATGAAGTGAACTCTTCAGATTTTATTAAATACTATTATGTCTCCTCTCATATACTGCTGGTGTACATTTTGAAGGTTGAGTAATTTTCAGAAATTTAATTAAGAAAATGGCTGACAGAGAAGCCCTGATCCAATGTCAAAGAATGCATTTTACTTGCCTTAAATATATTTATAGGGCCTCATGGAAATCAGTTTTGTAACTAAACGTGTAACCCTCTCAAAATGAAGTTGATTATTATTATTATTATTAACCCTTAAGACGCAGAGAAAAACTACATTCTGAAAATGTCGTTTGCTTATGTCTTATGCTAATTTTTTTTGCAAACTTTTTAAAAATATTTTTGCATACAGGCAAACAGTGTGGGCTCAGATCAGCTGCTCCTTCAGGAGCAATCTGATCTGGGTCCACACCGTTTTCAAAAAAGTACTTTCAAGGTAACCAGCAGATGGCAAAGCAGACGATAATTGGTGTGATTGGCATTTTATGGGTTAACCCTTATCATGCTGTTCATGACAACCCCTATCTTTGGAAACAGTGCAGATCCAGATCAGATGGCTTCTGAAGAAGCCATCTGATCAGGATCTACACTGTTTGGCATTTAGTTTATGAATTTGAAGCAATAAATTTCATCAAGAAATTTGATTGGTTGATAGACAGAAATGGGTGTGGTTTAAATACATATTCAGCAAGATAAGGGTTAAAATCTGTAAAACTGACAGCCAGTAGGCAGTGAGCTCTTGAGCAACTGTCAGACATATATACAGTAAAACTTCGATGGCTCAAACTCTGATGGTTCGTTTACCATGGATGAGTCGAACCCGTTCTTGAGTCCGCAGGGAGTTCCTCCAAATACGATATAGGGGTAATTTAGGAAGATTTTCTTCATTTATCTTGCAAATGTATGCTGTGTGTACTCATTAGAATTGCCTCGATGAGGCGATTCTAATGAGTACACACAACGTACATTTATAATATAGAATACCGAAAAGATATCCCACAATTATCTCCATTATGCCTCCTGGTATGGCACTAATAGTATCCCTCTATGGCTCGAACTACCGCTGTCTCGAACAAATTTTCATGATTCCCAAACTGGTTCGAGCCATCGAAGTTTGACTGTATGTAGGGAGGATCCTCCTCTCTTTATATTACCGTAACATTCCCTGGGCCCAGTCACTGTTCCTCTGGGTAAACAATCAAAGCACTGAAAGTACACCTCTCTCCAGGTAAGGCATTTTTCACCGGAAAAGTACTGATATTTTTCTTATTTCTGCACGAAAACATATGTTGTGGGTAGTCATTAGAAGCACCTCACTGAGGCGCTTCTAATGAGTACCCACAATGTATGTTTTCGATTCAGAATTAAGAAAACTAAATGTGGAAAGCCCCTCTTATCTGGGGCTATGAGTACTGTCGGGTTGTTTGCCTCTTGAGTGTAGGCTGGAAAACTGGTCTATTCTGCAGTGTTTGTTCTGATTCTACACAGTCTGCCAATGTCCCATTTTGATTGGTTTACCCAGTTTGATAATGAAAATTGCTGGCCCTTTACTTAAATTGCACCCTGTTTATTTTTAATTTACATGCAGTTTTACCCATTTTGTACTGAATGGAATCTTCCGCCTTATGTATAGCACAATTCCATTACAAAATTTAGGGTTGTCACATTGTGTTCTCTTCAAAATTTATTTGGAAAAAGAATGAACTTGTAGCAAAAGTGTGGACCCTGATCAGATGCCACGTTCTGTGGCATCTGATCTGGGCCTTCAATGTTTGCCAATTGGGGTTTCCAGTACAATTTGCTGATTAACCCTTGTGCTGTTGAGCCGGGAGCCGAAAGAAGCCATCTGATCAGGATCTTCATTGTTTGTCATTCAGCTCAAGATTTTGTTGCAATAATTTGCATCGAGTAATCTGATTGGTTGATAATCAGTAGTGGGTGTGGCATATATAAATATTCAGCAGGTCAAGGGTTAAGATTTGCATAAGGGGATCCATTCCCCTTAATTGGCCTATTCGGCTTGACCAACTTTGACCCTTCTTCTAATCATGACAGTAGTTATGAGCTCGCAGAATTCTCCAGAGTATAAAATCTATCCCCTTATTATTATGTTATTGTTTTTATCAAAATAATCCAGTCTTCTGAATCTACCGACATCAGGATAAGGATATTAGATGTGACATTGTCACGTTAGTTGGTCTCGCAGGATTTCTATCTTATTACGGACACATATCAGCGTTCACTCAACCAAATAAGAGCTTTCGGATCTACGAAATATCAAGCTATCTCCCATGACTTCTTGATTTTTGTTTGATTCCCTTCAACACTATTAACCCTTTTTGTACCAAATGGAATTTCCCTCCTTATATAAAGCCAAAATTCATTTTAAAGTTTTGGGTTGTCAGGTGGTGTTTTCATGAAAATTTATTTGTAAAATGACTGAATTTTTAGCGAACAGTGGAGGCGTTGATCAGATGCCGCGTTCTGCGGCGTCTGATCTGGGACTGCACTGTTTGCCAATTATCCCTTTAAGAGTTTCCGGTACTAAACGGGTTAAGGTCATTTTGGAGACATTGTTTCCAATTTTTAGGGACTTTTACCCGATTAAATGATATTTCAAGCCCTGACGTCCAATGAAACCAATAGGGTTTATATGCATTTGATACTGACTCAAACCACTTTGTCTGGGCAGGCTTAATCCTTCTTAAAGGTATAACAGTACTCATGTGTGGTCAGTTTCAGCTCTGCTTTAAAGCACAATGCAGCCCAATCTCAAAATGACGAGGGGCCCCCATGGCTTCTTGAATGCCAGTGAATATTTGTGATACAGATTTAATGAAATGTATACCATAGGCTGTAGAAGCTTGATTATTCAAAGTCCAAACACTGGCTGATTATGTTTTATTTATCAAGACTTTGAGTTACTGAAGGCAACAACATGCCCATGAAAAATAAGGAAATCAAAAATGGCTTTTAAAATGGGTGGTTTCAGAATGAACTTTTTTTTCAATATATTTTTTTTCTTATCTGTGACCCAAACATAGATAGCTTATGCTCATTAGCACAACCTTAATGGGACTGTTCTAACCAGAGGCAAGACATAGTCAAGAAACCTGGATCCTGCTTAATTCCCATTTGGGCTGTTGAATCAGAGAAATGATTTCTTCTGCCACAGCTGTCAAAGCAGACTTAACATAGCCGGGACAGGCAAATCCAGATATATAGGTTTTTGTTTTGAGGCGCCTTCTCCAAGATGGATTGCCGACCAGGGCTTGAGGGCTCCATCTACCCTGGATTATAGCTGCACAGATTCAGTTAACCCTTTTCCTGCTGAGCCCGGATATGTGATATCTTTCAAACAATGCAGATCCAGATCAGATGGCTTCTGAAGAAGCCATCTGATCAGGATCTTCATTGTTTGTCATTCAGTTTATGAATTAGTTGCAATAATTTGTATCAAGCAATCTGATTGGTTGATAATCAGTAGTGGGTGTGGCTTATTAAAATATTCAGCAGGACAAGGGTTAACAGCTGTACAGAAGCAGTAACTCAAGTGTATAACACAGTAGTTTGCTTTTAAGACCACAATTCTGCTATAAAAAGCTTATTTTGAAGGGTACACATAATTTTTCTTTGTGTTTTCTGCCTACAATGTCCTCTGGTCAGGGACCACATTGTGGACTGTTCAAAAGTGGGCTTTTTGACCAACTTTGAACAGTCCCAAAGGTGGTCTTAATATAGGAATTTTACTGTATATCTGAAAGAGTTGTCTTCCCTGAAACTGTATCCTTCCTCCTTAACCCTTTTTGTACCAAATGGAATATTCCACCTTATACATGGCAGGTGTCCATTTCGAAATTTAGGGGTGACAGGCTGTGTTGTCTTTAAAATTTATTCAGAAAATAGCTGATTTTTGTTTGTTTGATTTAAGGTTTAACATCCCCATCAACACTGTATAGGTCATTTTGGAGACATTGCTTCCAATTTTGTAGCACTTTTACCTGACATTGAGATGAAATGACATCTCAAGCCCTGTCGCCCAATGAAATCAATAGGGTTTATAAACATGGAGGGTCCGACTCACACCGCTTTGCCTAGGCAGGCTTAGATCCTCTAAGTGTTTTACCAGTACTCCTGTGCAGTAGGTTTCAGCTCTGCATGGAAGCATCATGCAGCCCATCTATTTCTTCAAACCCCGATGGGCGAGAAAATAGCTGAACTTTTTGCAAAGAGTGTAAACCCTGATCAGATGCCACATTCTGCAGCACCTGATCTGGGCCTGCACCTTTTGCCAGGGTACTTGTTTTGGGGTTTCCGGAACAAAATGGGTTAACTCATTGTTAAACTAGTGGACTATTCCATTGCTAGATGTTGGAAAAGTCCATTTGTCATTAAAGGGATGTATGTCAAGCCCATTTTTCATTTTTACAAATTTTTTGACAGAAATTATGTCTTGTAAGCAAACTGGGCCTGCACTGTTTGCCCATAGGGGCTTGGAGAAATAGATTGGGCTGCATGGTGCTTTCACATAGAGCTGAAACTAACCACACACATGAGTACTGGTAAACCACAAAGAAGGTTTTTGTTTGTTTGACTTGTGGTTTAATGTCCCAGTCAACACTGTCAAAGGTCATTTTGGAGACATTGCTTCCAATTTTGTGGGACTTTTACCTGACACTGAGATGAAATGACATTTCAAGCCCTGTCACCCAATGAAACCAATAGAGTTTATTAGCATGGACGGTCCGCCTCGCACCGCGATTCCTGGACAGGCTTAGATCCTCTAAGCGGTTAACCAGTACTAGTGTGCGGGCCGGATTCAGCTCTGCTTGGAAGCATCATGCAGCCCATATATTTCTTCAAGCCCCTATGGGCGGGGGCCGTCACTAAGAAGGTCTAAGCCTGCCTAGGCAAAGTGGTGCTAGTCGGACCGTCCATGCATATAAACCCTATTGGTTTCATTGGGCATCAGGGCTTTAGATGTCATTTCATCTCAATGTTGAGGAAAAGTCCCACAAAATTGCAAGCAACATCTCCACAATGATGTAAATAGTGTTGATGGGGATGTTAAACCGCAAATCAAACAAACTGTTTGCCAGGGTTACTGATTTGGTCTGTCCCGCCTTTAAATGGTTAAAAAGGTATGGTCTTTACAAAAAGGAATGTCAAAGAGCATTATGGCTGTAATGTTATCCAATTTAGATCCTTGTTAACCTTTTTCTACCAAATGGAATCTTCCACCTTATATATATAGCAGGAGTCCATTTCAAAATTTAGGGGTGTCAGGTTGTGTTTTCATCAAAATTTATTTGGAAAATGACTAAACTTTTAGCAAACAGTCCAGGCCCTGATCAGACGCCGCGTTCTGCTGCAAGAACGCGGCGGCGTTCTACGGCGGAAATGCTAAGTCTGATCTGGCCCTGCACTGTTTTCTAGGATATATGTTTTGGGGTTTGTGGTACTAAATGGGTTAATCATTATGCAGTATCACCAGACATTATCTATATATAATCACTAATCCAATAAAAGTCCAGACTTACATTATCACATAATGTTGGACCCCATCTTGCAAACATGCAATGGAATAATATTTAATGACTGCTTTGATAAGTTCACTACAAGATGCAATCACATTTGAGATGTTTAGGTGGCTGGATAACATTACACCCATAACCCAGGAAGGGACATTCAAATTTATTTCTAATATGTTGTGCAAACAAGATATTATCTTGTGCGCACAAGAAAATATGTTGTGTGCACCATATATTATCTTGTGGCCATCTTGTTGATCAATAGAGCGAAACCATTTTAGCTATTTTGGTAGAGAGTCACCTGAATAAACTTCCGTTGAAGTTACAATGAAATAGAATCAACAGTATGGTGGCCAAGATGAAACAAAACCATTCTACCATGTTGGAAGAGGGTGACCTCAGCAAAATTCATGAGAAGTTGGAAAAACTTCAAAAATCTTCTTCTCTGAAACCAAAGGGCACAGAGCTTAAATATATAGCATGTAGCAACGTCAAGTGGTCACCTACATAAATCCTGCCAACCATGCTCCTGGGGTCAAAATGGCCCCGTCCATGGGCCCATTAGCTCCCATAGACTTATAATGGAAAAAAATCTTCAAAAATCTTCTCCTCTGAAATCATAAGTCCCAGAGCTTAGATATTTAGTATGTAGCAACATGAAATGATCACCTTAATAAATCCTACCAACCATGCCCCTTGGGTCATAATTGGTCACACCCCATGGGCCCATTACCTACCATAGACTTACAATGAAAAAATAAAAAAACTTAAAATAAAACAAGAGGGCCATGATGGCCCTGGATCGCTCATCTGATCCATAGTGTAACAAGTGGGCCCCAGGGAGGGCCATTATTGGCCCAAGGGCGTTAATGTGCATTATGTTGAGGGAGGTCTTAGAGGTGAAGCTTCATAATCCAAACATCAACAAAGGCTATAATTTGAAAAATCTTGGCAAAGGTCCACTAGATGAAGCTACACACCAAATATCAAAGACCTGGGCCTTGCGGTTTCAGAGAAGAAGATTTTTATAAAGATATTCCCTACATAAGCCTATGCACCAGGGCTATATAAGTCTATGAAAAACCAAAGGGCCCCGGGGTGGGGGCATTTGTAGCCACAGGGCTATAATTTGAACAATCTTGGTAGAGGTCCACTAGATGAAGCTCCATACCAAATATCAAAGACCTGGGCCTTGCAGTTTCAGAGAAGAAGATTTTTAAAAATTTCCCTTTGTAAGTCTATGTAAAACCAAAGGGTCTCTGGGCCGCGACATTTTTGGCCCCAGGGCTATATATATATATATATATTTGAACAATCTTGGTAGAGGTTCACTAAATAAAGCTTCATACCAAATATCAAAGACCTGGGCTTTCTGGTTTCAGACGAGAAGATTTTTAAAGGTTTTCCCTATAAAAGCCGATGTAAAACCAGTGGGCCCTGGCACGGGGGCGTTTTTGGCCCCAGGGCTATAATTTGAAAAATCTTGGTAGCGGTCCACTTGACGAAGCTACTTACCAAATATCAAAGACCTGGGCCTTCTGGTTTCAGACAAGAAGATGTTTAAAGGTTTTCCCAATATAAGCCTATGTAAAACCAAAGGGCCCCGGGACGGGGCGGTTTTGAACCCAGGGCTATAATTTGAACAATCTTGGTAGAGGTCCACTAGATGAAGCTTCATACCAAATATCAAAGACCTGGGTCTTCTGGTTTCAGACAAGAAGATTTTTAAAGATTTTCCATATATAAGCCTATGTAAAACCATTGGGCCCCGGGCGGAGCTATTTTTGGCACCAGGGCTATAATTTGAACAATCTTGGTAGCGGTACACTAGACGAAGCAACATACCAAATATCAAAGACCTGGGCCTTCTGGTTTCTTAAAGGTTTTCCCTATATAAGTCTATGTAAAACCAGTGGGCCCCGGGGCTGGGCCGTTTTTGGCCCCAGGGCTATTAATCCATCCATTGGTTAAGCAGGAGAAGCTGGCCTTTTTGTTCACCCGGGAGCAACAGTATGAGCAATTTTGGTAGAGGGTCACTAAACGAACATTCCTGTGAAATTATTTCAAAATCCATCCACTGGTTACAGAGAAGATGTTTTTTAAAGGTTTTTCTATTTTTAGCTCTGGTGGCCATTTGGTTCACCCGAGCTGAACGGTATGAGCAATTTTGGTAGAGGTTCACCAAAGGAACATTCCTGTGAAATAATTTCAAAATCCATCCACTGGTTAAGGAGAAGAAGTCGTTTAAAGGTTTTTCTATTTTTAGCTCTGGCGGCCATTTTGTTCCTCGAGTGATACAGTTTGAGCAATTTTTTTAGAGGGTCACCAAAGGAACATTCCAGTGAAATAATTTTAAAATCCATCCACTGGTTAAGGAGAAAAAGTCCTTTAAAGGTTTTTCTATTTTTAGCTCTGGCGGCCATTTTGTTCATCCGAGTGGAACGGTTTGAGCAATTTTGGTAGAAGGTCATCCAAGGAACATTCCTGTGAAATAATTTCAAAATCCATCCACTGGTTAAGCAGGAGAAGTCATTTAAAGGTTTTTCTATTTTAAGCTCTGGCACCCATCTTGTTCACCCGAGCGGAACAGTTTGAGCAATTTTGGTAGAGGATCACCCAAGGAGCATTCCTGTGAAATTAGATCAAAATCTGTCCAGCAGTTTTCGAGAAGAAGTTGTTTAAAGCAAAAGTTGATGACGGACGCACGGACGACGGACAAAGACCGATCCCAAAAGCTCCCCTTGAGCTTTCGTAGTGCTCAGGTGAGCTAAAAAAAAAACAAACTTCAAAATCTTCTTCTCTTGAAATCATAAGGCTGAGAGCTTAGGTATTTAGCATGCAGCAACGTCGAGTGGTCGCCTACATGAAACCTGCCAATCATGCCACTGGGGTCCAAATTGGCCAAATCCTGTGGCTCCTTAACTCCAATAAACTTATAATGGAAACAAAAGCTTAAAAAAATCTTCTTCTTTGAAACCATGAAGTTCAGACCTTAGATATATAGGATATAGCAACTACATAAATCCTGCCAAAAATGCCCTTTGGGTCAAAATTGGCCATGCCCCAGGGCTCATTAGCTCCTTTTGACTTATACTGGAAAAAACTTCAAAGATCATCTATGGCCTACAGCTTAGGTATTTAGAATATAGCAATGTCAATTAGTCTCCTACATAAATCCTGCCAACCATGCCCCTGGAATCCAAATTGGCCATGCCCCAGGACTCCCATAGACTTATAATGGATTAACTTCAAAAATCTTCCTCTCTGAAACCACAGGGCCCAGACTTTTGATTGATTTGAGGTTTAACATCCCCATCAAAAAAGTGTAGGTCATTTTGCAGACGTTGCTTCCAGATTTCAGGGACTTTTACCTGATATTGAGATGAAATGACATCTTAAGCGCTGCCGCCCAATGAAACCAATAGGGTTTATATGGAAGGTCCAACTGGCACCACTTTTTCAGGGCAGGCTTAGAACATCTAAGCTGTTTACCAGTACTCATGTGCAGTCAGTTCCAGCTCTGCATGGAAGTTCCATGTAGCCCAATCTATTTCTTCAAGCCCAATGGACATTCTAAACATCATTAAGAATTTTCTGGTACAAAGGTGAGCGCTACAGGGCCAGTTGGCCCTCTTCTTTATATTAGCTCTGGTGGGGATCTTGTTCACTGAAGCAGAACTGTTTTAGCTATTTTGGAAGGTCACATAAGCAACATTCCCATGAAAGTTGAATGATACTGGGCAAAATGTTTAAGAGGAAAGGTCATTTAATGGACTTTCTATTGTTAGCTCTGGCAGCCATCTTGTTTACAGGAGTAGCTGAGCCTTTTAAGCTTTTGTTTGGAAGAGAGTCAATTTGGCAACCTCCTTGTGACATCTGAATGATATTGGACCACAGAGGGACAACTTTTGTTGGGGACCACTAAACATTGCTACATTCTAAATATGTAAGTTGTGGGCCTTATGGTTCAGAGAAGATTGTTTCATTTATAAGTCTATGGGAGCTAACAAGTCCCAGGGCCTGGCCTATTTGGACCCGGGGGCTTGGCTAACAGGACCACTAAACATCGCTACATACCAAATGATTTAGTATGTAGCAAACTGAACCTAAGCTGTGGGTTTCATGGTTTCAGAGAAGATGTTTTAAGTCTTTTCCCATTATAAGTCTATAGGAGCTTATCAACCACATGGCATGGCCAATTTGGACCCTGGAGGCATGATTACCAGGATTCATGTAGAAAACCACTTGACATTACGGCCTCATTCTTTCAGAGATTTTTAAGTATCTATAGCTATATAGTGCTATACAAACAAAATTAATGAGCCCCTGGGGTGTGGCAAGATTAGACCACAGGGGCTGGAATGGCAGGATTCATACAGGAGACCACTTAACATTGCTACATACTAAAATAACAATTATGTAATCCATAGGCTGCAGGTTTCAGAGAAGAAGATTTTTTAAATTTTCCCCATAAGTCTATGGGAGCTAATAAGCCCCGAGTCCAAATATGGACCCCAGGGGCATGGCTGGCAGGATTTATGTAGGAGACCGCTAAACATTGCTACACATACTAAACATGCTATCTGCCGGCCTCATGGTTTCAGTGAAGAAGATTTTAGAAGGTCCTTTGGTAATGCAGCTGTATATAAACAATAGCCCATGGGATGTGGCCAGTTTGGACCCAAGGGGCTGGATTGGCAGATTTATGTAGGGAACCAGCAAACATTGCTACATACTAAATGTTATAGTTCTGAGCCTCATGGTTTTGGAGAAGAAGATATTTGAAGGTCCTTTAGCTTTTTTGCTCTATATAAACAAATTACCCCCTGGGATGTGGCCAGTTAGACTTTAGCATGATTTATTTAGGGAGCCACAACAAACATACGAAATATATTAGCTCTGGGCCTCATGTTTTCCGAGAGAGAGACTTTTAAGTTTTTCCCATTAAAAGTCTATGGGAGCTACATGTTGCCATGGAAACCAGAAATCCAATCTGATCAGCCTCAAAATCTTATGCAGTCTGATTATGCTTCACATGAAATTTGATCAAGACTAAGACCATCTGGTATAAGTTCTATACTTATAGAAATTGTGGATGGGTGACAAAGCATTGGCCTTTGGCTCAGGTGAGCTAAAAATGGACATCAGGTTTAGGAGGAGTTGTAATTTAAAGATATTTCTATTATTACCTATTCTGGCTATCTTGGAACTGTTTTAGCTATTTTCGAAGAGGGTCACCACAGCAAAATTCATGTGAAGTTTGAATGATATTGGGCCAAAGGTGACAGAGGAGTTGTCATTTAGGTGCAGAACTGTTGTAGTGATTCTGGAAGAGGGTCAACTTTGCAACATTCCTGTGAAGTTTTAATGAAATTTGGTCAAAGGTGTAGGCTTGTCATTTGTAAGTTTTTTTCTATTTTTAGCTCTGGTGGCCATTGTGTTCATCAGAGTTGAACCATTTTAGCTACTTCCATAGAGGAGGGTAACCTAGGAAATATCCCTAAGAAAATCAAATGAAATTGGCTCATGGGTATAGGAGGCGGTTCTAACGAGTACCCACAATCTATATTTTAGAGCAGAAAAATAAGGTTTACCCCAGTTTTACTATATAAATGTGGGCTTCAAGGGGGTGAGAATTATATAGGCATGCTTTTGTGATGAATTTGACAAAGACTGACTTTGTATATTATGAAGTTTATAGATGGAATGATAAGCATTTCCCAAAAATCATTTCACACTGATTATACAGCAGAAAATGAGGTAAACACACATTACATTGCAGATAAAATGTGAAGCACGCATGCAAAATCTGATATGTAAGGCGCACTTAAGCTGCTGAAAATGTCTTAATTACAGAAATTTTTGATGATGCAGCTGATTATAAATTTCCAGTTTTAAAGTCTTAGCAAAAAAGAAAAATAGGCATTTTCTGTAATCAAGGGGGACATATAGCTCTGAAATATAGGCCAGGTAGGTTTTATTCCTTACTTACTTACATGTAAGTTGCAAAAAGATCCGATGAAAACTGAAGGGGCTATGATGATAACAAGGTCAAAAAATATGACACGATGGACGACCAAGCTCCCCAGGAGCCTTTGGCCCAGGTGAGCTAACAAGTTATTGAGTTAAATATCTACCCTGATGCCCTATCCTGCCCTGCCCTGCCCATACCTTACCCTGCCCTACTCTGCCCATGCCCTGCCCTGCCCATGCCCTCATGGGCATTTGTGGCAGAAAATTCATACCTGCCTTTATTGTTAATCCATTGTATGCTAGTGGACTATTCCATCCCTATAAGTTGGCCAAGTCCATTTATCATAAAAGGGGTGTCAGGCCTTATTATTTCGTTTTTATTCTTTTTTTAACGGAAAATTCTATTAGCAAATGATCAGACGCCACAGAATGTCTGATCTGAACCTGCACTGTTTGTCAAGGTACCCCTTTAGGAGATTCTGGCATGCAATGGGTTAACCTTTAACCTGCTGAATATTCAAATATGCCACACCCACAACTGAATATCAACCAATCAGATTACTTGATACAAATTATTGCAACAAATTCACAATCTGAATGACAAACAATGTAGATCCTGATCAGATGGCTTCTTCAGAAGCCATCTGATCTGGATCTACATTGTTTGAAAGGTAAGGCATATCCGGGCTCAGCAGGACAAGGGTTAAGGAAGTTAAGAAAAAGATACGACAGAGGAGCAGTCTGATCAGGGTCCAAACTGTTTGCAATAATGACACAAAGCAGACAACAATTGTTGTAATTGGCATCTCTAAGGTCGGGGAAGATTTAACGAGTCCCAACAATCTCAATTTAGAACAGAAATAAGAAAAATAAGTTTTTACCCCTGTAGACCCCAGTTTTACTTTATAAAAGTGGGGTTCAAGGGGGTCAAATTTTCGTGATGATTCTACTGAACAATTGGCTAGGGCAAAAAAAAAGAGTATCTATACTTATAGACTTATGGTAAAGGTGCAATGTTATTGCATGTCAATCTTGTCAAATATGTTTGCCAATCACAATTTAAATAGGTAAACTCACAGGGCATACTTATATGTCAAATATTCTAAAATGTTTGCTACGGTACCTTGGTCAGATTATTAGACATTAAGCAAACACGCCTATACAAATACATTGCCACCTTTATCGCCGAAAAAATGAAAATTTTATGATGAAAAATTGTGATATTTTTCTTATTTCTGCTCCAAATATAGATTGTGGGTACTCGTTAGAACCGCCTCATCAAGATGGTTCTAACGAGTATCCACAATCTATATTTTAGAGCAGAAATAAGAAAAATAAGGTATACCCCTGGAAACCCCAGTTTTACTGTATAAAAGTGGAGTTTAAGTGGGTCAAAATTATATAGGCGTGTGTTCGTGATGTATTGTGCATGCTAGGAAATGCTTTTGAACAACTGGGCCAATGTTCTCCAGGTAAAAAATATATATATTTCATATATTTCAGCTGTTTAAGACAACTTGTTACAGCAGCAGAAGGCGGGAACAGATCCACCAATAGCCAGCCCCCTGGTTTATAAATAACACACAGCCAGTTAGTAGCTTCATAAAAGCCAATGAATCATGAAGCAAACGATTGACTTAGAGCACATGTTTCAATCAACTAAATCCATCTCAATCAGAAAAACAATTAAAGGATGCTGGTCTACTAACACTTAAGGACTATTGGTGGGTCTATTTGTAGTCTCTGTGGACCTGTCTTTCGGAGTGCAAATATAAATATTATAACTGGAAGACAATAATAATTGGATTTTCTAGAACTTAGCTTCTTGTGGTGTGGGAAACTGTGTGATGTATTTTCCCAGATGGTGTTTTCATTAAAGGAATTAAAAGGTAAATTTATTTGTTTCTAAGCATGTGTAAATAAAGTTACAAAGTGTTTTGCTTTGTCTTAAATATTTGATTCTAATCATTTAAAGCTAAAGTTCTTTGAGACCATAATCTTATACAAGTAATATTAACAGTATAGCCACAAAATTTGGGACAAAATTACACATAATGTGGGCCCCGTCAAGCGATTTTGGTACTTATCGCATATGCGAGCAGCAAAGGTTCAGGCGAGCCTGCGCATCCGCGCAGTCTCGTCAGAACCTTTGCTGCTCGCTCATACAAGCAGTGAATTAAGAGGAACCTTCAGACAGAAAGCCATATCCCTGGCCCCTCTGAATGGCTGGGCATGCGCAGTTAAAATTTGTCATGACGAAATGCTCGAAGACAAAAATTCGCTTGGCAGGGCTCATGTAAGAAATGAAAAATGATCATATGTCTTCCTAAATTCAGCAAATTATACACCATATTACCGTAAAAATCCTAAAAATTCGAACAACCTGAGGAGTTGCTGTAATTCTCCTAACTTTTAACAAATTTGTTTTTTGATCCAGCAAGAAGTCCAAAATATGCAGACGGAATGGCAAATAGTGTAGACCCTGATCAGACTGCTCCTTCGGGAGCAGTATGATTTGGGACTGCACTGGTGGCTTAGGCCTATCTGTCCCAATACTTGGGATCATTACAGCAACCAAAAAAGGTCCCATAATGGGAATCTTTATCAAAAATGCATTAGGTTCTGTTGACAAGTTTGTGTAATGTTGAATGTTGATGATGATGATTTCTTACATACTTTTCAATGAAATTTCTTTGTGAAATCGAAAACGATATTGTCACTGTTTTAAACAGTGACTGTTATCAATTTTATTTTTCACAGTTAGGGACTACTTTTTTCTCGAAATCTAATTCTGTGGCCAGTTATTCCATTGTCAGATGATTGAAAATTAATGAAGTGTAATAGAACACCGTTAATGATGTCATTTTTGACGTTGTCGTCAAGTATTTTGTCGCGCGACGTTAGATCTGTCCGCACATTCTTTTGAAAACTAATCTCTAAATCATTTCAGAAACCATTCATAGAAATGCCATCCCAGGCTATTTCTAAGGTGCAAACTTTTAGTATACACCCAATATTATACCCAGTAAATTTGTTGGACACCATAAATTGACGTGAAATGACCAGGAAAAAAGTTAGTTTTCTCTGGGGTGAGTGACGTGATCCGTGAAGCTAAATATTGCCGTTTTGAAGCATGTAAGAAACAGAAAATTTGATTTTTTTTAGTGTAAGATAAAATTTCATTTCACTCATGAGCACCAAAACTCCTCCACTCGTGAAAATGCTGGTTTTGGTGGTCATTGGGTGAAATAAAATTCGATCTCACACTGAAATGATGACGATTTTAACCCTTATCTTGCTGTTCACCACAACCCTAATCTTTGAAAACAGTGTAGATCCAGATCAGATGGCTTCTGAAGAAGCCATCTGATCAGGATCTACACTGTTTGACATTCAATTTATGAATTTGTAGGAATAAATTACATCAAGTAATCTGATTGGTTCAAAGTCAGAAATGGTTGTGGCTAAATTGAATATTCAGCAAGAGAAGGGTTAAAAGAAACAAATAAACTCGGCACATTTTCCATTTTTGGATCGACAGTTTGTCAATCGACCCAAAGTTACTAAGCACAGAAGCTCTTCAGTGCTGATGATCATGTGACTATCACTGATTTGTAGGAAATCCAGGTACCCGTTATTTGTAGAAGATAACGCCACTTTTCTCATCGCTGTGTGTGTGTGTGAATTCGGGTTTAACATCGCTTTCAACAATTTTTCAGTCATATCATGACGGTGTCTGGTTGCGACAGGGAGCTCAATGCTCACTTTTATAGTGCTGCCTCACTGAAGTATCATGTCCCAGACACATTACATGATACCACACCCAGTCACATTATCCTGACACTGGGTCGACCAGTCCTAGCTCTACCCCGTAAATCTGAGTGCCAAGCCAGGAGCAGCTAGTACCATTTTTAGTGACTTTGGTCTCATCGCTGTGATGTCAGAGTGTCACGTAAGAGCGTTAGCTGTAGAATCTGGACTGAAATCATGTGTTGGGTCTGGCAAACTGTGTAGACCCAGAACAGACACTGCAATATGCTGCATCTGATCAGGGTCTACACTGTTTGCCAACAGTACAGGAATTTAAGGGTCAGATGGCACAGGTCTACACTGTTTGCTTACAGTACAGGAAGGTAGGGGTGAACAAAATGTTAACAGTCTTAACCCTTGTCCTGCTGAGCCTGGATATGCCTTATTTTCCAAACAATGAAGATCCAGATCAGATGGCTTCTGACGAAGCCATCTGATCAGGATCTACATTGTTTGCCATTCAGATTGTGAATTTGTTGCAATAATTTGCATCAAGCAATCTGATTGGTTGATAATCGGTAGTAGGTGTGGCATATATGAATATTCAGCAGGACAAGGGTTAAGTTGCTGTTCATCAATCCACCAGTGCTGTCAGTACTTTGATTATAAACTCGGGAGCAATTTTTTTCTTTTGACAATAAACAGGGTATTTTTTGTAACAATTAACCCTTGTTCTGCTGAATATTCATATATGCCACACCCACTACCAATCTGAATGCCAAACAGTGTAGATGCTGATCAGATGGCTTCTTCAGAAGTCATCTGATCTGGATCTACACTGTTTCCAAAGATAGGGGTTGTCGTGAACAGCAAGATAAGGGTTAAACTAAAAAAAATGTACAAAACCCCCGTTGAAGGGTAAAAGATCCAAATTGACATACTAGCATATAATTCTTATAGATCGAAACTTTCTGTTCCCTAAAATAACCTGCTTATGGTTTAATTTGAGGTGCTTCCGGATGTACATTGCTCGTTTAAGCACAAAACATTTAAGCCTCTGTCAAGTTGTAAGCTTAAGTAATTAGTACAAATGTTCAATATGTTCCAATAAATTGGGTAACCAAACATGAGATACCCTCTTCAAATACCCAATTAAAGTTGAATATGGCTCCATTCAAACCTTATCTGTTCTTCTGTCAGAATACCTTTGTAAATCCCAATTTAAATAAGGAAAAGCAGATTTACAAGAAAATGCAAAATTTTCTATTTCTGCTCAAAAACAGAAAATCGCAGGTTCTTGTAAGAATAACCAGCACCCATTCTATGTTCGGAGAAGAAATAAATCTTCACATGAAATATAACAAAAGACAACATTCTGTTGCATGGAAAATTTATCCTGATGGAAAAACCCTTAACTCTTGTCATGCTGTTCAAGACAACCCATATCTTTGGAAACAGTGTAGATCCAGATCAGATGGCTTCTGAAGAAGCCATCTGATCAGGATCTACACTGTTTAACATTCAGTTTATAAATTTGTAGGAATAAATTGCATCAAGTATTCTGATTGGTTCAAAGTCAGAGATGGGTGTGGCTAAACTGAATATTCAGCAAGAGAAGGGTTAAGATATATCAGTCCCCTTAATCCTTATCCTGCTGAATAAATTTAGTTGCACCCATTCTATCAACCAATCAGATTACTTATTATGATGTATTTATTCAAATGTGCAAACTGAATGACAAACAGCAGATCCTGATCTTCTTCAGAAGCCATCCTGATCTGGATCTATACTTGGTTGTCATGTTCAGGGGGATAAGGGTTCATGTGGTAATTACTGATATTACAAGCCAATAATAACAAGTTGTTAATTTCCATCATAAACTTGAAGTAAATACTTGAAAATATGATCAAACAAAAACCAGCCTCAATTACAATATTTTGAGCAATCATCAAAATAAATATAGACGACTAATTGATCTCCAAGATATTAATTGGATAAAATAAGCAAATGACAGCTGTGGACAGGTGATCCATTTAATAGTTATTAACCCTTTTTGTACTGAATGGAATCTTCTTCATTAGTCCATTTCGAAATTTAGGGGTGTCAGGTTGCGTTTTCTTAAAAAAAAATGGCCCAACGTTTTGCAAACAGTGTAGGCCCTGATCAGACGCCACGTTCTGCGGCGTCTGATCTGGGCCTGCACTGTTTGCCAGGGTACCCGTTTTGGGGTTTCTGGTACTAAAAGGGTTAAATCCAGGAATACAACATTCTATCAGTCTCGTTATAAATCACGTGAAAAAGCCCGTGAAATGAACAGCCCTCTAAACCCAATTTTATGTACAGAAAACTGGGGTTTACAGGGTAAACATTATTTTTTGAGTACTGTCTTCTGTGGTGACTCATCCCGGGGCTGATAAGGTAATGGCGGTGGACATGCTCCTGTTTGCGGTGATGGTGGGAGACTTGCTTCCGACGGCACACGAGTACTGGTAAACCACCTAGGGGATCTAAGCTTGCCCAAGCAAAGGGGCACGAGTAGGACCTTCCATGCTTATTAACCCTATTGGTTTTATTAGGCGACAAGGATTGAGATGTCAATTCATCTCAATGTCAGGTAAAAGTCCCACAAAATTGGAAGCAACGTCTCTAAAATGACCTATACCGTGTTGATGGCGACGTTAAACCTCAAATCAAACAAAACTGTTTGACCGATGAAGATGTCTTTTTACACTTTGCTTTATAGTCCAAACAAACGTCTTCAACATGCCGTCAGCGCAGTGTGAGCGCCGTAAAAGCGCAGTGCACGCATTGTGACCACCGTAAAAGCGCAGTGCACGCAGTGTTAGTGCCGTGTAAGCACAGTGGATGAGCCATGAGAGCGCATACAATCGCTATCAAGAACGCCGCAGGATCGCGATAGATCGCCATGTAAGCTCCGTAGCTAAGTCTTGGTCGCTGTAAGGACGCCATGACAGGTTCATGTTCACGAAAAATTTCCCATATTTCTTGAGATCTCGCGGCATTCTAGAAAATTAAACAACGCCATTCCATCGCAGTGGAAACGCGGCATAGTGTGACAGGGGTATTAGATCACCCAAAGTCTATGGCTTTGGGGAAGACTAGATAAAATAGGACAAACTCTCTTTAAAACCCCATTTTCCTGTTATAAAGTGGGGTTACAAAGGTGTCCATTACATAGACTTCTGAGTAACCACAACATACATTTTCGTGCAGAAATAAGAAAAATAATTTATGGATACCATTACGATAACACACCCATGCAACAAAGTGCATTTTTCATATATACAAAATGGCTACCTTTCTGATGAAAATCCTCTATGTTTTTCTTATTTGTACAGCAAACATAGGTTGTCGGTGCTCGTTAGAACTGCCTCATTGAGGCGGTTCTAACGAGTTTCCACAACCTATGTCTTGGAGCAGAAATAAGACAAGATGTGTTTGTGAAACACTGATGCCCCTGGACATGCAGCACATGTTAAATACGAAAGCAGTATCACTAAGCAATCAACAGGTATGGCCAATGTTCAAGTCTTAAATAAAAGGTAGACCAAGGTCACAAGGTAAAAAATTATGGCAATGTTGGAAAGGTCTTGTGACACAGAATGCACAGTCATGTGAAATATGAAAGCCCTATCACTTACCAATCGAAAGCTATGGCCAATGTTAAAGTTTTTAAAAAGTAGGTCAAAAGGTCAAAGTCAGGAGGTAAAAAATTATAGTAGAACTGGAAAGGTCTTGTGACAAGGACTGCACATGTGAAATATGAAAGCCCTATCGCTTACCAATCGAAAGTTATGGACTATGTTAAAGTTTTTAAAAAGTAGGTCAAATGTCAAGGTCACATGTTCAAAAATTATGGAACCACTGGAAAGATCTTATGAAAAGGAATGCACATGTGAAATATGAAAGCCCTATCACTTACAAGTTATGGCCAATGTTAAAGTTTTTAAACAAGGAGGTCAAAAGTAGGTCAAATGTCACGGTCAAGGTGAAATATGAAAGCCATCAATTACCATTCAAAAGTTATCCCCAATGTTAAGGTTTTTGCGGACAGACAAACAGATAAACAGACGAACAGACAGACCAAAACTATATGCCCCCCGAATCTTTGATTCTGGGGGCATAAAAAATAATGTATACCCCCATAAACCCCAATTTTCTCTATATAAAGTGGGGTTTAAGGGGGTGTTCATTTCACAGACTTGTTCAATTCACGTGATGCCGCCTTTGATAGACTTGTTTTTGTGATGGACTGGAGTATTTTGTTGTGTGAAAGGTCGTAAAGATCCAGTGCAAATAAACAGAATTGAGATTTGTATAATTCTTCATCCTTATGACCTCACATGCTGGAAAAAAGTACATTCCAACCACAATGGCTCTCAGTTCAGTGACTGCACCTCTCTGAACCTTTTATTTTTTTCCTATCTTGATTATTATGATTAAATTGGCAGTTTTGGACAGCATTCAAAAAACATTAAAACCAGAAGACCCCTCACAGTTAGTAACCCTGCTTTTTGTTATGAAATTTCCCCGGTTATATAGTTTTGTTCTCATTTCTGTTTCCTGTTCCATTACCGGATAATTTTAGTCACTTAGCGAGTACATGAGATAAATTTTAGTCATTTAGCGAGTACATAAGGTAATGTGGTGGATTCATTACGAAAACATGCCTATACAAATACACCACAACCTCTTTATAGCACTATTAATGGGGTCCACAGCAGAAACCGTGTTAGTTAAACAACCATGTTATATCCAAACAAAAATGTATAGATTATCTAGAAAAATGACCATTTATAATCTATACATTTAGGGATCCATCTTGAAACCATGTTATATCCAAATTGTGTTATAATAAACTGTGTTATAATGAAGTTGTAGTGTATATTGAAAATTTTACCACCAAAAAAACATGAAAATTTTCAGATAAAAATTCTGATATTTTTCGTATTTCTGCTCAAAACATAGTTTGTGGATACACATGATGAGGCAGTTCTAACAAGTACCCACAATCTATCTTTTTGAGCAGAATGAGGACTTCCGTTACTATATAAAACCCCAGTTTTACTAAAAGAACTGGGGATCAAGGGGGGTCAGAATTATATAGGCGTGTTTTTATATATGGTCATTTTTCTATATAATCTATACATTTTTGGGATCCATCTTGAAACCATGTTATATCCAAATTGTGTCATAATAAACAGTGTTATAATGAAGTTGTGGTGTATATTGAAAATTTTACCACCAAAAAAACATGAAATTTTTCAGATAAAAATTCTGATATTTTTGCATATTTCTGCTCAAAACATAGTTTGTGGATACACATGATGAGGCAGTTCTAACAAGTACCCACAATCTATCTTTTTGAGCAGAAATAAGAAAAATAATGGATACGCCTGTAAACCCCAGTTTTACTATATAAAACTGGGGATCAAGAAGGGTCAGAATTATATAGGCATGTATTCATGATGCTGAGTTTATCCTGAATGAGGACTTCTGTTTCATTTAACCCTTAACCCTTATATTGCTGAATATTCATTTAAGCCACACCCATTTTTGTCTATCAACCAATCAAATTACTTGACGTAATTTATTGCTACAAACTGATAAACTGCATGCCAAACAGTGTAGATCCTGATCAGATGGCTTCTTCAGAAGCCATCTGATCTGGAACTACACTGTTTGCAAAGATAGGGGTTGTTGTGAACAGCAAGAGAAGGGTTAAATTCATGCAAACCACATTCTGTGGCATCTGGTCTAAGTCTACACTGTGTGCCAAACCTAATACATGATTCAAGTCAAGATTCTATCAATAACCCACTTACACAATACTCTGCCCTCACACATAGACAATATTGCTCAACTATTTTTACCTGGATTTTGAAAAGCTGCTGTGCTCTTTTGTAAATACCCATTATCTGGATTTCTGACAAGTCAGTGATAATCCCCCAAATAAACGAGACTTACCTTGGTTAAGGTGATGTTTGTTTGGGATTCTTTATAGTCATATAACCATGAACGTGATCAGATGAGATGCGCGCGCACACCAGTCGTAGTTGAGTACATCAGAGTTTGAAAGCAGAAGCTTTACAAAAAAGACAATCCCTTTTACAGCTACATGTATGTATCTAGAAAGGGAGGGAACTACGGGTGGGCATCTGATCACGTTCATGGTTATATGACTATAAAGAATCCCAAACAAACATCACCTTAACCAAGGTAAGTCTCGTTTATTTGGGGGATTCTTTTACGTCATAAACCATTCCGTTCTCAGATGAGATTTCAAAGCTGGATTTTTTGGAAAGCTTCCAGCATAACAAAAATATACCTCCACCCGTTTATTATATACATATATATAATAGAATAAAGTTGCTAATCAACTTGAACTAGAAGTTTATAAGCATTCTCATAAGTGCTTATCAGTTTAGAAAGACCACAATACTCTACTTTAAAGAGTTTTTCTTAATATCTTTAGTAGTCACTTATTCCGTAGAACACCATGACTAAACTTTCCGGTGTCCTTATCAATGTCTTTATCATAAAATTTCGCAAAGGTCTTTTCGGACGACCAACCGGCAGTCTTAAGGATATCCTCAATGGGAACCATATTGTACTTCGCCTTAGATACAGCAGCAGCTCTAATACTATGTGGTTTGTACACTGAACAATCAATACCAGAACTACACATGACAATTCTAAGCCATCTGCTGATTGTATCTTTACTAACAGGTCCATAAGGTTTCACAAAACTAATGAATAAACACATATTATTTCCACGTACTTTCTCTGTACGTTTTAAGTATTCTTTCAGGACAAACAACACACATAACCTCCTATCTGGAGGGAAGGCTCTTAATTCAGCCACTGGATTATTTTTACCCGCCTTTGACTGTTTTAACAACCCACTATAATATAAAATGTATGAGGAATACCCTTTCCTCATATCTTTAATGCTAAGTAAGTGCAATGACTGTGATCTAGTAGCCAAAGTCAATGCAATTAGCATAGCTAATTTCAACGTAAGTAGTTTCAGAGATAACTGTGAAACTGGTGATAATGTCCTTAAATAGGACAATACAACAGAAACATCCCAGGTTTTAGTATATCTGGGTTGTGCCGGTCGTAAGTTATATACACCTCTCATGAATTTAATCACCAAAGGATGAGAACCTACTAAGATTCCATCTTGAATTAATCCAATAGCTGATAAAGACGAACGGGCTGTGTTAATGGCACTATAGCTTAGTCCCATATGAAACAACTTAGTAAGAAAATCTAATACTATACTTATATCTGTCTGAAAGTGATTAACTTCCCTTTCACTACAGTACTGAAACCATCTCTTAATGTGGGACGTGTACTGCTTCTGTGTTCCGGGTCTCCAAGCCGCCATAATGATACTGGTTGCTCCTGAAGAAACATTTCTACTTTGAATCGATCTCCTGATAAACGACAGGCCATCAGATTCATTTTCTTTCGAAGAGGGTGAACTTTGGTTGTCCCTGGAATCGTTAGAAGATTCTCGTCCAATGGAAGAAGATAAGGGATGTCTATGATCATTCCCATCACTGATGGGAACCAGGTTTGTGATGTCCAGACTGGAGCTATTAGAATACACTCCCCTCGATCCTGTTTCAGCTTGGCTACCAACCTCGATATCAGACTGAAAGGTGGAAAAACATATATATACAAGTCTGACCAGTTGGCTGTGAAAGCATCAACGATTTCTGCCTCTGGATCTGGTTTCCAGGAAGCATATCGTTTCAGCTGTCTGTTTAACCTTGAGGCAAACATGTCTATATCTGGTGTATTCCATTTGCTGAAAATGATCTCCAATATACGTGGATTTAATCTCCATTCAATATTGTCATTATAATGACGAGAATCAAGATCAGCAGGATTTTCAATACCAGGTATGAATGAAGCTGATATCCAAAAATCCCTGTCAATACACCAGAGCCATATTTGCCTTGCAAGATTATTGCAATCTTGAGACTTAATGCCACCCATAGAGTTAATATAAGACAGGGCACATTTATTATCTGTTCTTATCTGAATATGTGATGTGTTGGACCTATCTTTGCAGAAAGATTTGATACCGTGGTACATTGCCAGTAATTCTAAATAGTTTATATGATGTTCCATTTCTTCTGAATTCCAACGACCTCCAGTATGATGTTTTGCACAAACTGCACCCCAGCCTGCACGACTTGCATCAGTAGTGATAACTACGTCAGGATTTCCATGTAAAATGTGACGCACTTGTCGGTGCAAATTACGTATCCACCATATCAAATCTTTCCGCATATTTTCTGTTATCTGCATTTTAGCTTCAAATTTTCCCTGGTTTTGTTTTAGAGCCAGTATTTTCTGTTTTTCTATTTCTCTATAGAACAAGGGTCCATATTGGACTGAAGAGAAAGTGGAAACTAACAAACCCGTTACATGAGCCACTTCTCTTATAGTTGCTACATCCTTTGATATGAGACATTGACATTCAGAAACAATACTTTGTACTTTTTCTTTGGGCAAGTAGACTATCATTTTTTCAGAATTTATACGATTTCCAAGGAACCCAATATCTAAAGTAGGTTCGAATACTGACTTATCTTTATGAACTAAAAAGCCTACATTAGACATGACAGAAACAGTGTCTTTAACGTTTCTCTCACACTCATTTTTTGTGTCTGCCAGTAAAAGTGAATCATCAATATACCCAGAATTTTTATGACCCATCTGCCTTAGTTTTGCATACACCGGTTTCATTAACTTGGTGAAGTACCGAGGAGCACAAGCAACGCCATTTGGCAAGCAAGAATATTCGTATGTCTTATCTTTCCAATTAAAGCGTAAGTAACGCCTATGACTATGAGCCACCGAGACACTATAGTAAGCTTGCTGAAGATCTACAACAGCCATGTAACAATTAGGTGTAACCAGATGTAATGCCGTTTCAAATGTGTCTAATTTGAAATGGTAGTAAGAAATATAGCTATTAAGCTCTTTTAAATTAAGTATCATACGATGTTCACCATCTTTTTTGGGTCTAGTAAAAATTGGAGAAATAAATTGACCTTCTGTGAAAGTAACTTCAGAAATTACTTCCATTTTCAATAATTTTTGTATCTCTTTTTCAATAATTTCTTCCTCATGAATATTAAATTTTTGAAAGGGCAATTTTGTTTGTTTTGGCACTATTCCAGAAAAATCTAAATGACAGTGCAGTGCAATATCTAAAATATTCTCATCAGAGGTCAGATTTCTCCAATTTTTCTCATAGTCTTTCAGCCTACCTGCTTTAAAACATACTTGTGAGTCTACTTCTTGTGCTCCTTCTGGTCGTTTTTTGGACCATTTGAAGACAGCTTCTGGGTTCCATAATTCAAGTAGCTACCAGTACTTGTGTAGGATGATCTCCTTCGATAATTATTACCTCGAAAACGACCCCGAAATCTACCCCTGCCTCTGTAAACTCTTCCACGAGTAGACACTTGTTTGCTGATCTTATTGATTTCTTGTGCATCTTTAATGTCTTTCACTATGGAATCTCCATATAACTGGTCTGTAAACTGAACCGAAGAGGAGCACAAATAATGAAGACGGGGATCCATGTCTTTTTTGTGTAATTCTTTACGCCTCGTGTTCAGCCATTTGTTTGCCTGGCCCAAGAGGCCTATAACATCCATGCTCTTGTCAACCCAATCCTCCTGGAATGTTTTGGCTCCTTTATCAAGGATTTTGACAAAGCTACTAGTTGCTTTGACTAAGGCAATTTGAATGCCCCGAAGTTTAGAGTCTTCGGTCTGAGTGGAATGTTTTAACACTGTCCACACACCAGAATTTACCCTCGTCTCTTTAAGGGATTCACAATTAGCGGGTCTGTCTATGGTTTTAATCAAGTCATTGTACTTATCGTCACTCATGCCTTCCCTGAAGGCATTATTAACTAGGTCGGCCAAGTCTTGGTTGATCTCATCATCAACTTTTTCAGTCTTTTTAAATTTTTTAGCATAAGAACTGAATATATTGGGCTCTTCCTCATCAACAGGTCGCTTATTTGAGCTTTCTGGGATGACAGGTATTTCAGAAATGGAGCACTCTTCATTATCATAAGTACCATCATACTCCTCGTAATTCTCGTCCCCATAATTATAAAGTTCATCAACTCTTTGTGTGAGGGCTTCAACCTTCTCGTTAGTGCGGGACTGATTTGCGTTCATTTCCCTCAATATCGCAAGGGCTTCCGTGTTAAACGAGGTTACACTGGGTGGGGAAGGGGTAGCTTGTCCTTTCTGAGACGGTTTATGATTCCCACGCATGTCTACGCCCGTGACAGCTATAGCCGAGCCTCCCGCAACATGAGCAGGGGTTGTGGGTTTCTTAGCTTTCCCTTTATTCGGTGCAATCTCCATATTTTCTTTATTCTGCGACAGTTTATCTGTCTTTTCCAAATTTATCATCTTCTCCGCCATTATCGGCGCTGTGTAGTGTGAACTACGTCACAGTTAATGCAGTAAAAACGTGTTCGATATGCGACAAACGTCACCAAAACTAGCGGACAAAAAACCAATACTATTGGCTTCTAAATATAGACGAGCCGACACCACTATCGGCCCCGAAATGCATAGCAAAAATTATGTCAAAATGTCCGCAATGCGGCAAGAAATATTTCCGCTAGAAATATTTATAAAGTATTCAACTACGTTGAATTTTTATAAATATGAAATCGCTGCATAAGCAGCCTGTAGACCATTAATAAGTATCTGTTTACCACGTAAACAGTAAGAGTCTACAGAATAATAAACTCTACTACGACAACTGAACAAACCACGTCCGTTCAGTTTGGCTTTCAAAAGCGCACTGATGTACTCAACTACGACTGGTGTGCGCGCGCATCTCATCTGAGAACGGAATGGTTTATGACGTAAAAGAATCATGTGGGCTTCAGTATTGGAAAGCTACAGCACTCTATAACTTTGAGTTGACCGGTAAACCATCACCCCAAAAAGAAAAGTAACTTCAATCAAAGCACAGACTGTACTGAAGGGTGGACTGTTTCTGTGTGTAGGCCGTAGGAAATTGGCCTGAACTTTGACTATTACTGCACTTTCTGCTATTTTAAGGTCCTACAGTTTCGTAAGACTGTTTATTGATCAGCACACAAAACCTTTATGAAAACACATCCGTGAGGCACAGTGCATTTATTCCTATCTCAAAAACGGACATTTTTCTGATGAACAGCCCCCGCCCATCGGGGCTTGAAGAAATAGATGGGCTGCATGATGCTTCCACGCAGAGCTGAAACCGTCCAGCACACAAGTAATGGTAAATGCTTAGAGGGTCTAAGCTTGCCCAGGCAAAGCGGTGTGAGTCGGCCCGTCCATGCTAATAAACCCTATTGGTGTCATTGGGCGGCAGGGCTTGAGTTGTCATTTCATCCCAAGGTCGGGTAAAAGTCCCACAAAATTGGAAGCAACGTCTCCAAAATGACCTTTACAGTGTTGACGGGGACGTTAAACCTCAAATCAAACAAACAAATTTTCTGATGAAAAGTTGTGATATTTTTCATACTTTTACTCCAAACATAGGCTATGGATTCTTGTGAGAACCGCCTCATTGAGGAGATTCTAACAAGTACCCACAACCAATGTATTAGAAGGCCAAACATAGGTTGTCAGTGCTCGTTAACGAGTACCCACAAACTATGTACAGGAGCAAAAATAAAGAAAATAATGTATACCATAATAAACACCACTTTTGCTTTATATCAAGAGGGGTTTAGAGGGGTAATCATTACAGAGACTTGTTAACATGATGTTAACCTTATTGGTCAGCTTTGAAGGTACCAGAGTAAAATTCCTGTATTAAAACCATCTTTGGGACTGTTCAAAAGTGGTCTTTAAGACCACTTTTGAACAGTCCCAAAGGTGGTCCCTGAGCAGAGGACCTTGTGTTCAGAAAGCATGAAGCAAGAATATCCGCAGCTTATGAAAACAGAATTAGTCCTAATTTTTGGTGGTCTTAACTGTATATCACCCTTGATCAGAAGCTGTATTTGTGCCAGCCACATCATTTGCCAGTGACTATTTTCCAAGATGCTAGGAAAGATGGGCTAATTTTATATGATAATTAAAAATACTTAATAGTGTTTATATGATGGTGCCAGACCCATTTTAGACGAGAAACTGGAAAATGGAACATTCGCAAAGAGTTCCAGGCCTAAACAGATGCTTCAGAATGCATCTCATTAGGGTCACCACTTTTTGCAAAAAATTCAGCAATTTCTTATATGAATTTCTATAAATACCTAAATAACTCCAGATAAGACCCCTAAATTTCCAAGTAGATTCCTGCTATTCATAGGGCCAAAGATTTCATTCAGTACAGAATGGATTCATCTGATAATAAAAATAAGTGTTTTATAGCAAAAAATGAAATAAATGTGAAGATGCTTACAGATCTTCAAATTAAGAATAAAACAGAAAGTGGTTCTGGTATATTAACCCTTCTGCTAAATATACTCCTAGAGCAGACAGCACTCTGTTTTTTTTGTGTGTTTTTTTTTTGTGTTTTTTTTTTGTTTTTTTTCAGTGAAAGTAAGGTTTGACATTACATGTGAATCATCTGCTTGGCACATAAAATATCAAGTTTTATTTTCCCTGAAAAATAAGAGAGAGAAAAAAAAACATTTGAAAATGCTGCCTGCTATTCATGATTAGCAGTTGAAGTGTTAATATATAATAACACTTCAAATCTTATGAATGGCCCCTGCCCATCGGGGCTTAAAGAAATATATGGGATGCATGATGCTTCCACCCAGAGCTGAATCCAACCCACACACAAGTACTGAAAAACCGCTTAGAGGATCTAAGCCTGCCCAGGCAAAACAGTGTGAGTGTCAGACAGTCAATGCTTATAAACCCTATTGGTTTCATTGGGCAACAGGGCTTGAGATGGTATTTCATCTCAATGTCGGGTAAAAGTCCCATAAAATTGGAAGAAACATGTCCAAAATGACCTTTACAGTGTTGATGGGGACTTTAAACCTCAAATCAAACAAACAAATCAAACCTTATCGTTGATTTTTTTTTTTTTGCGAAGAGTGATGACCGTGATCAGATGCTGCATCTGTTTAGGTCAGGCACAGTTTGCAAAATGAAGACAAGCATAGTTGCCATTCTTGAATATGACACTCTACATTGACCTGTTCTATAATCCTAACAAGTATTATCGGCTGCCGAGTTACGCTCTGAAAATGAAAATAAAGTAAAAGTATGGATCAGGGGAGATAATTAAAAAATGACGACAAGCACATTCTTGCACACAACACTCCACACCGAATATTTCAAATGGTTGCGGAGTTATGCTCCAGAAACTAAATGTTGAAAAATATGGAGCAGGGGAGAGAATTCGAAAAGGAAGACAAGCAGAGTCGTAATTCTTGCACGTGACACTGCAATGACATGTTCTGTAATCCTACCAAGTGTTATTGAAATATTTCAAACGGTTGACGAGTTGTGCTCCAGAAACGATAATAAATTAAAATATGGATCAGGGGAGATAATTCAAAAATAAAGACAAGCAGAGGTGTCATTCTTGCACACGACATTCTGCACCAACCTATTTTACAATCCTACCAAGTATCATTATAATACTTCAAAGGGCTGCCGGGTTATGCTCCAGAAACGAAACACTGAAAAATATGGATCAGGAAAGAAAATTTGAAAACCTTAAGACCACTTTTGAACAGTTCCAAAGGGGGTCTCTTAATAGCCCAAGATTCTGTGTGTAGAAAACACAAAGAAAGAAAAACTGAAATCTTTCATGTTTTTTAAAAGAATAATTAGTCTTAATTTTAGCTGGTCTTAATAGCGGATTCCATTGTATATTGAGCACTGAAGCTACTATTAAGTAGACAAGAACTGCAGCTTCTCTGGCTTCTTTTGATTGATTGATTGATTTGAGGTTTAACATCCCCGTCAACACTGTAAAGGTCATTTTGGAGACGTTGCTTCCAATTTTGTGGGACTTTTACCCGACATTGAGATGAAATGACATCTCAAACCCTGACGCCCAATGAAATCAATAGGGTTTTTAAGCATGGACGGTCCGACTCACACCACTTTGCCTGAACAGGCTTAGATATCTAAGCAGTTTACCAGTACTCGTGTGCAGGTCGGTTTCAGCTCTGCCTGGAAGCATCATGCAGCCCATCTATTTCTTCAAGCCCCGATGGGTGGGGGCCTGCTTCGGAGTTATCTGCCCTTATCGTGTGTCTGAAAAGTATTTTTGGCCTATATTTCTGTAGCATATGGAACAGCCTGATGTATATTGCATATTGTGGCAAAGAACATTTCTGGCTTTGCAGTATCTGAAAAATGGTTTATTTTTGCCTGTACATGTAGTCTCTGTACCTGCGATAGTCACAGATTCATCAAGGCTTTTGGATACTGATTGGCCTATTTCTGGGCATCACGTGAACAAGTCCGTGAAATGAACAAACCCCTAAAGCCCACTTTATAGAGAGAAAACTGGGGTTTACTGGGCCATAAATTATTTTTCTTATTTCTGCTCCAAGACATAGCTTGTGGGTACTCATTAGAACCGCCTCAATGAGGCGGTTCTAACGAGCATCCACAACCTGTGTTTGCAGTAAAAATATCACGGATTTTCATCAGAAAAATAGCTAATTTGGCGATGTAAAAATGCAGTATGTCAAATGGGTGTGTCCTCACTCTAGAACCACCTGAAAAATATATGTTATTGGCCTGCAGAGGTGGAGTATATCATGCAGTGTTAGCAATGCTTTTATTTTTAATGGAGATAAGTTAATCTGACAGCAAATCCTGTAGCATTTTCCTGGTTCTTTTAATTAACCCTTATCCTGCTGTATAAATTGATTTAGCCTCGCCCATATCTGACTGTCAACAAAGTTAATCAAAATTACAGTGAAATTCTGCTATTAAGACCACCTAAAATTAAGACTAATTCTGCTTTAAAAAGCTTATTTTGAAGGCTGCACTTAATGTTTCTTTGTGTTTTCTGCCTGCAGTGTTCTCTGGTCAGGGACCACCTTTGGGGCTGTTCAAAAGTGGTCTTTAAGACCACTTTTGAACAGTCCCAAAGGTGGTCTTAATAAAGGAATTTTACTGTACCTGATATGATGCATTTGTTCATTCAAATTACAAACCAATTTAGATCCAGAAAACATCTGATATTGATCTGCACTGTTTTCAGTAGGATAATAGTGTACTGTTTATATAAAGAATCACTCTTTTTCTATGGTTGCAGCATAATAAAAGCAAAGGGAGTTCTATACATACCCTCAATAAGTACTGTAGGGCCCCCGCCCATTGGGGCTTGAAGAAATAGATGGGCTGCACGATGCCTCCACGCATAGCTGAAACCGGCCGCACACGAGTACTGGTATACCGCTTAGAGGATCTAAGTCTGCCCAGGCAAAGTGGTGCAAGTAGGACCGTCTATGCTTATAAACCCTATTGGGTTTGCTTGGGTGGCAGGGCTTGACCGTGCATGCTTATAAACCGGATTGGTTTGCTTGGGCGACAGGGCTTGAGGGGTCATTTCATCTCAATGTCGGGTTAAAGTCCCACAAAATTCGAAGCAATGTCTCCAAAATGACCTATACAGTGTTGACGGGGACGTTAAACCTCAAATCAAACAAATCAATAAGTACTGTTTTCTAATAATAATGCAGTTCGCTGAATAATCAGAAAGCGAAAACACTATGTATTTTATGGTAATTGAAGGACAATTTTTTTGTCAATTCTCAATAAAAGGTATTCATTAGAACCGCCTCAGGGAGGCGGTTCTAATGAATACCTACAACATAGGTATACATGGAGAAATACGGAAAACTATCCTTCAATTGTCACAAAATACCCACCTTATCTGTTCCTATAGCTACAGAAGCAGAAACGATAAAAATATAATTTTTCTTAAGAAAAATACCATTTTTACACCGGCCCCGATAGCTCAGTTGGTAGAGTGTCCACTCCGGGGAACGGGAGGTCACGTGTTCGATCCCGGGCCGCGACATACCAAAGTCGTTAAGAATGGTACTAGCTGCTCCTCGCTTGGCGCTCAGATTTACGGGGTAATGCTAGGACTGGTCGACCCAGTGTCAGGATAATGTGACTGGGTATGGTATCATGTAATGTGTCTGGGACATGATACTTCAGTGAGGCAGCACTATAAAAGTGAGCATTGAGCTCCCTGTCGCAACCAGACACCGTCGTGATATGACTGAAAAATTGCTGAAAGCGACGTTAAACCCGAATTCACACACACACACCATTTTTGCAGGCATGAAAGAAACCATTATGTTAGGTAAAAACTAGGATTTGTATCTGGAGCCAGCTCCATTTAGTCTTAATATTTTAATCAGATAATCACCCCAAACTGTTTTAATTCTTTCTATTTTAGCTTCATCTTTCCCCATATTTTATCTTTTAAACCCAGGGGAATATAAATTTGATAATATTTCAGTTGTAAGTTGTCAAATAAAGATGAGTGATTGAAGAGTATTGCTGTTTAGTATCCTAATAATGCTTTTGAACTGGTATCTGATTAAAATTCAGATTCCACAGAGAGAAAAAATTAGAAAAATCTCTTTTTTTTTTTCATAGCAGTTCTAAGATATATTATGGCAGATAATTCAAGAACTGGAATAAACAAAACAGTGGTTCTTAGCCACAATATCTCGCCCCGGCCTATCGGGGCTTGGAGAAATAGATTGGGCTGCATGCATACTTCCACACACAGCTGAAACTGACCACACATGAGCGCTGGTAAACCACTTAGAAGGACTAAGCCTGCCCAGTCAAAGTGGTGAGAGTCACACCATCATTTCATCTCAATATTGGGTAAAAGTCACACAACATTGGAAGTGACATCTCCAAAATGACCAAATTTGTGTTGATGGGGACGTTAAACCTCAAATCAAACAAACAAATCAACCGCAAATGTGTATAGAGTGCAGACAACTCCAAAACTTTAATGGCCAGAGTAGTGGTCCTTGGCTACGACGTGCGCTATCATTCTCTATAAGTGAATATTCCATATCGTACATTATATGTATATACTACATAGACACATGTCAGAAACTTTTTTAGATGCATCAAGGACAGACAACTAAAAAATGGAATGACCAGAGTGGCAGCCCTTTAGCCACAATATGCTATCTCATCAAGATAACACACCCGTGCGACACATCTCCAAAAAAGCTACTTTTCTGATGAAAACGGGTGATATTTTTCTTATAAATACTGCAAACACAGGTTGTGGGTGCTCGTTAGAACTGCCTCATTGAGGCAGTTCTAACGAGTACCCACAACCTATGTCTTGGAGCAAAAATAAGAAAAAATAATGTATACCCCCTGTAAACCCCAGTTTTCTCTATATAAAGTGGGGTATAGGGGGGCCTCATTTTACGGACTTGTTCACGTGATGAAAGTGCTTGATATATTTGTGAAGTTTCAACTACCTAAAAATAAAGGAGCTGGGGGTCAAAAATCATTTTTCACATATATCAAGGGCAGATAACTCAACGACCAGAAAGAGTGACAATCATTCCCCGAAATGTGCTTCCTTTAGTGCTCTATATATCTATACATTTCTATTGAGATATTTCAATTCCATATTGTGAAGCAGTATTGGCCAACATTCAGTTCTTAGATATATTATTGCAGATAGTTCTTTGGTCATTCCAGTTCTTGAACTGAGTACTGCTTAGCCTCAATATGCTACGATCAGTGAGCTATTATCTTTGTTTGTTTGATTTGAGGTTTAACGTCCCCGTCAACACTGTAAATGTCATTTTGGAGATGTTGCTTCCAATTTTGTGGGACTTTTCCCCGACATTGAGATGAAATGACATCTCAAGCCCTGCTGCTCAATGAAACCGATAGGGTTTATGTGCATGGCTGGTCCGACTCCCACTGCATTGCCTGGGCAGGCTTAGATCCTCTAACAGGGCCTGACAAATCCATTGCACAGCTGCCCGGGACAAGTCCAAATTTTGGCTGGGCAAATGATTTTTATTTCACTTGCCCAGAAAAATGTATAGAATATATAGGGAATATTGTGTTTCCAAGGCATTTTCAAGATGCTTGGAATGCCGGGCAAGTGGCTGAAACTTGGATTTGTCAGGCCCTGCGCTCTAAGCAGTTTACCAGTATTCGTGAGCGGGTCGGTTTCAGCTCTGCCTGGTCCGCCAGCCTCGGTAGCACAGAGTGGTGATCAAGACCCAGGTTCAATTCCTGCCGGGGTCGGCAACATTATTTCGTGGAGATTGATCATGAAATCTTTTCTACAGTCATTCTCTCCCTTCCACTGATTAAAGAAGGGCAGTGGTCAGTTTCTGTTGAAAGAATTTGCACTGTACTGGTTAACCGCATGGCAGATCTCACACCAGATATCCAGGTTTGTCAGTATCATGAGAGTCCATAGCACCGAGCTTCCACTCTCTGCGATCTCTCTCTGTCAGCTGCTTCCATGTCATCTTGGGCCTCCCAGGCCCAAGCCTTCCATCTACCTGTATGTCACAGGCAGTCTTGACTGCACCTTTGAAGCATTCCACATATCCATACCAGTGGAGCCTTCTCTCTTTCATGATGAGGTCCAGGTCCTCAATGCCAAGCAGTGCAATTAGCTCTATGGACCTGATGGTGACAGTGTCCTGTGCTTGTCTGATCATTGCTGTGTGATTCTGCTGCAGATAACATTTTGAAAGTGTTTTCTATTTTTTTTCTTTCAGAAAACAGGATTAGACATCTTATGTAAATTGTCTCCTATGGAGAGAAATAAGAAAAAAAAATACCTACAATTTGTCATCTGCTGAGTGGTAAAAGTTAAAGGATAAAGATACCCTGCTAAAGTTTCCGAGAAAGTTTCGGAGGCATTCTTTTCCAAAAGTGCTTAGAATTTTTATCTGATATTTCAAACCCACAGAGAAATAACAGAAAGTGGCAATCCCTTTATGCTCTGGAAAATCTGACAGGAATATTGTTCTTCTCAATATTATCTGATAGGTCCATGCCAAACATTTAGAGACAAACAGGAAATCAGATCAATTGCATGAGCAGGGTGACGTCAAGCGAGGATGCCTAGAGGCAGATTGCTATTCATTTACACCAAACTGCCAATCATTGCATATCCAGTCATATCCAGTGTGTGTGACATGCTGGGCAGACAATTCACATACAATGTCAAACCTTGTTCTCCAAAAATAATTTAATATTTGAATTGTCAAACCTTTTTGTGAAAAAAGGCTTGTCATTTCATGTGCAGGGCAGATGATTCATATGAAATGTCTTACCATATCTTCACTCAAAATTAATCTGATCTAGAATTTTCCTTGGTGCTTAAAGGCTTTTCAGTGTCAGCAAAAGCAGTCATATTAATTAAGACTGCACAATCTTTATAAAACCGAAGTGGTTATGTGTCTTGCCACTAGACTGGCTCCTGTCTAACTGATAATTCAGTCTCTATAAAATGCATAGAAGCCTCCGAGGTGTAGAGGTTACGCTACTCGCCTTGTAAACCAGGGGTTGCAGGATCGATCCTGGGCTTCTCCAGACTTTGGGATAAGTTTTTAAACCAAGGTCCCATCTCCATATGACCTGTCCTTAGCTGTTGGTGCTCACTCACTCTATAAAATGCTTTTTTTTATGAAAAAAAAAAAAAGGGTTTCAGCCAGGTAAGGGAGTTACTATGTGCAGAAAAACAGTCATGTAGGAGTGCTTTACCTTTGTTAGAAACCTGAAACTCATAGCCTGGGACCATCCGAGTCCACTGAGGCTTGGAGAAATCGATTGGGCTGGATTGGATGGTGCTTCCATGCTGAGCTGAAACTGACCACACATGATTACTGGTAAACCGCTTCGAAGGACTAAGCCTGCCGAGGCAAAGTGATGCGAGTCAGACCGTCCAGTGCATATAAGCCTTCTGGTTTCAGAAGTCAGTGCATGACTATGTATCATATGTTAACAAGTTTTTTTAATGAATACACTACTAAACCCCACATTATAATTATGAGAAACGAGCATAGTCATTATTTTCTTTATTCTTGTTCTAGAACATTGAATGTGGGTATTTGTTAGAACCGCCTCACTGAGGCGGTTCTAACAAACACCCTCAATCTATGTTAGATCTCTGTGTAATGAATACCCTTCTAAACCCCACTTTATAATTATGAGAAAAAATGGGATTTATAAGGATATTCATTACTTTTCTTTATTCTTGTTCTAGAACATTGACTGTGGCAATTCTAACAAACACCAACAATCTATGTTAGATTGTGGGTATTCATTAAAATCACCTCAATGATGAAGTTCTTACAAACACCAACCAAAAATAAGGAAAATATCACAAATTTCCCATCTGATAACTCCATGAAGGACTGAGCGTCATATTGAATGGGTGTGTTTTTGTAATGAACCAGGAACTAGAACTGACTCTATTCCAGAACGCACCTGATTGCATCAATTCTTGAATGTTTTTCAAATCTTATATACTTCATGCACATTACGGCTTCTATCTCACATTTTTCCTTTGTTGTTTCAGAACAAGTTATGTTTTTGCGAAGATTAAGAGATAAATTTGATAATGCTCAAGATATTTCTGATAATATTACAGCATTTGATACTACCAGATAGCATGCATACTTCCATTCTTCCCTGCACATGCACATGCCAAATCTTATCCCAATTTGGCACACAGCTTCCATTATCAGGGAGTTGTCCCAGCAGACAGGACTAGGTATCTCACCTCAGCGATGAACTAACCATGTGCATCAATGATAGTGAAACCAAACCTAGCACTGTAAATAGTCTAAAACTCAAGGCCGTAGTAATTGTAAAATCTGTCACATTGCTTTTGCTGCATGTCTATGTCCTATAAATGGTACCGCAATGTGGCAAATGGTGCAGACCCTGATCAGACTGCACAAAGAGGGTTTGATCAGGAAACGCCATGAAAATATACACAGTAATTACAAGTCCAATAAATATCATTCGAAATACTGACACTAATTCAATTAAGTAAAATCTAGGTAAGAATTCTGAAAGCACAACACCAACCAAGACTGCAATATTTCTAATTGTAATCTCTAAGGCACCAATGCATCCAAGAAATTATTAATTGAAGAAGTCTAGTTTGAAATTGCAACAATTTGTTTTAGCCAAAATTGAGATTAAACAGCCAATAACAGCTTTTGCAATTAGATCAGATATGCAATACAGTTTACAAGGAAGACTGAACCTATCCAATATGATCGAACAGTCCATAATATGGCACCATCAGGAAAAGCAGGAATAAAACTGGCTTATCTTACATTAACCCATTGTATACTGGTGGACTCTTCCATTGCTAAATGTTGGACAGATCCATTTGTCATATAAGGGGTGGAAGTCCTATTTTTTAGTTTTTATTCTATTTTTGACAGCAAATAGTGCAGGGCCTGATCAGACGCCGCAGAATGTGGTGTCTGATCTGGGCCGTTACTGTTTGCCATTTTCAACCATTATCCTGCTAACAGATTAATTTAGCGACTCCCATTTCCGACGATCCACAAATCATTGACATGATATAATGTATTCATTTGATTCACAAACTGCATGACAAACAGAATAGATCCTGATCAGATGGTGAAGAAGCCATCTGATCTGGATTAACAGTTTTCAAAGGTAAGTTGTGTCGTTTTCAGCAGGATAAGGGTTAATAACTTGGGCTGGTAGGCTGAGCTTTACAGCAATGGGAATTTTAACCCTTGTCCTGCTGAATATTTTAATCTGCCACACCCACAACCGATTAACAACCAATCAGATTACTTGATGCAAATTATTGCAACAAATTCACAATCTGAATGGCAAACAATGTAGATCCTGATCAGATGGCTTCTTCAGAAGCCATCTGATCTGGATCTACATTGTTTCAAAGAAAAGGCATATCTGGGCTCAGCAGGACAAGGGTTAAAAGTGTGGCTGTATTTACAAGTGTTGTATATCTTCAAGTATGTCTCACACTGTTCTACCTACATCTTATATTATACCCGCTTTTTCGAAGAAAAATCAGGTATATTGTTTTCGTACCAGAGTTGAGTGGGCGTCAGTCCGTCTGTCCATCCGTCTGTCTGTCCGTCAGGTTTCTTGTAAATGGATCTCCTCTGCAACCACTGAAGTTACACTTTTGAAACTTTGCATGTGGATAGTACATGGTATGTAGATGGCCGTGGGCTGCCTTTTTGTGACCTTGACCCAAACATGGCCCCAAGGTCAAAGGTCAGAAAGTAGTACATTATCATATCTTCTAAACTGTTGGGATTGCATTTCCGAAACTTGATTATTGGATAGCCCTTGGAATGTAGAACATATTGGAATACTTTTCGTATGACCTTGACCCCAACATGGCCCCAGGGTCAAAGGTCAAAAAGTATGTTATTCATAGAAAAAGCAGGTATTTGCGATGGTATACCATCGCCTGCACCATCTAGTTTATTTCCATATTGTTGACTTCTTTCAGCATTGCCCCTCTTTTCTTCTGTTAAAATGCTTATGCCTTTGTTTATAATCATGGGCCAAGTTATAAATTCTTGATAAAGCATAAAGTGGCTGAAGATTTATTTATGTTTGTGCAACATCATGAGAAGTTTCTGCCATTTACAAATACCCAAGGTCCTGATCAGCCTGTGCATCCATACACTCTCTTCACTGCTTGGATAGTGCAATACCTCTGGTTTTTATAGAAAAAAATTCAAGACTTTTGCAAGCAGGCCGGTTTGTATTGAAAACCCCCAAGACAGGTTTTCTTGTGATAATCATACTATATATATATCTATATATAAAACCTATTTTTTTTTTTTTTGTTTTTTTTATTACATCCATCCCTTACCTGTAGCAATGAGGCCTTTTTGTTTTTAATTCTAGTTTTGCAGCCCTTTCAAGATTATTTTACTTAAACAGATCGCTAATCAGAAATAGGTGAAAACCGGAGTACCCAGAGAAACATACTGACCTTCCATTGCAGTCCGTGAGGTCACCAAGCAAGGCTGTGATGAGAGGTGGTGATGTCAGAGACCTACATGTAATGCTTAAGGGGAATGGAAATACTTTCAGGGGAAGCAACTCCTGCAAAAGTATTTTTATCTCCCATGTCAATAGAGGTCAACTCTTGCTCCTTAAGAGCAAATTCTTTCCTTTAAGAGTAGACCTCTGTTTTAGTGGGAGACGGCTTATAGAAAAGTGAACTGGAAGCCTTGAGAGCTGTCTCCCTTTGAAAATGGCAGAAACATCTGCCAGGTGTTCCCATTCCCCTTAAGAGTCAGTGCTCAGTTAACCACTAGGCCACATATTAAGCCCATAGCTGAGGGACTTTAACTAAAATTCATCAGGAAGCTGACTTTTTAATGCAGTGGAACTATTTTTTACCTATCTTTTTCATGAGATGTTCTCATACATACCAAGTTAAGGAAAAGTATGTAAATGAAACCTTAAGTGATAAATGTTTAACCCTTTTCCTGCTGAGCCAGGATATGTCTTTACTTTCAAACAATGCAGATCCAGATCAGAAGCCATCTGATCAGGATCTTCATTGTTTGTCATTCAGTATGAATTTGTTGCAATAATTTGCATCGAGTAATCTGATTGGTTGATAATCAGTAGAGGGTGTGGCATATTTAAATATTAAGAAAGTATAAAAGTTGTGAAGCTCACTCACAGTCTGCATTTTCAGTCTTAGGATACATCCATATACATGTATACATGCAATGACTTCATAAAATCATTCTTCGATATAAAAAGATTGGGTACAACATAAATGTTATATCACAGACTGCATGCATGTTAGTTCCCTCTTTAACCCTTTTTGTACCAAATGGAATCTTCCTCCTTATATATACCAGGAGTCCATTTCAAAATTAAGGGGTGTCAGGTTGTGTTGTCTTCAAAATTTATTTGGAAAATGGCTGAACTTTTAGCAAACACTGGAGGCCCTGATCAGACGCCACATTCTGGGGCGTATGATCTGGGCCTTCACTGTATGCCAGGGTACCCGTTTTGGGGTTTCTGGTACTAAATGGGTTAATTGCAGGCTGGTGGATCAGGCCTCAGATTCTATGATGGTTCCAGCATAAAGGCTTACTGACAATCAGAGAGAATTTACTTTTATGTAATGTTGGTTGGTGCCTGATGCTCTGTCTCTAGTTGGGCCCATTGGAGTCTAACTGTTGGTTTTCTTTTACTCCAGCATTTCAGTGGTTTCTTGCTGTCGAGTCCTCACTGTTGTTTCATCTCTGTGGTTGTTTGATTTTTGTGTTCTCGGAGATGTTGCACAGATGAGTTAGGAGGCCTTCATGTGGACTGAACAAATTATTTGTCTAAATCACAACAGAACTAAGGGCGAGGATTGCGGCCAAGTAAAATCAAATTAAGCCCCCAGTGTAATTCGTTTCACTGACATAACTTCTGTCGCAGTTTATTTTTGCGAGTTTGTGTATCGCTTGTATTTTTTTCTTTTGGATAGGAAATTGGCCATTTGTGGGAAAGTTACTGTCCTTATGACTTTTCGCTATTGATATTTCCATTGGGGTCTAGTTGTTTCAGGTCTGTTTTTCTTTCCCTAATTGTATCCCCGTCATTTCACTGGAATGCAGATAATGGTGGATTTCATGATTTTCAAACTGTTAACCCTTATCTTGCTTAATATTCAGTTTAGCCACATCCATTTCTGACTTTGAACCTGAGTCAGATTACTTCATGTAATTTATTCTTACAAATCCATAGACTTCATGTCAAACAGTGTAGATCCTGATCAGATGGCTTCTTCAGAAGCCATCTGATCTGAATCTACACTGTTTCCAAAGATAGGGGTTGTCGTGAACAGCATGATAAGAGTTAAAATCTAGAAGTCAATACTGCATGGAACTTTGTCAGTATGCAAGAGTGGCTATTAAAAGAACAAGACTCTTGAAACACAATAAAAACAATTATGAATCAATCTTACAGGTCTGAAGTTTCTTTCAACAGATGGATTTAATCAGCCTGCTCAGCATGTTTCTCAACAGTCTTAGTTATTTCAACCTTAAAGCACTGAAGCAGACAGTACTAGCAGAAGAAAAAAATTGTTTTTATTATTTTCCAGACAAAAAATAATCCTGTTTCATATCAACTGTTTGTACCAAAGACGATAATTTGCCTTATACACTCTGACAAATTACAAATATTTGAAAATCTCATCTACTGCAGTATCGCTTGGCACTTCTAAACAACACATAAGCCGGCCCCCGCCCATTGGGGCTTGAAGAAATAAATGGGTTGCAAGATGCTTCCATGCAGAGCTGAAACCGACCGCACACGAGTACTGGTAAACCGCTTCGAGGATCTTCGTCTGCCCAGGCAAAGCGGTGCGAGTCGGGCTGTCCATGCTTATAAACCCTATTGGTTTCATTGGGCGACAGGTCTCGAGATGTCATTTCATCTCAATGTCGGGTAAAAGTCGCACAAAATTGGAAGCAACGTCTCCAAAATGACCTATACAGTGTTGACGGGGATGTAAAACCTCAGATCAAATAAACAAAAACAACACATAAGCAGCGCCAGATTACATGCCAATACAAATACATTGCAAACTTTATCACCGAAAAAACGAAAATTTTAAGATGAAAAATTGTGATATTTTTCTTATTCTGCTAAAAATATAGATTGACGGTACTCATTAGAACCGCCTCATTGAGGCGGTTCTAACACATAACCACAATCTATATTTGAGAGCAGATAAGAAAAATAAGGTTTACGCGTGTAAACCCCAGTTTTACTATATATAAGTGGGATTCAATTGGGTCAGAATTATATAGGCATGTTTTCGTGATGACATTTCGGTAACACACACGTGCACCACAGTGCATTCTTTCTAAACAGGTTGATTTTCTGAAGTAAATTTGTGACATTTTTCTTATTTTTACTGCAAACATAGGTTTGGGGTGCTTGTTAGATCCGTCTCAATGAGACGGTTCTAACGAGTACCCACAACCTATGTCTTGAAGCAGAAATAAGAAAAATATTGTATACCCCCATAAACCCTGTTTTGTCTATAAAAAGTAGGGTTTAGAGGGGTGTTCATTTCACAGCCTCGTTCACGTGATGACTATTTTTGACAATAGTCTCAATACCATAAAAATCCTAAAAAAATCAGACACCTTGAGGCCTGTAATTCTCCTTAAACTTTAACAAACCAGCAAGGAGTTCAAGAGGTGCAGATGGAATGGCAAACACTGTAGACCCTTTAGGCGGTTCTAACGTGTACCCACAGCTATGTCTAGAAGCAGAAATAAGCAAAATAATGAATAACCCTGCAAAACCCCGGTTTTCTCTACATAAACTAGGCTTTAGACAGGTGTTCAATACATGGACTAGTTGATGTTATGAACTATGCTACTGGGATGCAGTGTGTTTTGTTTGGTTGATTTGAGGTTTAACATCCCCATCAACACTGTATAGGTCATTTTGGAGACATTGCTTCCAATTTTGTGGGACTTTTACCTGACATTGAGATGAAATGACATCTCAAGCCCTGCCGCCCAATGAAACCAATAGGGTTTATGGGATGCAGTGTGCTTCAGGTACTTCTTTTTTATTTACCTGCATTATATAAAAATAATCAGGATATAATAATATCAAATAACTATTTATTTTGACTAAATTGTTTAATTTATTTTAGGCACCAACTTTCAAGAACTCATCAGATACTGATTCTAATTTTCCCATCAAAGTGGCAGTTAATCCTTAAAGCACCACAGGAAATTTTAGAGCAGATTTTATTTTCTGGAATATTTTTTTTTTTTTTTTGGAGAAAATAAGGCCTGACATAACATGTGAATTGTCTGCTGGGAAGATAATTTCACATGTAATGCTTATGCCTCGGGCAGATGATTCACGTGCAAAATAACTAGTCTGCCCAAAAATTTCCATGGCACTTACAGGGTTAAATTATTTAGTTATGATAGTTAATGATATTTATATATCACAAGTCTCATCAAATCTAAACCAAATAAATTTGCTTCCAAAACCAACTACTGTGTGCAATTATTTTTGAGCTAGGTACAATAGACCCTACTACCAGCAAGAATCAGATCAGACTGTGCATCTGCACAGTATGATCTGATTCTTTGCTGTTTGCAAGAGCTTCTGTAGCTTCTGCAGGGCCTTCCAAAGAGAGGCCAGTCTGTGAGCTTGCACAGATTGACATGCATCTTTGCTAAGAAGTATTGTGATGTGCTGTGCTCTGGCTAAATTCAAATTGCAAAATGCAGTCTGAAATTTAAGCACTTTAACATTATCAAAGCACTGACAGAGTATATTCAGTTCTTGGGAGTTCTATCTGGGTCCACCCTAACATACTAATCACATGTTGGTGTCCATGGGACTATCACTGATTTGTAAGCAATACTGGTGTTGTTTGTTTGTATTGGAGTAAACGGCCCAGTCAACACTATTTTAGGTCATTTTGAGCCAGTCAGTTTACCTGGGCAAGCTTATATGTAAGCTGTTAACCAGTACAGTGTACATTCTTTCGCCAGAAACTGACAACTGCCCTTCTTGAATCAGCGGAAGGAATGACCGTAGAATATAAGAATCTTATATGGGTGTGAGGGGTGGATTGAAAAATCCATCCCGAGGGACACTGTTCGGCATCACGAGGCTTGCTGTGTGATGCCGGACAGTGATCCCGAGGGAGGGATTTTTCTATCCACCCCTCACACCCATATTGGATTCTTTTTCTTGCATACCTTCCATTTCTATTGCGAATTTTTAATGCTGCTGTCACTTCGGTTACCGACGTCCGCCATTTTGTGATGACAAAACAGGAATGTTTAGTGACGTCATGCATGACTACACCGTGCATGAGGTTGTAATCAACCAGTGCATTTATCAAACACGCGATTATATTTGATTTGGGGTCGAACACCAGGGTCAGAACATAAATTTCTATCCTAGGGTAAAATCACGGATTTCCTTGTCTAGTGTGCAAGAATATAAGAATCTTATATGGGTGTGAGGGGTGGATTGAAACATCCGTCCCGAGGGACACTGTCCGGCATCACGAGGCTTGCCGAGTGATGTCGGACAGTGATCCCGTGGGACGGATTTTTCTATCCACCCCTCACACCCATATTGGATTCTTTTTCTTGCATACCTTCCATTTCTATTGCGAATTTTTAATGCTGCTGTCACTTCGGTTACCGACGTCCGCCATTTTGTGATGACACAACAGGAATGTTTAGTGACGTCACGCATGACGACGCCGCGCATGAGGTTGTAATCAACCAGTACATTTATCAAACACGCGATTATATTCGATTTGGGGTCGGAACACCAGGGTCAGAACATAAATTTCTATCCCAGGGTAAAATCACGGATTTGCTTGTCTGGTGTGCAAGAAATAGAAATACAGGTAACAGTTATTTATAGAAAGGATCCACACTATTCTTGTACCTGTTAGGTCAGGAGGGCTATCTTTAGTATCTAGACTGGAATCATGTGTTGGATTTGGCAAACAATGTAGACCCAGATCAGACAACACAGAACATGACATCTGATTAGGGTCTACTGGAATTTAAGGGCAAAAAAAACCCGTCAAAGTACCCTGTTCAGGACCATTTTTCCAGCCTACACTCTGAGACAATCATCCCACCAGCACTGTGAGTGCTTTGAACTGTAGAACACAAAACCTTTTGATTTGCATGTGATTTACCTTTATAAAAAGAAGCCACCGGGGAGTCATGGGTTTGATTCAGGGCTTCTGTAGATGCTCGGATGAGTCTTTTAAATGAGGTCCCGTCTCCATAAGACCATAAATCACGAAAACACGCCTATATAATTTTGACCCCCTTTTATATAGTAAAACTGGGGTTTCCAGGGCTATACATTAATTTTCCTATTTCTGCTCTAAAATATAGATTGTGGGTACTCGTTAGAACCGCCTCAATGAGGCGGTTCTAACGAGTTCCCACAATCTATATTTTGAGCAGAAATAAGACAAGAGGGCCCAGAGGGCCCTGAATCGCTCACCTGAGAATCAGTGTCTCTAGTACATTCTTGGCCCAAGGGCTATACTAGGTGAAGCTTCATACCAAATATCAAAGACCTGAGCCTTGTGATTTCAGAGATGAAGATTTTTAAATATTTTCCCTAAATAAGCCTATGAAATACCAAAGGGCCCCGGGGATAGGCATTTTTGGCCCCAGGGCTATAATTTGAACAATCTTGGTAGAGGTCCACTACATGAAGCTTCACACAAAATATCAAAGATCTGAGCCTTGCGGTTTCAGAGAAGAAGATTTTTAAAGATTTTCCCTGTATAAGCCTATTTAAAACCAAAGGTCCCCGGGGCAGGGGCATTTTTGGACCAATTTAAGGGCCATAATTTGAACAATCTTTGTAGAGGTCCACTAGATGAAGCTTCATACCAAATATCGAAGACCTGGGCTTTCGGTTTCAGAGAAGAAGATTTTTAAAGATTTTCCCCGTATAAGCCTATGCAAAACCAAAGACCCCCGGGGCAGGGGCATTTTTGGCCCTAGGGCTATAATTTGAACAATCTTGGTAGAGGTCCACTAGGTGAAGCTTCACACCAAATATCAAAGACTTGGGCCTTGTGATGTCAGAGAAGCAGATTTTTAAAGATTTTCCCTATATAAGCCTATGTAAACCCAAAGGCCCCCAGGGCGGGGGCATTTTTGGCCCTAGGGCTATAATTTGAACACTCTTGGTAGAGGTCCACTAGATGAAGCTTCACACCAAATATCAAAGATCTGAGCCTTGTGGTTTCAGAGGAGATTTTTAAAGATTTTCCCTGTATAAGCCTATGTAAAACCAAAGGCCCCCGGGGCGGGGGCATTTTTCGCCCCAGGGCTATAATTTGAACAATCTTGGTAAATATCAAAGACCTGGGCCTTGTGGTTTCAGAGAAGAAGATTTTTAAAGATTTTCCCTATATAAGCCTATGTATACACAAAGGCCCCCGGGGCGGGGACATTTCTGGCCGAAGGGCCATAATTTGAACAATCTTGGAAGAGGTCCACTAGATGAAGCTTCAAACCAAAGATCAAGGACCTGGGCCTTGTGGTTTTAGAGAAGAAGATTTTTAAAGATTTTTCCTATATAAGCCTATGTAAACCAAAAGGCCCCCAGGGCGGGGGCAGTTCTGGCCCAAGGGCCATAATTTGAACAATCTTGGTAGAGGTCCACTAGATGAAGCTTCATACCAAATATCGAAGACCTGGGCCTTTCGGTTTCAGAGAAGAAGATTTTTAAAGATTTTCCCTGTATAAGCCTATGCAAAACCAAAGGCCCCCGGGGCGGGGGCATTTTTGGCCCTAGGGCTATAATTTGAACAATCTTGGTACAGGTCCACTAGGTGAAGCTTCACACCAAATATCAAAGACCTGGGCCTTCTGATGTCAGAGAAGCAGATTTTAAAGATTTTCCCTATATAAGCCTATGTAAACCGAAAGCCCCCCGGGCCGGGGGCATTTTTGGCCCTAGGGCTATAATTTGAATACTCTTGGTAGAGGTCCACTAGATGAAGCTTCACACCAAATATCAAAGATCTGAGCCTTGTGGTTTCAGAGAAGGAGATTTTTAAAGAATTTCTGTGTATAAGCCTATGTAAAACCAAAGGCGCCCGGGTCGGGGGCATTTTTCACCCCAGGGCTATAATTTGAACAATCTTGGTAGAGGTCCACTAGGTCAAGCTTCACACCAAATATCAAAGACCTGGGTCTTATGGTTTCAGAGAAGAAGATTTTTAAAGATTTTCCCTATATAAGTCTATGTATACACAAAGGCCTCCGGGGCGAGGCATTTCTGGCCCAAGGGCCATAATTTGAACAATCTTGGTACAGGTCCACTAGATGAAGCTTCACACCAAATATCAAAGACCTGGGTCTTATGGTTTCAGAGAAGAAGATTTTTAAAGATTTTCCCTATATAAGCCTATGTAAACCGAAAGGCCCCCAGGGCGGGGGCATTTTTGGCCCTAGGGCTATAATTTGAACACTCTTGGTAGAGGTCCACTAGATGAAGCTTCACACCAAATATCAAAGATCTGAGCCTTGTGGTTTCAGAGGAGATTTTTAAAGATTTTCCCTGTATAAGCCTATGTAAAACCAAAGGCCCCCGGGGCGGGGGCATTTTTCGCCCCAGGGCTATAATTTGAACAATCTTGGTAGAGGTCCACTAGGTGAAGCTTCACACCAAATATCAAAGACCTGGGCCTTGTGGTTTCAGAGAAGAAGATTTTTAAAGATTTTCCCTATATAAGCCTATGTATACACAAAGGCCCCCGGGGCGGGGACATTTCTGGCCGAAGGGCCATAATTTGAACAATCTTGGAAGAGGTCCACTAGATGAAGCTTCAAACCAAAGATCAAGGACCTGGGCCTTGTGGTTTTAGAGAAGAAGATTTTTAAAGATTTTTCCTATATAAGCCTATGTAAACCAAAAGGCCCCCAGGGCGGGGGCAGTTCTGGCCCAAGGGCCATAATTTGAACAATCTTGGTAGAGGTCCACTAGATGAAGCTTCATACCAAATATCGAAGACCTGGGCCTTTCGGTTTCAGAGAAGAAGATTTTTAAAGATTTTCCCTGTATAAGCCTATGCAAAACCAAAGGCCCCCGGGGCGGGGGCATTTTTGGCCCTAGGGCTATAATTTGAACAATCTTGGTACAGGTCCACTAGGTGAAGCTTCACACCAAATATCAAAGACCTGGGCCTTCTGATGTCAGAGAAGCAGATTTTAAAGAATTTCCCTATATAAGCCTATGTAAACCAAAAGGCCCCCGGGGCGGGGGCATTTTTGGCCCTAGGGCTATAATTTGAACACTCTTGGTAGAGGTCCACTAGATGAAGCTTCACACCAAATATCAAAGATCTGAGCCTTGTGGTTTCAGAGAAGGAGATTTTTAAAGAATTTCCCTGTATAAGCCTATGTAAAACCAAAGGCGCCCGGGTGGGGGCATTTTTCACCCCAGGGCTATAATTTGAACAATCTTGGTAGAGGTCCACTAGGTCAAGCTTCACACCAAATATCAAAGACCTGGGTCTTATGGTTTCAGAGAAGAAGATTTTTAAAGATTTTCCCTATATAAGTCTATGTATACACAAAGGCCTCCGGGGCGAGGCATTTCTGGCCCAAGGGCCATAATTTGATAAAACCCTTGGTAGAGGTCCACTAGATGAAGCTTCACACCAAATATCAAAGACCTGGGCCTTGTAGTTTTAGAGAAGAAGATTTTTAAAGATTTTTCCTATATAAGCCAATGTAAACCCAAAGGCCCCTGGGGCGGGGGCATTTCTGGCCCAAGGGGCATAATTTGAACAATCTTGGTAGAGGTCCACTAGATGAAGCTTCATACCAAATATTGAAGACCTGGGCCTTTTGGTTTCAGAGAAGAAGATTTTTAAAGATTTTCACTGTATAAGCCTATGCAAAACCAAAGGCCCCCGGGGCGGGGGCATTTTTTGCCGCAGGGCTATAATTTGAACAATCTTGGTAGAGGTCCACTAGGTCAAGCTTCACACCAAATATCAAAGACCTGGGCCTTGTGGTTTCAGAGAAGAAGATTTTTAAAGATTTTCCCTATATAAGCCTATGTATACACAAAGGCCCCCGAGGTGGGGACATTTCTGGCCCAAGTGCCATAATTTGAACAATCTTGGTAGAGGTCCACTAGATAAAGCTTCAAACCAAATATCAAAGACCTGGGCCTTGTGGTTTTAGAGAAGAAGATTTTTAAAGATTTTTCCTATATAAGCCTATGTAAAACCAAAAGGGCCATATGGCCCAAGGGCCATAATTTGAACAATCTTGGTAGAGGTCCACTAGATGAAGCTTCATACCAAATATCGAAGGCCTGGGCCTTTCGGTTTCAGAGAAGAAGATTTTTAAAGATCTTCCCTGTATAAGCCTATGCAAAACCAAAGGCCCCCGGGGCTGGGGCATTTTTGGCCCTAGGGCTATAATTTGAACAATCTTGGTAGAGGTCCACTAGGTCAAGCTTCACACCAAATATCAAAGACCTGGTCCTTGTGGTTTCAGAGAAGAAGATTTTTAAAGATTTTCCCTATATAAGCCTATGTATACACAAAGGCCCCCGGGGCGAGGCATTTCTGGCCCAAGGGCCATTATTTGAACAATCTTGGTAGAGGTCCACTAGATGAAGCTTCACACCAAATATCAAAGACCTGGGCCTTGTGGGTTTAGAGAAGAAGATTTTTAAAGATTTTTCCTATATAAGCCAATGTAAACCCAAAGGCCCCTGGGGCAGGGGCATTTCTGGCCCAAGGACCATAATTTGAACAATCTTGGTAGAGGTCCACTAGATGAAGCTTCATACCAAATATCGAAGACCTGGGCCTTTTGGTTTCAGAGAAGAAGATTTTTAAAGATTTTCCCAATATAAGCCTATGCAAAACCAAAGGCCCCCGGGGCGGGGGCATTTTTGGCCCTAGGGCTATTATTTGAACAATCTTGGTAGAGGTCCACTACATGAAGCTTCACACCAAATATCAAAGACCTGGGCCTTGTGATGTAAGAGAAGCAGATTTTTAAAGATTTTCCCTATATAAGCCTATGTAAACCCAAAGGCCTCCAGGGCGGGGGCATTTTTGCCCCTAGGTCTATAATCTGAACACTCTTGGTAGAGGTCCACTAGATGGAGCTTCACACCAAATATCAAAGATCTGAGCCTTGTGGTTTCAGAGAAGGAGGTCTTTAAAGATTTTCCCTGTATAAGCCTATGTAAAACCAAAGGCCCCCGGGGCGGGGCATTTTTCGCCCCAGGGCTATAATTTGAACAATCTTGGTAGAGGTCCACTAGGTGAAGCTTCACACCAAATATCAAAGACCTGGGCCTTGTGGTTTCAGAGAAGAAGATTTTTAAAGATTTTCCCTATATAAGCCTATGTATACACAAAGGCCCCCGAGGCGGGGGCATTTCTGGCTCAAGGGCCATAATTTGAACAATCTTGGTAGAGGTCCACTAGATGAAGCTTCATACCAAATATCAAAGATCTGGGCCTTGTGGTTTCAGAGAAGAAGATTTTTAAAGATTTTCCCGATATAAGCCTATGTATACACAAAGGCCCCCGAGGCGGGGGCATTTCTGGCCCAAGGGCCATAATTTGAACAATCTTTGTAGAGGTCCACTAGATGAAGCTTCATACCAAATATCGAAGACCTGGGCCTTTCGGTTTCAGAGAAGAAGATTTTTAAAGATTTTCCCTGTATAAGCCTATGTAAAACCAAAGGGCCCCGGGGCGGGGGCGTTTTTGGCCCTAGGACTATAATTTGAACAATCTTGGTAATGGTCCACTAGGTGAAGCTTCACACCAAATATCAAAGACCTGGGCCTTGTGGTTTCAGAGAAGAAGATTTTTAAAGATTTTCCCTATATAAGCCTATGTAAACCAAAAGGCCCCCGGGGCGGGGGCATTTCTGGCCCAAGGGCCATAATTTGAACAATCTTGGTAAAGGTCCACTAGATGAAGCTTCATACCAAATATCAAAGACCTGGGCCTTGCGGTTTCAGATAAGATTTTTGAGGTTTTCATTTTAAAAATCTATTTTTAGCTCCTGTGACCTAGATGTGCAACGGACCAGAACCATTTGAACAACTTTTAAAGGGGACCACCTAAGGATCATTCCTGTGAAATTTGGTTAAAATCCAATCAGTGGTTTAGGAGGAGATGTCATTTGAAGAAAAAGTTTACGCACGCACACACGCACTGATGCACACATGCACGACGGACAAAAAGTGATCCCAAAAGCTCACCTTGTCACTACGTGACAGGTGAGCTAAAAAAACATCAAAATTGTACATCAAAAATTTTTCATTTTTTGGCGATAAAGGTGGCAATGTATTTGTATAGGCTTGTTTGCGTAATGGTTGGTGGTGGGACGTAAAACTCACAACACACACAGCCAGTGATAATCACATGGACGACAGCAGTAAATGTCTGCCGTACTGTTAACTTTGTGTCAATTGACAATCAACCCAAAAATGGGACAAAGCATGTTCTGTGATCAGTAATAATAACTCAACCATTCAGCAGAGCAGTGACCAAGATGTTCAAAGAGCATTTTTAGCTCAATCCATACCTGTGCATCACGAAAACACACCTAAATAATTCTGACACCTTTGAACCCCAGTTTTATATAGTAAAACTGGGGTTTACAAGGGTAAACATTATTTTTCTTATTACTGCTCCAAAATATAGATTGTGGTTACTCGTTAGAACTGCCTCAATGTGGTGGTTCTAACGTGTACCCACAATCTATATTTTGAGCAGAAATTAGAAAAATTTCACAATTTTTACATTAAAATTTTTCATTTTTTCAGCGGAAAAATTTACAATGTATTTGTATAGGCGTGTTTTCATAATGATAATTTTTTAAACTGTATGAGGGACATTGTGATGAGGAAGATGTAGAGAATATATAGGGAAATTCTCAGTTCAAAAAATAAAAAATTTTACTAAAATTTAGCATAAATTGGGCAAAAATTAGCACCAAAAGGAGAGCCTCCCTCCTGATGAGGGAGGTATCACAGGTATGTTAATCAGTATGTTAAAGGTCAAAATAAAATCAAATATCTAATACTCTGATATTTTGCTGGAAAATTGTCAGTTTAAATTTTCAGCAAAAACAGCATATTTCTCATATTAATTTTTTTAAAATCATTATAAAGTTTTATTGACACATTAACAAAGGACATCATTAGTTTTGAACATCAGGATCCACAGCCCAGTTGTTCGAAACTAACAATGTCGTTAGCTAACCTAACATATCCTTTAATATGGCAAATATATGAATATTTTGCTGAAAAAATGTGAAGATGCAAAGCTGTTCTCATTTTTTCAGCAAAAATGCTAGAATAGTTGACAATTTCACCAGTAATGAGCTAATTTAGCTAACAATGCTTTGAACAACTGGACCCTGGCAGATCTTCTATTCCTTGTCCTTTTTTCTTTAACCCTCCTTTGCATCATTTATAAGAGCAACTTTGGACTATACTACATGTATTACATTGGCTCTACTGGGCAAAGTTTAAACACTAAAGTGCAAAAGCAATTTTTAGAGCACAACAATTTTATTTTTTAAACTATTTTTCAAGGAGTCTTGACATTTCAAGCCAAAGGTTAAAACATAAATCAGAATGTGGAGATTCCCAATGAGGAATAATACTGTATTTATCATATGAATTCCGACAGACAGGCCTGAGCAAACAGTGTAAACCCACATGAATACTTAGGATAATTACGGTACTCTAATTAACTAACAAATGACAATATAAATCTTTCAACTGGTCAAAGGCATACATAGCCAGATGTGTGGTGCACCATGCTTGCCAAGAAGCTGAGAAGGAGATCAACAAGAATATTGACCCTAAGTCCTCAGAAGTATACTGCCTTGCTAACCAGATGAGAAGAGAGAATGCCGATGTTGTAGGTGACAAACCAGTAAAGAATGATGCTGGGGAGATGTCAATGAGTGAAGACTCAAAGCAGAGGGCCTGGTTAGAACACTACCAAAGGCTACTCAATGTTGACTTTGACTGGGACCCAGACCACCTGTCTGATGAATCACCAGTGGAAGGGCCACCCATCCCAATAACTATTGATATGGTAAAGAAGGCTATCTCTCAGGTGAAGACTGGCAAAGCACCGGGTCCCTCTGGCATAGTGGTGGAGATGATAAGAGCTGCAGCTAGGTGATGCGGGTGCCTCGATGATCCGCGACCTTGCAGCTGCAATCATCCGTGATGGGAAGGTACCCTCTGACTGGGAACAAAGTTTCATTGTCTGTCTCTACAAAGGCAAGGGCGATAAATTGGAACGGGGCAACTACCGTGGTCTCAAGCTGACAGAACAGGTCATGAAAGTCCTGGAGAGGATTGTGGATGGCCTCATTAGGCAGTTGGTGTCCATTGACGATTCCCAGTTTGGCTTCGTCCCAGGAAGAGGCACAACAGACGCAATTTTTGTTGTACGGCAGCTGCAAGAGAAGTATCTGGCGGCCAACAGGAGACTCTACATGGCTTTTGTAGACCTGGAGAAGGCATTTGATCGAGTGCCTCGGAAAGTCATCTGGTGGGCACTAAGAAAACTTGGAGTGGACGAGTGGATTGTGAAACTGGTCCAAGGGATGTATGCTAATGCTCGGAGGCATGTCCGCGTTGGTGATGGTTACAGTGAAGAATTTGAGGTGAAAGTGGGTGTTCATCAAGGCTCTGTTCTCAGCCCACTGCTTATCATCATTGTGCTTGAAGCCTTGTCATGCGAGTTCCGCTCTGGAGTCCCCTGGGAGGACCTGTATGCTGATGACCTTGTCATCATAGCTGAATCCCTTGAGGAATGTGTCAGGAGGCTCTTAACTTGGAAAGACGCAATGGAGGCGAAAGGGCTGAGAGTGAAAGCAGGAAAGACAAAGATCATGATTTGTGGTACAGGTCTGGACCTCTTGCAGAGTACAGGCCAGTTCCCATACGCTGTATGTTGCACTGGAGTGGGCAGCAACAGTATCTTTTGTAATGGCTGCATGTTCTTGGTGCACAAGAAATGCAGTGGGCTCAAACGCTTGACAGAGGACCCTGATTACAGGTGTACACGGTGCCAAGGAACTGCACGCCCCTTAGATGGCAGACCACAGAGGGAAGTCAAAGTCGGATCCGACAAGCTGGAGGTTGTAGCTTCCGTCTGCTACCTAGGTGATATGCTGTCTGCAGCGGGTGGTTGCGACCTCTCAACTACATCATGTGTGAAAACAGCCTGGAAGAAATTCAATGAGTTGCTACCAGTTCTCTCTTCCCGCCACCTCTCGTTCAAGACACGTGGCCGTGTGTATAGCTCTTGTGTGCGGAGCGCAATGCTCCATGCCAGTGAGACATGGCCATTGAAAAAGCCAAACCTCCAACGTCTACAGCGAAATGACAGGGCAATGATCAGACAGATCTGCAATGTCAAGCCACAGGACACTGTCACCATCAGGTCCAGTGAGTTACTTGAGCGTCTTGGCATTGAGGACCTGGACCTCATCCTGAAAGAGAGAAGACTTCGCTGGTATCGACATGTGGAACGCTCCAACGGTGCAGTCAAGACTGCCTTTGACATACAGGTAGGTGGAAAGCGGGGGCCAGGAAGGCCCAAGATGACCTGGAAGCAGCTAACAGAAAGAGATTGCAGAGAATGGAAGCTCTCTGCTATCGATCCTCATGATAGACAAGCCTGGAGATCTGGTGTAAGATCTGCCATGCGTGCATCAAGCCAGCTACCTAGAAGGGGGCCCACTTATGTGGACGCTGCCCCTGTACCTGCAAGTTAATCAAAAATCCGTTGATGATGTTGATCGTCAATTTCTAATTAAACAAAGAGGGTTTTTGGTTTGTCTACGTTTTATATAAAAATGGCCTTACAGAACTTTTTTACTTTTATCCTGGTGTTCACAACAACCCCTATCTTTGCAAACAGTGTAGAGCCAGATCTGATCAAAGAAGCCATCTAATCATGCTCTACACTGTTTGACATATATAATACATCAAGTCATCTGATTGGTTCAAAGACGGAAATGGGTGTGGCTAAATTGAATATTCAGCAGGATAAGGGTTAACCCTTAAGATGCCTAGAAAAACTACATCTGAAAATGTTGTCTGCTTGTGTTGTCAGCTGATTTTTTTTTTCAAACGTTTTAAAAAATATTTTTGCCTATAGGCAAACAGTGTGAACCCAAATCAGACTGCTCCTAGAGGAGCAGTCTGATTTGGGTCCACAGACTATTTGCAAAAAAAGACTTTTAAAGTAACCAGCAGATAATTGGCATTTTAAGGGTTAAGCAAACTGAGTGTTGACCCAGACCAGAATGTATTGTCTGATCCGGGTCAACACTGTTTGCTGATGTCCATTTTGGGGGATACAAGAAGTTGACTGTGAATATACCATACTCACTTAAAGTATGCAAACACCTCAACTCAGTCCTGACGATACAATACTTATTCCCAGCTCAGTTGGTAGAGTGTCCGCTCAGGGGAACGGGAGGTCACGGGTTCGATCCCAGGCCGCAACATACCAAAGTCATTAAGAATGGTACTAGCTGCTCCTCGCTTGGCACTCAGATTTACGGGGTAGAGCTAGGACTGGTCGACCCAGTGTCAGGATAATGTGACTGGGTGTGGTATCATGTAATGTGTCTGGGACATGATGCTTCAGTGAGGCAGCACTATAAAAGTGAGCATTGAGCTCCCTGTCGCAACCAGACACCGTTGTGATATGGCTGAAAAATTGTTGAAAGCAACGTTAAACCCGAATTCACACACACAATACTTATTCTAAAATCTCAACAATTATGGTATTCACTTCCAGATGTTGTGAATGAATGGCAAACAGTGTAGATTCTGATGTGATACACATTCTGTAGCCTCTCAACTGGTTCTTTACTGCTTGCTCAGGCGTACAGTAAATACAGCAGTACGGTTTTTTAACTCTTATCATGCTGTTCACGACAACCCCTATCTTTGGAAACAGTGTAGAGCCAGACCAGATGGCTTCTGAAGAAACCATCTGATCAGGATCTACACTGTTTGACATTAAGTTTATGGCTTTGTAAGAATAAATTACATCAAGTAATCTGATTGGTTCAAAGTCAGAAATGGGGGTGGCTAAAATGAATATTCAGCAAGAGAAGGGTTAAATACATGTACATATTCTCATTTCAGGGATGCTGTAAATTGTCTAACTTGAGGAAAATACTATTGGAGTAAGCTAGGTAAGTTAAACAGCCTTTTTTGCTAATTAATCTTTAAAGTAATTAGACATCATTTTCATTTTTTTTCTGTTTTTTTTTTTGTGTGTGTTGTTTTTTTCACAAAATTAGTTCATATTTCAAGTGTAGATAAGTCATACAAAATAATAAGCACTATTGTATGTAAATAAAATATTGTTATTCTGCTTTAGAATTTTTTTTGTTTGGTGCTTCAAGGTGTTAAAGCATGATATCACCAAATAGTACAAGCAATCTTACAGGGCAAGTGAGTCAAATGATATGTCAAGCCTGATTTAACAACAACAAAAAAATAATAAAATAAAAAATCTACGGGCATATTTCTATTATTATTTGGTGGACCGTAACCTTGAAACAATACGTGTTGCCCCAAATCATGGTCTAACTATGTTTGAAGTTTCAGCTTGATCGGAGGAGTTATCCGGAAACGAAAAGTTTACAAAAAATTTCAAAGGGGCAAAACTCTATAAATATTTGGTGGACCATAACCTCAAAACAATATGCGCTGCCCAACATGATGGTCTAACTATGTATGAAGTTTCAGCTTGATCGGATGTAAACTGTAGGAGGAGTTGTCCGAAAACAAAAAGTTTACAAAAAATTTCAAAGGGCATAACTCTATTACCATTCGATGGACCGTAACTTCGAAACAATATGCGCTGCCCCACATCATGGTCTAACTATGTATGAAGTTTCAGCTTCATTGGATGTAAACTGTAGGAGGAGTTATCTGGAAATGAAAAGTTTACAGACGGACGGAGGGACGCCGAATGGCATAACATAATATACCCATTTTCAAACGGGCGTATAAAAATGACAAAATATTGGCTAAAAATATATTTTCACAATTTTTGGGGGTTGCTTTATGTCTTAAGAATATTAAGCTCTTTTGTGAGAAGAAGGGACTCTAATGAAGATGTTTCAAGAGTTCAGAGACAGACAATGGGCTTGCCAAAAATTGAAAAAGAACAAATCACCAATTACAACCATTCATCCATTCCTGCTGTAGTCATTCAGGCGGAATGCTTGGTGATCGCCTTTGTAATTCCAGTTCAAATATGCCTTAAATTATGCCTTTTTTCATGTCTTTTAAATAAGTTTCTGAGATGTGCTTAATTTAAACCATATTCAACTGTATTCAACAGACTATGCACATCTTATCCTTACTCCAGCTGTATAATTTAATTTGCCACACCCATTTCTGACAATAAGCCAATCAGATGTTTTCGTTCAAATTCAAAAACTGAATGACAAATAGTGTAGATCCTGATCAGATGGCTCTAGCCATCTGATCTGATCTGAATCTACACTGTTTGTAAGGTAGGGCAGGATAGGGGTTAACCCATTAAAGTCAGAAAGCCCCAAAATAGAGTAAAGGCTCTCCCAAAAGCTCTCCCAAGTTTCTCAATGAATTTCTTTAACTAACTAATGCTGATACCCCTCAGTTTTGAAATGGTCTCCTACTCCATATAATGAGGTAGATTCTATTTAGGTAGCAAACCACTATTCCAAGCTGTCGGCGAGACTCGGACACGCAGCGGACGAAGTTTTTTGAGCCGTAACAAATAGTACACTTTGCAACCCTTCTCTTTTGTGTTATCACTGCATTGTGACTTGCCACAGAATAATTTGAAGCTGGTTTCTATAGCTTGTACACTGTACAGCCAATGTAGTGGCTATGTAAACAAATCCTACCCCACCCACTTCTGCTGCTTTTTTTTACCATTTTCTGCTGTTTTCAAGGAAGCCCTGGCAGCACACTGCATTTGCAAGGACAATTGTCAGCATTCAGCTCTATTGTACACCTACCAAAAATGAAAGGGGGCTAGAAATTGACCCCTGCCAGCCGTTTACTTTTTTAGCAATATCCAAATGAAGTCTGACAGCTATTTTAAACAGAAAGTGTAGCGATAAATTCGTATAGCAGTAGTTTCGTATTTTCAGTTACATCCCTTGATATCCAGGTCATGTGACCATGAATTAATTCATATTTCTCCACAATGACACAAAAACAATACACTGAATTCAAGATATTGCTTTCATAATTGCCAAACAGTATTTAGACACTGAATTTGATCCCTACTCTTACTTATGAAGAAATTTCCCCATGTGCACAGGCTGGAAACTGTGTACTGCTACCTTTAAGACAAATATGACTTTTCTCAAAAGTGTCAAATTGGTAGTAATTCCACCTTATTATGATAAGTTTAATTGTGGAATCAAAGAAAAACAGTAATAATTGTCATTATTAGCTCACAACACAGCTGCTAGCAGTCAATCTCAGCTGAGAGAAGCTGTGGATACCCCAGCATACAAGACACAATTACGGGCCTCTGTGGCCTATTGGATAGAGAGCTGACTCTTAATCATTAGTTCTGTCAAGGTTGTGGTGGGGAGCCTGCCTCGGGTCACACGATGTGATACACCAAGTTCTGCAACTGGAGGTCAGGGTGTTTTTCTCCGGATACTCCCGTTTTGCCACCTATGATGCAAAAATCAGCTCGATATCAGTGAAATAATCTCGAAAGGGCAGTAAATCCCCCCCCCCCCCCCCCCCCCCCGTGCAAGAAAACCAAACAAAAACAAAAAAACAAGGCACAATTATTTTACGCGTTGGGTTGTTTATAGTAATTTATTATAAAAAATGACTCTTTCTTGCAAACAGTGAGGGCCCTCATCATACGCACCAATTTAGGCCGACGACTGATGTGGGCGTGCACTATTTGCCAGTGCCTTAGTTTGGAATTTCCTGTTTAAACTAGGTTAACAACAGTTGGTTACCTGTAACTATTTGTTACGGCTCAAAAAACCTTGTCCGCTGCGCATCAAAGTCTCGCTGACAGCATGGAATACAGTGCTTTGCGACTAATCAACACTATTTCAGTATAACGGCTTTCCAAGCTGAAAATGAGAGAAAATTAATCATTTAAAATCTATCGTTTGTACACGAAATGCCCAAAATATTGGTCAAAATGGGTTAAATCACCTTTAATTTAAGATTGAATAAGCTTTGACAGGACCAAAATGATTAACAAACATCTAGACTAAAATTCTGATTTTGGAGTTGTCTCCCTTGCCTCAGACCCTGCCTGTAGGCTTACATACAAATTTCAGTTTTATGACCCAATTTCATCAGAAACAATGGTGTTTTTGTCTAAATATTGATTCTGGTAAAGGAGTAGATAAAAAAGATTGTCATAAATAGCACTTTGAAATTTGACATATTGGTTAATGGTAGCAAACCACTATTCCAAGCTGTCGGCGAGACTCGGACACGCAGCGGACGAAGTTTTTTGAGCCGTAACAAATAGTACACTTTGCAACCCTTCTCTTTTGTGTTATCACTGCATTGTGACTTGCCACAGAATAATTTGAAGCTGGTTTCTATAGCTTGTACACTGTACAGCCAATGTAGTGGCTATGTAAACAAATCCTACCCCACCCACTTCTGCTGCTTTTTTTTACCATTTTCTGCTGTTTTCAAGGAAGCCCTGGCAGCACACTGCATTTGCAAGGACAATTGTCAGCATTCAGCTCTATTGTACACCTACCAAAAATGAAAGGGGGCTAGAAATTGACCCCTGCCAGCCGTTTACTTTTTTAGCAATATCCAAATGAAGTCTGACAGCTATTTTAAACAGAAAGTGTAGCGATAAATTCGTATAGCAGTAGTTTCGTATTTTCAGTTACATCCCTTGATATCCAGGTCATGTGACCATGAATTAATTCATATTTCTCCACAATGACACAAAAACAATACACTGAATTCAAGATATTGCTTTCATAATTGCCAAACAGTATTTAGACACTGAATTTGATCCCTACTCTTACTTATGAAGAAATTTCCCCATGTGCACAGGCTGGAAACTGTGTACTGCTACCTTAGCTTAAAACAGGTCAACATTAATGGCAACACAAAATCAACACACACCCCTAAAGCCGGAGCTTAACATTTTCATTTGACTTAACAGTTTGAATGAGCGCTCATACATGCAGTCACTTGCCGAAATATGTCCCTTGGCAGTCAACAATTTGGCAAGTGAAGTGTCAGTTGATTTCCCAGAAAAAGTATGAATGAAATGTTTTGTTTGTTTGATTGATTTGAGGTTTAACATCCCCGTCAACACTGTAAAGGTCATATGAATGAAATGTCAAGCCCTGTTTTCAAGTAAATGTTTATCATCTTAATAGTGAAGCTTCCTAATGTCGATGATAGATTTTGTACTTAAAAGATATATATAGATAAATTCCTATGTTAAGACCATCTTTGAGACTGTTCAAAAGTGGTCTTTAAGACCACTTTTGAACAGTCCAAAAGGTGGGAGACCACTTTTGAGCAGTCCCAAGGGTGGTCACAGGATGTTGAAAACACAAAGAAAATGTGCTTGAAACCTTCCAAATATGTTAAGAGGAATGGATACACCTTCAGGGGAGGCAACTCCTACAGAAGTATTTTTGTCTCCCATGTCAATAGGGGTCAACTCTTAAAGGAAAGAATTTGCTCCTGAGGAGCAAATTCTTTCCTTAAAGAGTTAACCCATTATTTTTCTATGGGACTCATAGCCTATAGAAAAGCAAACAGGAAGTCCCGAAAGTTGTCTCCCTTTGAAAAATGACGGAAAAATGTGTTCCTATTCCCCTTAAAACCATGGTTTGTCTTCATTATAGGTGGTCGATATAGGGGAATTTCACTGGATGTGTTGTGAGTGCTTACATAAAATGCTTTCACCAATGTTTTCATGAGTTTAGTTTCTAGATCAGGGTGTGTTTCCTTTCCGATTATGATGATTCAACTCCAAATCATATTTGATAATTTTAATGTATCTTTTACCTACGTTTTTAATAACATTTAATGGAAAACTTCCAGAAGGTGTTCTGCAACATGTTAAATTTCAATATTGTTATCATCTATTTCAGATCATTTAAAAGTACCTTCAAATTTTGAAGCACTAGGTGCTTTATCACTTATCTTCATATCATAAACCAGAGGACGGCCCCCCGCCCATCGGGGCTTGAAGAAATAGATGGGCTGCATGATGCTTCCACACAGAGCTGAAACCGACCCGCACACGAGTACTGGTAAACCGCTTACAGGAGCTGAGCCTGCCAAGGTGTGTTTTCATGATGTTTAATTTTCAAATCTGAATGACATTAGGCTAAGGTCAAAGAATACTCCTGTAGTTTCATATACTCATTTAGCTAACTCAATCTATCAATTTCCTGATCAAAGGATGCAATAATTTCTGAAAAATACATGGTTTTGACATTTTTTTTTCCACACAAAAGTCTATGTGACCAAATTTGGCCTTAGCATAAAATAGGTCAAGGTCATCCAAGGGTCATCATTCAAACAAATTATGATGTGCTTGAGTTCCCAATGGTACAAACCAAGTTTCATGGCAGTCGGCCAACTGATTCCAGAAGATTTTTAAAGGGTTTTAACCTTATATATATCTTGGTCATGTGATCCGCCCCCCCCCCCCTCCCCCGCGAACAAACTTTCGTTCCCCCATCCCACTGAGGCTCCATATGAAATTTGGCTTTGATTGGCCCTGCAGTTTTACTGAGGCCGGCCAACTGGTGAATTTAAAGGAATAAATTACATCAAGTAATTTCATTGGTTGATTGTCAAAAATAGGTTGGGTAATATTAGTTTATTCAGCAGAACAACCCTTATCATTGACAAAAAATTAGTCATTTTAGGTAGATCATAAGGGTTAAAGGTTAACGTAATGATCCTAAGTACTGGGACAGAGAGGCCCAAGTAAACAGTGCAGATCCAGATCAGACTGCTCCTGATCGGGATCTACATTGTTTGCCATTCCAACTGCACTTCTTGGACTCTTTAATTGTTGGACCATGTAACAAATTTGTAAAGCATTTTGAGTCTACAAGAAGTTCTCAAGATTCCGAATTTATAGGATTTTTATAGCTACATGTATTGTGATTTTTGAAGAACTAATCTTTAAAAGAGCTTTTTATCCTTCAACTGTCACATACCTAAAAACCTTGAGCAGATTTATAATATTTTTCATAATAAATGTGGCTCGACATCACATATAAATCATCTGCTGGGCAGACAACTCATATGTGACATCAAGCCTTATTTCACTGAAAAGTAAGCACAATTAAGAGAACACTTTGAAAATGTCTTCTGCTAGTCTTGATTGACAGTCAAAAGGTTAAAAATAGAAAGAAGAAATAAATGGTAAGAAAAGCATTTTGCAGTATCTGTAATCAGGTAATTATGACAGTTTCTGGTATAAACATCAAACAGTCTGTAGTTATTTACATCATTTATCAACAAGTCAGTAAACAATGTTTTACCCTTAGCAAAACAGACAGAAACATTTTTATTTCCATTCTATTTTTTTTTAACCAAGATCTGTAAGTAAGAAACCGAACATTTGTATTTTTTATGTTTTTTTTTTGGAGTATAACCCATTGCATGCAACAAACCCCTAAAGGGTACTTTATCAAACAGTGCAGGCCCAGATCAGATGCAGCAGGACTGATGCCATCAAAAATAGAATAAAAGCAAAAAATAGGCCTGACACCACTTTTATGACAAAGGACCTGTCGAACATATTGCAATGGAAGAGTCCACTAGCATACAATGTGTTGAATTTAGTGACACTTTAACCCTTGTGGTTTAGGCCCCTGCCCATCAGGGCTTGAAGAAATAGATGGGCTGTAACAGAGCTTAAATCCGACTGCAAACAAGTACTGGTAAACTGCTTAGTGGATCTAAGCCTACCCAGGCAAAGCGGTGCGAGTCGGACTATCCATGCTTATAAACCCTATTGGTTTCATAGGGCTTGAGAAGTCATTTAATCTCAATGTCGGGTAAAAGTCCCACAAAGTTTGAAGCAATGTCTCCAAAATGACCTTTACAGTGTTGACGGGGACGTTAAACCTCAAATCAAACAAAATAACCCTTCTGGTTCTTGATATTCACCCTGAAAAAGGGAGGAGTGAACGAGGAGGTTAGTAGAGGAGTTGAAAGTTACCGAAACAATCCTATGTATTGGGACAGACAGGCCTAAGCAAACAGTGCATGCCAGATCAGACTGCTGTCTGATCAGGATCTTCACTGTTTGCAAGTCCGTGTGCTCCTTTTGGATTCCTTGCTGGATCGTGAATCATATTTGTTGAAATTTCAGGAGAAATACAGTAAGTCTTCAAGGTATTCGAACTTTTAGGGTAACCATTAAGAAAATACATTGTAAACTTTAGCCCCTAGAAAACAAAAAAATTAAGAAGAAAAATTGTTTTTTTTTTTTCCTATTTCTGCTCAGAAATAAGAAAAATAAGGTTACCCTGTAAACCCCATTTTTTTTTTCGAAATAAAAGTGGTGGTCAAGGGGGTCAAAATTACACAGGCGTGTTTTCACGATGAGAGTGAAGATATTTATATTTCTCTGTATGATTGCACATTTTTTATGATTTTTGACAACTGAGCTGACAAAGTAGTAGTAGTAGCAATACTTTTTGTATATCTATCATTCTATACAACATGTTTATGTTTGACCTTTTCGGGGTTTTTTCACTTTTACTGCCGGTTTACCTCTTCACCCTGACTTTGTCCATATGATTTGACATTTAAAACCCATGTACTACTGCATGTCTCATAGTTGTTCAGGATTCGGAAAAACTAATACTTGGTTTGTCACTAAATTTTCTTCTTCTTTCATTAACCGATAAAATGCAAATCACGACAATTGTCGTCTGTTTAGGGGTCTGCTGGTTACTTTAAAAGTCATTTTTGTGAACAGTGTTGACCCAAATCAGACTGCTTCTCTCCTCTACATACAAATACATTGTAAACTTTACCTCCGGAAAATTTCGAATTTTTCTTAGATGAAAAATTGTGAAATTTTTCTTATTTCTGCTCAAAACAAATAAGAAAAATAGGGTTTACCCCTATAAACCCCAGTTTTACTGAATAAAAGTGGGATTCAAGGGGGTCAAAATCATATAGGCATGTTTTCATGATGTAGGAGCAGTCTGATTTCTGATTTTGGGTCCAAACTGTTTCTGATTTGGGTCCTCAGGCACACTGTTTACCTGTATGCAAAAATATTTTTAAAAAGTTTGCAAAAAAAAATTTAGCAGACAAAGTATGTCCATGCTTATAAACCCTATTGGTTTCGTTGGGCGGCAGGGCTTGAGATGTCATTTCATCTCAATGTCGGGTAAAAGTCCCACCAAATTGGAAGCAACGTCTCCAAAATGAACTTGTTGACAGGGACGTTAAACCTCAAATCAAACAAACAAATAATGATGGAAAATTCTGTTAACAAATAGTGTTTGCCCAGATGAGACCCCGCATTCTGCAGGGTCTGGGGTCTGATCTGGACCTGCACTGTATGCCAAGGTACCCCATTAGAGGTTTTGCACCCCCCCCCCCCCCCACACCCACTTCCTTGAACTCCAGCATTTGCCAAGATGCATTGTGCAGCTCAAATTATGCAAATGATCATCTAATAAGCACTTTCTGACAGATCTTTTCCCTGAGAGACAGATCTGACAAAATGTTGTTTCTGGCATATTTACTTGAGACCAATGTCATAAAATTTTCAGTGGCAGACTGCTAAATAGTGCCAACTTTCCCATATAAACTACTAAATGTCTGCAGTTTCATTTTCCCTGAACCCATAAAGTACCAGAAACCCCAGAACAGGTATCCTGGCAAACAGTGCAGGCCCAGATCAGACGCCGCAGAACGCGGCTTCTGATCAGGGCCTACACTGTTTGCAAAAAGTGCAACTAGTTTCCGAATAGTTTTTGGAGAAAACACAACTTGACACCCCTAAATTTTGAAATAGACTTACGTTATATATGTTATATATAAGGAGGAAGATTCCATTTGATAGAAAAGTAATTTTTTTGCAGACAGCGTGGACCCAGATCTGACTGCTCCTGTAGGAGCAGTCTGATCTGGGTCCACACTGTTTGGTTGTTTGCAAAAATATTTTTATTTTTAAAAAGTTTGCAAAAAAAAATTCAGCAGACAACATTTTCAGCTGTAGCTTTTCTGGGTTAAAGCATAGCGGCTGTTCACCATGTACAATAATTTAAGTGAATACAATTGTCTTGACTTTCCCATGCAATTTTAATAATGTAGGCTAAGAAATGATGTCACTTGGGAAAATTTTCAATTTAAGATGCAAATTTCTTACCGTCTTACATAATCGTGTCAACTACATACCTCTTGGGACTCAGAAATGGCTGCTGTATGACTGTCAGGCAATGTTTACTGTACATATTAGCTTAACCCTTATCTTGCTGAATATTCATTTAAGCCACACCCATTTCTGTCTAACAACCAATCAAATTACATGATGTGATTTATTCTTACAAATCCATAAACTGAATGTCAAACAGTGTAGATCCTGATCAGATGGCTTCTTCAGAAGCCATCTGATCTGGATCTACACTGTTTCCAAAGATAGGGGTTGTCGTGAACAGCACGATAAGGGTTAAATTCCTAAAATGTCTGTCATGAATATAGCAAATGACATGTTAAAGTATTGAGTTCTTTTCAGAGTAAGTCTGGCTTGACATTTCATGTGAATCGTCTCACATGAAATGACAAGCCTGATTTTCTCTGAAAAATAAAAATAAGAAAAAAGTATTAGTAAATGTCATCTGGTACCCTCATGAATGGTGCCTTAAGGCCAAATGCATTATGTAAATTGCCTTAATATCAGAATGATAGCAGTTTTAATATCACTTCTTTTTTTGATTTTGGAGTTTAACAGCCCAGTCAACACTATTAGGTCATTTTTGAGCCAGTCAGTTTACCTATCCACACTTTCCTGGGCAGGCTTATAGGTAAGCGGTTAACCAGTACACTGTGTACAGTGCACATTCTTTCGCCAGAAACTGACAACTGCCCTTCTTGAATCAGCAGAAGGGAGAGAACGACCAAATAAAAGTTTGTTTGTTTGATTTGAGATTTAACATCCCTGTCAACACTATAAAGGTCATTTTAGAGACGTTGCTTCCAATTTTTTGGGACTTTTACCCAACACTGATATGAAATGACATCTCAAACCCTGCCGCCCAATGAAACCAACAGGATTTATAAGCATGGCCCACCGTTTTGCCTGGGCAAGCTTAGATCCTCTAACTGGTTTACCAGTACTAGTGTGCGGGCCGGATTCAGCTCTGCGTGGAAGCATCATGCAGCCCATCTATTTCTTCAAGCCCCGATGTACCGAAGAAAAGAATTCAGGTATCAATCCCACATTCTCCTGGTCACCAGTCAGACGCACATCCCACTGAGCTACCTAGATAGGCGAGAAAAGCATTTGTAAATGTCATCTGGTACTCTCAGGACTGGTGCCTTAAGGCCTAATGCATTATGTAAATTGCCTTACTATCAGGGGAACGGGAGGTCAGGTTTTCGATCCTGGGCCGCGACATACCAAAGTCGTTAAGAATGGTACTAGCTGCTCCTCGCTTGGCACTCAGATTTACGGGGTGGAGCTAGGACTGGTCGACCCAGTGTCAGGATAATGTGACTGGGTGTGGTATCATGTAATGTGTCTGGGACATGATACTTCAATGAGGCAGCACTATAAAAGTGAGCACTGAGCTCCCTGTGGCAACCAGACACCGTCGTGATACGACAAAAAAATTGTTGAAAGCGACGTTAAACCCGAATTCACACACACACACACGCCTTACTATCAACTATCTGAATGTTCCTCTACAGGTATTGTACCATCCAAACACAACTCGACTGTGATAATTAGACAAAGCAGGGGCCAGTTGTTCGAAACATCGTAAGCGTAACGAGCTCATTCGTTGTCATACTGCTGATTACTATTCTAGCAAGTACAATATCTAAAATTTTGGTATTTTTGCTGAACAAATGTGAGCAGCTTTTGCATTTGGTCATCATTTGGACAAACTTGGTAGGGCCCAAGTCCCTGATGTATGCCAAGTTTCAAGGTCACTGGATATTGGTTCTTAAGAAAAAGATTTTTAAAGGATTTTACCATATATGGGCATGGTGGCCATATTGGTCACATGACCCAGTCTTTACAAACTTTTGTTGGAAGTGCCACATGTAATTTGGTTTCAATCAACCCAGCAGTTTAAGTGAAGAAGAAGATAAAAATACTTAATCTGAGCCATCCAGGACCAAGGTCAGGAAATGACCTTGACCTTTGGAATTGATAAACTTGGATACAGCTTATTGCAAATATCATTTCTGATGCCACAAACTACCATATAATCAGAAAAATCCACTGTTTTGGCTTTTTCCATACAAATGTCTAAGTGACCAAATTTGACCTTGCTGTACAGGTCAAGTTCAAAGATTTTTTAAAGGTGTTAACCATATATGGGCATGGCAGCCATATTGGTCATGTGACCCAGTCCTCAAGAACAAACTTATGTTCACCCTTCCCATAGAGGCTCCATATGTAATTTGGTTTAAATTTACCAAGCAGTTTCAGAGGAGATGTCATTTTGAAAATGTTGACGACTCAGACGACAACTGACCACTGCCTAGCTATAAGCTCCCCTGGAGCTTTTGGCTTTTGTGAGCTAAAATTATAATTCCCTATGCTTGAAATAGTTTTCAAAAGGCATGATGTCAACAATCTTCAAATTGTCTAGTTTGATGGCATTTGGCTTCTCACTGCTGACCAACTCAATCTGACCTAAATAGTGTTGACTGGACCATTAAACTCCAAACAAAAATGCCAATCACGACAATCTTCATCTGCTTTGTTGTTATTTTAAACGTAATCTTTGCAAACAATGTGGACCCAGATCCTCTAGCAGCAGTCTCATCTGGGTCCACACTGTTTGTCTATATGCAACAGTATTTTTAAAAAGTTTGCAAACAAAATTCAGCAGACGACATAAGCAGACGACAAACAAACATATGTCGCCCAGAAGAAAAGCTTATTTGTTTGGGCCCTAAAACAACGGCTAATATGATTGGCTGTCTGGTCATTTTTGGGATAAGAAACTAACTGTCTTTTGATTATAATGCTGTTGCTTTTTATGTGTGTTTCTTTCCCTTCGGCTGGAAGGAGTAAGATGTAATTGTATCCATTTCTAATATTTTTTCTATTGCCCTCCTGTCTGTCTTTCTGCAGTATAATTTTGGAATCGTTATCCAATAATTCAAAATGCTCACATCACGAAAACACGCCTATATAATTTAGACCCCTTGGAACCCCTCTTTTATATAATAGAACTGGGGTTTATAGGGTTAAACCCTATTTTTCTTATTTCTGTTCTTAAATATAGATTGTAGGTACTTGTTAGAACCCCATCAGCAAGGTGGTTCTAACGAGTACCCACAATCTATATTTTGAGCAGAAAAATATCACAATTTTTCATCTGAAAATTGTGGATTTTCCTGGGGTAAAGTTTACAATGTATTTGTGTAGGCGAGTTTTCGTAATGAAAATTCATAGTATTTTATAAGTCCCAGTGGTGCCAATTGCTTATACTCGTAGCAAGAGCACATTACACATTATGCTCGTAGTTATTTTAGACCTTGAGAATCCAAAGTCTCAATAACTCAACAAATGCAATCAGTCCTTTGGCTGGTTCAACTGAATAAATTCTCCTAAGTTCTATGACCCACCTGTCTGTGATGTAAACTATCACCCAAGACGTTTCTGAATATACTTAGAACTTGATGCCAACAATAACTTAGCAAATGGTAAACTCTGTGGAACTAAGGTAGGAGGTGATGACATCCAGGTACTAGAGCTGTCTGTGAAACTGACTAGGGCCCCCCCCCCGGCAGTGCTATCAGAGCTATCAAAAATTTGTGGACGGACAGACGGACAGACAGACAGACAGACGGATGAACAGAGTGATTACTATAGGGCACCCACACTTTCAGTGCGGGGCCCTAAATATAGTACTGAACTTGGAGGAAAAAGCAATGACTTGGACTAGTCTGCAGGCCTGAAAAAGTTTTGTTTTACCTGTAGAATGTTTAGATTTTTGCAAATTATGGTGAAATGACATCCAGGCTCACAATGGTTGTAATTAACCCTTTTTGTACCAAATGGAATCTTCCCAAGACCCTAAATATTTCAAAATTTAGGGGTGTCAGGTTGTGTTTTCTTCAAAATTTATTTTGAAAATGGCTGAATTTTTTTGCAAACAGTGTAGGCCCTGATCAGACGCCGCATTCTGCGGTGTCTGATCTGGGCCTGCACTGTTTGCCATGGTACCCATTTTGGGGTTTCCGGTACATAAAGGGTTAACCAATCAGTTTGTTCAGAGCAAAGTGCACCTTTCACACCCTCAGAAAGAAGAGTAACTGTTGAATTATTAGTAAAGATTGTTGAACCAACATTTTTCTGTTGAATATTTGTAATTAGGGATGGGTATTGTCAGAATTTTCGTATCACGATATATTGCGATACGGTTACTGCGTATCACGATATGTTATGTTGCAATATGAAACACACTGGTAATTGGAAAACCACAATATATATGGAAAAGAGAATGGAGTTTTCACAGGTAACTATCGTTTAGCCTATTTCTGCTCATGCACTAACAAAACAAAGGCACTTAAAAGAATTGTCCCAATGTTATGAGGGGAAATAAAGATACTATTTGAAAATGCTATTAAATGTTGTATTAGATTGATGGCCTCAGTCACTTTATTTGTGACTGTCATCTTTTGCAACTTGAGATGTTGTTAGATATCAGTATGAAGTTTTAAACAGAGAGACCCGCTCTTGAGGAGCGATTGCTTATCTGCTCTGTGATCTAAACAAAACATGTTAAATTGGTCTGAGAGCAATATGATATGCTAGTGTGGAGAATTTATTGCTGCCAGATGCCTTACCTGTAAGATTTGTCTGCTTCATATTTAATTTGGTGAAAAATGGTTATTACGGTCCATCAACAATACAAAGTCAACACGCTAACAAGTCCATGTAATGAACACCCCTCTACACCCCACTTTATATAGTGAAAACTGGGGTTTACAGGGGTATACATTTTTTTTCTTATTTCTGTTCCTAGACATAAGATGTGGGTACTCGTTAGAGCCGCCTCAATGAAGCGGTTCTAACGAGCACACTGAACCTATGTTTGGAGTAAAAATAAGAAAAGTATAATAAAGTTCATCAGATATGAAAGATGGATGTGTAATCGTAATGGGTAAGTAAATAAACAGGCAAATAAATTATTAATTAAATAAATAAATAAACAAACAATAAGAGTTATAAAGAAACTGGTATAGGTTGCAGTAATGGCATCAACATGTGAAATGCCATTTTAAACGGCAAGGGCCGAAACTGAACAACGCAAATCAGAATAAAATACCAGTAATACATACAGTTTTAATCAGACCGTCCATATCTATCACTTCATCATGAAAACACACCTACACCCCATTAAACCCAACTTTTACACAGTAATCCTGGGGTTTACAGGTCTAAGCATTGTTTTTCTTATTTCTGCTTAAACATATAGATTGTGGGTACTCGTTAAAACTGCCCCATCGGGGCTGTTCTAACGCAAGTTCCCACAATCTATGTTTTGAGCAGAAACATGAAAAATATCAGAATTTTTTATCTGAAAATTTTCATTATTTGGTGGTATTTTAAATAGGCGTGTGATGAGAGGCATGGGGTGGAGGGGGGGGGGGGGGGCAAAAATATATGTTACTTTATAGACAGTGTAGACCCAGATCAGACGCCACATTGTGGCGTTTGATCTGGGTCCACCCTGTATTAATGCCCCAAAATATAAGAAGCTATGCGTATTTAGGTTAACTCATCATAGTTTTCATGTCGTTTGGGATCATTGATTTCATTGATGATGTTTGAACATACATGTATTTGAGGGTCACTGATGAGGCCTAATTGGCCGAAACTAGCTAGTCTGGCCCAGAACACTCCACACTTTTTCCTGCTACGGTATTTTTCTTGGTTCCGAACGATAACCCTTTTGTCAGACATATTTAACTCCCAGCTAATTTAAAGGGAATGTGTGGCGGCCGTAAAAAGTCTCCCAGCCCTTCATCATAATGTAGTTTATATTTTCTTTTGTTCTTTGGGATCATTGATTTCATTGTGGAATTTTGAAACTGTTTGAGGTCACTGATGAGGACTTATTGACCGAAACTAGCTTGTCTGGCCCAGAAAAAACTTGTACATGCCATACATTTAACTTCTGCGGTGTATTCATTGCTTCCAAAGGATAACCATTTTATAGAACAAGAAGAAAGAGAGACAGTGTAATGAAAACATTACAAGTGCAGTGTTTTCCCTGAAAATGACCATAACGACAAAGTATCCAAAATAAAACAATATTACCAGGACATACTTTTTATGTATAAGACTGTTTTGTTCTTTTTTTCTGATCCTCATAGTCACCCAGTGGATTTTTTTATGTACAAAGTTATTTTAAGAAATATTTTTCTAGAATATTGAATCAGAGAATAATATGGCCCCTGCCAATCGAGCCTTGGAGAAATAGACTGGGCTGCATGGTGCTTCCATGCAGAGCTTAACCCGGCCGCGCATGAATACTAGTAAACCGCTTAGAAGGTCTAAGCCTGCAAAGTGGTGCGCATCAGTCCGTTTATGCATATAAACCATGTTGGCTTCATTGGACGGCAGGGATTGAGATGTCATATCATCCAAATTTCGGTTATAAGTCACACAAAATTTGAAGCGTGTCTCCAAAATGACCTAACAAGCATTGACGGAGAAGTTAAACCTCAAATCAGACAAACAAGCAAACCTCAAATGAAACAAACAAACAGAGAATAATAGATGGTTTCAGCCCTTGTAAGTTTAAAAAGTAATCCATAAACTTCTGGATATCATTATTTTTAGCATATGAGGTAATTTCATTCAACAATATTACATAATATTGGACTTTACTACATAAAAGGGATCAGAATTCCCATAGTTTTCAGTTTTTGGGGTTATTATGAAACTTCACTGTAAGTTTGTAGAAATTCATGCTTATTACAGCCAACAGGCCCCCGCCTATCGGGGCCTAAAGAAATAGATAGGTTGCATGATGCTTCCACGCAGAGCTGATACCGACCCGTCACACGAGTACTGGTAAACCGCTTAGAGGATCTAAGTCTGCCCAGGCAAAGCGGTGCGAGTCGGACCGTCCATGCTTATAAACCCTATTGGTTAAAATAAGCGACAGGGCTTGAGGTGTCATTTCATCTCAATGTCGGGTAAAAGTCCCACAAAATTGGAAGCAACGTCTCCAAAATGACCAATACATTGTTGACGGGGACGTTAAACCTCAAACCAAACAAACCAAACAAAAGTTACAGCAAACATCATTTCAAATTCAAAAACATGAAAAAAATGGCCGAACGAACGAACATACAAACGGAAATAGTGTGTTGTGTTTAAAGTTTGTAGATGATGCGTATAACGATTTGCAAGTTATTAAAAAAAAACAAAAAAAAAAAAAACATGTAACTCAACACTGAGTTTGACTGGGTCCTGGACCACCTTAGTGTCTGCAGTTCAAGCCCATCCCTACCACTATTGACATGGTTAAGAAGACTATCTCTCAGATCGAAGCTGGCAAAGCACCGGGCCCATCGGGCATAATGGTGGGGATGATAGGTGATGCGGGTGCCTCAAAGATCCGTGACCTTGCAGCTTCGATCATCCGTGATGGCAAGATACCCTCTGATGGGGTACAGAGTTTCATAGTCAGGATGATGCATTGGTCAAGAGCAACTACCGTGGTCTCAAGCTGACAGAACAGGTCATGAAAGTCTGAAGAGGATTGTGGATGGCCTCATTAGACAGTTTTCGTCCCAGGAGGAGGCACAACAGACACAATCTGTGTTGTAATGCAGCTGCAAGAATAGTATCTGGCTGCCAACAAGACTCTACTTGGCTTTCGTAGACATGGAGAAGGCATTTGATCGAGTACATCGGAATGTCATCTGGTGGGCACTAAGAAAACTTGAAGTGGATGAGTGTATTGTGCGACTGGTCCAGGAGATATATGCTAATGCTCGAAGCCATGTCCGTGTTGGTGATAGTTATAGTGCAGAGTTTGAAGTAAAGATTGGTGGTTATCAAGGCTCTGTTCTCAGCCAACTGCTTTTCACCATTTTGCTTGAAGCCTTGCCATGCGAGTTCCGCTCTAGAGTTCCCTTGGAGGAGCTGTATGTCGATGACCTGGTCATCATAGCTGAATCACTCGAGGAATGTGTCAGGAGGCTCTTAACTTGGAAAGAGGCAATGGAGGAAAAAGGACTGAGAGTAAATGCAGGAAAGATGAAGATTATGATCCGTGGTACATGCCTGGACCTCCTGCAGAGTATGGATCAGTTCCAATGTGTCGTATGTCGCACTGGAGTGGGCAACAACAATATTGTTTTGCAATGGTTCTGGGTGCATAGGAAATGCAGTGAGCTCAAGCGCTTGGCAGAGAACCCTGATTACAGGTTTACACAGTGCCAAGGAACTGCACACCACTCAGATGGCAGACCACAGAGGGAAGGTGAAGTCGGACCTGACAAGCTGGAAGTGGTAGCTTCCTTTTGCCACTTAGGTGACATGCTCTCAGCAGCAGGTGGCTATGGTCTTTTGACCACATCACGTGTTAAAACAGCCTGGAAGAAATTCAAGGAGCTGCTACCAGTTCTCTCTTCCCGCCATCTCTCGTTCAAGACAGGTGGTCATGTGTACAGCTCTTTTGTGCGGAGCGCAATGCCTCATGCCAGTGTGACTTGGCCATTGACAAAGCCAAACCTCCAGTGTCTGCAGTGGATTGTCACAGGGCAATAATGATCAGACAGATCTGCAATGTCAAGCCACAGGACACTGTCACCATCAGGTCCAGTGAGTTACTTGAACGTCTTGGCACTGAGGACCTGAACCTCATCCTGAAAGAGAGAAGGCTCCGCTGGTATGGACACGTGGAACCCTCCAACGGTCCAGTCAAGACTGCCTGTAAAATACAGGTAGATGGAAGGCGTGGGCCGGGGAGGGACAGGATGACCTGGAAGCAGTTGACAGAGAGAGATCGCAGAGAGTGGAAGCTCGACCCTCATGATAGACAAACCTGGAGATCTGGTGTGAGATCTGCCATGCCTGCAGCAAGCCGGATACCTGGAAGCGGCCCATTTTTGTGGCTTTGCCCCTGTACCTACATGTTAATCAAAACTCCGATGATGATGATGATGATGATGATGATGCCGATCAAAACTGTGGATGGACAGATGGACGGGCAGATGGACAGACAGATGAACAGATAGACAGACAGCCCTTTGCTTCATAATCATGTGCGCATTGTCACTGACAATAAGTACAACACATTTAATTGGAATATCTATAACCGTTTTCATAACGTTTTCAAATTATGAAGAATAAAAAAGAATAAAAGAATAAAACTGCAAGCACTGCATGATGCCCCGCCACTACAATTATATCAAGCAAGTGCCATATCACAGTGAAAAGGGAATTAAAAGTAAGGCTGCATTACTATTTCCCTTAATAAAGTTGACAGGAATACACGGCTAAGATGACTATTTTCAATGTTCAAAGAGCCATGGCTCCAAAAGAAAGTAAACCAAATTTTAAAATTCTCATTTTCAGTTTTGGGGACCGGTGCCCTTGAAACTAAAGTCAAGTCTTCAAAATCTAGTCAAATCTTTGGTCAGTTGCAATATATTTTGTATCAAGTTAGACCACATTTCATTGATGTGTTCACGAGATTGGGTGCAGACAAGCCATCTTTGGCCCAAAATTGACAATTTGATGGGGCCTGTGCCCTTGAAAATAAGGTCAAGGTCACCAAAACCAAAATGCTGTTTTCCCCCATCCTAGTGATGTAACCATGCGGGTTTGGTCAAAATCAATCATTAGGTTCAGTAGATATAGTGCTTCAAACAGACTGCATGATATAAATGGCTGTGTTTTATGTTCAAGGGGCAATAACTCCAAAAGTAGGAAAATCAGAGTAATGGTTCATGTCTTCTGCACGTTGTTTAATTCTGCTCTACATATCTTTGAAGATTCATGGAAATATCTCACACAGCATTGAAGTTATTGAGCGGACACAAACTATGATAGAAATGGCTATGCTCAATGTTCAAAGGGTAACAACTACAAAAGTAGGAAAATTAGAGCTAGGTTCATACATTCTGCACGTCATCTCATAGTGCTCTTCATATCTGTATAGTTATGTGAAAACATCTCAAATGGTATCAGAGTAATGGAGCGGACACAAAACTGATAGCATCAGCTATGTTCAAAGTTCAAAGGGCAATAACTCCAGAAGTAGGAAAATCAGAGTTATGGTTCATATGTTCTGCACGTCGTCTTATGATGCTTTACATACCTGTGAAGTTTCCTGAAAATATCTCAAATGGTATCGAAGTTATCGAGTGGACACAGAACTATGACCGAAATGGCTATGTTCAATGTTCAATGGGCAATAACTCCAAAAGTAGGAAAATCAGAGTTATGGTCCATATGTTCTGCACGTCGTCTTATGATGCTTTACATATCAGTGAAGTTTCATGAAAATATCTCGAATGGTTTCAGAGTTTTGAAGCGGACACGAAACAGATAGCAGCAGGTACATGTATATGCAAAGTTCAAAGGGCAATAACTCCAAAAGTAGGTAAACCAAAGTCACAGGTTATATGTTCAGCACGTCGTCTCATGGTGCTCTACATATCTGTATAGTTTCATGGAAATATCTCAAACGGTATCGAAGTAATGGAGCGGACACGAAACTATGACAGACATGGCTATGTTCAATGTACAAAGAGCATCAACTCCAAAAGTAGGAAAATCAGAGTTACTGTTCCAGTGTTCTGCACGTCGTCTGATAGTGCTCTACATATCTGTGAAGTTTCGTGAAAATATCTCAAACGGTATCAGAGTTATGGAGCGGACATGAAACTATGAGGCGCTGACGGACGGATGTACAGACACTCAAAACTTCGGAGGGTATAACATAATATCGACTTTTAATAGCGGGGCATAAAAATGCTGAAAATTTTAATTTTGCAAAGGGCCATAAGTCTAGCAATATTGTAGCTAGAGTAATATAATTTGCTATGAAATTGTGTATTGTTGTTGTCAGTTTGAAGTTCAAGTGTTTGCAAGTTATTGAGGAAAAAAACAACAACAAAACAACAACAACAAAAAATTGGGTCGGAGGGATGGACGGACAGAGTGAATACCATTATGATAACACACCCATGTGACACAGTGCAGTTTTTCACATCTCCGAAATGGCTACTTTTCTCATGATATTTTTCTTATTTATACTGCAAACATGGGTTGTGGGTGCTCGTTAGAACCACATTATTGAGGTGGTTCTAACGAGTACCCACAACCCATGTCTTGGAGCCGAAAAAATAATGTATACCCCACTAAACCACAGTGTTCTCTATTAAAGTGGGGTTTAGGGGGGGTATTTATTTCATGGACTTGTTTATTTGATGCTGAAGGGCACCCGCAAACACTTTGCGGGGCCCTAATAATTTAGTCACCATCTCAAACTGGACAAAATGAACAGTTACTTTTTATACTGAAACAAATTAAATTAAAATAATAAATTAATATGTCATCTCTGATGTTTTAAAGAGAAAAATTCACAGATGAACTTTTTCTGTAAAGCACCAGTCAGCATCTGGATATAATCACCTGCGGTTAGCATAAATTGTGATGGTTGATGGCAGTCCGACACATGAAACTGTTATTTTAATGATAATTGCCTCTGATAAGACCAAGGCAAAATTTTGGGAGAATCCGGTTAAAACTGTAGACTGATATCGGCTTTTCCTTTTTGATTTTCAACGACTTGGTAGTTGGCCATGGTAAAGTTTGTTTTCGTTTCACTCGATTATGCAATCTTGTAAATGCTGGGTGGCTTACACTAAAGCGACGTATACAACAACAACAGCCATGTGATTCACCGAAATCCTAGCTTGGCCTACCGTAAAAATTCAGCTATAAGACGAGGATTTTTCCCTCCAAAATGAGCCCCAAAAATGACCCTGTCTTATAGCCGAGGTCATGGACTGCAAGCTTTTTTTTCCCGGCAATGTCCGGCGAAGACTAGACATATGGAAAAAGCCAGTCGGTGATTTTTGAATTGATATAAATCACCACTACCAATTTTTCTGCACGCGATTGGTAAATGACGTCATCCGAGGCTAGCACCCCCACACGTTTTTAATGTCATTGTGTGTATCTCTTTCTTTAAAAAAAAATGTTTGGAACGGGTATAAAATATTTTCTCGATAGCTAAACGGTTGTGAATAGAGGTGGATAGAATTGCACAGCTCACGAATTATCCCCAGGAGTTCCGTGTCAATAACCAACAACAGCGTTCAACTTTTCCCGCCAAGCGTCTGCTATTTGGCTCCAAAACATAACCATTCATGAGATCGTAGAAAAGTCCGTTTTTATTATGCAAACACATGTACCGTTAGATGTAGCTAATTGTCTGAGGAGCGATTAAATCATTTTCACATTGATTGTGGATTAAATTTTATGAGTGGAGGATAAACGCCAATTAGAATCATAACTTGACTATATTTTCACATCTTATCGACTCGCACCGCAGGGTTGCAATTTTATGACAAGGATTAACAATAGTGTCATACTTGAACCGTAATAAATACACAGATGGTTTGTCTCTGAATTGACAGTGCAGCAATTATTGCGATTAACTTACTGGTCTAGTTTCACCGTATTTAAGGACTCAAAAAAACTGACAGTTGTAGACGATATTTTTTGCACTTGCCCGGCCGGGCGTCATAAGGTCAAAGTCTTATACTATGACCGGCTTATACATAAAGGGTGGGAATCGATTAAATAACTAAATTTAGCCCCGGGAATGGTTCTGTTTACAGTGAGCTGTATTTACCGATCAGTTATGAAAGAAAATATGAAAAATGGATAAAAAAAGAAAATATCGAAAATATCGGTATTGGCGGACTGTATTGTGATATGATTTTTTTCTGAACTGTATCACGATATACCGATATACCAATAATATCGCACATCACTATTTGTAATATTCTATTTCTGCTCCTGGGGCTTAAAAAAGCCACCTCACTATGGCAGTTCCATTGAGTCCATGAGATATCTTTTTTTTTTTCGATTGTGGTTTTGGTTTTACTACCCTTTCAAAATTTTTTTACTAATTTTGAGCTGATTGTGATTCAGATGTGGGCAAAAAAGGAGTACCCGGAGAAATCCCACCCGACCTTCATTGCAGAACTTGATATCTCACAGGTGACCTGAGCCAGGAGCAAACGCACAATGGTGAGAGACCTAATGATTAAGTGTCACAGAGGCCTGTCATAGATATCAGTATTTGAGATAACCATCACGAAAACACGCCTTTATAATTTTGACCCCCTTAACTCTTATCCTGCTGTTCATGACAACCACTATCTTTGCAAACAGTGTAGATCCAGATCAGATGGCTTCTCTACACTGTTTGACATTCAGTTTATGAATTTGTAGGAATAAATTACATCAAGTAATCTGATTGGTTCAAAGTCAGAAATGGGTGTGGCTAAATTGAATATTCGGCAAGATTGAAGCGAAGGAAGACAACCCCACTTTTATATAGCTAAAGGTAAACATTATTTTTTCTTATTTCTGCTAAAAAAACATCCATTGTGGGTATTTGTTAGAACCGCCTCACCGAGGTGCTTCTAACGAGTCCCCACAATCTATGTTTTGAGCAGAAATATGAAAAATATCAGAACTTTTTATCTGAAAATTTTCCATTTTTGATGGTAAAATTTTCAATATATTTAAATAGGTTTGTTTTCTTAATGAAGAGTCGTCTGTCTCGTATTTAGGAAGACGGACATGCCCAAATTCAAAGCCGGAAGGGTCTAATTAATTCTTTCTTATACTTATTATCAATTATCCAATGTCCACTTTAACATCAGGAACAGATATGAGTCGGTATCTTGTCGAGCGATCAAGTAAATATGGACAGAAAGAATCTTCTGGGATAAAAAATACCACAACAATTTTCTTAAAACATTGTTTTTTGGTCCAAATAAAAGAAATTAAAAATGACTTGTCATTAAAATATAACAAACTCTTTTAAAACGAAAGCTATTGCAAAAAACTAACTTAAATACATAGAAATATAAAGATGCACTGTACTTACTTTTGCATTCCTGTGAAGTAATTTGCACTGAAACTGTTCAAAGTGAACAATTATTTTAAAATCATGAAAATTGCAGATGTATACCTTTTTGTTGATTCCCTTTGTGCATTTGAATTATTTGTGTCAAGATTTCATTCAACACATTACGATAACACATCCGTGTGATATAGAGCATTTTGCCAAACCTCAAAAAGATTTTCCTGATGAAAATTTATGATATTTTTCTTATTTATACTCCAGACATAGGTTTTGGGTGCTCGTTAGAGTTTTGGTGCTCATTAGAACTGGCTCATTTAGGCGGTTCTAACGAGTACCCACAACCTATATCTTGGAGTAGAAATAAGGAAAATAATGTTTACCCCCCGTAAACCCCAGTTTTCTCTATATAAAGTGGGGTTTAGTGGGGTCTTTATTTCACGGGCTTGTTCACGTGATTAGTATTGAAATTCAAAGCATTAGGAACCTTTTCTACTCCTGTCTGCAACATTGAATCACATGATCCTCTTAGAAGCCTCCGTGGTGCAGTGGTTACGCTACTCGCCTTGTAAACCAGGGATCGCAGGATCGATCCCGGGCTTCTCCAGACTTTCGGATGAGTCTTTAAACCGAGGTCCCGTCTCCGTATGACCTTAGCTGTTGGTGGGACGTAAAACTAAAACTCACTCACTCACTCACATGATCCTCCAAATCACCAATCTTTTTCAAAAGCAGGTTTGGAGAAGAGCATTCCCCAAGATCTTCAGTGCCACTTGATTTAAAATTGTCTACTTCAGAAGATTCTAGAGGTTGAATCAAGCACAATGCAGGTCTCTCACCATTGTGGGTTTGAGTCATGCGAGTTGATTGATTGTTTTGGGTTTAATGACATATCAACCCTTGTGAGTCGTTTTGTGTCATCTCCCAGAGAAAGGGAGAAAAGAGATAGAAGTGAAGATAGATAGTAGAGGAGATGAAAGTGAGGGATAGAAGAAAAAGAGGAAAATAAATGAAAGTGTAGAAACAGAAGAAATAACAACATTCTCCCTCTTCCCTTACTGGCTGCAAGGACATCAGGCCTTGTCCAACTGTAAGCCAATATCAGTTGGATGCCCCTGCGATGCAATATACACGTCACCTTTGCCTCACCCCACCACGTTTCCAACTTACCATGTTCTGCTGTGGAAAGTTAGATTTTTGGGCTGAATAAATAGTCTTGAAAGGGTAATAAAACCCAAATAAAAAAAAAAATACCCTACCACTGCACAAAGAAATTACTTTTTCAATAAATCAGAAATGTCATCAACAGATTAAGGAATCCAAGTTCTTTGAAATCATTTTAAAAAGCATTAATTTTGATTTTATTATGCAAATCGAGCCATTAAACAGCATGGGTCTGATTTAAAATAGCTCTTCTGAGATGAAAATAGGAAATCTGCAATGACAATATAAGCAACATGATTTGCATACGTACTGTGTTGAGCATGATTTTATGGCAGCCAAAAACCAGAAGTAAAGGGAATGAATACAGTAACAGGAGAGACAACTCATTTAAAAATCATTCTTTTTTGTCTCCCTTTCCAACAGGATCTAAATTAACCCTTAAGATGCCATGAAAAACTGCATCTGAAAATGTCGTTGATATATATCACAAAACCACGCCTATCTAATTTTGACCCCCTTGAACGTACCCCACTTTTATGTAGTAAAACTGGGGTTTACAAGGGTAAACCTTATTTTTCTTATTTCTGCTCTAAAATATAGATCTTTTCGGCGGTATAATTTATTATGTATTGTATAGGCGTGATTTCGTAATGAGTAGATGCAGGTAAGATTGACAGGGCAGAGCTATTCAGGTGTTGACAATATATGTCAAATTTGCTGAGTCTATACGAGCCTTTTGCAAGCTTTTTGCAAGTGGACCAAATGGCCATAAATTATATGCAACAACTTTGTTACTGTTGAATTCACACAATTGGGTGACTTGGTTAACCTTTTTGTTAACCCTTATCTTGCTGAATATTCATTTAAGCCACACCCATTTCTGTCTATCAACCAATCAAATTAATTGATGTAATTTATTGCTACAAATTCATAAATTGAATGGCAAACAGTATAGATCCCTGATCTGGATCTACACTGTTTGCAAAGATAGGGGTTGTCGTGAACAGCAAGATAAGGGTTAATGTAGGTACAAATAATAGATTCACCCTGTCAATCTTATATGTGTTGTCTGCTGTTGTCTGCTGAATTCTTCAAACATCTGGATCTGTTTACTGGAAAGCAGAAAAAACTAACATCCTAATATTTTTCGTCAAAATCTATCCATTGGTTCAGAAGACAGTTTGTTTGTTTGAATTGAAGTTTAACAACCCCATCAACACTATTTAAGTCATTTTGGAGATGTTGCCTCCAATTTTGTGGGACTTTTAACTTACCCTGAGATGAAATGACATCTAAAGCCTTGCCATCCAATGAAACCAAAAGACTGGATAATTAAAGACTGGATGGTCTGACTTACATCACTTTGCTTGGGCAAGCTTAGTCCTTCTAAGTGGTTAACCAGTACTCATGAGTGGTCAGTTTCAACTCTGCGAGCCCAATCTATTTCTCCAAGCCCCATTGGGCGGCGGGGATCAGGAGACAGTGTTTGAAACATGTAATGCCAATGCAAGTGCCTGTGCTGATCATTAAGATCACTATAAGAAATTCATTTGGAAAATTGTTGCATTACGAAAACACGCCTATACAAATACATAGTAACCTTTATCGCCCAAAAAAATAAATTTTAAGATAAAAAATTGTGATATTTTTCTTATTTCTGTTCAAAATATAGATTGAGGGTACTCGTTAGAACAGCCTAACGAGTATCCATAATCTGTATTTTAGAGCAAAAATAAGAAAAATAAGGATAACCCCTGTAAACCAGTTTTTAAATACAATATAAAAGTGGGGTTCAACGGGGTCAGTAATATGTAGGCGTGTTTTCGTGATGAACATTTTGCACACAGTGGAGGCCCTAATCAGAAGCATGTTCTGCAGCACCTGATCAGGGCCTGAACTGTTTGCCAGTATCCCATCCTGGGCATTCTGGTTTCAAAGGATCCCTGCAGTATCTCCATAAAAAAATGAAACTTTTTTAGAAGTGTTTGCAGCAATGCTGAATTTCAATCAAAACCTTATCAAGTTGACTGTTTGAGATTTTAACTGCTGAGTTGAAGATTTTTTAATGAAGCCGACAGATGGAAACAAATTCTTGTTTGTCACTTAATATATCTGGGGGGAAATAAACTTCTATCTTCCTTGTATCATCTCTGAGCCATGAATTCTTTTTTAAGTTTTAACAGATTTAACCTACTATACTCACCGGGAATAGAAACTATACACTCATTTTTAGATTGTCACAGGCAAAATACTTTAATGAAATTTGAATTCTAATTATATAAATTATCATCAGCTGCATGTCTGATTTATCGAATAAAATGCTTATTGATAGCTACCATTTAACGGGTAAAGCCACAGGTTCAAAGCAAGGGTCCAAATCTTGCTGTTCAAGTTTCCATTGAGTCAAACATTTTGTGTCGCGAATGTGATTCCCATTTTTATCAGTTATTACTCATCATCTAACGTTTCGAGTATTGTTTACAAAATGAAAATTTTCACAATGGTTGAAATGTTATCGGCCTTTAAATATTGGACCAAACCACCGGAAGTGAGCGAAAAGTATAGCATTTTTGATTGCGGTTTTTGTTTTAATCAATATTTAAGACACAGCTGAAGATGCTAAAACGATTGAAGGCTTTGTCTGGGTCGACTTTTGACTTGAAACATTATTTTGAAAATTTCGCTGAAAAAAAAAGCAGTTTTTGAGATTCCAATAAAATGTTTGTTTCTTGATAATTTTTAGCGGTTATGTTATTTTTTTATCCCTTGCTTTGAACTTATTACCTATACGCAAAAAGGTTTATGTCAAAATTCGATTACAAACAGATTTTATGAAAAATGCACTTTTTTTACATTTTCCCCAAAAACTTTTATTTTGAACACCAGATTTTCTTTAAATTGTTACAGGATTCATGTCAGTAGTTAGTCAAATCCTTAATCTGTAATGTTTAACTAAATTATCCTCTTGTTTCGTCGGGCGAGACAATTTAAAAATGTATAGTTTCTATTTCCGGTCAGTATATATTCCACCTATTTACTGCACATGTGCTGTTAAGCACACACCAAAGCTATTTTTGGGAAAAAAAGCAATAGCGCACAAAGAACAATAACCTTTACTCGAGGCTCTCACAGAAATCTATAAAAACTTGCTGTTATATTTCAAAAGTGAAGCAAACCTTCATCTCGGAAGTTTTATTTTGCGTACCGAGTGTGCGCTTATTAGGTAGTTTTTCACTACAATTTTTTTATACTATGTTGACAAGTTTTGTTTGATTTGAGGTTTAACGTCCCCATCAACACTGTAAAGGTCATTTTGGAGACGTTGCTTCCAATTTTGTGGGACTTCTACCCGACGTTGAGATGAAAGACTAAGCACACACTGCGGTAAATAGGTCAATGCACAAGTGAAATATGAAAGCCCTTTCACTTACCAATTCGAAAGTTATGGCCATGTAAAAGTCTTTTCAAGAGGGCCAAGATGGCCCTGAATTGCTCACATGATTTCAAAGATGTCAAATAGCTTCTGAAAGTTCTGGCAGCCATCTTGTTCATCATAGCAGAACAATTTTATCTTATTCGGCAGAGGGTGACCTAAGCAACATTCCTGTGAAGCATAAATCAGTTTGGCCAAAGGGTTCAGGAGTTGGCATTGAGACCAAATTGCCGACCTTTTTTATTTTTAGCGCTAGTGGCCATTTTGTTCATCGGACCCAAACATGTTTAACTATTTTGGTAGAAATTCACCTAAGCAACATTTCTATGAAGTTTGATTGAAATTGGCCCAAGGGTTTAGGAGGAGTTGGCATCTAAAGCACATTGTTGATGATTTTCTATTTTTAGCTCTGGCTGCCATTTTATTCATCCATGCAAAACAATTTAAGCTAATTTGGTACAGGATCATCTAATCAACATTACTATGATGTTTGAATGAAATTGGCCAAAGTGTATAGGAGGAGTTGCTATTTAATATTTAAAGATTTTTCAATTTTTTAGCTCTGGTGGCCATCTTGTTCATCAGAGTGAAACAATATTTACTATTTTGGTACTAGGTCACCTAAGCAACATTCCTATGAAGACTGATTGAAAATGGCCTAAGGGTTGAGGAGGTGTTGGAATATAAAGCGATTTGTTGGCATTTCTATCTTTAGCTCTGGTGGCCATTTTTGTCATCAAAGCTGAACTGTTTCAGCTTTTTCGGTAGAGGACCCTAACCAACATTTCTATGAAGTTTGACTGAAATTGGCCCATGGGTATAGGAGAAGTTGTCATTTAAAGATTTTTCTACTTTTAGCTCTGGTGGCCATCTTGTTCACATCTAAAGCCCTGATGCCCAATGAAACCAATAGGACCTCTATGCACTGGATGGTCTGACTTGCAGCACTTTGCCTGGGCAGGCTTAGTCAATTCAAGCGGTTTACCAGAACTCATGTGTGGTCAGTTTCAGCTTTGCATGGAAGTATTGTGCAGCCCATTCTATTTCTCCAAGCCCGGATGGGCTGGGGTGGGTAGGCTGGGTCTGGAAGTTTGACATGAATTAGCCTAAGGGTATAGGAAAGGTTATCATTTAAAGATTTTTTTCTATTTTCAGCTCTGATGGCCAGCTTGTTCATCAGAGCAGAACAATTTTAGCTATTTTGATAGAGGGTTACCTAAGCAACATTCCTATGAAGTTTGATTGAAATTTGCCCAAGGGTTTTGGAGGAGTTGGCATTTAAAGTAAATTATTGATGTTTTTCATATTTTTAGCTCTGGTGGCCATTTTGTTCATCAGAGTGGAATCGTTTTAGCTATTTTGGTAGAGGGTCACCTAGGCAACATTCCTGTGAATTTTAAATGAAATTGGCCCAAAGGCATAGGGGGAGTTGTCATGTAAAGTTTTTCTATTTATTTTTTTAGCTCTAGTGGCCAGGCTTAGCCATCGGACCCAAACAAATTTAGCTAATTTGGTAGACGGAAACCTAAGCAACATCCCTATAAAGTTTGATTGAAGTTGGCCGAAGGGTTTTGGAGGAGTTGGCATCTAAAGCACACTGTTGATGATTTTTCTATTTTTAGCTCCAGCTGCCATTTTATTCATCCAAGCAAAACAATATTAGCTAATTTCGTACAGGGTCATCTAATCAACATTACTATAATGTTTAAATGAAATTGGCCAAAGGGTATAGGAGGAGTTGCAATTTACTATATAAAGATTTTTCTATTTTTATCTCTGGTGGCTATCTTGTTCATCACAGTAGAACAATTTTTGCTATTTTGGAACTGGATCACCTAAGCAACATTCCTATGAAGATTGAAACTGGCCCAAGGGTTGAGGAGGAGTTGGCATTGAAAGTTTGATTGAAATTGGCCCAAGCGTTGAGGAGGAGTTGGCACTGAAAGTTTGATTAAAATAGGGCCAAGGGTTTAGGAGTTGGCATCTAAAGCACATTGTTGACGATTTTTCTATTTTTAGCTCTGACTGCCATTTTATTCATCAGATTTTAGCTAGTTTGGTACAGGGTCATGTAATCAACATTACTATGATGTTTGAATGAAATTGACCTAAGGGTATAGGAGGAGTTGCTATTTAATATTTAAAGATGTTTCTATTTTTAGTTCTGGTGGCCATCTTGTTCATCAGAGTGGAACAATTGTTGCTATTTTGGTACTGAGTCACCTAAGCAACATTCCTATGAAGTTTGATTGAAATTGGCCCAAAGGTTCAGGAGGGGTGAGCATTTAAAGCAAATTGTTGACGCCCCACATGTTACACACGACGGACATTGACAGATCACAAGAGCTCACCATGAGCACTTAGTGCTCAAGTAAGCTAAAAAAGCTAGGTCTAGCACATATTACCTGTGAATGTCTGGATTTATATCACAGATGTATGTTTTATACAATTTACTACCTTTGGCAAAATTCTAATTGCCATTCTGTTACTCACTGAAGCTACTAGATCATGTGCATTTCCATCCATGGTTGGTACTTGTGGACCTCATCAAACCAGTGTGATGTGTTAAGATTGAAACCATCCTGTCTAAGCACTTATACAAGTCCAAGCGTCATGAGCATACAAAATATAATTTACATGCTTAACATCATAACTGATATGGTTCTCAATAAAAACTGTTGCCAATGGCGAGGCAAGTTGTTTAACTCACCAGAGCCGCCGAAGCAGTTCTGTGCCAGAGTCTGCGTGCAGTCCTCTTTATACTTGTTATGGGTCTCTTTTTTCCTTTTTATGAAAGCTTATACTTGTTGTTGCATTGTAAATATTAAGGTCAACCTGCACTGTGGGTAACAAATGGCTGTATGTCTTTGTTAAACCCTAAGTTTTTAAAGTCAATGCCCAAGGCCTTAGACAATAAACAGCATAAAGAGGTTAATGTGTACATTCAATTTGGAGCTTAAGCCTCATTTGTCATTTTGGGAATGTGTTATAATCGTTCACATTATTTTCTCTGAAAAATAATAAAATAAACAAATTTTCATTCTACCCTAGAATTTTCCTGGATGCTTTAAGGATTATCCTTAAATAGATGCCAAGAAAAACTGCATCTGAAAACATCATCTGTTTATGTCATCTGCTGTATATCTTGGAAACTTTTCCAACACATTTTTTGCATACGGCAAACAGTGTGGATCCTGATCAGACTGCTCCTAAAGGAGCAGTCTGATCTGGTTCCACACTGTTTGCAACAACTTTTATAGTAACTAGCAGGCAACAATGCAGACAACAGTTGTTGTGGTTGACAACTAAAACTTTGGATTCGAAAAACGGCACCAGGTTTATATCAATATTAATATGTCATAATAATCAGGCAGAAAGCCTGTGGTTATGTCAGTTATCAAAGCATCATCAATAAATTTGCATTTTTACTTCATTTAAATGTGTATCTATTTCTCCTGCGGCCCTGCCCATCAGGGCTTGGAGAAATAGATTGGGCTGTAAGGTCTGAGATGTTGCATTTGAATGCAATGATATCTCAAGCCCTACTGCCCAAAGCAACTGCTAGGGTTTAAGGGCCAGTCTGACTCTCAGCAGGCTTATGACCTTCTGAGCAGAGCTGAAACCGACCCGCACACGAGTACTGGTCAACCGCTTAGAGGATCTAAGCCTGCCCAGGCAAAGCGGTGCGAGTCGGACTGTCCATGCTTATAAACCTTATTGGTTTCATTGGGTGGCAGGGCTTGAGATGTCATTTCATCTCAATGTTGGGTAAAAGTCCCACAAAATTTGAAGCAATGTCTCCAAAATAACCTATATAATGTTGACGGGGACGTTAAACATCAAATCAAACAAAAACCAGTATTCTAAAGTTTGATCTTTTCAGCTCTGTGCAGAAGCACCATGCTGCCCAATCTATTTCTCCAAGCCCTGATGGGAGGGGCCACTCATGGACTTATTCCCTTGTGAGTGACTGGAAAATGTACAGAAATCCAACACTATCATGTGGAGCCGTTTGGTCGACAATCGTCAGTGGTTGCCCAAATGCAAATAAAACAATTTCAAAACATTAGAATGTGGTTGTATGTCTTCAAAATTGTCACATGGGGAGGTGAATCGTTGGTTTTAAGATTGCCAATTTCATTTTATGACTCCGCTGACAAATCATATCTGTTAGCTAGTGTACATATGAGGATATTTAACCTGTGCCCTGTCGAACCAGATTACACACTGCCTTTTGCAAACAGTGTAGACACAGATCAGATAAAATCTGAAGAAGCCATCTGATCAGTATCTATACTGTTTGACATTCAGTTTCTGAATTTGTAGGAAGAAATGACATAATAAAGTAACCTGATTGGTGAAAGTCTGAAACAGGTCTGGATAAATTAATTTATTCAGCAGGACAAGGGATTACAAGTTTGTAAAGCTAACCATTCTTTGAACAATTTCTCAGAATTTCCCATTACAGCATTTTTCTAGAATTTTTATTGGCCAGTACACAATTATTTTCTGACTGGGAAAACAATGGCATATACCAACCCTTAACCCTTGTCCTGCTGAGCCCGGATATGCCTTTTCTTTGAAACAATGTAGATCCAGATCAGATGGCTTCTGAAGAAGCCATCTGATCAGGATCTAAATTGTTTGTCATTCAGATTGTGAATTTGTTGTAATAATTTGCTACAGGTAATCTGATTGGTTGATAATTGGTAGTGGGTGTGGCATATATGAATATTCAGCAGGACAAGGGTTAAAATGTTCTGCTGAAAGGAAAAAACAGTGAAGCCCCAGATCAGGGTCTACACTGTCTGTCCTTTAGTTTGTGAGCTGAATGAACACATTACATAAAATGATTTGATTGGCAGATACTTAGAAATGGGTGTGGTAAAACTGATTTATTCAGCAGGACAAGGATTAAAACCTTATTAACGAGGCCTGAAAACCCTGAATTTTGAAATGGACTCCTCTTTTCTATTCCGTTCAAAACGGACTAAGTCTTTTTTTTTTTCAGGGGCAGGGGATTATTTTTGTAGTGAAACTTAACCCATTTTGTACCGGAAACCCCAAACTGGGTTATGGCAAACAGTGAAGGCCCAGATCAGATGCCACAGAATGTGGCAAATGATCTGGGCCTACACTATTTGCAAAAAGTTCAGCCATTTTCTGAATTTGTTTTGAAGAAGAAGGCAGCTGGCAAACAGTGCAGACCCAGATCATACAAGCAGTATGAGCTGTCTGGTATGGGCCATCACTGTTTGCATTTTTAGCTATTTTAAAATAAATTTTGAAGAAAATACAACCTGACCCCCATAAATTTTGAAATGAACTCCTGCTATAAATAAGAAGGAAGATTCCATTTCGTACAAAAGGCCCACAGAATTTATAGTCTGGGTACATAACATCCAAACTTAGAGAAAGACACATAATAAAAAGTTGCGTGTTTCTGTTCACGGAATTCTTATGAAATTTTGCCAATTTCACTGAGTTTTGGCTCATACCGACAGATACAAATCTGAAGATCTGTTTTTTAAATTGTCAGGATAAATTTGTCTTCACTTTCCATTCTCTATTTCACATGTCTGCGCATCAGGCTTGAATCTAAAAACATCCGAGCTGAAAAGGCATTACGAGCCACGGTAAGAACTGAAAAGGCATTACTCAGTCTTGGTTAGAGCACCGATGAATGATAAACGGCATTTTTTAACCCTTTTTGTACCAAATAGAATCTTCCATCTTGTGTATACCAGGAGTCTGTTTCAAAATTTAGGGGTGTCAGGTTGTGTTTCCTTCAAAATTTATTTTGAAAATGACTGAACTTTTAGCAAACAGTGGAGGCCCTGATCAGATGCCACGTTCTGCGGCGTCTGATCTGGGCCTGCACTGTTTGCCAGGGTACCCGTTTTGGGGTTTCTGGTACTCTGGTACTCAGTGGGTTAAGAGCTATACCTTGGAAAAATGAAAAAAAGGCAAATTACAGTTGTTGAAATTATGCCAGCTGCTCTAATAAAAAAGAAAAAAAATATATGATAAAACCACCACTTCTCATTGTTTTTGCCGACAGAAATAGAAATGAACTTCGTCAGTAATAAACAAAAGAAAATGCCTATTCCCCATTTGATGCCACCCAACTAGTTGACTTCTGAACATAGATTGTCTTTATATTTAAAGAGAATTTCAAGGAAGTGGATCTTTTAAAAATATTTTTACGCGTCAGGGTGATTTTTTTTCTAAATTTATTTAGAATTCAAATATCTGTACATGACGGTACTTTCTGCAAACAGTGAAGTCCCTGATCAGACAGAATTAATAACAAACAAAATCCAACATCAGTAATACAATCATAAGGGTTACATGATCAGTTGGAAACAAGGTTTATGATAATGATCCTAAGTATTGGGACAGATCGGCCAAAGCAAACAGTGCAGACCCAGATCAGACTGTTCCTGAAGGAGCAGTCTGATCAGGGTCTACAATGTTTGCCATTCTGTCTGCACCATAGGATCATTTGTTTGTTTGATTTGAGGTTTAATGTCCCCGTCAACACTGCAAAGGTCATTTTGGAGACGTTGCTTCCAATTTTGTGGGCAGGCTTAGATCCTCTAAGCTGTTTACCAGTACTCGTGTGCGTGTCGGTTTCAGCTCTGCGTGGAAGCATCATGCAGCCCATGTATTTCTTCAAGCACAGATGGGCAGGGGCCGTACCATAGGATCATGAAACAAATTTGTCAAAATTTTAGAACAATTACAGCCAGTCCTCAAGGTGTCCAATTATTTTAGGATTTTAATGGTAACCAAGTTAGAAAAATGAGTTTCAAACTTTATCCATTGTCCTGCTGTGGAAACTGAAGTTTGGTTATTATTCGTTTTATCCACAGCAAAATTGTACTTTATTTATTTATTTTTTTTTTTTGTTTTCAGTGATTTCATGCATTGTGACAACCTCTAGGGCCAGTTATTCAAAACTAACAATGTTGTTAGTTTACAAACATTGTTAGTTAACATACGTTAAACTTTGATCATTTTATATGGCAAATATTCTGATATTTTTTGCTGAAAAAAAATTGAGCAGCTTTGTGCAATTGCAAAAGCTGCTCACATTTTTTTCAGCAAAAATAACACTATATTAGATATTTTTTAACAATATGACCACTAACGAGCTTGTTAAGCAAACAATGCTTTGAACAACTGGCCAGATTGTTATTTAAAGTTTCAAGTGACATCATTTATGTCAGAATTCTGATGTCATTCCTGATGCCACGTATGACCTGTCTCCGCCTATATGTAAGACAGAATTCTCAGCACTACTAAAGATAGAACAAACTCTCATGGGTAATCAAAACACTGCAGGGTGTGGTTCTGAATGACCACTAAGACTGTTTCATTTAACCCTTAGTGTAGGCAAAATAGTTCAGACCCTGATCAGCAGCATCTTATCTGGGTCTACGTGTGGAGTCCATGGTCTAGGTTTTACAGATAATCCTCTTTACACAACACTTTAACCCATTGCATGCCGGAAACCCCTGATGGGGGTACCTTGGCAAACAGTGCAGACCTAGATCAGACGCCGCAGAATGTGGTGTCTGATCAGGGCCTGCACTCTTTGCTAACAGAATTTTCAATCTTAAATAGAATAAAAATGAAAAAAATAGGCATGACACCCCTTATATCACAAATGGATTTGTCCAACATAATAGCAATGGAAGAATCCATTAGTATACAATGGGTTAACTCCTCTCTATGATAAGAATAGCTTAGCTATAAATAGCCATTTCCTGGATTATGAACAAACACCATTTGTGAGGTCAGGGAAAGTCACGTGGACTCAGAGCCTCAGTTTATCTTCAATCATGAAAGTAATTATATATATAATGTTCTGTCACTTTCTGGTCTGACTGAAAAAACAATCATCTAGAAAATGTATTTCTTTCAGTGTGAAGATGGCTTTTTCTCAGAATGTTGGACAGAATATATAAAATAATCTTGCATGAAGTCCTCAAAGAAGAAATTCTGCCAAAAGTACCTGTTGAAAATAGAACAAAATCAGCATGCACCTGGTCTATATCCAGTAACAACATAGTAGGCCTTTTCATCTGTCATCTGCAGAAACGATTACATAAACCGTTCTTACTCTAAAAGTTCTGTCACAACATTATGGGAATGAATTTCATTTATGTGGATTTTATCAATGTGTAAACTCCAGGGAATCACTCACAAACTGCATGAAGCCCGATTTTTTCGATGTGTAAACTCCGGCGAATCACTCACAAACTGCATGAAGCCTGATTTTATCGATGTGTAAACTCCGGCGAATCACTCACAAACTGCAAGTTTGTGAGTGATTCGCCGGAGATTACACATCGATAAAATCCACAAAAATGCTTATTCATTTCTTATAATTCCAATTTTCATTATCACTAAAAGTTTATGAATTCTTTCAAAGGCGTAAGAATTTACTTATCAACAGTCACAGCGGAATAATATTATTCCATTAGGAGCTGCCATCTTTGAAAGAAACCCAAGCAAAAAAAAATCATCAAGTCTATTTGTCTTTCAGTTTTTATTTGTTTATTTGTTTTTATTCAGTTTATTTGTCTTTCAACATTTATGTTTTAAATAGTTTTCCATCTTTTAACCCTTATCTTGCTGAATATTCATTTAAGCCACACCCATTTCTGTCTATCAACCAATCAAATTACTTGATGTAATTTATTGCTGCAAATTCATAAACTGAATGCCAAACAGTGTAGATCCTGATCAGATGGCTTCTTCAGAAGCCATCTGATCTGGATCTACACTGTTTGCATAGATAGGGGTTGTCGTGAACAGCAAGATAAGGCTTAATCGAACGCTGTTGACGTCTTTTATATATAATGGTGTAACGCGCGGGTTCTAAACATGCTCTTTGACGTCGCGTTATATTACTAACTGTCGCTGTGTGATTACTTCTGAGATTCTTGTTCATAGAAGTTATTGAAGTATAAAACTTTTATTTCAACCAATCAAATCGCGGGTTCTAAACATGCTCTTTGACGTCGCGTTATATTACTACCTGTCGCTGTGTGGTTACTTCTGAGATTATTGCTCATAGAATTTATCGAAGTATAAAACTTTTATTTCAACCAATCAAATAGCTCTAAATGTATAAAAAGATGGAGAGTTGGAATTATAAGTTTATAATTTAAATTTTACTGACTGAGCATGTCACTTTGTGTAAAAATTAACCCTTGTCCTGCTGAGCCCGGATATGCCTTATCTTTGAAACAATGTAGATCCAGATCAGATGGCTTCTGAAGAAGCCATCTGATCAGGATCTTCATTGTTTGCCATCCAGTTTATGAATTTGTTGCAATAATTTGCATCAAGTAATCTGATTGGCTGATAATCAGTAGTGGGTGTGACATATTTAAATATTCAGCAGGACAAGGGTTAATAGTATAGACCAAAATCAGATGGCTCTTGGTCTACACTGTGGAAGTTGGTCCATGAGAATATTAGATGCAGAGAAAAACTGCATCTTAAAATGTCTTCTGATTATGGTTTATGTCGTCTGCTGAATACCAGTATTTTTGCAAACTTTTCAAAAATATTTTAGTATACAGGCAAACAGTGTGGACACTGATCAGACTGTTCACACTTCTCAAATGTGATTAAGATTAGTCATTGTCAGTAATGACAGACAAACTATTCTCATTATTATTATGATCTGGTCCACTGTGTTTGCAACAATGACTTTTAAAGTAAGCAACACAGCAGATACTAATTTTTGCGACTGGCACCTTAAGAGGAAAAAGAAAATTCTAGAGATTTTCCAGTATTCCACGCCCATCGAGGCTTGGAGAAATAGATTTGGCTGCATGGTGCTTTCATGCAGAGCTGAAACTGACTGAACTTCAGTATACTCGTAAATCACTTAGGTCTAAGCCTGCCCAGGAAAAGTGATGGGAGGTGGATAACTTCATAAACCCTTGCAGTTTCTTTGGGCGGTATGGCTTAAGGTATAATTTCATCTCAATGTCCGGTAAAAGTCCCACAAAATGGGAAGCAACATCTCCAAAATGACCGTAATAGTACTGACGGGGACGTAAAACCTCAACACAAACAAACAAATGTTGTATCCAGTCTGATCGTTGTTTTTGGATGGCCCAGAGGCTATACAAGGCTCATGTGAACAGCAACGTCTAATCAGACTCTGTGTATGCACAAGCTGATTTGAGGTCTTTTTGAAGGTTTTGTTGTGTGGTGCCTTAACCCTTTTTGTACCAAATAGTCTTCCTCCTTATATATAGCAGGAGTCCATTCCAAAATTTAGGGGTGTTGAGCAAACAATGGAGGCCCTGATCAGATGCCGCCTTCTGCATCGTCTGATCTGGGCCTGCACTATTTGCCAAAATTTAGGGGTGTCAGGTTGTGTTTTTATCAAAATTTATTTGGAAAATGACTGAACTTTGAGCAAACAATGGTGGCCCTGATCAGACGCCATGTTCTGCGGCGTCTGATCTGGGCATGCACTGTTTGCCAAGGTACCCCTTTAGGGGTTTCTGGTACTGAATGGGTTAATTATGACTAGGTGTGAGCTGCAGAGTTATTAACCCTTGTCCTACTGAATATTTTAATCTGCCACACCCACTACCGATTATCAACTAATCAGATTACTTGATGCAAATTATTGCAACAAATTCACAGTCTAAATGGCAAACAATTCAAAAACCTGATCAGATGGCTTCGTCAGAAGCCATCTGAGAAGCCATCTGATCTGGATCTTCATTGTTTGGAAAATAAGGCATATCCTAGCTCAGCAGGACAAGGGTTAAATACCGCAGAAATCCCCAAAAATCTGACACCTTGAGGACTTGCTTTAGTTCTCCTAAAATTTCAACAAATTTCTTTCTTGATCCAGCAAGGATTCCAAATGGCAAACAGTGTAGACCCTGATCAGACTGCTCCTTCTAGAGCAGTCTGATCTGAGGCTACACTGTTTGCTTATGCCTATCTGTCCAAATACTTTTGATCACTACGGTATTGGCGCACATATAAGTTTGCTGCTTTTTTCTGTGATGCGGGTTGTTACATAAAATCTTTAATCACAGTGCAGCACTATTCCTGTAATGATGAATGCAACAGATTTGTTTTAAAAAAAATTTATAGTACTAATTTCTTGACATGATGAAAGTTATGTCTGCATAAGTCAATCCGATATCAACGAGCCATAAAGTAGTTCCTTAAGTTGTAAAGGTGCAGTCTCCTGGTAATTCGTTAGTTAATGTTGTGAGTTTTTTTTGCATTGGATAAGTAATGCAACAGCCACTATATCTTCCACGAGATCAACTAATTTAACATGACTGCTACTGCAAAAATAAGACAAGAAGTCAACCGCTCTTGTGTGTATCACTAGAGGGTGCCACTAGCAACATTGTTCCTGGAATTAATTAAGAAACTAATGTAACCTATCATATGAGGTCGTGTCTGAGAGTGTAATAACACCATGTAATAAATTTGATAATCCACTTGTGGATTAAATATGCAAATTAGTAAGATACACCCCGTAACGTTACATGTATGATGTCATTGATTTTTCTTACATGTCTCTGAATATGGTATTTTTTTGATAAAAAAAGAGAAATAAAAACCATGATTCCTGCTACAAATAGAGTGAGGTGGTTCTAAAAGTACCCACAATATGTTTTCAAGACAGTAGGAGGGAGTGGGGGTTAAAGGACATACAATGTACAGACTTGTTAACATACTGTTGTTCTCATCTATGATTTTAGACATGACATTTTTAACCCTTATCCTCCACTGCCTTTACAAACTGCAGATCCTGATCAGATGGCTTGCAGATCAATATAGCCATCTGATCAGGATCTACACTGTCTGTCATACAGTTTGTGAACTGAACGAATATATAATGTCAAGTACATACGTATGTAATTTGATAGGTGGATAGTCAGAAATAGCTGTGGCTAAAATAATCTATTCAACAGGATAAGTGTTAAAGTATCCTAAAAAGTTTGTCCCAGTACTTATGAGCTGTAAGGAGTTCCTAAATATGTGACATTAAATAAAGCTTCTTATCTTTATCTGTCACAGTTTCTTCATGTAAACTAATTTTTTCTTTAACTCTTTAATTCAACCCTGTAGACTGGTTCAGATATCTATGCAAATAGTGTAGACCCAGATGAGATGGCTCATAATGAGTAATCTCATCTGGATCCACACTGTCTGCCATCCGGTTAATGAACAGGACTCAGCTCCCTGTTAGATGCAAAATGGACATGTTCAAATTTTCTCTTCAGAAACATCAGCATGATCAGGGTGAAAGCACTGGAAATCATTTATGATACCTTCAAAACTTCTAATGTCACCTTGAAACACAATAAAAATTATCCTTCAATCTTTTTCTTTTTTTCTGCAAGGAATTAGCCAGTCATTGCATACATGTATTTCTTCCCCTTGTTTAACCCCTTATCCTGCTGAATATTCATCTTAACCACACCCATTTCTGATTGTGAACCAATCAGATTACTTGATGCAACTTATTCCTACAAATTCATATTCTGAATGTCAAACAGTGTAGATCCTGATCAGATGGCTTCTTCAGAAGCCATCTGATTTGGACCTACACTTTTTGCAAAGATACCGGTTGTCTTGAACAGCAGGATAAGGGTGAAGTAATCATTCACCTTTTGACTACTTTGTTCTTTTGTTTCAGGTAACAAGAGGAAGAAGCTACTACTGCCTAAAAAGCTAAGGTCACCTGGTCAGCAAAAACCTTTGCGACAAATATTGACAAATAACATTCATACTACTTCAGCCCGATTATGACAATGTTAATAATATCCTATAAAAACATAATTGTCAATCGTGAAAATGGTTGTGATCATTCAAATAGTGACAATGACTAGAGAAAGTCTACAGATTCAAAAGGAAAGGTATTTTAACTTGATACTAACTCTTATCATGCTGTTCACGACAACCCCTATCTTTGGAAACAGTGTAGATCAAGATCAGATGGCTTCTGAAGAAGCCATCTGATCAGGATCTACACTGTTTGACATTCAGTTTGTGAATTTGTAGCAATAAATTACATCAAGTAATTTGATTGGTTGGTAAACAGAAATGGGTGTGGCTTAAATGAATATTCAGCAAGATAAGGGTTAAGTCGTTGAATGTGATCTGATAATGCACTATAGGAAATTTCAATGTGAAAAACAGATGCTATGGTATGCATTTACAAGTATTAATTTGGAATGAAAGATTGACAAAATGGTAAAATACAGTCTAGGAGATGGCCAAACTGATATTCCAGCAGTAACTGATAAAATGGCTGAAATAACCCAAAGTGAAACAGTGACACACTTACCCCTATACTTAGAAGAGTTGCTGAAAAATGCTTCATTTGACAATATTTCACACCTACTGGACAATGCTTCTTTTTATAACATCTCACATTTGTTCAACTTCTCCCATCATGACTATCCTATTGATGAAGAGGAATTCTTTAAGCAATATGGATGTACATATGAGCAGTTTTATAATGACGAATGTGAGCTTGACTGTGCAATGGACTATGGTGAGGATTTTGACAAAACCATGCATATCCTTCTACCAATCATATGCTTAGTAGGCATTGTGGGAATCATACTGACTGTTATTGTACTAAGTCACAAAAACATGTCTACATCAACAAACTGTTATCTAACGTCCCTTGCAATAACAGATTTATGTTTCTTGTTGTTCGCAGGAATCAAATTCATTGAACTTAGTTTGTCAAATGAAGGCCATTATCTTTATATGACCATTGGGAATTATATACACATATTTCTGGACACTTTCTTACTGGCTTCAGTGTGGCTGACTGTTATGCTGGCTGTTGAACGCTACATTGCGATATGTCACCCACTGCGTGCAATGTCAATATGTACAGTTCAGAGAGCAAGATTTATCATAGTTGGAATATTTCTATTCTCACTGGCTTGCCGAGTGCCCAACTTTTTCAGATACAGAATCATAACATTTGAAGATCAGTGTTTACATAAAGAGGTTGTGTTTTATGAAAATACCGACTTGGGAAAGAATGATACATTCCGGAAAGTGTACGCATGGACCATCAACTGCTTCATTTGTGCAGTTTTCCCATTTTCAGTGCTTCTTTTCCTAAATGGTTGTCTTATACGAGAAATTCATCGCTCCACCAATTACCTACGCTACCATCTTGCAATCGACTCCAATGTACAGACAATAATCACCAGTGAAGAAGTGAAAATTACAATGATGCTGATCAGCGTAATCATCGTTTTCTTCGTCTGTTCTGCCCCATACGTTATTCTGAACGCAATAAAAGCAATCTTAATGGATCAGCTATTCGAACATTTTAGATTGTTAACTGACATCACTAACCTCCTTCTGGCTCTACGCTCGTCGTTCAACTTTGTTTTGTATTGTTGGTTCAGCGAGAAGTTCTGGAACACATTTAAAAGGACTTTTTGTGTGCCGGCGTGTAAACTGCTACGCAGTAAGAGCTGGAGGGCATCGCGGATTATTGGTAATACCAGCGAGCATAATGGACACAGCAACAACAACCGTAAGATTTCTTATTTTGCAACAAAAGAAACGACCTGTTAAGATACAAAGCAAATGTCAGGTACCCGTTTTGGGGTTTCCGGTACAAAAAGGGTTAAAGTCACATTTTCAGGCTCAAATTACACCGCAACTTCTTTATCACGCTTTGGTTGGGGTTTCAAAGCAGAAACCATGTTTGTTATACAACTGTTTTATCCAAACAAAAAATGTAAAGATCATATAAAACAGAAAGATAACAATTCATGGTCTTATATAATTTATGCTTTTTTCATAGTTTTTGGGATCCATCTTTAAACCACATTATTTCCAAAACCATGTTACATTGAACAGTTTTATAAAGAGGTTGTGGTGTATGTTGAATATAAAAGTAAAGACTGGTAATGAGTCTTTTATCCCTTTTTGTACAATGTACAATTGTATATATTTTTTAAGACAAATATAGTAACAGCTATATGCTTAGGACCTGTGGACCATACCTCCAGATTAGGAGCAGTGAGGGTAATGTTGGCCAATTTTCCTTACTGAACCCTTTTCCTGATGGACTAGACTATGTGTTAACCCTTGTTCTGCTGAGCCCGGATAATTATGTCTTTACTTTCAAACAATGCAGATCCAGATCAGATGGCTTCTTTCAAGAAGCCATCTGATCAGGATCATCATTGTTTGTCATTCAGTTTATGAATTTGTTGCAATAATTTGCATCAAGTAATCTGATTGGTTGATAATCAGTAGTGGGTGTGGCATATTTAAAAAAATTCACCAGGTTAAGGGTTAACTTTTGATACAGTGTAAATACAGATCAGATGGCTTCTCAAAAAGCCATGACATTCAGTTCCTGAATTTGTGGTAATAATTAAATTACATCAAATAACTTGAGGTCCTCATGGAAGATTAGCTTCACTTATATTCTAAATGTAGTCACCCTTGGTGGGGTGGGGGTGAGGGGGGGGGGGTGTTAAAGTTAAAAGCACCTATAATGATAACAGCAGATGCCAATTTCAAGGTTTGACAAATTTATATGAAGTGTCAAACTAAATTTTCTAACAAAAATAACAAAAAAAAAAATATGGCTTATGTCAGCTACTTTCCAATTTTTGTTGGTGCTTTGTTTGTCGATTCTTATAAAAATCTCCAATTCTAATGTTTTTAACAAGAAAGAAGGAAAATAGTATCCCTAATAATTATTATCCTCATTGCTCTTCGTCTAAGGCACATGACGTCTAGGCAACATGGATGCAACGTCATGATGTTGCATCGAAAATTGATACAATGTTGCAGTCTGCTGGAATGTCTTTAGTTTTGTGTATCATTCTCATGTATACTATGAATTAGACAACAGATATTTCTCAAATTTTCAAACCTGTTGACAGAACGGCCTAGACAACATAGTTTAGATCATGTCAAGCCATTTAGTTAGCCCAAATTACCAATGCTATCATCGTTTCCTTTAAAGTTGTCCCGCCCAATCAACATTATTAAGATCTTATCAAGTCTTTCAGTTAATTTACTGAAACTATATTCCTTGGCAAGTTTAACATTTGGCAAGTCCATGCAACTACTTAGATAGGCCCGTAAAGAAATAGATGGGCTGCATGATGCTTACACGCAGAGCTGAAACCGACCGCACACAAGTACTGGTAAACCGCTTAGAGGATCTAAGCCTGCCCAGGCCAAGCGGTGCAAGTTGGACCGTCCATGCTTATAAAACCTATTGGTTTCATTGGGCGACAGGGCTTGAGAAGTCATTTCATCTCAATGTTGGGTAAAAGTCCCACAAAATTGGAAGCAACATCTGCAAAATGACCTATACAGTGTTGACGGGGATGTTAAATCTCAAATCAAACAAACAAGCTTTAAAAAGCTTATTTAGAAGGGTGCAGTTATTCTTTCTTCGAGTTTTCGGTACAGTGTCCTCTGGTCAGGGACAACCTTTGGGACTGTTCAAAAGTCCAAAGGTGGTCTTAATACAGGAATTTTACTGTATATTTAAAATTTTACCACCAAAAAATGAAAATTTTCATTAAAAAAATCTGATATATTGTCTATAAGAATATTTTAGCCGAGATTGCCAAATTTCCATACAAACAACAAAATAAAAGACTGACTACTCAGATACACTAAAAACACAAATACAGTCTTCATGAACATTGTAGCCCAGATTGCAGGCCACCAATTGCCCTCAGGGCTTAACTTCAGTGCCAATAAAAAAATATATGGCAAGAAACTCAGACATACAGAATCACACTCCTTATGAATATTGCACCAAGGATCCATGCCAATCATGCGGCTCTTAACCCATTTCGTACCGGAAAACCCCTAAAGGGGTACCCTGGCAAACAGTGTAGGTCCAGATCAGACGCCGCAGAACGCGGCATCTGATCAGGGCCTACACTGTTTGCAAAAAGTTCAGCCATTTTCAAAATGAATTTTGAAGAAAAGACAACCTGACACCCCTGAATTTTGAAATGGACTCCTGCGATATATAAGGAGGAAGATTCCATTTGGAACAAAAAGGGTTAAGTCTTAACTTCCATACCAAGAAGAAAATGTGAAGCTTAGCTTCTGTAATGCCGACATCTGGATGCATGCAGTTGGCCTTACTGTTTAACCCTTTCTGTACCAAATGGAATCTTCCACCTTATATACAGCAGAAGTCCATTTCAAAATTTAGGGGTGTCAAGTTGTGTTTTCTTCAAAATTTATTCGGAAAATGGCTGAACTTTTTGCAAACAGTGTAGGCCCTGATCAGACGCTGCAGAACGTGGCGTCTGATCTGGGCCTGCACTGTTTGCCAGAGTAACGTTTTGGGGTTTCTGGTACTAAATGGGTTAACACTTAGAACACAAAACAAAATTTTAGCAGATGACATTTTCAAATATTTCTGAAGCAGACGACATTTTCAAATACTTCTGTAATTGTTTTTCAGAGCAGACGATTCACATGAAATGTCAAGCCTTATTTTATGCAGACAAATGACATGAAATATTAAGCCTTGTTATCTCTAAAAGATAATAACAAAGCATCGGAATATTATCTTCTGCAAATTGGCTTGGCTTTAAGGGTTGAAAAGTGTAAGCCTCTCCCAAGTTCCAAATCTCCTGAACAATACCAATTTCACGAACATCATCAAGAATTAAGATTCAGCTGTTTTGAATTTGCTAAATGTGTCACTCATTTGTCCATTTTTTAAGGCAGAAATCGGCCAACCAGAGATGCAGATGATACAAAAACTTCACACAAAATACTAAATAATGCAATTAAATTTTTCGCATGTTTCCTTGAAAAGATTTAGATTTTTGGAATTACTTATAAGAAGTGCCTCACAGAGGCAGTTCTAATGAGTACCAACAATGTATGCTTGCCTGAAGAAAATTGAAAAAAAAAAAAAAATGCGAAAAATGTTCTCCTTTTAACTGGAACTCAAAGAAACCTATACCGTATTCCTCCCATTTAGCGCCCCGGGCGCTTAAAATATTGGAAAAGAGGGGGCGCTTATTAGAGACAAAATCGTACCAGTACAGAGAGTTTAAAACCCATTACATGTGGTAGTTTTCCATTAGAATATGGTGGAATCCTGACATGTAAATTACCAAATGGTCAACACAGACCCTCTTTGATAGATACCTTGCCTGAAAAGATTTACAACAGATACAGCAAATCTTTATATTTTTTTCCCTAGCAGAAGGGGCGCTTAATGTTTTATTCTTCGAAAAACAGTGAGGGGGCGCTTACTATTAGGAGCAGGGGCGCTAAATGGGAGGAATACGGTAATCAAATTTGGTTAAAGCGTGGATGTGTCACAAGCAAAGACCAGGGGTGAGTTATTCAAAGCATCGTTAGCTTAATGAGCTCGTTAGTGGTCATATTGTTAACTCTTCTAGCAAGTACAATATTGAAAATTTTGGTATTTTTGCTGAAAAAATGTAAGCAGCTTTTGCATCCGCAAAAGCTGCTCACATTTTTTCAGCAAAAATTTCAGCATATTTGCCATATTTAATGATCAAAGTTTTAACGATACGTTAACTAACAACGTCGTTAGTTTCGAACAACTGGCCCCTGGTTCAGCCTGTACAATCATGTAGTCTGGATCATCATTGGTCACTTCAGTCATTTTTGGATCCTGCGCCCATCAATCCAAAGAGTGAGAAGTGACTTGACTGATATGGCCGTAACAGATGTTCCGGCTAAGATTTCAATCTGAGCTAGATGCACGTGCCGAGGTGTACCTTTTTGTCACGGGCTTGCTCACAATTGCGCATTCTCTTCACAGAGATAGCAATAACGGAAGCTTTTTGATTCCTCATCTCAATGTCTGCAGTTGACAGATTCATTTTTTCCGATCTCGTTTATAGGACCGAAATCAATTCTAGCAAAATGACTAGTGATATCTTTGTAAAAAGAAAATCCAATGAATTCTGTTTTCCTATCTCCCTATCACGTTTTGCCGCAGTTTTCTTATAAACCCTTGTCCTGCTGAATAAACAGAACAGAACAGAAGACAAATGGAAATTTAGGGGTGTCAGGAGTTTTTTTTTTTTTAAATTATTCAGAAAATGGCAGTAATATTTGCTAACAGTGCAGGCACTCCGTGGATTCAGGTTTTCCTCCTGACTCAGAAATGGATAAGAGGACGAAATAACTAGAAATTTCTTGAACAAAGCAAAAAGAAAATCTGAAGTTCCTTCATCAGTCTTAAATTGAGCTTTAACACCTTTAACCTTTTCCCACTCAGATACACCTTTTTATGTGTCCGGAGCCCCCCACTCCACCACCACCCATCACTTTTTAAAGCCCCAGAACCACCTAAAATCTGCAGGCACTACCAATGGCTAGCTATGTTTGAGTTAGCATAAGTTGTCCTGAAAATGACTTGTTTTTTCGTGTGGGTACTCACTACAAATATACCTATGGGGGTTTGAAGTGGGGTGGGGGTGGGGGCGTCATGTCCGAAAAAAAACAACTGGGGGCATGGCCCAGCCGGCCACTGAAATGAAATCTGAGGGTGTCTGGGGTTGAAAATGTCAGCCTGTGGTGACAAAGGTCACAACCTATATTTCGAGCAAAAATAAGAATTCATCTGAAAATTTTCAAATAATATATAATTTGAATAGGCGTGTTTTCATAACGAAACAAGAAGTCACAAGAAGTCGTCTCCCTTGAAGAAATTGGGAAAAAATGTGCCACCTGTGTTCATTCACATATTCTGTCTGGTTTGGCTATACTATTATCATTCTGATGATATAATAATTCAATTATCACAGGATAATAAGCACTTCTCAGTATATTTTCAGCACCATTAAATACTTATGATCAAGTGGCCTATTATCATTATGACAGCCTCAACATCAGTGAGTTGGCATGAAAATTTAGATTATCACAGCTTCAGAACGAAATTAACCTTTTTTTACCAAATGGAATCTTCCTTCTTTTTTATGATAGGAGTCCATTTCAAAATTTAGGGTTGTCAGGTTGTGTTTTCTTCAAAATTTATTTGGAAATTCGCTGAACTTTTTGCAAATAGTGTATGTCCTTATCAGATGCCGCAATGTGCGGCCTGCGATCTGGGCCTGCACAATTTGCAACTTACCCCTTTTGGGTTTTTTTCTGGTACAGAATGGCTTATGGGGATTTTATTTTTCCCAGCTAAAACTATTTAGGTCAAACTCACAGAGCACTGCAATTTTCCTTGGCAGACTAAAGGATAACACATAAAACGCCAATCACGACCATTGTCGTCTGCTTTGTGGTCTGCCAGTTACCTTAAAGTACTTTTTTTTTTTGCAAACAGTGTGGACCCAGTTCAGACTGCTCGTGTAGGAGCAGTCTGATCTGGGCCCATACTGTTTGCAGACGACATAACCAGATGACATTTTCAGATGTAGTTTTTCTCGGCTTCTTAAGGGATAATAAATGGATAATTTTCCTTAGTTTAATTATACCTGCCTTTTTTGAAAAAAAAAAAACAAACAAACAAAAAAAACCCCCAAAAAACAGGAATATTATTTTCAACATGGGTGTACCACTGGATGTCCATGCGTCTGTCTGCCTGATCTTCCTTCCGTCTGTCACAAAACTTGTGAATGTACCTACTTTTTTATTTCTTGACCTATGGTGACCAAACTTGATACACAAATTGCTTAGGGTATGAAGGTATCCAAATTTTAATCTGGACCCCAGGGTTCATGGAGTGAGGTTGAAGGTAAAATTTTCAAGAAAATGCTTGTGAATGCAACTACCTTCTTATTTCTTGGCCTATGGTGACCAAACTTAGTACACATATTGCTTAGGGACTCTAAGCTGTGCATGAAGATATCCAAATTTTGATCTGACCCCCTGGGATCATGGTATGGGGTATATGGTCAAATTTTCAAGTAAATGCTTGTGAATGCAATTACTTTTTTATTTTATTTCTTGGCCTATGGTGATCAAACTTGGGTACACATATTGCTTAGGGATTGCAGATGTGTACGAAGGTATCCAAATTTTGATCTGAACCCCTGGAGTCATTCATTGGTTGAGGTCAATGGTAAAATTTTCAAGAAAATGCTTTGACTATGCAACTACTTTCTTTATTTCTTGGCCTATGGTGACTAAACTTGGTTCACATATTGCTTAGGGACCGCAGATCACATGAAGGTATCCAAAATTTTGATCTGACTCCCTGGGGTCTTGGGGTGAGGTCAAAGTTAGAAAAATTGGGAATTTGGGATGGTGCACCATCAACCATCAATCTAGTTTTCTTTTGTTTCACTTCAAAAACTATTACAGTGTATTTGTTTGAATTGAGGTTTTACATCCTCATCAACACTATTTAGATCATTTTGGAGATGTTGCTTCCAATTTCGTTGGACTTTTACCTGACACTGAGATGAAATGACATCTCTAGCACACCCCCCAACCAAAAAAAAAAAAAATAATAATAATATATATATGCAGATATGCATGGATGGCCTGACCTGCACCACTTTATCAGGAAATGCAGTTTTCAAGTAGTCATCTGTGGTCAGTTTGAAGCACCATGCAGCCCAATTTATTTCCTAAAGCCCTGATTTGTGATTTGCTAGACCCTGAGGTTGATTAACATACTGCTGGTATTATCTCCCTTCCTACTAGTCATCAAGGGGGATTCATGTCAGCCTCGATAGCGCAGTGGTTAACGCATTCGACTTATGATTGAAAGGTTGTGCTTTCGAACCGGCCACCGATATCAAGGTGTGTCCTTGGGCAAGACACGTAATGACACTGCTCCACTCCACCCAGGTGTAAATGGGTAGCAGTGGTCTAAAAGCCACTGCCTCTCTCTCTCTCGCGCGCGTGTGAAAACATCGGGAATGAGTGTTCGAGAGCGATTCACTAAGTTTGAAGCTTTTATCGCAATCAAACTAAAATAAATTAGTATAAACTAAGGGGGATTCAAAACAGCTTATTTTGAAAAACATGCAAAGAAATAATGATTCTAAAATTAAGAGGCATTCATAGAAACAAACACAATTTGGCAAAATTCAGGTCAAAATCTGTTAACAATCTGATTTTAAAGTAATGTAATTGGCAGATAATTTTCCTCTTTCCTTTTTTAACCCTATTTGTACCAAACAGAATCTTCCTTCTTATATATAGCAAGAGACCATATCAAAATTTAGGGGTGTCAGGTTGTGTTTTCTTCAAAATTTATTTTGAAAATAGCTGTACTTTTTGAAATTAGTGTAGGCCCTGAACAGATGCTGCGTTCTGCGGCGTCTGTTCAGGGCCTGCACTGTTTGCCAGGGTACCCATTTTGGGGTTTCCGATATACAAGAGGGCCATCATGGCCCTGGATTGCTCACCTGATCCATTGAGTAACAAGTGGGCCCCGGGGAGGGCCATTATTGGACCCAGGGCTATAATGTGCATAATGTTGAGGGAGGTCTAAAAGTTTTCAGTGAAAAAAATCTATTTTTGGCTCCTGTGACCTAGATGTGCAACGGACTGGAACCATTTGAACAACTTGAAAAGGGACCACCTAAGGATCATTCCTGTGAAGTTTGGTCAAAATCCGATCAGTGGTTTAGGAGGAGATGTCGTTTGAAGAAATTGTTTAGGCACGGATGGCAGACAAAAAGTGATCCTAATATAAAACACAAGAGGGCCATGATGGCCCTGGATCGCTCACCTGATCCATAGAGTAACAAGGGGCCCCCAGGAAGGGCCATTATTGACCCCAGGGTTATAATGTGCATAATGTTGAGGGAGGTCTAAAAAGGTGAAGCTTCATACCAAATATCAACAAAGGCTATAATTTGAACAATCTTTGCAAAGGTCTACTAGATGTGGCTACACACCAAATATCAAAAACCTGGGCCTTGCAGTTTCAGAGAAGGATTTTTTAAAGATATTCCCTACATAAGCCTATGTAAAACCAAATGGCCCCGGGGGTGGGGGCATTTTTGGCCTCAGGGCTATAATTTAAACAATCTTGATAGAGGTCCACTAGATGAAGTTTCACACCAAATATCAAAGACCTGGGCCTTGCTGTTGTAGAGAAGAACATTTTGAAAGATTATCTCTATATAAGTCTATGTAAAACCAAAGGGCCCCAGGGCGGGGGCATTTGTGGCCGAGGGCTATAATTTGAACAATCTTGGTAGAGGTCCACTAAATGAAGCTCCATACCAAATATCAATGACCGTGGCCTTGCAGTTTCAGAGAAGAAGATTTTTAAAGATTTCCCTATATAAGTCTATGTAAAACCAAAGGGTCTCGGCCGGGGGCTATTTTTGGCCCCAGGGCTATAATTTGAACAATCTTGGTAGAGGTCCATAAGATGAAGCTTCATACCAAATATCAAAGACCTGGGCCTTGTAGTTTCAGAGAAGAAGATTTTCCCTATATAAGCCTATGTAAAACCATAGGGCCCCGGGGTGGGGGCATTTTTGGCCCCAGCACTATAATTTGAACAATCTTGATAGGGGTCCACTCTATGAAGCTTCATACCAAATAGCAAAGACCTGGGCCTTGCAGTTTCAGAAAAGAAGATTTTCCCTATATAAGCCCATGTGAAACAAAAGGGCCCCGGGGCGGGGGCATTTTTGGCCCCAGCACTATTATTTGAACAATCTTGGTAGGAATCCACTAGATGAAGCTTCATACCAAATATCAAAGACCTGGGCCTTGCGGTTTCAGAGAAGAAGATTTTTAAAGATTTTCCCTATATACCCCATGTAAAACCATAGGGCCCCTGGGGCGGGGGCATTTTTGTCCCCAGCACTATAGTTTGAACAATCTTGCTAGGGGTCCACTAGATGAAGCTTCATACCAAATATCAAAGACCTGGGCCTTGGGGTTTCAGAGAAGAAGATTTTTAAAGATTTTCCCTATATTAGCCCATGTAAAACCAAAGGGCCCTTGTGCGGGGGCATTTTTGGCCCCAGAACTATAATTTGAACAATCTTGGTAGGGGTCCACTAGATGAAGCTTCATACCAAATATCAAAGTCCTGGGCCTTGCGGTTTCAGAGAAGAAGATTTTTTAAGTTTTCGGTGAAAAAAATCTATTTTTGGCTCCTGTGACCTATATGTGCAAAGGACTGGAACCATTTGAACAACTTTGAAAGGGGACCACCTAAGGATCATTCCTGTGAAGTTTGGTCAAAATCTGATCAGTGGTTTAGGAGGAGATGAAGAAATTGTTTACGCACGGATGCACACACGCATGCACGGACGGACGCACGACGGACGAAAAGTGATCCCAAAAGCTCACCTTTTAAACTACGTGACAGGTGAGCTAAAAATGGGTTAAGCCATGGTTTCATAGTTCCCAATGGTTATGTATACCATGGTTCCCAAAGGTTAATATGTATACTAGGTAAATTGTTTCTTTGGCCTTTTAATCCACAGCCCCTACCAACTTGAAAGGAACCTGAAATTGTTATAAATTACTTGCATTTTTCTGACAAGTCTCTCTGGCACCAGTTAATTCTGATGTGTTCATTCATGATTTTGAAGGTGAATGGATACACCTTCAGGGGAGGCAACTTTTTCAAAAGGAGTTTTGTCTCTTATGTCAATAGGGGTCAACTCTTAAAGGAAATAATTGGCTCCTGAGGAGCCAATTCTTTCCTTTAAGAGTAGACCCCTTTTCTGTGGGACAGAATTTATAGAAAAGTGAACAGGAAGTCCTGAAAATTGTCTCCCTTTGAAAAATGGAGGAAAATTCTGCCAGGTGAATCCATTCCCCTTAAGACACTGATCTGTTGTTGTCTGCCCACAGATGGGAAACCCCAACAAGCAGTAGAGACTCAGATTAGGGGTGTCTGATCAGGGCCTTCACTATCTGCAAATCAGAGCTGAATCCGACCCACACACGAGTACTGGTAAACTGCTTAGAGGATCTAAGCCTGCCAAGGCAAAGCGGTGTGAGTGTCGGACCATCCATGCTTATAAACCCTATTGGTTTCATTGGGCGACAGGGCTTGAGATGTCATTTCATCTCAATGTCTGGTAAAAGTCCCACAAAATTGGAAGCAACGTCTCCAAAATGACCTTTACAGTGTTGACGGGGATGTTAAACCTCAAATCAAACAAACAAACACCAATCTGCAAAATGCTAATCCACTTTCTAACATTTCTAAAAATAACTCCACCTGACACCCCTAAATTTAAAAATAGACTTCTGCTATATATAAGGGTGGAAGATTCTATTTAGGACAAAATGGGTTAAGTTGTGTAGTATAACACATCCATGTGGTATAACAATATTTTTCAAGTCCCCTAAAATGGCCTTTTATCCTGATGAAATTAGACAGTAGTGATTATGATAACACATCCGTGTGATATAGCTCAAAAAGGGTAATTTTTCTGATGAAAATTTGTGATATTTTTCTTATTTATACTCCAAACATAGGTTTTGGGTGCTCGTTGGAACCGCCTCCTCATTGAGGCAGTTCTAACGAGTAACCACAACCTATGTCTTGGAGTAAATCAAAGCGCCAAAGGCACTGAAATGACAGATTCTATGAGAAAATCATAACACTGTGAAAACTTACAGACAACCTTTCTTGAAAGAGCTTAAAATTTAGAAAGGTAGTTCTGCAAATTCCAAAATATGATATGTTTGCAGATGTCTATAGACGGTGGTATTATGAAACGCCATTCGATGTTTCAAATTTTTGAAAGAAACTATTTACGTTTTCAAAACCAAACATTAAAATTCAAGTTTTAACAATGCTACTGTCCATAAGTAACAGTTTTTGTCTGGTCGGTTGTAGACACCTCTACCCAAAGATACTCTATGGGAAAGAGATCGGAGGAGAAAGGCTGGCTAGTCCAGTACATGAATTCCATTGGCTTGAAGACGTTTTTGAGTAAGAACAGCACTATGAGCCTCCTCGTAATCCTGCTGGTTAAGATATCCAGGATTCTGAGCGTAAACAAATAAATGGAACCATGTGAGGCCGAAGCACTTGATTGATGTAACGTCTCGCTGTTCAATCCACGTCTCAGCTATGATCTTGAATGTTCTTAATGACACTAAGCTGCGTTCGCTAACCACACGCAATAGCTCGCCACACAATTACGCTTATTTCACCCGATATGTCATGCTCTGTTACGCACACGTCGCCTCGGCATACCTTACACCTATACGTCGAAACACCCGGACACAACAACTGGCCTGATTCACGCTGAAGTGCGATTTGTCACTGACACGCATATGTCAGTCGCCCAGACGCTCATTTAAGTATTTCATGCAATAGCGTAACTGTTCCGTACTGTGTTGACGCGTTAACTTTGGTCACGACAGGGAAGTCTAGCTCTCAAACGTGCATCACATAAGGGCGACGAACAGTGTCAGTGCTTATTAGTCGGTAGTTGAGACCCCTTGTTTATCTACAGGTACAGTGTAGCAGCTGCCGGCGGAAATCTGTTTCGCATATGCGTCAGACGGTCGAATCGATCTTGACGTACGGACGGAGGTCTTCCGCTACGTAGACGTCCACTAGCGTCTTTTGTATATAGTAAGATGTCGCTCCAAAAGACGATAGATCACACACATGTGGCACCCAAAATCAGAGTCAACGTCATCCGCTTTCTGATCAGCTGCTAACTGTCCAGGGGCACGCTTACGATCCTCTAATGAAAAATGTTGCAATACGCTCTGACTAAATGCTTTTTTGAGAACAAATTTCAGTTTCTTCTTTTCTAGGCACGACCTTACATTGCACATCAAAAGTTTGATCCTGAACATGTGGTTTCTATCCGTACTCGTGTGAGGGTGATGCACAGGATTGACATAGCCGGACTGGTAACCAGACGTCACGGTTGATTGGTTTAACCTTTTTAGCTTAAGGGCATGGTGCCTAAGCGTGTTGTAATCGTTTGGTTTCAGAATCAAAGCACTGAGAGTGTGGGGTGTAGGTTGGAGTAATAGGCCTGGGCTGAGATTTAAACTTTTTCATTTAACTCTGAAATTCTAAACAAATAGTAAAGATTTTGATAAGAAGACGCGTTCGGCAGCGTCTGATCTTGGTCTACACTATTTGCCAAGCTCACCCTATGATTCCAGGATAACCCTCTTCCGTCTTATGGAAAATCCCGATCTCACTGCGGCTATTTTCTACAAGACAAAAAAATATTCTGACAAGTCAGTGATAGTCACGTAGACATTAGCACTGAAGCGCTTTTCTTATTATCAACTTCTGGTCGAATGCCAAACAATCAACCCAAACATAGCCGCGTCGTTTGTCAGTGTTGAGTACATGTAAGCGTTATCTGTAAAATCTGCACATGAATCAAATGTTGGATCTGGCAAACAATGTAAACTCAGTTCAAAAGCCACACAACACGGTGCTGATCTTGTTCTACACTTTTTGCATTAGTTACTAACATCTTAAGTTCAACCGAATCAGTCCAAGTCCCCGTTTATAACCAGCCTGCATTTAGAGACAATCGGCATGAGTGCTCTCAGTGCTTTGATGTATTCACTGCCTTGGGTTTCTGGAGTGCACTCTTCCATCACTGAAGTTGGGCTCGTCCATTCTGCTAAATATATGGCACCTAGAATTATATCACAGGACCTACACTTAGTATCTGTACCATATTCCAGGGTTGAAAGGGACAGCCTTGCTTTTCAATTTCTCCATGCAAAGTCAATATACAGCTAAGTTGTAACTGACCTAAACTGACCTCGAACGTCAGAAAGAAAACCCATTAATATTCTTATCTACAGCTGACCTGGTCCAACAGCAGGCTGGTCATTAAGGATTAAATATTGACAGCACTGATAGAAAACAGTGTAAAACCTGAGCAGTCGCCGCATTGTTCTGGGAATACCCGTCGCATGATGCAGCTGATTCATATGAAATGCTGGATCATCAAGTCGTCTGCTTCAAAAGTTTGTATTACGCTTACAGGATAACTAATACGCTTGTACAATTTGGATTACTGTGCCAAACCGGACTACATTTTGTGTGGACTCTTATTTCTATGGCGGTCAAAGCCGGAAGAAAAAGCCTGAATTACTTTCAACCTGCAGAACAGCAAGAATAGACAGATGGAATCTGTCATTAAAAATTTATACTCCAAACATAGGTTTTGGGTGCTCGTTAGAACCGCCTCATTGAGGCGGTTCTAACGAGTACCAACAACCTATGTCTTGGAGTAAAAATAAGATAAATAATGTATACCCCCATAAACCCCCATTTTCTCTATATAAAGTGGGGTATAGAGGGGGTCTTCATTTCACAGACTAGTTCACGTGATGTAATGCTAAATGACAGATAGACTGTGGGTTCTTGAACTGCCTCAATAGAACTGCCTCGTTGAGCCAGTTCTGACAAGTACCCACAATCTACAAAAGTGAGAAAAAAATATGTATAACCCTTGCAAACACTATTTACATAGAGTTTAGTTTGCAAGGCATACATTAAATGAACTTATCCATTTAACAGGATGGCTTATCTTTTACTACCTTTTATACATTTACGCCTGTAGTGATAGCAGAATGACCATCTTTCTAAGAGAAAATCAGGCTTGACATTTCATGTGAATTGTCTTACCAGCAGCTAATAGGAATCAATTTTCAGCCAGGTTTGAGCTATTTATAGCTCGGTTAAGGCTTAGCACTCAGGGGCATCATTAATTTGGACAAGTCTAGTTTGTATAGCACCAAATCCTAACAAAACATGTATATTATCGCAATATTTGGGACGTGGCATCTGATCTGGGCCTCTAATAATTGAAGAAGCTTCCGTGGTGTAGTGGTTATGCCACTCACCTTGTAAACCAGGGGTCACAGGATGGATCCCAGGCTTCTCCAGACTTTCGGATGAGTCTTTGAACTGAGGTGACATCTCCATATGACCTTAGCTGTTGGTGAGATGTAAAACTCAAACACTCACTCACTCTAATGTTTGATTTGCAGAAAATGCTTTAGTTGCAATGTTTGTCCAAAAAATTATAGCATGGTGGCACATGCTATAACGGTTTTCCAGTTTTATGACGTAGGTGCAATCAATTCTTATTCAGAAAAATAAGAACAGCAAAAAAAAAAAAAAAAAAAACAATTGAAAATGTCCTCTGCTTTAGCTGCTCTTGGTACAACCACATATTTGAATGGGTGTTAATTTGCATAATTTGCAATTGATCTGATCGGCAGTCACCCTGAGAATGTTGTCTGCATTGCAAATTGGCAAAGAGGTGAACCCTGATCAGACTACTCCTAGAGGAGCAGTCTAATCTGGGTCCACACTAATGGCAAAAATGACTTTTTAAAGTTGACAAATCAGCAACAAAGCAGAAAACACTTGTTCTGATTGGCATATTAAGAGCTAATGGCTACAAGAAAAAAAAAAAAAAAAACTTTTGCATGATGAAAGTATGTATACCGTATTCCTCCCATTTAGCGCCCCTGCTCCTATAAGCGCCCCCTCACTGTTTTACCAAGAACAAAATAATTAGCACCCCTTTTGCTGTCAGAGGAAAAAATATTTTGGCATACCTAAGTAATGATTTCAGCCTTTTAATCATCGCCATATCTGCTGTAAATCATATCATGCAAAGTATTTCTAAACCCCCTGCTATCACAGTGTCTGTGTTGACCACTTGGTACTTCACATGTCATGATTCCACCATATTCTAATGGAAAACTACCGCTAGTAATGGTTTTAAACTCTCCGTTCTTTTAAGATTTTTGTCTCTACTAAGCACCCCCTCTTTTTCCAATATTTTAAGCGCCCGGGGCCCTAAATGGGAGGAATACGGTAATTATTTTCTCTGAATATTAAAATAATAATAATAATAATGAATGGTCAAAGTATGAGAAAAGTTTTGCCTGGATCATGAAACATTTCCTCAGAATCTTGAACTAACTATCATAAAACTCTTGATGCAAGACAAAATATGGCCACATTTATGAAAATACAATTATCCGATGTCAGATTTGTCCAAAAGATGAATATCAATCATATTATGTGTCAATAACTAAAACAAAATCACAGACCCAAAACTGTTTTATTAGCCATGACCTTTTCCATACTTTGGCCATATGCTGAGAAAAGAAAAATATAAGTCAAGATTCTAAGATTTGTTTCATTGTTTCAGCTGGTCAGATCCCGTTGTCGAGTTCAAGAATTACCAACGGCCATGTTGAAACTATCGAGACTATCAAGGAACTACACTCTAATGAGGTTTGAGATCATGTACAACCAAGACACATACTGACAATTCAATAACATCATTTCTTTATCCTTTCCTGCAGAAGTATAGTAGTCGCAGATAAGACTGACTAGGCGGAGCTATCGTTTGTACCTGCCTTAGAAATATTCCATTAACAAAAAGGTGTGAATTCAACTGTAACACAAGCACAGCTGTGGCGTATATGACCATTTCGTCCGCTTGTGGAAAGCATGCGAAAGGCACTCTACCAAATCTTCTAGTGGACGTAGCGAATTTGACATATATTGACAATACCTGAATAGCTCCGGCTAGTCAATCTTATCTGGGACTACTATATATCATTACGAAAACACGGCTATATAAATACATTGTAAACTTCACTGCCAAAAAATCGACAATTTTCAGATGAAAAATTGTGATACTTTTCTTATTTCTGCTCAAAACATAGATTGTGGATACTCCTTAGAACCGCCTCAATGAGGCGGTTCTAAGGAGTACCCACAATACCGTATTCGCCCTAATTACCGCACCGTGCGCTTAATTTTTTCAAAATCGTGTCAAAAAGTCGTGGTGAAAAATCAACCTATTAAGCGCACACAAATTAAAGTGTGTATTAGAGCTGTCAAATGAATTTGACAGAAATGCAGTTGCTTTGCCTTCACTGTTGAAGAAATAACGGTAAGTTTTTATAGAGTTCCTGTGAAAGCTTCAATGGGAGTTACTGTAAGGTGTGCGCATATGCATATTTTTTCCAAAATAGCTTTGGTGTGCGCTTACAGGAGCATGTGCGGTAATTAGGGTGAATACGGTATATGTTTTTGAGCATTAATAAGAAAAAATAATATATACCCCTTTAAACCCCCAGTTTTATACTGTATAAAAGTGGGGTTTAAGGGGGTCAAAATTATATGGCCATGTTTTCGTGATGTGCTCTACCTTTGCAGAGACAATCCAGAAAAGATAGTGTCTGGAGAAGCCATATGATCTGGACCTTTACTGTTTGTCATTCAAATTGGTTAATTATAGGAATAACTTACATCGTGTAATCTGATTGGCTGATAGTCAAAAACGGGTGTGGCAAAATTAATGTCTTCAGCAGGATGAGGGTTTAACCTTTACTACCCTCTGGGCTAATTCAGCAGACAACAAATTGTTGAGTTTTTTTATTATATTACTCAGAAAACAGGATGTGAAATCCAAAATGTTGTCTGCGGAAAAATAAAATACCCAGCCTGCAGAGTGTTAAAGCAAGGTGCAATATTTATAAATATTATGACCAAGTTAATTAACAAATGAGTAAGTGGTCAAAACATTCATTTTAGCAAGCACAGTTTTTGTTTGAGTTGAGTTTCACATCCCAGCCAACATAATTTAGGTCATTTCAGCGATGTTGCTTCCGATTTTTTGGCCTTTTACCTGACACTGAGATTAAATGACATCCCATATAAACCACTAGGGTTTAAGGAGCAGTTCGACTGGCATCACTTTTCCTGGACAGGCTTAGACCTCAGCGGTTCACTAGCTATCAAGTTCGATCATGGAAGCACCATGCAGCCCAATCTATTTTTCCAAGCCCCGGTGGGTGGGGGCACAGCAAGCACAGTATCTAATATAATTGAATTTTTTGCTGAAAAACTGCAGTGCAAAAGCTGAACACATTTTTTTTCAGCAAAAATGTTAGTGCCATCACGATAACAACTCTGTGAAATGAAGATCCCCTAAACCCCACTTTATATAGAGAAATGTGGGGTTTACGGGGTATACATTATCTGCCTTATTTTTGCTCAGAAACATAGACTGTGGGTACTCTTTAGAACCGCCTCATTAAGGCGATTCTTACGAGCACCCACAATCTATGTTAAAAACAGAAAAAAGAAAGACATTATCATTTTTTACTAATACTTGGCACTTCTGACACCATGTTGGACACCATTATTTCACATGGACATGTTTTCCTAATGATTTGCCACAATAAATGACAAAAAATTCATTCAATAAAACATCCACTATGGCCATCATCAGCTTTGAAGAACTGGCCAAGGTCCACTGCCTGTTTGTTATATACTCCAAATCTAGATTATGGGTGCTGGTTAGAACCGCCTCATTGAGGCGGTTCTAACGAGTACCCACAACCTTTGTCTTGAAACAGAAATAAAAAAAATAATATTTACCCCTGTAAACCCCAGTTTTCTCTATATAAAGTGGGGTTTAAAGGAAGGGGTGTTCATTTCAAGATGGTACATGTCTAATATAGCTTTGCTCAGACAATCTGAAAATCATTCACATCTTAACTCTTATCCTGCTGTTCACCACAACACCTCCTGTTGCAAACAGTGTAGATCCAGATCAGATTTGTCATGTAGAGTTTGTCATGTAGTTTATGAAATGAATGAATACATTATTTTAAGTAATTTGATTGGTTGATAGTCAGCACAGGGCATGGCTTACCTCACGTGAACAAGTCTGTAAAATGAAGACCCCCTAAACCCCACTTTATATAGAGAAAACTGGGGCTTACGGGGGTATACATTATCTTTTTGTTATTTCTGCTCCAAGACATAGATTGTGGGTACTCGTTAGAACCGCCTCGATGAGGCATTTCTAACGAGCACCCACACCCTATGTTTACAGTATAGATAAGAAAATATCATGGATTTTCATCAGAAAAGTAGCCATTTTGTAGATGTGAATAAATGAACTATGTCGCACAGTTGTGTTATCACAATGATAGACTTATTCAGTAGGATATGGGTTAAGGGAAGAATCTTCCTCATAATATTTGTCTCCCTTGTCAAAAGGAGACAAAAAATTGTTCTAAATTATTATTCAGGGAAGGTTTTTGTTGGAAGTTAGATGGCCTATTCAACGCTGAGTCTGGTCAGTTTACCTAATCACACTTATTCTGGGGCAGGCAAAGTTAACTTGTACAGCGCACATTCTTTTGCTAGAAAATGACAACTGCCCTTTTTGAATCAATGGACGGGATAGATTGGCCATAGAAAGTCTGCACAAAAATATGTTGCAGACAAAGCAAGCACTGAAGCCACAAACTCCTGATTACAAAGGCCACCTTCAACAGTAGTGTTATAAATTTTTTTGTTGTTTGAAGTTTAATCCTTTTTGTACCGAATGGAATCAGGAGTCCATTTCAAACTTTAGGGGTGTCAGGTTGTGTTTTCATCAAAATCTATTTGGAAAATGACCGAACTTTCAGCAAACAGTGGGGGCCCTGAAAGATTTTATGATCATTCTCCAGGAAAGATCGTTGCCAACCTGGCATCTGTGGCAGGTATCAAACCGTGACCTCCTGATCACCATCAGACACTCATTTGACTGAGCCACCAAGACCGAGGGAGGCGTTTGTTGGAAACAAAAGCCGCTGTTCTTAGATCACAGATTTAGCAACATATTTAATGAAATATATGTACTTCCAGACTGCCCAAAATAATGGAAAAAGAAATGTCAGCCCTTATTTTCATGAAAATACAATTAGCTTTGACACTTCATGTGAATTGTCTAGACAGACAAATCACATGAAATGTCCAAGCCTTATTTTACCTGAAAAGTAAATAGAAAAATATTTGAAACTACCATCTGCTACTTTTCTTATAGCTCATTAACCCTAACACCCCTGTAATTCTTAAATGGACTCTTCCATCTTTGAATTTGGACACATCCACTTTTGCAAAAAGGGGGTTTAAATAAAATCATCAACAGGAAAGCAAAGTATTTACCCTAAATATTCAGACACCTAAATGCATTACTGTTGGCCCCCGCCCAACGTGGCTTGAAGAAATATATGGGCTGCATGATGCTTCCACCCAGAGCTGAATCTGACCCGCACACAAGTACTGGTAAACCGCTTAGAGGATCTAAGCCTGCTCAGGCAAAGCGGTGCACACAAGTTGGACCGTCCATGCTTATAAACCCTATTGGTTTCATTGGGCGGCAGGGCTTGAGATGTCATTTCATCTCAATTTCAGGTAAAAGTCCAACAAAATTGGAAGCAACGTCTCCAAAATAACTTTTACAGTGTTGACGGGGACGTTAAACCTCAAATCAAACAAAAAACAAACAAACAAAATGCATTACTGTACTTGTTCAAAAATTCAAACAAGTACAAATAACAATTATATAGCTGGGAGAGTGGCAAACATTGTAGACCCTGATGAGAGGCCGCATTCTGCGGCGTCTCATCTGGATCTACACTGTTTGCTCTGGCCTGTCTGTCCAAAAACATACGGTTAACCCTTATCTTGCTGTTCACGACAACCCCTGTCTTTGCAAACAGTGTAGATCCAGATCAGATGGCTTCTGAAGAAGCCATCTGATCAGGATCTACACTGTTTGGCATACAGTTTATGCATTTGTGGCAATAAATTACATCAAGTAATTTGATTGGTTGATAGACAGAAATGGGTGTGGCTTAAATGAATATTCAGCAAGAGAAGGGTTAATACAGTAGATCCTGATAAGACAGTTCAAAATGAGCTGTCTCATCCGGTACTACATTTTTTGCGTCTGTATCTCTACTTGGTAAAATGTTAATGTTTTGCTTTTTGAGTTGATGTAAATGTGAAAAAGACAGATACAGCCAAGCAGGCAGATGACGTTAATATGACGTCGGATCGACGTGCGCATAACGTCATGTCCTTACTAAAAATACTAAAAATGACGTTGATATGATGTTATCCTTCTGACATGTGCCTGCTGGGAGTTACGATGTTAAACCAAAGACTTTGTAGTCTCATTGTTAAAAAGTATTGTTTTGTGAATTAGTTATATTACTAGTCATTTGTTATATGTTTAATTATGAAACTTGTTACCAGAATAAGCGAGAAAAAATGCTTTTAAAAATAATTATATATCTAAGATACATATTTTTATGCGTAGTGAAAGCTTCAAATAAAATGTGTTTGTCCTAAGAGATTTGATTTTCTTTATCTTTTCTTTTCCAAGATGATAGCCAGAGAAACTTTGAATTGATGTTTAACATCCCCATCAACACTATTTAGGTCATTTCTGGGACATTGCCATCCAATGACACCAAAAGGGCTTATATGCATTTGATGGTCCGACTTGCACCACTTTGCCTGGGCAGGCATAGTCTTTCTAAGCGGTTTACCAGTACCCATGTGTGGTCAGTTTCAGCTCTGCATGGAAGCACCATGCAGTCAATATATTTCTCCAAACAGGGGCCCCAGTCAGAGACACAGCACGGTTTAAAGATGGATTCCAAAAACATATATATTATATAGAAGAATGACCATAAATGGCCATTATTCTATATAAAAAACATATTTTTGTTTGGATATAACACAGTGTCCAGAAAAAGACCCACGAAATCAGAAGAGATGTCTCCAAAATGACCTAAATAGTGTTGACAGGGACATGAAACCTCAACACCACAGACAACAACATGGTTATTAAATGTTCTGGAGCCCAACAACAGTGTCAAAGAAGATTGTGGTTTAACCCTTTTTGTACGTAATGGAATCTTCCACCTTATATATAGCAGGAGTTCATTTCAAAATTTAGGGGTGTCAGGTTGTGTTTTCTTTAAAATTTATTTGGAAAATGGCTGAACTTTCAGCAAACAGTGGATGCCCTGATCAGACGCCGCGTTCTGCGGCGTCTGATCTGGGCCTGCACTGTTTGCCAGGGTACCCGTTTTGGGGTTTCTGGTACTAAACGGGTTAACAGCATGCCTCCAAGTCAAAATGGAGGATCCCGAATCATATGAGTTATACAAAAATGTTAAGCCCTTATTTACTATGAATTTTTTTTTAGCCCTTATCCTGCTGAATAAATTAGTTTATCCACACCCATTTCAGACTATCAGCCAATCAAATTACTTGATATAAAGTATTCATTCAAATTTGAACAGTGCAGATCCTGACCGGATGCCTTCTTCAGCAAACATGATCTGGATCTACACTGCTGCCATCTGTTCCAGGAATTTATTTTGTTTGATTTGAGGTTTAACGTCCCCGTCAATACTGTAGAGGTCATTTTGGAGACGTCGCTTCCAATTTTGTGGGACTTTTACCCGACATTGAGATGAAATGACATCTCAAGCCCTGTCGCCCAATGAAACCAATAGGGTTTATAAGCATAGACGGTCCGACACACACAGATTTGCCTTGGCAGGCTTAGATCCTCTAAGCAGTTTACCAGTACTCGTGTGTGGGTCGGATTCAGCTCTGCGTGGAAGCATCATGCAGCCCATATATTTCTTCAAGCCCCGATGGGCAGGGGCCGTCCAGGAATTTATGTAGCAGTTGAAAGGTTAAGTTCTGAAGTATATTAACCCCTTATCCAGCTGAAATGACAAGCCCCTACCTTTACAAACAGTGTAGATCCAGATCAGATGGCGTCTGTAGAAGTCTTTAACCCTTATCCTTCTGTTCACAACAACCCCTACCTTTGCAAACAGTGTAGATCCAGATAAGATGGCTTCTGAAGAAGCCATCTGATCAGGATCTACACTGTTTGACATTCAGTTTGTGAATTTGCAGGAATAAACTACACCCAAGCAATCTGATTGGTTCAAAGTCAGAAATGGGTGTGGCTTAATTATTCAGCAGGATGAGGCTTAGTATGAGCCCTGTTCCCAGTAAACCTGTCTTTTGAGCTTTTTGATCAGGTAAGACACAAACCTGACTGCTGAGCTGCACAGACTATCAAGAGTCTCGAAATGAAGACCCCCCTATACCCCACTTTTTACAGAGAAAACTTGGGTTTACGGGCGTATACATTATTTTTCTTATTTTTGCTCCAAGACATAGGTTGTGGCTACTTGTTGGAACCGCCTCAATGAGGTGATTCTAACGAGCAGCCACAACCTATGTTTGCAGTGTGTATAAGCAAAATATTACTGATTTTCATCAGAAAAGTAGCCATTTTGGTGATGTGAAAAAATGCACTATGTCGCACGGGTTTTGTATCGTAATGGATTCCAGGCAAGCAAACTGTGCTGATCAGACGGCACATATGTGTAGGCTGATCTGTTTCTTTGCTGTTTGCAAATGACATCTACAGTAAATTTCCTATAATAAGACCACCTTTGGGACTGTTCAAAAGTGGTCTTTAAGGCCACTTTTGAACAGTCCCAAATGTGGTCTCTTTCTAGAACACACTAAGTTTGGAACAGAAAGAATGACAGAAACATTTTAAATATGCTATTTAAAGCAGAATTAGTCTTAACCCTTAAAAACGCCGAGAAAAGCTACATCTGAATCTGAAAATGTCGTCTGCTGATTTTTTTTAGCTCACTGTCACATAGTGATGAGGTGAGCTTTTGGGATCACTTTTTGTCCATCGTCCGTCATGCGTGCATCCGTAAACAATTTCTTCAAAGGACATCTCCTCCTAAACCACAGATCAGATTTTGATCAAACTTCACAGGAATGATCTTTAGGTGGTCCCCTTTCAAAGTTGTTCAAATGGTTCTGGTCCGTTGCACAAATAGTTCACGGGAGCCAAAAACAGAATTTTTTTTTCACTGAAAACTTAAACAAGAGGGCCATTGTGGCCCTAGATCGCTCACCTGATCAACACTGTAGCAATGAAATGGTAGGTAATACAGTAAGGTGCCTTGTCAGAAGGAAAATACAGGCCAAATTTGAAGGCTCTATCTCAAATGGTTCAAAAGTTATGATAAAGTAGGTCAAAGGTCAAGGTCACAGATCAAACTTTTTGTATGGATGGGAAGCCATTGTCACAAGGAATATACATGCCAAATATGAAGGCTCTATCTCAAATGGTTCCAAAGTTATGATTAAGTAGGTCACAGATCAAGGTCAAGGTCACAGCTCAAATTTCTGGCATGAGTGGGAAGACCTTTTCACAAGGAACATACATGCCAAATATGAAGACGCTACCTTAAATGATTCAAAAGTTATGACAAAAACAATCAAAGGTCAAGGTAAAAAATTTTGCATGGTTGAGAAGTCCTTGTCACAAGTCATGTCAAATATGAAGGCTCTATCTTTAATGGTTCAAAAGTTATGAGAAAGAAGGTCAAGGTCACAGTCACAGGTCAAAATTTTTGTGTCGGTGAAAGTCGTTGCCACAAGGAACATACATGACAAAGATGAAGGCTCTACCTCAAATGGTTCAAAAGTTCTGATAAAGTAGGTCACATGTCAAGGTCAAGGTCACATGTCATTTTTGTATGACACAAGGAAACTACATGCCAAATATGAAGGCTCTATCTAGATCAAAGGTCAAGGTCATAAGACAATTTTTTTGTATTGGTGGGAAGACCTTTTCATTAGGAACATACATGCCAAATATGAAGGCACCATCTCAAATGGTTCAAAAGTTATGATAAAGTAGGTCAAATGTCAAGGTAAAGGTCACATTTTATGTATGAATAGGAAACCCTTGTCGCAAGGAACCTACATGCCAAAGATGAAGGCTGTATCTCAAATGCTTAAAAAGTTATGACAAAGTAGGCCAAAGGTCTAGGTGATGGGTCAAAATTTTTGACTGGCTGGGAAAGCCTTGTAACAACGAACATACATGCCAAATATGAAGGCTCTATCTCATATGGTTCAAAAGTTATGATAAAGTAGGTCACATGTCAAATATTTTTATACGAGTGGGAAGCCCTTGTCACAAGGAACCTACACGCCAAATATGAAGGCTCTATCTCAAGCGATTAAAAAAATATGACAAAATAAACTAGTGATCTACTTTTTGATTTGACATGACCCATATTTGAACTAAGATATTGTCCAGATGATCATTCTGAACAAGTTTTATGATGATTGGACTAAAACTTTGGCCCCTAGGAGTGTTCACAACATTTCTCTATGATTTGACCTGCTGACCTACTTTTTGAACCAACATGACCCATATTCAAACTTGATCCAGATATTGTCAAGATTATCATTCTGAGCAAGTTTGATGATGATCGGACCAAAACTGGGGCCTCTAGTGTGTTCACAAGTTTTTTTTTATCTGACCTACTGACCTACTTATTGACATGACATGAGCCATATTCGAAATTAACCAAGATATTGTCAAATGATCATTCTGAGCAAGTTTGATTACGAACAGACCAAAACTGTGGCCTCTAGAGTGTTCACAACGTTTTTCTATGATTTGACCTACCGTAAAAATTCGGCTATAAGGTGATTCGGCTATAAGACGGGACCCCTTTTTCAGTTCTTCTAATGTGGGATTTTGCTTATACTCTTTTATAAGACGGGTCAAATTTTTGCCATATCTGTCGGGGCCTATCTGCTACCGCTAGATGCCGTTTAGATGTGAGAAATCAGCCTTTTTTTGTCAGAAAACCCCTCTACTTACCCCTCACATGGCTTTGTTTATGTCTGTTGACATAGTGTCTTCGTTTGTGAGAGTTACAAAGAGAGACAACTCTTACTGAATCTGAATCGGTAGGTCTATTAAGCGTCGGGAAAAGGGGGAAACGTCGGGCCGATACGTCGTATCGCTGTCGCCCCGAAGTTGGTCCGGTACATGCTTCGCTGACTAAGGCTAGACAGCTTCACAGACTTCTATTTAATAGACGACAGGGCTGACAAATCCATTTCCCGGCTGCCGGAGACAAGACCGAAATCGCGCCGGGCAGGTGCACTTTGACCTTATGAAGCCCGGTCGGGCAAGTGCAAAACAATCGTCTACAACTGTCAGTCATTCTGAGTCCTTAAATCCGGTAAAACACGACCAGTAAGTAAATCGCAATAATTAATGCAGACAAACCATCTGTGTATTTATTACGGTTCAAGAATGACACTATTGTTAATCCCCATCTTATAATTGCCACCCTGCGGTGCGTGTCCATAAGGTGTGAAAATATGGTCAAGTTATGTCTCTTATTTGCGTTTATCCTCCAATCATAAAATTTAATCCACAATCAATGTGAAAATGATTTAATCGCTCCTCAGACAATTAGCTACATCTAACGGTAGAAGTTTGCATTACAAAAATGGACTATTCTACGATCTCATGAATTGTTATGTTTTGGCGCCAAATAGCAGATGCTGGGCGAGAAAAGTCGAACGCTGTTGTAGGTTATTGACAATTCGGGAGCTGTGCAAAGCACTGGTTTTCTATCCACCTCTATTCACAACCGTTTAGCTATTGAGAAAATATTTTTACCGGTTCCTAACAGGTTTTTTTATGAACGAGATACACACAATGACATTAAACACGTGTTGGGGTGCTGGCGTCCGATGACATCATTTACCGATCGCGTGCAGAAAAGTGGTAGCGCCGGTTTGTGGGGGGCGATTTATATCAATTCACGTAATCCCCGCGAGGGGGTGATGCAGTATTGATATAGATAGATATAGAAAATCATCGATCTGCAATTTCCGTATCTCTGGTCTTCACCGGACATTGCCGGAAAAAAGCAGGCAGTCCATGACCTCGGCTATAAGACGGGGTCAATTTTTCTGGCTCATTTTGGAGGGAAAAATCCTCGTCTTATAGCCGAATTTTTACGGTACTGACCTACTTTTTGACCCAACCTGACCTGTATTCAACCTTGACCGAGATATTGCCAAGATGATCATTCTGAGCAAGTTTGATGATGATCAGACAAAAACTGTGGTCTCTAGTGTGTTCACAAGGTTTTCTACGATTTGACCTACTTTCTGACCCGACATGACCCATATTCGAACTTAACCTAGATATTGACAAGCTGATCATTCTGAGCAAGTTTGATGACAATTAGACTAAAATTGCAGTCTCTAGAGTGTAAATAAGGTTTTTCTATGATTTGACCTACTTTTTGACCACACATGACCAATATTCGAACTTGACCAAGATATTGTAGAGATGATCATTTTGAGCAAGTTTGATGATGACTCGACCAAAACTGTGGCCTCTAGAGTGATAACAAGGTTTTTCTACGGTTTGACCTACAGACCTACTTTTTGACCCAACATGACCCATATTCGAACTTAACCGAGATATTGTTAGGATGATCATTCTGAGCAAGTTTGAGGATGATTGGACCAAAACTGTGGCCTCTAGAGTGTTAACAAGGTTTTTCTATGATTTGACCTACTGACCTACTTTTTGACCGGACATGACCCATATTTGAACTTTAGGGAGATATTGTCAGGATGATCATTCTGAGCAAGTTTGAGGATGATTGGACCAAATCTGTGGCCTCTAGAGTGTTAACAAGGTTTTTCCATGATTTGCCCTACTGACTTATTTTTTGACCCAACATGAGTCATATTTGAACTTGACCGAGATATTGTCAGGATGATCATTCTGAGCAAGTTTGAGGATGATTGGACCAAAACTGGGGCCTCTAGAGTGTGAACAAGGTTTTTCAATGATTTGACCTACTGACCTACTTTTTGACCCAACATGACCCATATTTGAACTTGACTCAGATATTGTCAGGATGATCATTCTGAGCAAGGTTGAGGATGATTGGACCAAATCTGTGGCCTCTAGAGTGTTAACAAGGTTTTTCTATGATTTGCCCTACTGACCTATATTTTGACCCGACATGACCCATATTTGAACTTGACCGAGATATTGTCAGGATGATCATTCTGAGCAAGGTTGAAGATGATTGGACCCAAACTGCGGCCTCCAAAGTGTTAACAAGGTTTTTCTATGGTTTGACCTACTGACCTACTTTTTGACCACACATGACCCGTATTCAAACTTGACCAAGATACTGTCAGGATGATCATCCTGAGCAACTTTGAGGATGATTGGACCAAAACTGTGGCCTCTTAGAGTGTTAACAAGGTTTTCCTTTGATTTGACCGGGTGACCTACTGTTTGACCCGATAAGACCCATATTCAAACTTGACCGAGATATTGTCAGGATGATCATTCTAAGCAAGTTTGAGGATGATTGGACCAAATCTGTGGCCTCTAGAGTGTTAACAAGGTTTTTCTATGATTTGCCCTACTGACCTACTTTTTGACCCGACATGACCCATATTCGAACTCTACTGAGATATTGTCAGGATGATCATTCTGAGCAAGATTGAAGATGATTGGACCCAAACTGTGGCCTCCAGAGTGTTAACAAGGTTTTTCTATGGTTTGACCTACTGACCTACTTTTTGACCCGACATGACGCATATTCGAACTTAACCAAGATACTGTCAGGATGATAATTCTGAGCAAGTTTGAGGATGATTGGACCAGAACTGGGGCCTCTAGAGTGTTAACAAGGTTTTCCTTTGATTTGACCTGGTGACCTACTTTTTGACCCGACATGACCCATATTCGAACTTGACCGAGATATTGTCAGGATGATCATTCTGAGCAAGTTTGAGGATGATTGGACCAAAACTGTGGCCTCTAGAGTGTTAACAAGGTTTTCCTTTGATTTGACCTACTTTTTGACCTGACATGACCCATATTTGAACTTGACCGAGATATTGTCAGGATGATCATTCTGACAAAGTTTGATGATGATTAGACCCAAAATGTGGCCTCTAGAGTGTTAACAAGAAAAAGTTTACAAACGACGGACGCCGCCGCCGGACATCTCACAGTCACAAAAGGTCAGGTGAGCTAAAAATCTTCTTCTCTGAAACCACAAGGCCCAGTCTTATATATTTGGTATGAAGTTTCATCTAGTGGACCCCTACCAAGATTGTTCAAATTATAGTGCTTGGGCCAAAAATGCCCCCGCCCAGGGGCCCTTTGGATTTACATAGGATTATATAGGGAAAATCTTTAAAAATCCTCTTCTCTGAAACCGCATCACATCAGGTCTTTGATATTTGGTATGAAGCTTCATCTGATGGACCTCTACCAAGATTGTTCAAATTATAGCCCTGGGGCCAAAAGTGCCCCTGCCCCGGGGGCCTTTGGTTTTGATTCCAGGACATTTGCCCCCCAGGACATTTGCCCCCCAATGACTTAATCTAAAAATGGACAATTGCCCCCCAGTTGAAAATGCGACCCGGACATTTGCCCCCCCCCCCCCAGAGCTTATTTTTGGTATGGACATCTGCCCCCCAGTGCTTATTTTACAGGTGGACATTTGCCCCACACTGCATATTTCAGAAAGGGACAATTGCCCCCCAGATAGATCCGGGCTAACAAAAAGGAGGAAAACAATATATTTATTGGTTTATTATCATCAGAAATACAAAATGTTAAGCAATAAATTACTCCATCTATATAAATATGAATCCCATAATAACCTGCTGTTATGGACAACCCCTACGTTAGAAAGCAGTATGGATCCCGATCAGATGCCATATCTGATTGGGATCTATACTGTTTGTCATGCAATTCTTTAAGTTAACAAAAATATACCAAGAATGTGATGATTGATAGTCAACAACTGGAGATGCTTAATTTATTCAGCAGGATAAGGGTTAAGCAAGTCAGCTACAGAACCATATATTGAGTTTCTGCCTCATTGAGGGTCCAGTGTCAGACGCCTATACTCAAGTCGTTTTTACACTGGATACACTGATGGTTAATTCTTGAACAAATTGAAATGATCTTGAATGGGCTGTAAAACTTTAACCAAAACGTTATCATGTAAATTATGTAGCTATATACAAGTCTATGTTATGAAAATCCTTGTCTAGCCGGGTTGGGGGGCAAATGTCCCTTTCTGAAATAAGCAGTGGGGGGCAATAGTCCACCTGTAAAATAAGCACTGGGGGCAGATGTCCATACCAAAAATAAGCTCTGGGGGGCAAATGTCCGGGTCGCGTTTTCAACTGGGGGGCAAATGTCCATTTTTAGATTAAGTCATTGGGGGGACAAACGTCCTGGGGGGCTAACGTCCGGAGACCTTTGGTTTTAAGGGAAAATCTTTAAAAATCGTTTTCTCTGAAACCGCAAGGCCCAGGTCTTTGATATTTGGTGTGAAGCTTCATCTAGTGGACCTCTACCAAAATTGTTCAAATTATAGCCCTGGGGCCAAAAATACCCCCGCTCTGGGGCCCTTTGGTTTTACATGGACTTATATAGAGAAAATCTTTAAAAATCTTCTTCTCTGAAACCACAAGGCCTATAGGTCTTTGATATTTGGTATGAAGCTTCATCTAGTGCCCCCCTACCAAGATTGTTCAAATTATAGCCCTGAGACCAAAAATGCCCCTGCTCCGGGGCCCTTTGGTTTTACATAGACTTATATACGGAAAATCTTTAAAAATCTTCTTCTGTGAAACCACAAGGCCTAGGTCTTTGATATTTGGTGTGAAATTTCATCTAGTGGACCTCTATCAAGACTGTGCAAATTATAGCCCTGGGGTCAAAAAAGCCCCCTCCACGAGACCATTACTTTTACATAGACTTATATAAGGAAATCTTTGAAAATCTTGTTCTCTGAAACAGCAAGGCCAAGGTCTTTGATATTTGTTGTGAAGCTTCATCTAGTGGACCTCTATCAAGATTGTTTAAATTATAGCCCTGGGGCCAAAAATGCCCCCAGCCCGGGGCCATTTGGTTTTACATAGGCTTATGTAGGGAATATCTTTAAAAAAATCTTCTCTGAAACCGCAAGGCCCTGGTCTGAAGCTTCATCTAGTGGACCTTTGCCAAGATTGTTCAAATTATAGCCTTTGTTGATATTTGGTATGAAGCTTCACCTTTTTTGACCTCCCTCAACATTATGCACATTATAGCCCGGCCCTCCCTAGGGCCCACTTGTTACTCTATGAATCCAGGGCCATCATGGCCCTCTTGTTTTTGTAAACTGTTAAAAAATATTTTTGTATACAGGCAAACAGTGTGGGCCCAGATCAGCAGTCTGATCTGGGTCTACACTGTTTGCAAAAAAATACTTTTAAGATAACAAGCAGACGGCAAAGCAGACGACAATTGTCGCGACTGGCATTTAGGTGGTCTTAATAGTGGAATTTCACTGTAGTTTGTCATTGTTCTTTTTAGGGAATGCTAGGCATATACTGGTCAACCCATTGAATGCAGGAAACCTTTACAGGGTACCTTGGCAAACAGTGTAGCCCAGATCAGAGGCCGCAGAACGCACCGTCTGATCACGTCCACAGAATGTTCCATCAAAAATAGAAAAAAAAATAGGCCTGACACCCCTTATATGACAAATGGACTTGTCAAACATATAGCAGTGGAAGAGTCCACTAGTATACAATGGGTTAACACACATAGCGGAAGGATGTCATGAATCACAATGCACTAAATGCAAAACATTTTATGATTTTCAATGTGTCTTCAACAAATGTCATCATATGGCAAAACCTTCAGGAGTGAATAAAAATGATCTACCTTGAATTCACATTACTATAAGACACCCATGTGACATAGAGCATTTTTCCACATTACCAGAACGGTACTTTTCTGATTAAAATCTGTGATATTTTTTTTTATTTATATTGCAAACATGGGCTGAAGGTGCTTGTAAGAAAGGTTCTAACAAATACCCACAACCTATGTACACATGTAGGAAAAATTAATGTATACCCCTGCAAACACTATATAAAGTGGGGTGTAGAGAGTTGTTGATTACACAGACTTGTTCATGACATGATTTTAATGTCCACTTTGCAAAAAGTAACAAAATAAATAAAACTTAAACATTAAATAAGAATTAAATAAAAATGAAAGGATTTTCTCACCATGGAAGCAAATTATTCCTTCAAGACTACCACTGTATGTTTGAAAGGAATCACAAAATGTAGAACACCTAAAAAAACACTAAAAATTCAGACGCCTTCAGGACTTCTGACTTCCATAAAAATCCTAAAAATTCGGACACCTTAAGGACATGAAGAAATTCTCCTAAATTTTCACAAATTTATTTCATGTTCCAGCAAGGAGTCCAAAAGGTGCAGACAGAATGGCAAACAACTGCCCTTCCTGAATGGGCCAAAGGTAGACAATTATCTTGGGACCTGTTCTTATCCTCAGTGCCTTGATCAGTGGATGCGCGTATGACTGTTGATCAGGAGGATGCGGGTTCGATACCTGCCTGTGTCTTCAACATTCTTTCGTGGAGATTTATCATGAAATCTTTTCTATGGTCATTCTCTATCTTCCGCTGATTTGAGAAGGGTGTGGATAAGTAAACTGACCGGCCCAAAAATGACTTAAATAGTGTTGACTGTGCCGTTAAATTACAATACAAACAAACAAACAAACTGTGCCTTGAACTACTTCCGTCTCTAACAAATTTTCATCACGAAAACACGCCTATAAAATTTTGATCCCATTTTTATGTAGTAAAACTGGGGTTTACATTGGTAAACCTTAATTTTCTTATTTCTGCTCTAAAACATAGATTGTGGGTACCCGTTAGAACAGCCTCGATGAGCCAGTTCTAAAGAGTACCCACAATCTATGTTTGACCAGAAATAAGAAAAATATCACAATTTTTCATCTTAACTGGTGGTAAGCCCTCACCACCATCTAAGCTTTTACAATTTTTTTAGCTGTCTGGGTAAGCCTTCACCACAATCTAAGATTTTACCATTTTTTTTTAGCTGTCTGGGTAAGCCCTCACCACCATCTACAATTTCACAATTTTTTTAGCTGTCTGGGTAAGCCCTCACCACCATCTACGATTTTAGCAATTTTTAAGCTGTCTGGGTAGGCCCTCACCACCATCTACGATTTTAGCCACAATCTACATTTTACCATTTTTTTAGCTGTCTTGGTAAGCCCTCACCACCATCTACGATTTTACAATTTTTTGGCTGTCTGGGTAAGCCCTAACCACAATCTACGATTTTAGCAACAATCTACATTTTACAATTTTTTTAGCTGTCTGGGTAAGCCCTCACCACCATCTACGATTTTAGCCACAATCTACATTTTACAATTTTTTTAGTTGTCTGGGTAAGCCCTCACCACCATCTACGATTTTAGCCACAATCTACATTTTACCATCTTTTTAGCTGTCTTGGTAAGCCCTCACCACCATCTACGATTTAACCATTTTTTTTTAGCTGTCTTGGTAAGCCCTCACCACCATCTACGATTTTACCATTTTTTTTAAGCTGTCTTGGTAAGCCCTCACCACCATCTACGATTATACCATTTTTTTTAGCTGTCTGGGTAAGCCCTCACCACCATCTACGATTTTAGCCACAATCTACGATTTTACCATTTTTTTTAGCTGTCTGGGTAAGCCCTCACCACCATCTATGATTTTAGCCACAATCTACATTTTACCATTTTTTTAGCTGTCTGGGTAAGCCCTCACCACCATCTACGATTTTAGCCACAATCTACATTTTACCATCTTTTTAGCTGTCTGGGTAAGCCCTCACCACCATCTACGATTTTAGCCACAATCTACATTTTACCATTTTTTTAGCTGTCTGGGTAAGCCCTCACCACCAACTACGATTTTAGCCACAATCTACATTTTACCATCTTTTTAGCTGTCTTGGTAAGCCCTCACCACCATCTACGATTTTACAATTTTTTTAGCTGTCTGGGTAAACCCTCACCACAATCTACGATTTTACCTTTTTTTTTAGCTGTCTGGGTCAGCCCTCACCACCATGTACGATTTTACCATTTTTTTTTAGCTGTCTGGGAGGCACACTAGTATGACAAAAAACACGAGCATTTCTCTCTGGGATTCCTCGTTGCATGACATGGTAAAATTATTTTAAACAATGTTGACAACAGGAGAATAATAGCGCTTGTCTGAGCACAACATACATGCAATCTTGAAATACAATAATTGTTTTAGAAGAGTTTTTCTTAGCAGCAGGGCTTTAAAAAAAGAACAACGCATTACAAACAACCCATGCATTATCGAAAATACTTTAAAATAAAGGCTAAATTGTGATTGCGCAATAAGTTTCAAGCTGTCACAGAAGATATTCCATTTTGGCTAAATGGTCTATTGACTGACACCATGCAATCAAAAGTGGTTGTCAGTCAAGCTTTCAGGTGGTGCCACTTACAATTTGTCAGTGAATACCATGGTAAAACACATTTCTAATGCAATCTTACAGAGAACTGTTAAAGGGGCAGGGAAAGCAACTCTTTCAAAATGTTCGTTTACTTTAAGGTAGTAAGATCTACTCTTATAGGAAAGCATTTTGGTTCCAATTGGTCCCAAGGAGCAAATGCTTTCCATTTAACCCTTTAGATGCCGAGGAAAACTACATCTGAAAATGTTGTCTGCTTATGTCCTCTGCTGATTTTTTTTGCAAACATTTTAAAAATATATTTGCATACAGGTAAACAGTATGGACACAAATCAGACTGCTCCTATAGGAGCAGTCTGATCTGGGTCCACATTGTTTGCAAACAAAATACTTTTAAGGTAACCAGCAGATGGCAAAGCAGACGACAATTGTCATGATTGGCATTTAATGGGCTAATACACTAAGCAGATGACATTTTCACAGTTATTTTTCTTCTTCTTATTTTCAGCAAAAATGAGGCTCAATGTTACAAGTGATTCACATGATCTGTCAAACTTTATTTTTTGTTGAAAACAAATGAAACAAAAATTAGGCTGACATCTGCGCCAGAATTATCTGCAGCCTTTAAAGGGTTATACCCATTTTTCATTACGATAACACACCCGTGTGACATAGTGCATTCTTTTAAATCTCCAAAACGGTTATTTTTCTGATGAAAATTTCATACCGTATTCGACCTATTTACCGCACCGTGCGCTTAGTTTTTTCAAAATTGTATGTAAATATTGTGGTGAAAAATCTACCTAATAAGCGCACACTCAATATGAAAAAAGTACGAAAAAAAGCTTCCGATATGATTTTTTTTATAGAGTTGAATTTCAGCATAGGGGTTCACCACATATGCATATGATTGTCCCGGTCAAAGATGCAGCAAAACTCAATATGAATTTGTTTGGAGTTACTGTAAAGTGTGGTCTTGTGAATTTTTTCCAGAAAAAGCTTTGGTGTGCGCTTATAGGAGCATGTGCGGTAAATAGGTCGAATATGGTATATATTTTCCTTTTTCATACTTCAATCATAGGTTGTGGGTGCTTGTTAGAACTGCCTCAATGAGGCAGTTCTAACGAGCACCCACAACCTATGTCTTGGAACAGAAATAAAAGCAAATGTATACCCCTGTAAACCCTAATTTCTTCTAAATAATGTGGGGTTTAGAGGGGTTTTCATTACACTGACTTGTTTAAGTGATGTAAAAAAGACCTTGAAATGATAAACAGGAAAATGATCTTCCTTGTAAAAATGCATCTAAAATTTGCAACCATTCCAAACGAAATTTTCATAGAACTCGCAAAAGGCTTGTTCCAAATATTTTCTATGAATCAGAACCTCTATGATGTCCTAATCTCATAGATAATCACTTCAATCAAGCTGCAGAAAAAGTGCATCATCTCAATTTATCTAACAATTTCTTAACATAAACTGACTTTGACAGAATCAATCCCCTGTCTGATCTTCTTTTGACTCTGTTCCAATTACTTTATAATAATTACAAGTAAAATATTTTGCACTTATTAATCCATTTGGTACCAAATGGAATCTTCCACCCTATATATATAGCACAAGTCCATTTCCAAATTTAGGGGTGTCAGGTTGCGTTTACTTCAAGATTTATTCCGAAAATAGCTGAAATTGCAATCAGTATAGGCCCTGATCAGATGCCACAACATGTGGCATCTGATCTGGGCCTGCACTGTTTGCCATTTGAGTGAGTGTTTGTGTTTTACGTCCCACCAACAGCTAAGGTCATACGCAGATGGGACCTCGGTTTAAAGACTCATCCGAAAGTCTTGAGAAGCCCGGGATCGATCCTGCGATCCCTGGTTTACAAGGCGAGTAGCGTAACCACTACACCACGGAGGCTTCTTGTTTGCCAGTTACATGTTGTGCTGTTTCCGGTACAAAATGGGTTAAGACAGGTGTACTTTTTCATTAGCAGAGTTATTTCTACCTGTGTAGTGTTTATGGCCGGAATCCCACTGTAGATGGGGATTTTGTTCAGTTTGTTACCTGAAATAGTTTGTCGAGCAATCTTTGTCATAAGATCTATTATCATGAAATGGTGGAATTCGAACCCAGACCACTCCAGTGAAAGTACAATGCTCTGACCACTGAGGCAAAGGAGTCTACTCCCAACCTAGTTTTCTGCTGGTTCCTGGTTGTATTGGGAAAACAGGTAACCAGACCCTCCTGACCTTTCAAGGTCAGGGGGGTCTGGTTACCTGTTTTTCCAGTACTGATGATGTGTAAGCTGGGAGCCAGCAAATAATGCAAAAATGGTGAATAAGCTACGCATAATCTACCAAAGCTGGATAAATGAATGCAGGCATTGTGGGCTCTTCAAGAAAGTCATCATTTAAGATGACCTTAATCCATTTTCCAGCAAAGTGAAGTCCTGTCCAGGATGAGCCCTCATCTTATGTACAACATGAAAGTCATAACAATGTAGCTGAAAAATCCCTGTAATGGAACCCGGGCCGCTCAGATAAAAGTCCATTGCTCTTACATGCAGTTGTGAGATTGATTAAAGAAAAATCTATGAGTTGGGGCCATAAGAATAGGCACTGGACTTACTATCCATGTTATGCATGTGCACAATGAAAATTTAATACATATTACATAACAGATAAAGGGCGTCCAAAGTAGAAACCATGTTAGTCAAACAACAGTGTCATATTCTATATAATCTATACATTTTTTGGATCCATCTTGAAACTGGCCTATGTATCCAAAACCATGTTATAATGAACAGTGTTATAATGAGGCTGTTAAATATCTTTTCTCCCATCACAATTGCATCTCTTTACTCTTGTCCTGCTGAATAAATTGAATTTTGCCACAATTCAACCAATCAAATTACTTGATATAATGTGATCATGTGTGTATTCATTCTATGACAAACAGTATAGATCCTGATGAAAGGGCTTCTTCAGAAGCCATCTGGCCTGGATCTACACTGTTTGCAAAGGTATGGGTTGTCGGGATAAGCGTTATAGGAAGGATTTTTTTCCTTTAATATTAAGGAGAATGAATACTCACACCAGCAGGGGAGACAACTCATTCAAAAGTATCTTTGTCTCCCACTTAGATAGGGCTCTACCCTCAAAAGGAAGAATTTGCCCCTTAGGAGCTAATTTTTCCCTTTAAGAGTAGACTAATTTTTCAGAGGCCGAGAGGTGGTATATGGAAATTAGTTTGTGTTGTTTACATCCCCATCAACACTATTAATTTTAAGTCGTTTTGGAGATGTTGCTTCCACTTTTGTGAGACTTTTACTTCGAATTTGTGGGCCTTTTACCTGACTGGGATGAAATGACATCTCAAGCCCTACCATCAAAGGAAACTGCTAGGGTTTATATGCAGGGAAGGATTAGCACCACTTTGCCTGGGCAGAATGATCTAAGTCCATTACGAAAACATGCCTATTCAAATACATTATAAATTTTTTCACCGAAAAAATGCAAATTTTAAGGCGAAAGATTGTGATATTTTTCTTATTTCTGCTCAAAATATAGATTGTGGGTACCTGTTAGAACTGCCTGAACTGCCTCATTGAGGCAGTTCTAACAAGTACCCACAATCTATATTTTAGAGCAGATTATTTTCTGCTCAAAATATAGATTGTGGGTACCCGTTAGAACTGCCTCATTGAGGCAATTCTAACAAGTACCCACAATCTATATTTTAGAGCAGAAATAAGAAAAATTATGTTTGCCCCTGTAAACCCCAGTTTTACTGTATAAAAGTGGGGTTTAAAGGGGTCAAAATTATATAGGTGTGTGTTCCTGATGATATACGATCAGTTCCAGATCTTCGGAGGGAGGGGGTGGAGGGGGAGGACATAATCATGGTTTAACTTTATTGGTAAGTGATAATCTAGTGGACATTGCAGTACTTTGCGGGCACAACAGCAGGCATAACTGACCTTGAAACTGCATGAAAAATGTTTAAGGCAAAAAGAAATAAATCACAAGTAATTTAAAGGTGGCTGTAACAGGTTAGAACAGCTGTAATTACTGACAGATGTAATCATAGTTGGAACTGGAAACACAGAAGCCATGTGGCTCAGTTATTCATTAAATAATAATAAAACAACAGTAGGCTTGAAAATCAGGTCAGTGATGATTGAAGCTAATTGTCAATAAGGTAAATACATAATCCTAAAAAAGTTTGCCACCATTTTTCAAAGGGAAGTAGAAAGTCAGTTTCATTATATGTTTATTTATGTTTGTTTGTTTGTATTGGAGAAAAATGACCCAGTCAACACTATTTAGGTCATTTTTGAGCCGGTCATTTTACCTATCCATACTTTTCCTGGGCGGGCTTAGACGAAATCGGTTAACCAGTATAGTGCACATTCTTTTGCCAGAAACTGACAACTGCCCTTCTTGAACCAGAGGAAGGGCGAGAATGACCGTATAAAAGATTTCATGGTCAGTCTCCACAAAAGTTGCTGACCCAGGGAGGTATCGATCCCGTGTCCTCCTGATCACCAGTCAGAAGCGCATCGGACTGACTACTGCGGCTGGCTATCAGTTTATTTAAGGGGAATGGGAACACCTTCAGGGGAGGCAACTCATGCAAAAGTATTTTTGTCTCGCATGTCAATAAGGGTAAACTCTTAAAGGAAAGAATTTGCTCCTGAGGAGCAAAATTTTCCTTTAAGTGTAGATCCCTTTTTCAGCCAGACAAGCTTTTAGAAAAGCGAACAGGAAGTCCGGAAAGTTGTCTCCCTTTGAATAATGGAGGAATCTACTTTTAGCTCTGGCAGCCATCTTGTTCATAAGTGGAACTGTTTTAGCTAGTTTTGTGGGGCGGGGAAAACCTTTCCATAATAACTTCAACACCATTAGTCCATTTTCACTCAAACTTCACAGGCATGTTACTTAGGTAACCCTCAAGCAAAATACCTAAATGGTTCCGCTCTTTTGAACAAGATTACTGCCAGAGCTAAAATAATAAAAAAAAACCTTCAAGTGACAACTTCTCCTACCTTTGGTGCATCACAGGAATGTTGCTTTTTTATAACCAGAAAATTTACATTTTAACGGAAACTTTTCAGTGAATTTGAATAGGTTTGTTTCCGTAATGTAAAAGAAAACACACACACACTCACACAGTACTTATGAAAGTTGAAATGCTTTTCTTGCACACCGGACAAGGAAATCCGTAATTTTACCCTGGGATAGAAATTTATGTTCCGACCCTGGTGTTCCGACCCAAAATCGAATATAATCGCGTGTTTCATAAATGCACTGGTTGATTACAACCTCGTATGCGCCGTCGTTAAGGTTGACGTCACAGCAACGTCACTAAACATTCCTGCAGTGTCAACACAATATGGCGGACGTTGGTAACCGAAGTGAATGCAGCATTAAGAATCCACTTTAAGCAAAAACTAACCCGTAAGATGCCAAGAAAAACTGTATCTGAAAATGTTGTCTGCTTCTGTCATCTGCGGCATCTTCTTGCACACTCTTCAAATATATTTTTGCATATAGGCAAAGTGTGTGGACCCTGATCAGATTGCACCTCCAGAAGCAGTCTGATCAGGGTCCACACTGTTAGCAAAAATTACTTTTAAAGTTAGCAGCAGATGTCAAAGCAGACGACAATTGTTGTGACTGGCATCTTATGGGTTAAAATCACTGTTTGCATTTGTTGTCTTTAATCAACTGTGTTTTTACCATATTTTCACAAAACACTATTTATACTGTATAACACTAATATGTCATTCTTTTGACAATGCAACAAGATCCATTAGGTGATATGATTCATCAACAGAATTTATTGTTTTGTTTGTTTGATTTGAGGTTTAATGTCCCCATCAACACTGTATAGGTCATTTTGGAGACTTTGCCTCCCTAAATTACCCGAAATTGAGAGGAAATGACATCTCAAGCCCTGTTGCCAAATGAAACCAATATGGTTTATAAGCATAGACGGTCCGACTCCTACCGCTTTGCCTGGACAAGCTTAGATCCTCTAAGTGGTTTACCAGTACTCCTGTGCACGTCCAATTCAGCTCTGCATAGATGCATCATGCAGCCAATCTAATTCTTCAAGCCCCGATGGGTGGGGGCAGAGAGTTTATTGTAAAGGTAATGGATAAATTAAAAGGAAACAGCTGTGGTAAGCAAGGGGGTTTAACCCTTTTTGTACCAAATGGAATCTTCCTCCTGATATACAGCATGAGTCCATTTCAAAATGTAGGGGTGTCAGGTTGTGTTTTCTTCAAAATTTATTTGGAAAATGCCTGAACTTTTAGCAAACAGTGGAGGCACTGATCAGACGCCGTATTCTTGATCAGACGCCGTATTCTGCGGCGACTGATCTGGACCTGCACTGTTTGCCTCTGTGCCTGTGTTTGGGGGTTTCTGGTACAAAATGGGTTAATGACACGTCAACCTTTGTGGGTCATTTTGTGTTGTTGCCAGAGAAATAGAAGAGATAGGAGAGGAGACGAAAATGAAGAACAGGGGAGAAAATGGAAAATGAATGAAAGTGTAGAAAAAGAAGAAAGAAATAACAACATTTCCCATCTACCCATACCTGCTGCCCAAGTGATGCAAGGTACACAAGCAACACCTTCACCCCACCAACCCACCCAGGTGGTATGCAAGAAAAGCATCTTTTATTTCTATGGATTTGATTAAGTCATTTTTAACCCTGACAATGTCTTCACCCAAAAAGAACCTTGGTTACCATTAGCCTGAGCATCTCTCATGGTGAAAATGCCAATATTGATTCCATACTCATGATACTCTGACATGAACCCTGTCACCAGACAACCCGTCATTGCACATATGAGCTGGTAAGACGCAATTTATCTACACAGCTAAACAACGGTCTTGAAATTTTGTCCTAGAAACTAGAGGTATTGTTCTATCCAAGAAGCAAAGTTTCCATTTCTTCTCTATACAAAGGTGATCAGATTACGAAAACATGCCATGTCAATCAAATACACTGACAATTTTAACATCAAAAAATGAAAATTTTCTGGTAAAAAATTCTGATATATTCTTATTTCATCTTAAACAAGAAATATCTTTAAAAAAGATATGCGGCGTAGATTTAATTGGAAGGTTGTTTAGTAACCAGTGCTTCAGCTGAAGTGCACGACCCGCCGGATGCTTTTCGCTTGATGAGTGTTACCATATATGGGTATGGCGGCCATTTTGGTCATGCGACCTGGACCTAAAACGGCTCCCCCAATAAATGCGCCTTATCGTAAGGAGCAAAAATATATCTAATACTTTAGTACTGTATTCTGAATCGTTTGCAGGATAAAATGAATTCTCACTTTTCCAATACAAAAGCATATGTGTCAAAGTTTGACCTAGGCACAAAGAAGGTCAAGGTCAACCCAGGGTCACCATTTTAGCAATTTATGATGGGCCTACGTCCCAGATGTTATTTATCAAGTTTCGTGGAAATCTGCCAAGTGGTTCTGGAGAAGACTATTTTGAAGGGTTTTTACCATATATGGCTTGGCGGCCATTTTGGTCATGTGACCTGGACCCCATGAGCAAATTTTGGTTTCCTCCATCCCATAGAGGCTCCATATGAAATTTGACCTTAATCGGCCCAACGGTTTCCGAGGAGAAGCAGTTCGAAAATTTTCACATTTTTCGCCTCGGCGAGGCTATACTAAATGGAATGTAATATTTCGCAAGTTCATTGGTTAGACCTCACTGATACTATCAGTATGCCAAAAATTGTTTAAATATTCCAAGCGGTTAAGTCACTATCACCAATTTTCACAAACGGGTTACGGACGGACAGACAGACAGACCATATATGGCTTGGCGGCCATTTGGGTCATGTGACCTGGGCCCCATGAGCAAATTTTGGTTTCCCCCATCCCATAGAGGCTCCATATGAAATTTGACTTCAATCGGCCCAACGGTTTCCGAGGAGAAGCAGTTCGAAAAGTTTCACATTTTTTCGCCTCGGCGAGCCTATACTAAATGGAATATAATATTTCGTAAGTTCATTGGTTAGATCTCATTGATATCTATCAGTATGCCAAAAATTGTTTAAATATTCCAAGCGGATAAGTCACTATCACCAATTTTCACAAACGGGTTACGGACGGACAGACAGACTGACACGGTGATTTTAGGGCACTCTTAGAAAATCAACCGACTTCAGTCGGTCGCTTTTTCTGCGGGTCGTGCAATATGAGCTATAATAGTGACAGCAACAATTGTCTAGCTATGAACTGGTTTACTGTATTCAAACAATTCAATGTCACGCGAGGAAAAATAGCTTTGCAGAGGGCGGTGTCCCGCCTGTTTGAGCTAAGGTCAATGTAAAAGGTCAAGGTTAAAAACATGACCTAATTTCAAGAGCATATGATCTCAAGTATATGCACAACAAATAAGAAAACGTTATCATTTACTGTTTTTGAACACAAATTCTAGGGTTAACATTTCGGGTTGTCGCTATGGTGAACGTAAACGCATATGCGGACGAACAAGCGGACGAGCAGACAAACGGACGGAAACTTGATCTTATGTGCACCTAATTAAAACTCAAATTACACTTATTCCTTTTCAGAATTTATATAACATTAATGATATTCGAAAATGTCCATTTTGTGTTAAAATGGAGGGCATAAAGTATGCTGAAGACAAATGATACACTGCAACTTTTATTTAGCATATACATGTATTGTAAATTAAACATCTGTCAATTTGTAATGCGATTATTACATGTTTTTGTCATGCTATATCTCTTCATTGGGCAACAGGGCTTGGGTGTCATTTCATCTCAATGTCGGGTAAACGTCCCACAAACTTGGAAGCAACGTCTCCAAAATGACCTACACAGTGTTGATGGGGACGTTAAACCTCAAATCAAACAAACAATTCCTTTCGCAGAAACCTTCCTTTCGCGATATGGTTCCTTTCGCTATATAGACCAACCACGTGAAATTAGGTCAAAATAGCTATTCACCGCAGCAGTTACAGAATTCACTAGAAACACAATTATACATATGACGTATGGTCATCAAAGGACAAGACGGTGAGCAAGCCGAAACTGTATATATTTTTCATTCATGTCTCACATAAAAAACGAAACATTTCCTAGGTTAAAACTTCAGTAAACTGTCGTACTTTTGAGTAGATTTATTTATGCAAATCATTGACCAATGAAATGGTCATCTCCTTGGACATGTGGTTTTATTGACCAATGGAATAACAAAAAATGTAGGACAAAAGCAAAACCATAACGGCTACGCCGTAAAAATATAGATTGTGGGTGCTGGTTAGAACCACATCGACAAGGTGGTTCTATCAAGTACCAATAATCAATATATTTGAGTAGAAATAAGACAAATAATACTTGTGTACATACCCCTGTAAACCGGTGTTTTCCTATATAAAAGTGGGATTTAAGGGGGTCAAAATTATATACATGTAGGTGATGATTTCACAGACTTGTATGTACAATGAAAGGTGCTGATCAGACTGCAATGAAACGCAGGCTGATTTGAACCCTTGTTAACCCATTTCAGACTGGAAACCCGTAAACAGGCACCCTGGCAAACAGTGCAGGCCCAGATCAGATGCCGCAGAATGCGGCCTCTGATCAGGGCCTACACTGTTTGCTAAAAGTTTAGCCATTTTCCTAATCAATTTTGAAGAAAACACAACCTGACACCCCTAAATTTTGAAATGGACTCCTGCTATATATAAGGAGGAAGATTCCATTTTGAACAAAAATGGTTAATTACAAATGACCCACAGTGTATTCTCATGTCATAGCTCACATATCAGTTGTTTTTATTTATCTCAAACACAAAATTTTACAAACAAAGTCATGAAAAGTACTGTGTGAGCGTGTGTCTTCTTTTACATTACGGAAACAAACCGATTCAAATACACTGAAAATTTACCACTAAAATGTAAATTTTCTGGTTAAAAAATTGTGATATTTTTCGTATGTTTGCTTGGAGTGTGGATTGTGGATACTCATTACAATCACCTCTGTGAGGTGGTTCTGGTGGGTGTGTTTTGGGGCGGGTATAGGATGAATAGGGTATTCTGTACACCTGTAAACCCCAATTTTACAATGTAGACATGGTGTTTAAGGGGGTCAAAACTATATAGGTGTGTTTTCGTGATGATGTCACCTTTATTCATATATTTGTATGTTTTGTATATATGTTCTCTTACGCCACATGTGTGGCCTGAGCTTAGACAAATGAAGTTCTGTTCTGTTCTGTTCTGACAAATAAACGCTTAGAAAGGAAGCTAAAATTTATGGACGCCAAGAGAAGATTTCAGGACATTTTGTCACTTACAGTAGATATAATAGAGTCAGACTTTTGCATGAAATAGCAAATGTCAAAGATAAATACAATAGACATTTTGATCAATACAGTGAATGACTATCGACATTTCAAAGCTGCACATTTCGACCATATATAATTACTTCATTTCCTTCTTGTCAGACAATGCTCATCATAATATATTTCAGCACAAGACAAGATGTGTTTGTGAAACTCTGATGCCCCCAGACAGGGCCATTCACAAGTTATGCCCAATGTTAAAATTTTGAAACAAGTAGGTCAAAGGTCAAGGTCACAAGATAAAAAATTATGGTACCACTGGAAAGGTCTTTTGACAAGGTAAACACATGTGAAATACAAGTAAAAAATTGCTCCATGTTGGAGCAAAGGAGGAAGCGCTGCGGAAAACAACTTTTTTATACCCGCTTTCTCGAAGAAAAATCGGGTATATTGTTTTCGTGTCAGAGTCGAGTGTCTATCAGTCCGGGGGTCTGTATGGATGTATGTTTGTTGGGAAGTATGTGTGTGTGTGTACATACGTCCGTCCACGTCTGTGGAATGGATCTCCTCTGAAACCGGTTAAGATACATTTTTCAAACTTTGCCTGTGGATAATAAATGGAATGCAGATGGCACTGGGCTACTTTTGGCGTGACCTTGACCTCAACATGGCCCCAAGGTCAAAGGTCTTACAGTATTATTTTGCCATATCTTCTAAACTATTGGAGTTACACTTCTGGAACTTTGGTTATTGGATGACCATTGGAATATAGAATAAATTGGGCTCCTTTTGGTGTGACCTTGACCTCAACATGACCCCAAGGTCAAAGGTAAAAAAGTATGACTTTGTCATATCTTCTTAACTATCGGAGTTACACTTCTGAAACTTTGGTTATTGGACGGCCCTTGGAATATAGAATATATTGGGCTACTTTTGGTGTGACCTCGTTCTCAACATGACCTCAAGGTCAAAGGTCAAAAAGTATGAGTTTGCCATATCTTCTAAACTATTGGAGTTACACTTCTGAAACTTTGGTTATTGGATGGCCCTTTGAATAGAGAATAAATTGGGATACTTTTGGTGTGACCTCGACCTCAACATGACCCCAAGGTCAAAAGTTAAAAAGTATGACTTTGTCATATCTTCTAAACTATTGGTGTTACACTTCTGAAACTTGGATATTGGATGGCCGTTGGAATATAGGATAAATTGGGATAATTTTGGTGGACCTTAACATGATCCCAAGGTCAAAGGTAAAAAATATGACTTTGCCATATCTTCTAAACTATAAGAGTTACACTGCTGAAACTTTGCTTATCAGTTAGAATGTTCTTTGCAACTTTTTTAACTTAAATGTAGTTTTGGCTAGCTAATACCTAGTCATTAGTGTTCTTCATAGAAAAAGCGGGTATTGGTGATGGTATACCATCGACTGCGCGATCTAGTTTACCTTTAATTTCATTAAAAGATTTCATAATTGTGCATGTCTTTAAAGGGTTGGACCTAATACATGAGAATGAGCCTTTTCTTACCGATTCATTATAGGAAAGGTTTTCCAAAGCCATTCCCAATTGCGGGCAGTACAAATCATAAACAGAGAAGGTGGAAAAAGAGTATGAAACATCGCGAGCAGGTCATAAAGAGCATTTCGCCGCAAATAAGCAACAGAATACTTTAGGAATTTTGAATGACTTCAGAATTATAGCTTTGAGATCTATCTGTCACCAGTCAATGACACATTACATAATTGTTCGTTATTTTCCCCTGATCGATACCATACGTCCGTGTGTTGGTGTTTGTGTGGGTGTCCGTGTGTCCGGAAACTTGTGAACAGGATTAAAGACAATGCCATCATCGGAGAAGCATCATACCTTCCATAAATGTTCCCCATGGAAAGAAAATATATCCTATTGATTTTCAAGGTCAAGGGTCAAATGCCAAGTTAACAATGGACTTGACATTGAAAACATTGTGAACAGGATAAAAAGCAAAGCTATCATCATTGAAGTATCAAACATTCCACAAATGTTTCCCGTGGAACGATGATGAATACTATAGATTTTCGAGGTCAATGGTCAAATGTCAATGTCACGATGCACCGTGTGAAAAACACTGAAGTGTCCTATGCACTCTGAGGTTTATTTCATCTTTGTTTTTTTTTTTTTTTATTATTTATTTATTTATTCAGTGTTAAATCTTCTATTTTATGTTTCAACATTATATTTAATTGCCGTGTTGGTTGTTCTGCATGCCAAGCTTTAGGGGAAGGGCTGTAGCTAATGTTGGTAGAACTTGTAGCCCAAACCCATTGTTTGTACTTGTTATCATGTACAAAGGCAATAAAATATGTTTATACTCTGAGGTGAGTGACTCTATATTTGCCTTCTGGGATGACCCTAGGAAATGCCGGTTCTTCTCTATCGGTAGAGTCACATACCAGAATCAGCATTCGGAATTATTACTGAGAATACGTCAAATGCCATTCAAAGATCAGGACCTGTGAAGTTATCCCTGGCTCTCACGAAGAGGCAAAATTAGCTTCAGTATTATCAGCACCTTCAACTGTGGAAATGATCGAATCGGAAAGAGCATTCCACTCTCTAATGGTCCGACGGAGGAAAGATTCTTTGTACATACGGGACAATTGGGATCATCATGCCTCATGTCAAATCAAGGGACTTTACCTGTACTGGCATTTTTCCAGCTCCGAAAATCCCGAAAAAATTAAAACAACCTCAAAATGACCCATTTGTTTTTATTTGATTTTCTCAAATTTAACACTAGATGAAAGAAAAATAATTGTTCTACTGAAATTTTCAGTCCCATTTTTCATTGCATAATGAATGTTTTAAATACTGTAGTTTAAAATCAGTATGAGAATATTAAGAACCCAGCAGGCACACGTCGCAAGGGCAACGTCAACTCAACGTCGGTGCAGTCATGACGTTGCACCGACGTTGATGTGACGTCACAATTACGTCATGTGCCTGATGGGAAGTAACCAACAATGTCGGATATCACTGTTAATTCCACCCCTCCCAGACTTGCACAAAAACACTTATGGGTCGATTGTTTGCCAATCGACCAAAGTTACTAAGCGCAACACTTTCAACGTTGCGCTCACTTGACTATCACTCTTTACCAAAGAACACCTATTCAAATACATTGAAAATTTTACCGTCAAAAAAACTTTCAGATAGAAGAAAATCTGATATTTATCATATTTCTGTTTAAAATGAAGAACACCTCGGCCCGGCGGTTCTAACGGGCATCTACAAGCTATTTTTAATCAGAAATAAGAAAAAATAATGGGTATCACCGTTAACTCTAGTTTCAGTATATAAAAGTGGGGTTTAAGCGGGTCAAAACTATATAGGCGTGTTTTTTAGGAAATCAAGGTAAGGATCATTTACAAAAAAAAACAACGCCCCCGCCCATCGGGGCTTGAAGAAATAGATGGGCGGCATGATGCTTCCACGCAGAGCTGAAACTGACCCGCACACGAGTACTGGTAAACCGCTGAGAGGATATAAGCCTGCCCAGGCAAGGCGGCGCGAGTCGGCCCGTCCATGCTTATAAACCCTATTGGTTTCATTGGGCGTCAGGGCTTACGTTGTCTTTTCATCTCAATGTCGGGCAGTCCCGTCCATCGGGGCTTGAAGAAATAGATGGGCTGCATGATTCTACCACGCAGAGCTGAAATCCGACCCCACACGAGGACTCAGTGGTAAACCGCTTAGAGGAACTAAGCCTGCCCATGTAAAGCACTGCAAGTCGGACAGTCCATGCTTATAAACCCTATTGGTTTCATTGGTCGACATGGCTTGAGATGTTATTTCATCTCAGTGTCGGGTACAAATCCCACAAAATTGGATACAACGTCTCCAAAATGACCTTTACAGTGTTGACGGGGACGTTACTCAAATAAAAAAAAAGCCGCGTTATTTACAGCTAAGAGAATTATCTGTAGAATCTGGACTGCAATCTTGTATTGGGTTTTGCAAACAGTGTATACCCATATCAGAACGCGGTGTCTGTTCAGGGTCAACACTGTTTGCTTAGGGTAAAGGGTTAAACGAAACAGTTCAAGTTCCCCTTCAGGGCCATTTTTTCAATCTACACTAAGAGATACTCGACCTATCAGTGCTGTCTGTGCTTTAATTTATTTACCCTCTTCAACCCTTCCACCCCTGAGTTATCGGCGAGGGCTCTACCGTCACTGACTTTGGGCACGTGCATTCTACTTTATATAGTATCTAGCTTAAAAGAGTCATCAGGATAACAAGTTATATATTCCTATAAGGTGGCTCATTATGCGCCATATCTCATCAGGATCTACATGTTTGCATTAGTATCTGTGCCGGGCTTCAGGGTTGAAAGGGTTAACCTTTGCTGCAGTAACAGTCTTAAATATTGCGCAGTAAACAATCATTGGAATCGAAAGGGATACATTTAAACCGTAGATGGTACCATTCTGTGTAGAAGCACTGTCATCTATTTTAAACACACATAGACTTCTGTCATCCATTTCAAACAATGAATTTTAATTTTGGGATAATTCAACAATGAAAAAGCAGGCGTATATTCAGGACTGTACTGACTGAAAATAAAATAACAATCAAAACCGAATACCCTTTCGATGATTATAACAAAAAACATAGTTCGTTATTAAAAATCCAGAATGTATCAAAAATAGAATTCGAATGGCAAAAATTCAGATTTCAAATGTATAATGGAATGTAGTAGCAAATTAAAATTGTTAAAAAAGTGTTTTAATTTTATCAATAACGCGAACTTCTGTAACTGACAATTTGCTTACATCATTGAAAAGTCAAGTTTCATGATTACATAGTCCGTGTCTCAAACTCATTACAAATGGCGCTGCGTTGGTACGCAGCGCAATGAAAGCTCTATCTATTACCATTCAAAAGTTATACCCACTGTGAAGGTTTTTTTAGACAGACAAACGGACAAACAGACAGACAGACCAAAAAACTATATCCCCCCCCCACCCCCCACCCCGAATGACGATTCCGGGGAATAATAAAAAGACATATTTCAGCTTTAATCCTTACAACTTTAATCCTTAAAACTTTGAATTTTTGTCAATGAAGGTGACGAAAATATTTTGGAACAGTTGCCTCACAAAGAATTCGCAGCTTTAAGAATCTCAATAACTAGTAGTATTACGAATACAATAAAGGGGGATTACTCCAAGAAACAAATGCTGTGAACATTTATTATACATGTGATTGACTGGCTCCATTAACTAATTTGCATAATGAAATTGTGTATGTAACTTAAGGGCTAAGGGCGTTAACCAATCTTGAATGAACTTGTGGCCCAACCCACATCGCTTACTCATTACAAAAACATGCCTATACAAATACATTGTAAACTTTACCACTGAAAATCCTTTATTTTTTTTTATTTCTGCTCAAAATATAGATTGTGGGTACTCTTTAGAACCGCACCACCGAGGCAGTTCTAGCAAGTCCCCACAATCTAAATTTCAGAACAGAAATAAGAAAAATAAGGTTTACCCCTGTAAGCCCCAGTTTTACTGTATAAAAGTGGGGTTCAAGGGGGTCAAAATTATATAGGTGTGTTTTCTTGATGTATTATTTATGATTAAACTTCATCTTCAGTTAAGGATTTGTCCCAATGAAAGTCTTGTTATAACCAGTTTTGTCATTCATTACGATAACACACCCGTGCGACAAAGTGCATCTCCAAAACGGCTACTTTTCTAATGAAAATCTGCGATATTTTTCTTATTTATACTGCAAACATAGGTTGTGGGTGCTCGTTAGAACCGCCTCATTGAGGCTGCTCTAATGAGTACCTTCTTGGAGCAGAAATATGACAAATAATGTATACCCCATAAACCCCAGATTTCTCTACATAAAGTGGGGTGTAGGGGGTGTTCATTTCACGGATTTGGTCACATGATATTGAATGACAGTATATATATGAGATTTATTCATGGCTTCTTTAACCCATTATGTACCGGAAATGGACAAACAGTGAAGGCCCATCAGATGGCACAGAATGCAGCGTCTGATCAAGGCCTACACTGTTTGCAAAAAGTTCAGCCTTATAAACATAAACTCACACCCCTAAATTCTGCAACTGACTTGCGTTATGAAAACAGGTGGAAGATTCCATTCAGTACAAAATGGGTTAATGACCTTTCTACTATGGGAGGAAAACATATTTCTGAAATGGTAGTCTCCCCAGATGGTACATCCATTCACCTTAACTCTTACTCCACTGAAAAACACAACACAAGCTATCCCAGCTACCTTTGCAGACGGTGTAGATCCTGATCAGATGGCTTCTGGAGAAGCCATTTGGTCAGGATCTACACTGTCTGTTGGTTTGCAAATTTGATCAGATGGCTTCTGGAGAAGCCATCTGATCAGGATCTACACTGTTTGTCAGTCAGTTTGCAAATTTGAATGAATACATTACATCAAGCAATTTGATTGGCTGATAGTCAAAAATGGGCATGGCCATTTTACTCATTCAGCAGGGTAAGGATAAAAGCAATTTTGTTATCCACTTCATGACATCTTTTACCACTTGTGTTATAGTTATTTATCCTTTGTCTCCTCTTTGTACTCTGGGGACATATTTCCGTTTCTTGCAGTTGCTCCTTATTATCAAGAAAAAATGTTTGTTTACCCTTAAGTCACGATAGAAACTAACACCTTTCAGAGAGACATGCTGTACTATAACAATTTTTATGGGCCGAGTTGGTCAAGGCATTATTAGCTTAATTAACTTATTAGTAACGACACTATTAAATGTAGTATTCAGTGCTATATCTAACACACTGGTACTGTTTTCTGAAAAAAAAAAATTAGCAAATTATTACTCTAAGGCATTTAAGCTGGCAAATTCTCACAGGCAAACAGTAAAGGCCCAGATCAGATGCTGCTGAACGCAGCTTCTGATCAGGGCCTTCACTGTTTGCAGAAAGTTCAGCCATTTTATAAATGGATTTCTATAAATAATTCACTCTGACATCCTTATAATTCAAAATGGTCTCTTGTTTTATATAGTGATCAAATATATTTGTAAATGCTTCTGTTAATTATGAATAACTGGGCTCTGATTCTGAACAACTGGGCCCTGGTTCTGAACAACTGGGCTCTGATTCTTAACAACTTGGCTCTGATTCTTAACAACTTGGCTCAGATGCTGAACAACTAGGGTCTGAAACTGAACAACTGGGGCTAGTTGTTCAAAGCATCGTTAGCTTAACAGGCTTGTTAGTGGGCATATTGTTAACTATCCTAGCAAATTAAATATCTAAAATTTTGTTATTTTTGCTGAAAAATGCGAGCAGCATTTGCAAATGCATTTGCAATAGCTGCTCACATTTTATTCAGCAAAAAATATTAGTATTTTCAGCGTATTGAATGATCAAAGTTTTAAGCTGCTCACATTTTTTCAGCAAAAAAATTAGTATTTTCACTGTATTGAATGATCAAAGTTTTAACGATACGTTAACTAACAACGTTGTTAGTTTTGAACAACTGGATTCTGAACAACTGGACTCTGAAAAATTGGCCTTTCATTTCATTATCATATTAACAAGACTGCAGAATATACACCCTCGTAAACCCAACTTTATACAGTGAAAAGTGGTGTTATTGAGAATACATTATTTCCCTTATTTTTGCTCAGAAATATTGTTCAGTGAAGCAGTTCCAATAAGCACCCACAATCTATCTTTGGAGCAGAAATAAGACATATATCATGATTTTTCAAGAGAAAAAACAAACAAGCATGAGATCTAATAAACCAACAATACCCAATAAAGGTCTCATGGCAATGGTTCAGAATCATTACGATAACACACCCATTTGACAAAGTGCGTTTTTTCACATCTCCAAAATGGTCACTTTTCTGATGAAAAATCTGTGATATTTTTCTTATTTATACTGCAAACATAGGTTGTGTGTGCTCATTAGAACCACCTCATTGAGGCGGTTCTAACCAGTACGCACAACCTATGTCTTGGAGCAGAAATAAGAAAAATAATGTATACCCCACTAAACCCCAGTTTTCTCTATATAAAGTGGGGTTTAGAGGGGTCTTCATTTCACTGACTTGTTCACTTGATGATTATCACAACTGAAATTATCAAGTCCCAGTCATTTAAAACATCATTAGCATAACAAACTCGCTAGAGGTCAAAATGTTAACTGTTAAACACAAAATCTGACACAGTGGTATTTTTGCACAAAAAAGTGAGCAGCATTTGCAAAAGCTACTCACATTTTTCCAGCAAAAATATTAGACTATTTACCAAACTAACTGGAGTGTTGACTAGGCAGTTAAACTCAATTACAAACAAACAAAACAGTAGATCGCGCAGTCGATGACACGCCATCACAAATCCCCACGTTTTGACCTCTTCCAGGGACCCCTGGGGGCTGGTCCAAAAATTAATGTGCTCTTGCAGAAGCCATTCATGTAAGTAACTCACACACCAAATTTGGTTGAATTCCAATGAACGGTATAGGAGGAGATAGCCGGACAGACGGACAGACGGATGGACAGATGGACGGACGGACAGACGGAGGCGATAACAATATCCCCACTTTTCTTCGAAAAACGTGGGGATAAAAACCAAACTAACCGGTCTATGTTTTAACAATGAGTTAATTCACAACATTGTAAGTTTTGAATAACTGGTTCGAAGACAAACTACAAGGACTCAGACTGTTGTCGCTCTAGCTGTCCTGTCCGATTCTACATTTTTTGCTATTGCAACGAATATTCAGCAATATAAATTCATTACATTTTTTTTTTTTTATACTTTTACAGTTAATATATTAACTGGTGATCCTTTCTTTGACCTTCATGACCAAATAAGTACGCTGCACAAGGTTTAAACTCAGCACCTGTATACTACAGTAGAATTTTGATGGCTCGAATACCGATGGCTCGTTTACTATGGCTGAGTCAAACCCGTTCTTGAGCCCCTAGAGAAAGCCTCTACATAAGAAACAGTGGGGGATAATTTAGATTTGCGTCTTTCATCTTGCAAATGTAAGCTGTGTATAATCATTAGAATCGCCTCAATGAGGCGATTCTAATGAGTACAAACAGCATACATTTATATTATAGAACACCGAAAAGAAGTCCCAAAATTATACCCTTTATGCCTTCTGGCAGTAACACTCAGTTGTTCAAACAACTGCTGTCTCGAACAGACCCCAGTGGTCCCAAAGGTGTTCGAGCCATTGAAGTTTGACTGTATTTGTATAAGAGCAAAGGGCACACAACTCATGGCAAACCATTTTATAAACAGAAGTATACTATTATTCCGTCATAGTATATCAGTCTGATTTTCTGTTTTTCATATTTTTTCCTATGGCTCAGGGGAGCTAAACTATAACAAACTGTGATGAGAGAACTGTCACATTAAGATACCTTTCACTCAAATGTGTGTTCGTCTGCCTTGTAGCATTATAAGAATTTTAAGAGGTCGACAGAAAACTCTGCCCCTAGGGTCACTGTCCCACATCACAAGGCTTTATCCTGCATGCCCATGTAAGAATTTCATTTGCGAGTGTTGTGTTTTCAATAATGCAGTCATTTCCATTGCTAATGTTCACATATTGTAGTAATAATAATAATAATCAACTTTATTTGTAGAGGGTAACATTTTTTGTGAACTAGTACTAATCTTCCATGTGGCCCTCTTTTCTTCCTATTTCTGGGTAGAAACCACCAGTACTAAGCAATGTGGATAAACTCTCGTACTCAAGGAAACATCACTTGGCGCTAACGAGGATCAAACCAGCTACCTCTCAATCTCAAATCCGATGCTTTACCACTGCACCACAGTGCTCTACTTGCTAATTAGATAACTGTGATCCTGCTGAATAATTAATGTAGCAACACCCATTTCTGACTGTAAACCAATCAGATTACTTGATGTTATTCATTCTGCAAATTCACAAACAGAATGTCAAACAGTGTAGATCCTGATCTGATATGGATGTACCCTGTTCAAAAAGGTAGGTTTTGTCGTGAACCGCTGGATAATGGTTAAGTTACAGCATTAACGCATTTAGTACCAGAAACCCCAACACGGGTACCCTGGCAAACAGTGCAGGCCTAGATCAGACACCGCAGAACACGGTGTCTGATCAGGGCCTCCACTGTTTGTTAAAAGTTCAGTCATTTTCCAAATAAATTTAGAAGAAAACACAACCTGACACCCCTAAATTTTTAAATGAACTCCTGCTATATATGAGGAGGAAGATTCCATTTGGTACAAAAAGGGTTAAATGTATAATCAGTGATTTCAAACATAGTGATGGTGTATATCAGGGGCGTAGCCAGAACCAAAATATTATTACGCACAATGTTGTCCTAAAACATCTTTCTCCGAGATGGTCCAGGGCTACTCTTAAACGAAAGAATTTGCTCCCGAGGGGAGCAAATTCTTTCCTTTAAGAGCAGCCCGTATATACTATGTAATAAAGAACACTATTATTTAAGTGTTTTCTCTTTACTATCTTACATTACGCACATACGTCATATGCGTAATGGGCGTTACGCCTATGTACATGGCTGCCAATAGAACCAGTGCATATCACCAATCTAAGAATTCTCAATTTTTACCCTTCCCTTGGGTAGGGTAAGAACTTCTATTCCAGGGTAAATACAGGATTGCCTTATTTTATGTGGAAGAACATTTTTATTTATGATATCTATCGTAATATTCCTAAGTATTTGGACAGACAGGCCTTAGCAAACACTGCTGACCCAGATCAGACTGCTCAAGAAGCAGTCTGATCAGGTCTAAACTGTTTGCCATTCTGTCTGCACATTTAGACTCCTTGCTGTATCATGGAACATATTTGTTTATATTTTAGGAGAATTGCAGCAAGTTCTCAAGGTGTCCGAATTTTTATGATTTTTAAGATACTCTCTGAAAACAGCAGAAGCTACCATATGTACCCTAAATATTCACACACCTCAACACCTTACAATCCTTGTTCTAAAACTTGAACATCTATTCTAAAATCTGAACCATTGTTCTAAAATTTGCACCATTGTTCTATTTGCACCATTGTTCTAAAATTTGCAAAAATACAGTAGAATTCCGCTATTAAGACCACCTAATGCACTAGTCATTAGTAACCCCGGCCCCCCACCTACGGGGATGGGTGCGGGATAGCGGGGCTAATGTGCAGGGTAGTAACCCTCTGCCTTCCCCCGCTATGCCGGGTTAATGCAGGGGTTTTGATATTATGCAAACATACCCCAGTGGAAATAACTATTATAAACAGCAGAGCAATGACATTCAGGAGGTCCCCGCAGTGCAGGGCTTCTAGCAGGGCTGTGAAAAATGAAAAGTCATTGTTCCCGGTATTCCCCATAAGTGGGGTGCATTGGTTACAAATGACTGGTGCATGAAATTAAGACTAATTCTGCTTTAAAAAGCTTATTTAGAAGGGTGCAGTTATTCTTGCTTCAAATTTTTTGCACACAATATCCTCCGGTCATGGACCACCTTTAGAACTGTTCAAAAGTGGTCTTAAAGACCACTTATAAACAGTCCCAAAGATGGTCTTAATATAGGAATTTTACTATACTATTAACCTGAGGATGTGTCTGAAAGTAGCTAGCTGGATGAGTGGCAAACTGTAGACCTTGATGAGACACTACATTCTGCGGCATCTTATTTGGGTTGCTCAGGCCTTTCTGTCTGAATACTGTAAAACACTTATATTTGGACATTTGGATTATCAAGGTAGCACATTGGGTTAATCATGCAGTGAACACAAAAATTTTAACTAAGTACTACAATTCCCGCATAACGCTGTTGATGATCAACTCCGATGAATTTTTGTCATCTTACACGGCTTTGGAGATTCGACCGATTTCTTTTCTTCAGAAACCGAAAATCTGCCAAAATATAAATCCGCGAATAGGTCTACTCATAAAAACCATCAAAATTTGCTGCCGCTAAATTTAAGTGTTTAACGGTAATCTCTAATAATTCTTGAGAAATGGACTATCATTGGGTGATGGCAATTGTTGACAGCTTGATGGACAGATGGTTGGAAAACCTGACTCATATATCACACACTGCCTCAAGCAGGCGCAACAAAAATGACCACAAATGGTCATTTTTTCTCACAAATGCTCCTTCTTCTATATAATCTAAATATTTTTATTTGCACACAACATAGTTGTTCAATTGGAACTGTCTCTACGTTGGACACCAACAATATTGCTTATGGTGTAATTCTGTTGTGTAGATACCAGACAAAACTCTATAGAGCTGCTAGATTTGTAACAAGCAATTACTGCTTTGAAACTGGGAGCATGACTGGAATCGTAGGAAAATTAACCCTTATCTTGCTGTTCACGACAACCCCTATCTTTGCAAACAATGTAGATCCAGATCAGATGGCTTCTGAAGAAGCCATCTGATCAGGATCTACACTGTTTGGCATTCAGTTTATGAATTTGTAGCAATAAATTACATCAAGTATTTTGATTGGTTGATAAACAGAAATGGGTGTGGCTTAAATGAATATTCAGCAAGATAAGGGTAAAGATGTGAGTACCTCAGGAAAAGGAGAAGAGACAGTAGGCTCATACTATTATACAAAGGTCTAAACAATGCTGTCAACTTTCTAACAGATGACCTTGTCACCCTCCCCACCCCCACCCCCGGCTACGCACTGTAGAAATCATCATTCATTGGTGTTTCATTCTTTCCTCGAACCATTAGAGATTGGAATGCCCTTCCTGATTTGATCATATCCATTGCTGAAGGTGCAGAGGATAGTTTAGTTCAGTTTATCTCTTTGGTGAGAGCTACAGACTAACTTCCCATACCACAGGTCCTGGTATATGAATGTCATTTGATGTGTCACCAGTAACAATTCTGATTCTGGCTCAAGATAACAGGTAAAAATGTAGATAATTTAGGAATGACTTACCTTATATCTCTTGATGATCCTGCATTTCGTCAATTAATATCCTTGGCCTTTGTAATTCCTAAAGGTCAGTTACCAAATACCAAATTGGATATCACAGGCTTCAACCATTAACCCTTATCATGCTGTTCACGACAACCCCTATCTTTGCAAACAGTGTAGATCCAGATCAGATGGCTTCTGAAGAAGCTATCTGATCAGGATCTACACTGTTTGACATTCAGTTTATGAATTTGTAGACATAAATTAAATCAAGTAATCTGATTGGTTCAAGGTCAGAAATGGGTGTGGCTAAACTGAATACTCAGCAAGAGAAGGGCTAAAAACAAATCCACTGTTTTAATTTTTCCATGCAAAAGCTTAAGTGACCATAATCCTATACAATATATTCTGAATACAGTCAATCGTCAATCTTCACATCATGCCAACAAGTCTGTGAAACGTACACCCTTGAAAACTGGAGTGTATGAGAATATTCATAAATTTGTTCCAAAACATAGATTGTGGGTATACTCATTAGAATAGTTCTAACAACCACCCACAATCTATATTTGGACTACAAATAAGAAAACTACTGCTAATCTTCACCTGAAAAATATCTTTCATCATGTTAACAAGTACGTGAAATGAACAACCCTCTAAATCCCCCTTTATTTGGAGAAAACTGGGGTTTACAGGGCTATACATTATTTTTCTTATTTCTGCTCCAAGACATAGGTTGTGGGTACTCGTTAGAACCGCCTCAATGAAACGGTTCTCATGAGCACCCAAATCCTATGTTTGGAGAATAAACTAGAGGAACTATCTCTAAAAGGTGGTGATTAATACCCCTGCCTCAATACTTGACACAGAAAGCAAACATAAACAGTGTCCACTGAGTGAATTCAGGGGCAATAACTCCATAATTGTTGGACAGATTCTCCTGAAATTTGCATCTTGCACATCTACTTATCCTAGTAAACAAGAGGGCCCAGAGGGCCCTGGTTCGCTCACCTGATCCAATGTATAACAAGTGGGCCCCGGGCAGGGTCAATTTTGGCCCCAGGGCTATAATTTGAACAATCTTGGTAGAGGTCCACAAGATGAAGCTTCATATCGAATATGAAAGACCTGGGCTTTCTGGTTTCAGAGAAGAAGATTTTAAAGGTTTACCCTGCATACAGAAGTCTATGTAAAACAAGATTTTCCCTATATAAGTCTATGTTAAACCAAAGGGCCCCGGAGCAGGGGCATTTTTGGCCCCAGGGCTATAATTTGAACAATCTTGGTAGAGGTCCACTAGCTGAAGCTTCATAACAAATATCAAAGACCTAAGCCTTGTGTTTCAGAGAAGATGATTTTTAAAGATTTTCCCTATATAAGTCTATGTAAAACCAAAGGGCCACATGGCGGAGGCATTTTTGGTCTCAGGGCTATAATTTGAACAATCTTTATAGAGGTCCACTAGCTGAAGCTTCATAACAAATATCGAAGACCTAAGCCTTGTGGTTTCAAAGAAGAAGATTTTTCAAGATTTTCCCTATATACGTCTATGTAAAACCAAAGGGCCCCCAACCGGGGGCATTTTTGGCCCCAGGGCTATAATTTGAACAATCTTGGTAGAGGTCCACAAGATAAAGCTTCATACCAAATATCAAAGACCTGGGCCTTGCAGTTTCAGAGAAGAAGATTTTTCAAGATTTTCCCTATACAAGCCCATGTAAAACAAAAGGGCCCTGGTGCGGGGGCATTTTTGGCCCCAGCACTATAATTTGAATAATCTTGGTAGGGGTCCACTAGATGAAGCTTCATACCAAATATCAAAGACCTGGGCCTTGCGGTTTCAGAGAAGAAGATTTTTAAAGATTTTCCCTATATAATCCCATGTAAAACCAAAGGGCCCCCGTGTGGGGGGCATTTTTAGCTCCAGCACTATAATTTGAACAATCTTGGTAGGGGTCCACTAGATGAAGCTTCATACCAAATATCAAAGACCTGGGCCTTGCGGTTTCAGAGAAGAAGATTTTTCAAGATTTTCCCTATATAAGCCTATGTAAAACAAAAGGGCCCCCGTGCGGAGGCATTTTTGGCCCCAGCACTATAATTTGAACCATCTTGGTAGGGGTTCACTAGATGAAGCTTCATACCAAATATCAAAGACCTGGGCCTTGCGGTTTCAGAGAAGAAGATTTTTCAAGATTTTCCCTATATAAGCCCATGTAAAACCAAAGGGCCCCCCGTGCGGGGGCATTTTTAGATCCAGCACTATAATTTGAACAATCTTGGTAGGGGTCCACTACATAAAGCTTCATACCAAATATCAAAGACCTGGGCCTTGCGGTTTCAGAGAAGAAGATTTTTAAAGATTTTCCCTATATAAGCCCATGTAAAACCAAAGGGCCCCAGTGCGGGGGCATTTTTGGCCCCAGCACTATAATTTGAACAATCTTGGTAGGGGTCCACTAGATGAAGCTTCATACCAAATATCAAAGACCTGGGCCTTGCGGTTTCAGAGAAGAAGATTTTTAAAGATTTTCCCTATATAAGCCCATGTAAAACCAAAGGGCCCCCGTGTGGGGGCATTTTTAGCTCCAGCACTACAATTTGAACAATCTTGGTAGGGGTCCACTAGATGAAGCTTCATACCAAATATCAAAGACCTGGGCCTTGCGGTTTCAGAGAAGAAGATTTTTAAAGATTTTCCCTATATAAGCCCATGAAAAACCAAAGGGCCCCCGTGCGGGGTATTTTTGGCCCCAGCACTATAATTTGAACAATCTTTGTAGGGGTCCACTAGATGAAGCTTCATACCAAATATCAAAGACCTGGGCCTTGCGGTTTCAGAGAAGAAGATTTTTCAAGATTTTCCCTATATAAGCCCATGTAAAACCAAAGGGCCCCCGTGTGGGGGCATTTTTAGCTCCAGCACTATAATTTGAACAATCTTGGTAGGGGTCCACTAGATGAAGCTTCATACCAAATATCAAAGACCTGGGCCTTGCGGTTTCAGAGAAGAAGATTTTTAAAGATTTTCCCTATATAAGCCCATGTAAAACCAAAGGGCCCCCGTGCGCAGGCATTTTTGGCCCCAGCACTATAATTTGAACAATCTTGGTAGGGGTCCACTAGATGAAGCTTCATACCAAATATCAAAGACCTGGGCCTTGCGGTTTCAGAGAAGAAGATTTTTTAAGTTTTCGGTGAAAAAATCTATTTTTGGCTACTGTGACCTATATGTGCAACGGACCGGAACCATTTGAACAACTTTGAAAGGGGACCACCTAAGGATCATTCCTGTGAAGTTTGGTCAAAATACGATCAGTGGTTTAGGAGGAGATGTCGTTTGAAGAAAAGTTTACGGACACACGCACGGACGCACGCACGGACGCACGACGGACGACGGACAAAAAGTGATCCCAAAAGCTCACCTTGTCACTACGTGACAGGTGAGCTAAAAAGTATGCCAAGTATCCATTGAATCCGACTGATAGTGAAGGAGGAGTTCCGTGGACAAAATTTTGCAGCAACCACTTTTCAGTAATTCAGGGGCAATAACTCCATAATTGTTGGACAGATTCTCCTGAAATTCGCATCTTGCCATCTACTTATCCTAGTGAATAAGTATGCCAAGTTTCCATTGAATCCGACTGATAGTGAAGGAGGAGTTCAGTGGACAAGATGTCTGCAAGCAAATCAGGGTCAAGAAAGTATGTTTCAAATTGCTTCAGGGGCCATTACTCTGTAAATATGGGAAAACTTTAGTGAAATTTGCTTCTTGCACATCTACCCCTCCTGGTGAACAATTATGGCAAGTATCAATTGAATCCGACTGATAGTGAAGGAGGAGTTGAGCAGACAAGGTTTTTTAGCACATTTTTTAGCAAATCAAGGGCCATAACTCCGTAATTATGGGACAAACTTCAGTGGAATTTGCGTCTTGCACATCTACCCTTCCTGATGAACAATTATGGCAAGTATCAATTGAATCTGACTGATAGTGAAAGAGGAGTTGAGAGGACAAGGTTTTTACTACATTTTTTTAGCAAATCAAGGGCCATAACTCAGTAATTATGGGACAAACTTTAGTGAAATTTGCGTCTTGCAAATCTACCCCTCCTGGTGAACAATTATGGCAAGTATCAATTGAATCCTACAGATAGTGAAGGAGGAATTGAGCGGACAAGGTTGTTTAGCACCCTCTACACCCCACCCCCAGACAAAATTTTGCAGACAGACCGCCCGACAAACCAACCGACACGCTGATTCCAGTATACCCCCTTCAAACTACGTTTGCGGGGGTATAATAAGGAAAATATCACAAATTTTCATCAGATAAGTTGCCATTTTGGAGATTAGGAAAGGATGCAATATATTACATGCATGTTATTGTAGTGCACATGGAAATTGAAGACAAAATTATATTGCAGAGATATGTTTTAAGTCATTGAAGATCATTGTAGTTTTCTTGGATTATGATGACACACCCGTGCATCATAGTGCATTTTTTTCACATCTTCAAAATGACTACTTTTCTCATGAAAATTCCATGATATTTTTCTTATTTACACTACAAACATAGGTTGTGGGAGCTCGTTAGAACCGCCTCATTGAGGCGGTTCTAACAAGTACCCACAACCTATGTCTTGCTGCAGAAATAAGAAAAAATGTATACCCCTGTAACCCCAGTTTTCTCTGTATAAAGTGGGGTTCAGGAGGGTATTAATTCCACGGACTGGTTCATGTGATGGGACCACAAACTTACCTTGAGTACAGTTGGGGCCAAAGTAGTTTTCTCTTGAACACCTTTCACAGGCCTCTCCAGAGAAGTTTTCATCACATGTACATGTACCAGGACCACTGATTTTGTCATCACACTGTAAACATCACACAAACATGCCTATATAATTTTGACCCCCTTGAACCCCACTTTTATATAGTAAAACTGGGGTTTACAGGGAGAAACCTTATTTTCCTTACTTCTGCTCTAAAATATAGATTGTGGGTACTCATTAGAATTGCCTCATTTAACACATATAATGACAATAATTGAGTTGTTTCCTTCAAATTCTCTAAATCATTGGCCATTGTTAGAAGAGATCCTACAAATTTACAGACAGTATCACATACATTTAAGTTCAATTAAAACTTTTTTGAACAAGAAATAGGAAAAGATATCTATTTCTTAATTATCCTTAAAGACAAATGCTACGAATTCGCAGTTTTGGTATGATCATCAAAAATGAAAGTTATGCCAGAGCCATCATTTTACCGTTCTTGGATAAGGAAATGGTTGAAATTAGTGGAACAGATATTGTTTTGGGTTTATTTCATTATTTAACATGTTCAGCTTGGCTATAAACTTCACGAAAACAGTAACATTGCAACTTTTGGAATTTTTTTTTTTTTTTCGCATTTACCAATGATCAGATCAACCTAAATGGTTATAGACTTACTTAAACGATTTGCTGTAATGCATATTATGGCCAGCTACTATTTACAGGTAAAACCCATGTTATCTGTCAATGATTCACCATCTTATCATAGAATTTATATGTATTTTTACCATGTATTTCATCTGGAGGTAGGGGAACGGTTTGTTTAATAAAACAGAAATTAGCATGGTGACCCCTAGTTTTCTTTTAATTTTCTTTTCTCTGATAACATCCCCTGGAGAAAAAACCTTGTTTTATGAAAATTTCAATGTAGCATTTTTCTGTGTGGTCCAAAGTAATGCAGAATAATTTTTAAAGATATTTTGGTTGATGACAAAATTTGTTTTGCAAATATATTTTCTGAGCTTGAAAAATTGGCTAAATTTAGGCAGCAGTATCTTTTAATATATAATTCTGACTAAAATAAATGTTTAAAAGCTAGGCAAAAGTTATTTTTAACATGCTATTTATTAACATGGTAGTTTTCTGATATTTCTGGGAAAACAGTTTGGGGTGGTTTCCTTCTTGTTCAGATTACTTAAGATTCAGCACGATGACATATGGTTTTTATTTCATATGTGGTGAGCCAGTATATGATACTGGACATATACAGACTCTTAAACAGTTTTCAATGTAGGAAGTATTTCGTAGCATATGCCTTTAATACAACTCCTTAAGCGAAGCAATGATGGTCATACCTTGCCATGGCCATTACACGGGTTCTTGTACCCTCCTGGACAGGGTAGGCAATCAGAGCCATAGAAACCAGAACAGCATTCTGTAGTCTGAAAGAAAAATTAACCCTTATCTTGCTGAATATTCATTTAAGCCACACCCATTTCTGTCTATCAACCAATCAAATTACTTCATATAATTTATTGCTTCAAATTCATAAACTGAATGCCAAACAGTGTAGATCCTGATCAGATGGCTTCTTCAGATGGCTTCTTCAGAAGCCATCTGATCTGGATCTACACTGTTTCCAAAGATAGGGGTTGTCGTGAACAGCAGGATAAGAATTAGATCCATAAGATACCAAGCGTACTGCATCTAAAACTGTTGTGTGTTTATGTCATTTGCTGATTTGTTTGTTTGTTTGATTTGAGATGTAAAGTCCCCGTCAACACTGTAAAGGTCATTTTGGAGACGTTGCTTCCAATTTTGTGGGACTTTTACCCGACATTGAGATAAAATGATATCTCAAGCCCTGTCGCCCAATGAAACCAATAGGGTTTATTAGCATTGACGGTCCGCCTTGCACCACGGTTCCTGGACAAGCTTAGATCCTCCAAGCCGTTTACCAGTACTAGTGTGTGGGGGGGGCTACCGGCCCCGATAGCTCAGTTGGTAGAGTGTCCGCTCCGGGGAACGGGAGGTCTCGGGTTCGATCCCGGGCCGCGACATACCAAAGTCGTTAAAAATGGTACTAGCTGCTCCTCGTTTGGCACTCAGATTTACGGGGTAGAGCTAGGACTGGTCGATCCAGTGTCAGGATAATGTGACTGGGTGTGGTATCATGTAATGTGTCTGGGGCATGATACTTCAGTGAGGCAGCACTATAAACGTGAGCATTGAGCTCCCTGTCGCAACCAGACACCGTCGTGATATGACTGAAAAATTGTTGAAAGCGACGTTAAACCCGAATTCACACACACACACACACACTAGTGTGTGGGCTGGATTCAGCTCTGCGTGGAAGCATCATGCAGCCCATATATTTCTTCAAGCCCCTATGGGCGGGGGCCGGTCATTTGCTGAATCTTCTAGCATACTTTTCAGATCTATTTTTGCATGCAGGCAAACAGTGTAGAACCTTATCAGACTGCTTCTCAAGGGATAGTCTGATCAGGGTCCACATTTTTACAAAATGACTTTTAAAGTAAGCAGCAGACAAACAAAAAAAAACAAGAGGGCCATGATGGCCTTGGATCGCTCACCTGATCCATAGTGTAACAAGTGGGTCCCAGGGAGGGCCATTATTGGCCCCAGGGTTATAATGTGCATAATGTTGAGGGAGGTCTTATAGGTGAAGCTTCATACCAAACATCAACAAAGGCTATAATTTGAACAATCTTGGCAAAGGTCCACTAGATGAAGCTAAACAGCAAATATCAAAGACCTGGGCCTTGCAGTTTCAGAGAAGAAGATTTTTTTAATGATATTCCCTACATAAGTCTATGTAAAACCAAAGGGCCTCTGGACGGAGACATTTGTGGCCCCAGGGCTATAATTTGAACAATCTTGGTAGAGGTCCCTGTAAACCCCAGTTTAACCATACAACGATATAGGGTCACAACGATATTGGCATGTTTTAGTAATGTTTTTCAGGTACATCAAGGGTAGCTAACTCAAAACCCAGGATATGAGTGGCCTTTCTTGTACAATGCCAAGCTTTGAGAGTGGCCTTTCTTGTACAATGCCAAGCGTTTGGCTAACCAGTATAGCGGATAAGTGTTATTAGATTAGATCATCACGTGAACAAGTCTGTGAAATGAAGACTCCCCTAAACCCCATTTTATATAGAGTAAACTGTGGTTTACGGGGGTAAATATTATTTTCCTTATTTCTGTATAATAGAAAACCAAACATAGGTTGTGGGTACTCTTTAGAACCGCCTCAATGAGGTGGTTCTAACGAGAACCCACAACCTATGTTTGGAGCATTCATAAGGAAAATATCACGGATTTTCATTGGAAAAGTAGCCATTTAGGAGATGTAAAATAGCGCACTAAGTCGTATGAGTGTGTTATCGTAATGTTTGATGAAAATCTGTTGAAGAAAAAGAAGATAAAGCATAATGTTTTTCTACATAACCTACCGTAATGATCCTAAGTATTGGGACAGACAGCCCTAAGCAAACTGTGCAGACCCAGATCAGAGCAGTCTGATCACAGTCTACACTGTTTGCCATTCCGTCTATATCTTTTGTACTCCTTGCTGGATCATCACGAAAACACGCCTGTATAATTTTTACCCCTTTGAACCCCACTTTTATATAGCAAAACTGGGGTTTACAGGGGTAAACCTTATTTTTGTTATTTATGCTCTAAAATAAAGGTTGTTGGTACTTGAACCACCTCAATGAGGCGGTTCTAAAGAGTACCCACAATCTATATTTTGAGCAGACATAAGAAAAATATCACACTATTTCTTCTGAAATTTTTCATTTTTCGGTGGTAAAATTTGCAATGTATTTGAATAGGCGTGTTTTCTTAATGCATGAAATAAATTTCTTAAAATTTTTGGAGCATTACAGCAAGGCCTCAATGTGTCCCAATTTTTTGTATTTTTATGGTACACATCTTGGTTTGAAAATAGCACTACTGTTCAACTAATATGGTTTATGCTTAGGACCCCATTAAGGTAACACATCTGTGTGATATAGTGCATTATCACATATTCAGTACTATATTTAACATGATAACCCATGTTTTGCATGTGTGATAATGCTTGTTTCCATTTCCGGTTATCAGCCCGCCCGGTCTGATAACCGGAAACAGTGTATTTTGAACGGACAGCGGTTATCAGCCCACTCATGACGTTATTGTGACGTTGCCAATTACAGTTGCGAATAGTTAGGCGTGACGTTACGCGCTTTTTTGCTTGAATTACGCTTTTAATCACATTTTTTTTTCAATTTATGAACCTCAAACACAGTAAGAATAGGATCTGAATATGTGATAAACAAATTATAACATGGGGTTTTGGTTATCGCCCTCTGTATCAACCCTCGACCATTATCTGCACTCAGGCTAAAGCCTTCGGGCAGATAATGGGTCTCGGGTTGATACATCGGGCGATAACCAAAATCCCATGTGATAATCTCTAAATTCTTGCACACCAGACAAGGAAATCCGCGATTTTACCCTGGGATAGAAATTTATGTTCTGACCCTCGTGTTCCGACCCAAAATCGAATATATAATCTTGTGTTTGATAAATGCACTGGTTGATTACCACCTTGTGTGCACCGTCGTTAAGGTTGTCGTCATGCACGTTACATGACGTCACTAAACATTCCTGCAGTGTCAAAACAATATGGCGGACATTGGTAACCGAAGTGACTGCAGCATTTAAAATCCACGCTAAGTAATGGAAGGTATGCAAGAAAAAGAATCCAATATGGGTGTGAGGGGTGGGTAGAAAAATCCGTCCCTCGGGATCACTGTCCGGCATCACTCGGCAAGCCTCGTGATGCCAGACAGTGTCCCTCGGGACAGATTTTTCCATCCACCCCTCACACCCATATAAGCTTCTTATATTCTTCCATATCCCCAATAGGTCATTTTTTTCTGATGAACATATTTAATATTTTTCTTAAAGTCCTGTCACACTATGACATATGTCATTAGCGAATGCCAACATATTATGAGAAATTTGGTAAACATGCTACTTGAACAAGTTTGAAAAGGGGTAAGTCTTAAGTAAGTTATGGGACACGCAGAGATATGCACATATAAGTTGTCATACGCCATATAGACTGAAAAATAATTTTGTGCATACCTAAATATTTTTGCTGTATGTAAACTATTGCTTAAATGTTAGTCATAAGTTTAGCCCCCGCCTATAGGGGCTTAAAGAAATATATGGGCTGCATGATGCTTCCATGCAGAGCTGAATCCGGCCCGCACACTAGTACTGGTAAACTGCTTAGAGGATCTAAGCCTGTCAAGGAACCGCGGTGCGAGGCGGACCCTCCATGCTTATGAACCCTATTGGTTTCATTGGCAACAGGGCTTGAGATGTCATTTCATCTCAATGTCAGGTAAAAATCCCACAAAATTGGAAGCAACATCTCCAAAATGACTTGAGGGAACGTTAAACCTCAAATCAAATAAACAAAGTTAGTCATAAGTTACATGTACGGGGCATTAAGTTACGCACAAATTCATGCACTTTTCATCTAAGTTACTCATAGGTTGAAACATGTCGTAATATGACTCTGCAACCTGCTGCATACGTGTAACATATTTCTAACCTACAGGCAACGTTGGTCAAATGTATCTGTAACTGATATCAGATGTTTCCACAACATATTCAGCGTGATAAGAGCGTACTGAACGTACAGATAGGGCCAAAAAAAAAAATAGGTGTGTTTCAGGTTTCACCTTGAAAAAAATTAGGTGGGGAAGGTCGATTTAATTTTTTTTTTATCTTAATTTTTTATTTTGTTTATACACTGTATAGAGCATTTCTGCGGAACTACATGTATTTAAAGATGCATAAACTTTGATGTAAAGGTACAATCAAACAAGAGGACCATGATGGCCCTGGATCGCTCACCTGATCCATAGAGTAACAAGTGGGCCCCGGGGAGGGCCATTATTGACCCCAGGGTTATAATGTGCATAATGTTGAGGGAGGTCTAAAAAGGTGAAGCTTCATACCAAATATCAACAAAGGCTATAATTTGAACAATCTTGGCAAAGGTCCACTAGATGAAACTACACAACAAATATCAAAGACCTGGGCCTTGCGGTTTCAGAGAAGAAGATTTTTTTAAAGATATTCCTGACATAAGCCTATGTAAACCAAATGGCCCCGGGGCAGGGGCATTTTTGGCCTCAGGGCTATAATTTAAAAAATCTTGATAGAGGTCCACTAGATGAAGCTTCACACCAAATATCAAAGACCTGGGCCTTGTTGTTTTAGAGAAAAAGATTTTCAAAGATCATCTCTATTATAAGTCAATGTAAAACCAAAGGGCCCTGGGGCGGGGGCATTTGTGGCCCCAGGGCTATTATTTGAACAATCTTGGTAGAGGTCCACTAGCTGAAGCTTCATACCAAATGTCAAAGACCTAGGCCTTGTGGTTTCAGAGCAGAAGATTTTTAAAGATTTTCCCTATATAAGCCTATGTAAAACCAAAGGGCCCGGGGGTCGGGGGCATTTTTGGCCCCAGCACTATAATTTGAACAGTCTTGGTAGGGGTCTACTAGATGAAGCTTCATACTAAATAGCAAAGACCTGGGCCCTGCAGTTTCAGAGAAGAAGATTTTTTAAAGATTTTCCCAATATAAGCCCATGTAAAACCAAAGGGCCCTGGGGCGGGGGCATTTTTGGCCCCAGCACTATAATTTGAACAATCTTGGTAGGGGTCCACTAGATGAAGCTTCATACCAAATATCAAAGACCTGGGCCTTGCGGTTTCAGAGAAGAAGATTTTTAAAGGTTTTCCCTATATAAGCCTATGTAAAACCAAAGGGCCCCGGGGCGGGGGCATTTTTGGCCCCAGCACTATAATTTGAACAATCTTGGTAGGGGTCCATAAGATGAAGATTCAAACCAAATATCAAAGACCTGGGCCTTGCAGTTTCAGAGAAGAAGATTTTTAAAGATTTTCCCTATATAAGCCCATGTAAAACCAAAGGGGCCTGGGGCGGGGGCATCTTTGGCCCCAGCACTATAATTTGAACAATCTTGGTAGGGGTCCACCAGATGAAGATTCATACCAAATATCAAAGACCTGGGCCTTGTGGTTTCAGAGAAGAAGATTTTTAAAGATTTTCCCTATATAAGCCTATGTAAAACCAAAGGCCCTGGGGCGGGGGCATCTTTGGCCCCAGCACTATAATTTGAACAATCTTGGTAGGGGTCCACCAGATGAAGATTCATACCAAATATCAAAGACCTGGGCCTTGCAGTTTCAGAGAAGAAGATTTTTAAAGATTTTCCCTATATAAGCCCATGTAAAACCAAAGGGCCCCGGGGCGGGGGCATTTTTGGCCCCAGCACTATAATTTGAACAATCTTGGTAGGGGTCCACTAGATGAAGCTTCATACCAAATATCAAAGACCTGGGCCTTGCAGTTTCAGAGAAGAAGATTTTTTAAGTTTTTGGTGAAAAAAATCTATTTGTGGCTCCTGTGACCTATATGTGCAACGGACCGGAACCATTTGAACAACTTTGAAAGGGGTCCACCTAAGGATCATTCCTGTAAAGTTTGGTCAAAATCCGCTCAGTGGTTTAGGAGGAGATGTCGTTTGAAGAAATTGTTTACGCACGGACGCACGACGGACAAAAAGTGATCCCAAAAGCTCACCTCGTCACTACGTGACGGTGAGCTAATAAAAACTGGAACATGAATTATATTCTATGTATTTATTTTTTCCATTACAATTGAGCCAGGGCAAAGCAAATCTTAGAATTCTTTGCTTTTGGCTTTACGGCCCTTTCAAGATTATTTCACTCATATCGAAAAATGGTGTTAATTCATGGATAATTTTCCTCATGTCTCAAGGACATCATGTGGGTACTCATTTGAACCATCTCACCAAGACAGTTAAAATGAATACCTGCAACATGTTTTCGTTGAGAAATAAGGAAAATTATTCTACAATTATCATCATTTACAGTCTACTGTGGGCTTGCACTGTTTGCTTATGCCATGTCTGAGGAAAGCCATTCTTATATAAGTCAACTCTAGAAACATTTTCCCAAAGGTGAAATGTGATTTCTGATGCACATGCAATTGTATATCAAAAAAATTGTTATGACCATCCTTGAGGGGTATTTGGGTGAAATATTCTCCCTATTAAATTAAGCGTGCGCTAAAGCTCAATTTTATTTGCTTCTTCATACATGCCACGCCTTGCGAAAAATCGTTTTCAAACATTTTCCCACAACGAAGACTCGGCTCAGCATGTGCGTCTGCGGAGTCTGATTAGAGTTGTTGTTGAGTGCTACAGGGCTGCACCTTGAACGAAAACATTTAAGGCTATGAATAGCACTAACTTAGCGGGCTGGTTGTTGCCTAGATTGCTTAAGGAACACTTCTATAAAAGTTCTGTCCCAATATCTGCAAAGGCTTGACAGTTAATGCAATTTTTCCCAATATAAGTCTATGGGAGCTCTAAGTTACCATAGCAACCAAACTAAACAGCCGATTTTCATAAAAAAACACAAACTTTCAATCCCCCAGCCCAAGCATGCTACAGATAATATTTGGACCCAATCGGCGCAGTGGTTTCAGAGGAGATGTCGTTTGAAAGTGTTGACGAAGACGACGGACAACTGCCTATCCTATAAGCTCCCCCGGAGCCTTCTGCTCTGATGAGCTAAAAAAAATGGTGGCCCCATCAGGGATACAGACTAACAGGCGCCCAGTCGCCCAAGGCGCCTAAATTTTTGCCTGGGCGCCTAAATTTTGAATAAAAATGCCTATTAACTTAATGTAAAATTTGAATTTATGGCAGTCTGGGCGCCTAAAGCAAAATGCTTAGTCTGTATCCCTGCCCATATTTTTCCATATAAAGCTAAACAAAAAAAAGTCAATTACGTGAATTTTGGTTACAATCAATCAACATTATTGCATGGTAAATTAGCGTAAAATGTTGCCAATCATTCAATCATCTCAACGATCCTGGCACCGACAAACCAGCCGTAATGCTAACCAAGAAACCCTGAGCGCCAAGGGGGTAAGCTATTTACTACCAATGTCTAAGTCTCGGCAGAGTATCGAACCCACAACCTCCCTATCTGCAGGCGGATGCTCAACCATAGCTGAGCTATTTCGGGCGGTTTAATACCTCCATTACGAAATGATAAATGCTATATGATCATGTAATCTGATTAGGGTCTAAATTGCTAAAATCTGACCATATAGGTTCAGTCTGATCTAATAGGCCTGCTCTGCTTCGCTGACAGTGACAGTCACGTGAGTGGTAGGTTCAAATCTTGATTCAGCCTCACCACAGTATGGGAGCGGATGTGAACGGGTATTTGGGATTGAAAAAAAATCCCAGATCAAACAAAAAAAAATGCCCAAAGTACCATGTTGGAGTTAGCACTATCACATTGTTATAGGGAGATAAATCAAATACCATGACATCTAGAATCGTGGTTCTTGCGAATCACATGCTACACCATCCTCCCAATAACGCAAGTGACTGATTGTCCACTGTACAAATCGCAAGTCATGTTCAATCGCAAATGTTCGTTCACTTCTGATCTGATCTGATCTGAATTATTACTGGTGACACGTCAAATGACATCCATTCACCAGGACCTGTGAAAAGGGAAGTTAGTCCCTAGCTCTCACCAAAGAAGTAAACTGAGCTACACTGTCCTTTGCACCTTCGGCGGATGAAACAATTGGATCCGGAAGGGCATTCCAATCGTTTCCGCTCCCATACTGTGCTCACAGAGCCGGGTGATGCTTGGTCGTTGCAGGACTAGACGCTCCCCCTAGCCTGACAAGATACTGACCTAAAGAAGTGCCCCAAATACGATTGAAAACATACTTTACCTCAAAGGATTCTGAATTCTTCAGGGCGATACTACAATGGGCAACCATAACGCTACCATCCTTTCCAGTGGGAGGATGGTGTAGCTCGAAAACTTGATTTATCGTTTTCTTGTGAGGAACGAGGTCAAAACAAGTTTTAGGTGCCGACAAATGCTCACATTTCTTATATTTCAATGCAAGAAGTGAAATCGCGCCCAACTGCGCTGCCATTTTGAGAGTAGTAAACGGTCGGGTATGAAACACCCTTCCCGATCCCGATCCCGATTCGAAAATCCCAGATCCAAAATTTTCTATTTGCCCTAATTCATTCATAAGGATATATTTTAAACACTTTTGTGTTTATTTTATTATTTTTATGTATTTTAATTATTAATTATGTATATTTTGTTTCAATGTGTCCAATTTATGATTTTATCCTAATTTATTCCTATCTCAGGGGGTATGAAAGACCCTGCCGATTTTTCGTAAAAATATTGTATTCTTCCGCCTCTAATTAAAAAAATAAGCAATAACTAAATTATAAAATCAACATAACGGAATTGTTTTATACTTTTATGGCTTTTCTAGAATAAAAGAGAACTTAAAAAGAGTTTCGGATGTGTTTTTTGCATATTTTATCCTAAACGACTACCGATCATTAATGCTATTTATAGTTACGAAAATTGAACCGAATGTGAAATAAATGACTGGAAACGGACCGATTTTGAGTTTTCAAATGTCTCCAAAATCGTATGTGTGACATATAATGTCCATTGTGCGAGTGATGGAAATTTCACGATGTCATATCTATCTATTTTTTATTTTTGAGACAATGTGAAGCCCAGGATCGGTCCGTTTCCGGTCATTTCTTTCACATTCGGTTCAATGTTCGTAACTATAAATAGCAATAATGATCGGTAATCGTTTTGGATAAAAATATGCAAAAAAACACCTCCGAAACCTTTTTTAAGTTCTCTTTTATTCCAGAAAAGCCATAAAAGTATATAACAATTCCGTTATGCTGATTTTATCATTTAGTTATGGTTTATTTTTTTGAATAAGAGGTAGAAGAATACAATATTTTTACGAAAAATCGGCAGGGTCTTTCATACCCCTGAGAGAGGAATAATTTAGGATAAAATCACAAATTGGACACATTTAAACAAAATATACATAAATTATGATTAAAATACTTAATAGTAATAAAATAAACACAAAATGTGTTTAAAATATATTCTTATTAATGAATTAGGGCAAATTGAAAATTTTGGATCGGGGATTTTCGGATCGGGATCGGGATCGGGAAGGGTGTTTCATACCCGACCGTAGTAAACACCGAAACGCTCGGAAACTGACCGAATTAGAACAAATAAACCGCAACCGCTTGCGTAGTTCTGAGTCGTTTCGCCCCGCGATTTTTTTACGAGTCGTTTTGCCCCGCGATTTTTTTTTTTTTTTTTGGCAATAAAAAATTTAGGGTCGGGCCTAAAACTTAGGTAGGGTCGGGAAACCGGAAACACACCTTTTTTTTTTTTTGGCCTAGCGTATCTGCCCAGGTTTTAGTTTGATTCTGTCCAGAGATCAGTGCCTTCCAGAAACTTCTTTTGGTCGGAACTTTGCATTTGTGTTGCCCTCTTGCTTGGGTTGTTTTGGGGTCAACTGCTTGCTTGCATTGACCCCTTTCTCCAACTGTTTTAAATTTCTTTAACCCTTACCTTGCTGTTCACGACAACCCCTATCTTTGGAAACAGTGAAGATCCAGATCAGATGGCTTCTGAAGAAGCCATCTGAGCAGGATCTACACTCTTTGACATTCAGTTTATGGATTTGTAAGAATAAATTACATCAAGTAATCTGATTGGTTCAGAGGCAGAAATGGGTGTGGCTAAATTGAATATTCAGCAAGAGAAGGGTTAAAAGGCATGTTAATCGATCTGCATCAACTTTGAAAATGACGTTATGATTGTAACCAGGCACTGAAGAGCCATAAGGACACTTTGAATGTGCAGAACCACAACTTTTTTATTTGATTTCATGTGATCATTGCTTTACTCAACACGCTATGTGTAAGTTTGGTACAAGTAAGACCAATACTGTGCATCAGTTTGGCTTATGTCAAGAGATGGGCACACACTATCACATGCTTGTAGAAGTTATGTTCACGTTAGGGATAACCTATGAACAAGTTACTCATAGGTACCCCTCATAAGTAGTATGATAGGTATACATCCAGAAAGAGTTCAGCCGCTTGAATTTTGTCATTCAACTTCATCGTATTAGCTATATTTGTATACGTCCTGATACATTTGTTTAAAACGTTATAGTGTGAATTTCGTCATTCAACTTCAGTAACCATGCTTATAAACCCTATTGGTTTCATTGGACGACGGGGTTTGAGATGTCATTTCACCTCAGTGTTGGGTAAAAGTCCCACAAAATTGGAAGCAATGTCTCCAAAATGACCTATACAGTGTTGACAAGGACGTTAAACCACAAATCAAACAAACAAATCAACTTCAGCGTATGCCAGCGTATTAGCTATATTTTTATATGTTGGAATACGTTTGTCAAAAATGTTACAGTGTGACAGGGCCTTTAGTTATACTCCAAACATAAGTTTTGAGGCCTTTCTAACACCTATCTACAAGCTGTCTTGGAGCAGAAATAAGAGAAATAATGTATACCCCCTTTAACCCTAGTTTTCTCTATAACAAGAGGACCATGATGGTCCTGGATCACTCACCTGATCCATATTGTACAAACGGAATTTGGGGTAATATATGGTGGAGTGGAGGGTTTGAGCAATTTTGGTTGGACCCAATGATCATTTCTGTGAAATTAATTCAAAATCAGTCTGTCTGTTTAAGAGTTGAAATCATTTTGAGAAGTAGAAGTCATTTTTGAAGGACTGACATCTCAAGCCCTGCCGCCCAATGAAACTATTGGGGTTTAAATGTATAGATGGTTCCACTCGCACCACTTTGCCTGGACAGGCTAAGACCTTCAAAGTGGTTTACCAATACTCCTGTAGAAGCACCTTGCAGCCAAGGTGGGTGGGGGCTAAAACTTTCAAAAGACGTCTGTCTCTAAAAGGAAGCAATTTTATAGAAATTTTCCACGAGTGACCCTCTAACAAAATTGCTCAAAATATTTTGCTTAACTGAGCATGATGGCCACCAGAGATAAAAACCTCAAACCTCATTCCTGTCAAATAAATCCATAATCAATCCACTGGTTAAGGAGAAGTTGTTTAAAAGTTTTTCTATTTTTAGCTCTGGTGGCCATCTTGTTCACCCGAGCAGAAGGGTTGGAGCAATTTTGGTAGAGGGTCACCCAAGGAACATTCCTGTGAAATATTTTCAAAATCCATCCACTTGTCAAGGAGGATAAGTCGTTTGATTTTTTTTTTCTATTTTCAGCACTGTCAGCAATCTTGTTCACCCGAGCGGAATGGTTTGAGCAATTTTGGTAGAGGGTCACCCAAGGAACATTCCAAGGAAGTAATTTCAAAATCCATCCACTAGTTAAAGAGAAGAAATCCTTTGAAGGTTTTTCTATTTTTAGCTCTGGTGGCCATCTTGTTCACCCAAGCAGAATGGTTTGAGCAGAGCAATTTTGGTAGAGGGTCACCCAAGGAACATTCCTGTGAAATAAATTCAAAATCCATCCCTAGTTAAGGAGATTAAGTCATTTAAAGGTTTTTCTATTTTTAACCTTGACGGCCATTTTGTTCACACGAGTGGAGCGGTTTCAGCAATTTTGGTAGAGGCACCCAAGGAACATTCCGGTGCAGTAATTTCAAAATCCATCCACTGGTTAAACAGAAGAAACCCTTTCAAGGTTTTTCTATTTTTAGCTCTGTTGGCCATCTTATTCACCCACACAGAATGGTTTGAGCAATCTTGGTAGCAGGTCACCCAAGGAATATAACTTGTAACTCCGTAAATACTATTGGCAGGGTTATTGTTCTTGCATTCTGCGATTTCTTTCATGGGCCCCGAACAGTGTATCAAATTTCACTAAATTACCTTTATAACTGTTAGAAATATGCTCCGGACAAGCTTAATATAGCAAAAACTAAAAAGGGAAATAACTCTGTAATTACTTGTGACAGGGTTACAGTTTTTGCACTCTGCACTGCCTCCAATGGCCATCTATCAATGTATCAAGTTTCACTTAATTCCCTTCTATACTTTCAGAGATATGCTCTGGACAAGCTTTTCATTGAAATAATTAAGAAGGGAAGTAACTCCATAAATACTGGTGACAGGATTATGATTCTTGCTTGCTGCCATTCCCCTTATAGGCCTCTATCAGTATATCAAGTTTCACTTAATTACCTTTTATACTTTTAGAGATACAGAGTGTGACGGATGGATGGACAGACGGATGGACGGACGTACAAAGCGGCGACTATATGTTCTCCCTTTGGGGAGCATAAAAATCTTGTGGTGTACTTACAGTATAGGTGCGATTGCACAAAGCTGCACAACCTGTTCTCTTTACCAGTCCACCTCTATATGGAGCTGCAATATATTAAAACAGGAGTTGGCAGAAGACAACATTGCTTGCCTATGGGGACCTAAGTTGAATGAAGGGAAGTTATTAAGTGAGTGAGTGAGTTTTAGTTTTACGTCCCACCAACAGCTAAGGTCATACGGAGATGGGACCTCGGTTTAAAGACTCATCCGAAAGTCTGGAGAAGCCCGGGATCGATCCTGCGATCCCTGGTTTACAAGGCGAGTAGCGTAACCACTGCACCACGGAGGCTTCTAGGGAAGTTATTAAAAACAAAATTTCAATATTGTAGTTTTTGTCCTGCAAAGCCATTTTCTGATGTAAAGAGCTAACTAGACTGCAGCATTTGAAAGCAAACTAAGAACAAATCAACAAGAAATCAAATTTTTAAGCCTATGCAGTTTAAAAAATGAAATATGAATTTTCAGTTTTTGCCCAAAAAATATATTTATATAAAAAATTGTTTTGCACTGGGGGAAAAACGCACAAAATAAGCAAGAAGTGCATGATGGATCTAATTCACTTACCTGATGGTTGTTTACATGGAATGCATGGTGGCTGTAAAAGGTCTCCCTGCCCTTCATCATAGTGTAGTGTAATGTATAAGAATCTTTTATCATATGACGTCGCGTCTGAGAGTGTAATAACGCCATGTAATATTTTCGATAATCCACTAGCGGATTAAATATGCAAATTAGCTAGATACGTCCCGTAACGTTACATGTACGACTTCCTTAACAACATCGCATTTACTAATGGCTGAATATTGCTATTTTCGTAAACAATCGTGAATGAAATGCGTTTTAAATGTCATATGATAAATAGAATCTTGCATTCGTGCTCATGTATTATTGAATTTATTAAACTCGTTGAGGAAAAGGGATAAAATGCTCGGCAAAGCCTCGCATTTTATCCCTTTTCCTCAACTCGTTTAATGAATTCAATAATACATGAACACTCATGTAAGATCCTCTATTTCTGATCCCTACTATCAGCCCAATGAATATTTTGTTTACTCAGTTTCATCATGAGTTAGGAGGCCTTCATGCAGACTGAACAAATTATTTGTCTAAATCGCGACGAAAATAAGGGCGAGGTTTGTGGCCACGTAAAATCGATTTAAGCCCCACAGTGGAATTCATTTCACTGACCGCTCCAGGTCGGTTCTTCTGTCGTGGTTTGTTTTTGTTGTGGTTTGTCTTTGGGTGTGTCTGTCGCTTATACTATTTTGTTTTGGATAGCCAATTGGCCATTTTGTGGGAATGCAACTGTCCTTTGGGCTTTCTGCTATTGATGTTTCCATTAGGGTCTAGTTGTTTCATGTCTGTGCTTCTTTCCCTTTGGTGTCTCTGGTGGGTGCTGTGGGTTAATTGTATTGATTCCTGATCATTGCCTTCACTTCAATTTTCTATATTGAGAAGGAACATTCTGGAATATTGAGTATGAGAATAATTGTTGATAAACAACTTGCTTACAAGAAAAATACTTAGAAAATTCCAGATAACATTATTTTAGCATAATTTATGAGCTATTATTTTTCCTACAGAGTTGCAGAACCTTCGCTGACTGTATAAAAAAGAAGGGTTTTCCTTTCAGTTAAGAAAATTTCATTCTAAATTCTATGTTGGTTTCCTTGTGGATTATTATTCATTTAGGGCTTTATGTACACAACGTTGGATCAGACAAAACTAGAGCTGTCAGAGGATCTGACTATAGCCCCACTGCAGCACTATTAGAGGAGAAAGACCCAAATTGTTGAAATATTGTGAATTCATGTTACCAGGTAACATAACTGTAGTACTTGGTACATGGAAATGAAAAACCAATCAAGGGATAAAGCTCCATGAGTGCTGGGCCCTAAGCCCTGATTCTGGTAAATACAATACATAAGCTCACTGTCCATATGAGTACCAGGTCACAACTTTAAGGGAATTTGGTGCGGCCATAAAGAGTCTCCCTGCCCTTCATCATAGTATAGTTTGTATTTTCTTGTCAAGTGGCCATGTCAACCAGGGAATACATGATAAATATATGTACTGCTTTGGTCAAAAGTGGTGTTCTATGGTTGACATCAAATCATGATGACTAATGAGACACTTGGCATGTGGCCATATCAACCAGGGAATACAAAATAAATACATGTACTGCTTTGGTCAGTAGTGGTGTTCTGTGGTTATCATCATATCATGATGACTACTGAGACACTTGGCATGTGGCCATGTCAACCGGGGAATACAAAATAAATAAATGTATTGGTCAAAAGTGGTGTTCTATGGTTGACATCACATCATGATGACTACTGAGAAACTTGGCATGTGTCAACTAGGGAATACAAAATAAATACATGTACTGCTTTGGTCAAAAGTGGTGTTCTATGGTTGGCATCACATCAGGATGACTACTGAGACACTTGGCAAGTGGCCATGTCAACCAGGGAATACATGATAAATATATGTACTCTTTGGTCAAAAGTGGTGTTCTATGGTTGACTACTGAGATACTTGGCATTTGGCCATGTCAGCCAGGGAATACAAAATAAATACATGTACTACTTTGGTCAGTAGTGGTGTTCTCTGGTTTGACATCACATCATGATGACTACTGAGACACTTGGCATGTGGCCATGTCAACCAGGGAATACAAAATAAATACATGTACTGCTTCGGTCAAAAGTGATGTTCTGTGGTTGACATCACATCATGATGACTACTGAGATACTTGGCATGTGGTCATGTCAACCAGGGAATATAAAATAAATACATATACTGCTTTGGTCAAAAAGGGGTGTTCTATGGTTGACATCACATCATGATGACTACTGACACTTGGCATGTGGCCATGTCAACCGGTCAACCGGGGAATACAAAATAAATACAGTAAAAGCTTGATGGCTCGAACACCGATGACTGGTTATGCATTTATTTCATTTACATGTATGCATCAAAAGAAGTCCCAAAATTATCCCCCCTTTAAATTAATATGCCTCATGGAAGTAGCCATCATTGGCTCAAACTCCCCCTTCCCCCGTCTCGAACAGATTTTCGTGGTCCCAAAGGGGTTCGAGCCATTGAAGTTCAACTGTACATGTAATGCTTTGGTGTTCTCTGGTTGACATAAAACCATGATGACTTTCAAGTCACTATGCATGCAGACATTCAAACAGGGAATACAAAAGAAATAAATTCATTACTTTGGTTAGCATTGCTGTTCTCGGGCTGTGTGTGTGTATGTGTGTATGTGGGTGGGGGGTGGGGGGGGGGGGGGGTTTACATCGCTTTCAACAATTTTTTAGTCATATCATGACGATGTCTGGTTGCGACAGGGAGCTCAATGCTCACTTTTATAGTATCATGTCCCAGACTCATTACATGATACCACACCCAGTCACATTATCCTGACACTGGGTCGACCAGTCCTAGCTCTGCCCCCTAAATCTGAGTACCAAGCGAGGAGCAGCTAGTACCATTTTTAACGACTTTGGTATGTCGCGGCCCGGGATCGAACCCGTGACCTCCCTTCCCCGGAGCGGACACTCTACCAACTGAGCTATCGGGGCCGGTCTGTTCTCTGGCTGACATTGATTCATGTTCAATGACTAAACAGTCAACAACTCTATGTATAATTTAGCCAAAACTACATATAAACCCTTTCAATACTGTAAATTATTAATTGACTATCTTGTATTGTTTGGAGGTCATTCATATTTTACCACTATTAAACACATGTTTTTAATGGCGTCAATTAATAAAACTGTCATTAATCAAGTTATTTCGTATTGGCCTAGTTACAGGTCCTCGGTCAGCTGTATTGGCCTCGGCCTTCTGCCTCGTGCCAATACAGCAGACCTTGGACCTGTAACTGGGCCAATACGAAATTACTTGATTAATAACATTATAGTATGCCATGGTTTTAGACATAATATGGTCTTAGATACAACACTGTTTTGAGACAAGTTGAAAACAAATAAAAATTATACAGAAAAATTACCATTAACGGTCATTTTTCTATAAAATCTAAACATTTTCCTCTGAATGAACTAACACCTTGGAACCCAATAAAAGATTTTTGGTGTACTCAGTGGACTCTAAGAATCTTATATGGGTGTGAGGGGTGGATGGAAAAATCCGTCCCGACGGTCACTGTCCGGCATCACGAGATTTTTCTGTCCACCCCTCACACCCATATTGGATTCTTTTTCTTGCACACCTTCCATTTCTATTGCGAATTTTTAATGCTGCTGTCACTTCGGTTACCGACATTTTGTGATGACACAATAGGAGTAGTTAGTGACAACACGCATGAAAACGCCGGGCATGAGGTCATAAACAACCAGTGCATTTATCAAACACGCGATTATATTCGATTTGGGATCGGAACATCAGGGTCAGAACATAAATTTCTATCCCAGGGTAAAATCACGGATTTCCTTGTCTGGTGTGCAAAAATAAAATTGTCACAGATACTAACATAAAGATCTTAACCCATAAAATGCCAATCACAACAATTGTCATCTGCTTTGACATCCTCTGGTTACTTTAAAAGTCATTTTTGCGAACAGTGTGGACCCAAATCAGACTGCTTCTAGATTTGAGTCCACACTGTTTGCCTGTAAGCAAAAATATTTTTAAAAAGTTTGCAAAAAATTTAGCAGACAACATTTTCGGATGTAGTTTTTCTCGGCATCTTAAGGGTAAAGTATTGCGACAGGTAGGCCTATAAGCAAACAATGCAGACCCAGATCAGACTGCTCCTGCAGGAGCAGTCTGATCAGGGTCTTCCTTGTTTGCTATTCTGTTGGCACTTTTTGTCTGCTTGCTGGATCATGAAACAAATTTGCTAAAATTTTAGGAGACTTACAGCAAGTCCTAAAGGTGTCTGAATTTTCACTATTTTTACAGTGTGTGACTGGGAATACAAGGACTTACACAGGAATGTATTATGAGGAATAAACCAAGGCCTCCGAGAAAAACCATACCTCCCAAAGGCCAAGTAGACACATGATGCTGTTTCATTCTGAAAAGGATCAAATCAAGCAAAACTTCATTTATAACATCAAAATAGTCTGACAAAACTTCATAACTCAATTTCTGTTGGCTCATATACCATGCTGACTGCAAATGTTCTTGATCGCTTGGCAATTCATACAAAAGCTCCACTATAACAGACCCGAGCAAAAAAGTGTAGTTTCTCGAAAATGGTTACTTTTCTGATAAAAATCTGTGATATTTTTCTTATTTATACTGCAAACATAGGTTGTGGATGCACGTTAGAACCGCCTCATTGAGCTGGTTTAGAACCGCCTCATTGAGGCAGTTCTAATGAGTACCTACAACCAATGTCTTGGAGCAGAAATTAGAAAAAAAATGAATACCCCCTTACACCCAAGTTTTCTCTATATAAAGTGAGGTTTAAGGGGTGTTCATTTCACGGACTTGTTAATGGGATGAGATGATAACTATTTAGAGATAATTTATTAATTTAGGGCATTTTTTCTGATTTTACCTGATATAATACAATGAACAGTGTCAAACAGATTTGTTAACATAAAGTCACATGCTATCCAACTGCAGTACCCAGGCATTATTTTTTAACAGAAAAAAAAACACTTTTTAAACTCTTGTCCTGCTGAATAAATTAGTTTAGTCACACCCATTTCTGTAAGTCAACCAATAATATAACTTGATGGAATTTATTCAAACAAACAGTGTAGATACATAGGCAGACTGATCTAGGTCAACACTGTTTGCGAAAATTGACTTTTAAGGAAACCGGTAGATGGTAAAGCAGATGCCAACTGTCGTGATTTGCATGTTATGGGTTGATGGATATATGCTTTGTAAATGGTGCAAATTTGTATGAGGGCCTCATGGAAGATTAGCTATGTTGCTAAATGTGTAACCCTCTATAAATAAACACTTTACTTATTCACTTACTTACTATACTGCTCATAATGAACCAGTTCATCAGAATTTTCAGTTTGCACATCATGATAATAAAACAGAAGTGAAGGCAATGATCAGGAATCCATACAATTAACCCACAGCTGCAATAAGAGAGAAACAAAACATCAAACAAGTCACCCAGCGGGCAACAATCGTTCACCTGAGAAACAGCACAGTTGTCAGATTCAAGGCTAATTCGAACTCATCTGATATATTAAGCTTGTCTTTGTTTACTAAAAGTTTCAGAAAGATCTGATCGAAAACACCTGAGAAAAAATGGACACAATTTTTCTCCCATATTTTTACTCAAGGCCAGGTATCTCCAAAGCTGTTGGTCCTGAGAAGCCCAAATTCGAACTCGACATAGACTGTATGCTTCTCCTGGTTATCTTCAAGTTCTATAAAGATCAGGTCAGAAATGGCTGAGAAAAAATGGAGACATCCTTATTCTATTGTAAGCCTATGGTAAAATTTTTAATGCTCAAAGGAACTTAAATGCAAAACCCATTGTCAGACTTGAGCCAATTTCCAACTTGTCTGAGATATTACGCTTGTCCTTGTTTTCTTAAAAGTTTCAAAAAGATCCTATCGAAAACAGCTGAGAAAAAAGTGGTGACACCTTTTTTCGCTTATCTTTATGCTCAAGGGCAGTTAACTCCCAAGCCCTTGGTCCTGCAGGGCCAAAATTCGAACTCAATGTAGACTGTATGGCTCTCCTGGTTATCTGTAAGTTTGATAATAAAGATCAGCTCAGAAATGGCTGAGTAAAGTTGGAGACGTTGTTTTTCCATTGTAAGCCTATGGTAAAATGTGTCAAGCTCAAGGGCAGGAACTGCAAAACCAATTGTCAGATTCAAGCCAAATTCGATCTCGTCTGAGATATTATGCTTGTCCTTGTTTACTTAAAGTTTCAAAAAGCTCAGATCAAAAACAGCGGAGAAAAAGTGGAGACACCATATTTTCGCTCATATTTATACTCAAGGGCTAGTAACTCCAAAGGCGTTGGTCCTGAGAGGTCCAAATTCCAACTGGGCTTAGACTGTATGCCTCTCCTAGCTATCTGCAAGTTTGGTAAAGATCAGATCAGAAATGGCTGAGAAAAGTTGGAGACATTGTTTTTCCATTGTTAGCCTATGGTAAAAGTTTTCACGCCCAAGGGAACATAAATGCGAAACTGGTTGTCGGATTCGAGCCAAATTCGAACTCATCTGAGATATTATGCTTGTCCTTGTTTACTAAAAGCTTCTAAAAGATCCGATCGAACACAGCTTATAAAAAGTGGAGACATCTTTTTTCGCTTATTTTTATGCTCAAGGGCAGGTAACTCCAAAGCCCTTGGTCCTTCGAGGCCCAAATTCGAATTTGACATAGATTGTTTACCTCTCCGTTTTTCAGGCTAAAGGGAAAGTAACTGCAAACCCGAATGTCATATTTGAGCCAAATGATTATGCTTGTCCTTGTTTACTTAAAGTTTCAAAAAGATCAGATCAAAAATAGCTGAGAAAAAGTGGAGACACCATTTTTCACCCATATTTATACTCAAGGGAAGATAACTCCTAACTTTTCACTTGGGGGCTTAAATTGATTTTACCTGACTGCAATCCTCGCCCTTACTTAGCGATTTAGACAAACAATTTGTTCAGTATGCATGAAGATCTCCTAACTCATCAGTGCCACATCTCTGAGAACACAAAAATCAAACAACCACAGAGATGAAACAAGTAATTGATACCCCCTTAAACCAATCTGTTCATTATTTTTTCATTTCTGTTCCAAAACATAGGTTGTAGGATCTTGTTAGAACTATCTCAATGAGGCAGTTCTAACGAGTACCCACGACCTTTGTTTTTAATATGAATAAGACCTATATCAAAAATTTGCATCAGAAAAAAAAAACTGTTTCAGGGACATCATAGAATGCAATAAACCCCTTGCATACAAGAATGTCTGTCTCATCACGAAAACACGCCTATATAATTTTGACCCCCTTGAACCCCACTTTTATATAGTAAAACTGGGGTTTCTGGGGGTATACCTTATTTTTCCTTATTTCTGCTCTAAAATATAGATTGTGGGTACTCGTTAGAACCCCCTCTATGAGGCGATTCTAACGAGTGCCCACAATCTATATTTTGAGCAGAAATTAGAAAAATATCACAATTTTTCATCATAAAATTGTCACTTTTTCGGCGATAAAGGTGGCAATGTGTTTTAATAGACGTGTTTGCGTAATGTAAAGTCAGATGGAAAGGATCGGAAGCATTTTTTCCCGTGATTTCCAACATACAAATTTTCATCCTTAATATGGTACATACCGTATGCTTATCTTCGTCATAACATACTTGTTCATTTACGCAGTCACTACACGGTCCCTGAAAACAAAATCATAGATGTTGTCTAAATTCATTTACAGTAAAATTCCAAAGTTAAGACCACCTTTGGAACTGTTCAAAAGTGGTCTTAAAGACCACTTCTGAACAGACCCAAAGGTGGTCTCGGAATAGAAGACACTGGGTGTAGAAAAGACACAGAAAGAATAACTGAAACCATCTCAATAAGTTTTTGATAGCAGATTTAGTCTTAATTTTAGGTGGTCTTAAGGGGAATGGGAACAAGTGGCAGATTTTTCCGCCATTTTTCAAAGGGAGACAACTTTCAGGACTTCCTGTTTGCTTTTCTATAAGCCCTGACCCCCTGAAAAAGGGGTCTACTCTTAAAGGAAAGAATTTGCTCCTCAGGAGCAAATTCTTTCCTTTAAGAGTTGACCCCTATTGACATGGGAGACAAAAATACTTTTACAGGAGTTGCCTCCCCTGAAGGTGTTCCCATTCCCCTTAATAGCGGACTTTTTACTGTATGTTCACAGGTGTATGAAAATGCTTAGGCTGGGGCAAATATTGCTCACAGGAGGGGAATGTGGTTCAATATTACTTGTCTAAAATCGAAATAATTAACTTACAGACAGACCCATTGCATGCATGAAACCCCTAAAGGGGTACCTTGGCAAATAGTGCAGGCCCAGATTAGACGCTGCAGAATGCGTATTCTGCGTAGTCTGATCAGGGCCTGCACTATTTGCTAACAAAATTTTCTGTCCCAGGGCTATAATTGGTACAATCTTGAAAAAGGTCCACTAGATGAAGCTTCACACCAAATATCAAAGATCTGGGCCTTGCGGTTTCAGAGAAGAAGATTTTTAAAGATTTTCCCTGTATAAGCCTATGAAAAACCAAAGGCCCGCCCCAAAGGCCATTGGGGCGGGGCATTTTTGGCCCCAAGGCTATAATTTGAACAATCTTAGTAGAGGTCCACTAGATGAAGCTTCACACCAAATATCAAAGATGTTGGCCTTGCGGTTTCAGAGAAGAAGATTCTTAAAGATTTTCCCTGTATAAGCCTATGTAAAACCAAAGGCCCCCAGGGCAGGGGCATTTTTGGCCCCAAGGCTATAATTTGAACAATCTTAGGAGAGGTACACCAGGTAAAGCTTCACGCCAAATATTAAAGACCTGGGCCTTATGGTTTCAGAGAAGAAGATTTTATAATGATTTTCCCTATATAAGCCTATGTAAAACCATAGGCCCCCTGGACATTTTGGCCCCCAGGGCTGTAATTTGAACAATCTTGGTAGAGGTCCACTAGATGAAGCTTCACACCAAATATCAAAGATTTTCAAAGATTTTCCCTGTATAAGCCTATGTAAAACCAAAGGCCCCGGGGTGGGGGCATTTTTGGCCCCAAGGCTATAATTTGAACAATCTTAGTAGAGGTCCATCAGGTAAAGCTTCACACCAAATATTAAAGACCTGGGCCTTAAGGTTTCAGAGAAGAAGATTTTTTAATGATTTTCCCTATATAAGCCTATGTAGAACCAAAGGCCCCCGAGGTGGGGGCATTTTGGCTCTCAGGGCTACAATTTGAACAATCTTGGTAGAGGTCCAGTAGATGAAGCTTCATACCAAATATCGAAGACCTGGGCCTTGCGCTTTCAGAGAAGAAGATTTTTAAAGTTTTCATTTAAAAAAAAAATTTTTAGCTCCTGTGACCCAGATGTGCAATGGACCAGAACCATTTGAACAATTCTGGAAGGGGACCAACTAAGGATCATTGCTGTGAAGTTTGGTCAAAATCCGATCAGTGGTTTAGGAGGAGATGTCATTTGAAGAAAAAGTTTACGCACAACCGCACGCACGCACTGACCAAGGACGAAAATGATCACAAAAGCTCACCTTGTCACTACGTGACATGTGAGCTAAAAAGACGAAACAAGGTCTGGGTGCCCATCAGATGCCACCAACGAAGAAATGTGTACGAAAGTATGGGATCTGGTGTACGCTGATAAGTGAATTAAGGTGGAAGAAGTAGAACATGCATTACACGTTTCACATGGTAACATTTTAACAGTTTTACTTGATCGCTTGGGTATGTGCAAGCTAATAGCGCTTGGGTCCCAAAATCCCTTAGCAATGAGCAAATGACAACCAGAGCATCAGTATGCAGCACATTGTTGAAACTGTTTATATCAGAGGAAGATGATTTTCTTTCACGTCTAGTGACTGTAGATGAGACCTGGGTCCATTATTATGAGCCAGAGAATAAAACTCCAAGTCACCAGTAAGTGAGGCCAGGGTCTACGAGGCCAAAGAAGTTCAAGGATGCACAAGGCGTTATTACGTTGGAATTTCTAGCAATGAAAAGTAGATTTACAGGTACATATTATGCATATTTGCTTGACCAACTGAGAGCTGTGATCCGTGAAAAATGCTGAGGTAAACTCTCCAAAGGGATTCTGCTCCAACAGGACAATGCAAGAGTCCACACTTGCAAAATTTCAATGGGTGTTGTTGAGTGGAATACTTGTGCGTCATTTCTGGTCCAATGAAGAAGTCGTGGCGGCAGTTGAGGAATGGGGCAGAGACAAAGACCCTGGCTTCTTCAGTTCTGGGCTGATGGCACTGGAACAGCATTGGTCAAAGTGTACCATTCTAGAGGGCGATTAATTGGAAAAAGAAGAGATCAATCTCAACCAGAAATAAGTTAGACTGGTTTTATATTGACTCACCCTCATAGCTTAACAGTGAGTCAAAATAAAATGCATAGTAAAACGGTCATGTATAAAAAGGTCATGTATAAAACAGTCATGTATAGATTAATACAGTTGAACTTGGATGGCTCGAACACCGATGGCTCGTTTACCATGGTTGGGTCTAATCGTACTTGAGCCACTAGGGAAATCTTCAAGATAAGAAATGGTGCAGGATGATTAAGGAGAGTTTCGTATTTTATCTTGCAAATGTATGCTGTGTGTACTCATTAGAATCGCCTCGGTGAGGCGATTCTAATGAGTACACACAGCAAACATTTTCATTATATAACATCGAAAGAGGTTCAAAAGTATCTCGGTGTGCCTCTTGGCAGTAACCTTCAATGGCTCGAACTACCGCTGTCTCAAATACATTTTCAAGGTCCCAAAGCGGTTCGAGCCATCAAAGTTCGACTGTAATATCATGAATCAGGGTTGAGGATGGCAGTAGAGCAGAAGAAAACCACCAGTTAGATCACACAGGGTCAAACCAAGGAAATATCAGGCTCCTGCCCTCTTGAATGCAACACAATTAGGATAGGAAAATCATAGAGTCCGAAGTCCAGACCATTTGACCTTGAAAACCAGCTTCAGGTCACCAAAATCAAAGGTGCACACAACAGTTTATGGCCATAAACTGACAATTTTGGGAGCCTGTAACCTTAAAGAAGGTCAAGATCACCAAAATCTATTCAAACTTTTGGCAAATGTAGGTAGCAAGCTATATTGTACCAAGTTTAACCAACATTCATCAATTCTTAAATGAGTAAGGGTGCAGAAATGCCATTATTTGCCCAACATTGGCAGTTTTTGGGACCCTGGGACCTCGAAAATAAGGTAAATTGAAAATAAGGTCGTCACCAATATCTAATCAAATCTATGTTGGGTTGCAATGAAATAATGAATAAAGTTTGACAAAATGACAACAATTCGCTCATGTGATAAGGGTGCATACAAGCCATTTTTAACCCAAAATTGAGTTTTGGGTTGAGTTTTTGGAGACCTGTGCCCTTAAAAATATGGCAAGGTCACCGAAATCTAATCAAGTCTTTGGTAGTCTGCAATGGTATACTGAACCAAGTTTGACGATATTTCATCAATTCATTCACCAGGTAGGGTGCAGACAAGCCATTTTTGACCCAAAATTGACAGTTTTTTGGGGGCAAAAATAAGGTCAAGGCCATCAAAACCTAAAGGCTGTTTTCCCCCATCCTAGTGATGTAACCTCACAAGTTTGCTCAGAATCTATCAAAATGTTCAGTAGAAATAGCCAATGCCAACACCAAAGCTGACGCAAACGAAAAAAAAAATGGGCCAACTTGGCTGGTTTTCGAACTCATCCAAGTTTTTATCCCCAGCCACCTTACATATAAGTTTCTGAAAGATCCGATCAAAACTGAAGACACTACGGTGATGACAAGCATTTTTCCATTGTAAGTCTATGGGACCTTGTGATAGCCACAGCAACCAAAGTTTTTGAGCGATTTCAAAAAAAAGTTTATGTCATCAATGCCCCACCAGAGGCATGCTACAGATGAGATATGATTGAGATCAGTCTGCTGGCTGCAGAGACATAGCTGCTCAAAAGTGTGGACGGACGACAGATGATGGAAGACGGAGGACCCACTATACGATAAGCTCCCCTGGAGCCTTCTGCCCAGGTGAACTAACAATATGTCACCCTCACTCTTTGGTGGGGGCACAGTCAATATTCTGTGAATGAAACTCACAGAGGCATTCATGCTTGCAGAGAGAGAGAGAGAGAGAGAGAGAGAGAGAGGCACAGACAGACAGACAGACAGACACACAGACAGACAGACTCCGACATTATATTTACCTTGATAACTTTGTAGGTATAGTTGTTACACTGGCTTGGCAGTGGTGATACTCCTGCAGGCAAAAGCACTGTGTCAACTGCATACAACAGTCCATTGCTGGCTTCTATATCAGCTTGAGTTATCCTCACTTCAGAGTTTAACATCACTGCTCCCTGCAATTGAAATTAACATAAGGATGTTCATTTTACCCCTTTGACTCCTCAGTTTCTATAGTTGACTCTTCCAATCTAGGTCCAGTTGTTCAAACATGGTTAGATTAATGAGATTGTTACTGGGTGAATTGTTAACTGTTCTAGTAAGCACTACATCTAATACTCTGGTATTTTAACTGAAAAAAAATGTGAGCAGCTCTTGCATTTGCAAAAGCTGCTCACATTTTGTCCACAAAATACTGGCATATTTGTCATATTTAATGATCAAAGGTTGTAACAACACATTAACTAACGACATCATGAGTTTTGAAAAACTGGCCCCTGGACACATCTGTCCTTCTGAGAAGTTTGTTCAAAATCATAAATAGGATGGCAAACAGTGTAGATATTGAAGAAATGACTTGTTACATGTTCTTCCATCTGGATCTATGCTGTTTGAAAAGGTATTTGTACTATTCATCAGGGTTGAAAGTTCTGTTGTGTATTCCTTGCTTCCAAAGGATAACCCTTTCTAGAACATATTTAACGTAACTACAGCTGGTGTCTGGGAATGTGTGGCAGTCTTAAAAAGTCTCCCTGCCCTACATCACAGTGTAGTTTATATTTTCTTGTCCTTTGGGATCATTGATTCCATTGTTGAATTTTGAAAATATATGAGGGGCACTGATGAGACCTAATTGGCCGAAAATAGCTAGTCTGGCTCAGAAAACCTGTACACTCCATATTCAACAGATCTGTGGTGTATTCCTTGATTCCAAAGGATAACCCTTTCTAGAACATATTTAAAACATTCTCACCATACATTAATGTAGAGGAGAGATGGCCAAGAGAATATTCATTGTGATTATCTCTTCATCACATTTGCTACATTAAGCTATAGCAACAGGTAACTTGCAAGCCTCCTAGTGGCCCACTTTGAAAATACAGTCGAACTTCGATGGCTCGAACCCCTTCGGGACCATAGAAATTTGTTCGAAACAGCGGTAGTTCGAGCCACTGTTGCATACTTCCAGAAAACATAACAGGGGGTATTTTTGGACTTCTTTTCGGTGTTCTGTAACATAAATGTATGCTGTGTGTACTCATTAGAATCGCCTCATTGAGGCGATTCTAATGAGTACACACAGCATACATTTGCAAGATAAAAGTCGAAAAATCTCCTTAATTATCCCACACTTTTTCTTATGCAGAGGAATTCCCTAGGGACTCAAAAACGGGTTCGACTCGGCCATGGTAAACGAGCCATCGGTTTTTGAGCCATCGAAGTTCGACTGTATAGGTTCTTCTTACTCCAAAAATAGGTTATTTACAGGTTTTTCAATAAAAAAAAAATATATAGGTTAAAAAAAGTTTTTCTAAACTCATAATAAAACTGAAGAAAATATATTTGATGAATTTTTGCTACACGATCACCCAGATAAAGTTGAGCTGACTTTTACAAAGTCCACACCAGCGAAGCAAACGAGGAAAAAATTTACAAATTTATTGACACTTTTCATCGTTTTCTTGGACCAGAAAGTAATCAGAGGACCAATGGTTCTGGACCACTTACCTGAGTGCTGCATGTATGTGGAGACATTTGATCTCGGAAGTCACCATGGCAGCCACCTAAACCATTTGAACAAACCGTCACGTGACCACGTCTGTGAAATGAACATCCCCCTAAACCCAACTTTATACAGAAAAAAAAACTGGTGTTTAAGGGGGTATACATTATTTTTCTTATTTCTGCCCCAAGACATAGGTTATGGGTACTCGTTAGAACCACCTCAATGAGGAGAACCACCTCAATGAGGCGGTTCTAACGAGCACCCACAACCTATGTTTGTGATAATAAGAAAAATACGACAGATTTTCTTCAGAAAAGTAGCCATTTTGGAGATGTGAAAAATGCACTATGTTGCACGGGTGTGTTATCGTAATGTTTTGTTCCTCCTTTCCATGTAGGCTTCATATAAAATTTGGCTTAAATTAGCCCAGCTGTTTTTATTTTGATATTTGAGTGAGTGACCTTGGAAGAAGGTCAATGAGTATCATCGACCTCTGGTATTCGTGCAGCTTCATTAAATCGTTTAGCTGAATGTATATGCAATTTAACTCTATCTTGGTGAATATTCATTTTAGCCACACCCATTTCTGTCTATGAACCAATCAAATTCCTTGATGTAATTTATTGCTACAAATTCATAAATTGAATGCCAAACAGTGTAGATCCTGGTCAGATGGCTTCTTCAGAAGCCTTCTGATCTGGATCTACTCTGTTTGCAAAGATAGGGGTTGTCGTGAAAAGCAAGATAAGGGTTAAGTTCACAGGCAGTTCAGCGGCCCCGCCCATCGGGGCTTGAAGATATGATGGGCTGTATGATGCTTCCACGCAGAGCTGAAACCGACCCGCATACGAGTATTGGTAAACCGCTTATAGGAGGCAAAGCGGTGCGAGTCGGACCGTCAATGCTTATAAACCCTATTGCTTTCAGTGGGCTGCAGGGCTTGAGACGTCATTTCATCTCAATGTCGGGTAAAAGTCCCACAAAATTGGAAACAAAGTCTCCAAAATGTTTGACATTGTTGACGGTGACGCTAAACCTCAAATCAAAAGTTAACAATCTTTTGAATCACAACAGTACTTAGCAGATACCATGTCCGAATGCTCTGATTTTATAAGTTATTTTACTATTCGTTTATACATGTACATGCTATTTGTTGTTTTTTGTATGTTTTAAATGAATGCTTGTTTAATTCTCATATGCTGATTTAGGGGGACCTGAATAAATCTTTGACCTGACTTGACTTCCAAGTTAAGCAAAAACATTACTGGCAGAGTTTCAGAAATGATACTTTGAACAAACTGAACATGAAAGTACCATAGCCGGACTGGATAGCACTTAGAGATTCGGGACAGGGGTGGAAAATGTTGAATGTGTGACTCGGTATATCAGTCGGTAGAGTGTTTGTACGGTATACGAGAGGCCCTGGGTTCGCAGGGCTAAAACTGACCGCACATGAGTACTGGTAAACCACTATAACCACATCTTTTTTTATTTGGCGGCCGGGCTTGAGATGTTATTTAATCTCAATGTGGGTATAGGAAGCAGCCTCTAAAAAATTACCCAAATAGTGTTAATGGGGACGGTGATTTGTTTGGTTGTTTTAGATTTAAGGTCCCCGTCAACACTGCATAGGTCATTTTTGAGACGTTGCTACCAATTCTGGGGGTCTTATACCCTATATTGAGATGAAATGACATCTCAAGCCCAGTCGCCCAATGAAACCAATACTGTTTATAAGCATGGACGGTCGGATTCGCACCGTTTTGCCTGGGCTGGCTTAGATCCTCTAGTTGGTTTACCAGTACTCTAGTGCGTTGGTTTCAGCTCTGCATGGAAGCATCATGCAGCCCATCTATTTCTTCAAGCCTCGATGGGCAGGGGTCGTGGGGATGGTGAATTTCAATATTCAAACAACCCTGTTACTGGTTGTAAACAATTGATCTTTATCACCCACATGTTGAATCTGTCAGGTTGGTAATCCTTCGATTCATTTTCACTGTCTCATCCCCGCCCATCGGGGCTTGGAGAAATAGATGGGGCTGCGTGGTGCTTCCCGCAGAGCTGAAACTGACCACACATGAGTACTGGTAACCCGCTTAGGACTTAGATTGCCCAGGCAAAGTGATGTGAGTCAGACCGTCAAATGCATATAAGCCTTTTGGTTCCATTAGGCGGCACGTCTTGAAATGTCATTTCATCTCAATGTCGGGTAAAAGTCCCACCAAACTGGAAGCAACGTCTCCACAATGTCCTAAAAAGTGTTGATGGGGACCACAATTCATCCAACCAATCATCTGCACTGTCACATTGTTTGTCTTGCGATTAACGCAACATGACCCAACCATTGTTAGATAATTATTCGATTATTAATTGTTTTCAGTTTAACGACATGTCAACCCCTATGGGTAATTTTGTCTCACCTCCCAGAGAAAGGGAGAAAAACATATAAAAGAGATTGTAGATTAAAGTAAAGGACAGAGGACAAAGAGGAAAATTAACAGAAGCTTAGAAACAGAAGGAACTAGAGAAAGTGACCAGTGGGTCACGTATACCCCCGGCCAGCGCCACCCTCTAATGTATCTTTAGAGCTTAATTGTATGTAATATGGAAGCTATAAGAATCTATAAATGTGCTTGTAAAAGCTAAACCAAAGATAAAATTTCTATATGGACCAAGGGATTCAGGGCATCGAAGTTACTGAAGGGGTGGGGCAATCAATTTTTTACTGAAGCAGCAGGGTTGGGTATGCATCAATGAAATATTTGGACTGGTATGCAAAATGGATGCAAGTATCAATTGGATTTGTTTTTGAGTTTAGGACATACAGGGATCTATCAACTTTGTCATAAAACTTCAACCAAATGTAAAATTTCTAAGTCTGTGAACATTACCTCAAGGTCACTGTAGGGGGTGGGACATGCATCAATGAAATCTTTAGACCAGTATGTAACTTCAGTGTAAGTATCAACTAAATCTATCAAAGGGTTCAGAAGATACAATCTCTTAGAAACTTTGGCGTAAAACATTAACAAAACATAAAATTTCTAAGTCTGTGACTGTGGGGGGTGAGACATGCATCAATGAAATCTTTGGACCAGTATGTAACTTCAAAGTAAGTATCAACTAAATCTATCAAAGGGTTCAGAAGATACAATCTCTTAGAAACTTTGACGTAAAACTTTAACCAAACTTAAAATTTTTATGTCTGTGACCTTGACCGCAAGGTCACTGTGGGGGTGGGACATGCATCAATGAAATCTTTGGACCAGTATGTAACTTCAGTGTAAGTATCAACTGAATCTATCAAAGGGTTCAGAAGATACAATCTCTTAGAAACTATGACGTAAAACTTTAACCAAAATGTTAACGGACGGACAGACTGACGGAAAGACGGACACACGGACGAACGGCAGGATGAAAACTATATACCCCCCCCCCTATACACTGTATACCGGGGGTATAATAAGAGCACTCCCCTCTACCCTTACCTGCTGCAAGGATAGCTATTGTTTGATTTAAGGTTTAACATCCCCGTCAACACTGTAAAGGGATAGCAGGTGTTTCCCAATTGTCAGCCAATATCAGTTGGACGCCACAGTGATGCAAGACATACGTCACCATTACCTTATGCTCTATTAAAAATTGTCAAATTCAAAGAAATTAATAATTGCTATCGGATCAGTCTGAACAGCGGTTATTTTTTGCCACACAAAACTGCGCATGCGCAAAAATATGGAATCATCGGATAGTATTTCCTTAGCGACCGGTGTCGTCCTAAACTCATCTATAGGAAAAAGTTATATTTAGTGTAGAACTTACATTCTTCTGAACATTCACAGCAATTCTAACATTAGCTATAGTGTCCACAGCCTTTTTATTAATCAACTCAGCCACCTCCACCTGCCAAACAGTAAAACAATATCATACAACCCTAGCCTTCTGGGGCCAGTTGTTCAAAGCATCGTTAGCTTAACGAGCTCGTTAGTGGTCATATTGTTAAGTGTTCTAGCAAGGTTAATATTTAAAATTTTGGTATTTTTGCTGAAAAAATGTGAGCAGCTTTTGCGAATGCAAAAGCTGCTCACATTTTTTCAGCAAAAATATTAGCATATTTGCCATATTAAATGATCAAAGATTTAACTATACGTTAACTAACGACGTCGTTAGTTTTGAACAACTGGCCCCTGGACTTTCTCATGGTTCAAATGAATTCTGGCAACTAATGTTTTCAGAGATCCATAAATCAAATGCAAAGTTTTTTCTTTTCTTTTCTTTCTTTTACAAAAAATATCAACGCTCACCACAACCTCATTGGAACACTATTCATCATAACATGGCTTTGGATATAACATGGTTTCAAAATGGATCCCAAAAAAGGTAAAGATTAAATAGAAAAAAGACCATAAATGGTCAATTTTCTATAAAATGTATGCATATTTGTTTGGATATAACAAGGTTGTTTAAATAACATGTTTACTGCTTTAGGCCTCATTAATAGTGTTGTGGTAAACTGGGATTTCTTGCACACCGGACAAGGAAATCCGTGATTTTACCCTGGGATAGAAATTTATGTTCTAACCCTGGTGTTCCGACCCAAAACCAAATATAATCCTGTGTTTGATAAATGCACTAGATGATTACAACCTCTTATGCGCCGTCATTAAGGTTGACGTCACAGCATGTTACGTGACGTCACTAAACATTCCTGTAGTGGCATCACAATATGGCAAACGTCGGTAACCGAAGTGACTGCAGCATTAAAATTCGCTAAGAAATGGAAGGTATGCAAGAAAAAGAATCCTATATGTGTTTGAGGGACGTATAGAAAAATCCTTCCCTCGGGATCACTGGCAGGCATCACTCGGCAAGCCTCGTGATGCTGAACAGTTACCCTCAGAACAGATTTTTCCATCCACCCCTCACACCCATATAAGATTCTTATATTCTTCATGAGATAAACCACAGTTATCCCCAGAAATTGCAGGAGAGTCCGCTTGCATAACAGAATAAGCAATGTTGCCCTTTGGTTTGCAATATTATGGACTGATTTTGCATATTTTATGCATCATCAAGACATTACGAAAACATGCCTATACAGATACATTGTATATTTTATCACCAAAATATGAAAATTTTCAGAGGAAAAGTTTCAATATTTTTCTAATTACTGCTCAAAACATAGATTGTGGATACTGGTTAGAACCTGGACGAGGCGGTTCTAACGAGTACCCACAATCTATATTTTAGAGCAGAAATAAGAAAAATAAGGTTTACCACTGCAACCCCCAATTTAACTATATAAAAGTGGGGTCAAAATTATATAGGCGTGTTTTCGTGATGAGTTAGCAGAAGTGTCTTGCAGTAATAGCAAAAATCTGACCCATCTGTTTTACAACCAAATTGTCTAACAGTAAAATTGTTCTGGTATATATATAATACAAAAAGTGTCCATAGTTTTGTAATATAGAGGCATAAATTTGTAACTAATTAACGCAACTTACAAATGCCACCAGTAAATGTAACTTAATAACAGATCAGGTACCACTTCCTGTAGCCCCTTGCGGCAATATTAGTCTTGCCAGTTAGGATATAAGAATCTTATATGGGTGTGAGGGGTGGATGGAAAAATTCGTCCTGAGGATCACTGTCCGGCATCACAAGGCTTGCCAAGTGATGCCGGATAGTGAATCTGAGGGACAGATTTTTCTATCCATCCCTCACAACCATATAGGATTCTTTTTCTTGCATACCTTCCATTCTTAGCGCAGATTTTTAATGCTGCAGTCACTTTGGCTAGCGACGTCCGCCATATTGTGATGACACTGCAGGAATGTTTAGTGATGTCACATAAAGTGCTGTGACATCAACCTTAACGACGGCGCACACGAGGTCGTAATCATCCAGTGCATTTATAGAATACACGATGATATTTGATTTTGGGTCGGAACACCAGGGTCAGAACATAAGTGTCTATCCCAGGGTAAAATCACGGATTTCCTTGTCTGGTGTGCAAGAAAGAATGTTCTTCTTTCTTGCACACCAGACAAGGAAATCCGTGATTTTACCCTGGGATAGAAATTTATGTTCTGACCCTGGTGTTCCGACCCCAAATCGAATATAATCGCGTGTTTGATAAATGCACTGGTTGATTACAACCTCATGTGCGGCGTCCTCATGCTTGACGTCACTAAACATTCCTGTTGTGTCAAAACAAAATGGGGGAAGTTGGCAACTGAAGTGACAGCAGCATTAAAAATTCGCAATAGAAATGGAAGGTATGCAAGAAAAAGAATCCAATATGGATGTGAGGGGTGGACAGAAAAATACGTCCCTCGGGATCACTGTCCGGCATCACTCGGCAAGGCATCACTCGGCAAGCCTCGTGATGCCGGACAGTGTCCCTCTGGACGGATTTTTCAATCCACCCCTCACACCCATATAAGATTCTTATAGTCTTATGCTTTACAAGTGATTGTAACTTTTGCATTTCAGTTTTCCTGCCATCACTTTTGTTGCTTTAGTACACAAGAATGGTAACTGCATTTTTTCACATCTCCAAAATGGCTTCTTTTCTGATGAAAATCCTTGATATTTTGGTTAAAAATGTTCAAAACAAAGGTTGGGGGTGCTCATTAGAAACAGCTAAGTGAGGTGGTCCTAACGAGTACCCACAACCTATGTCTTGGTGCAGAAATAAGAACAAGAGCTGTCACTGTAAGTGACCAATGCCCCCCGTGGGAGTTATGGCCAAGGTTTAAGTTTTTTGTGATGGACAGACGGACAAACAAACAAACAGACAGACAGGGCAAAAAATAATATATACCCCCGTAAACCCCAGTTTTCTCTATATAAAGTTGGGTTTAGGGGGGTCTTAATTTCACGGACTTGTTCACATGATGAGTTCTATGCCTCTTTATTTGTGCATCTAAAAATGTCCAGGCACTTAAGCATGTGTAAAAACTCACCCAAGAAAGGACAAAATTAATTCACTCATTCAATGACAACATTTTTGACTTTACAGGAGGGCAAATTAAAATTGGTTCTTTTGCCTTTGCACTTCTGAAACAATGCTAAAGTACGATTTCTGTGTTTTGCACAGCATCTATGATTGTATTCATTCACACTGCCATTACGATAACACACACGTGCGATATAGTGCACTTTTCTCATCTCCAAAATGGCTACTTTTCTGATGAAAATCCCTGATATTTTTCTTATAAATACTGCAAACATAGGTCGTGGGTGCTCGTTAGAACCGCCTCATTGCGGCGGTTCTAACAAGTACCCACAACCAATGTCTTGGAGCAGAAATAAGGAAAATAATGTATACCCTCTTAAACCCCAGTTTTCTCTATATAAAGTGGGGTTTAGGGGGTCTCATTTCACCGACGTGTTCACGTGATGCACACAAGACATTATGAGAGAACTTGTCCTCAGGCCATTACAAAACAAGAGGACCAAGCTAGCTTGGTCCTGTATCGCTCACCTGAGCTAACAGATTCAAAGTTTAAGGAAGTGCCAACCTTTACTGAAGGCTTTATGGGAGGACATGGTGATGACAGGGTAAGCATTTTCTGAAAATCAAGTAGAATGTAACTCTATGATAAACAGGCTGACCTCACCGGTTTTCAAACTCATTCAAACTTTTATTCCTGACTTGCTAAGAAGATCCGATCTAAACTGAAGTGGCTATGGTGATGACAAGTTCAAAAACAAGAGTTTTCAAACTCCTCCAAGCTTTCTGCCTGACTTCCTTGTTTGTAAGTTTCATGAAGATCTGTTCAAAACTAAAGGGGCAGCAGTGATGACAATGTCGAAAATAGGCATTTTCAGCAATCAAAGACACGTCACTCTATGATAAATGTGCCGACTTGGCCGGTATTCGACCTCACCTGAGGTTTTATTCCCAGCCACCTCACATGTAAGTTTCAGAAAGATCCGATCAGACTTGGCCAGTATTCAAACTCATCCAAGATTTTATTCCCAGCCACCTCACATATAAGTTTCAGAAAGATCCGATCAAAACTGAAGGGGCTACGGTGATGACAAGGTCAAAATTTGGCATTTTTAGCAATCAAAGGGATGTTACTCTAAAATAAATGAGCCGACTTGGCCAGTTTTTAAATTCATCCGAGGTTTCATCCCCAGCCACCTTACATAGAAGTTTCAGAAAAATCCGATCAAACCTGAAGGGGCTACGGTAATGACAAGGTCAAAAATCAACATTTTCAGCCATCAAAGGGACATAAGTCTACGATAAATGGGCTGACTTGGCCTGTTTTCGAACTCATCCAAGATTTTATCCCCAGCCACCTTACATATAAGTTTCAGAAAGATCTGATCAAAACTGAAGGGGCTATGGTGATGACAAGGTCAAAAATCGGCATTTTCAGCAATCAAAGGGACGTAAATCAATGATAAATGGGCCAACTTGTCCGGTATTCAAACTCATCCTAGGTTTTATCTCCAGTCACCTTACATATAGGTTCAGAAAGATTCGATCAAAACTGAAGGGCCTACGGTAATGACAAGGTAAACAAGAGGCTCAATGAGCCTAAACCGCTCACCTGAGGAACTTAAGTTTTAACAATTCACAGACTTGACTACTAAATCTGCTAATAGAATCCAGCCCATTGACCCTTACAGGATATAAGTCATCATTATTGCATTGCATTCCAAGTTTGAGACTTCTAGCTCCTATAGTTCCTGAGAAATCTTTGACGAAAATTTAACATTGGTCAAAATGGAGAGAAAGAAGAATGAAAGAACAGATGAACAAATAAGCTGAGAAAGCCCAATGTCTCTTACACAAAATAAGTCATCATTATTCTATTGAATACCAAATTTGATGCTTCTAGCTTTTATAGTTCCTGAGAAATCTTTGATTAAAAATTTAACATTGGTCTATTATCTCTATATGGAGAGAAAGAAGAATGAAGGAACAAATGAACCAGACTAGCTCCAAAACCTAATGGAGCCTTTCCCCTTGCCCAATGGTGCTACACATAAAATTTAAACAAGATTGGTCGACTGCCTTCTGAGATATGCTTCATTGAAAGTGTGGACGACGGATGGACGGACAACAGACGACGGACTCCGGAGCCTTGGTATACTATCAGCTCACTGGAGCCTTTGGCTCAGGTGAGCTAAAAATTCAAGTCGCTATTTCTGTCACAACATTTTCCCTACGTTAAGTCTATGGGCAAATTTTTTTGTCTCTCAAGGTCACGTAACTCCGAGGTCAATATTCCGATTCGGCCCAAAATCGAACTTAACCGAGATTTTATGCCTGTCCTCATTACCTGCAAGTTTGAAGCTGATATGAATAAAAATAAAGTTGCTATCGTGGTCACAACGTATTTTTTTATGCTCAAGGGCAGGTAACTCCAAGGCAAATATTCCGATTCGGCCCAAAATCGAACTTAACCGAGATTTTATGTCTGTCCTCGTTACCTGCAAGTTTGAAGCTGATCTGAAAAAAATTCAAGTCGCTATTGTAGTCGCAACATTTTCCCTAATTAAGTCTATGGGCAAATTTTTTGTCGCTCAAGGTCACGTAACTCCGAGGTCAATATTCCGATTCGGCCCAAAATTGAACTTTACCGAGATTTTATGCCTGTCCTCGTTACCTGCAAGTTTGAAGCTGATATGAATAAACATAAAGTTGCTATCGTGGTCACAACATATTTTTTTATGCTCAAGGGCAGGTAACTCCAAGGCAAATAATCCGATTCGGCCCAAAATCAAACTTAACCTAGATTTTAAGTCTGTCCTCGTTACCTGCAAGTTTGAAGCTGATCTGAAAAAAATTCAAGTCGCTATCGTAGTCACAACATTTTCCCTATGTAAAGTCTATGGGCAAATTTTTTGTCGCTCAAGGTCATGTAACTCCGAGGTCAATATTCCGATTCAAACTTAACTGAGATTTTATGCCTGTCCACGTTACCTGCAAGTTTGAAGCTGATCTGAATAAAAATAAAGTTGCTATCGTGGTCACAACGTATTTTTTTATGCTCAAGGGCAGGTAACTCCAAGGCAAATAATCCGATTCGGCCCAAAATCTAACCTAACCGAGATTTTATGTCTGTCCTCGTTACCTGCAAGTTTGAAGCTGATCTGAAAAAAATTCAAGTCGCTATCGTAGTCACAACATTTTCCCTATGTTAAGTCTATGGGCAAATTTTTTGTCGCTCAAGGTCACGTAACTCCGAGGTCAATATTCCGATTCGGCCCAAAATCGAACTTAACCGGGATTTTATGCCTGTCCTCGTTACCTGCAAGTTTGAAGCTGATCTGAATATAAATAAAGTTGCTATCGTGGTCACAACGTATTTTTTTCATGCTCAAGGGCAGGTAACTCCAAGGCAAATAATCCGATTCGGCCCAAAATCGAACTTAACCGTGATTTTATGTCTGTCCTCGTTACCTACAAGTTTGAAGCTGATCTGAAAAAAATTCAAGTCGCTATCGTAGTCACAACATTTTCCCTATGTTAAGTCTATGGGCAAATTTTTTGTCGCTCAAGGTCATGTAACTCCGAGGTCAATATTCCCATTCTGCCCAAAATCGAACTTAACCGAGATTTTATGCCTGTCCTTATTATCTGCAAGAATGAAGTCGATCAGAAAAAAATTGACGGAGCTACAGTGATGACAAGCTTTTTCCTATGTTAAGTCTATGGGAGCTATATGTTGCCATGGTAACCAGAGTTCCACTCAGATCTGCATGAAAACCTTATGCAGTCTTTCCACTTGCCCAATAATGTTACACATGAAATTTGATCAAAGTCGGCCAAGTAGTCTTCAAGATATACATTTTTGAAATTCACATTAACCCTTATGCAAAAATGCACAAGGGCAGGTAACTCCTAAGTGTATGATCCGATTCTGCCAATTATCGAACTTGACCAAGATTTCATGGCTGTGCTGGTTATCTGTAAGAATGAAGCCAATCCCAACAAAATTGAAGCAGCTACAGTTATGACAACATTTTCCCCATGTTAAGTCGATAGGCAATTTTTCGGGCGCTCAAGGGGACGTAACTCTTGAGTGAATTATCTGATTCGGCCCAAAATCAAACTTGACCGAGATTTTATGCCTGTACTGGTTATCTGCAAGAATGAAGTCGATCAGAAAAAAATTGACGGAGCTAGAGTGATGACAAGCTTTTTCCTATGTGAAGTCTATGGGAGCTAGATGTTGCCATGGCAACCAGAGTTCCACTCAGATCTGCCTGAAAACCTAATGAAGCCTTTCCACTTGCCCAATAATGCGACACATGAAATTTGATCAAAGTTGGCCAAGTAGTCTTTAAGATATACATTTTTGAAATTCCCATTAACCCTAATGCAAAAACACACAAGGGCAGGTAACTCCTAAGTGAATGATCCGATTCTGCAAGTTATCGAACTTGACCGAGATTTCATGGCTGTGCTGGTTATCTGCAAGAATAAAGCCAATCTGAAAATAATTGAAGCAGCTACGGTGATGACAACATTCTCCCCATGTTAAGTCAATAGGCAATTTTTTCAACGCTCAAGGGCACGTAACTCCTGAGTGAATAATCCGATTCAGCCCAAAATCGAACTTGATCGAGATTTTATGCCTGTCCTCGTTATCTGCAAGAATGAAGTCGATCAGAAAAAAAATGACGGAGCTAGAGTGATGACAAGCTTTTTCCTATGTTTTTTTCAACGCTCAAGGGCATGTAACTCCTGAGTGAATAATCCGATTCAGCCCAAAATCGAACTTGATCGAGATTTCATGCCTGTCCTCGTTATCTGCAAGAATGAAGACAATCAGAAAAAAATTGACGGAGCTAGAGTGATGACAAACTTTTTCCTATGTTAAGTCTATGGGAGCTATTTGTTGCCATGGCAACCAGAGTTCCAATCCGATCTGCCCGAAAACAGTATGCAGCCTTTCCCCCTACCTGATAATGCTTCACATGAAATTTGATCAAGATTGGCCCACTGGTTCCGGAGATATACTTCTTTGAAAGTGTGGATGACGGACGACGACGACTCGTGGTATACTAATACCTCACATGAGCCTTCGGCTCAGGTGAGCTAAAAATCGACATTTTCAGCCATCAAAGGGACATAACTATATAGTTAATGGGGCAACTTGGCCGGTTTTTGAACTCATCCGAGGTTTAATCCCCAGCCACCTTACATATAAGTTTCAAAAAGATCCGATCAAAACTGAAGGGGCTACAGTGTTGACAAGGTCAAAAATCAACATTTTCAGCAATCAAAGGGACCTAACTCTATGATTAATAGGCCACCTTTGCCGGTATGTGAACTCATCCGAGGCTTTATTCCCAGCCACCTTGCATATAAGTTTCAGAAAGATCCGATCAAAACTGAAAGGGCTACGGTGATGACAAGGTCAAAAATCGGATTTTCAGCAATCAAAGGGACGTTACTCTGTGATAAATGGACCAACTTGGCTGGTTTTCGACCTCATCCGAGATTTTATCCCCAGCCACTTTACATATAAGTTTCAGAAAGATTCGATCAACACTGAAAGGGCTACAGTGATGACAAGGTCAAAAATCAGCATTTTCAGCAATCAAAGGGACGTTACTCTACGATAAAAGGGCCGACTTGGTCGGTTTTCGAACTCATCCGAGATTTTATCCACAGCCACCTTACATATAAGTTTCAGAAAGAGCCGATCAAAACTAAAGGGTCTACTGTGATGACAAGGTCAAAAATCGGCATTTTCAGCAATCAAAGGGACGTAACTCTATGATAAATCAGCGGACTTGGCCGGTTTTCGAACTCATCCGAGATTTTATCCACAGCCACCTTACATATAAGTTTCAGAAAGAGCCGATCAAAACTAAAGGGTCTACTGTGATGACAAGGTCAAAAATCGGCATTTTCAGCAATCAAAGGGACGTAACTCTATGATAAATCAGCGGACTTGGCCGGTTTTCGAACTCATCCAAGGTCTTATCCCCAGCCACAATACATATAAGTTTTAGAAAGATCCGATCAAAACTGAAGGGGCTACAGTGATGACAAGGTCGAAAATGGGCATTTTCAGCAATCAAAGGGACGTAACTCTATGATAAATGGGCCACCTTTGCCGGTATGTGAACTCATCCGAGGCTTTATCCCCAGCCACCTTGCATATAAGTTTCAGAAAGATCCAATCAAAACTGAAAGGGCTACGGTGATGACAAGGTCAAAAATCGGATTTTCAGCAATCAAAGGGACGTTACTCTGTGATAAATGGACCAACTTGGCTGGTTTTCGAACTCATCCGAGATTTTATCCCCAGCCACTTTACATATAAGTTTCAGAAAGATTCGATTAACACTGAAAGGGCTGCAGTGATGACAAGGTCAAAAATCAGCATTTTCAGCAATCAAAGGGACGTTACTCTACGATAAAAGGGCCGACTTGGTCGGTTTTCGAACTCATCCGAGATTTTATCCACAGCCACCTTACATATAAGTTTCAGAAAGATCCGATCAAAACTGAAGGGTCTACTGTGATGACAAGGTCAAAAATCGGCATTTTCAGCAATCAAAGGGACGTAACTCTATGATAAATCGGCGGACTTGGCCGGTTTTCAAACTCATCCGAGGTCTTATCCCCAGCCACAATACATATAAGTTTAAGAAAGATCGGATCAAAACTGAAGGGGCTACAGTGATGACAAGGTCGAAAATGGGAATTTTCAGCAATCAAAGGGACGTAACTCTATGATAAATGGGCCGACTTGGCCGGTTTTCGAACTCATCCGAGATTTGATCCACAGCCACCTTACATATAAGTTTCAGAAAGATCCGATCAAAACTGAAGGCGCTACGGTGATGACAAGCATTTTCCCATAGTAAGTCTATGGGACCTTGTGGTTGCCATAGGAACCAAAGTTTAAGAGCGATTTCAAAAAAAAGTTTATGTCATCAATGCCCCACCAGAGGCATGCTACAGATGAGAAATGATTGAGATCAGCCTGCAGGATACAGAGATATAGCTGCTCAAAAGTGTGGACGGACGACGGATGGACGGACGGACGGACGACGGACGACAGAGGACCCACTATACTATAAGCTCCCCTGGAGCCTTCGGCCCAGGTGAGCTAAAAACTGAAAACAATTGATACATCACTAAAACACATCTATACTATTTTGACCCCCTTGAACCCCACTTTTATATAGTAGGACTGGGGTTTACAGGGGTAAACGTCACTTTTCTTATTTCTGCTCTAAGATATAGATTGTGGGTACTTGTTGGAACCGCCTCAATGAGGTTGTTCTAAGGAGTACCCACAATCTAGGTACTAGTTAGAACCACCTCAATGAAGAGGTTCTAACGAGTACCCACATTCTATATTTTGAGCAGAAATAAGAAAAATATCACAATTTTTCATCTTCAAATTTTCTCTTTTTTTGGGGGGTAACATTTACAATGTATTACAGGCATGTTTTCGAAATGAGCCTGCTTGCATTAAAGGGAAGATTATAAGAATCTGACAATCATGGGTGTGAGGGGTGGATAGAGCTTTTTCTTCCAAGTGTCACTGTCCGGCATCACAAGGCTTGCCCGCCTTCCACACATGTAAGATTCTTTTTCTTGTATACCTACGATTGCTGTCCACTATATATTGATGACAATAATGTAGTGTTTTTGAGGTCCCTATATACAGTAGAACTTCAATGGCTCGAACACCAATGACTCGTTTACCATGGATGAGTCAAACACATTCTTGAGCCCCTAGCGAAATCCTCTACATAAGAAATATTGGGGGATAATTAAGGAGATTTTAGTCTTTTTTCTTGCAAATGTATGCTATGTATACTCATTACAATTGCCTCGATGAGGCGATTCTAATGAGTACACACAGCATACATATTCATTTTAGAACACCGAAAAGATGTCAAAAAGTATCTCGTTATGCCTCCTGACACTAACCTTAGGGGTTCGAACTACCCTTGTCTCGAACAGATTTTCGAGGTCCCAAAGGTGTTCGAGCCATTGAAGTTCCACTGTAATATGCAGTGACATCAAACTTAACTACTGCATATGTGAAGTGCACATCAAACTTGAAAATTCTCCATTTCATCCTATCCATGGGTAGGATTATAAGAATCTTATATGGGTGTGAGGGGTGGATTGAAAAATCCGTCCCAAGGGACACTGTCCGGCATCACGAGGCTTGCCGAGTGATGCCGGACAGTGATCCCGAGAGACGGATTTTTCTGTCCACCCTCACACCCATATTGGATTCTTTTTCTTGCATACCTTCCGTTTCTTAGCGCGGATTTTAATGCTGCAGTCACTTCGGTTAACAACGTCTGCCATATTGTGTTGACACTGCAGGAATGTTTAGCGATGTCACGGATCGTGCATGACATCAACCTTAACAATGGTGCATACAAGGTCGTAATCAACCAGTGCATTTATCAAAAATATGCGATTATATTCGATTTTGGGTCGGAACACCAGGGTAAGAACTTGTGTGCAAGAAAATCTGAGTAGAAAGATTTCCTTATCTGGAAAGCTTGAGGTCCATAAAATTGGCACGCAGATCTTAAAGATAAGAATCTTACATGGGTGTTAGTGGTAAATAGAGGGATAAACAGAAAAATCCATCACAAGCGTCTTTGACTGTCATTACAAGGCTAGCTGATCTAAGCAGGAACATGATCAAAATGGATGGAATTTTCTTTCTACACCAGAATCTCTTTATAACATTATTATTGGGGTCCAAAAGCAAAAGACATGTAAGTTTAACAACTGTGTTATATCCAAACAAAAATGTATAGATTATATAGAAAAAAGGACCATAAAATGTATAGATTGATGGCCATTTGATGGTCATTTTTCTATATAATCTATACATTTTTGGGATGCATCTTGAAAAAGTGTTATATCCAAAACTGTGTTATAACACACAGTATTATAATAAGGTTGTGGTGTACTTTTAACACCAATCTTTTAAACCAATGGCAGATTCTTCCTCTTGCATTTTATCCTTTTCCTGGGGCAGGTTCACCTGAGTAGGGTTAACTTCTATCCCTCCCAGCCCCCACGACACCCCCCCCCCCCCCCCCCCCCAAAAGAAAAAAAAGAATCTGAGACTTCTATGAAAGGTAAAATCCAGGATTTACCTTTCTTGTGGGCAAAAAATTTATATCATTTAAGAGTTGGCCTCATTTAACCCTTATCTTGCTGTTCACGACAACCCCTATCTTTGCAAACAATGTAGATCCAGATCAGATGGCTTCTGAAGAAGCCATCTGATTAGGATCTACACTGTTTTGCATTCAGTTTATGAATTTGTACCAATAAATTACATCAAGTAATTTGATTGGTTGATAGACAGAAATAGGTGTGGCTTAAATGAATATTCAGCAAGAGAAGGGTTAAAAAGGAATGAAGAACAAAGAGTGAGTGAGTGTTTGAGTTTTACATCCCACCAACAGTTAAGGTCATACGGAGACGGGACCTTGGTTTAAAGACTCATCCGAAAGTCTGGAGAAGCCCGGGATCGATCCTGCGGCCCCTGATTTACAAGGCGAGTAGCGTAACCACTGCACCACGGAGGCTTCTATGAAGAACAAAGGAAACTACCTCAAACACAAGAGAAGTCTCCGTTTAAAAACTGTGGCTTGTTTTCTGAGGTGTACCCTTCTCCAATGGAGAAGGTTTGCATGAAATTTTAAAATGTGTTTTCTGGGTAAAAATAAGAGAAATATTTTTAAAAGTCTGCAAAAAAAAAATTACCCAGCATGCTGAATGTTAAAGAAAGCATAACTTTAAAACAGGATGTTACCTACCCTCTTGTCAACAATATGACTCTTTAGGATGACCTTCAGTTTTTCTATTCCCTGAAACAGTAAAGTCTTTGTACTGAGCCATGACAATCAAACAATATTGGGATCACCCATGAGTTTTCATGCATTAACATTTGCAAGGTCTTGATCAAGCTGTTTGAACACAAGCCCGGATTCAGGCAGCCAGGCTGAATCATTACGAAAACATGCGTATACAAATACATTGCATATTTTACCTCTGAAAAAAAGAAAAATTTTGATTTTTTTTCTTATTTCTGTTCAAAATATTGGTTGTGGGTACACGTTAGAACCGCCTCCTCGAGGCGGTTCTAACGAGTACCCACAATCTATATTTTTGAGCAGAAGTAAGAAAAATAAGGTTTACCCCTGTAAACCCCAGTTTCACTGTATAAAAGTTGGGCTTGAGGGGATCAAAATTATACAGGCATGTTTTCGTGATCTGTTCAAATATCTTTCAGGGGACCCCGCAAATGTTATTGCAATGAAATAAAATGGGTGATTGTTGTTCTTGCATTATTTACTATTCCCATGCCATGCTGTGACAAAAAACCCAAAACTCCCTATAAACTCTCCAAATGAGAATGTAAAACCAAACTGGTGGATATAATATTATAGTCAAGGACATTGTTAACAATATCATTTTCCCTATAACGGTCAGTCTTCATCATAAAATTCTAAAATGCAGGAGCAGTCTGATCAGGGTTCACACTTAGAGAAGTCTTATCTTGGCCCACAGTGATTGCCGCTATGCAAAAATAGGTTTGAAAGTCCACAACTACCTGCAGCAGATGACATAAACTGACAATATTTTGAGTGCAGTTTTTTGTGGTATCCAAAGAGTTAATGGAAATTTATACACCTACATTGGTGTCAACTGTTTAAAAAAATATTTTTGTATTTTTTATCAATCAGGCTCTACAATATTGGAGAAAGTCTTTCCTCTAAGAGTAGATCCCTTTTGGGAGGTGCTCAATGCACAGAAAAACAAAAATGAGCCGGCGCATCACAAAACCTACAATATGACCGGAGTGACCAGCAGAGCTCAAATCAACCTGGGCATCCATCCACTATTACAAGACCTTTTGCTTCTGTCTTTTTATATAGATTTTAGCCAATAGTAGGTACATGCGATCAGTGAAGACTCTGATCATACTGCATGAATGCACAGGCTGATCTGAGTCTTCGCTGGTCACTAGAGCCTTCTTGTAGATTTTGTCATGTGCTGGCTCAAATTCACTCCCTCTGGAATCAAAGCCCAGGTTGATTGATTGTCTCTGAGTGTAAGCTGGGAAAATGGTCTCAAATGGGGACCTGGAATGTTTCTTATCCCATGAATTCCTGTTCTTTAAGCAAACAAAGATGCTGTGAGCCCAGTCCAGATTTTATTGATAACCAACACTTTGTTACACAGCACTCTGACAGAGACAAGAATAGCATGATTATAACTAACTGTTAAGATTTCACAGATGACTAAACTTGTTACACAATAATCTGGCGGGGATAAAATGATTTTATCACATCACCTCACGTCTGAGAGTGTAATAACACCATGTAATATTTCCGATAATCCACTAGATGATTAAAATGCAAATTAGCTAGATACGTCCCCTAACGTTACATGTACGACGTCCTCAACGAAGTCGCATTTACTAATGGCGGAATATTCACATTTTTGTAAACAATCGTGAATAAAATGCATTTTAAATATGATAAAAAGAATCTTGCATTCATGCTCATGTATTATTGAACTTATTAAACTCATTGTGAAAAAGGGATAAAATGCTCGGCATAGCCTTGCATTTTATCCCTCTTCCTCAACTCGATTAATAAATTCAATAATTCATGTATTATTGAATGTATTAGACTCATTGTGAAAAAGGGATAAAATGCTCGGCATAGCCTTGCATTTTATCCCTCTTCCTCAACTCGTTTAATAAATTCAATAATACATAAACACTCATGTAAGATCCTCTATATAACTAACTCATAACGAAAACACGCCTTTACAAATACATTGACTATTTTACCGCCGAAAAATCAAAAAATTTATTATGAAAAAATTGCGATAGTTTTCTTATATCTGCTCAAACTATAGATTGTGGATACTCGTTAGAACCGCCTCATCGAGGGGGTTCTAACGAGTACCCACAATCTATATTTTAGAGCAGAAATAAGAAAAATAAGGTTTACCCTGTAAACCCCAGTTTTACTATATAAAAGTGGGTTTCAATGGGGTCAAAATTATATAGGCGTGTTTTTGTGAAGTGTTATCTCAATTTCATATAATCCTGTTCGGGCAGTGATAGTAATGTGGCTATCGGGCAAAATAACTAAAATTCAGACAGTAAACTTGGGTCAACTGATAAACAATCAACCGAGAAATGCTGGAAAATACGAGCTTTAAAATTAGAAGGAATCCAAATGAAACTAACACTTTTTTACTTACTTCATTTGACTGTAGGTATTCCATAGCCCCACTTGCATCTGGTAGACTATCGAAGGCTCCATTACTGGGGACAAATACAGTGGTATTGTTCTTATCCAACAAACTCTGAATCTCTGGACCAGCTGCCTAAAGAAATATAAACAAATCGCATCAGTGTGACTTAGTGTTTTCTTTCATATCTGAAAAACAGCTTTTTTCTGATGAAAATTTGTATTATTTGTTCTACATGTATTTATTCAAGAGAATAAATATGGTTTATATGAGGTTTGTAGGTTTGCAGTCTTGTAAAAAATATCCGTGAGAAAAGTGAGAACTAGGTCACTGCCCTCTGGATTCCCAGGAACCAGCTAATATTACATATGCTTTATGCAAATTAGGCAGCACCTTCCTTTTTTATTCGGGCCAGAGAGACAGCATCAGTTTCCAGCTCTGGTTCTTGTTGATAACAGCTCTTTCAATTAGAATAAACTTTTCTCATATTTATGCTTACAATTTAATTTTTTAAAAATAACAAACTTATAATTTACTTACAAGTATGTGATTACAAATATACTGGATATTATTGTGGTTTTATATATATGTAGAAATCATTGTGAAGTGCCAGTGTGTGACATTATGGCAGCTAGATGCTCTTCCTGCAAAAGATCGTTGCCTTATTACTTAAATAACTGCTACTAAACTAAGGCAGGAAATTACCAAGTGTGGCGTAACTCTTAACAGTACCATACCAAAGTCTGCATTGGTACAAATATATATTCAGCTATCTTCTACTGGAATATCTAGTGATTCACAGGACCAGTCCAATACAGACAGTAACATTAATCTGGGAACTGTACAGGATGACAATGTTGTAACACCATCAATATCACAAGCTGCTGGGAATTCTAGTGTTAGTGGCAATGTTCCTTCTCAGGATTCACAGGCAGCTTTACTTCAAAGCACGATGGTAATGGTGACAGCAATGCAAGGGGCAATTACATCCTTGCAGTCTACTGTGACAAGCCTGTTGCAGAAACAAACACCCAATACTGATTCTAATAATTTAGAACAATTTATCAAAAAACTTCAGAACAGAGAACCAGTCTTGGTTGCTTGTGGATGCATTTGAGCCAAACTGCTGGTCTTAGTTTTCTGCATCAGTCAAGGGACACTACTTGGCTGAACCCCGGTTCACCACCTTGACCTGAGCTGCAGGATTCTCTCATGCACTGACTGTTACATAGCCATGTCCACGGGCATGCTCAAGCTTCTGCGGTGTCTCTATCCACAGTTCGGCTCAAACATCAGACTAGCTGAGACACACTGGCCCTTGTATTGGATTGCCCTTCACTGGGGGTGTACAGAGTTCGATGCTAGTCTTAGGACATTTATAACTGGGTTGGTCTTTGATGACAAATTTATGTTGAGAGGTATGATTAAACATTATCTAGACACCTTCTTTGTGTTACTTAGTTTACCTCATATAAATTCTAGTATGCTGAATAAGCATGACTGTGGTTTGGGTTAAGTCACGGTTGGCAGCTCAAAGTGCTGTGGTTTGGGTTGTGTGTTGACCTGGAGTGGCTGTGGTTTTAAGTTGTATGCTGGCTTGTATCTGGTTTGGTGGCTTGAAATGGCTGTGGTTTTGCTTGTCTGTTGGCTTGGAATGGTTGTGAATTTGCTTGTCTACGAATATTGGCTTTGAATGGTTGTAATTTTGCTTGTCTGTTGGCTTGGAATGGTTGTGGTTTTGGTTTTGTGCTGGCTAGAAATTGATGGTTTAGGTTGTATGTTGGCCTGGAATGGCTGTAGTATGGGTTATGTATTGTCTTGGAATAGATGTCGTTTTGGTTGTGTGTTGGCTTTGAATACTGAGATTTTGGTTGTGTGTTGGCTTGGAAAGGCTGTGGTTGTTCTTGTGTGTTGGCTTGAAATAGCTGTGGCTTAGGCTGTTTGTTGGCTTGGAATGGCAATGACAGTATATTTGGTTGTGTGTTGGCCTTGAATGGCTGTGGTTTGAGTTGTGGCTTATTCTGGGTAAAAAGATCTATATTTTTCATATTAAACTTTGTGCACCCAATGATCATATGGATTTTATAAAGATCAACATCATATTTACATGCCTATGCTCAATGATTTTACAACTGGTAACTAAAAAATTAACTCGTAAGATGCCAATTACAACAATTTTGTTCTGCTTTGCTATCTGCTGGTTACTTTAAAAGATAATGTTGCAAATAGTGTGGATCCAGATAGGACTGCGCCTAATCTTATCAGGATCCACACTGTTGGTTGTATGCAAAAGTATTTTTAAAAGGTTTGCAAGAAGATGCAGGAGATGACATAAACAGATAACAATTTGAGATTCAGTATTTTTGGCATCTTAAGGGTTAAGGCTTAACCCTTATCCTGTTGAATATTCAGTTTAGCCACACCCATTTCTGACTTTGAACCAATCAGATTACTTGATGTAATTTATTCCTACAAATTCATAAATTGAATGTCAAACAGTGTAGATCCTGATCAGATGGCTTCTTCAGAAGCCATCTGATCTGGATCTACACTGTTTGCAAAGTTAGGGGTTGTCATGAACAGCAAGATAAAGGTTAACCCTTATCCTGTTGAATATTCACTTTAGCCACACCCATTTCTGACTTTGAACCAATCAGATTACTTGATGTAATTTATTCCTACAAATTCATAAATTGAATGTCAAACAGTGTAGATCCTGATCAGATGGCTTCTTCAGAAGCCATCTGATCTGGGTCTACACTGTTTGAAAAGGAAAGGGTTGTCTAGAACAGCAGGATAAGAGTAAAGCAGTACACTTTTGCTTCCTCATGGTAGGTAATATAGAGGCTTACCTTCATTAACATCTCAAATCTGTTGAACTGACCATTGTTTTTTATCACTTCTGCAATCGGCAACTATGAATAGAATAAACAGAATCTCACAGAAATCCGAACAATCATTTTAAACTGTTGGAAACAAGCTATTGTTGCATTTCATATGAAAAAGCCCTGATCATTGTAACTGGTAAGTCGTGACATTCTGTTTGCTTTCCTATAGACTGAACTCCTTGAGAAAGAGCTACTCTTAACCCTTATCTTGCTGTTCACGACAACCCATATCTTTGGAAACAGTGTAGATCCAGATCAGATGGCTTCTGAAGAAGCCATCTGATCAGGATCTACACTGTTTGACATTTAGTTTATGAATTTGAAGGAATAAATGACATCAAGTAATCTGATTGGTTCAAATTCAGAGATGGGTGTGGCTACAATGAATATTCAGCAAGAGAAGGGTTAACACTTTGCATGATGGGTATTTTTTCAGCAGATGACAATAAATTTTGGAAATATTTTTCTTATCTTTCCTAGAAAACAGGATTTGATATCTCATGCAAGTTGTCTATAAAGGAACAAATATCATGATTCTACAACCATCCCTACAAATACTGGAAGTTCTGATGCAAAAGACAACCTTAACCCATAAGACGCCAATCACGACAATTGTCGTATACTTTTTCGTCTACTGGTTACTTTAAAAGTCATTTTTGCAAACAGTGTGGACCTAGATCAGACTGCTCCTGTAAAAGCAGTCTGATCTGGGTCCACACTGTTTGCCTGTATGAAAAAATATTTCTAAAAAGTTTGCAAGAAGATTCAGCAGACGACATAATCAGACAACATTTTCAGATGTAGTTTTTCTCAGCACCTTAAGGGTTAATTTCAATAATGCAACAATAATGCAGGATATGAATGGTGTTCTGGTGATTTTAGGACCTCAAATTGAATGCTGACAGAATGACAGATACTGACAGAAATGTTGTAAGAAACACATCAGAACTAAGCTTCAATATTGTGTTATATCACAATAACTAATAGGCTACTGGTTGTAACTCATGCTATGCCGCCAGTTTTGGCAGAATGCCAAGAATGAATGAGGCAGTTCTAACGAGTACCAACAATCTATATTTTGAGCAGAAATGAGAAAAATATCACAATTTTTCATCTTAAAATTTTTTGTTTTTTTGGCAAAAGAGGTTACAATGTATTTGTATAGGAGTGTTTTCGTAATGCAAAGAAGGTGTGATTCACTTACTTGTTGGTCTCCTGTGGCTGGTGGTGGATTTGTCATTAGCTTATTCACCACATGTATCATTCCATTACTAGCAAGTATGTCCTTCCTCAACAGGGCTGCCTTTCTGTCCCCATGTAGGTTGAATCTTAAAGTATCCCCTCGCTGTCAAGAAACAGAATTTTCACCCTTAGCTTGATGAAAATGGATATGCTCTACCTTTGCAAACAGTTTAGATAGTGATCAGATGGCTTCTGAAGAAGCCATCTGATCTGTATCTATACTGTATGTGCTCGCGAATTTGTAAATTATTTTTTATTAAGTAATCTGATTGGTTGAAAGTCAGAAATGGGTCTGGCTGAATTAATTCTTATAGCTGGACTAGGGTTAAAATGTAGACAAAACATAAACCATTAGATAGAATAATTTTTGTCAGACTCATGCAGTGGTGAATACTCTTAGAAATGGAGAGACATTATAATTTTATCTCATCAGGACCATTCTAACAAGCACCCTCAATGTGTATTTTAACACTTATCCCACTGCATATTTAATTTGGCCACACTCATTTCTGACTCTGTACCAATCAAGTTACTTGATGTAAATTATTCCTATAAATTCACAAACTGAATGTCAAACAATGTTGATCCTGATCAGAAAAGTTGGGGTTGTTGTTAAAAGTGGGATAAGGGTTAATGGGGGATATTTAAACAAATAAGCTAAAAAATATCCCCAAAATATCACAACTCTTTATTTGTAGCTTTGTGACTACTGTTCGTAAAACCTTTTAAAAATGTCTTTGGGTTTTATTTGCTCGATTGTTTGGAGTTAAACAGGCCAGTAAACATTAATTAGGTCATGCTGAGATGGTCAGTTTACCTGACCACACTTTCCTTGGCAGGCTTGTACATAAGTGGTTAACCAGTACAGTGCACATTCCTTCACAAGAAACTCACAAGTAATTGTCTTTGGGTTAGACAAAATGTTTGAGAAGTACTTGACAACTGTATGGGCATGCTGAGTTCATTTATAATTTTGGTCAGTGTTTATTAACAGCCTTAAGGGAAATAAGTCCTGAAATAATTTCCACCTTTTTTCAAAAGGAGATGACTTTTGGGACTCCTCACTGACTTTTATAATCTAAGTCCCTCTGACAGAGGGGTCTACTTTTAAAGGAAAGAATTTGCTCCTCAGGAGCAAATTCTTTCCTTTAAGAGTAGACCCCTATTCACTAGGGGAATGAAGTCTAATTTTGAAAGAGTGCCCCCACCCCCGAGGTTGAATCTATTCTCCTTAAAACCAGTTCAAAGATGGTTAAAAACTCACTCCAGCCTGAAGTTCAGCTCCCACTCCCTGTAGTGTGTAAAACACAGACTGGTTCAAAAGTTGTTCTGTGTGAAATTCACCAACTAGAATGTGCTGTCGGAGAATCCTTCTTACGCGTACACCATCATCCAACCATTTCTGAAACTACATGTATAAAAAAAGAGTATTTCAGCATCTCTTTACCATTGGTTTACAAAGGATATGCATGTGCATGTGATTTAACTCATTTTGTTCTGTAGAGTAGATTAGTTTGCCCTCCATTTCAAAATTAAGGTGTGTTATTTTTAAGTTATTGTCAGACATTTATTTACAACAGAGGGCCCAATGGCCCTATATCACTCACCTGTGTACCAGAAAATCATTTGTGAAGGAGACCACTTGACATTGCTACATACTAAATATCTAAGTTCAGGGCCTTATGGCTTCAGAGAAGAAGTTTTTTAAGTTTTTTTTCCAGTATAAGCCTATAGGATCTAATGAGCCCTGGGCATGGCCAATTTTGACCCAAAGGGCATGGTTGGCAGGATTTATGTAGGCGACCATTCTATGTTGCTATATACTAAATATCTAAGGTCTGTACTTCATGGTTTCAGAGAAGAAGATTTTTTAAGTTTATTTTTCCATAAGTTTATTGGAGTGAAGAGGCCACAGGATTTGGCCAATTTGGACCCCAGGAGCATGATTGGCAGAATTCATGTAGGCAACCACCCAACATTGCTACATGCTAAATACCTAAGCTCTGGGCTTTATGGTTTCAGAGAAGAAGACCTTTGAAGTTGTTTTTTTTCCATTTTAAGTTTTTTTTTTCTATTTTAAGTCTATGGTAGCTAATGGGCCCATGGGCGTGGCCAATTTTGGCCCAAGGGGCATGACTGGCAGGATTTCTTTAGATGGCCATTTGATGTTGCTACATACTAAATATCTAAGCTCTGGGACTTATGGTTTCAGAGGAGAAGATTATTGAAGCTTTTTTTTCCATTATAAGTCTATGGGAGCTAATGGGCCATGCGCGTGGCCAATTTTGACCCCAGGGGCATGGTTGGCAGGATTTATGTAGGTGACCAATTGACACTGCACATGCTATATATTAAAGCTCTGGGCCCTGTGGTTTCAGAGAAGAAGATTTTTGAAGTTTTTCCAATTGTAAGTCTATGGGAGCTAAAGAGCCCTGGGGTGTGGCCAATTAGGATCCAGTGGCATAATTGACCGGATTTATGTAGGTTGCCACTTGACATTGCTACATACTTAATATCTAAGCTCTGGGCTTTATGGTTTCAGAGAAGAAGGTTTTAAGAAGTTTTTTCCATTATAAGTCAATGGGAGCTGATGAGCTCGGATGTGGCCAATTTTGACCTCAGGGGCAGGGTTGGCATGATTTATGTAGGTGACTATCTTATGTTGCTAGATACTAACTATCTAAGCTCTTTGCTTCATAGTATCAGAGAAGAAGATTTTTGAAGCTTTTTTCCACTATGAGTCTATAGGAGCTAAGGGGCCCCAGGGCGTGGCCAATTTGGACACAATAGGCACTTTTTTTTTGGTTTTGGTTTTACGGCCCTTTCAAGATTATTTCACTCATATCGAGCCGATCGTTAATCAGAGGTGGGCGAAAACCGGAGTATCCTGAGAAAAAACACCTGACCTTCCGTTGCAGAACTTGGCGTCTCACGTGTGACCCGAGCGAGGCTCGAACCACAGCGGTGAGAGACCTAATGATCAAGAGTCAGTGCTCTTAACCACTAGGCCATGGAGGCCCGTACATAATAGGCATGATTTGCAGGATTTATGTGGGTGACCACTTGCCGTTGCTACATGCTAAATATCTAAGCTCTTGGCCCTGTGGTTTCAGAGAAGATTTTTGATGTTTTTCCCCTTATAATTCTATGCGAGCTGATGAGCCCCGGGGGGGTGGCCAATTTTGGCCCCAGGGGTATGGTTAGCAGGATTTATGTAGGACACTATTAAATGTTGCTACATACTGAATATCTAAGCACAGTGCTTCATGATTTAAGAGAAGAAGATTTTTGAATCTTTTTTTCCATTATAAGTCTAAGGGGCCCCGGGGTGTGGCCAATTTGGACCCCAGGGGCATGATTGGCAGGATTTATGTAGGTGACCACTTGACGTTGCTACAAGCTAAATATCTAAGATCTGGGCCTGTGGTTTCAGAGAAGAAGATTTTTTAAATTTTTCCCATTGTAAGTCTCTGGGAACTATATGTTGCCATAGCAACCACAAATACAATCCGATCAGTCCAAAAACCTTATGCAGCCTTTCCCCCTACCTGATGATGCTTCACATAAAATTTGATCAAGACTGGCCATGGGGTATTAGGGATATACTTATCTGAAATTGTTTACGGATGCACGCACGCATGCATGCACAATGGACAAAATGTGATCACAAAAGCTCACTTCGCGACAAGTGAGCTAAAAAGACTGGTTTTTGTTTTTGACAAACAGCAGGGGCCCTGATCATTCTAAAGCATCTGTTCTGGGCCTGACCCATCATCAGGTTTCATTTATAAAATGGGCTTAGGTGATCAACATATTAGTTAAACCTCAACTGTAAATTTTACTTACATTTGCAGTATTGGTAGTTCTAAAGCCACTATTAGTCGGCACAAACATTGTAAATGGTCCATGATTGGTCAGTTCTGTGCTGTAATACTTCTCAATAGCTGACTGGATCAGTGACAGCTGACCTTGCAATGAGGAATCATCCTTATCCAGATCTTGAATAGTCTGAAATAAGTTAGCCCATAAAATGGCAATCACAACAATTGTCGTCTGCTTTCTTGTCTGCCAAGTACATGTCTTTAAAATTAGTTTTTGCAAACAGCCTGGACCCAGATCAGACTGCTCAGGAGCAGTCTGATCTGGGTCCACACTCTTTGCTTGTATGAAAAAATATTTTTAAAAAGTTCGCAAGAAGACCAGCAAACAACATTTTCAGATGTAGTTTTTCTCGGCATCTTAAAGGTTTAGATATATAACAAACATAAACTTTTCACCCTTGAGATTCTAAAGTGGACTCTTCCAGCTCTGAAGCTGAGCATGTCCATTCTTGTAAATTTGGGGGTTAAGTTAATGATTTTTGCCAGGATGGCGAACAGTGCTGATCTGATGAGATGGCACATACTCTAATGATCCTATGTATTGGGACAGATAGGACTGAGCAAACAATGCTGACCCAGATCAGACTGCTCCAGAAGGAGCAGTCTGATACTGCTCCAGAAGGAGCAGTCTGATCAGGGTCTACACTGTTTTTCCGTTCTGTCTGCACCTTTTGGACACCTTGCTGGATCATGAAATAAATTTGCTGAAATTTTAGGAGAATTACAGCAAGTCCTAAAGGCATCCAAAATTTTAGGATTTTTACAGTAATAAGCCATCTCATCCGGATTGACACTGGCACATACCCTAATGATCCTATGTATTGGGACAGATAGGACTGAGCAAACAATGCAGACCCAGATCAGACTGCTCCAGAAGGAGCAGTCTGATCAGGGTCTACACTGTTTGCTATTCTGTCTGCACCTTTTGGACTGCTTGCTGGTTCATGAAACAAATTTGTTGAAACTTTAGGTGAATAACAGAAAGTCCTAAAGGCATCCAAATTTTTAGGATTTTTATGAGAATGAGCCATCTCATTTGGCTTGCCACTGTATACACTTCAGTTATATCGGTTAAACAATATAAAGCATTTGCGTCTTGAATGGTATCTCCGAGAGGGTGAGTTTTCTATAACCCAGGGCAAGTTTTGTTTGTTTGATTTGAGGTTTAACATCCCGTCAACACTGTACAGGTCATTTTGGAGACGTTGCTTCCAATTTTGTGGGACTTTTACCCGATATTGAGATGAAATGACATCTCAAGCCCTGTCCCCCAATGAAATCAAAAGGCTTTGCCAGGGCACGCTTAGATCCTCTAAGCTGTTTACCAGTACTCTTGTGCAGGTCGGTTTCAGCTCTGCGTGAAAGCATCATGCAACCCATCTATTCTTCAAGCCCCGATGGGCGGGGGCGACCCAGGGAAAGTAGATGACTTTTAAAACACTGAACACGGTGTCTCCTCATTTGCAACTCATCCCACTATTCTTAGACACAACATTACCGGTAGGTAAAATTTTAGTAAATTGTATGTGTTCAAATTTTAGAACATGTATGGTAAGAAGTTGAGATGTCTAAATACTTAGCGTAATTATGGTACTTGCTATAAGCAGGGATCAAAACAAGGGATGATAAGGATAATCTTGACCCACATTCTTCTCCTATTTAACCCTTTTTGTACCTAATGGAATCTTCCTCCTTCCTATATAGCACAAGTCCATTTCAAAATTTAGGGGTGTCAGCTTTTTGTTATCTTCAAAATCTATTTGGAAACTGGCTGAACTTTTAGCAAACAGTGGCGGCCCTGATCAAACGCTGCATTCTCACGCCTACGGAACGATAGAATGCGTAACCATTGGTTAAGAACGTGAAGCAATTAGAGCGACATCCGGTTAGGAATTAGATCGCTAAAAAAGGTAAAGAAACTGTGCAGTTTCTGTGTTTCATAAGTTATATAATTTTTACGAGGAAGTTATTTAAAAAACGGGGAATTACATTCAGGAGCCCATTGATATCGGCATCTTTGGAGTAAATACCAAATCCCGTACTTCACACATTTTGGCTAAATTTAGTTTCTCCTGCTGAAGGTGCACTCAAGCCTTAGAAAACGAGTGGGTTTTCGAGGTGTTTGTTGCCTTTTATTTATTACTGCGCTTTGCTACAAGTTCAGCGTATTAACATGCACACACAATAAACATATATGGTTATATGTGTTGTGGATATTTTGCTTGTCAATGCAGCACTAGCGAGAAATCACCACGGAAAAGGTCGAAAATGGTTGGTTACGCATTAGATCTATAGAAATGATAACAAAACTTGCAACTATAAAGCGGATCTGTTTTCATCTCCACGGCCCCAGAATCACCCGCACCTTGTTCTACGGAACCATTTTTAGCCAACCTGATAAGCAGTGCGCTATTGATTCGATAATGACATAGTATTTTATGGAAACATTTTCAGTCTCCAGAATCATAGTACCGAATGATTTTCACTGACTTTTACGCTGTGTTTGTTTTATCAATGGTCAGGTAATTGACTAAAATGAAATAAAACAGGTTTTGGAGTTTTAATTTCTGCGAAGAACTCCTCATCTGCCAAAATTTGCTGGTTAAGCATTAGATCGTCTGGTTGAGCATTCGATAACCAGAGGAGAAAATCAAACCAGTTGCTGCCTAAGTAAATGCCAGCAGCTTGCTACAATAAAAGGTGGTCTACATATGATTTCTAAATTGTGTTAAAATCACCAGAGAAAGAAAGCTGTGATGAAAAATACCTTTCTGGACAAGACCATTAAATGTCTGGGTATCATGCTTATCTGACCGAATGACGCGCCGATTCATAAATAAGAGGTCATTACTTGCTTTTGTAGAAAACAAAATGGCCAGCTTACGCTTTGTAATGGCGATTAAATCTATATCCGGATGGGACGGCCATTAATGAACCGTCTCATCCGAGAATGAAAGCTGTTCGCCATCCTGTAAATGAATTTGACTAAATCTCCTATTAACAAGAATTACCCAAAATAAAAAAAAATGGAGAGAACCCGTTTAAGAAACTCAGGCGTGAAAGGCTAAGGGTTAGATCGTTAACACTGCAGATACGAAAGCCTATTTGGCTTATGTAGGAGAAAATAAAATACCGTAAAGGCGTAGTAACGCGACACAAAAGACGTAATAACGCAAAAAAGGCGTAGAAACGCAAAACAAAAGACGCAGTAACGCCAATCAGAAGGCGAAGCTACGCAAAAAAGTCGAAGTAACGCAAAAACAAGGCGTAGTAACGCGAAAAAGTGCATACTTATGCAAAAGAAAGACGTAGTAACGCAAAAGAAAGGCGCAGTGATGCGAATCAAAGGCGTTTTTACGCGAATCAAAAGGCGTAGTAATGCGAAAAAAGGCATAGTAACGCAAAAGAAAGGCGTATTTGTTTTAGCTTGCCTGTGCAAAGCAAATAGGTAGCGGGAATATCCTACTCCTGGGACTGCGCATGCCCCCAAAATATATGTCGGTATCATGATCGATAACCCAGATCGGAGATCCCGTGAGTTCTATGCTAACTGTCAAAACGATAAAATAAAGATATTGTAACTTCTTATTAATACAAACAGCGCAAGAATGACACACCATGTATTCTTAATCATGTTAATCAAGACGAACTAGAATCCATTTGTAAAATTTATAAATTTTAAGTAAACAGGAGGACAGGTGCGTTCATTAAATAAATTGAGAGAAGTAAGTAAGTAAGTCAGTCAGTCAGTCAGTAACTAAGTAAGGACTTTATTTAGTGAGGGTTGCAACATTTAGCACATACAAAAATACATGTAATAGCTAATCTTCCACGAGGCCCTCAGCTAATCTTCCATGATCTAATCTTCCTTCTTAATAAAACATACACCCTATAATATTTTGTTTCATCGGCAGTGTCATTTTTAGATATGAGGAAAAAATATAGATATAATAAATTGATAGAACATACAAGTTATAATATTTTTTTCCATCTGCAGTATCATGTTTAGATATGAGGAACTTTTGAAACCGTTTTGAATATGGAGCAATATTTTCTCACGGATGTATCTAGGCAGTTTACATTAAGCCAAAAGTCCAGTTTTTTGTTCACTATCGACCAACTGTTGATAATATTGTATTTAGTACTAAAAAGGTTGTAGACATTTGTTTTCTCCACATCATTTTGTTTCTTTGAATAATCATTACGAAAACACGCCTATACAAATACACTGTAACCTTTATCGCCAAAAAAACGAAAATTTCAAGATGAAAAATTGTGATATTTTTCTCATTTCTGCGCAAAATATAATGTGATTTAAAAAACAACAACAAAGGACTGGTGGGTCTATTGCCTCCGAGTGTAGGTAGGAGAAATAGTCTTAAACTGTTTCATTAATCTCTTAAATTCCAGTGTCCAATCAAATAGTGTAGATCTTCACCAGACGCCGGATTCTGCAGCATCTGATCAGGGTCTACACTCTTTGCCAAGCCCATCCTATGTTTCCAAGATAACCCTCTTTAGTTTTTCACAACACTCTGACCTCACTGCGACTATTTTCATTCTAAAAGTTTTCCCGACAAGTCAGTGATATTCACGTGCACTTAAGCATAGAACAGCTTTTCTTCTGAGCACCTTTGGGTCGATTGACAAACAATTCTCAGTGGAATTCTTTTCACTGACTGTTACAAGGCGGTTCTTCTTTGGCGGTTTATTTATGTTATTGTTTGTCACTGATTGAATGTATCGCATTTTGGATAGCCAGCTGGTATTGATTCCTGATCATTGCTTTACTTCTACTTTTTATAAGCACCAAGTTTATAATCATGAGTGTCTTATGCTCAGCCTGGCTCTCTAATGCTTGACCATAGAAACACGATATAGATTTAATCGCCATTAAAAAGCGTAAGCTGGCCATTTTGTTTTCTACAAAAGCAAGTAATGACCTCTTATTTATGAATCTGTGCGTCATTCGGTCAGATAAGCATGATACCCAGACATTTAATGGTCTTGTCCAGAAAAAGTATTTTTCATCACGGCTTTCTTTCTCTGGTGATTTTAACATAATTTAGAAATCATATGTAGACCACCTTTTATTGTAGTAAGCTGCTGGCATTTACTTAGGCAGCAACTGGTGAGATTTTCTCCTCTCTGGCTATCGAATGCTTAACCAGACGATCTAATGCTTAACCAGCAAATTTTGGCAGATGAGGAGTTCTTCGCAGAAATTAAAACTCCAAAACCTGTTTCATTTCATTTCAGGCAATTACCGGACCATTGATAAAACAAACACAGCGTAAAAGTCAGTGAAAATCATTCGGTACTATGATTCTGGCGACTGAAAATGTTTCCATAAAATACTATGTCATTATCGAATCAATAGCGCACTGCTTATCAGGTTGGCTAAAAATGGTTCCGTAGAACAAGGTGCGGGTGATTCTGGGGCCGTGGAGATGAAAACAGATCCGCTTTATAGTTGCAAGTTTTGTTATCATTTCTATAGATCTAATGCGTAACCAACCATTTTCGACCTTTTCCGTGGTGATTTCTCGCTAGTGCTGCATTGACAAGCAAAATATCCACAACACATATAACCATATATGTTTATTGTGTGTGCATGTTAATACGCTGAACTTGTAGCAAAGCGCAGTAATAAATAAAAGGCAACAAACACCTCGAAAACCCACTCGTTTTCTAAGGCTTGAGTTCACCTTCAGCAGGAGAAACTAAATTTAGCCAAAATGTGTGAAGTACGGGATTTGGTATTTACTCCAAAGATGCCGATATCAATGGGCTCCTGAATGTAATTCCCCGTTTTTTAAATAACTTCCTCGTAAAAATTATATAACTTATGAAACACAGAAACTGCACAGTTTCTTTACCTTTTTTAGCGATCTAATTCCTAACCGGATGTCGCTCTAATTGCTTCACGTTCTTAACCAATGGTTACGCATTCTATCGTTCCGTAGGCGTGATTCTGCGGCGTCTGATCTGGGCCTGCACTGTTTTCCAGGGTACCTGCTTGGGGTTTCCGGTACAAAATGGGTTAAATCATATGACAGTACAGCCTATAACCTTACCTGCAATATGTTCCCAGAGCAAACTTTACCATTGCCGGAGTAACCATCTAAGCATGTACATCTTGAAAAAAAAAAGGAAATTAAATTTCAAGCACAAAATACCGAAAAACTTAAACGTCCATAAAAATTCCAGAGAGGGCTAGTTCAAGCCACTGAGGATAGAGGGTTTAATCATAATGACACATAATGAAACCATGCCTATTCAAATATACTGGATGTTTTACCACCAAAAAAAACCTGAAAATTTCTGACATTTTTCATATTTCTGCTTAAAAATCAGATTATGGGAACTTGTTAGCACCACCTTGGTGAAGCGGTTCTGACGAGTACCCCTGATCTGTTTTTGAGCAGCAATAAGACATCAGGTAAGCAAGTCCGTGGAAAGAACATCCCTTTAAATCTAACTTCACATAAAGAAAAGTGGGGTTTATGGGAGTAATCATTATTTCCCTTATTTTTGCTCAACAATCTATATTTTGACTGAAAATAAAAATATCAATTTTCATCTAAAAAAATGCAAGTTCAAGCGATAAGAAAAATGCCATTTTAGTGCATGGATATGCTATCGTAATGAAAAATAATGTATACCCAGGTGAACCCCAGTTTCACTGTTTAAAAGTGGGGTTTAAGAGGGTCAAAAATATGTGCTTGCTTTCATGATGATGTTAGGAAGCATAATAATAATTCTAGCATTCTATAACTGCATCCTTTAGCATATTACACAAGAAAGTATCCTAAATTTTCCTTATTTCTGCTCCAAATATAGATTGTGGGTGCTCGTAAGAACAGCCTCATTTAGCTGATTCTAATGACAACTCATAATCAATGATTTTAAGCAGAAAATAAGGAAAATAATGTATACCCTTGTAAAACTCAGTGAAGTGGATCTAATAAATACGTACAATCTACGCTTTAAGGGGAATGGGAACACCTGACAGATTTTTCCGCCATTTTTCAAAGGGAGACAACTTACAGGACTTCTTTTTCACTATTCTGTAAGCCCTGTCCCACTGAAAAAGGGGTCTACTCTTAAAGGAAAGAATCTGCTCCTCAGGAGCAAATTCTTTCCTTTAAGAGTTGACATCTATTGACATGGAAGACAAAAATAATTTTGGGGGAATTACCTCCCCTGAAGGTGTTCCCATTCCCCTTAAAACAAAAATAATGTATACCCTTGTAAACCCAATTGTTTCCTGTGTTTTTTTTTTTGTTTTTGTTTTTTTTTTGTTTGGGTTTTACGGCCCTTTCAAGATTATTTCACTCATATCGAGCCGATCGTTAATCATAGGTGGGCGAAAACCGGAGTACCCGGAGAAAAACCACCTGACCTTCCGTTGCAGAACTTGGCGTCTCACACGTGACCCGAGCGAGGCTCGAACCCACGGCGGTGAGAGACCTAATGACTAAGAGTCAGCGCTCTTATCCATTAGGCCACGGAGGCCCGTCTGTTTCCTGTGTTAACCCATTGTATACTATTAGACTCTTCCATTGCTATATGTTGGACAAGTGCATTTAATAATCCCCCGCCACGAAGCGGAGCGGGGATTATGGGAATGGCCTTCGTCTGTCTGTTCGGGCAAACATGTCAGGTTTAGGGGCTAGTGTCCAGATTGATAACAATAGAAAATGATTGGAAAATGATTGGTAAACAATAGATTTATTCCGTAAATAAAATGTTTAGGAGGTTAGCCCCTAAACCAAACAAAAGAAAAGAACAAAAGAAATAACCCTTAAACCTGACATGTTGGAACGTCCGTCTGTCTGTCCGTAACACTTTCTTGTCTGCTCCATATCTCCTGAACCCTTCAATAGATTTTCATTAAACTTTGGTCAATTATTCGTCTCAGTGAGCTGGTGTGCAGAACCCATAAATGAACCATGCCAACTCAAGGTAAAGGTCACAGTTGAAGGTCACGAGTTTGAAATGTGGAATTTTTTGTCCGTTCCATATCTCCTTTACCCTTGGAAGGATTTTCATTAAACTTTGGTCAATATTCTTCTCAGTGAGCTGAGGTGCAGAACCCATAAATGAACCATGCCGACTCAGATTAAGGTCACATTTGAAGGTCACAAGTTTAAAACTTTGAATTTTTGTCCGTTCCGTATCTTCTTTACCCCTCAAAGGATTTTCATTAAAGTTTGGTCAATTATTCCCCTCAGTGAGCTCATGTGCAGAGTCCATAAATGAATCATGTCCGTCCATCCGCACCAACAAACGACATTTAGGGGGCAAAAAATTTGGACAGTTTGACACTTAGGTATATATTCGTGAGTCCAAATGGACTTTATTCCGTAATTTTGGTACTTAAGTGGCAAAAATTCGCTCTTAGGTGGCTTGCCGCTTAAGAGAATTTGCCGCTTAAGTAGTCAATATGCCGGCGCCTAGCCACTTAAGTATCCATTCTTAGAGACGTCCGTCCCACCGTCCGTCTGTCCGTAACACTTTCTTGTCTGCTGCATATCTCCCAAACCCTTTGATAGATTTTCATTTAACTTTGGTCAATTATTCGTCTCATTGCACTGGTGTGCAGAAACTATGCAGACTCAAGGTGAAGGTTGAAGGTCACGAGTTTGAAACTTGGAACCTTGGTCAAATATTCTTCTCAGTGAGCTGATGCGCAGAACCCATAAATAAACCATGCCAACTCAAGGTCAAGGTCACAGTTGAAGGTCATGAATTGGAAACTTTGAATATTGTGTCCGTTCCAAATCTCCTTTACCCCTAGAAGGATTTTCATTAAACTTTTGTGAAATATACCCCGCAGTGAGCTGATGTGCAGATCCATAAATAAACAATGCCAACTGAAGGTCAAGGTCACAGGTGAAGGTCACAAGGTTGAGCCTTGATACAAAGTGCGGCAGGGGATCTGGCTGTCCTTAAGACTGCTTTCTTGTCATATAAGGGATGGTAGGCCTATTTTTTCTTTTTATTATATTTTTCCCAAAAAATTCTGTTAGCAAATAGTGCAGGCCTGATCAGATGCTGCATTCTGCGGCGTATGATCTGGGTCTGCACTGTTTGCCAAGGTACCCCTTTAGGGGTTTCCCGCATACAATTGGTTAAGATGGGGTTTACAATCGGTATTCACTATATAGATTAGGTCAAATGATGACATACATCATGGTGAAAGGTGCTGTTGTTTCACATGTAGCCTTGGAGTGACACTGTGAACCATTGGTGGCACAAACATCTATCAGGTGACAGCCATGCTCAGGAACAAACTCAGTGTACCCAGGTAAACACTCACAATGACTCTGAAATGGAAGATACAAAAATTCATTCTTATAAACATGCAAGTGTAATGCCATGTTTCACTGGATGTCAAAAATTTGTAAAGTATATTCTGAGATATTAGAATCTATTACATTCAAAACAAAAAAAAATTACTCACATAGAAAAATGATCATTTTTTTGGATCTCATGTCCGGTCATAAATCACTGGCAGCTCTACAACTAGCACTGGGCAATCAATTTATTACTGCTGGTGGCAGAGGTGTAGGAGTAGGCATGCTGAGATGGCTCATTACACAAAGACCTCTTTAGAATATAGATGAGCTTATACCAGTGGTCATTTCATATGAAATTTATGAAACGAGCCTTCAGTGAGTTTCATAAATTTCATATGAAATGACCACAAGTGTAAGATTCTGTTTATCATATGACCACTTTAAGTAGGATTTTATCACCTTTAAATTTGACAACTTTTCCACAACAAGAGGCTCAATGAGCCTAAACCGCTCACCTGAGGAACTTAAGTTTTAACAATTCACAGACTTGACTACTAAATCTGCTAATAGAATCCAGCCCATTGACCCTTACAGGATATAAGTCATGATTATTGCATTGCATTCCAAGTTTGAGACTTCTAGCTTCTATAGTTCCTGAGAAATCTTTGACGAAAATTTAACATTGGTCAAAATGGAGAGAAAGAAGAATGAAAGAACAGATGAACAAATAAGCTGAGAAAGCCCAATGTCTCTTACACAAAATAAGTCATCATTATTCTATTGAATACCAAATTTGATGCTTCTAGCTTTTATAGTTCCTGAGAAATCTTTGATTAAAAATTTAACATTGGTCTATTATCTCTATATGGAGAGAAAGAAGAATGAAGGAACAAATGAACCAGACTAGCTCCAAAACCTAATGCAGCCTTACCCCTTACCCAATGGTGCTACACATAAAATTTAAACAAGATTGGTCAACTGCCTTCTGAGATATGCTTCATTGAAAGTGTGGACGACGGATGGACGGACGACAGACGACGGACTCCGGAGCCTTGGTATACTATCGGCTCACTGGAGCCTTTGGCTCAGGTGAGCTAAAAATTCAAGTCGCTATTTCTGTCACAACATTTTCCCTACGTTAAGTCTATGGGCAAATTTTTTTGTCTCTCAAGGTCACGTAACTCCAAGGTCAATATTCCGATTCGGCCCAAAATCGAACTTAACCGAGATTTTATGCCTGTCCTCGTTACCTGCAAGTTTGAAGCTGATATGAATAAAAATAAAGTTGCTATCGTGGTCACAACGTATTTTTTTATGCTCAAGGGCAGGTAACTCCAAGGCAAATATTCCGATTCGGCCCAAAATCGAACTTAACTGAGATTTTATGTCTGTCCTCGTTACCTGCAAGTTTGAAGCTGATCTAAAAAAAAATTCAAGTCGCTATCGTAGTCACAACATTTTCCCTATGTTAAGTCTATGGGCAAATTTTTTGTCGCTCAAGGTCACGTAACTCCGAGGTCAATATTCCGATTCGGCCCAAAATTAAACTTAACCGAGATTTTATGCCTGTCCTCGTTACCTGCAAGTTTGAAGCTGATATGAATAAAAATAAAGTTGCTATCGTGGTCACAACGTATTTTTTTATGCTCAAGGACAGGTAACTCCAAGGCAAATAATCCGATTCGACCCAAAATCGAACTTAACCGAGATTTTATGTCTGTCCTCGTTACCTGCAAGTTTGAAGCTGACATGAAAAAAATTCAAGTCGCTATCGTAGTCACATTATTTTCCCTATGTAAAGTCTATGGGCAAATTTTTTGTCGCTCAAGGTCATGTAACTCCGAGGTCAATATTCCGATTCGAACTTAACTGAGATTTTATGCCTGTCCACGTTACCTGCAAGTTTGAAGCTGATCTGAATAAAAATAAAGTTGCTATCGTGGTCACAACGTATTTTTTTATGCTCAAGGGCAGGTAACTCCAAGGCAAATAATCCGATTCGGCCCAAAATCTAACTTAACCGAGATTTTATGTCTGTCCTCGTTACCTGCAAGTTTGAAGCTGATCTGAAAAAAATTCAAGTCGCTATCGTAGTCACAACATTTTCCCTATGTTAAGTCTATGGGCAAATTTTTTGTCGCTCAAGGTCACGTAACTCCGAGGTCAATATTCCGATTCGGCCCAAAATCGAACTTAACCGGGATTTTATGCCTGTCCTTATTACCTGCAAGTTTGAAGCTGATCTGAATAAAAATAAAGTTGCTATCGTGGTCACAACGTATTTTTTTATGCTCAAGGACAGGTAACTCCAAGGCAAATAATCCGATTCGACCCAAAATCGAACTTAACCGAGATTTTATGTCTGTCCTCGTTACCTGCAAGTTTGAAGCTGACATGAAAAAAATTCAAGTCGCTATCGTAGTCACATTATTTTCCCTATGTAAAGTCTATGGGCAAATTTTTTGTCGCTCAAGGTCATGTAACTCCGAGGTCAATATTCCGATTCGAACTTAACTGAGATTTTATGCCTGTCCACGTTACCTGCAAGTTTGAAGCTGATCTGAATAAAAATAAAGTTGCTATCGTGGTCACAACGTATTTTTTTATGCTCAAGGGCAGGTAACTCCAAGGCAAATAATCCGATTCGGCCCAAAATCTAACTTAACCGAGATTTTATGTCTGTCCTCGTTACCTGCAAGTTTGAAGCTGATCTGAAAAAAATTCAAGTCACTATCGTAGTCACAACATTTTCCCTATGTTAAGTCTATGGGCAAATTTTTTGTCGCTCAAAGTCACGTAACTCCGAGGTCAATATTCCGATTCGGCCCAAAATCGAACTTAACCGGGATTTTATGCCTGTCCTTATTACCTGCAAGTTTGAAGCTGATCTGAATAAAAATAAAGTTGCTATCGTGGTCACAACGTATTTTTTCATGCTCAAGGGCAGGTAACTCCAAGGCAAATAATCCGATTCGGCCCAAAATCAAACTTAACCGTGATTTTATGTCTGTCCTCGTTACCTGCAAGTTTGAAGCTGATCTGAAAAAAATTCAAGTCGCTATCGTAGTCACAACATTTTCCCTATGTTAAGTCAATGGGCAAATTTTTTGTCGCTCAAGGTCACGTAACTCCGAGGTCAATATTCCGATTCTGCCCAAAATCGAACTTAACCGAGACTTTATGCCTGTCCTCGTTACTAGCTACAGTGATGACAACATTTTCCCCATGTTAAGTCGATAGGCAATTTTTCGGGCGCTCAAGGGGACATAACTCTTGAGTGAATTATCTGATTCGGCCCAAAATCGAACTTGACCGAGATTTTATGCCTGTACTGGTTATCTGCAAGAATGAAGTCGATCAGAAAAAAATTGACGGAGCTAGAGTGATGACAATCTTTTTCCTATGTGAAGTCTATGGGAGCTAGATGTTGCCATGGCAACCAGAGTTCCACTCAGATCTGCCTGAAAACCTAATGAAGCCTTTCCACTTGCCCAATAATGCGACACATGAAATTTGATCAAAGTTGGCCAAGTAGTCTTTAAGATATACATTTTTGAAATTCCCATTAACCCTAATGCAAAAACACACAAGGGCAGATAACTCCTAAGTGAATGATCCGATTCTGCCAGTTATCGAACTTGACCGAGATTTCATGGTTGTGCTGGTTATCTGCAAGAATAAAGCCAATCTGAAAATAATTGAAGCAGCTACGGTGATGACAACATTCTCCCCATGTTAAGTCAATAGGCAATTTTTTCAACGCTCAAGGGCACGTAACTCCTGACTGAATAATCCGATTCAACCCAAAATCGAACTTGATCGAGATTTCATGCCTGTCCTCGTTATCTGCAAGAATGAAGTCGATCAGAAAAAAATTGACGGAGCTAGAGTGATGACAAGCTTTTTCCTAACGCTCAAGGGCACGTAACTCCTGAGTGAATAATCCGATTCAGCCCAAAATCGAACTTGATCGAGATTTCATGCCTGTCCTCGTTATCTGCAAGAATGAAGTCGATCAGAAAAAAATTGACGGAGCTAGAGTGATGACAAGCTTTTTCCTATGTTAAGTCTATGGGAGCTATTTGTTGCCGTGGCAACCAGAGTTCCAATCCGATCTGCCCGAAAACAGTATGCAGCCTTTCCCCCTACCTGATAATGCTTCACATGAAATTTGATCAAGATTGGCCCACTGGTTCCGGAGATATACTTCTTTGAAAGTGTGGACGACGACGGACGACGACGGACGACGGACGCCGGCTCGTGGTATACTAATACCTCACATGAGCCTTCGGCTCAGGTGAGCTAAAAAATGCATGGTTGACATGGACGTCATCATGACATTACTTAATACCGCCAAAGTGTTATTACATGTGTGGTCATACGATTTTTATTACATGACGTTATCCACTGCTTATCAACGATGTCATATGATAAGGTTTGTTATTGCATGGTTCTATATATAACATCACTTATATATGGATAGAGATATAAACAAGATGTGTTTGTGAAGCACTGATGCCCCCGGACAGCGCATGTTAAATATGAAAGCAGTATCACTAAGCAATCGAAAGGTATGGCCAATGTTCAAGTCTTAAAAAAGTAGGTCAAGGTCACAAGGTAAACAAGAGGCCCATGGGCCACTATGCTCACCAGAGCTCAGGGGGGCACTGCCCACTGGCAGCAATGTTTTTTAATAAACCATGGAAGCCAATGAAATTTGGACCCAATCAGCCTAGTGGCTTCAGAGGACTGATGTCGCTTGAATGTGCTGTTGCAAGACAACAGACTGCCCATCTGTGGCAACCAATAGGCCTAAATTATATGGTAGATAGACCATCGTTTAAGGAATATTTCCATAAAAAGTTTGACAAAATATCTTGAAAGGGGTAAATGTCATTTTTCCATTTTTCAACATTATAGGTCTATGGAAATGCTTAACTTGCCATAGTAACCAAACTAAAGAGCCAAATTTCATCAAAACCTGTAAAGGCAAATATGGTGAATATTTGCATAAATTCTCAGCCTTATAGAGCATATGGTTTCGGTGAGATGACCTATAAGTGTTTTTTTTTTTTTCAGGTTTTTTTTGGGCATTTTGGTTTCTATGGCAATTAGTAAAAGTGAGCAGGTTGCCTAAAATCATATTACAAATAGATGATAGCTTAAAGAATATTACTATGAACGTTTTGTCAAAATATCTGCAAAGGCGGCGGTGAAAACCGTTTTCCAATTTTGCTATAGCAGGCAAACTAAGAGCCAAATTTCAATAAAAATAAACCTGTTTGTTTAGGGGTGTGGATCTGTAAAGTTTCCAAGTTATTGGGTCTTTTATGAAGTGGAGGGTTCGGGCAGTGCCCAGGGCACCCCCATGTCGGTGTCACTGAATGTCCCTAATCATAAAAACCATATATATATGATTTGGGGTGGGGTTCTGAACAGATTTTCAGATATATGGCTTTTTGTTAACTGCAGGGGTGGGACATGGCCCGAACACACCCTGGCAGACCCTGAGGTTGGTGTCACTGAATGTGTCTTATCATAAGGAACAAGAGTACCTATGGTTTAGGGGTGGGGATCTGCAAGGTTTCTGAGATATAGAGCCATTTTATGAAATGGAGGGGGTGGGGCAATTCCCCGGCACATCCCGGGGGCCCCAAGGTTGGTGTCACTGAATGCGTCTTATCACAAGGAACAAGAATATATATGGTTTAGGGGTGGAGATCTGAATGGTTTCTGAGATATATGGCTTTTTATAAAGTGGAGGAGGTGTGGCAGGGCCCCGGCCCATCCAAGGGGGCCCCAGGGTCGAGTCATTGAATGTGTCTTATCATAAGGAACAAATATATTTATGGTTTAGGGGTGTGGATCCGTAAGGTTTCTGAGATAAAGGGCCTTTTATGAAGTGGAGGGGGTGGGGCAAGGCCCCAGCGCATCCCGGGGGCCCCCAGGTTGATGTCACTGAATGCGTCTTATCATAAGGAACAAGAATATATATGGTTTAGGGGTGGGGATCTGAATGGTTTCTGAGATATATAGCCTTTTATGTAGTGGAGGGGGTGGGGCATGGCCCCGGCGCATCTCTGGATCCCCAGGTTAGTGTAACTGAATGTGTCTTATCATAAGGAACAAGAATATATATGGTTTAGGGGTGTGGATCTGTAAGGTTTCCGAGATACTGGGTCTTTTATGAAGTGGAGGGGGTGTGGCAAGGCCCAAGCGCATGCCGGGGGCCCATGAATGTGTCTTATCATAAGGAACAATAATATATATGGTTTAGGGGTGGGGATCTGTAAGGTTTCTGAGATACTGGGTCTTTTATGAAGTGGAGGGGGTGGGGCGAGGCCCTGGGGCATACCCGAGGGACCCGCAAGTTGGTGTCAATGAATGTGACTTATCATAAGGAAGGAGAATATATATGGTTTAGGGGTGGGGATCTGTAAGGTTACTGGGATATTGGGCCTTTTATGAAGTGGAGGGGTAGGGGCATGACCCCGGCACATCCCGGGGGACCCCCAGGTTGGTGTCACTGAGTCCATCTTATCATAAGGAACAAGAATATATGGTTTAGGGGTGGGGATCTCAATGGTTTCTGAGATAAATGGCACTTTATGAAGTGGAGGGGGTGGGGCATGTCCCCGGCACATCCCAGGGGACCCTGGGGTTGGTGTCACTTAATACATCTTAGCATAAGGAACAAGAATATATATAGTTTAGGGGTGGGGATCTGAATGGTTTCTGAGATAAATGGCATTTTATGAAATAGAGGGAGCAGGGCATGTCCCCGGCACATCCCGGGGGACCCCCAGGTTGGTGTCACTTAATGCATCTAATCATAAGGAACAAGAATATATATGGTTTAGGGTTCGGGATCTGTAAGGTTTCTGAGATATAAGGCATTTTATGAAATGGAGGGGGCGGGGCGTGGCCCCGGCACAACCTGGGAGACCCCCACATGTTGACATAAAAGCATATACTCAAGGAACATTTCTATAAAAGTTTTGTCAAAGCATCTGCAATGACTTGGCAGTAAATGCCATTTTTCAGTTTTCCCCATTATAAGTCTATGGAAAATCTAAGTTGCCATAGCAACCAAACTAAAGAGCCCAATTTCATAAAAAACACAAAACCTGTAAAGGCAAATATGGTGAATATTTCCATGTACTCTCAGCCTCATGGAGCAAACGGTTTCTGAGGAGATGATTTTTAAAGCATTTTTTTTTCTTATTTTTTTTTTTATATTTTGGTTTCCATGGCAACCAACAGAAATGAGCAGTAGGGCAAAAATCATATGGCAGATAGTAGACAGCTAACAAACATTTCTATGAAAGCTTGGTCAAAATATCTGCAGAGGCTTGGCAGTAAATGCCATTTTTCAATTTTCCCCATTATAAGTCTATGGAAAGTATAAGTTGCCATAGCAACCAAACTAATCAGTCAATTTTCATAAAAAACACAAACTTTCAATCCCCCAACCCAAGGATGCTACAGATAAAATTTGGGCCCAATCTGCAGAGGAGTGGCTTCAGACGAGATGTCCTTTGAAAAAGTTGACGTCATAGGACAGACGACGACGACGACGGACAACTGCCTATCCTATAAGCTCCCCCGGAGCCTTCGGCTCTGGTTAGCTAAATATTATGGTGCCACTAGAAAGGTCTTGTGAAAAAGAATGCACCTGTGAAATATGAAAGCCCTATCACTTACCAATAGAAAGTTATGGACTATGTTAAAGTTTTTAAAAAGTAGGTCAAACCTCATGGTCAAGGTCACAAGGTAAACAAGAGGCCCATGGGCCACAATGCTCACCAGAACTCAGGCGGACACTGCCCACTGGCAGCCATGTATGGTTTCAGGTTTTAATTTATTGATTATAAAGTCTCCCAAACAAACCCCCATTTTAAAATGAGCACCCATGTGGACTCTGTATCTGAAATATTAGGCCTTTTATGAGGAGGAAGGATGAGACATGGACCCAACAGAGCCCTGAATGGTATCACTGAATCCATCTTATCATAAGGCACATGAATATATATGGTTTAGGGGTTGGGATGTGTGGCTTCAGAGGAGATGTCCTTTGAAAAAGTTGACGTCATAGGACAGACGACGACGACGACGGACAACTGCCTATCCTATAAGCTCCCCCGGAGCCTTCGGCTCTGGTTAGCTAAATATTATGGTGCCACTAGAAAGGTCTTGTGAAAAAGAATGCACCTGTGAAATATGAAAGCCCTATCACTTACCAATAGAAAGTTATGGACTATGTTAAAGTTTTTAAAAAGTAGGTCAAGGTCACAAGGTAAACAAGAGGCCCATGGGCCACAATGCTCACCAGAACTCAGGCGGACACTGCCCACTGGCAGCCATGTATGGTTTCAGGTTTTAATTTATTGATTATAAAGTCTCCCAAACAAACCCCCATTTCAAAATGAGCACCCATGTGGACTCTGTATCTGAAATATTAGGCCTTTTATGAGGAGGAAGGATGAGACATGGACCCAACAGAGCCCTGAATGGTATCACTGAATCCATCTTATCATAAGGCACATGAATATATATGGTTTAGGGGTTGGGATGTGTACTGTTCCTGAGATATAAGGCCTTTTAAGCTGCGAAGGGGTTGGAGCATAGCCCTGGCAGACCCCAGGAAAGCCAAGATTGTTGTCGCTGAATGTGTCTTATAATAAGGACCAAGAAAATATATTGTTTAGAGGTGGGGCTATGAACAGTTTCCAAGATATGAGGCCCTCTTATGAAATGATGAGGAGAGGAATGGCACCTGTGGATCACCAAGTTTGTGTGGCTGAATGTGTCTAATCATAAGAAACAATAATATATATGATTATGAGGTGGGGATCTTAATGGTGTCTGAGATATATGGCCTTTTATGAAGTAGAGGCGTGGGCCATGGCATCAGCATGTTGCGAGTGAATGAGTCTTATTATAGGGAACACAAATATACATATTTTAGGGGTGGGGATCTGAACAGTTTCTGAGATATAGTGCATTTTATGAAGTGGAAGGGTGGGGCATAGCCCCAGCACACCCCCAGAGACCCCTAGGTTGGTATCACTGAATGTGTCTCATCATAAGGAACAAGAATATATATGGTTTAGGGGTGGGGGTTCTGAATGGTTTCTGAGATATTGAGCCTTTTATGAAGTGGAGGGGGTTGGGCATGGCCCGGGCACATCCCAGAGGACCCCCAGGTTGGTTTCAATGAATGCGTCCTATCATATGAAACAAGAATATATATGGTTTTGGGATGGGGATCTGAATGGTTTCCGAGACGTATCACCTTTTATGAAGTGGAGTTGTGGGGCACACCCCCCGTGCGGCCCGGGAGACCCTTAGATTGGTATCACTGAATGCGTCTTATCATAAGTAACAAGAATTTATATGCTTTAGGGGTGGGGATCTGAACGGTTTCTGAGATATTGGGCTTTTACTAAGTGCAGGGGGTGGGGCATAGCCTTGGCACATCCTAGGGGACCCCCAGATTGGTGTCACTGAATGCGTCTTTTCATAAGAAACAAGAATATACATGGTTTTGGGGTGGGGATCTGAACGGTTTCCGAGATATATCACCTTATATGAAGTGGATGGTTGGGGCATAGCCCTGGTGGGGCCTGGGAGATCCTTAGGTTGATATCACTGAATGCATCTTAACATAAGGAACAAGAATTTATATGGTTTAGGGGTGGGGATCTGAACAGTTTCTTTTATGAAGTGGAGGGGTCGGGCATAGCCCCCGTGCGGCAAGGGAGACCCTAAGGTTGGTATCACTGAATGCGTCTTATCATAAGGAACAAGAATTTAAATGGTTTAGGGGTGGGGATCTGAACGGTTTCTGAGATATTCAGCCTTTTATGAAGTGGAGGGGGTGGGGCATAAGCCCCGCCACATCCTAGGGGACCCTCAGATTGGTGTCACTGAATGCGTCTTATCATAAGAAACAAGAATATATATAGTTTAGGGGTGGGGATCTGAATGGTTGCTGAGATATATGGCATTTATGAAGTGGAAGGGTGGGGCATGGCCCCAGCGCACCCCAGTGAGACCCCAATGTTGGTATCACTGAATGTGTCTTATCATAAGGAACAAGAATATATATGGTTTAGGGGCGGGGATCTCAATGGTTTCTGAGATAAATGACATTTTATGAAGTGGAGGGGGTGGGGCATGTCCCCGGCACATCATGAGGGGACCCCAAGGTTGGTGTCACTTAATGCATCTTAGCATAAGGAACAAGAATATATATAGTTTAGGGGTGGGGATCTGAATGGTTTCTGAGATAAATGGCATTTTATGAAATAGAGGGGGCAGGGCTTGTCCCCGGCACATCCTGGGGGACCCCCAGGTTGGTGTCACTTAATGCATCTTATAATAAGGAACAAGAATATATATGGTTTAGGGGTTGGGATCTGTAAGGTTTCTGAGATATAAGGCATTTTATGAAGTGGAGGGGGCGGGGCATGGCCCCGGCACAACCTAGGGGACCCCCAGGTTGACATAAAAGCATATGGCTGAGAGAAGTTTACTCAAGGAACATGTTTATGTAAGTTTTGTAAAAATATCTGCAATGACTTGGCAGTAAATGCCATTTTTCAGTTTCGCCATTATAAGTTAATGGAAACTCTAAGTTGCCATAGCAACAAAACTAAAAGGCCAAATTTCATAAAAAAACACAAAATCTGTAAAGGCAAATATGGTGAATATTTTCATAAAGTCTCAGCCTCCTAGAGCATATGGTTTCTGAGGAGATGATTTTTTAAGTATTTTTTTTTTCTATTTTTTGCATTTTGGTTTCCATGGCAACCATTAAAATTGAACAGTAGGCCTAAAATCATATGGTAGATACTAGATTGCTTAAGGAACATTTCTATGAAAGTTTTGTTCCAATATCTGCAAAGGATTTGGCAGTTAATGCCATTTTTCAATTTTCCCCATTATAAGTCTATGGGAGCTCTAAGTTGCTATAGCAACCAAACTAAAGGGCCAATTTTCATAAAAAACACAAACTTTCAATCCCCCAGCCCAAGGATGCTACAGATATAATTTGGGCTGAATCGGTCCAGTGGCTTCAGAGAAGAAGATGTTTGAAAGTGTTGACGTCAGACGACGACGACGACAACGACGACGCCGGACAACTGCCTATCCTATAAGCTCCCCCGGAGCCTTCGGCTCTGGTGTGCTAAAAATTATGGTACCATTAGAAAGGTCTTGTGACAAGGAATGCGCATGTGAAATATGAAAGCCCTCTTACTTACCAATCGAAAGTTATGGCCAATGATAAAGTTTTTAAAAAGTTGGTCAAATATCAAGGTCAAGTTCACGAGGTCAAAAATTATGGTCCCACTAGAAGGTCTTGTGACAAGAAATGCACATGTGAAATATGAAAGCCCTATCACTTATCAATCGAAAGTTATGGCCAATGTTAAAGTTTAAAAAAAAAATAAAAAAGTAGGTCAAAGGTCAAAGTCACGTGATAAAAGATTGTGGTCCAACTGGAAAGGTAATGTGATAAGGTATACACAGGTGAAATATGAAAGCTCTATCTATTACCATTCAAAAGTTATGCCCAATGTTAAGGTTTTTGTAGACAGACAAATGGACAAACAGACAGACAGACCAAAAACTATATGACCCCTGAATCTCGATTCCAGGGCATAAAAATACAGAAATATATCTAATAGATGTTTATAATAGAAAAATGTATAAATCAAATAGAAAAATGACCAAAAATGGTCATTTTTCTATATAATGTAAATATTTTGTTTGAATATAACATTATGTTTTAACTTATATGGTTTCTGCTTTGGACCCAAACAACTGTAGTATTATAAAGAGTTTGTGGTGTACTTATACTTACTGCATTTGTTGGTCTGGCAATGCTTGTTTTATTGTCTCACATTACAAAAACATACGGAAAATTTCACCACCAAAAATGAACGTTTTTCAGAAAAAAAATCAGGCATTTTTTCATATTTCTGCTCAAAACATAGATTGAGGCAACTCGTTAGAACTGCCTCATCAAGGCTGTTCTAATGAGTACCCACAATCAAAACATAGATTGTGGGAACTTGTTTAAGAACCATCTTGAGGGTTCTAATGTACCCACAATCTAAGTTTTTGTGCAGCAATAAGAACAAGATGTTTTTGTGAAACACTGATGCCCCCGGACAGCGCCATTCACAAGTTAGGCCCAGTGTTGCCAATGTTAAAATTTTGAAAAAAAAGTAGGTCACGGTCATGAGATCAAAAATTATGGTACCACTGGAAAGGTCTTGTGATAAGGTATACACATGTGAAACATGAAAGCTCTATCTATTACCATTCAAAAGATATGCCCAATATTAAGGTTTTTGTAGACAGACAAACAGACAGACAGACCAAAAACTATATGCCCCCCGAATCTCGATTCCAGGGGAAAAAAATAATGTATACCACTGTAAACCCCAATTCTACAGTATAAAAGTGGGTTTTTAAGGAGGTGAAAATTATATAGGAGTGTTTTCCTGATGAATATCTAAAATTATTCTACCTTGCCAGGAGCATCATTGACACAGCTTGTTGACTCTTCTGGACACCCACCATTGTCAACTTGACAGGGATTGGTTCGGTCACACACATACCCATCACCATGGAAACCAGGAATGCAGGTGCAATTCTTCTCCACTGTGGGCTCATGTATTGTACCACAGAAAGCATTTACATGACAAAGTGGTGGAACTTGGCACATATCCACTTCTGCAATGAAATATACCATTTTGAAAAGAAAAAAATATCCCAGATCTAAGCATTAGTATATTTTTGTAGATACCAGACTTTTCATGTTGCACCCCTGTCTTTACCTACGAAAGAGCTCTGTGACTGCATATCAGCTTAATATTTGACAATACATCTCAATGTTTTTTATAATATAATTGTTGGGCTCGAATGAAGACACCATATTGATTAAACAAGCATGTTACGTCCAACAAAAATGTATAGATTAATAGAAAAATGAACTAAGATGTAAAACTTCAACTCAAACAAGCAAATATACATTTTTGGCATCCATCTTTAAATCATCTTGTTATAATGAACTGTTCATTTTTTAAGGTAATGTGTATATCTCAGACTTCCTTTTGAAAGTCATTTTCCATACAGTGTTATTTTTTTTTTAAAATATCAAAGAATTTTTTCTAGAAAGTATCCATTAAATATGGTAAATATCCAAAAAATCTGGACACCGCCAAGACTTGATGTAATTCTCCTAGAAAGTTAAACAATTTTGTTTCATGATCCAGCAAATTGGATCAGACTGGGTCTGGGCTTGTTCTTAGGCCTATCTGTCCCAGTACTTAGAATCATTACAGTGCATCACGTGAACAAGTCCGTGAAATGAAGACCCCCTAAACCCCACTTTATATAGAGAAAACTGGGGTTTACGGGGGTATTCATTATTTTACTTATTTCTGCTCCAAGACATAGGTTGTGGGTACTCGTTAGAACCGCCTCAATGAGGCGGTTCTAATGAGCACACACAACCTATGTTATGAGCATTTATAAGAAAAATATCAAGGATTTTCATAAGAAAAATAGCCATTTTGGAGATGTGAAAAATGCATGTCGTACGGGTGAGTTATCGTAATGGAATCTTCATTCATCACAGGGAATGTAGGTAACAAAATTTAATGTACCAGAATTGACCCTTATCCTGCTTTTCATGACAACAACTATATTTGCAACAGTGAAGATCCAGATCAGATGGCTTCTGAAGCCTTCTGATCAGGATCTACACTGTTTGTCCGGCAGTTTGCAAATTGAAACAAACAAATCACATCAAGTCATTTGATTGGTTGAAATGTAAATGGGTGTGACTAAACTAATTAATGCAGCGAGATAAGGGTTAACCAGGTGGCCTTGGTAGCTCAGATGGATCCATGTCTGACTTGTGATCAGGTTTTGGGTTCAATACCTGCACGGTTGGCCCCTTTCTTTTGTGAAGATTGATCATGAAATCTTTTCTATGTTCATTCTCTCCCTTCTGCTGATTCTGGTGAAAGAATGTGTAATGTACAAGGGAGGTTTTAACAAAGTAATTATTAGCCATCAGGGCCTGAAAAAATAGATGGGCTGCATGATGCTTCCACGCAGAGCTGAAACCAACCCACACACGAGTACTGGTAAACCACTTAGAGGATCTAAGGCTGCCCAGGCAATGCGATGCGAGTCGGCATGTGCATGCTTATAAACCCTATTGGTTTCATTCAGTGGCAGGGCTTCAGATGTCATTTCATCTCAATGTCGGGTAAAAGTCCCACTAAATTGGAAGCAACGTCTCCAAAATTACCTTTACAGTGTTGACGGGGACGTTAAACTTCAAATCAAACAAAAAAGAAAACAAAAGTAACTAAAATTCTTATGAAGAAATAGAGAGATTATCCCCAGTACTCAATATCTTGAACTTTAACCCTTGTCCTGCTTGTCATCTAAGCCACTCCCATTTCTGTCTATCAACCAATCAAATTACTTGATGTAATTTATTCTACAAATTCATAAACTGAATGCCAAACAGTGTAGTTCCTGATGAGATGGCTTCCGCCATCTGATCTGGATTTACACTGTTTGCAAAGCTATGGGTTGTCGTGAACAGCAAGATAAGGGTTAACAAACTGTTTACCCTTATCCCGTTGATCTCGACAACCCCTACTTTTGCAAACAGTGTAGATCCAGATCAGATGGCTTCTGAAGAAACCATCTGATCAGGAACTACACTGTTTGCTATACAATTCGCAAATTGAATGAGCAGGATATATCAAGTAATCTGATTGGATGATAGCTGGTAATGGGTGTGGCTTAATTAATATATTCAGCAGGATAAGGGTTAATACTGAATTAACCCTAAATGTCAGGTTATCAAAAAGTCATGAAAATTAGCCTGAGCTAACAGTGTTTATTTGATCAAATATTTGAGTGATATTTTTAGAGATCATGGACCACAACAGACTGCTGTGAAAAACCAAACCTATTCAGTACAGTTACTAAAAGGCTTGAAAAAAGATAGAATGTGATCATGTGACCAGCTGTTATAAGAAGCTGTCACACACCTACGCCAAATTTCACAAAAATTTTACAAGACGTTCCAGTCAGATAGAACAAAATTTTATAATGTCCTCTTGTGATAGTGTTTTGCTCTATACATTTTTTTTGGCCTAAACAATAAATTTTTGTGGTAACCATGTTTAAAACGCAGTTTTTGGAATTCGATAGCCTGTCAACATTTTTAAGGTCATATAGAGCTAATTAGTTTACATAACCACTTTCCTGAACATGACAATTAAGGAGAATGGGAACATATTCAGGGGAGGCAACTCTTCCAAAAGTATTTTTGTCTCCCATGTCAATAGGGGTCAACTCTTAAACGAAAGAATTTGCTCCTGAGGAGCAAATTCTTTCCTTTAAGAGTTGACCCCCTTTTTCCATTGGACACAGCTTGTAGAAAAGTGAACAGGAAGTCCCGAAAGTTGTCTCCCTTCGAAAAATGGCAGAAAAATCTGCCAGGTGTTCCAATTCCCTTTAATCAATACATTGCCCCCTCTTTTGCCGTGACCATAGAAACAGGTAAGATCATTAGATGGGTATTTGGTGATATTAAAAGGATAACTTTTGTCAGTTATTTTGCAAGGCAGTAAAAAATTCAAATGAATACCCACAACATAGGCTTATATGGAAAAATAGGGTAAATTATCCTTCAGAAATCACAAAATACCCACCATGATGACCACAGAAAATTAACTTGTATCTCTGTCTGTGCCATCTCATAAAAAAGGTACTTATTTATAGCAACAGACAAGGTTAGTATTTTGTTATAATTGAAGGATAATGTTTGTGAATTCTCCATAAAAACCTATGTTGTGGGTATTCATTAAAACTGCCTCGACAAGGAGATTCTAATGAATACCCACAAAATAGGTCTATATAGAGAAATAATGAAAATTATCCTTCAATTATCACAAAATCCTGACCCTATCTGTTGCTATGTTTATTGCAAAGACAACCAGCAAAGGCTCCTGGGCTTGAAGAAATATATCGGCTGCATGATGCTTCCACGCAGAGCTGAAACCGACCAAACAAAAGGACTCGTATAAAACCACTTAGAGGATCTAAGCCTGCCAGGCAAAGCAGTGCGAGTCACACTGTCCATGCTTTTAAACCCAATTGGTTTCATTGGGCGACAAAGCTAGAGATGCCATTTCATCTCAATGTCAGGTAAAAGTCTTACACAATTGAAAGCAATGCTTCCAAAATGACCTATACAGTGTTGACGGTGATGTTAAACCTCATATCAAACGAACAAAAACCAGCCAAGGCTCAGGCAATTCTGTCCATAAGTAAAGTCTACCAGATCTTTTGCTGCTTATAGACATGCACTGGAGATCTTGAGATAAATTCATGATAAGGCATATGTCTAGCCATATTAGCTGCCTGCCAAAACATTTTGAAAAAAGTAAATTAGAGAATGGTATGTGCCTTTTCTTATGTGGTGGCTCAACTGTGCTTTTATACAATTGTTATTAACGCTTATTCTGCTAAATAAATTAATTTAGCCACACCCATTTCTGACTATCAACCAATCAAATTACTTTATACAAAGTAATACACCAAAACCTCGGGGTCAAAAGCAGAAACTGTAGTTAAACAACTGTGTTACATCCAAACAAAAATGCAGAGATTATATAGAAAAATGGCCATTTATGGTCATTTTTCTATATAATATATATACATTTTAATGACCATTTATGGTCATTTTTCTATATAATCTATACATTTTTGAAACTGTAATATCCAAAACTGTGTTATAATGAACAGTAAAGTAATGAGGTTGTGATGTAGATTAATTAACAAACTGCATGGCAGTGTAGATACAAAACAGATGGCTTCTTCAGAAACCATCTAATCTGGATCTACATTGCTTGCAAAGGTAGTGGTTGTCGGGTTCAGCAGGATAAGGGTTTAGAGATTCATGTGTACTTGAACAATTGCTGGTGCTGTTGTCCACTCCCTCCTGATCCACATAGGGCCACTGACAGGTACACAGAGCCTCTCCATCTATTACCATACATTCTGAATTTTCTGGACAGGTTTTGTTCTCACAAGCTGCACCAGTGGTTGGCAATACTGAAATGAAGGTTGGCATATTAAAATAAAAGGTCAGCAATACCGAAAATAAATTGATTAAGGGTAATGGGAACACCCGTCATATTTTAAAGGGAGACAATTTTTGGGACTTGTTGTGTCTTTTCTATAGGCTCAGTCCCAATGCTCAGGAGCAAATTCTTTCCTTTAAGAGTCCACCCCTATTGACATGGGAGACAAAAATACTTTTGTAGGAGTTGCCACCCCTGAAAGTGTACCCATTCCCCTTAAACTGAAATAGCGATCAGTTATACAGAAATGAAGGCTGGCAATACTGAAAATAGGTTGACCATAACGAAATGAAGACTAGTAATACTGAAAGTTGGAAGTACAGAAATGATGACTGACATTGCTAATAGGTTGACCATATTGAAAAATAAAAGTTAAGGCAATGACTCAAAGACAAGCCATAACAAAAATAAATGGAGACAGAAGAACTGCCTTGGAACAGTCAGTGAAACGAATTCCACCTGGGGCCTTAAATTGATTTTACATGGCCACAATCCTTGCCCTTACTTCTGTCGCGATTTAGACAAATAATTTGTTCAGTCTGCATGAAGGCCTCCTAAATCATCAGAGCGTGAACACACAAATCAAACACGGCCCCCACCCATCTGGGCTTGCAGAAATATATGGGCTGCACAATGCTTCCACGCAGAGCTCAATCCGACACGCACACGAGTACTGGTAAACCCCTCAGAGGATCTAAGGCTGCCCAGGCAAAGCATTGCGAGTCGGACCGTCCATGCTTATAAACCCTATTGGTTTCATTAGGTGACAGGGCTTGAGATGTCATTTCATCTCAACGTCGAGTAAAAGTCCCACAAAATTGGAAGCAACGTCTCCAACATGACCTTTACAGTGTTGATGGGGATGTTAAACCACAAGTCAAACAAACAAATACAAATCAAACAACCACAGAGATGAAACAATGATGAGAACTCGACAGCAAGTCAAACCACTGAAATGCTGGAGCAAAAGAAAACCAACAGTTAGACTCCGATGGACCCAACCAGAGACAGACCACCAGGCACCAGCCAACATTACATAAATTTGATTCTCTCTAATTCTCAGCAAGACTTTATGCTGGAACCTTCATAGAATCTGAGGCCTGACCCACCAGCATGCAATTAAAGAGGGAAGCAAAGTTGTCAACCGTGGTTGGGTTAACTACCATGCATGCATTCTGCCGAATAACATTTATGCTGTACCCAATCTTTTTTATATCGAAGAATGATTTTATGAAATTTGGTGCTGAAGTCATTGCAATTATATATTTTTCTGAATTTATATACTAAGTCACCATAAAATTCGAGTTCCGATAGACCTTATTGCAGAAGAGATTTAAGTCCAACATTTGCTTTTGAAATTAAATTGGAATGACGTTTATAAAATTGATTAAGAAGTTTAGCAGCTAATAATTTTTTACAAGTTACAAGACTAGACACTCTGGCAAATCGAATTAATTGCGAAGGCTGGTTATACTGAAAAAAGGTTGACCATACTGAAAGGAGTATTAAAAGGCTGGCAACTAGAAATTTTTTAGAAGAAAACTCTGTGCCCTATCATAAATGTAACTTAAACAACCTTTTGACCTTGAAAATCAGGTCAAGGTCACCAAAATCTAATCAAGTCGTTGGCAGGTCGAAATATATTGCACCACACATTTGGCCACAATTCATGAAGTCAAATAGGAGAAAGGGTGCAGACAAGCATGTACAGCTCAAGACTAACAGTTTTTTGGAGCATGTGACCATGTAAATAAGGTCAAGATCATTAAAATCTAATCAAATCTTTGATAGGATGCAATGATACATTGTACCAAGTTTGACCAAAATTCATCATTTCTGGCCCAATTAGGGTGCAGTCAAGCCATTTTTGGCCTAAAATGAAGTTTTTGGAAGCATGTTAGCTTGAAAAGGCAGTCAAGTTCACCAAAATCTAATCAAATCTCTGCTACGTTGTTATATATTATACGAAGTTTGACCAAAATTCATTGAGTCATTCATGAATTTGTGTGCAGACAAGCCCTTTTAGGCACTGGCCAAAAATTGACAGTTTTCTGGAGCCTGTGACCTTGAAAATGAGGTCAAGGTCATAAAAACTTTATGATTGTCTTCCCCTATCCTAGTGATATAACCATGCAAGTTTGGTTAGAATACACAAATTATTTCATGAGATATAGTGCTAGTCAGGCTACCTGGACGACCACAAACACTGACACAAACAGAATCTGCACCAATAACAATGTGTCCAGGGGACATAAAGCTAAAATGCAGATACAACTGGTTTAGGCATAGTTTACAAGCACATCATGCCACCTACTACTTACCACAAGAATTCCGCCGAAGGCTATGTCGCACCTGTGGGGGCGCAAAGTCACCGAACCATGACATCTAGGCCAAGATCAAACATAGATGCTTGCATAAAAGGCTTGTACTAAGTATCATTAATGAAGTTCAAATAATTCTTGAGAAATGAACTTAACCATAAAAGGGTGAACGCTAGGGTGGTGGCAATATTTTACAAAGTCGGTGAACCATGAAAGGTAGGTCAAGGTCAAATATGGATGCTTGCATTTAAGTTGCCATCCTGAGATATAAGTTTGTACCAAGTATCATTAATGAAGCTCTTATGGTTCTTGAGAAATTACCTTGACCATTAGACACTAGTACTGGTAAACCGCTTAGAGGATCTAAGCCTGTCCAGGAACCGTGGTGCAAGGCGGACCATCCATGCTAATAAACCCTATTGGTTTCATTGGGCGACAGGGCTTGAGATGTCATTTCATCTCAATGTCGGGTAAAAGTCCCACGAAATTGGAAGCAACTTCTCCAAAATGACCTTTACAGTGTTGACGGGGACGTTAAACCTCATATCAAACAAACAAACGAAAACCTTGACCAGTAGGGTGAATGCTAGGGTGGTCGCAACATTTTACAAAGTCAGTGAACCATGAAATTTAGGTGAAGGTCAAATATGGATGCTTGCATTGAAGTTGCCATCCACAGATTCAAGTTTGTACCAAATATCATTAAAGAAGCTCTTATAGTTCTTGAGAAATAAACTTGACCATTATGGTTAACGCTAGGGTGGTCGCACTATTTTACAAAGTCAGTGAACCATGAAAAGAAGGTCAAGGTGAAATATGGTTGCTTGCATGTAAGTTGCCATCTCCAGACACAAGTTTGTATGAAGTATCTTTAATGAAGCTCTAATAGTTCTTGAGAAATAAACTTGACCATTAGGGTGAACAGTAGGGTGGTCTCAATATTTTACAAAGTCAGTGAACCATGAAATGTAGGTCAAGGTCAAATATGGATGCTTGCATGTAAGTTGCTATCCCCAGACACAAGTTTGTACCAAGTATCATTTATGAAGCTCTTATAGTTCTTGAGAAATAAACTTGACCATTAGGGTGAACGCTAGGGTGGTCGCAAATGTTGATGCCTTGATGAACGGACGGACGAACGAACGGACGAAAAACCGGGCGCCTGTATCGCGCCATGCTAATAGCAGGCACGACAAAAATGGACAAATTAGTCCAGCAGACACTGACTGGTAAAGGCATAGTGCACAAGCACATCCTGTCATCTACTTACTGGTTAAATAGCCCCCGCCCATAGGGGCTTGAAGAAATATATGGCTGCATGATGCTTCCACGCAGAGCTGAATCCGGCCCGCACACTAGTACTGGTAAACCGCTTAGAGGATCTAAGCTTGTCCAGGAACCGCCGTGCGAGGCGGACCGTCCATGCTAATAAACCCTATTGGTTTCATTGGTGGACAGGGCTTGAGATGTCATTTCATCTCAATGTCGGGTAAAAGTCCCACAAAATTGGAAGCAACGTCTCCAAAATGACCTTTACAGTGTTGACGGGGACGTTAAACCTCAAATCAAACAAACAAACAAAAACTTACTGGTTAAAGCATAGTTCACCTGCCTATCTTGTCACCTACTACTCAATAGCTTGAACCAGGATAGCTTGTTTACTGATTAATTAAAAGGCATAGTTCACAGACATACCCTGACTGATTAACCCATTGTATACTAGTGGACTATTCCAATGCTATATGTTGGACAAGTCCATTTGTCATATAAGTGGCGTCAGGCCTATTTTGTCATTTTCATTCTATTTTCGATAGAAAATTCTGTGGCATCTGATCTGTGTCTGCACTGTTTGCCAAGGTACCCCTTGAGGGGTTTCCCGCATACAATGGGTTAGGGCATAATTCACAATCATAACCTGTCATCTACTACTCACCCAGTGAACAATTTTGTCCAGACACTGACTGGTTCAGGCATAATTCACAAGCATACCCTGTAAAGCCAGCCTGAAAGCAAACTTAAATATATATAAAGTGAAGTAACAATTTCAAAGATACGTCGCCGGCCTCGGTGGCTCAGTCGGATGCGCGTCTGACTGGTGATCAGGAGGACGCGGGTTCAACTCCCGCCAGGGTCGGCAACATTCTTTCATGGAGATTGATCATGAAATCTTTTCTACGGCCATTCTCTCCCTTCTGCAGATTCAAGAAGGGCAGTTGTCAGTTTCTGGTAAAAGAATGTGCACTGTACTGGTTAACCGCTTATGTATAAGCCTGCCCAGGTAAGTGTGGATAGGTAAACTGACCCGCTCAAAAATGACCTAAATAGTGTTGACTGGGCCCTTAAACTCCAATATAAACAAACAAATCAAAGATACGTCATACTTCAATGGCTAGAACACTTCTGGACATGACAATTTGTTCTAGCATAGCTCCAGATGAGGCGCTTTTTTCATCTGAAAAGTACTGATATTTATCTTATTTCTGCATGAAAACATATGTTGTGGGTACCCATTAGAAGCGCCTTGGAACATATGTTTTCATGCAGAAATAAGAAAAATAATATGGTGATATCCCCTCTTATCTGGGAGTAAATCAAAGTACCAGGTTAGGAGGCATTTTTTTTTTTTTTGGTTTGGGTTTTACGGCCCTTTCAAGATTATTCCACTCATATCGAGCCGATCGTTAATCATAGGTGGGCGAAAACCGGAGTACCCGGAGAAAAACCACCTGACCTTCCATTGCAGAACTTGGCGTCTCACACGTGACCCGAGCGAGGCTCGAACCCACGGCGGTGAGAGACCTAATGACTAAGAGTCAGCGCTCTTATCCATTAGGCCACGGAGGCCCGTTCCAGGTTAGGAGGCATAACGGGGATGACTTTGGGATATTTTTTTCATCTTCTGACCAATAAAGGTATACTCTGTGTACTCACTAGAATCAAGGTAAATAAAAGCACGCTAACACTGCATGATACCCCACCACTGCAAGATAATATGGTTATAGCCTTGCCCATAATAGTGGTACTTTTAAGTGTTATAGTTATCTGTAAAACTTCACTAAGGCATTCAATATAGTAAAGGAACTACATACATGTATATCAAAAGGGCAGATAATACAATAACCAGAAAAGCAGAGTGACTGTCCTTGGCAATAATATGTGTCCTTTAGTGTTTTAAAATTTGAAGAAAATCCATGAAAAGATTCTATAGTTATTGATCGCAAACTCAAAAAAAAAATTGTGAGAAATTAATCAAGTTATCGGTCGGAAATGGTGTGGATGGACGGACGAACGGACAGACACCGGAGGGTATATTATAATACCCCAGCACTATCGTGTGATGGGGTATAACAAAAAGAAGAAAAGAAAAAAAAGTCATTCCCGATATAAACATGTAGGCACAATTTGAAAAAAAAAATGTGAAAAATTAATCAAGTTATCGGTCGGAAATGGTGGGGATGGACGGACGGACAGACGGACGGATGGACGGACAGACACCGGAGGGTATATTATAATATCCCAGCACTATCGTGTAATGGGGTATAACAAAAAGAAGAAAAGGAAAAAAAAAAAAAGGTAAAAAAAAGGAATGAAAAACAAAAAATGAGATAAAAAAACGAAAAAAAAAAAAAAAAAATTCATTGCAAAAAGAAAGAAAAGAAAAATAAACGGAAAAAAAGAAAAGAAAAAACGAGAAAAAACGGAAAAAAAAAAGAAAATTCCATTCCTCCACGGGGGTTTGAACTCACGCCCCTCAGATTCATACCACAAATTAATCCAGTTATTAGTCGGAAATGGTGGGGACGGACGGACGGACAGACACCGGAGGGTATATTGTAATAATCCAGCACTATCGTGTGATGGGGTATAACAAAAAGAAGAAAAGGGTGAAAAAAAAAAAAGGGAAAAAAAAGGAATGAAAAACCAAAAATGAGGAAAATTAAAAAAAATAAAAAAAAATAAATTCATTGCCAAAATGAAAAAGAAAGAAAAAGAAAAAAAAAACACACACAAAAAAAAAAAGAAAAAACGAAAAAAAAAAAAATTTCCATTCCTCGACGGAGATTTGAACTCACGCCCCTCAGATTCATAGTCAACAATAGAATTTGTAGTCCAGCACTCTAACCACTACACTGGCAGTGATAATCAATATATTTCATAAATTAAAGGAATAAATGCGCAGAAACTATTTAATGGGAATTGTTAACGACCAATTTTTCGTTAAATGTTAACGCATTTTGTGTATTCACAACACAAAACCTGCTTATTATGGTCGTTTATACATCAGTACAGTTTCATCCAAATATTCCATATAGTAAAGGAATAAGTCCCCAAAAACCATTTAATCGGAATTTTTAACGACCATAATTCCGTTAAATGTTAATGTATTTTGCCCATTTACAATCCCAAACCACTCATACCCAAAGCCAATGTGTATACAAAATTTGAAGAAAATCCGTGGAAAAATATTCAAGTTATTGATCGGAAACGCCCCAAAACCCCTTATTTTGAACTAAAAAGGGCCATAACTCTGTCAAATGTTAACAGATTTTGCCCATTAACAATCCCATACCACTCATTCCCGATATATACATGTATGCAAAATTTGAAAAAAAAATCGTTAAAAATTACTCAAGTTATCGATCGGAAATGGTGCGGACGGACGGACGGACGTGTTTACGAGAGGACATTTGTTGGGTACCTCCATGTTAATTTTCCCATTCAAAATTACCCAACAAGCGACAAAATACCCAACAGGCTACTGGCTACTTTTCTTGGACGGACGGACGGACAGACACCGGAGGGTATATCATAATACCCCGCCACTATCGTGTGGTGGGGTATAAAAAGAAATGATGAGAGGTGATTTTTTACCCACAACCAAGAAGCTCTGGCAAATCATAGGACCTGTGTGTGTGTGTGTTTGAGTTTTACATCCCACCAACCGTTAAGGTCATACAGAGACAGAACCTCAATATAAAGCTTCATCCAAAAGTCTGGAGAAGACCCGGATCGAACCCACGGCTCCTGGTTTATTAGGAGAAAAGGGTAACCACTACATCACAGAGGCTTCTATATCACCATAATTTTATGACCTAGTGTTGAGGTAGTTTTTTTTTTTTTTGGTTTTCGTTATATGGCCCTGTCAAGATTATTCCACTCATATCCAGCTGAGCATTAATCAGAGGTGGGCGAAAACCAGAGTACCTGGTGAAAACCACCTAACCTTCTGTTGCAGAACTTGTTGTCTCACATGTAACCCGAAGTGATGAGGTAGTCCCCATATGAATGTATTGGCATTCATACGCAGGATGTGCCCTATGTAGTGTGTCATCCTAAAAGCCTAATTCGTTATAAATAAGAAAAACTTTAACATTAAATTCTTTAATCTGTGACCTTGACCTTGGGTCATGGGCAAAGGCAGGCATATTGCTAAATAAAATTTTGGACCTATATCATTCAGTTTGGAAATTAAAAGCTATTGAAGCTCTACATATTTGTGGACGCTGACACGGATTCCAAGGTAGAGCGATAGGTCTTCCTGGACTTTGTCTAGTTGAGATCAAAATGAATTTAAAATGTTGTCTGCTTAATTTTATTACTACATGAAGGATTATTTAACATTCTCCTTGCAGTATAGGGCAATTGCATACCTCACATGTACAAAGACCAGTCCCATTCAAAGTATCATCACACTGTCCATGACCACTGCAAACACTGGTGGCTCCCCCTGGACATTCTGGAAATAAAACAATAATTATACAACATTTAAGGAAATCTGACAGAGTTTTGGCTTTTTTATGCAAGGGAGACAACTTTTGAAAATTCCATTAACACTTCCATGTGCCTTCTTTCATACCTCCAAAAGGGTTAATCTGTTTTTATCAAAATTTGTGATATTATTCTTGTTTATATGCAAAACAAGATTGAAGGTGCTTGCTAGAACCACATCATTGCGGCTTTTACGAGTACCCACAACCTATGTCTTGGAACAAAAATAAGAAAAATGTTGTATATCCCTGTAAAATGCAGTTTTATCTATATAAAGTGGGTTTTACTGGGGTGTTCATTACAGGGGCTTGTTAATTTGATGCTAACCTGCAAAAACAAAAAAAAGTGTCTCCTCTTTGAGGAAAGAACTTGTTCCTCGGGAACAAATTCTTTCCTTGTGGATAGACCTGCAATGACCATGAATTGCTTTCCTTTAAACCCTTAATAACCCTTTTTGTAACAAATGGAATCTTCCTCTTTATATATAGCCGGAGTCCATTTCTAAATTTAGGGGTGAACAGGTTGTGGTATCTTCAAAATTGATTTGGAAAATTGCTGAACTTTCTGCAAATAGTGTAGGCCCTGATGAGACGCCACGTTCTGCGGTGTCTCATCTCGGCCTGCACTGTTTGCCAAGGTACCCCTTTTGGGGTTTCTGGTACAAAAAGGGTTAAGACTATTGCTGGGATAAAAACAAATTGATTCTGTGTTAGTAACTTAGTTTAACTATGCTGTATTCAAATAAAAGTGTATGATAATATCTTGTACACAGTAACTGATACATCTTTATGAAAATGTTCATAAGTAGTACACATGAAGTGTATTCCAGCAAGTATTTGCATACTGGATGATTGATTTGTAATATTTATCACGAACCCAATATGCACGGATTAGTAACTGACTGAGTTGCGAAAATATGCTGTCGTGTCTTGATTGTACAGCGATTTTAATTAATTATTGTCAACGATAACTAATGAAAATTAGTTTTATCAATAATTAAATGTTAGTTGTCAATTCTGACACAGTGTGGTTGAAAAAAATTAATATTGTATTGCTTAAAATTGAACTGAAAGCAGCTTGAAGCCTCTAAAATTGATGAATTTATGCCAAAAGTGCAGATAATGCCAGTAATAGGCGCTTAGGTTTCTCGTTAAAATTTACAAAAACTTTTGAACTTTACCAGCACATTGAAATAATGTTACATTTCTGCAAGCAATACATTCAACTATTGCTTTTTAAAATAAAATAATACAAACTTAATAAAATAAGAGTTATATGCAGCAATGAAACCTTTTAAGGCTCAGCCCTGATAGCATTTTTCCGATTAATGATATCACTTAAACTGTGTATATTGAGTCCGTGTATTTATATCGCAGGGAAAGTCTCGTATCATAAGGTCTACAATGGCAAAATACTGAAGAGTCTGGGTATATACAAGAATTACTAATATATCATATATGGTATATCATTTCTTTCACAACTCTCTGATTGTTCATTATTTTGGCAGTTTTCCCCCATCACTGGTATGGTACTAAGCCCATCCATTTTGTTTTAGCACATAGGACAGCATGCAACATTATATCAAAGGAAATGACCTTTCTGATTTCAATAACAGGCTAGGGAAGTACACATTATGACATTTATTTTGTTGTTTGTTTACATTTGACACTTCACCTAGCTGTCAGGGTTTACAATAGGGTGGTTCTAATGACCATCCACAATCTATGTTTGGAGTGCAAGAAATTTCACAAATTTCCATCTCAAATACACCAAAACCTCTTTATAACACTATTATTTGGGTCCAAATCAGAAAACGTGTTAGTTAAACAACCATGCTATATCCAAACAAAGATGTTTAGATTGTTCATTTTTCTATATAATCTATACATTTTTGGGATCCATCTTGAAACCTTGTCATATCCATAACTGTGTTATAACGAACAGTGTTATAATGAGGTTGTGGTGCAGGGCATTTTCTGGTTGTTCAGCAGGGCCGAAATTCGGCCCCATTCCCAATGCCAAATAGCCTAAATCTTTCCCAATTTCACCAAATTTTCCCCCCAAAAAATGAAGAAATAAAAGCCACAACAAAAGGAACAGAGAAAACAGTACTTAACATCAAAGGTAACATGAAAATTCACCACAGTGAAGCTACATCTATATTGCACTGCTTAGCTATCAAATTCATAAGACCATTATGAGCAACATTCATAGTTCTGGTATTTCTCCGATGAAATTGTTCCCTATTTTGGTATTTTGTTGGTAATTTTTTACCTAATTTTGCCCAGGGGCCTTTTCCCAAAATACCTGGATAAAGCCATGTGGTGTTTATCATTTCTCTCTAACTACATATCTTCAATTCCTGCATATACTGTTGCAGATATTTTTTGCCAGGACTTCCAGGGCGAGAACCAGTACTCAGCAATGTTAATAAAGTGTCTTTCTCAAAGAGACAACAATTGTTGTTTCCCTGAGTTTGAATCTGGTCCCTACCTCTACATTTTACCACTGTATGGAAGGCAACACCTCCTACTTCCACATCCAAATTCTTAACCATCTAAGACAGTATGATGTCATTTTATTACATAAAACTTGAACAAACCTATATTACCCTATATAAAAGTAGGTTATTTTAAAGTCATCAATTTTCACATCATATCATTCATCTTAGCCTAACAACAACCATCTTACTCATTTTCATCTTTTTCTTACTGTTTCCCGACAGTGCCTCCCAGTCTGGATACTCCCAATTAACAATCTACTCCCAATTAACAATCTATTGCTGATTTAATCAGCAATTGATTGTTAATTGGGAGTATCCAGAAGAAGTATTCCAGAAAAGTTAAAACACCTGTCAAATGGTAAAACACCTGTCAAATGGTAGCCCTATTCAATAGGGCTCTTGGATTCATATACAATGTATTCTCTTATTTTATGTAATTACGGTAGGGTTCATTAACCTGCACAGGGGATGGTTCTCCCTGCACTGGGGGCCTCCAGTTAACATTCATTGACATTCATCCCAGCAAATGATGCCAATGGAGTGTGTTCGGACACCAAAATTTTATCGCCGCTGCCGGGGATCAAACCCGGGACCTCTAGCATCAGAGGCAAGTGCACTAACCACTGAGCTCTCGTGCTCCAAACCCTTCAAATGCACGGCAAACCAAAGTGGCAGCCAGTTCAGAATGTTGTTTACAATGATGTTGTTAAGCAGTAACCATCTGACGTCATCATAGAACCCAAAAAAGGCTACGTTCAGGGCGATAATGTAATGTCTCTCAACGTAAGGTAACAAAGCAAGGCCGGTCTCGTGAGATCAACAGCTCAAAATCCATGTTCAAACAGCACGCGAAGTTCATGATTTGAACATGATTTTTTACTGTTTGAGCTTTTGGTCCATTTGACAATGGCTTCTCATAGGTATTTATGCAAGAATGTCTAATTAAAATTATGTCTAACCTTCATTTTACAGGAGAGAGAGCTTAAAGATAATTAACCCAGATGAACGGATGATAGCTTGGCCGGTAGTTTTAACGTGAAGCTGATGAACGTGTAGTTCGTTTTGTTACTTGTTAACTCGTGCCTTCCCTGTCAAACGAACACACCATTTCTGACAGATGGCGGGGAAAAATATGCAGAGCCATGCCATTAAATCTATTATCGTATTCATTTTAGTGTCTTTTTCAACATTAATTTGTGTGATAAAAAATTATTTTAATGTTTGTTTTATTTTTCTGTATATATAATGTAGAAACTGATTAAATAATAGCGTTTTCAAGACACTGACAAGAAAATATAAAATACGCTGTGCCCGGCTACGGTCAGTCTGATTACCCCAGGACACTGGAGGACACCGGAAGACACCGGAGGACACCGGAAGACACCGGAGGACACCGGAGGACACACCGGAGGACACATTTTAATATAAGTTTAAGACTTTTTAGTATAAGAAATAAATGCCTAACTTTATATAAATAGTTAAAAGTTAACCAAATTAGGAATTTCCATACTCCAAAACCGTTGTAACAACGCTAATGTAATGTAAAGTATATATCATCATTTCTCATGAAAGTATCAGAACCGGATACATTTAACTGACATTTTATATTATTGTATCTAAATATAATCATCCATTCATCCATATATCCATCCATCCGTCCATTTTTCAGAACTTGAGATAAAAGGTTCCGAGTATATAATCTAATTAATACCTGTCAGTTACCAGTAATGAATGCTACCTGTGCTTACACCTGCCTGTTAACTGATTAATTAAGTACCGCTAAATCCTTCACGGCACTTAATCCATTCACCACCTAGTTAACAATCAAACGCGTGCTTTTTAATAGACACCGCATAGTTGACAACAATAATGTGTATTCAATGCAGATTTATGTTTTTATTATTATTATTATTATTATTCATTTTATTCAATTTTAGCAATTTAAACTTTTCAATTTATCAATGCATTAAACTAGTAGTCAGTTAATAAAACTTATTATCAATACGAAAACACGCAATTCTAAATATACTGGAAAAGTTTACCACCCCAAAAAAAATTCTGATGAAAAAATATTATGTTTTTCTTTTGTTTCTCCCTAAATATAGATCGCGGGTATACGTTATAACCGCCTCGGCGAAGTGGTTTTAATAAGTACTGGCATTATTTGCAAGAATGAACGCTTTCTGGCTTCGTTGGGCGGCAGGGCTTTGTTAACTTGAGCCGCGTCACAGCATTCTCTTGCTGCATGCATTTTATATGAAATGAGCCGCGTCACAGCCTTTTCTACAACTTACATGAAGAATTAAATCAGCTTGCGCATGCATATAGCCCAACCAGAGACTTCTCTTGCTGCATGCATTCTATATAACTTGAGCCGCGTCATAGCATTTCCTACGAGTTATATATGCGTCCCCGCGAAGAAGTAGATAAGCTTGCACAACGACGACTCCGATAACACTGCGCGAATTCTTCATTGGGCGCACATGTCTAATTGTAGGTTTTGACCTGCGCTGGCTCAAATGTTTTACTTACTCGTTCTAACCTGAATGAACGAGTGACTTTCTACGCAAACCAAAGAAAATACTAGAAATAATAATCCGCCGCTTTCTTCTTCTTCTTCTTCTTCTTCTTCTTATTCCTCTTCTTCTTGTTTTAATAGCCGTATCTAAGAGAAAATATTTTGTACGCGAACAACAATAAAAAAAAATAATAATAATAATAATAATAATCCCGCCCCTTTCTTCTTCTTGTTTCTTCTTCTTTTTTCTTCTTCTTTTTTCTTCTTCTTTTTTCTTCGTCGAACACCATAATAGTGTTATACGTAGGAGACATTACTTTGTACGCAAACCAAAGAAAATACTAGAAATAATCCGTCGCTTTCTTCTTCTTCTTCTTCTTCTTATTGGCGGCAGGGCTTGAGATGTCATTTCACCTCAGTGTCGGGTCTTCTTCTTCTTCTAATTGTTTTAATAGCCGTATCTAAGAGAAAATATTTTGTACTCGTACAAACAAAAAAAATATCATAATAAATCCCGCCCCTTTCTTCTTCTTGTTTTCTTGTTTCTTCTTCTTTTTTTCTTCTTCTTTCTTCTTCTTCTTTTTTCTTCGTCGAATACCATAATAGTGTTATTCATGACGAATACTATCTACTACTATGCAAGAAAATCTTTGCTAGCCGCGTACCTAGGAGAAAATAATTTGTATGCAAATCAAAGATAATACTAGAAATAATAATAATCTTCTTCTTCTTCTTCTGGCACTTTTTTCTTCTTCATCTTCATCTTCTTTTTCTTCTTCTTCTTCTTCTTCTTCTTCTTCTTCTTCTTCTTCTTCTTCAGGCACTTTTTTATCTGAAAAGACCTAATATGTTGTGGGTACTTAGTGGAAATCAAACAACTTTCTTCTTCTTCTTCTTCTTCTTCTTCTTCTTCTTCTTCTATTTTTTTAGTGTCGCGTCTTCTTCTTCTAATTGTTTTAATAGCCGTATCTAAGAGAAAATATTTTGTACTCGAACAAACAAAAAAAATAATAATAATAAATCCCGCCCCTTTCTTCTTCTTGTTTTCTTGTTTCTTCTTTTTTCTTCTTCTTCCTCTTCTTCTTCGTCTTCTTCTTCTTCTATTTTTGAAATAGCCGCCAGGTAGTTTCTTCTTCATCTAATTGTTTTTAATAGCCGTATCTAAAAGAAAATATTTTGTACGTGAACAAAAGAAAAAGAAATAATAATCCCGCTCCTTTCTTCTTCTTCTTTCCTCTTCTTGTTTCTTCTTCTTTTTTCTTCATCTTTTTTCTTCGTCTTCTTCTTCGTCTGTTTTTTACGTTTGTAATGTGTACGCAAGTGCGTATCTACAAAAATAATCATGACAATACCATAATAATTTTATTCATTGCTCTATTTAAGTCGCCGTCAGGTAGTTTATGCCGTGCGCAGGCTCGTACGAATACTACGAATACCATAATCGTGTTATTCATGGCGAATATTATTGCCAAGCGCGTACCTAGGAGAAATTAGTTTGTACGCAAACCAAAGAAAATACTAGAAATAGGTGTTGGGTATGGTAAATGAACATCCTTTTGTACAAACAATAATTCACAATAAAGATCAAGTGCCCAATATAATTTGCTACACTAATGAACAGATCCTTGATTTAAAACACTTTGTGAAAAATGCTCCTAACCAACAAATTGGAATTGATCGAACATTCAACCTTGGAAACTATTATGTGACAACCTTAGTTTATAAAAATCAAAGGATTGTGCGGTGTGATAATCAGCGAAAGAAAGACAATGTCAGAAAAAACATTGAGGAACATCCGATATTCTTGGGGCCTATTATGCTTCACAAGGACGCCACCTACAAAACCTACAAGTCATTCCTTGAACATGTTAAAACGGAATTAGACAGCGATATTGAAGCAGTGGAGCTTAGGTTGTCTGAAAATATCGAGTTTGGTACAGATGATGAAAAGGCATTAACAAAAGCCATAGACCATGTATTTCCGTCTGCGACAAGGGTGTTGTGTACCAAGCATCTAAAAGATAATGTTAAACACTATCTACAGAATAATGTAGGAATGGAGAAGGTCTTCCGTGACAGGGTAATGCATAAAATCTTTGGTGAAGATGGCATTACAGATGCCAACTGCACTATCGATTTTGAAAGTAGGGCAGAAGAACTGCAACATTCCATGGAGGGTAAATACCCTAAATTCGAAAATTACTTCGAGAAACAATTGAAGGGCAGGCTAAAACAGTATGTTGTTGATCCATGTATTGTGGATTCAGGCAAAAGAAAGTGGACCAACAATAATGCTCATGTACATAAAAGAAAAAAAAAGGCTGGTTAACGGCTGTCAGTCATTAAATTTTTAATAAGAATGACAGCAAGTCCTAGTCACACCTCCACGAGTTGCAATTCTGCAAACAAATATTGCGCGGTACCAGCTGGAAACTAAGGATAAAATTTTATCCTTGGGCTAACGTGACAGGGCGATAGATAGATTGATGGATAGATAATCAATAACAGTGCATAAAATAATTATACGTTTCCAATGGCCAAAAAAAAAAAAAAAAAAAAAAACATGTAAGAAGTATAAATAAAAGTGTCCTCCGGTATCGCCACTTGAGGGATATTCAAGCTAGAACAAAACCTCATCGTGGGGATTGCGTGGAAGAAAGAACCGATATATTCATCATGCACAGTACACATACACGTCTTTCTTTACATAATTATACTCTTTCAAAGTTGATAAAATCATTTAAAATCATTTAAAACTTGTAATAAAAGGTGTCCTCCGGTATCTTCCGGTGTCCTCCGGTGTCCTGGGGTAATAAGACTGACCCGCCCGGCTACTTAGCTCAAATGTTCAGAGGATGGAAGAAAACGAAAGTAGAGAATTTATTTGTTATTGTTGTAAATTCAGAGTTAAATATAACTACTTTGGAAAGAAACCGCCTTTTGCAAAGTCGTTAGTGTAAGTTAGATAAGCGATGTATTTAAATGAAATCTAAAACTTTACATATCCTTTTTAATTTATGAGAATTTGTGGAGCGTGATAGCTCAGTGGTTAGTGCACTCGCCTCTGATGCTAGAGGTCCCTGGTTCGATCCCCGGCAGCGGCGATAAAATTTTGGTGTCCGAACATGCTCCATTGGCATCATTTGCAGGGATGAATGTCATAAAGTGCACCGTCCTTAGGATCGGGACGTTAACTGGAGACCCCCTGTGCAGGGAGAACCATCCCCTGTGCAGGTTAAAGATCCCTACCGTAATTACATGATTACTGTGTAGGCTTTCATCCTGCAAAAACCTGGAGTGTATGTAATATACACCTGCGGTAATGGTCAAATGTGACCGACGCAGTATCAGAAGATAGAGATAGATAGATAGATAGAAACCGATGTCAGGCACTCAATGAAAGACGCAAGTATGAGCTTTCCAAAAACTAAATTAAAAACGTGTCATCTCAGGCTGCACGTTTATCAATCTATCTAGCTCCCGCATTTGAAGTATATGTCTCGCTCTCCCGTCTGGGAGACAGAATCTGCTGCATTTGCAGTTTCCCGATTTTTTTTCAAGAATGACTTAAAAATTTTCACTGCTGAGGGCAGTTATTAACAGATTAGCGAAGGATTATATTAAATACATAGCAGTAAACAGCAACATAAAAGTAGATAATCCTTTGATCAACTCTGTCTCATTTGATTGGATTTTACAGCAAGCAGAGATTACATAACCTGACATAATTTATGTACGTGATAGCTCAGTGGTTAGTGCACTTGCCTCTGATGCTAGAGGTCCCGGGTTCGATCCCCGGCAGCAGCGATAAAATTTCGGTGTCCGAACATGCTCCATTGGCATCATTTGCAGGGATGAATGTCATTAAGTGCACCGTCCTTCGGATCGGGACGTTAACTGGAGGCCCCCTGTGCAGGGAGAACCATCCCCTGTGCAGGTTAAAGAACCCTACCATAATTACATGATTACTGTGTAGGCTTTTATCCTGCAAAAACTAGAGTGTATGTAATATACACCTGCCTAGAATGTCCGCGAGGGCGTATGGCAGTATATATAGAAAAAAAAAAAAAACATGACATAATTTGTGTGCATCTGTACTCGGTTAATAAGCTTACAAGTTGTAAGTTACAAACGTAACCAGCTACTAGAACTGCCAAATTGCTTTTTTTTCATTTATATTTAGCTTAGATTTGATTTAGGAATTTAGGAGCGTGATAGCTCAGTGGTAAGTGCACTTGCCTCTGATGCTAGAGGCCCCCGGTTCGATCCCCGTGTCCGAATATGCTCTGTTGGCATCACTTGCAGGGATGAATACCAATTAGTGCAACATCCTTCAGATCGGGATGTAACTGGAGGCCACCTGTGCAGGAAGAGTCATCTCCTGTGCAGGTTAAAGACCACTACCGTAATTACATGAATTACATGATTATTGTGTAGGCTTTCAACCCTGCAACCTGGAGTGTATGTAACGTACACCTGCGAGTAATGGTCAAATGTGACCGATCCCAGTATAAGTAGAAAGAAGGCAATTAAAATTGTGCATATACTTTGCTTAGAATTGTTACTGGCTGCACGTCAACTGACATTCATACATCAGGATATGTACATATATACTTCGTATTTTTATATCACTCTCCCATCCGTCTGTCATTTTCATATTTAATTAAAAGTCAGAAATTTTTTATTCTGAAGGAGTGTAAATAGTGCTTGAGGTAATGCTTATCTCTGCTTTGGGTCTGTTCAGTAGCAGTAGCAGTGAAAACCAGCTCTGGATAAGGAGGAGGACTTTTGGTGTAATTTTTATTACCAATATTTCTGCACTAAAACATGTTACAGGTACTTGCAGCAATCAAGTGATTCTGACAATTAAGCACAGCATGTGTTGTGGGTACTTGATATCACATTGATGAGGCATACCAGATGGATTTGTAATTACAGAATTCTTTTTGCCCCCAACTTTGAAAAAGTTAGGGGGCATAATACTTCTGGCTTTTCCATTTGTACATTCATTCATTTGTCACGCTTTCTTCTGCATAGCATAACTTAAGAACCATGTGTGCTAGGGTTTTAAAATTTCATATATGGATTTCTCATGAAAAAGTAGTTGACCCGTATTTTTTTCTCATATGAATTAGCTCCCGTTTCAAGTTATTTCCCTTTTGTTAATATAAAAAGCCTGTTAGCAAGATATCTCAAAACATATTTGAGCTAGAGCCTTGATATTTTGGTATACTGATTAGGACTATGGAGGAGATCACCTGATTAAATTTTCAACCAATTTAATGAAATTTTCTTAGAGATTTTGAAATTTCTCGCCATTTAATTGTGTTGCTTTCTGGTGCATAGCATAACTTTATAACCATGTATACTAGTGTTTTGAAATTTCATGTATGGATTTCTCATGAAAAAAAGAGTTGACCCATATTTGTTTTTCTTATTCCAAATTATCTCCCCTTTTTGATTTATTTGCCGTTTAATTAAATAACATAGAAATCTCATTAGCAAGATATCTCATAAAGTATTTGAGATAGAGCCTTGATATTTGGTATACTGAGGAGGAGATCACCTGATTAAATTTTCAACCAGTTTAATGAAATTTTGTTGGAGTGATTGCCTTTTGCAATTTCAGGTCATTTTATGGTTTTGCTTTCTTGTGAAATGCATGACCTTAGAACCATGTACGCTAGTGTTTTGAAATTTCTCACGTGGATGTCTCATCAAATAATGTTGACCTCTACAGTATGATTTTCTTATCCGATTTATCTCTTATTTTTGAGTTCTTTCCCTTTCAATGAAATAACATTAAAATTTTGTTAGCATGTTATCTGAATAGGTATTTCAACTAGAGCCTTGATATTTGGTATACTGTTTGGGTCCGAAGATGAGAGTACCTGATTAAAATTTCAACCAATTTAATGAAATTTTGTTGGAGCTATAGCCCTTTGCAATTTTTGACCATTTTATTGTGTTTTTTTCTTGCAGCAAGATATTAAAAAAAAAAACTATTTATATTGTTGCCTAAAAACTTGACAGGCTGATTTGGAATGACTAGTATACCTGATTAACATTTGAAAAAAAATCTGATTTTTTTTTTTTTTTAGATAATGGCCTTTTGAAAAATTTGGCATTTATGGACAAGCGTATAGTTGGGGAAAGTGTTTCATAAACACCATTTCTAGTTGTGAATAACCTTAAACTTGCTGTTTTGAAATTAAAACTTGAAAAAGAATATGTTCCTATCATTTTAATTAAGTAGTTCTAGTTCCCTGCCGATTAACCACATACCACTCTCTAATCTGGAGCTATGATGGCATTGACATTGAAAAATAGAGTTTTTTTTATGACAGATTGCTGGAAGATTCCTATGTAATGAAAGACCCCTTTAACAGTGATGGAGGTGTGATTACCCTAGGTTCTCACTGTGACCTGTGTAAGAAGTCAGTCTGTGCTGCTGTGGTAAGTCTTTTAATGCCCCACATTGATCCCAGCTACAAAGATGGGATGGTCTTACAGTTCTGTATATACACCAGAAGGACATTACGATAACGCATTCTGTGACATACAGTGGAACTTCGATGGCTCGAACACCGATAGCTCGTTTACCATGGCTGAGTCGAACCGGTTTTTGAGGCCCTAGGGAATTCCTCTGCATAAGAAAAAGTGTGGGATAATTAAGGAGATTTTCGACTTTTATCTTGCAAATCTATGCTGTGTGTACTCATTAGAATCGCCTCAATGAGGCGATTCTAATGAGTACACACAGCATACATTTATGTTACAGAACACCGAAAAGAAGTCCAAAAGGGCCAGTTATGTTTTCTGGAAGTATGCAACAGTGGCTCGAACTACCGCTGTTTCGAACAAATTTCTATTGTCCCGAAGGGGTTCGAGCCATCGAAGTTCTACTGTAGTACATTCCATCATATCTTAAAAAGTGCATTCCTTCATATCTCCAAAACACTTATTTTTCTGATGGAAATCTGTGATATTTTAACCATGTTATAAAGATCAGGGGTCTTACGACCTGAAAGCCGTAACAAAGGAAAGATGCATAGCCTGAAAAAATCCCCGCCTATGGTGGGATTCGAACCCGGGCCGCCCGGGTGATAGTCCACTGCTCTTACCCCTGAGCCAAAGAGTCGACTCCCTGACGCAGTTGTCAGAGAGTGGTTATAAACCTAGAAGCTATGCATATGATCTACCAAGGTAGATAATGGAAGGGAGGTAACACACCCCCTCTTCAAGGAAGTCATCATTTATGATGACGTGAAGGATACCAACTTCGGCACAAGCCAATTCTGGCATTTCGGACGAGCCCCCATCTTACGACCTGAAAGCCGTAACAAAGGAAAGATGCATAGCCTGAAAAAATCCCCGCCTATGGTGGGAATCCGGGCCGCCCGGGTGATAGTCCACTGCTCTTACCCCTGAGCCAAAGAGTCGACTCCCTGACGCAGTTGTCAGAGAGTGGTTATAAACCTAGAAGCTATGCATATGATCTACCAAGGTAGATAATGGAAGGGAGGTAACAGGGGCCAGTTGTTCAAAACTAACAACGTCATTAGTTAAGGTATCATTAAAACTTTGATCATTTATTATGGCAAATACACTAATATTTTTGCTGAAAAAATGTGAGCAGCTTTTGCAAATGCAAAAGCTGCTCACATTTTTTCAGCAAAAATACCAAACTTTTAAATATTAAACTTGTTAGAAGAGTTAACAATATGACCACTAACGAGCTCGTTAAGCTAACGATGCTTTGAACAACTGGCCCCAGTATTATAAATAGGTTGTACTGTACATAAGCATGAGCCAGGGAATGACTAAACCTACAAGAAGACCTTTTTAACTAACAAAGACTCAGAGTAGTCTGTGCAACTATTAAAAAAAGAAGTGAAGGCAATGATCAGGAATTGATACAATTAACCGCCAGTTGGCTAGCCAAAACAAAAATATATAAGCGATACACACATTCAAAGACAAACTGTAACAAAATTAAACCGCGACAGAAGAACCGCCTTGGAATGGTCAGTGAAAAGTGTTTCCGCGGGGGGCTCAAATCGATTTTAATCCAGGGCTTCTCCAGACTTTTGGATGAGTCTATAAACCGTGGTCCCGTCTCCGTATGACCTTAGCTTTTGGTGAGAAGTAAAGCTCCAACACTCACTCATATCTATTTTACGGGGCGACTATCCTGGCGCTTACTTCCTTAGCAATTTAGACAAATAATTTCTTCAGTCCGCATGAAGGCTTCCTAACACATCAGTGCAACATCTCCGAGAACACAAAAATCAAACAACCACATAGAAATGAAACTACGGTGAGTACTTGACAGCAAGAAAACACAGAAATGCTGGAGCAAAAGAGTCCGCATGAAGGCTTCCTAACACATCAGTGCAACATCTCCGAGAACACAAAAATCAAACAACCACATAGAAATGAAACTACGGTGAGTACTTGACAGCAAGAAAACACAGAAATGCTGGAGCAAAAGAAAACCAACAGTTAGACTTCAGTGGACTTGACAAGAGACAGAGCATCAGGTACCAACCGACATTACATAAAATTAAATTTTAATCTCAAGTAAGCCTTTACTCTGGAACCGTCATAGAATCTGAGGCCTGATCCACCAGCGTGCAATTAAAGAGGCATCACGAAAACACGGCTATATAATTTTGACCCCCCTCGAATCCCACTTTTATATAGTAAAACTGGGGTTGACAGGGGTAAACCTATTTTTAGCTCACCGTCACGTAGTGACGAGGTGAGCTTTTGGGATCACTTTTTGTCCGTCGTCCGTCGTGCGTGCGTCCGTCCGTGCGTCCGTGCGTCCGTAAACAATTTCTTTAAACGACATCTCCTCCTAAACCACTGATCGGATTTTGACCAAACTTCACAGGAATGATCCTTAGGTGGTCCCCTTTCAAAGTTGTTCAAATGGTTCCGGTCCGTTGCACATCTAGGTCACAGGAGCCAAAAACAGATTTTTTTCACCAAAAACTTAAAAAATCTTCTTCTCTGAAACATAAGGCCCAGGTCTTTGATATTTGGTATGAAGCTTCATCTAGTGGACCCCTACCAAGATTGTTCAAATTATAGTGCTGGGGCCAAAAATGCCCCCGCCCTGGGGCCCTTTGGTTTTACATAGGCTTATATAGGGAAAATCTTTAAAAATCTTCTTCTCTGAAACCACAAGGCCCAGGTCTTTGATATTTGGTATGAAGCTTCATCTAGTGGACCCCTACCAAGATTGTTCAAATTATAGTGCTGGGGCCAAAAATGCCCCCGCCCCGGGGCCCTTTGGTTTTACATAGGCTTATATAGGGAAAATCTTTAAAAATCTTCTTCTCTGAAACCACAAGGCCCAGGACTTTGATATTTGGTATGAAGCTTCATCTAGTGGACCCCTACCAAGATTGTTCAAATTTTAGTGCTGGGACAAAAAATGCCCCCGCCACGGGGCCCTTTGGTTTTACATTGGCTTATATAGGGAAAATCTTTAAAAATCTTCTTCTCTGAAACCACAAGGCCCATGTCTTTGATATTTGGTATGAAGCTTCATCTAGTGGACCCCTACCAAGATCGTTTAAATTATAGTGCTGGGGCCAAAAATGCCCCTTCCCCGGGGCCCTTTGGTTTGACATAGGCTTATATAGGGAAAATCTTTAAAAATCTTCTTCTCTGAAACCACAAGGCCCAGGACTTTGATATTTGGTATGAAGCTTCATCTAGTGGACCCCTACCAAGATTGTTCAAATTATAGTGCTGGGGCCAAAAATGCCCCCGCCCCGGGGCCCTTTGGTTTTACATAGGCTTATATAGGGAAAATCTTTAAAAATTTTCTTCTCTGAAACCACAAGGCCCAAGACTTTGATATTTGGTATGAAGCTTCATCTAGTGGACCCCTACCAAGATTGTTCAAATTTTAGTGCTGGGACAAAAAATGCCCCCGCCACGGGGCCCTTTGGTTTTAGATTGGCTTATATAGGGAAAATCTTTAAAAATCTTCTTCTCTGAAACCACAAGGATCGGGTCTTTGATATTTGGTATGAAGCTTCATCTAGTGGACCCCTACCAAGATTGTTCAAATGATAGTGCTGGGGCCAAAAATGCCCCTGCCCCGGGGCCCTTTGGTTTTACATAGGCTTATATAAGGAAAATCTTTAAAAATCTTCTTCTCTGAAACCACAAGGCCCAGGACTTTGATATTTGGTATGAAGCTTCATCTAGTGGACCAATACCAAGATTGTTCAAATTATAGTGCTGGGACAAAAAATGCCCCGGCCACAGGGCCCTTTGGTTTTACATTGGCTTATATAGGGAAAATCTTAAAAATCTTCTTCTCTGAAACCACAAGGCCCAGGTCTTTGATATTTGGTATGAAGATTCATCTAGTGGACCCCTACCAAGATTGTTCAAATTATAGTGCTGGGGCCAAAAATGCCCCCGCCCTGGGGCCCTTTGGTTTTACATAGGCTTATATAGGGAAAATCTTTAAAAATCTTCTTCTCTGAAACCACAAGGCCCAGGACTTAGATATTTGGTATGAAGCTTCATCTAGTGGACCCCTACCAAGATTGTTCAAATTATAGTGCTGGGGCAAAAATGCCCCCGTCCCGGGGCCCTTTGGTTTTGCATAGGCTTATATAGGCAAAATCTTTCAAAAATCTTCTTCGCTGAAACTGCTAGGCCCAGGTCTTTGATATTTGATGTGTAGCTTCATCTTGTGGACCTTTGCCAAGATTGTTCAAATTATAGCCTTTGTTGATGTTTGGTATGAAGCTTCACCTTTAAGACCTCCCTCAACATTATGCACATTAAAGCCCTAGGGCCAATAATGGCCCTCTCTGGGGCCCACTTGTTACACTATGGATCAGGTGAGCGATCCAGGGCCATCATGGCCCTCTTGTGATTAATATTAGGATCACTTTTTGTCTGTCATCCGTGCGTAAACAATTTCTTCAAACAACATCTCCTCCTAAACCACTGATGGGATTTTGACCAAACTTCACAGGAATGATCCTTAGGTGGTCCCCTTTCAAAGTTGTTCAAATGGTTCCGGTCCGTTGCACATATAGGTCACAGGAGACAAAAATAGATTTTTTCACCAAAGCTTAAAAAATCTTCTTCTCTGAAACCACAAGGCCCAGGTCTTTGATATTTGGTATGAAGCTTCATCTGGTGGACCCCTACCAAGATTGTTCAAATTATAGTGCTGGGGCCAAAAATGCCCCCGCTCCGGGGCCCTTTGGTTTTACATGGGCTTATATAGGGAAAATCTTTAAAAATCTTCTTCACTGAAACCGTAAGGCCCAGGTCTTTGATATTTGGTATGAAGCTTCATCTAGTGGAACCCTACCAAGATTGTTCAAATCATAGTGCTGGGGCCAAAAATGCCTCCCCTCCGGGGCCCTTTGGTTTTACATGGGCTTATATAGGGAAATCTTTAAAAATCTTCTTCTCTGAAACCGCAAGAGCCAGGTCTTTGATATTTGGTATGAAGCTTCATCTAGTGGACCCCTACCAAGATTGTTCAAATTATAGTGCTGGGACAAAAAATGCCCCCGCCACCGGGCCCTTTGGTTTTACATGGGCTTATATAGGGAAGAGCTTTAAAAATCTTCTTCTCTGAAACCGTAAGGCCTAGGTCTTTGATATTTGGTATGGAGCTTCATCTAGGGGACCCCTACCAAGATTGTTCAAATTATAGTGCTGGGGTCAAATATGCCCCCGCTCTGGGGCCCTTTGGTTTTACATGGGCTTATATAGGGAAAATCTTTAAAAATTTTCTTCTCTGAAACCGTAAGGCCCATGTCTTTGATATTTGGTATGAAGCTTCATCCATGGTCCTTCTTCCTCCCCCCCCCCCCCCCCCCCCCCACTCAGGGGCCCTTTGGTTTTAAATGGGCTTATATAGGGAAAATCTTTAAAAATCTTCTTCTCTGAAACCGCAAGGCCCAGGTCTTTGCTATTTGGTATGAAGCTTCATCTAGTGGACTCCTACCAAGATTGTTCAAATTATAGTGCTTGGGCTAAAAATGCCACCGCCCCGGGGCCCTATGGTTTTACATGGGCTTACATGGGGAAAATCTTTAAAAATCTTCTTCTCGGAAACCCCAAGGGCCAGGTCTTTGCTATTTGGTATGAAGCTTCATCTAGTGGACCCCTACCAAGATTGTTCAAATTATAGTGCTAGGGCCAAAACTGCCCCCGACCTGGGGCCCTTTGGTTTTACATAGACTTATATAGAGATATTCCTTAAAAATCTTCTTCTGAAACAACAAGGCCATGGTCTTTGAAATTTGGTGTGAAGCTTCCTCTAGTGGACCTCTATCAAGATGGTTAAAATTATAGCCCTGAGGCCAAAAATGCCCCCGCCCCAGAGCCATTTGGTTTTTCATAGGCTTATGTAGGGAATATCTTTAATAAAAATCTTCTTCTCTGAAACTGTTAGGCCCAGGTCTTTGATATTTGGTATGTAGCATATCTAGTGGACCTAGATTGTTCAAATTATAGCCTTTGTTGATATTTGGTATGAAGCTTCACCTTTTTAGACGTCTCTGAACATTATGCACATTATAGCCCTGGGGTTAATAATGGCCCTCCCCGGGTCCCACTTGTTACTCTATGGATCAGGTGAGCGATCCAGGGCCATCATGGCCCTCTTGTGTTTAATATTAGGATCACTTTTTGTCTGTCATCCGTGCGTAAACAATTTCTTCAAACGACATCTCCTCCTAAACCACTGATTGGATTTGGACCAAACTTCACAGGAATGATCCTTAGGTGGTCCCCTTTCAAAGTTGTTCAAATGGTTCCGGTCCGTTGCACATATAGGTCACAGGAGCCAAAAATAGATTTTTTTCACCAAAAACTTAAAAAATCTTCTTCTCTGAAACCACAAGGCCCAGGTCTTTGATATTTGGTATGAAGCTTCATCTAGTGGACCCCTACCAAGATTGTTCAAATTATAGTGCTGGGGCCAAAAATGCCCCCCACCCCGGGGCCCTTTGGTTTTACATAGGCTTATATAGGGAAAATCTTTAAAAATCTTCTTCTCTGAAACCACAAGGCCCAGGTCTTTGATATTTGGTATGAAGCTTCATCTAGTGGACCCCTACCAAGATTGTTCAAATTATAGTGCTGGGGCCAAAAATGCCCCCGCCCCGGGGCCCTTTGGTTTTACATTGGCTTATATAGGGAAAATCTTTAAACATCTTCTTTTCTGAAACCACAAGGCCCAGGACTTTGATATTTGGTATGAAGCTTCATCTAGTGGACCCCTACCAAGATTGTTCAAATTATAGTGCTGGGACAAAAAATGCCCCCGCCACCGGGCCCTTTGGTTTTACATAGGCTTATATTGGGAAAATCTTTAAAAATCTTCTTATCTGAAACCACAAGGCCCAGGTCTTTGATATTTGGTATGAAGCTTTATCTAGTGGACCCCTACCAAGATTGTTCAAATTATAGTGCTGGGGCCAAAAATGCCCCCGTCCCGGGGCCATTTGGTTTAACATAGGCTTATATAGGGAAAATCTTTAAAAATTTTCTTCTCTGAAACCACAAGGCCCAGGACTTTGATATTTGGTATGAAGTTTCATTTAGTGGACCCCTACCAAGATTGTTCAAATTTTATTGCTGGGACAAAAAATGCCCCCGCCACGGGGCCCTTTGGTTTTACATTGGCTTATATAGGGAAAATCTTTAAAAATCTTCTTCTCTGAAACCACAAGGCCCAGGTCTTTGATATTTGGTATGAAGCTTCATCTAGTGGACCCCTACCAAGATTGTTCAAATTATAGTGCTGGGGCCAAAAATGCCCCCGCCCCGGGGCCCTTTGGTTTTACATAGGCTTATATAGGGAAAACCTTTAAAAATCTTCTACTCTGAAACCACAAAGCCCAGGTCTTTGATATTTGGTATGAAGCTTCATCTAGTGGACCCCTACCAAGAATGTTCAAATTACAGTGCTGGGGCCAAAAATTCCCCCGCCCCCGGCCCTTTGGTTTTACATAGACTTGTATAGGGAAAATCAAAATCTTCTTCATTGAAACCACAAGGGCTAGGTCTTTAATATTTGGTGTGAAATTTCATCTAGTGGACCTCTATCAAGTTTGTTCAAATTATAGCCCTGGGGCCAAAAATACCCCGCCCCGAGACCCTTTGGTTTTACATAGACTTATATAGGGTAATCTTTAAAAATCTTCTTCTCTGAAACTGAAAGGCCATGTCTTTCATATTTTGGTATGGAGCTTCATCTAGTGGACCTCTACCAAGATTGAACAAATTATAGCCCTGGGGCCAAAAATGCCCCCGCCCCGAGACTCTTTGGTTTTACATAGACTTATATAGAGATAATCTTTGAAAATCTTCTCTGAAACAGCAAGGTCTAGGTCTTTGATATTTGGTGTGAAGCTTCATCTAGTGGACCTTTATCAAGTTTGTTTAAATTATATGTAGCCCTGAGGCCAAAAGTGCCCCCGCCCAGTGGCCATTTGGTTTTACATGGGCTTATGTAGGGAATATCTCTAAAAAAATCTTCTTCTCTGAAACCGCAAGGCTCAGGTCTTTGATATTTGGTGTGTAGCTTCATCTAGTGGACCTTTGCCAAGATTGTTCAAATTACATGTATTGCCTTTGTTGATATTTGGTATGAAGCTTCACCTTTTTAGACCTCCCTCAACATTATGCACATTATAACCCTAAGGTCAATAATAGCCCTCCCCGTGGCCCACTTGTTACTCTATGGATCAGGTGAGCGATCCAGGGCCATAATGGCCCTCTTGTTCTTATTTCTGCTCTAAAATATAGATTGTGGGTACTCGTTAGAGTACCCACAATCTATATTTTGAGCAGAAATAATAAAAATATCAGAATTTTTCATCTTAAGATTTTCATTTTTTCGGCGATAAAGGTTACAATGTATTGATATAGGTGTGTTTTCGTAATGGGAAGCACAGTAATCAACCGTGATTGGGTTAATATATCGAAGAATGATTTTACGAAATTGGGTACTGAAGTCATCATTATACTTTAACCGTTTTTGTACCGAATGGAATCTTCCTTATATATAGCAGAGTCCATTTAAAAATTTAGGGGTGGTCAGGTTGTATTTTCTTCAAAATTTATTTGGAAAATGACTGAACTTTTTGCAAACAGTGTAGGCCCTGATCAGACGCCGCATTCTGCGGTGTCTGAGCTGGGCCTGAACCGTTTGCCAATTACCAGTTTAGGGGTTTCCGGTATGAAATGGGTTATTTGAGCTATGGTGGACTGTGTTTTAAAGAGGCGAATAAGTTATTTTTTTATTTAAATTTTCTTCTATCACATTGCCAACAGGACTGCAGTATTTTCTACAGTAAGAGATTTTGTCACTCATGTGTGATGGAAAAACTGGAGGAGTTTCCAATGGAGATACAACAGGTGAGTTGGCTGTTATATAAACCTTCACCATACTGAAACCTGGATAACATTACGAAAACACACCCATGCGACATAGTGCAATTTTTTGTATATCCAAAATAGCCATTTTCCTGATGAAAATCTGTGATATTTTTCTTATAAATACTGCAAACATAGGTTGTGGGTGCTCGTTAGAACCGCCTCATTGAGGCGGTTCAAACGAGTACCCACAACCTATGTCTTGGAGCAGAAATAAGGAAAATAATGTTTACCCCCGAAAACCCCAGTTTTGTCTATATAATGTGGGGTTTAGGGGGATCTTTATTTCACGGACTTGTTCACGTCATGCTCTTTCTTTTTATGAAAACAGTAATCCTGTAGGGATCCAGATCTTGGAAGTGAGCTGATCAGGATCTATACTGTTTTTGATCAATGACAAAAATTGAAATCATGCAACACAAATGGCTGAAAATTCGGTAACCATTAACCCTAAAGATGCCATGAAAAACTGTACCTGAAAATATTGTCCGTTTATGTTGTCTGCTGATTTTTTTTGCAAACTTCAAACTTTTTTTTTTGCATACAGGCAAACAGTGTGGGACCTGATCACACTGCTCCTAGAGGAGCAGTCTGATCTGGGTCCACACTGATTGCAAAAATGACCTTGAAAGTGACTCTCAGACAACAAAGCAGATGACAGTTTTTGTGATTGGCATCTGTAGGGTTAAGAGGTATAAATACACCTCACATTTTTCTGCCACTTTTCACAAGCCGGCCTCGGTAGCTCAGTCAGATACGCGTCTGACTGGTGATGAGGAGGACGCCGGTTCGATACCTGCCGGGGTTGAAAACATTCTTTCGTGGGGATTGATCATGAAATCTTTTCTACGGCCATTCTCTCCCGCTGATTCAAGGAGGGCAGTTGTCAGTTTCTGGCGAAAGAATGTGCACTGTACTGGTTAACCGCTAACGTATAAGCCTGACCAGGAAAAGTGTGGATAGGTAAACTGACCGGCTCAAAAATGACCTAAAACAGTGTTGACTGGGCTGTTAAACTCCAATACAAACAAACAAAGAGCCATTTTTCACAAGGGAGACAATTCATGACTTCCTGTATATTAAGCCCTACTACAAAAGGGGTCTACATTTAACCCTTCAAGCAGACGACAATCTTTTTTTTTTTTCATTATTTTTCAATGAAAGTAAAGCTTGTCATTTCATGTGAATTGTCTTTTGAGAAGCCAATTCTTTTAGTGTTGAGCCTTATTTTTGCTCTAAAAGTAAGAAGAAATATTTTGTAAATGTCTCTGGCTAAATGTGCTAATAGCATAAAGGGCTGAATGCTCCTTAACCATTTTTGTATTGAACAGCATATATGAGCATTATGAAATTCAGGCACCTCGTGTTGAGTTTTTTTTTTTTTCAGAAGTTTATTTCGAAAATGGCTGGACTTTTCGCAAAATGGAAGGGCCTGATCAGCTTCATGAGCTTGGTCAAATCTTAACCCTTACCTTGCTGAACATGACAACCCCTACATTTAGACTCTTAATCATTAGGTCTCTCACCGCTGTGGGTTCGAGCCTCGCTCTGGTCACATGTGAGACGCCAAGTTCTGCAAGAGAAGGTCAGGTGGTTTTTCTCTGGGTACTCCAGTTTTCTCCCCCCTCTGATTAATGATCAGCTCGATATGAGTGAAATAATCTTGAAAGGGCTGTAAAACAAAAAAACTGTGTAGATCCATATCAGATGGCTTCTGAAGGATCAACACCGTTTGTCATTTAGTGAATGAATGAATGTTTGAGTTTTACTTCTCACCAACAGCTAAGGTCATACAGAGACGGGACCTCGGTTTAAAGTAGAAAATTTGTCAATTTGTGTGTGTGTGTGTGTGTGAATTCGGGTTTAACGTCGCTTTCAACAATTTTTCAGTCATATCACGACGGTGTCTGGTTGCGACAGGGAGCTCAATGCTCGCGTTTATAGTGCTGCCTCACTGAAGTATCATGTCCCAGACACATTACATGATACCACACCCAGTCACATTATCCTGACACTGGATCGACCAGTCCTAGCTCTACCCCGTAAATCTGAGTGCCAAACGAGGAGCAGCTAGTACCATTTTTAACGACTTTGGTATGTCGCGGCCCGGGATCGAACCCGAGACCTCCCGTTCCCCGGAGCGGACACTCTACCAACTGAGCTATCGGGGCCGGTTTTGTCAATTTGTATGTGAATTTGAGTGAAACATTATATTGAGTATTTTGATAGGTAGGTAGACAGAAATGTGTATGGCAAACTTAATTTATTCAGCAGGATAAGGGTTAAACTGTAATAGCACATACAACATCTTGTTCTCTGGTAATGCTGCTGGGAAAATGTGACTTTTAACACTTTGATCATAAATATGGCAGATATGCTAATATTTTTGCTGAAAAAAATGTGAGCAGCTTTTGCAAAATTTGATTGGATTCAGCTTTAATCTGGTGGTCAACCATCAGCTTATGCATTGATGTTTTTCTATATAACATTTTCAAACATTACAGCATTGACCCATTTTTGGGTTTCTGAGTCATTATAAATGGGTTAACCATAGAAAAAAGAAACTTTTTCACACAAAGAGAGACAGAAGTTTAATTGTTCAGTGAAAACTATGATCTCTTGTTTACTCATTTGCCTAGACATTACGAAAATACGCCAATACAAATACATTGTAAATTTTACCACTGATAAAATGAAAATTTTGCGATGGAAAATTGTGATACTTTGCTTATTTCTGCTCAAAATATAGATTTTGGGTACTACATGTAATAAGAACAGCCTCATTGTTTTTCTTATTTCTGCTCAAAATATAGATTGTGGGTACTAGTAAGAACTGCCTCGATCAATGAGGCGGTTCTTATTAGTACCCACAATCTATATTTTGAGCAGAAATAAGAAAAATAAAGTTTACCCTTGTAAACCCCAGATTTACTATACATGTATAAAAGTGGGGTTCAAGGGGGTCAGAATTATATTGACATGTTTTTGTGATGAGGAGCAATCTTTGAGAAACTTTACTAAAATTACTAATATCAAGAGTTATACTGACCTTGACACTGTGGTCCCCAGTATCCAGGGCAACACCTAACATCTTGCTTGTCTTGTAGACATGTATGGTAGCAACCAGCCTTGGTTTCATTATGCTCTGGTCCCAGGCTTTGTGTATATTCACAACCAGCTATTCCCTTGATCTCAGTCTGTTTCACAGAACCGTATGGGCAGTCTGTGAAAACATTTATATCACAGTGCTGGCACTCGGTATTGAAACGTATTGTATAAGTTTCATTACAAAAACCTCTATCCACAATCACGTATGGTCCTGCTATTCCATCCTTTATCAGTATACTTAAAGTTATAAGGCATATACAGGTGACATACACAAAATTCTTCATTCTGATCTCTGATCTATGTCTTAGAAGTCAAATTTGAATTTCTCAAGAGGTTCGAACGGAAGTTTTTTTTTTAAATGTTTAAGCCTTCATGAAAAGTAAAAAATTAGAAACAATAATCCGACTGGACAAACTTCTTTTCATCAATTAGCTGACAATTTTGTCATATGCCAAACACATTATAATGACATTTTATATCTGGATGGCAAGGCACTTAATTGGTTGCACTTCCTATTTCATAAGAGGCTTATGATAAAGAAAGTAAATCATACTAAGGCCAAAGAAAAAAAGTGTCATTTCCAGAAACAATACTTTCTGGGGGCCTACTGAAACCTTTTTTGGGGGGGCCTATAGGCGCAGTATCACTTGGTGGCACAGGGAAGATTGAAATTAGTCACACAGTCTGATGAGTGCCATCTCTATTCTTTAACCATTTAGATGCCATGAACTGCATCTGAAAATGTTGTCTGTTTATGTTGTCTACTGCATATTCTTGCAGACTTTTCAAATCTTTTCTTTTGCATACAGGCGAATGGTGTGGACCCTGATCAGACTGCTCCTTTCTAGGAGTGAAAGGAGCAGTCAGGAGTGAAAGGAGCAGTCTAATCTGGGTCCACACTGTTTGCAAAAATGACTTTGAAACTACCAAATGGATTAATATTTTGCATATTTGTTTAAATCCTTACTAGTAGAAAAATATTTATTTAGCTTCTACAGGATCTTTTAAAGACTCTTAAGCCTTGAATACAAAGCAAAATTAAAGCAGACGACATTATGATTATTTGTTTTTAGCTCGGCTTTTTTCGAAGAAAACGACGAGGTATTGTCATAGGTCTGGCGTGGTCTGCGTCGTCGTGCAAAAACTTGGACATTTTGTAATATCTCTCTCATTACTGAACATATTTACTTGAAACTGGGACTAGTTGTTCATTATGAAAAGGGGGTGCAGCCGAGCGTTGGCACTCGCAGGGGATGCTCTTGTTTTAGTTTTTTCAATGAAAAAAGGCTTGACATTTCATGTTAGTCATCTGAAAGAAGTTCAGGCTGACATAATTTCATGTGAATCATTTGCTTAGCAGCTGATTCACATGAAATGTCTGACTTATTTTCTTTGCAACATCATGATAATTGTTACAAAATGCTATCTGCACCAGTGATGCTTGGTTCTTTAAGTGTAAGTGCATAAGCATCTAATTAGTGTAGGATTAGACGTCAGTGGGTTTGAAACAGGAAGTCAACTCTCAGGATGGACATGGTAAAGACTGGTGCTATCAACACAGAGTGTGAAAAAAACAACTCATATTAACCATTATCCTGCTGAACATAACAAGCCTTACCATTGCAAACAGTGTAGATCTAGATAAGGTGCCGTCTGAAGAAGCCATCTGATTCTAGATTAGATGCCTTCTGAAGAAGCCATCTGATCAGGATCTACTCTGTCAAGCAGTTTGTGAACTAAATGCCTACATTGTAATATATCAAGTAATTTGATTGGTTGATAGTCAGAAATGGGTGTGGCCAAAATAATTTATTCAGCAGGATGAGGGTTAGGCATGACATCTTTTAATATCTATTTATTTATTTACTGTCTTATTTTATTCATTTTGCCGGCTTCGGTAGCTCAGTCGGATGTGCATCTGATTGGTGATCAGGAGGATGCGGGTTTGATTCCTGCCGGGGTCGGCAACATTCTTTTGTGGAGATTGTTAATGAAATCTTTTGTACGGTCATTCTCTCCCATCTGCTGATTCAAAAGAAGGGCAGTTGTCAGTTTCTGGGGAAAGATATCGCACTGTAGTGGTTAACAGCTTACGTATAAGGCTGCCCAGAAAAAGTGTGGATAGGTAAACTGACCGGCTCAAAAATGACCTAAAATAGTGTTGACTGGGCTGTTAAACGCCAATACAAAAAACAAACAAACAAATTTTATTCATTTGCTTTAGCCAACACAGAAGAGAGGCATGTTTGCGTTACAAGTTATGGCCATGTTATGAGAGAATTAAAGCATTTCATACTCAGCTCAACTTGTTCAAGAAATAATAGATTTCACTGGACATAAATTTTAAAATGCCAACAGTTATACTGGTAAATATTAAAATGCCAGCATTTTTTTATGTGATATTTATGAGCTGGACAAATTTCATTATGTAATTTGAGCATGAAAATACCGTATTCGCCCTAAATATCGCACCGTGCACTTAGTTTTTTCAAAATCGTGTCAAAAAATCGTGGTGAAAAATCAACCTATTAAGCACACACAAATTAAAGTGTGTATTAGAGGTGTCGAATGAATTTGACAGAAATGCAGTTGCTTTGCCTTCACCATTGAAGAAATAACGGTAACTTTTTATAGATTTCCTGTAAAAGCTTCAATGGGAGGTTACTGTAAGGTGTGTGCTTATGCATATTTTTTCAAAAATAGCTTTGGTGTGCACTTATAGGAGCATGTGCGGTAATTATGGCGAATAAGTTAGCCTTCTTTAAATTGCTGTATATTTTGTTTCGTATCAACCCATTTAGTACCCGAAACCTCAAAACAGGCAGGGCAAAAGGTGCAGGACCAGATCAGACGTCTGCTGCTATATATATAAGGAGGAAGATTCCATTTGGTACAAAAAGGGTTAATGGACATTAAAAATTTCATGCTCATTTGAATTGAGCATGAAATTTTTTTTTTTTATGATTATCGAGCATGAACTCTGTCTTTTATGTTAAGCTGATTCTAGGCTCATAATTTAACCCTTTTTGTACCAAATGGAATCTTCCTCCTTGTATATAGGAGTCCATTTCAAAATTTAGGGTTTCCAGGTTGTGATTTCTTCAAATATTTTGAAAATGGCTCAACTTTTCGCAAAGAGTGCAGGCCCTGATCAGATGCCGCGATCTGCGGCGTCTGATCTGGGCCTGCACTGTTTGCCCTGGTACCCTTTTTGGGGTTTCTGGTACTAAATGGGTTAACCTTTGTCTGGGAAACCCCCAACATTACGAGAACACACCCTTGCTACTATATAGTGCAGTTTTCCAATCTCCAAAATGGCTTCTTTTCCGATGAAAATTTAAGATATTTTCTTATTTAGACATAGATTGTCAGTATACATTAGCATTGCCTCATTGAGGTGGTTCTAATGAGTACCCACAGTCTAGGTCTTGGAGCAGAAATAAGAAAAAATAATGTATACCCCCATAAACCCCAGTTTCCTCTATATAAAGTGGGGTTAATGGGAGGTATTCATTTCACGGACTTGTTCCTGGGAAGAAATGGTCATTGCCAAACACTACTGCTCCAGGATGCAGAATACAAAATGCAAAGTCTGATCAGACCCTTCACTGTTTGCAGGAAGTTCAACCATTTTCAGAGTAACAGAACTTAACACCACTAAATTTAATTACGACAACAAATCTGTGCGACATAGTTCATTTTTTCACATCTCCAAAATGGCCAACTTTCTTATGAAAATGCATAATATTTTTCTTATTATGCCCCCCCCCCCCCCCCCCCCCCCGAATCTTTGATTCGGGGGGCATATAGTATTTGCCCTGTCTGTCTGTTTGTCCATCATGTCTGTCTGTTTGTCTGTCTGTCCATCACAAAAACTTTAACCTTGATTATAACTTCAAAAGTATTTGACCTAGCCCCATGAAACTCCACACACTTATTCACCATCAAAAGGGCTACATTCTGACCAAGGGCCATAACTCTGTTGTCATTTTTGGTTGAATTATCTCCCCTTGAAATTTTGCAAAAACTCAGAAATTGGCTCCCGAGGGGGGCATTGGTCACCTTAAGTGACAGCTCTTGTTTATTCCACAAACATAGATTGTGGGTAATCATTAGAACCGCCTCATTGAGGTGGTTCTAACGAGTACCCACAACCTATGTCTTGAAGCAAAAATAAAAAAAAATGTATACCCCCCATACATAACCCTTTCTAAGACTTTCGGATGAGTCTTTAAACCGAGGTCCCGTCTCCGTATGACCTTAGCTGTTGGTGGGACGTAAAACCCAAACACTCACTCATAACCCTTTCTAGAACATATTTGACATCACTACAGCTGGTGTCTGGGAATGTGTGGCGGCCGTGAAAAAGTCTCCCTGCCCTACATCATAGTGTAGTTTATATTTTCTTGTCCTTTGGGATCATTGGTTCCATTGTTGAATTTTGAAAATATTTGAGGGTCACTGATGAGGCTTATTTGACCAAAACTAGTAAGTCTGGCCCAGAAAACATGTACGCTCCATATTTTCCAGTTCTGTGGTGTATTCCTTGCTTCCAAAGATTAATGCTTTCTAGATCATATTTAGGTGGGTGTACATTTCACGAACTTGTTCATGAGATGTCAAAATGGACTCCTGTTCTTTATAATGGGGAAGGTGCCATCGTAGCAGTGTCTTCCCTTTAAGAGTTAACTACTTTATTGCATCATGTTAACAAGTCTGTGTATTAACGCTTGTCCTGCTGAATATTTTAATCTGCCACACCCACTATCGATTATCAACCAATCAGGTTACTTGATGCAAATTTTTGCAACAAATTCACAATCTGAATGACAATGTAGATCCTGATCAGATGGTTTCTTCAGAAGCCATCTGATCTGGATCTTCATTGTTTGAAAGATAAGGCATGTCCGGGCTCAGCAGGACAAGGGTTAACCACCCTTGAAACCCCTCTTTACATTAAGTTTACAAGTACGTGAAATCAACACCCCTTTAAACCCGACTTCATAAAGGGGAAACTGGGGTTTATTGGGGAATACAATATTTTTAGCTCACCAGAGCCGAAGGCTCCAGGGGAGCTTATAGTATAGGCATTGTCTGTCGTCCGTCGTCGTCCGCGTCGTCTGCGTCGTCAACATTTTCAAACAACATCTCCTCTGAAACTACTTGGCCAATTGAAACCAAATTACATGTGGAGCCTCTATGGGAAGGGGGAAAGAAAGTTTGTTCGTAAGGGCTGGATCACATGACCAATATGGCCGCTATGCCCATATATGGTAAAAACCTTTAAAAATCTTCTTCTCAAGAACCGAACAGCCGATGATCTTGAAACTTGGTATGGAGCATTGGGGACACAAGCCCTACCAAGTTTGTACAAATGATGACCTTTGGTTGACCTTGACCTGTTTTACGTCAAGGTCAAATTTGGTCACTTACCGGTAGACATATGTATGGAAAAAAGGCAAAGCAGTGGATATTTCGGATTGCATTGTAGCTAGTGGCATCAGAAATGGTATTTGCAATCAGCTGAATGGAAGTTTATCATTTCCAAAGGTCAAGGTTATTTACGGACCTTTGTCCAAGACGGCTTAGATTCAGTATTTTTATCTTCTTCTTCACCTAAACTACTTGGCCAATTGAAACCAAATTACATGTGGAGCCTCTATGAGAAGGGGGAATGAAAGTTTGTTAGAAAGGACTGGATCACATGACCAATATGGCTGCTATGCCCATATATGGTAAAAACCTTTAAAAAGTCTTCTTCTCAAGAACCGAACAGCCAATGATCTTGAAACTTGGTATGCAGCATCGGGGACTCAAGCCCTACCAAGTTTGCTCAAATGATGACCTTTGGTTAACCTTGACCTGTTTTACGTCCAGGTCAAATTTGGTCACTTAGACATTTGTATGGAAAAAAGGCAAAACGGTGGATATTTATGATTGCATGGTAGCTAATGGCATTAGAAATGGTATTTGCAATCAGCTGAATGGAAGTTTATCAGTTCCTGAGGTCAAGGTCATTTACCGACCTCTGTCCAGGACAGCTCAGATTCAGTATTTTTATCTTCTTCTTCACTTAAACTACTTGGCTAATTGAAACCAAATTACATGTGGAGGCTCTATGGAATGGGGGAATGAAAGTTTGTTCGTGAGGACTGGGTCACATGGCCAATATGGCTGCCATGCCCATATATGGTAAAAACCTTTGAATATCTTCTTCTCAAGAACCAAGTGGCAGATGGTCTTGAAACTTGGCATGCAGCATCGGGAACCAGGGCCTTACCAAATTTGTTCAAATGTTGACTTGTTTGACCTTGACCTGTTTTATGTCAAGGTCAAATTTGGTCACTAAGACATTGGTATGGAAAAAAGGCAAAATAGATAATATTTCTGATTGCCTGGTAGGCTGTGACATCAAAAATGATATTTGCAGTTAGCTGAATGGAAGTTTATCAATTCCAAAGGTCAAGGTCATTTACTGACCTTTTTCCTGGATGCCTCAGATTCAGTTATTCTTTTATCTTCTACCGGCCCCCGATAGCTCAGTTGGTAGAGTGTCCACTCCAGGGAACGGGAGGTCTCGGGTTCAATCCCGGGCCGCGACATACCAAAGTCGTTAAAAATGGTACTAGCTGCTCCTCGCTTGGCACTCAGATTTACGGGGTAGAGCTAGGACTGGTCGATCCAGTGTCAGGATAATGTGACTGGGTGTGGTATCATGTAATGTGTCTGGGACATGATACTTCAGTGAGGCAGCACTATAAACGTGAGCATTGAGCTCCCTGTCACAACCAGACACCGTCATGATATGACTGAAAAATTGTTGAAAGCGACGTTAAACCCGAATTCACTCACTCTTTTATCTTCTTCGCCACTCAAACTGGTGGGTTGATTGAAACCAAATTACATGTGAAGCCTCTATGGGTAGGGGGAATGAAATTTATTCATAAGGACTGGGTCACATGACCAATATGGCCGCCATGCTCATATATGGTAAAAAACTTAAAGAATTTTCTTCTCACGAATCAAATAGCCAATGACCTTGAAATTTGGTATGTAGCATTGGGGACACAGGCTCTACCAAATTTGTTCAAATGATGACCTTTAGTTGACCTTGACCTGTTTTATGTCAAGGTCAAATTTGGTCACTTAGACATTTGTATCGAAAAAGGGCAAGATAGTGGATTTTATTGATTGCATGGTAGCCGGTCGCATCAGAAATATCATTTACAATCAGATGAATGGAAGTTAATCAATTCCAAAGGTCAAGGTCATTACTGACCTTTGTCTTGGATGACTCAGATTCAGTATTTTTATCTTCTTCTCCAGTAAAAGAGCTTTGCTGATTGAAACCAAATAACATGAAAAGTCCCTATGGGGGTGAGGCAATTAAACATTATTTGTAGTATTGTTGTCACATGACCAAAATGGGTACCTTTCCTGTATATGGTATAAACTACATGACCTCTGGTGAGCGTAGTGGCCCATGGGCCTCTTGTTTTTAGTACTGCTGTATGTCATAGGTTGTAGGTACTTGTTAGAACTGCCTCAATCAGGCAGTTCTAACGAGCACCCACAACCTATGTTCGGAGTGCAAATACGAAAAATATCACAATTTTTCATCAGCAAATTAATCATTTTGGAGATGTGAAAAAATGCACTTTATCGCACTGATGTGTTATCGTAATGATTCAGCAAAAAGTAGAGATTACAGGGGTATACCTTATTTTCTTTACTTTTACTCAAAAAGCGTCTCTGACATCTGTCGTCTGGGATAGACTCTTGCTCAGTGGTATTTAAACCTTTTTGTACCAAATGGAATCTTCCTACTTATATGTAGCAGGAGTGCATTTCAAAATTTAGGGTGTCAGGTTGTGTTTTCATCGAAATTTACTTGGAAAATGACTGAACTTTTAGCAAACAGTGGAGGCCCTGATCAGACGCCGCATTATGCGGTGTCTGATCTGGGCCTGCACTGTTTGCCAAGGTACCCGTTTTGGGGTTTCTGGTACTAAATGGGTTAAAGAGCATTGGACTTTAATTCTCCAAGAGCCGCCCAGGTTTGAATCTCTCCATAGGCCAGGATTTTTTTCATTTCTTTGTTATGTCTTTGGTGTCATAAGAGACTACGCATGCCTGATGCCCTAATGAATGTTTGTTTTTCATTCTTTTTATAGGAAGTTCAGAAGAGGAACTCAATGAAAAGATGACATGAAGATACACTGGACTGAAAATGATAGACAATGGTGTTAACGAAAATCTCTCAAGTTCATGTATCATTATGTCCCCCCACCCGAAAGGGAGGGGGACATATTGGTTTTGGTGCGGATCCTGTCGGCATCGGCGTTGGCGTTGGCATTGCCTCTTGTCTGCACTCTATCTCCTGAATGGATGGATGGATTTTGATTAAACTTACACAGATACACCATTGGGAGGGGGAAAAGTACTGATTAGATGTTGGTGACCTTGGTCTAATTTTCAAGGTCACAGTGCTCAAAACATTGTCGAATTTTAGGCCAAAAAAGCTTGTCTGCACTCTATCTCCTGAACCAATGGATGGATTTTGTTCAAACTTGGTACATAGTATAATTGGGATGGTCTCAAGAACTGATTAGATTTTGGTGACCTTGACCTAATTTTCAAGGTCACCACGGGACTAAGACTGTTAAAAATAAGCTTGTCTGCACTCTATCTCCTGAACCAATGGATGGATTTGGTTCAAACTTGGTACATAAAGTAAGTGGGATAGTCTCTAGAACTGATTAGATTTTGGTGACCTTGACCTAATTTTCAAGGTCACATCACCCCAAAAACAGTCATTTTTGGGCCAAAAATGGCTTATCTGCACTCTATCTCATTAACGAATTGATTTATTTTCGTCAAACTTGGTGCAATATATCATTACTACAAACCGCAGATTTATTTAGATTTTGGTGACCTAGATCTTATTTTCAAGGTCACAGCACCCCAAAAACAGTCAATTCTGGGCCAAGGCCAAAAATGGCTTGTTGGCAGCTTAATTTTGGTAACTTTAACCTAGTTATTAAAGTCAAATGGGTGTTTAAGATATATTTATGGTGGGGGGACATTGTTTTCTTCTGAAAACATTTCTAGTTGTTAGCTGGGTCCATAGCTGAAATTGTGTTAATTAAACAACCTTGTTTTATCGAAACAAAAAATGTAAAGATTATATAGAAAATTCTTCTTTATAATCTATACATTTTTGGGACAAAACCCTTGTTATACTGAACAGTGTTATAATGAGCTTGTGGTATACTTCAAAGGATGTTATACAAACTATGCACAATTTTTCATTCTTGTCATCCAGCTAGTGAAACAAATAGCCTGTATGATGTCTCTTCTGTACTGGGAGCTTTTACATCACAACTTCATTATAACAGTATCATAGTTCATTATGACACAGTTTTGGTTATAACACATTTTCAAGATGTATCCCAAAAATGTGTATATTATAGTTACCCATTTCAAGATGTATCCCAAAAATGTGTAGATTATATAGAAAATGACCATAAATGGTCATTTTTCTATATAATCTATACATTAAAAATGTGTAGATTATATAGAAAAATGGTCATTTTTCTATATAATCTATACATTTTTGTTTGGATATAACACAGTTGTTTAACTAACACAGTTTCTGCTTTGGACATCAATGGTGTTTTAAAGAGGTTGTGGTGTAGTATGGTACCACTGTAACTAGGGCTGACTATCGAGGCCAATTTTGACTATCGTGATAGTATTGCTATCGTAGGAACTACAATCACGATACTATCACTATCGCAGCATACTATCACGATACTATCGTGATACTATCGGGTACTGTTATAAATTATTCATAGGTATTATGTCACTCACATAAAAATGGCTAAGAGGAAAATTGCAATGGCCTAAAATTGTATGTTTATTGTGTGTTTTAATATCAGCATTCATTCCCTCGGGGCTACCCGGTATTCCAGAAAATAAAAAGAACATCATGAAGAGACGGCTCTTTATATATCCCCACCACCTATAGAAGGACCCATCGCCTAAAAATAGCTTGCTGCTTCCAGTATATATTCCTATCATAGCTTTAAAGACACATTTTTCGATTAGATAACAACCTAATGACCGTTTATTAAAGAATCCTGCATTGAGATAAAATACACCTGGGGTATTCAGGCTGTCATACAGGTAGGGGAACAAGAGAGGGTAATAAATTACCAAGGGATATGACTTGACAAATGACATCTATTCATTTCCACCCAAGTCCTTATTTTGATTTGCATGGAAGAAACAACAGCACTTTTTACGATTTTATATTTAGTAGCCATTATTTATAATCATTACAGAAAACGCCATTTGAAATATATTGGTAAATTTTTTCCACCAAAATGATTTTTTTTTTTCAGATAAAATCCTGATAACTTTATTATTCTGCTCTAAACATATATTGTGGGTACTCATTAGAACCACCTCGGTGAAGCGGTTCTGTCGAGTACCCACAATTTCTTTTTACAGTGTGACTGCTCGTTAGAACAGCTTCCATGAGGCAGTTCTAACAAGGAAACACAATTTCTCGCATAATTTCTTGTCTGTGCCAAGCATGACATTTTTCCTACCAGCCTGAACTTTTATATTTTTGTTTGATTTGAGGTTTAACGTCCCCGTCAACACTGTAAAGGTCATTTTGGAGACGTTGCTTCCAATTTTGTGGGACTTTTACCCGATGTTGAGATGAAATGCCATGTCAAGCCCTCTCGCCCAATGAAACCAACAGGGTTTACAAGCATGGATGGTCAGACTCGCATCGCTTTGCCTGGGCAGGCTTAGATTCGCTAAGCTGTTTACCAGTACTCGTGTGCGTGTCGGATTTAGCTCTGCGTGTAAGCATCGTGTAGCCCATATATTTCTTCAAGCCCCGATGGGCGGGGACCGCTGAACTTTTATATGAGTACGTTAAATGAACATCCCTAAACCCCACTTTCTATAGAGAAAATGGGGGTTTAAGGGGGTATACATTATTTTCCAGTCATATGTTGTGGGTGCTCATTAGAATCGTCTCATTGAATCATAGGTTGTGGGTACTCGTTTGAACCGCCTCAATGAGGCGGTTCTTACGAGCACCCACAGCCTATGTTTGCATTATAAATAAAAAAAATAAATTTAATTGTGTTTGTTATTTTAGTTTTAAACAAGAAAAGGTGAAAAATTAAAATCTTAAAATATTCCTTTTTTTCTCTCTTTTCTGATATGATTGTGTCTAAAACAAAGAACATTTTATAGGTCCATCTTGACTGAAACTATAAAATGCTAATGTTTTACACATTATATGATTCGTGTGTACCATACTTTCAACCAAAATAGATAAATAATATATAAAAAATAAATAAATAAATATAAATAAACAAAGGTAAATTGATTGATTAAATTTTGAGGTTAATCAATTCATGTACCTTGTTTGTTTCTTTGCACTTTTGAGTAAAGTAAGGAAATGTTTACTGGAGATCATTAGACAGGCCACCCCTTTTATATAAGGAAAAAAATGTGTCTTTAATACCTATGCACATACACCTTTGCAGTGTTTGAGATTTTCTGCTTATGGAAACTGTCACACGCTGATCGTTATTCGATTGTTTGATGTTTGCCGCCTGTGGTAAATTAATCTGTGTACTCAGTTAATAAGGTAACTTGATCATTTCATAGTATTACGTAATCACAGCACGACATTTTAGCACCTCTTTAAGGGCGACGTGAATCTAACAAACTGCATTAAAACTTGAATTTACATTTTTTTTATTTGAACTTAGCATCAAAAGCTAGACTACCAAAATAGGAGTAAAGCAATGATCAAGTCGGTGTTTTCATTTAGCAATATGTACAGGGCTCAACCTGGGCACTCTGACTCTGTGGACATTGCACACCAGACAGCTAAGCAGCAATAGTAATACAAAGTTTTTATGTAATGAAATTGGGCCGTTTTGACCTGTTATTTTTTTTCTGGAATATCCCTCAAGATATAATAATAGAAAGACAACCAAAAATAAAATAAGAAAGACAACCGAAAAAGAAAAACGCAAAATTGTCCACCATTCACCTTAAGAAAGAACTTGATAGACGGAGACCTAAGGCCTCGTGCTGGACACTTTTTTCCTGCACAGTGACGACAGGAAAATAAATCCGCTTAAATGTTCCCCACAGAGTTCTAGAAATTTTGAAATCCCAATCGGTCCGGCCAGCACACTGATGACACCATCAGTGATGCATTTGTGCATAATTATCGACTAATCTGAGTCTAACATGTACGCACACGCGCATTCTGTGCATTTCTCGAGAAGTATTTCTAATGAGACCACGAAAAGGCGGTTTAACAGTCTGGTCCTAATACTCATTAGCTGTTGTGTTTGTCAGACGCAAAAAGAGTCACATATACAACAAGTTAAACTGCATTATACCGTCGTTTATTAAACATTTGCCAATGTGAATGAGCCAGCACACAGCAAAAACAAACATTTCTTCATACAAAAGATCAGCTTGTGCATCTTGCAAATGTCTTCAAAACTGAACAGGGAAATGCAGTTTGTCCCAGAAGCCATACTAAGGCTAATACAAACAGCAAACATTTATGTATGACTGTGCAGGCTGATCCGAGCCTTCAAATGTTGCACAGGTTTTACTGTCATGTTTTAAAAAAGTTGCATGCAACAACTGTGTGAGCAAACTATCATTGACGCTTTATTGAAAAACGCAGGAAAATTTCTAACTGCCTCAACTGCACATGTAAAATGAACGGCGGGAAATTCATCGCCGCAAGAAATTCACTACGATACACATGAGCGAACAGTGAAGACTCAGATCATCATGCACATATGTGAAGGCTTATCAGTCAGTCCTGATTACAGCTGTATGGATATACTAAGCAAAAATACTTGCGTCAATACACAACAGTACGGGTATATTTTCAAAGTCTATTCAAGAAAAAAAAAACTATCGAAACTATCGATAGTTGAATGAACTACCGACGATAGTTATCGATAGTCCTAAGTACTATCGATGCATTGCTATTGAGGCAGTCCCTATCGCGATGCATCGAACTATCGATGCATCGTTACACCCCTAACTGTAACTGAGTAGGACATGAGTTTGGTCTCTTATCAGATCTTTTATGGCATCTTATGAGAAAAGGATACTTACAACATCCAGCAAAAGCTCAGGCAAACCTTTGCATATGCCCAGTCTGAACAGTGTCTGGCTGCTTATAGACAAGTAGAAGAGACACTGAGGAGCCTTGGCTTTATGGTGCTTCCAGGCAGAGCTGAAACCGACCAGACATGAGTACTAGTAAACCGCTTATGTCTAAGCCAGCACTGGCAAAGTGGTGTGAGTTGGACCATCCTTTCATATAAACCCTATTGGTTTGTTGGGCGGTAGGGCTTGAGATGTCATTTCATCTAAATGTCGGGAAAAAGTCCTACAAAATTGGAAGTTACATCTCAAAAATGACCTAAATAGTGTTGATGGGGATGTAAAACCTGAACTCAAACAAAAAAACAAAACATCTCATGCAAGCAATCATATGGGCCCCGTCAAGCGATTTTGGTACTTATCACCAATGCGAGCAGCGAAGGTTCAGGCGAGCCTGCGCATCCGCGCAGTCTCGCCAGAACCTTCGCTGCTCGCTCATACAAGCAGCGAATCAAGAAGAACCTTCAGACAGAAAGCCATATCCCTGGCCCCTCTGAATGGCTGGGCATGCGCAGATAAAATTTGTCATGACGGAATGCTCGAAGACACAAATTCGCTTGGCGGGGCTCATATATCATTAAGATAACAAACCTGTGTGTTTCAATGGCATCTTTCATATCTCTAGAACAGGCATTTTTCTTATTATTCTTTTATTTTCCTTATTTCTGCATGACAAAAACATAGATTGTGGGTGCTCTTTAAAATCACCTCATCTAACAAGTACCAACAATCTATGTTTTTAGAGATAAAACAAAAAGATGTGTATCCCTGTAAACCTCAACCTTTTCTGTTCCATATAAAGTATTTACAGGGTGTTCATTTCAAGGACTTTTTAGGTCACCTGAGCCAAAGGCTCCATTGGGAGCTATTGTGATCACTCACCATCCGTTGACATTGTCCCTCCCTCCCGCCTTTCAGAAAATTTATTTAAACGTAATCTCCTCCTAATTCACTGAATAGATTCTTACCAAATTTGACAGAAATGATATTTGGGTGGTCCTCTTTCAAAGTTGTTATTTGATTCCAAGCAGTACTCCAGTTCGCATGGCAACAAATAGGGAGAAATGTGCAAAAATCTTTAAAAATATTCCTGTTTGAAACCAGAAGGTTTAGGTTTTTGATATTTGGTATGTAGCTTCACCTAACGGATCTGTTCAAGTTATAGCCCTGGGGTAAAAAATGGCCATTGCCCTGGGGCCAACTTGTTTTACATGGACCCATATAGGGAAAACCTTTAAAGATCATCTTGTCTGAAACCAGAAGGCCCAGGTCTTTGATATATGGCATGTAGCTTCACTTAATGAAGATTTTTCAAATTATAGCCCTGGAGTCAAAACTGGCTGCCCATAGGAAAAGCTTTAAAAATCTTCTTGTCTGAAACCAGAAGGCCCAGGTCTTTGATACACTTGGTATGTAGCCTCTACAAAAGTTGTCCAAATTGTAGCCATGGGATAAATAATGGCTCCACCCTGGGGCCGACTTGTTTTACATAGACCCCTGTAGGGAACCTTTAAATCTTCTTGTCTGAAATCAGAATTTATATTTAGTATGTAGCTTCACCAGATGGACCTCTACCAAAGTTGTTCAAATTATAGTCCTGGGGTTAAAAATGGCTGCACCCTTGTTTTACATAGACCTATAATGGGAAACCCTTTAAAAACCTTATTTTCTCAAACCAGAAGGCTTAAAGTCTTTGTTATTTGGTATATTACTTCACATAATGGATCTCTACCAAAATTGTTCAGGCCAAAAAAGGCCCAAGCTAAGTTCTTAAAAGTCTTACACCAATCTTCCTTGTGAAATTTCAGTATTATATATGTAATCTCTTAGCTCAGGTGAGCAATATAGGACCATCATGATCCCCTTGTTTAAGTGATGTGTCTCAGTAAGATCACACTTGCTTAAATTGAACATCACATGAACAAGACTGTGAAACCTCACATTATATAGAGAAAACTGCGGATTACAGGGTTAATATTATTTTTATCCCCCGACCGAGTAGGTTCGGGGGATATAGCGATCAGCCTGGCGTCCGTCCGTCCGTCTGTCCGCACCAACGAAACGACATTTAGGGGGCAAAAAATTTGGACAGTTTGACACTTAAGTATATATTCGTGAGTCCAAATGGGGTTTATTCCGTTATTTGGGTACTTAAGTGGCAAAAATTCGCTCTTAGGTGGCTTGCCGCTTAAGAGAATTTGCCGCTTAAGTAGTCAATATGCCGACGCCTAGCCACTTAAGTATCCGTTCGTGAGAACGTCCGTCCGTCCGTCCGTCCGTAGACGCAACCTTGTGATGGCCATAACTCCTATACCCTTTGAGATTCATTGATGGTTCTTGGCACAATTGTTCACAAGGCCAAGAAGGCGTGTCATGCGCAAGAACCAGAACTCTGGATGCCATACTTTTTTAGTTATCTCCCCTTTTAATAAAATAGAATGACTACTTTGTGATGGCCATAACTCCAATACCCTTTGAGATATATTGATGGTACCTGGCACAGTTGTTCACAAGGCTGAGACGGCGTGTCATGCACAAGAACCACAACTCTGGTTGCCACGGTTTTGGAGTTATCTCCCCTTCCAGTAAAATAGAGTGACAACCTTGTGATGGCCATAACTCCTATACCCTTTGAGATTCATTGATGGTTCTTGGCACAATTGTTCACAAGGCTGAGACGGCGTGTCATGCGCAAGAACCAGAACTCTGGATGCCATACTTTTTTAGTTATCTCCCCTTTTAATAAAATAGAATGACTACTTTGTGATGGCCATAACTCCAATACCCTTTGAGATATATTGATGGTACCTGGCACAGTTGTTCACAAGGCTGAGACTGCGTGTCATGCACAAGAACCAAAACTCTGGTTGCCATGGTTTTGGAGTTATCTCCCCTTCCAATAAAATAGAGTGACAACCTTGTGATGGCCATAATTCCAATACCCTTTAAGATATATTGATGATACCTGGCACAGTTGTTCACAAGGCCGAGACAGTGTGTCATGCACAAGAACTACAACTCTGGATCCCGTGTTTTTTTAGTTATCTCCCCTTCCAATAATATAGAATCTTGTGATGGTCACATCTCCAACACTCTTTGAGATATATTGATGATACTTGGTACAGTTATATATGAGGTTAAGCAGGTGTGTCACGTGCAAGAACCACAACTCTGGATGCCCTGGTTTTTTAATTATCTCCCCTGACAATATAACCTTGTGATGGCCATAACTCAAATACCCTTTGAGATATATTGATGGTACTTGGCACAATTGTATACAACGTTGAGACGGCGCTTCATGCCTAAGAACCACAACTCTGGGTGCTATGATATTTGAGTTATCTCCCCTTCCAATATAACAGTATGACAACCTTGTGACCACCGTACCTCCAATACCCTTTGAGACATATTGGTGGTACTTGATGCAGATGTACATGAGGTTAAGCAGGTGTGTCATGCTCAAGAATTACAACTCTGGGTGCTCTGGTTTTTTAGTTATCTCCCCTGGCAATATAACCTAGTGATGGCCATAACTCCAACTCCCTTTGAGATATATTGAAGGAACTTGGCACAATTGTATACAAGGTACAGAAGGGATGTCATGTGCAAGAACCACAACTGTTGTTGCTGTGGTATTTGAGTTGTCTACCCTTCCAATATAACAGTATGACGAGCTTGTGATCACTATATCTCCAATACCGTTGAGACATATTGATGGTACTTTGTGCATAAATACATGAGCTTAAGCAGGCATGTCATGCGCAAGAACCACATTTCTGAGTGCCCTGGTTTTTTAGTTATCTCCCCTGACAGTATAATCTTCCCATGGCCATAACTGCAATACTTTTGTGATATGTGGTTTAATTCTGGTGCACTTTCTATTGGTGAACAATCTTCTGAAGGCCATATTGGCTTTTGGTCGGGGGATTTGCCATCTCTACCGATGGCTATTTTTCTTATTTTTGCTCCTCCAAAACATAGATTGTGGGTTCTTGTTAGAATCACTTCCTTGAGGCAGTTCTAACCTGGACTGTGGGTACTTGTTAGAACAACCTCAGTGAGGCGGTTCTTACATAATAATAATAATAATAATAATGATAGCCTTTATTTACAGAGGGTAACACATTTAGCAACAAACAGCTAATCTTCCATGAGGCCCTCTCTAGTACTTACATGCACCTCCAATCTATGTTTGGAGTAGAAATAAGAAAAATATCAAAACCTTTCATTGGAGGAGTTAAGAAAGATACCATTTTAGGATATAGATGTGTTATTGTAATGAGAACATTAACCTTTTTTGCACCAAATGGAATCTTCCTCCTTATATACAGCAGGAGTCCATTTCAAAATTTAGGAGTGTCAGGCTGTGTTTTCATCAAACTTTATTTGGGAAATGACTAAACCTCTAGCAAACAGTGTAGGCCTTGATCAGACATCGCTTTCTGCGGCGTCTGATCTGGGCCTGCACGGTTTGCCCTGGTACCCTTTTTATCCCCCGACCGAATAGGTTCGGGGGATATAGCGATCAGCCTGGCGTCCGTCTGTCCGTCCGTCCGTCCGTAGACGCAACCTTGTGATGGCCCTAACTCCTATACCCTTTGAGATTCATTGATGGTTCTTGGCATGATTGTTCACAAGGCTGAGACGGCGTGTCATGCGCAAGAACCAGAACTCTGGATTGCATACTTTTTTAGTTATCTCCCCTTTTAATAAATTAGAATGACTACTTTGTGATGGCCATAACTCCAATACCCTTTGAGGTATGTTGATGGTACCTGGCACAGTTGTTCACAAGGCTGAGACGGCGTGTCATGCACAAGAACCACAACTCTGGTTGTCATGGTTTTTGAGTTATCTCCCCTTCCAATAAAATTGAGTGACTACCTTGTGATGGCCATAACTCCAATACCCTTTAAGATATATTGATGATACCTGGCACACTTGTTCACAAGGCTGAGACGGTCTGTCATGCACAAGAACCACAACTCTGGGTGCCATGGTTTTTGAGTTATCTCCCCTGACAATATAACCTTGTGATGGCCGTAACTCCAAACCTTACAGATCCCATCCCCTAAACCATATATATTATTGTTCCTTATGATAAGACACATTCATTGACACCAACCTGGGGGCCCCCAGGATGCGCTGGGGCCTTGCCCCACCCCTTCCACTTCATTAAAGGCCCAATATCTTGGAAACCTTACAGATCCGCACCCCTAAACCATATATATTCTTGTTCCTTATGATAAGACACATTCAGTTACACTAACCTGGGGGCCCCGGGATGTGCTGGGGCCATGCCCCACCCCCTCCACTTCATAAAAGGTCATATATCTCAGAAACCATTCAGACCCCCACCCCTAAACCATATATATTCTTGTTCTTTATGATAAGATGCATTCATTGACACCAACCTATGGGCCCCCGGGATGCGCCGGGGCCTTGCCCCACCCCCTCCACTTCATAAAAGGCCCAATATCTCGGAAACCTTACAGATCCCCACCCCTAAACCATATATATTATTGTTCCTTACGATAAGACACATTCAATGACACCAACCTGGAGGCCCCCTGGGATGGGTCAGGGCCATGCCCCACCCCCTCTACTTCATAAAAGGCCATATATCTGAGAAACCATTCAGATCCCCAACCCAAAACCATATATATTCTTGTTTCTTATGATAAGACGCATTCAGTGATACCAACCTAGGGGTCCCCCGGGATGCGCCATTGCCCAACCCCTCCACTTCATAAAAGGCAATATATCTCGGCAACTTTTCAGATCCCCACCCGAAAACCATATATATTCTTGTTTCTTATGATAAGACGCATTCAGTTACACCAACCTGGGGGTCCTCTGGGATGTGCCCGGGCCTTGTCCTACCCCCTCCACTCCATAAAAGGACCCAAATTCTCAGAAACCGTTCAGATCCCCACCCCTTATCCATATATATTCTTGTTCTTTATGATAAGACGCATTCAATGAGTCCAACCTAGGGGTCTTTAGGGGTGTGCTGGGGCCCTGCCCCACCCTGCCACTTCATAAAAGGCGATAAATCTCAGAAACCTATCAGATTCCCACCCCTAAACCATATATACATTCTTGTTTCTTATGATAAATCGCATTCAAAAACACCAACCTGGGGGTCTCTTGGGATGTGCCCGGGCCATTCCCCATCCCCTCCACTTCATAAAAGGCCCAATATCTCAGAAAATGTTAAGATCCCTGCCCCCCACCCATAAACCTTATATTTTCTGGTTCCTTATGATAAGATGCATTCAATGATATCAAATTGGGCTCTGTTGGGTCATCTCCCACCCCTCCACTTCATAAAAGGCCTAATATTTCAGATACAGAATCCTCATGGAATGGGGGTTCATTTGGGAGACGTTATAATCAATAAATTAAAACCATACATGGCTGCCAGTGGGCAGTGCCTGCCTGAGCTCTGGTGAGCATCATGGCCCATGGGCCTCTTGTTTAGTTATCTCGCCTGACACTATAATCTTGTGATGGCCATAACTGCAGTACTTTTGTGATATATTGCTGGTTTAATTCTGGTGCACTTTCTATTGGTGAACAATCTTCTGAAGGCCATATTGGCTTTTGGTCGGGGGATTTGCCATCTCTTCCGATGGCTATTTTTGGGGTTTCCGGTACAAAATGGGTTAATAACAGAATGCTAAAGGCTATTCTCTCATGGACAAGCTTATTATTTGTCATAGGTTTATTTACTGATTATGAATTCTGTGAAGACCACATTCTTTCAAAGATGACATCTTGTGGTGACTGAAGTGCTGTTGACTGGGGCATAAAATTGTCTACCTCCCAAAATTGTGACTGCTGGCTATAATCAGCATTGGATGTTTTTGTTTGTATGAATTGAGGTTAAATGTCCCCATCAACACTACAGTAGAACTTCGATGGCTAGAACACCGATGGCTCGTTTACCATGGATGCGTCGAACGCATTCTTGAGCCCCTAGAGAAATCCTCTACGTAACAAATAGTGGATGATAATTAAGATGATTTTAGTCTTTTATCTTGCAAATGTATGCTGTGTGTATTCATTAGATGAGTACACACAGCATACATTTTCATTATAGAACACCGAAAAGATGACTAGAAGTATCTCGTTATGCCTCCTGACCGTAACCTCAGTGGCTCGAACTACCCCTGTCTCGAACAAATTACCATGGTCCCAAAGGGGTTCGAGCCACCGAAGTTCTACTGTATTTAGATCATGTTGGAGATGTTGCTTCCAATTTTGAGGGACTTTTACCAGACATTGAGATGAAATGACATCTCAAGCCCTTCTGCCCCATGAAACCAATAGGGTTTATATGCAGGGATGGTCCATCTTGCACCACTTTGCCTGGACAGGCTTAAACCTTATAAGTGTATTACCAGTACTCTTGTATGGTCGAGCTGAAACCGACCGCACACGAGTACTGGTAAACCACTTAGAGGATCTATGTCTGCTCAGGCAAAGCGGTGCGTCGGACCGTCCATGCTTATAAACCCTTTAGGTTTCATTGGGCAACAGGGCTTGAGATGTCATTTCATCTCAATGTCGGGCAAAAGTCCCACAAAATTGGAAGCAATGTCTCCAAAATGAAGTTTCCTGTGTTGACGGAGTTGTTAAACCTCAAAACAGTCAAACAAACTCCTGTATGGTCAGTTTTAGCTCTGCGTGGAAACATGTGCACATGCAGCCCAATCTCTTTCTCCAAATATGTTCTAGAAAGGGTTATCCTTTGGAAGCAAGGAATACCCCACAGAACTGGAAAATATGTAGTGTACATGTTTTCTCGGTCAGACTGGCTAGTTTCGGCCATTTAGGCCTCATCAGTGACCCTCAAATGTTTTCAAAATTCCACAATGGAATCAATGATCCCAAAGGACAAGAAAATAAGCCTCATTGGATGGGGGCATTCAGCATTGAATGTCATTATAAGTTGTAATAGTGACATTTTGTGATAAGACATTTTGTGATAAAAAATGAGTTTTCTCATTTCTGCTTGTTTGTTGGTGCCCTTTAACCCATTTAGTACTGCAAACCCCAAAACATGTACCAGGGTAAACAGTGCAGGCCCAGATCAGATGCTGCAGAATGCGGCACTGATCAGGGCCTACACTGTTTGCGAAAAGTTAAGCCATTTTCCAAACAGACGTTGAAGAAAACAGAACCTGACACCTCTAAATTTTGAAATGAACTCCTGTTATATATAAGGAGGAAGATTCCATTTGGTACAAAAATGGTTAAAGCAGTTCTGGGTCCAGTTGTTCCAAGCCTCGTTAGCTTAACGAGCTCATTAGTGGTCAAATCATTAACTGATATCTAGCAAGTACAATACCCAAAATTTTGTTATTTTTGCTGAAAAAATGTGAGAAACTTTTATGGAAAAGCTACTCACGTTTTTCAGCAAAAATATTAGCAAAAGCTACGGTATTTTGGAAATTATTTTTGTCAATAATTTTTGGTGTCCAAATTTTTAGGGTGTTCGAAATTATAGGAGAATTTCCGTACTCACATTTTTTCAACAAATATATTAGCATATTTGCCATATTAAATGGTCAAAGTTTTAACGATATGTTAACAAACAATGTTGTTAAATTTGAACAACTGGTTCCTGAGAGTTATATGTTTTTGTGTAAGAATAAAGAAAACAATGTATACCCTTAAAAAACTATCTTTTCTATATATAAATTAAGGTTAACATCACACCCACAGGTCTGTGAAATACACACCCCCGTAAACCCCATTATATATAGTCCAACTTCGATGGCTCGAATTCCTGAAATTTTATTCGAGACAGCGGTAGTTCGAGCCACTGAAGGTCATTGCCAAGAGGCATAACGAGATACTTTTGAACATCTTTCGATGTTAGATAATGAAAATGTTTGCTGTGTGTACTCATTAGAATCGCCTCACCGAGGTGATTCTAATGAGTACACACAGCACACATTTGCCAGATAAAAGACTAAAATCTCCTTAATCATCCTCAACCATTTCTTATCTTGGGGATTTCCCTAGGGGCTCAAGTACGAGTTCGACCCAGCCATGGGAAACAAGCCATCGGTGTTCGAGCCATCAAAGTTCTACTGTACAGGGAAAAAAGTGGGGTGTACAGATGTAAACATTATTTTTCTTTATTTCTGTTCCAAGACATTGGTTATGCGTACTGGTTAGAGGCAGTTCTAATGGGCACACACAATTTACGTTTGAAGAATTTATAGGAAGTGACATTTTTCCATCACAAAAACGAGCGTTTATGAAAGAGTGCAAAATGCCTCACAGATGTGTTATTGTATTGCAACTTACAAGACTATACACAGACTTGTTCATATGTTGGCTGACTAGATGCCAGTGTGTTACATACCTGTGCAATATTAACAGGGTTTATGTTGGGAATGAAACCCAGACAAAGAAAATCAGAGGCAAGTTTTCATTGTTGTAAGTTTCATGTGAGGCTATCATCTATCATGAGGCTTTAATAAACTGAAAACAAGTTAAGATTTCCTTTTTGATGTCTCAGCCCCATCACTGATTAATTTTCTCACCCACCTATTTTGAGAAATGTGCTTGAAATGGTAAAAATGCTATCAGTTGCTCAAGAATACAGAAATTTAATATGCAAAATGGCCCCTTCACACAAATGTAACAGCAAAAAAGGTAGTCTTTATTCTAACGTTCTTTCAAAGAAAGCTGTTTATTTTTTTTTTCAGTGAGACAATTTTTAATACATTCATTTATTTAACCCTTCTCTTGCTGAATATTCATTTTAGCCACACCAATCTCTGACTTTGAACCAATCAGATTACTTGATGTAATTTATTCCTACGAATTCATAAACTGAATGTAAAACAGTGTAGATCCCAATCAGATTGCTTCTTCAGAAGCCATCTGATCTGGATCTACACTGTTTGCAAAGATAGAGGTTGTCTTGAACAGCAAGATAAGGGTTAAACTTAAACGTTACGTAAACACGCCTATACAAATATATTGTAAATTTTATTGTCTAAAAAATCTAAAATTTTAGATGAATAATTGTGATATTTTTCTTATTTCTGCTCAAAATATAGATTGCGGGTACTCGTTAGAACCGCCTCATTGAGGCAGTTCTAACTAGTACCCACAATCTTTATTTTAGAGCAGAAATAAGAAATATAAGGTTTACCCCATTAAACCCCATTTTTATGCCCCCAACTTCGAAGAAGTTGTGGGGGCATATTGGTTTTGCCCTGTTCGTCCGTCCGTCCTTCTGTCCTTACGTCCGTCCCACTTTTTACTGCACAGCATAACTTTAGAACCATGGGTGCTAGGTTTTTGAAATTTCATATATGGATTCCTCATGAAAAAATAATTGACCCGTGTTTTTTTTCTCGTCAGGATTATGCCCCTTTTTTGAGTTATGCCCCTTTGCAAAAAATACTATGAAATCTTGTAAGCAAGATATCTCAAAAACTGTTTGAGCTATTGCCCTGAAACTTTACATGCTGGTTGGGGATGATGAGTAGATGAACTGATTAACTTTTGAAAAAAATCCGAAATTTTTTTCTTGAGTTATGGCCCTTTGAAATTTTTCGCGTTTTAAGTTTGTAAGCAAGATATCTAAAAAAACTATTTGAGGTTTTTCCCCGAAACTTCACAGACTTGTCGGGGATGATGAGTAGATGAACTGATCAACTTTTGAAAAAAATCCGATTTTTTTTCTTGAGTTATGGCCCTTAGATTTTTTTCGTGTTTTCAGCTTGTAAGCAAGATATCTCAATAATTGTTTGAGCGATTGCCCTGCAACTTTACAAGCTGGTTTGGGATGATGTGTAGATGAACTGATTAACTGTTGAAAAAAAATCCTATATTTTTTTCTTGAGTTATGGCCCTTTGAAATTTTTCGCGTTTTAAGTTTGTAAGCAAGATATCTCAAAAACTATATGAGGTTTTTCCCCAAAACTTCACAGACTGGTTGGGTATGATGAGTAGATGAACTGATTAACTTTTGAAAAAAATCCAATTTTTTTTTCTTGAGTTATGGCCCTTTGATTTTTTTCGTGTTTTCAGCTTGTAAGCAAGATATCTCAAAAATTGTTTGAGCTATTGCCCTGAAACTTTACAGGCTGGTTGGGGATGATGAGTAGATGAACTGATTAACTTTTGAAAAAAATCCGAAATTTTTTTCTTGAGTTATGGCCCTTTGAAATTTTTCGCGTTTTGGCGTCCTTCCGTCCTTACGTCCGTCCCACTTTTTACTGCATAGCATAACTTTAGAACCATGGGTGCTAGGTTTTTGAAATTTCATATATGGATTCCTCATGAAAAAATAATTGACCCGTGTTTTTTTTCTCGTCAGGATTATGCCCCTTTTTTGAGTTATGCCCCTTTGCAAAAAATACTATGAAATCTTGTAAGCAAGATATCTCAAAAACTGTTTGAGTTATTGCCCTGAAACTTTACATGCTGGTTGGGGATGATGAGTAGATGAACTGATTAACTTTTGAAAAAAATCCGAAATTTTTTTCTTGAGTTATGGCCCTTTGAAATTTTTCGCGTTTTAAGTTTGTAAGCAAGATATCTAAAAAAACTATTAGAGGTTTTTCCCCGAAACTTCACAGACTTGTCGGGGATGATGAGTAGATGAACTGATCAACTTTTGAAAAAAATCCGATTTTTTTTTTCTTGAGTTATGGCCCTTAGATTTTTTTCGTGTTTTCAGCTTGTAAGCAAGATATCTCAATAATTGTTTGAGCGATTGCCCTGCAACTTTACAAGCTGGTTTGGGATGATGTGTAGATGAACTGATTAACTGTTGAAAAAAAATCCTATATTTTTTTCTTGAGTTATGGCCCTTTGAAATTTTTCGCGTTTTAAGTTTGTAAGCAAGATATCTCAAAAACTATATGAGGTTTTTCCCCAAAACTTCACAGACTGGTTGGGTATGATGAGTAGATGAACTGATTAACTTTTGAAAAAAATCCAATTTTTTTTTCTTGAGTTATGGCCCTTTGATTTTTTTCGTGTTTTCAGCTTGTAAGCAAGATATCTCAAAAATTGTTTGAGCTATTGCCCTGAAACTTTACAGGCTGGTTGGGGATGATGAGTAGATGAACTGATTAACTTTTGAAAAAAATCCGAAATTTTTTTCTTGAGTTATGGCCCTTTGAAATTTTTCGCGTTTTGGCATATTGGTTTTGCCCTGTTCGTCCGTACGTCCTTCCGTCCTTACGTCTGTCCCACTTTTTACTGCATAGCATAACTTTAGAACCATGGGTGCTAGGTTTTTGAAATTTCATATATGGATTCCTCATGAAAAAATAATTGACCCGTGTTTTTTTTCTCGTCAGGATTATGCCCCTTTTTTGAGTTATGCCCCTTTGCAAAAAATACTATGAAATCTTGTAAGCAAGATATCTCAAAAACTGTTTGAGCTATTGCCCTGAAACTTTACATGCTGGTTGGGGATGATGAGTAGATGAACTGATTAACTTTTGAAAAAAATCCGAAATTTTTTTCTTGCGTTATGGCCCTTTGAAATTTTTCGCGTTTTAAGTTTGTAAGCAAGATATCTAAAAAACTATTTGAGGTTTTTCCCCGAAACTTCACAGACTTGTCGGGGATGATGAGTAGATGAACTGATCAACTTTTGAAAAAAATCCGATTTTTTTTCTTGAGTTATGGCCCTTAGATTTTTTTCGTGTTTTCAGCTTGTAAGCAAGATATCTCAATAATTGTTTGAGCGATTGCCCTGCAACTTTACAAGCTGGTTTGGGATGATGTGTAGATGAACTGATTAACTGTTGAAAAAAAATCCTATATTTTTTTCTTGAGTTATGGCCCTTTGAAATTTTTCGCGTTTTAAGTTTGTAAGCAAGATATCTCAAAAACTATATGAGGTTTTTCCCCAAAACTTCACAGACTGGTTGGGTATGATGAGTAGATGAACTGATTAACTTTTGAAAAAAATCCAATTTTTTTTTCTTGAGTTATGGCCCTTTGATTTTTTTCGTGTTTTCAGCTTGTAAGCAAGATATCTCAAAAATTGTTTGAGCTATTGCCCTGAAACTTTACAGGCTGGTTGGGGATGATGAGTAGATGAACTGATTAACTTTTGAAAAAAATCCGAAATTTTTTTCTTGAGTTATGGCCCTTTGAAATTTTTCGCGTTTTAAGTTTGTAAGCAAGATATCTAAAAAACTATTTTAGGTTTTTCCCCGAAACTTCACAGACTGGTCAGGGATGATGAGTAGATGATTAACTACAGCTTTTCTTGTGTAATTTCAGCATTACAGCCACATAAAAACAAGATATCTCAATTACTGTTAGTGACAAGCAGTGTTAGGGTCAAGCAGTTGGGGGCATTGTGTTTCATAAACACTGGCTCTTTATGCCCCCAACTTCGAAGAAGTTGTGGGGGCATATTGGTTTTGCCCTGTTCGTCCGTCCGTCCTTCCGTCCTTCCGTCCTTCCGTCCGTCCCACTTTTTACTGCATAGCATAACTTTAGAACCATGGGTGCTAGGTTTTTGAAATTTCATATATGGATTCCTCATGAAAAAATAATTGACCCGTGTTTTTTTTCTCGTCAGGATTATGCCCCTTTTTTGAGTTATGCCCCTTTGCAAAAAATACTATGAAATCTTGTAAGCAAGATATCTCAAAAACTGTTTGAGCTATTGCCCTGAAACTTTACATGCTGGTTGGGGATGATGAGTAGATGAACTGATTAACTTTTGAAAAAAATCCGAAATTTTTTTCTTGAGTTATGGCCCTTTGAAATTTTTCGCGTTTTAAGTTTGTAAGCAAGATATCTAAAAAAACTATTTGAGGTTTTTCCCCGAAACTTCACAGACTTGTCGGGGATGATGAGTAGATGAACTGATCAACTTTTGAAAAAAATCCGATTTTTTTTTCTTGAGTTATGGCCCTTAGATTTTTTTCGTGTTTTCAGCTTGTAAGCAAGATATCTCAATAATTGTTTGAGCGATTGCCCTGCAACTTTACAAGCTGGTTTGGGATGATGTGTAGATGAACTGATTAACTGTTGAAAAAAAATCCTATATTTTTTTCTTGAGTTATGGCCCTTTGAAATTTTTCGCGTTTTAAGTTTGTAAGCAAGATATCTCAAAAACTATATGAGGTTTTTCCCCAAAACTTCACAGACTGGTTGGGTATGATGAGTAGATGAACTGATTAACTTTTGAAAAAAATCCAATTTTTTTTTCTTGAGTTATGGCCCTTTGATTTTTTTCGTGTTTTCAGCTTGTAAGCAAGATATCTCAAAAATTGTTTGAGCTATTGCCCTGAAACTTTACAGGCTGGTTGGGGATGATGAGTAGATGAACTGATTAACTTTTGAAAAAAATCCGAAATTTTTTTCTTGAGTTATGGCCCTTTGAAATTTTTCGCGTTTTGGCGTCCTTTCGTCCTTACGTCCGTCCCACTTTTTACTGCATAGCATAACTTTAGAACCATGGGTGCTAGGTTTTTGAAATTTCATATATGGATTCCTCATGAAAAAATAATTGACCCGTGTTTTTTTTCTCGTCAGGATTATGCCCCTTTTTTGAGTTATGCCCCTTTGCAAAAAATACTATGAAATCTTGTAAGCAAGATATCTCAAAAACTGTTTGAGTTATTGCCCTGAAACTTTACATGCTGGTTGGGGATGATGAGTAGATGAACTGATTAACTTTTGAAAAAAATCCGAAATTTTTTTCTTGAGTTATGGCCCTTTGAAATTTTTCGCGTTTTAAGTTTGTAAGCAAGATATCTAAAAAAACTATTTGAGGTTTTTCCCCGAAACTTCACAGACTTGTCGGGGATGATGAGTAGATGAACTGATCAACTTTTGAAAAAAATCCGATTTTTTTTTCTTGAGTTATGGCCCTTAGATTTTTTTCGTGTTTTCAGCTTGTAAGCAAGATATCTCAATAATTGTTTGAGCGATTGCCCTGCAACTTTACAAGCTGGTTTGGGATGATGTGTAGATGAACTGATTAACTGTTGAAAAAAAATCCTATATTTTTTTCTTGAGTTATGGCCCTTTGAAATTTTTCGCGTTTTAAGTTTGTAAGCAAGATATCTCAAAAACTATATGAGGTTTTTCCCCAAAACTTCACAGACTGGTTGGGTATGATGAGTAGATGAACTGATTAACTTTTGAAAAAAATCCAATTTTTTTTTCTTGAGTTATGGCCCTTTGATTTTTTTCGTGTTTTCAGCTTGTAAGCAAGATATCTCAAAAATTGTTTGAGCTATTGCCCTGAAACTTTACAGGCTGGTTGGGGATGATGAGTAGATGAACTGATTAACTTTTGAAAAAAATCCGAAATTTTTTTCTTGAGTTATGGCCCTTTGAAATTTTTCGCGTTTTGGCATATTGGTTTTGCCCTGTTCGTCCGTCCGTCCTTCCGTCCTTCTGTCCTTACGTCCGTCCCACTTTTTACTGCATAGCATAACTTTAGAACCATGGGTGCTAGGTTTTTGAAATTTCATATATGGATTCCTCATGAAAAAATAATTGACCCGTGTTTTTTTTCTCGTCAGGATTATGCCCCTTTTTTGAGTTATGCCCCTTTGCAAAAAATACTATGAAATCTTGTAAGCAAGATATCTCAAAAACTGTTTGAGCTATTGCCCTGAAACTTTACATGCTGGTTGGGGATGATGAGTAGATGAACTGATTAACTTTTGAAAAAAATCCGAAATTTTTTTCTTGCGTTATGGCCCTTTGAAATTTTTCGCGTTTTAAGTTTGTAAGCAAGATATCTAAAAAACTATTTGAGGTTTTTCCCCGAAACTTCACAGACTTGTCGGGGATGATGAGTAGATGAACTGATCAACTTTTGAAAAAAATCCGATTTTTTTTCTTGAGTTATGGCCCTTAGATTTTTTTCGTGTTTTCAGCTTGTAAGCAAGATATCTCAATAATTGTTTGAGCGATTGCCCTGCAACTTTACAAGCTGGTTTGGGATGATGTGTAGATGAACTGATTAACTGTTGAAAAAAAATCCTATATTTTTTTCTTGAGTTATGGCCCTTTGAAATTTTTCGCGTTTTAAGTTTGTAAGCAAGATATCTCAAAAACTATATGAGGTTTTTCCCCAAAACTTCACAGACTGGTTGGGTATGATGAGTAGATGAACTGATTAACTTTTGAAAAAAATCCAATTTTTTTTTCTTGAGTTATGGCCCTTTGATTTTTTTCGTGTTTTCAGCTTGTAAGCAAGATATCTCAAAAATTGTTTGAGCTATTGCCCTGAAACTTTACAGGCTGGTTGGGGATGATGAGTAGATGAACTGATTAACTTTTGAAAAAAATCCGAAATTTTTTTCTTGAGTTATGGCCCTTTGAAATTTTTCGCGTTTTAAGTTTGTAAGCAAGATATCTAAAAAACTATTTTAGGTTTTTCCCCGAAACTTCACAGACTGGTCAGGGATGATGAGTAGATGATTAACTACAGCTTTTCTTGTGTAATTTCAGCATTACAGCCACATAAAAACAAGATATCTCAATTACTGTTAGGGACAAGCAGTGTTAGGGTCAAGCAGTTGGGGGCATTGTGTTTCATAAACACTGGCTCTAGTTACTATATAAAAATGGGGTTTAAGGCAGTCAAAATTATATAGGCATGTTTTCGTGATGGTTTGATGACATACTGAATGTTCATTTCATTAAAAATTGGTCAAAGACATGAAATTGGTGCTGTTAAAATGTACATCTAGGGAGAAATAGAAAAGATACTTCCTCATTTGCATGTGTAAACAATTATGCAGCAGAACGTAGTTTTGAAAAAAAAAATATAATCCCATTGCAATATACATGTTTTCCGATATTAACCCTTGTCCTGCTGAGCCCGGATATGCCTTTTCTTTCAAACAATGTAGATCCAGATCAGATGGCTTCTGAAGAAGCCATCTGATCAGGATCTACATTGTCATTCAGATTGCGAATTTGTTACAATAATTTGCATCATGCAATCTGATTGGTTGATAATGAGTAGTGGTTGTAGCATATTTAAATATTCAGCAGGTCAAGGGTTAAGCAGTGATAGACAAATTGAGACAGTTGATAAACCCTAGTGTGAGAGATCAGCTCCCGACAAAGAAGTCTTAAAATGTTATACAAAGGGATATCCTTAAACACATGGTTGAGTAAATGCAAATTTCATTTTTCTAAGAACATTATTTTTCAGATTACATCAAGTTAACAAGTTTGTGCAATGAACACCCATCTTAACCCCACTTTATACAGCAAAAAGTGGGGTTTATGGGGTGTTCATTATTTTCCTTATTTTTGCTTAAAAATCTAGATTGTGGGTACTCATTAGAACCTCCTCATTGAGGTGGTTCTCACGAGCACAAAAATCTATATTTGGATAAAAAGCAATAGTTTTCCAAAAAAAATTTTTTTCTTGTTTTTGCTCTAAAATAGAGATTTTGAGTACTCGTTATAACCACCTTGCTGAGGTGGTTCTAGAGAGTACCCACAACATATTTTAGAGCAGAACTAAGGAAAATAAGGTTTACCCCAGTAAACCCTAGTTTTGCTATATAAAAGTGTGGTTCAAGGGGGTCAGAATTACAGTCAAACCTGTCTTAGTGGCCACCTCTATTAAGCAAGTATGTTTTCATGATGTAGAATAGCAAGTCTTGAAGCCTCAGGCCCTGCCACCCAGTGAAACCAATAGCATTTATATGCATGAACATTTTGACTCACTCCACTTTGACCTTCTACCAGTACTCATGACGTTTTTGTGGTCAGTTTCAGCTCTGCATGAAAGCACCATGCAGCCCAATCTATTAATTCAAGCCCTGATGGGTGGGGGCTTGACATGGCCCAAAGACACAGCTAAGTAAGCTCTAGAAATCCAAGTACTGACAGCACTATGGGAATTTGTCTCTGTAGGCTGGAATAATTCACCTGTGTGAGAACTTAACCCTTCTCTTGCTGAATATTCATTGTAGCCACACCCATCTCTGATTTTGAACCAATCAGATTACTTGATGTAATTGATTCCTACATATTCATAAACTGAATGTCAAACAGTGTAGATCCTGATCAGATGGCTTCTTCAGAAGCCATCTGATCTGGATCTACACTGTTTCCAAAGATATGGGTTGTCGTGAACAGCAAGATAAGGGTTAAGACTGTTTCTTTAATTTCTGGACTATTAGCAAACAGTGTAGACCCTGATCAGATGCCACATTCTGTGGAGTCTGATCTGAGTCTACACTGTTTGCCAAACCCAACACATGATTCCAGATTATATAGATAACCCCTTTTACACAACACTTTGACCTCACAGTGATAAGAATATCCCCGCTATCATCTATAAATAATTTTTACCTGGATTTGATATAGTCACATGGACTTCAGCAGTGAAAAGCTGCTGCATTTTATAACTTTGGGCTGATTAATTGATAAACAAAAAAAAAAAAAAAAACAGCTAAAATAGTATGTTATGAACACACTTAAAAGCTGTGTATGTATGAACTTATAGTTATAAAAGTTCAGTTTTAAGCTCACCTTACCGAAGGTCATGGTGAGCCTTGTGACTGAGATGTCCAGCATCATGGTTCGTCATCCGTCGTGTGTCGTGTGTGCATCAACTTTTCTTGTGAACACTCTAGAGGCCAAAGTTTTGGTCCAATCATCATCGAACTTGCTCAAAATGATCATCATGATAATATCTCAGTCAAGTTCAAACATGGGTCATGTTGGATCAAAAAATAGGTCAGTAGGTCAAAATCATAGAAAAACCTTGTACACACTCCAGAGCCACAGTTTTGGTCCAATCATCATCAAACTTGCTGAGATTGATCATCATGACAATATCTGTGTCAAGTTCAAAAATGGGTCATGCCAGATCAAAATTAGGTCAGTAGGTCAAATCATAGAAAAACCTTGTGGACACTTTAGAGGCCACAGTTTTGGTCCAATCAGCATCAAACTTGCTCAGAAAGATCATCTTGACAATATCTCGGTCAAATTCGAATATGGTTCATGTTGGGTCAAAAAGTAGGTCAGTAGATCAAATCATAGAAAAAAACTTGTGAACACACTAGAGGCCACAGTTTTGGTCCAGTCATCATCAACCTTGTTAAGAATGATTATTTTGAGAATATCTCGGTCAAGTTTGAATATGGGTCATGTTGGTTCAAAAAGTAGGTCAGTAGATCAAATAATAGAAAAAAACCCTGTGATCACTAGATTCCACAGTTTTGGTAATCAAGCTTGCTCAGAATGATTATTTTGACAGAAGCTCGGTAAAGTTCGAATATGGGAATATGGGTCATTTCGAGTCAGAAAGTAGTTCAGAAGGTCAAATCATAGGAAAACCTTTTGAACACTTTGGAAGCCATAGTTTTGGTCCTTGCTCAGAATGATCATCATAACAATATCTCAATGAAGTTTGAATATAGGTCATGTCGGGTCAAAAAGTAGGTCAGTAGGCCATTTTGTCATAACCTTTGAACTGTTTGAGATAGAGCCTTCATATTTGGCATGTAGGTTCCTTGTGACAAGGTCTTCCCACTCATGCAAAAAGATTTTGACCTGTGACCTTGACCTGTAACCTACTTTATCAAAACTTTTGAACGGTTTGAGATTGAGCCTCCATATTTGACATGCAGGTTTCTTGTGAAAAGGGTTTCTCACTCATACAAAAAAATTCTGACCTGTGACCTTGACTTTACCATAACTTTTGAACCATTTGAGATAGAGCCTTCATATTTGGCATGTATGTTTCTTGTGACAATGGCTTTCCACTCAAACAATTTTAACTAGTGACCTTGATCTTGACCGGTATACTTGTAAGTCAGTTCTGTATTGTCAAAGGGAACTACTGACTCATAAGTCTAGCTTCAGACAGATGTCAATCCCCCCCCCCCCCCACACACACACACACTTACCACCCCTTGTCACCACGAAGAATCGTGAGCCTGTTCATCTCTGTAGTATGGTGCACTGGGACCTGATCCTTACTGTCCACACAAGGTGCACAGATAGTTACATACAAGTCAGCTCTGTATTGTCAATGGCAACTTTTGAAAGACTTCATCCTCAAAAGAAAATAATTTTCATAGGACAGTTCCATGCATGGGTGACCCTCTTAATCCTTTCACTTTATTGAACACAGTAGTCACCAGAACTAAAAAATATGCAACACTTAAAATGACTTTTACTCCTAAATTTGAAATAATTTACAGAAATGTTTCTTGGGTCACTGTCAACCAAAACTGCTCAAACCATTCACTCCACCTTATATTACCTACTATTTTATTTCTACAATAATGATTAGGTGAGCGATCCGGGCCATTATGGCCCTCTTGTTCAAAGATTTTTTGGATAGGGTAGGCCAGTTATCAAAGGCTTGCTACATTTACCACAAACAAGTAAGGCTTACTGTAAACCTGCTAAAATGTAAACAAACAGAGACTTTGAACTTTTGAACTGGTAGAAAATATCTTTACACCTCTCTTTTCAGCCTGATCAACAGCTCAGCCAGGAATATTACCAGTACACGGGTGACAAAAGGGTATAAAAATAATCATACATTTTAATAATACAGCATTTACTGTGTATAGTTCAATATATATCTGATATACTGATATGTATCTTACCAGGAAGGTATTGTCACGATATTCACTCTTAGTCTCTTATCCTGCTGAACACAACAGCCCATACCTTTGCAAACTGTGGAGATCCAGCTAGATCTGATGGCTTCTGGAATCTGTTCAAGGGGAGCATGATAGCTCGCTGGTTAGTGCAATTGCTAGAGGCCCCCCAGTTTGATCCCAAGCGGGGGTGATAATTTCATTGTCCAAACACGCTCCATTGGCATCATTTGCAGGGATGAATGTCATAAAGTGTGCCATCCTTTGGATCGGGACATTAACTGGAGGCCCCCTGGGCAGGGAGAGTAATCCCCTGTGCAGGTACAAGATCCCTACCGCAATTACATGTTTACTGTATATGCTTTCATCCTGCAAATCTGGAGTATATGTAATATACACTGATATACTCCGTCTGTGTCCCCTCCTGGGGTTAAGGCGAAATTGGAAGAAAGAAAGAAACTGTCATTCAGTTTGGAAATTCAAATGTATTATTTCAAGCACCTTGTTTGGTTGATAGTCAGAAATGGGTGTGGCAAATTAATTGATTCAGTAGGTTAAGGGTTAAGAAGCTCCTCAAATGAATATCCTTGAGATAATACATTTAATTAGTGGAGTTTAATTATTTTTTCTCAAAGAGGCAGTTTTGAAATACATACTGTAAAAATCCTAAAAATTCGGACACATTGAGAACTTGCTCTAATTCTCCTAAAATTTTAACAAATTTGTTTCACAATCCAGCAAGGAGTCCAAAATGTGAACATTGTAGACCCTGATCTGGGTCTGTACTGTTTGCTTAGGCCTATATACCAATACTTAGGATCATTGCGGTAAAAACAATGATAATTATGTTCAAAAAGTAGGTACACGTAAGTACTGTAATGATCCTGAGTATTGGTCAGACAGGCCTAAGCAAACAGTGCAGACCCAGATCAGACTGTCTGATCAGGGTCTACACTGTTTGCCAGCCCATCTAGCTAAGCTGCATTTTTTTTATTCCTTGCTGGATTGAAACAAAGTTGTTAAAATTTTAGGAGAATTACAGCAAGTCCTGAAGGTGTCGGAATTTTTAGGATTTTTACAGTATTAAGTAGGTTTGTTTGTATTGGGGTTTAATGGCCCGGTCACCACTAGTTAGGTCATACCTATCTACCCTTTTCCTGGGAGGGCTTATAGGTAAGCTGTTAACCAGTACATTGCTTATTCTTTAGCCAGAAGCTGACAACTGGCCTTCTTGAATCAGCGGAAGGGAGAGAAAGACTGTTGAAAATATTTCATAATCAATCTACACCAAAAGATGTTGCCGACCTCAGCAGGTATCAAACCCGCGTCCTTCTGATCACCAGTCAGATGCGCATCCGACTGAGCTACCGAGGCTGGCTTGGTAGTAAGTAAGAAGATTTGGTTTATGGTTTTCCAGTCTCACTTATTTTCAGCCAGTCATTAATCAGAGGTGGGCAAAAACTGTACCTGGAAAAAAAACACCAGGGGCCAGTTGTTCAAAGCATCGTTAGCTTAACGAGCTCGTTAATGGTCATATTGTTAACTGTTCTAGCAAGTTTAATAATCAAAATTTTGGCATTTTTGCTGAAAAATGTGAGCTGCTTACATTTTTTCAGCAAAAATATTAGCATATTTGCCATAATAAATGATCAAAGTTTTAACGATACGTTAACTAACGACATCGTTAGTTTTGAACAACTGGGGCCTGACTTCTGTTGCAGAACTTAACGTGTCACATGTGATCCAACTCCCAAGCAGGCTCAAACCCACAATGGTGACAGACCTTATAATTAACCCATTGTGTACCAGAAAACCCAAAATGCGTACCCTGGCCAACAGTGTAGGCCTAGATCAGACGCCACAGAACATGGTGTCTGATCAGGGCGTACACTGTTCGCAAAATTTTCAGCCAATTTCCAATAAGATTTTGAAGAATACACAACCTGACACCCCTAAATTTTGAAATGGACTCCTGCTATATATGAGGAGGAAGATTCCATTTGGTACAAAAAGTGTTAAGAGAGAGCATGAGTTCTTACTCTTATTTTAACAAATTTGTTTCATGATCCAGCAAGGAAAGCAAAAGATGAAAATGGAATGGCAAACAGAGCAGATCCTGATCAGACTATTCCAGTCTGATCTGGGACTGCATTGCTGAGGCCTATCTGTCCCAATATTTAGAATCATTATGGTATGTATATTAACCCTTGTTCTGCTGAATATTTATATATGCCACACCCACTACTGATTATCAACCAATCAAATTACTTGATGCAAATTATTGCAACAAATTCACAATCTGAATGGCAAACAATGTAGATCCTGATCAGATGGCTTCATCAGAAGCCATCTGATCTGGATCTACATTGTTTCAAAGATAAGGCATATCCGGGATTAGCAGAATGAGGGTTAAAAACACAATAAATTCTTAATAAGCAAGCTAATAACTGTATCAGGATTTAATGCTACATTAGCTTACGTTCATAAGGCCAAAAAAAAAAATAGGTGTGTTTCCGGTTTCCCGACCCTACCTAAGTTTTAGGCCCGACCCTAAATTTTTTATTGCCAAAAATAAAAAAAAAATCGCGGGGCGCAACGACTCGTAAAAAAAATCGCGGGGCGAAACGACTCGGAACTACGCGAGCGGTTGCATGCGGTTTATTTGTTCTAATTCGTTCAGTTTCCGAGCGTTTCGGTGTTTACTACTACTATTTCCGCAGAAATGCTGTATACATTGTATAAACAAAATAAAAAATTAAGATAAAAAAAAAAATTAAATCGACCTTCCCCACCTATTTTTTTTCAAGCTGAAACCTGAAACACACCTATTTTTTTTTTTTGGCCTAAGGGTTTCTATGATACCATTGCTGAGAATTTGTTTGTTTAACTTTTTGTACCAAATGGAATCTTGCTCGTCCAGAATTTAGGAGTGTTAGGTTGTGTTTTCATCAAATTTTATTTGGAAAACAACTGAACTTTTAGCAAACAGTGGAGGCCCTGATCAGACGCCGCATTCTGCGGCGTCTGATCTGGACCTGCACTGTTTGCCAGGGTACCCGTTTTGGGGTTTCTGCTACAAAATGGGTTAAACTTTTAAATTGAACATTGTACAACTGTCCCAATTTGTCCCTTATAAAATGCTTTAAAAGTCTTATATTTTCAGGTTAGTAAATTACCATGGAGATGGGAACATACTTGATTATCAGTATCATTACTGTTGCGACAATTATTTTTATGAATTACCCTCCACCAGAATTGTCAAGTCGACTCAAGGCCTGGAACAAGAAAGGGTCGTTCCACAAATTCAATGACTTCTCTGTATTTTATATTGGTAAGTTTTCCAGGTTTGTCGTTTTTTTCCCCCATGAAATGAGTCCTGTCCTGATAAAACATGTTAGTCATCATGAAAACATGCCTTTATAATTCTGACCCCCTTTAACCCCACTTTTATACAGCAAAACTGGGGTTTACAGGGGCAAACGTTATTTTTTTTATCCCCCGCCGAAGGCGGAGGGATATAGTTTTGGCGTTGTCCGTCCGTCCGTCCGTCCTTCCGTCCCTCCATCCTTCCGTCCGTCCGTCCGTCACACTTTTTTGTCCGGAACCGTTTCTCAGCAACTATTGCATGGAATTAAATGAAACTTGAAATAAATATGATTTATTATGCTGTGGTGATGCACGCGCAATTTTTTTCGGATTGACTTTTTACATCCAGAGTTATGGCCCCTTGAATGATTGAAATTCTGGATTTTTCGTCGTCTCACTTTGTCCGGAACCGTTTCTCAGCAACTATTGCATGGAATTAAATGAAAATTGAAATAAATATGTATTATTATGCTGCAGTGATGCACACGCAATTTTTTTTCGGATTGACTTTTTACATCCAGAGTTATGGCCCCTTAAATGATTGAAATTCTGGATTTTTTCGTCATCTCACTTTGTCCGGAACTTTTTCTCAGCAACTATTGCATGGAATTAAATGAAACTTGAAATAAATATGTATTATTATGCTGTGGTGATGCACGCGCATTTTTTTTCGGATTGACTTTTTACATCCAGAGTTATGGCCCCTTAAATGATCGAAATTCTGGATTTTTCGTCGTCTCACTTTGTCCGGAACCGTTTCTCAGCAACTATTGCATGGAATTAAATGAAACTTGAAATAAATATGTATTATTATGCTGTGGTGATGCACGCGCATTTTTTTTCCGGATTTACTTTTTACATCCAGAGTTATGGCCCCTTAAATGATTGAAATTCTGGAATTTTCGTTGTCTCACTTTTTTGTCGGGAACTGTTTCTCAGCAACTATTGCATGGAATTAAATGAAACTTAAAAAAAATATGTATTATTATGCTGCGGTGATGCACGCGCAATTTTTTTCTGGATTGACTTTTTACATCCAGAGTTATGGCCCCTTAAATGATCGAAATTCTGGATTTTTCGTCGTCTCACTTTGTCTGGAACAGCTTCTCAGCAACTATTGCATGGAATAAAATGAAACTTGAAATAAATATGTATTATTATGTTGCCGTGATGCACGCGCAATTTTTTTTTCTCAATTTTGGCCAGATATATTTTCTTGCCATTCTACACGAAAAACCCATTCGTCGGGGGATATCAATTCAACGAATTTGCTTGTTATTTCTGCTATAAAATGTAGATTGTGGGTACCGGTACTCATTAGAATCACATCTATGAGGTGGTTCAGTGTACCTTCAGTCTATATTTTTAGCAGAAATAAGAAAAATACAGTGGAACTTCGATGGCTCAAACACCAATGGCTCCTTTATCATGGCTGAGTCGAACTAGCTCTTGAGCTCCTAGGGAAATCCTCTTCATAAACAATAGCGGGGAATAATTAAGAAGATTTAAGTCTTATCCTGCAAATGTATGCTGTGTGTACTCATTAGAATCGCCTCGGTGAGGGGATTCTAATGAGTACACACAGCATACATTTTCATTACAGAACATCTAAATGATGTTCAAAAGTATCTCGTTATGCCTCTTGGCAGTAACCCTCAGTGGCTCGAACTACCGCTGTGTCGAATAAATTTTCATGGTCCCAAAGGGGTTAGAGCCATCGAAGTTTGACTGTATCTCAGTTTTTCATTTGAAAATTTTCATTGTTTTTGGTGGCAAAATTTACAATGTATTTGAATAGATGTGTTTTCGTATTGGATTTTTTCAAACACCAAAGATTCAGATCAACCTGCAAATACTTTCAGCCCGGCCCCAGTTGTTCAAAACTAACGACGTCGTTAGTTAACCTATCGTTAAAACTTTGATCATTTATTATGGCAAATATGCTAATATTTTTGCTGAAAAAATGTGAGCAGCTTTTGCGAATGCAAAAGCTGCTCACATTTTTTCAGCAAAAATACCAAAATTTTTATTATTAAACTTGCTAGATCAGTTAACAATATGACCATTAACAAGCTCGTTAAGCTAACGATGCTTTGAACAACTGGTCCCTGATCAGCACCTTTGTAATCACTGCTGGATTAGCACCATAAGGTTAACAAGTCCATGTAAAGAACACCCCTCTAAACCCCACTTTATATAGAGAAAAGTAGGGTTTACAAGGGAATATGTTCTTTTCCTTATATTTGCTTGTTAGAAACAATGAGGCAGTTCTAATGAGCAACCACAAGCTATGTTTGGACTGGAAGTAAGAAAAACAAATCTGAAAAATACTAGTTCTCTATGACACGAAAGACCTCCATTTTACCACATGGGAGTGTTATCAAAATTAATAATTCTAGTCACTATCTAAAAGTTTCAGGTCTCTCACCGCCGTAGGTTCGAGCCTCGCTCGGGCCATGTGTGAGACGCCAAGTTCTGCAACGGAAGGTCAGGCGGTTTTTCTCTGGGTACTCCGGTTTTCGCCCACCTCTGATTAATGATCGGCTCGATATGAGTGAAATAATCTTGAAAGGGCCGTAAAACCCAAACCAAAAAAAAAAAAAATCTAAAAGTTTCAGACTTTTGCAAGTCTGTGCAGCTGAGCAGGCTGGTTTGTATCATACCGCATTATGATAACACACCCCTGTGATATAGTGAATTTTTTTCACATCTCCAAAATGGCTACTTTCCTGATGAAAATCCGTGATATTCTTCTTGTTTTAGGTCTTGGAACAGAAAAAAAAAAGTTCTGGAAGTGGTTAAGTGTATCATGAAAAAGAATATTATTGACCCATTTAGTACCAGAAACCCCAAAACCTGTACCCTGGCAAACAGTGCAGGCCCAGGTCAGATGCCGCAGAATGATCAGGGCCTACACTATTTGCAAAAGTTGCTGCTATTTTCCAAATAGATTTTAAAGATAACATAACCTGGCACCCCTAAATTTCAAAATGGACTCCTGCCATATATCATTTGATACAAAAATGGTTAACCATTTCACCATTTCCTGTCTGAAAACTAGCATTGATGATAATGATGTTTACCTTATTTCTGTTCCAAACGGATTGTTGATGCTCGTTGGCAGTTCTAATGAGTATCCACAATCCGTGTTCTTGAGCAAAATAAGGAACATAATAATATGCCCTTTATTTGAAACTCAGTTTTCCCAATATAAAGTGGGGTTTATAAGGGAGTTCATTACACACACTAGTTTATGTGAAATGTCTTAAAACCCCAATAATGATCTATATCTTCCTTTGGAAGGTTTAGTCATCTTGCATGAAAGTGAAAAAACAAAAAAAAAATAATGAAAAAGCAAGAAAATGCAACATTTATCTTATTTTTGCTCCAAATATACATGGCCTAACATAGTTTTGGTTCTCACTGCATTTTGATGGCTGTAATGAGTACCCACATTCTTTATTTTTGAGCACATTACAATAACACACCCGTACGGCATAGTGCTTTTCTCACATCTCCAAAATGGCTACATTTCTGATGAAAATCCTTGATATTTTTCCTATAAATGCTCAAAACATAGGTTGTGTGTGCTCGTTAGAACCGCCTCAATGAGGCGGTTCTAACGAGTAATAATGAATACCCCCCTAAACCCCAGTTTTCTCTATATAAAGTGGGGTTTAGGGGGGTCTTCATTTCACGGACTTGTTCATGTGATGAGAATTAAGGAAAATAATATACCATAAAATCGCTAATAGATGCCGGGGCATTTATTAGAATCATTACCTTTCCTTAAGAGGGAGGTGGGCGTTAATTAGAGGGTATAGAAACCTGCAATTGGCATATGACGGTCCAAACACTCACTTTCTCTCTTACGGCTGCCATCTTGTTTCTCAGAAAATGACTGGCGATACAATAGCCTTGTCTTAGAATAGAATAGTAGTTACCTCCCCTTTCTTCACAAAAGCGAATATCATTAACGTTTTTCTCATTTCGTGTCAAACATAGCAAAATACATAAAAGATGAAGTCATTTTGTTTGACTTGTTTAATTTCCGACCCTGTCACAATGTCACAAAAAAGTTTCTATGAATCAACATCAAAGTACAGTGGGCTTTTATTGGAGGCTGTTATTATTCTGAGAATTGCTAAAAAAAATCGCCATTTTTAACATCCAAATCGGGGAGTGGGCGTTTATTAGAGCATAGGCTTTTGATCAAGATTTTACGGTATATTTCTTATAAACCCAACATTTCTGTGTACATGTGTATACACAATGCATTCTGTCATGGACACTGATTCTGCTGATTCAAGAAGGGCAGTTGTCAGTTTCTGGCGAAAGAATGTGCACCGTTATGGTTACCCGCATAAGTATAAGCCTGCCCAGGAAAAGTATGGTTAGGTAAACTGACTGGCTCAATTTGACCTGAAAGTGTTGACAGGGGGCCATTAAACACCAAACAAACAATTAAAGAAACTTTTCTCTGTAGGCAGCAGGAGCCATTTGTTCAAAACTAATGATGCCATTATTGCTAAAACTTCAATCATTTAATATGGCAGATATGCTAATATTTTTGCTGGAAAATTGTGAGCAGCTTTTGCAAAACCATTTTACAGCAAAAATAACATTATATATGATATTGTACTTGCTAGAACAGTTAACGATTTGACTACTAACGAGCTTGTTAAGTTAACAATGCTTAGAACAACTGGTCTCAGGGGTGTGCATACATTTTAACATTCCTCTAGTTGAAGATGGTGTGTTGACGGATGACAGTACAGTGGTCTGTATCCATGGTTTCCCAACTTCCAGCTATGATTGGATAAAGGTAATGTTATTTTGTATTTTGTTTACCTTTAACCCTTGACCTGCTAACAATTGAGATACAGATAAGACGGGCCTCTCTGGCCTAGTGGATAAGACCATTGTGCATATACATGTTACGTTACGTTACAGAAAAACATGCCAACCTCTAGGTTTGTGTAGATTTTGTGCAGTATCTACCACTGTGGTTTGAGCCTGGCTCGGGTTACATGTGAGACCATTAGTTCTGCAACGGAAGGTCAGGTGTTTTTTCTCTGGGCACTCTTGATTTTGCAAAACCTGTGATTAACAGTCAGCTCGATATAAGAGAAATAATCTTGAAAGGGCCATAAAAAAACAACAACCAGAAAACAACAGATCCAGATAAGATGGCTACTGAAGAAGCCATTTGATCAGGGTCAGGATCAGCATTATATGTCTTTCAGTTTTAAAATTTGAATAAATGCAAGAAAATTAATTGGTTATTATTCAGAAATGGGTGTGGCAAAATTAATATACCGTATTCGCCCTAATTACCGCACTGTGTGCTTAGTTTTTCAAAATTGTGTCAAAAAATCGTGGTGAAAAATCGACCTATTAAGCGCACACAAATCATTTCGGGTAACTGTCTTGGCAGTTGAACTGTCTTGTTTCCCGCTTCGCAAATTTCGTCAGGAAAAAAAAAAGCATTACTTTCTTAAAACCCACATGCCGATTATTACAGTTATGCTGTAGCCCTCACATTGGCTTCTTTTGAAAGAAGCCAACTTGTTACATCCGTACACTGTAACTATTTTCCCGATCATTTCCGAAATAGATACGATGGGCCTCATGAATATTCAAGATGCCACTCGGGGCTCCTTTTCCGACTACCTTATGAGTCACGTAATGCAGTCGGGTGGATGTTTGGGTCTGTGCGACTATCCTGTGCCGGCAAATTGCAACAGGTGCAGAATGTGTTTTTTTTTGCATTCACCTTATTTCTAGTTCCCATCTCTCGGGAGGCGGCTTGAGATAGTTGGTTGCTTTACACACATTGTATGTAAGCATGATTTCTGATCGAACTTAACCGGTCAGTGCCAATTAAAGTCGCATCTCAGACATTTTGCAATTATTGATAAATGAGTGAAAAATGATATTGATATGTGACTCGAGACGCATGTTTTTCATGCGTCAATCATACTGCCAAAATGACTGATCGTCTGATGCTTTCTTTTCTTTGTTTCTGGTCACATTTGTACATTTCGATCCTGGAGACAGAGTCAGAAGTGTTCGGTAAAAAACAGGGCAAAGTCAACTTCTATTGTCTGGTAAGGCGAAGTTCTTGAACTTCGGGCGAAGAAGTCGCTCCGAATCGCCCCCTCGGCTGATCCCCGTCAGGTATCTGTGGATTTCATGTGTACCAAAAGGTTTGGGAACCACATTTAAACGAGGAATGAAAGTGTGTATTAGAGCTGTCGAATGAATTCGACAGAAATGCAGTTGCTTTTCCTTCAATGTTGAAGAAATAACGGTAAGTTTTTATAGATTTCCTGTGAAAGCTTCAATGGGAGGTTACCGTAAGGTGTGCGCTCATGCAATTTTTTTTCAAAAATAGCTTTGGTGTGCGCTTATAGGAGCATGTGCGGTAATTAGGGCGAATACGGTATTCAGCAGGACAAGTTACAAGCTATAGATATTGGGATGCAATGAGGAAACTGCATAGAAGCAGAACTGACTGTTCCTAAAGGGAATAAATATAGGTGCATAATCTTTTCCGTAAATTGTTTACCACTTTCTGTTCACATCTCTGTAAACTGTAAGCCTTTTAAAAAGGGTACCACTCTTAATCCATTTTGTACCGGTAACCCCAAAACGGGTAATTGGCAAACAGTTCAGGCCTAGATCAGCAGCCACAGAATGCAGCATCTGATCAGGGCCTACACTGTTTGCAAAAAGTTCAGCCATTTTCCCAAATTCCCAGTAGATTTTGGAGAAAACACAACCTGACACCCCTAAATTGCGAAATGGACTCCTGCTATGTATAAGGAGGAAGATTCCATTTGGTACAAAAAGGGTTTAAAGGAAAGAATTTGCTTGTCAAGGCCAAATTCTTTTGTTTATGAGTAGGCCCATATAGATGAAGGGAAAACATTGCCTTGAAAGAGTTTCGTTGCCCTTTATCACAGTCTAATAAGGCTTTAACTCTTGTCCTGCTGAGCCCGGATATGCCTTATCTTTCAAACAATGAAGATCTGAAGAAGTCATCTGATCAGGATTTTCATTATTTGTCATTCAGCTCATGAATTTGTTGCAATAATTTGCATCAAGTAATCTGATTGGTTGATAATCAGTAGTGGGTGTGGCATATATAAATATTCAGCAGGTCAAGGGTAAAAATAAGACTGAGGAGTGGCCCTTGTCAGCCGTAATGCCAATTGTTTAGTAAACCAGGGCTCAAAAATATATACCAGCTTCTCTGTTCATTCAACTGAGATCCCTGCTCTGTATGTCCTCTATGCATATGGCAGGGTAATGCTCACCCATCTTAGGTTGGTGGTTTTCTCTCAGTACTTTAGTTTCCTCCTTCATGAATGATCATCATCCACTCCTTTAATACTCTGCATGCTGGGATTTTTTAGCAGCAGACAACATTTTGAAATATTTTTCTAATTTTCCCAGAAAACAGGATTTGACATCTCCTATGGAGGCAATTTGCATCTGATGTCAATTAAGTCCTGTTTTCTGGGGAAAATAAGAAAGAATTATCAATGATTGGTGGTCTACTGAATTAGCCTAGAAAGTGGTAAAGGTTAAGAATATGTTATAAGTAATTTTTGCTGTCAAAGGGAAATAAAAATGTTTATCATATAAAGATGCCGATAATAAGTGAATTATGTCATCACGAAAACACGCATATATGATATTGACCCCCTCGAGTGAGTGTCCCCACCAACAGCTATAGTCATACGGAGACGGGTCCTCGGTTTAAAGACTCATCCGAAAGTCTGGAGAAGCCCGGGATCGAACTTGCGACTCCTGGTTTACAAGGCGAGTAGCATAACCACTACACCACAGAGGCTTCTTTGACCCCCTAGAACCCCACTTTTATATGAAAAACTGGGGTTTGCAGGGGTAAACACTATTTTTAGCCCACTAGAGCCGAAGGCTCCGAGGGAGCTTATAGTATAGGCATTGGTCCGTCGTCTGTCATCTGCGTTGTCAATATTTTCAAACAACATCTCCTCTGAAACTACTTGGCCAATTGAAACCAACTTACATGTGGAGCCTCTATGGGAAGGGGGAACAAAAGTTTATCCGTGAGGACTGGGTCACATGACCAGTATGGCCGCCATGCCCATATATGATAAAAACCTTTAAAAAGCTTCTTCTCAAAAACAGAATGGCCGATGATCTTGAAACTTAGTATGCAGCGTCGGGGACTCTGGCCCTACCAAATTTGTTCAAATGATGACTTTTGTTTGACCTTGACCTATTTTACGTCAAGGTCAAATTTGGTCACTTAGACATTTGTATGGAAAAAAGGCAAAATATTGAATATTTCTGATTGCTTGGTAGGCTGTGACATCAAAAATGATATTTGCAGTTAGCTGAATGGAAGTTATCAATTCCAAAGGTCAAGGTCATTTACTGACCTTTATCCTGGATGCCTCAGAATCAGTTATTTTTTTATCTTCTCCACTTTTACTGGTGGGTTGATTGAAACCAAATTACATGTGGAGCCTCTATGGGTAGGGGAAATGAAATTTGTTCGTAAGGACTGGGTCACATGACCAATATGGCCACCATGCTCATAGATAGTAAAAAACTTTAAGAATTTTCTTCTCAGGACCTTGAAATTTGGTATGTAGATCTGGGGACTCAGGCCCTATCAAATTTGTTCAAATGATGACCTTAAGCTGACCTTGACCTTTTTTATGTCAAGGTAAAATTTGGTCACTTAGACATTTGTATCGAAAAAGGGCAAGACAGTGGATTTTACTGATTGCATGGTAACCGGTCGCATCAGAAATATTTACAATCAGATGAATGGAAGTTAATCAACTCCAAAGGTCAAGGTCATTACTGACCTTTGTCTTGGATGGCTCAGATTCAGTATTTTCATCTTCTTCTCCAGTAAAAGAGCTGTGCTGATTGAAACCAAATTGCATGAAATGCCTCTATGGGGGTGTGGCAATTAAACATTATTTGTGGTATTGTTGTCATATGACCAAGATGGGAACCTTGCCTGTATATGATATAAACCACATAACATCTGGTGAGCGTAGTGGCCCATGGGCCTCTTGTTCTTATTTCTGCTCTAAAATATAGATTGTGGGTGCTCGTTAGAACCGCCTAATTGAGGTGGTTCTGAAGAGTAAACACAGTGAATTATCTTTCAATCAACAGTCAGGACTATTCCTTCCTATGCCGCAATGCCCAGTAACAGATCACTGTAATTCTACAGATGATCAGAGTGTGACAAGCACAATTATTTCCAAAGACAGCCAAACAGAATTTTTTACAGCCAGTGTAAACGCCTCAAGTGAAATAAATGATCCATTTGACAGTATATTTTATCATGTAATATCAGAGAAAGATACTACAAGTATTTTCTTTTATACAAGACCACTATTTAGTAGTATTATCACAGCACTTGAGAAAGAGTTTGTATTTCCTGCAAACAATGACAATAAATTCTCCATAAAGATGCATATCAATGGAAAAAGATGTAGTCTTGATGTGGACAAAGCTGACATGATAATAACCATAAGTGGGCCAGGTCAGAAAGATTGGAGAGAACGGAACTTTAAAAAGTTGACGGTCAACATGTTTCACAGCTTTGTAGATGAAACTAAAGTTATTCTGGACACAAGTCTTTATGAAGACTCTCAAATCAACAGCTCTGTACACATCAATAAGAGGGATCTTTCAGCAATACCGGGACTTTTTGTGCAGATGAATGAAGACTCTCCTCTGATGAAAAATATATCAGTATTGATGGACATGATTCATGGTCTACAGGGACAACTGGCAACTCTGACTGCCCAGGTAAATAGGTTGTCCTACAAGCAGCTCATTTTTCAGAAGATTCTGTTAATAAAACACTGAATCAGACCTCCCAAAGTGATAAAATGCCCAGAAATCTCAATCAGGAAAAACCAACAGCAGCAAAGGGGCAGAATGGCCCGACAAATATACAGGCTACATGTGCTGGCAGTTCCAATACAATATTAACATCTACACCCAGATCTACAAGAGATCTACCAGTTTGTGAAGGCCGTTCAAGACCCAAGCCCAGAAAACAAAATGCCCCTACTCATTTCGCAGCTCCAGAACGTACAACAAAACAGCAACCAGCACCTAGTGGACCAACAGTACCTGAACCAAAGCCGAGACAGTCTGTAGCAGCACAGGAGCCAAAGCAGGTACTCTTGATTGGTGATTCAATCATTGCAGATGTGAATCCTAAAGGAATGAAAGAAAACGTCCATAGAGTTGGTATATCTGGGGCAACTGTCCATACAGTTTTAAGAAATGTAAAACTGTTTGATTTAAACAAGTTCTCACATGTTATAATCTATGTTGGTGGAAACAATGCCTCACGCAGTACAGACATGGAATATTTTGAAGAAAAATATGACCAGCTGTTAGAGCACATCATCCAAAAGAACAGTTTGTGCAAAATTCTTTTAGCAAACTGCTGTCCGAGAGGAGATGCAGATACAGTAGAAATCAACAACATAATTCAAAGACTCTCTAATCATTATAATATGCAGCTAGTTGATATGGATCATGCATTCCATAACAATCGGGGTAAGATAATAGACAGATACTACTCATGGGACTCGATTCATCTATCACATTCCGGTATAAAACGACTGTTAGGAACTTTGAACAGTCATGTAGAAATTGTACAGAATTTCGAGCACTGCACATACAACAGACAACAAGACCGAAGAAGGCATTCATCTCACCACAGGAGGAATCCTACAGAAATATCAAGGACAAACAGGAGAACATTGCCTCAACATCAACAAACTGTTTTGTGTAACAAATGTGGAGAAACAAACCATTCCACCAGACAATGTAGGCATCGAGAACAGATTCAGTGTCATGATTGTGGTTTTTATGGGCATAAAACGAAACGGTATGAAAACAGATAGGAACTGGGCTATGATGCCATATGTAAGAAATATCTACAAAAGTTTGAAGTACCTATTGTAAATAGATTTTATGTATTTCAAGATGCATGTGCTAACTGTAATTTTAGTTTATGTGTTTGCGACACTGATCAGACTGCTGTCCAAAGTGAAGTACAGAATGATAATACATACAGCTTGTCAGACCTGGGTGAGAATTGTTACACCAGCTCACTGTCTCATTTTGGTGCAAATTTAGACACAAATCGAAATGACAAATGCAAAAATGACTTTCCGATTCATGACTTTTCAACATTGACTGATGTTACGCAGAATATTTCAGATTCTCAGTGTCACAATGTTTTGAATGTATCAGATGTTTTAGCTAATTCTCCCATGGGGTCACATGTTATTGACAGTGAATGTACCGGTAGTTCTGTATGTGACACAACACTTACAGAGAACTCCTTTGATACAACAAATCTTGGTCTGAAAGGTAAAGGTCTACGGATCGGCCACATTAATATTCAGGGACTTGGCAATAAGATAGATCAAATAAAAATCATGTTACAGTCCCACTCTAATCAAATACATATGCTTGGTTTAAGTGAAACCAAATTGTGCTCATCATGCTGATTCAGTATTTGAAATAAATGGGTATCAAAAACCCTTTAGGAAAGATCGAAATTCCAATGGTGGTGGTCTCTTAGTGTATGTAAAAAATGGGGTCTCATGTTTAAGAAGATCTGATCTAGAAATTGACATGCTTGAGTGCATTTAGATTGAAATTAAACCAGTCAACAGTAAATCTTTCTTGGTTGCCCATTTGTATCGACCTCCAAGTTCACCTGTGCAATGGAATGACATTTTTTGAAGAAAGTCTTGAAAAAGCACTGGAACAAGAACTAGAAATGTACATTTTAGGGGACTTTAATAGGGATTTACTAACACAGCAAGTTAAGGCATCATGGCTAGATTATACAGAGTCCTTTGGCCTAACTCAAGTTATCACTGAAGCTACACGTATAACTAACAGTTCAGAAACACTACTTGATCATATTTACTGTAATTTCAAAGAAAATGTAACATGTACCCATGCCCCGAAAATAGGATTAAGTGACCATTTTCCCATATTTTTCACACGAAAAATGAACTCTTCTTTATCTAAGACAAAACATCACAGTATAACATATAGATCCTTTAAGAACTTTGACAAAAATAAATTTATCAGTGAGCTTCAGTCAGTTCCATGGTATATCATAAAATTTTTTGAACACCCTGATGATATATTAAATGCTTGGACAGACCTTTTCCTTGAAGTAGTTGATTGTAATGTACCTTTACGGCAACATCGGGTTAAGCACAAGACCCAACCTAAGTGGCTAACACCTGAAATATTGGATGCCATAAAAATAAGGGACAGGCATAAAGGATTAGGCCATGAAGATGAATATAAGACCTGGAGAAATAAAGTAACCAATATGATAAGGCAATCCAAAAAGGAAAAGTACGAAATTTTTATAGATCAACATAAGCAGAAACCTGGAAGTATCTTTAAATTATTTCGTGAAGTCGGGGCTGGTAAAGGTCAGCAGGAACAAACAAATTGTGGTCCAATTAAGTGTGGAGATTTGTATATAGAAGAGCCAATTAAGGTTGCAAATACTTTCAATGAATTTTTTGTTACAGTAGCTTCAAAAATAAAGGAACCACTAGAAAATTCCAGCAATGAGAAACTAAGAAACTTCTGTGATTCAAAACTTGCACCAGAATCTAAATTCAGTATCCCACCTATTAAGACCGATCAAGTATTAAAATTTCTTCAGAATTTGGATGTCAGTAAGGCAACAGGAACTGACAGCATAGGCCCCAGACTACTAAAAATTTCAGCACCATACATAGCAGATCAAATAACTTACATATGCAACCAGAGTGTCAGAACTTCTACATTTCCAGAAAAGTGGAAAGAAGCGAAAGTCACACCCTTATTTAAAAAGGGCTCTTGTGAAGAAATAAACAACTACCGTCCAATTTCAATTCTTCAGACTCTGTCAAAAATCCTTGAAAAACATGTCCATGACACCTTAATGCATCATCTTAACATGCATGAGATGCTTCATAAAACTCAGTCTGGATTTAGACCAAACCATTCCTGTGAAACTGCCCTCTTAAACATGGTCGATTCGTGGCTTGAGGCACTTGATAATAATAAAATCATAGGGGTTTTATTGATAGATTTTAAAAATGCATTTGATTTAGTTGATCATGAAATATTATTGTCCAAACTTAAACTGTATGGAATGTTGGAAGAAACATCTGTGTGGTTTAAAACATACTTAACACAAAGACAACAGCTTGTTTCTATGGGTAATGTGAAGTCAGACACAAGGCCTACATCATGTGGTGTCCCTCAAGGTTCCATTTTAGGACCACTTTTATTCCTCCTGTTCATTAATGACCTGCCATTATATACTGACGATATACAAACAGAGCTATATGCCGATGATACAACCCTGTTTGACATTCAAGGCAGTACAGCCGATATTGAGCGGAACCTTAATGAAGCTTTAAACAAACAGAGCAGCTGGTGTAAATGTAATGGAATGGTAATAAATACAGAAAAAACCAAATTAATGCTGATTACAACATCCTAGAAAAGACAAAGAATGGAAAATCAAGACTTGAACTTTCATTACAAAAATGAATCTATAGGTAATGTGAGTCATGAAAAAGTCTTGGGTGTCTTTATTGATCATAACTTATCTTGGGGAGAGCATGTTAAATACCTTTCTAAAAAAATAAATTCAAGCATTTGGCTTCTGTCAAAAATTAAGCATTTTCTGTCTCTTTCCCACAGAGTACAGTATTACAGATCTTATATCCAGCCACACATTGATTTCTGTAATATCATTCCGGGTAATACATCAGAAAACAATAAAAATAAAATTTTTAGGCTACAAAAACGTGCTTGTCGTGTCATATTAGACTATAATGTAGAAAATACTAAAGAAGCTATGAATACTTTGGGAATTATGTCTATTTTTGATAGAATATTCTTTCGAAAAGCAATATTAATGTTCAAGATCTATAATGACTCGGCCCCTCCCTCCATTGCAGAAAACTTTCAACTTAGACAAGTTAATGAAACCATACCAGCTCTCAGATCAGCAAGTTCAGGCTGTTTTGTCCCACCTAAGCCAAATAAAGTTTTGTTCAAAAAATCCATGAGATACTCTGGATGCCTCATATGGAACTCCTTACCTGATAGCATCAAGAACTCTCAGTCGATAGACTGTTTCCATAAAAGATGTGTTAAATGGTTGAATGGTGAATAAAACGGTCTAAAAGAAACTGGTATCACCAGATGAGCTCTGTCACTTTTTTTTTTTTTTTGTAAATATTTTCATTTCAGTTTAAACTTTGTTTTACTGATTTAACCCATTTTTGCAGAGAAACACCAAAACAGGTCACTTGCACATGGTGCAGGCCCAGATCAGATGCTGCAAAACACAAAATGCACTACCTGATCAGGGTCTTTAATGTTTGCAGAAAGATCATCCAATCTTATATGAACATCTAAATTCTACTTAGCCCGGTACCCTAAACTCCTTCAAGTGAGTTGAGATATTCCTTCCAGTACAAAATGGGTTAAATCTATTTGTTTGGTTTGTTATCATTACATGTATTCTGCTGATATGTGTTTGTTTGCACTTTATCTGTGTTTTTAATATATATATGCTTTGTAAATAGTGTAAATGGATTTGAGGGCCACATGGAAGATTAGCTTCTTGCTAAATGTGTAACCCTCTTTAAATAAAGACTTTACTTACTTACTTACTTACTAGTCTATATTTTGAGCAGAACATTACGATAACACAGCTGTGAAACATAGTGCATTTTTTCACATCTCCAAAATGGTTACTTTTCTGATGAAAATCCATGATATTTTTTAGCTCAGCGTCACATAGTGACGAGGTGAGCTTTTGGGATCACTTTTTGTCCGTTGTGCGTCCATCCGTGCGTAAACAATTTCTTCAAACGACATCTCCTCTAAAACCACTGATCGGATTTTGATCAAACTTCACAGGAATGATCGTTAGGTGGTCCCCTTTCAAAGTTGTTCAAATGGTTCCGGTCCGTTGCACATCAAGGTCAAGGGAACCAAAAATATATTGTTTTTAGCTCACCTGACCGAAGGTCATGGTGAGCTTTTGGGACTGTGAGATGTCCGGCGTCGTCGTCCGTCGTGCATTAACTTTTTCTTGTTAACACTCTAAAGGCCACAGTTTTGATCCAATCATCATCAAACTTGCTCAGGATGATTATCATAACAATATGTCGGTCAAGTTCGAATATGGGTCATGTCAGGTCAAAAAGTAGGTCACCAGGTCAAATCAAAGGAAAACCTTGTTAACACTCTAGGGGCCACAATTTTGGTCCAATGATCCTCAAACTTGCTCAGGATGATCATCTTGATAATTGGTCAAGTCCAAATATGGGTCATGTTGGGTCATAAAATAGGTCAGTGGGGCAAATCGTAGCAAAACCTTGTTAACACTCTAGAGGCCACAGATTTGGTCCAATTATCCTCAAACTTGCTCAGAATGATCATCCTGACAATAGCTCGGTCAAGTTCGAATATGGGTCATGTTGGGTCAAAAAGTAGGTCAGTAGGTCAAATCATAGAAAAACCTTGTTAACACTCTAGAGGCCCCAGTTTTAGTCCAATCATCCTCAAACTTGCTCAGAATGATCATCCTAACAATATCTCAGTAAAGTTCGAATATGGGTCATGTGTGTGTGTGTGTGAATTCGGGTTTAACATCGCTTTCAACAATTTTTCAGTCATATCACGACGGTGTCTGGTTGCGACAGGGAGCTCAATGCTCACGTTTATAGTGCTGCCTCACTGAAATATCATGTCCCAGACACATTACATGATACCACACCCAGTCACATTATCCTGACACTGGATCGACCAGTCCTAGCTCTACCCTGTAAATCTGAGTGCCAAACGAAGAGCAGCTAGTACCATTTTTAACGACTTTGGTATGTCGCGGCCCGGGATCGAACCCGAGACCTCCCTTTCCCCGGAGCGGACACTCTACCAACTGAGCTATCGGGGCCGGTGAATATAGGTCATGTGGGGTCAAAAAGTAGGTCAGTAGGTCAAACAGTAGAAAAACCTTGTTAACACTCTAGAGGCCACAGTTTTGGTCCAATCATCCTCAAACTTGCTCAGGATGCTCATCCTGACAGTATCTCAGTCAAGTTTGAATACGGGTCATGTGTGGTCAAAAAGTAGGTCAGTAGGTCAAACCATAGAAAAACCTTGTTAACACTCTGGAGGCCACAGTTTGGGTCCAATCATCTTCAAACTTGCTCAGAATGATCATCCTGACAATATCTCGGTCAAGTTCAAATATGGGTCATGTGGGGTCAAAAAGTAGGTCAGTAGGTCAAACAGTAGAAAAACCTTGTTAACACTCTAGAGGCCACAGTTTAGGTCGAATCATCATCAAACTTGCTCAGAATGATCATCCTGACAATATCTCAGTCAAGTTCGAATATGGGTCATGTCGGGTCAAAAAGTAGGTCAGTAGGTCAAATCAAAGGAAAACCTTGTTAACACTCTAGAGGCCCCAGTGTCGGTCCAATCATCCTCAAACTTGCTCAGAATGATCATCCTTACAATATCTCGGTCAAGTTCGAATATGGGTCATGTTGGGTCAAAAAGTAGGTCAGTAGGTCAAATCATAAAAAAACCTTGTTAACACTCTAGAGGCTCCAGTTTTAGTCCAATCATCCTCAAACTTGCTCAGAATGATCATCCTAACAATATCTCGGTAAAGTTCGAATATGGGTCATGTGGGGTCAAAAAGTAGGTCAGTAGGTCAAACAGTAGAAAAACCTTGTTAACACTCTAGAGGCCACAGTTTAGGTCGAATCATCATCAAACTTGCTCAGAATGATCATCTCTACAATATCTTGGTCAAGTTTGAATATGGGTCATGTGGGGTCAAAAAGTAGGTCAAATCATAGAAAAACCTTGTTTACACTCTAGGGACTGCAATTTTAGTCTAATTATCATCAAACTTGCTCAGAATGATCAGCTTGACAATATCTAGGTTAAGTTCGAATATGGGTCATGTCGGGTCAGACAGTAGGTCAAATCTTAGAAAACCTTGTGAACACACTAGAGACCACAGTTTTCGTCTGATCATCATCAATCTTGCTCAGAATGATCATCTTGGCAATATCTCGGTCAAGGTTGAATACAGGTCATGTTGGGTCAAAAAGTAGGTCAGTAGGTCAAATCATAGAAAAACGTTGTGAACACTCTAGAGGCAACAGTTTTGGTCTGTTCGTAATCAAACTTGCTCAGAATGATCATTTGACAATATCTCGGTTAATTTCGAATAAGGGTCATGTCTGGTCAATAAGTAGGTCAGAAGGTCAGATCATAGAAAAACCTTGTGAACACACTAGAGCCCAAGTTTTGGTCCGATCATCATCAAACTTGCTCAGAATGATACTCTTGACAATATCTGGATCAAGTTTGAATATGGGTCATGTTGCTTCAAAAAGTAGGTCAGCAGGTCAAATCATAGAAAAAACGTTGTGAACACTCCTAGGGGCCAAAGTTTTAGTCCAATCATCATAAAACTTGCTCAGAATGATCATCTGGACAATATCTCAGTTCAAATATGGGTCATGTCAAATCAAAAAGTAGATCACTAGTTTATTTTGTCATAACATTCGAACCGTTTGAGATAGAGCCTTCATATTTGGCATGTAGGCTCCTTTTGACAAGGGCTTCCCACTCATATACAAATATTTGACCTTTGACCTTGACCTGTGACCTACTTTATCATAACTTTTGAACCATATGAGATAGAGCCTTCAAATTTGGCATGTATGTTCGTTGTGACAAGGCTTTCCCAGCCATTCAAAAGTTTTGACCCATCATCTAGACCTTTGACCTACTTTGTCTAATTTTTTTAAGCTTTTGAGATACAGCCTTCATCTTTGGCATGTAGGTTCCTTGCAACAAGGGTTTCCTATTCATACATAAAATGTGACCTTTACCTTGACATTTGACCTAATTTATCATAACTTTTGAATCATTTGAGATGGTGCCTTCATATTTGGCATGTATGTTCCTTAAGAAAAGGTCTTCCCACCAATACAAAAAATTTGTCTTATGACCTTGACCTTTCATCTACTTTGACCATTTGAGATAGAGCCTTCATATTTGCCATGTAGTTTCCTTGTGTCATACAAAAATGACATGTGACCTTGAACTTGACATGTGACCTACTTTATCATAAATTTTGAACCATTTGAGGTAGAGCCTTCATCTTTGTCATGTAGGTTCCTTGTGGCAATGACTTTCACCCACACAAAAATTTTGACCTGTGACCTTGATCTTTGACCTTCTTTCTCATAACTTTTGAACCATTTAAGATAGAGCCTTCATATTTGACATGACTTGTGACAAGGGCTTCTCAACCATGCAAAATTTTTTACCTTGACCTTTGATCGTTTTTGTCATAAATTTTGAATCATTTAAGGTAGCACCGTCATATTTGGCATGTATGTTCCTTGGGAAAAGGTCTTCCCACTCATGCCAAAAATTTGAACTCTGACCTTGACCTTGATCTGTGACCTACTTAATCATAACTTTGGAACCATTTGAGATAGAGCCTTCATATTTGGCATGTATATTCCTTGTGACAATGGCTTCACATCCATACAAAAAGTTTGATCTGTGACCTTGACCTACTTTATCGTAACTTTTGAACCATTTGAGATAGAGCCTTCATATTTGACCTGTATTTTCCTTCTGACAAGGCACCTTACTGTATTACCTACCATTTCATTGCTACAGTGTGGATCAGGTGAGCGATCTAGGGCCATCATGGCCCTCTTGTTAATGAAATCTTTAAAAAAAATCTTTTTCTCTGAAACCACAAGGCCTAGGTCTTTGATATTTGGTGTGTAGCTTCATCTAGTGGACCTCTACCAAGATTGTTCAAATTATAGCCATGGGGCCAAAAATGTCCCCGCCCCTGGGCCCTTTGGTTTTACTTAGACTTACATGTGGAAAACCTTTAAAAATCTTCTTTTCTGAAACCAGAAGGCTCAGGTGTTTGATATTTGGTATGAAGCTTCGTCTTGATGACCTTTATCAAGATTGTTCAAATTATAGCCCTGGGGCCAAAAAAGCCCCTTCTCCGGGGCCCTTTGGTTTATATAGACCTATATGGGGAAAATCTTTGAAAATCTTCTTCTCTGAAACCGCAAGGCCCAGGTCTTTGATATTTGGTATGGAGCTTCATATAGTGGACCCCTACCAAGATAGTTCAAATTGTAATGCTTGGGCCAAAAAGGCCCCCGCCCACGGGGCCCTTTGGTTTTACATGGGCTTATATAGGGAACATCTTTAAAAATCTTCTTCTCTGAAATTGCAAGGCCCAGGTCTTTGATATTTGGTATGAAGCTTCATCTAGTGGACCCCTACCAAGATTGTTCAAATTATAGTTCTGGCCAACAAAGCCTCTGCCGCGGGGCCCTTTGGTTTTACATGGGCTTATATCGAGAAAATCTTTAAAAATCTTCTTCTCTGAAACCGCAAGGCCCAGGTCTTTGATATTTGTTATGAAGCTTCATCTAGTGGACCCCTACCAAGATTGTTCAAATTATAGTGCTGGGGCCAAAACTGCCCCTGCCCTGGGGCCCTTTGGTTTTACATAGGCTTATATAGGGATATATAATCTTTAAAAATCTTCTTCTCTGAAACCGCAAGGCCCAGGTCTTTGATATTTGGTATGGAGCTTCATATAGTGGACCCCTACCAAGATAGTTCAAATTGTAATGCTTGGGCCAAAAAGGCCCCCGCCCACGGGGCCCTTTGGTTTTACATGGGCTTATATAGGGAACATCTTTAAAAATCTTCTTCTCTGAAATTGCAAGGCCCAGGTCTTTGATATTTGGTATGAAGCTTCATCTAGTGGACCCCTACCAAGATTGTTCAAATTATAGTTCTGGCCAACAAAGCCTCTGCCGCGGGGCCCTTTGGTTTTACATGGGCTTATATCGAGAAAATCTTTAAAAATCTTCTTCTCTGAAACCGCAAGGCCCAGGTCTTTGATATTTGTTATGAAGCTTCATCTAGTGGACCCCTACCAAGATTGTTCAAATTATAGTGCTGGGGCCAAAACTGCCCCTGCCCTGGGGCCCTTTGGTTTTTACATAGACTTATATAGATATAATCTTTGAAAATCTTCTTCTATGAAACAGCAAGGCCCAGGGCTTTGATATTTGGTGTGAAGCTTCATCTAGTGGACCTCTATCAAGATAAAATTATAGCCCTGAGGCCAAAAATGCCTCTGCCCCGGGGCCATTTGGTTTTACGTAGGCTTATGTAGGGAATATCTTTAGAAAATTCTTCTTCTCTGAAACTGCAAGGCCTAGGTCTTTAATATTTGGTGTGTGTGTAGCTTCATCTAGTGGACCTCTACCAAGATTGTTCAAATTATAGCCCTGGGGCCAAAAATGCCCCTGCCCCGAGACCTTTTGGTTTTACATAGACTTATATAGGGAAATCTTTAAAAAATCTTCTTCTCTAAAACTGCAAGGCCCATGTCTTTGATATTTGGTATGGAGCTTCATCTAGTGGACCTCTACCAAGTTTGTTCAAATTATAGCCCTCCGGCCACAAATGCCCCCACCCGGGATCCTTTGGTTTCATATAGACTTATATAGAGATAATCTTTGAAAATCTTCTTCGCTGAAACAGCAAGGCCCAAGTCTTTGATATTTGGTGTGAAGCTTTGTCTAGTAGACCTCTATCAAGATTATTTAAATTATAGCCCTGAGGCCAAAAATGCCCCGGCCCCGGGGCCATTTGGTTTTACATAGGCTTATGTAGGGAATATCTTTAAAAAAATCTTCTTCTCTGAAACTGCAAGGCCCAGGTCTTTGATATTTGGTGTGTAGCTTCATCTAGTGGACCTTTGCCAAGATTGTTCAAATTATAGCCTTTGTTGATATTTGGTATGAAGCTTCAGCTTTTTAGACCTCCCTCAACATTATGCACATTATAGCCCTGGGGTCAATAATGGCCCTGCCCGGGGCCCACTTGTTACTCTATGGATCAGTTGAGCAATCCAGGGCCATCATGGCCCTTTTGTCTTATTTATACTGCAAACATTAGGTTGTGGGCTCGTTAGAACCGCCTCATTGAGGTGGTTCTATGAGGCGGTTCTAACGAGTACCCACAACCTATGACTTAGAGCAGAAATAAGGAAAATCATGTATATCCCTTTAAATCCCAGTTTTCTCTATAATATGAAGTGGGGTTTAGGGGATATTCATTTCACGTACTGGTTCACGTGATGAGTAAGAAAAATATAACAATTTTTCATCTAAAAATTTTGTTTTTTTAGGCGGTAAAATTTACATTCTATTTGTATAGGCGTGTTTTCGTAATGCATTCATAAAAATAGTATGATTACACTTGTAATTACACATGGTTACTGGTATGTACCATCATGACGCTATCTATGATATTCTTATGTTTTCTACTGAAATTCTTTTGAACTTATTCAGCTATAAATTAATGTCTTTATATCGTCCGCTGAGTGCAATAACGTTGTAAGTGCAAAATGGCAACTTTTCAGGAGAAACAAAAAAACTGTTTTATTAAAGAATGGCATAGAAAACCATACTATATAAGCTGGTTTCTTAACTTCATGGCGATTTCTTTCATTTGTGTTTGATGTTTATTGTTGAAGAAATGACATTTGAAAAGAAATATTTAGTATTTAAGGGTTGATACACCATTTCTGCGCCAAGTGTTTTTGGTCACAATTTGGTGCAAAAACGGTGTCAGTGCATCCAGCGCTAAAATGGTGTAAATGTACAAATCTTATTTCTTTGCCTTTTACATGGTAAAGCAGTAAATTAAAGACACTGGGTAGGTAATAGGTCACATTTTATACATTCTGCATGGTACTTACATGCTTATTCTGAAATATCAAGCAGCAGGATTCAATATTTTTGAGGTATTAAAAACTTTGCACAAAAATGGGGTAAGTGCACTTACACTGTTTTTGCGCCAACTTTTTTTCTAAATGTCAGAGCAAAAACAGTGTAACTGGCAAAAAAATTTCCAAAATGCTGAAATAAATCATGATTGAGACAGAATCCAGCTGTAGAACTTATTTACCAAGTGTGTCAAGTCCTAAGGCCCACATTTATGAAAAAAAACAAAACATTTTTGCCAAAATGTCAGTTACACCGTTATTGCACTCAGCAGACGATATGTTTAACAGAATCTTACTCTTGTGGTCATTGCATATGAAATTTATGATACTCTTCATATCATATGAAATTTATGAAACTTGTCATCATCATCATCATCATCATCATCATCATCATCATCATCATCATCATATTTTTGATTAACTTGCAGGCACATGGGCAACAGCCATATATGCGGGGCCCCTTCCATGTAGCTGGTTTGCTGCAAGCATGACAGATCTCACATCAGATCTTCAGGTATGTCTATCATGAGGGTGGATAGTCGAGAGCTTCCACTCTGTGATCTCTGTCGGCAGCTTCCAGGTCATTTTAGGATTCCCAGGCCCATGTTTTCCATTCACCTGTATGTCAAAGCTGTCTTGACTACACCCTTGGGAGCATTCCACATGTCCATACCAGCGCAACCTTCTCTCCTTCGCCAAAAGCTGGTTTAACCCTTATCTTGCTTTTCACGACAACCCCTACCTTTGCAAACAGTGTAGATCCAGATCAGATGGCTTCTGAAGAAGCCATCTGATCAGGATCTACCCTGTTTGGCATTCAGTTTATGAATTTGTAGCAATAAATTACATCAAGTAATTTGATTGGTTGATAGACAGAAATGGGTGTGGTTTAAATGAATATTCAGCAAGATAAGGGTTAATAAATTTCATATAAAATGACCACTCATATGAGATCCTGTATTTATTAAAACTTTACATGTATATGCATTTATATGAAACAGGTTCTAGATGGTCTAAAGGAGCAATACAGCAGAATTATTCTACTTGATATGCTGGGATATGGCTTTTCAGATAAACCTGTAAGTCTTTTTTCTTTTTGCTGGTTGTTCAAAACTGTCAATATCTTTTGTTAACCCTTGTCCTGCTGAATATTCATATATGCCACACCCACTACTGATAATCAACCAATCAGATTCCTTGAATTGCAAATTATTGCAACAGATTCATAAATTGAATGATAAACAATGAAGATCCTGATCAGACGGCTTCTTCAGAAGCCATCTGATCTGGATCTACATTGTTTGAAAGATAAGACATATCTGGGCTCAGCAGGACAAGGGTTAACATATTTTTAAAACTTTGATCATTTAATATCAAATATTTTTGCTGAAAAAAAAATGTGATTAGCTTTTGCATTTGCATTTCCAGCAAAAAATGCCAGGGTATTAGACACTGTACTTGCTAGAACAGTTAACATTTTGACCTCAAAAGATGTTTTGAAGTCAGATTTTCTCGATGTTTTGAAGAACTGGAGCCATACTTTTTGCAGATTTTGAAAACACAAACATGCAATGCAATGCTTCTGTAACGAAAATACTGACTCTTCTCATCTTTTTTTAGCTCACCTGAGCTGAAGGCTCATAGGTGAGCTTATAGTATGGCAAGGCTCTGTTGTCTGCCTGTCGTCTGTTGTCTGTCTGTCAACATATTCAAACATCTTCTGCCCTGAACCACTGGGCAGATTCAAGTCAAATTTCATATTGAACATCCATAGGATGGGGGAACAAAAGTTTTTTCGCGGGGGTCCAGGTCACATGACCAAGATGGCGGCCATACCCATATATGGTAAAAACCCTTGAAAAATCTTCTCCTCTAGAACCAATGGGCTGATTGCAATGAAAAATGGTATGTATATGTATGTAGTATTTGGAACTCAGTCCCATCATAGTTTGTTCAAATAATGACCCTTGGATGACCTTGATCTATTTTACACAAAGGTCAAATTTGGTCACATAGACTTTTGTATGGGTCTTGTATGTTTCGGAAACTATTGCAGCCTGTGATCTGAAAATTGGTATATGCAGTTAGCTAAATGAGTGGATTAAACTACATGAGTAGTTAAGGTCAAGGTCATTTTTGACCTTGGCCCAAGGTCATTCAGACATGAACTTATTTTCCTCAGAAGCCATGCACTAAACTATTCATAACCAAATTTCATATAAATACCTTTAGAAACAAGGAAATCAAAATTGATTAAAATCAGTTCGGTCACATGACCAAGATGACTGCCATGCCTATACAAGGTAGAAACCCTTCAAAATCGTTGCTCCGAAACCAAAGGGCTGATTGTCATGAAATTTGGTATGTAGCAATGGGGACTCGGGGCCCATCATAGTTTGTTCAAAATGATGGCTCTCGGATGACCTTGATCTATTGTACGCCAAGGTCAAATTTGGTTACATATACTTTTCTATGGGAAAAAGTCAAAACTATGTATTTTTCGGAAACTATTGCAGTCTCTGATCTGAAAATTAGTAAATGCAGTTAGCTGAATGAGTGGATGAAACTACATGAGTATTGAAGGTCAAGGTCATTCCTTGACCTTGGCCTAAGGCCTTTCAGATATGTAGACTAAAACGTATTTTCCACTGGAACTTTTGGGCTATTTGTGACCAAATTTTATTATAAAAGCTTATAGAAACAAGAAAATGAAAATTTATTAATATGAGTTTGGTCACATGACCAATATGGCCACCATGGCCATATAAGGTAAAAAAACTTTAGAAATCATCTTTCCCGGAACCAACAGGCCAATTTTCATGAAACTTGGTATATAGCATTTGGGACATATGCCCATTGTAGTTTCTTCAAATGATGACCCCTGGTTGGCCTTAACCTATTTTATGCCAAGGTCAAATTTGGTCGCATAGACATTTGTATGTGAAAAAGTCAAAGGTTATATCATTTTAAATGATATGCAGTGTCCATCCTTTATATTTCTTTTTAAATATCGACAGTGAGGTGTCTTCAGTTGTCACTCATTTTGTCTGTTTGTATCAGGTCAAACATCATCTCACAGCATCTCTCTCTACTAAACAGCCACCTCCTTTTAGCAGTCAGTTTTGGAGTTTTCCCTTGGTGGCTGCTTAACAGAGGTTGCACTGTACATTCAAAGTAAGATAGGCTCATCGGAGTCTAACTGTTGGTTTTCTTTTGCTCCAGCATTTCAGTGGTTTCTTGCTGTCGAGTCCTCACCGTTGTCTCACCTCTGTGGTTCTTTGATTTTTGTGTTCACGGAGATGTTGCACTGATGAGTTAGGAGGCCTTCATGCGGACTGAACAAATTATTTGTCTAAATCGGAAGTAAGGGCGAGGATTGTGGCCACGTAAAATCGATTTAAGCCCCCCAGTGGAAATCTTCCACTGACCGTTCCTAGGCGGCTCTTCTGTGGCGATTTATTTATGTTGTTGTTTGTTACTTACTGTGTGTATCACTTGTGTCTTTTGGTTTTGGATGGCCATATGGCCATTTTGTGGGAAAGTAACTGTCCTTATGGCCTTCCTTTGTTTAGGTTTCCATTATGGTCTGGTCGCTTAATGTTTGTATTTCTTTCCCTTTGGTGTCTTTTATGGGTGGAGTAAGTTAATTGTATCAATTCCTGATCTTTGTTTTACTTCTACTTTATCTTAGTAAAGAGAATTGATAGATCATCAGAAGATGCAGCTCTTTCAAAATATTTTTATCTCCCTTATCAATCTAGGTCTAATCTTAAAGGAAAGAATCTGCTCCTTAGGAGCAAATTCTTTTCCATTATAAGTAGACCTTTCTTTGGAAGAGCTGAATTTACAGGATATCAATAAGGAAGTTCAAAAAGTTGTTTCCCTTGCCCCAAAATGGTGGAAAACATGTCAAAGGTATTAATTCCACTGAACCCTTCTTTCATTCATTTCAGATGGGATACCCCCAAAACAGCACATTTGCCAAGTTAAGCCACTGCAGAATGCAGTGTCCAGCCATTTTCTCAATGGATTTCTAAAAATAACTTAACCTGACTTTTCTAAATTTCAAACAGACTTTGTTTGAGAAAGATCCAGTCAGTTCAAAACAGGTTAGTTATGACTTGTAAACAGCTCTTGTGCAAAGAGTCTTATGCCTATTTTCAGCATTACCATGACTACCTGATCACAGAACAAGCTGACATTGTTACATCATTGCTGAAGTCACTTGACATCACAGAGGCTCACCTGTTAACACACGACTATGGGGATACAGTTGGCCTTGAACTTTTACATAGGTAAGATTACGGTTGACGTGGAATGTTTACTTGTTCAGAGGAGGCAAGTCTTTGATAAATATTTGTCTCCATTGAAAGGGAAATATTCTTCAGGAACTGTTTGTTTCTTTTTCAAGTGTGGACCCCTTTGGAAGTTCTTAGAATTCAGGAATGCAACTTGGAAATCACAAAAACTGTCTCGCTCACTCTGCAGATGATTCACTTATAGTGTCAAGCCTTGTTTTTGCTGAAAAATGAGACAAATCCTTTGAAAATGTAATCAGCTAAATGTGCTTAGTGTTTGGCGGGTTAGTCTACGGGAAGTCAGGGCGCCTACTGTCAACACTTTATAGGTCATATTTGATGTTGCTTCCAGTTTTGTTGGACTTTTACTCGACATTGAGATGAACTGAAATTTCAAGCCCTGTCACCCAATGAAACCAATAGGGTTTATAAGCATGGATGGTCCGACTCGCACAGCTTTCTTCAAGCCCGGTGGGCGGGGGCCCCTAGAGGAGATGAAAGCGAGGGATAGCAGAGAAAGACAAAAATAAATGGAAGTGTAGACACTGGAGAAACAACAACAATCCCCCTCTACCCTTACCTGCTGCAAGGACAGCAGGCCTTGCCCAACTGTGAGCCAGTATCTGTTGGATGCCCCAGTGATGCAAGCTACACATCACCTTTGCCTCACCCAACCAGCCCCAAGTGATCAGTCAAAAAGTGATAGATTATTTAGGGGATAACTGTATTCAAAATTGTCATTCGGTGAGGTAAATCGGCGGTTTTATGGTTGGAAATTTCAATTTATCAGAGGAGCCGTAAAAGGGAATTAACGACCGTAAAACTGACTATCTACCTCCCAGAATGACAATTTCTAATACAGTTATACCCATTCTAATGCACTTTTTGTTTAAAAATGTTCATTTTGCCCAAAACTGCAAGCACAGTGAGCTGCGTAAAACCAAATGACAACCAATGAAAAGTGATGTTACATGATGTCGGATTTCCGACAGTATATCGTAGAATATACTGTCACAAATTTTTGACGTTATCCAATCAGACATTGCGTTGCATTAGAATGAGTAATCATCAACCAAAAAATACTAGAAATATTTTCTGTCTTTGTTGCTTAGTACAGGATATACAGTAAACTTATCTATCTATATATCCTGCAGCACCCTCTCGCGAGGATTATGTGCAGCTGCGCGCGTCAGAAAAAGAAAAGTGTGATAGAAGAAAAAGTATTAGATTTTAGGAGAATTGAAAGTAAAAACAGTGTTAGTAAAGTAGAGATTAAAAGCAGATAAAAACAATGTTTCACGGTTCATGGCATTGGGTGATGGAGGGTGCATATGGTCGATCTGAAAGAATCCAGATCGGAGCACACAACAGCATGAGGGGGAAGGTGATTCCATTGTACCACAGCCAAGGGGAAGAAACTGTATTTATAGTAACTGGCAGTAGTAGGGATTTGAATATAGTGCATAGTATGCATGTTTTTAGTAGTTCTGATTGGATGTCGGATGTATGTAGGGAGCGGAATCTCGACAAGACTATATACTATCTTGTAGAACAATAGGAGGCGAGCATCTGCCCGCCTCTGTTCCAATGATCTCCATTCCAGGGTATTAAGCATCTGGGTCACACTACTATATGAAGAGTAGTCATGTTTGACCCATCTAGCTGCTCTTCTTTGGACTTGCTCAACCTTGTTTATATTTGACTGGGTATATGGGCTCCACACAGGGGAGGCATACTCAAGCTGGGGCCTAACAAGGGTATTATAAGCTGTTTCACGTATGCCTTGATGTTTGGTGCGTATATTCCTACGTATGAAGCCCAGGGTCCGATTTGCTTTGGTGGTCACGTTATGAATGTGGGTGTTCCAAGTTAAATCACGGCTAAACTCAAGGCCCAGGTACTTGGCATGATCAGCCTCCTGGAGGACTTCACCGTGGAGAATGTAATTGTGTCTAATGGGTTCTTTAGAACGGGAAATGTGTAGGACCTGGCATTTACCCGGGTTAAATTCCATTTCCCAGTTCTTTTCCCAAGTTTCAAGCTTTTGGAGGTCCCTTTGCAATAAGGTACAGTCAGCATCACTGCGGACAGCCAAATATATTGCCGTGTCATCTGCAAAAAGTCTGACCTGTGAGTGGATCTGCTCTGGTAGGTCATTGATGTATAAAAGAAACAGGATCGGTCCCAGTACTGATCCTTGGGGAACCCCAGATGTGACCGGAATTTGGGATGAGGTTTCCCCCTCTAGGGCTACACGTTGAGTACGGCCAAAAAGGAAAGCTTTGATCCAGTTTAGGGTGTTTGAGGTTATGCCATGTTGGTGCAGTTTGTGGAGTAATTTAATATGGCTAACCTTATCGAATGCTTTACTAAAATCCAGGAGTATCAGGTCAGTCTGGTGACCTGCTGATAGATTTCGTGCAAGCTCATCAACAAGTTGGATGAGCTGTGTTTCGCAGGACCTCCTTTCCCTAAATCCATGTTGAAGATCATACAAGATGTTATGTTTGTCGAGATGCTTAGTAAGGTTGGATGCAACAATATGCTCCATTAACTTGCAGCAAATGCAAGTTAAGGAGATAGGCCTGTAATTTGCAGGGTCACTTTTGTCACCCTTTTTGAACAGGGGAGAAACAATGGCTGTCTTCCAATCCGAGGGGATTTGACCACTGGAAAGTGATTTCTGGAAAATGACCTGAAGCATGGGCGCTATTTGGTCTCTAAGGGATTTAAGGACTACTGGTTTAAGAGCATCTGGACCGGCGGCTTTGGTCGGGTTTAGGTTCGATAAGAGTTTAAGAATTCCTGCTGCTGATATGTTTATTGTAGGCATTTCCGGGAATTTGGGTAAGTATTCTTCCGGAACAGATTCTTTATTAATGGTGCCATTTGCCAATCCATTCTTGAGAGCATTGTCAGAAAGCTGACTTAAACTCAATGGTGATAGGGGTGTGAAGGAGGACTGAAATTGTCTGTTGAGAGTATTTGTCTTATCTAAGTTGGTTGTGGAATATTTGCCAGTTACAGGATCTAATAATGGACCTATACCTTGGGTGTCTTGCTTGCAATTTTTTATGAAAGAGAAGAGTTTTTTCGTGGAAAATTTGGCAGAACTAGCCTCAGAAGGTTCAGAGGCATTTTCAGGTTTATCATTTAAACCAAGGACATCAGCCAAGTAGTTGTCATAAGCCTGTTTTATTCTTGCTTTGACTAGATGTCGCATGTTTACAAAATGCTTCCTATCTTTGGGTCGTTTGGTAGATTTTTGCTTCTGATAAAGGGAGTCTCTTTTGCGAATTAAACGTTTTATACCTTGTGTGACCCAAGGAAGACTTTTTTTGGAGCCAAATTTCTTGCAGGGGACATACTTTTGGAGGCCAGTATTGATAGAAGTTTTAAAAGAGATCCAAAGTTCTTCTACTGGCTTTAAGGAAGCATTTGCCAGGAATTCAGTCTTGACCTCCTCCATGTAGGTCTTGAATCCTTCCCAATTTGCTTTCCTATACAAAAAACTGGACCTAGGTACCTGCCGCGATTCAGCGGGCTTGGTAAGGACTTCGGATATGACCATATCGTGGTCAGCTATGCCAGGGAACACCTGGATTTCCTTAACCAAGGTATAATTTGAGGTCAGAAATAGATCTAATACATTCCCCCCTCTAGTAGGCTGGGTAACAACTTGAACCAAGTTACAGTCATCAATCAATGAAATGAAATCTTCATAAAGTCTGGGGAAGTTACATCCAGGTTTGATTTCAGGGACAAAGTCATTGTTCCATGACAGTTTGGGGAAATTTAGGTCTCCAAGGACCCAAATATCACCATTTAGTGCCGTGGCCGAATTTAGAGAGCGCCTAAGTTCATCCAGACTGTACACATCATTTTCTTTGGGCCTGTAATAAGCAGCAATGTACAGTGATTTGCATCCTTCAAGTTCAACCTTAACCCATAATATTTCGCAGTCAGTGTGTAGCTGCCTCTGCTCAGTTGCAAGCATGGAATTGCGAATCAGTATAAACACACCACCGCCTTGAGTTTCTGAAGATCTGTCACGCCTAAATGGAGTATATCCTATAGACTGAGGAAAATACTCACTATCCAAATGATTTCCACTTAACCAAGATTCGGTGCCAACAACAATATCAGGATCATGATGCTCAAGTAATGCATGGAACTCAGCTTTCTTTTTCACAAGCGACTGACAATTTAAGTTCAACACTTTAACAGTGCTCTTAGTTAGGAGACGGCCAATCATGTTTGATGCACTTTTGACAGGTCTGATTTCTATGGTTGGGGAGGGTTCTTCGCTCAATACTGAAAAATGGTTTTCGGAAGTTACTGATGCAAAAGAGGTATTTGTACTATGAGAGAAGTTTGTTTCAAAACAATTCAGACATGTCCATGAGAAGGAAGTTTCAATAGAATACGTATCATAAGTGTCCTCACCTATGCCTTGGCATCTAATATGAAACCAAGAGCAACAATTATCACATTCAATGGCCATGTCATTGTCTAAAACCTCTACACCACAGCTCCCACAGGGGTACTCAGGGCCTGGGTTTAGTTCCACATCAGCTGAAAGTGACACAGTCAGCAGACAAAGATATGCTAAAGATGCTATTTTTGACGTTTTCATAGGTATTTTAGGAAGTTTACCCCACCTGTACCTCGCAAATAAGCTTCCAAAACAGCAGTTGCGATTCGGACTGAAGTTTTGTGCTGGAGCGTCAATAAACTTTAACTCTGAGTTGCCATCAGCCCCAAAGGCACTGTCGCCGATATTTGCGAACTGTGTGCTTACAGAGAGAAGCACCAGGATGCTAAATATTCCAAAAAACATACCTGTTTTCCATACACGAAAACTGGTTACAAAATGAAACTACTGTTTCCGGTTTTCAGCCAAGGTCAAGGTCGAGTCTGTGAGGCGAAGACTCGATCAATAAAACATCAATATTTGGTCAAACGGCGATTTCAATTCAAGTTTTATGAATGAAACTGCTCCTGAAATACAAAATCTTACCACTTCTACCAACAAAACTATACCATGAACCCTGTAAAATTGCTTTTACAATAAAGTTTTGAGTGAGTTTGAGAACGGAGGATAGATGTTAACGACGCATGCGCATCGTCTGGGACTGTCATACATGTGATATTTTCTTGGACCCAAATAGGGAGATTTCTACTTTCTGATAGGGAGATTGGGGTCCCAAATAGGGAGATTTTTCCGCGGTAAAAAGTGATGTTTTTTTTTTGTTAAAATTTACCTCTGCAGCACTTTTTCACCCATAACATGCCAACACGACAATTGTCGTCTGCTTTGTCATCTGTCATCTGCATTAAAAATCATTTTTTGAAAATAGTGTGGGCCCAGATCAGACTGCGGGCCGACACTGTTTCCCTTTATGCAAAATTATGTTATAAAAGCTTGGAAGAAGACATAGCAGCAGACAACAAACTTCGATTTTGTCTTTTAATAGAGAGACAATAGAGAGGAACGATCAAAGAACAAGCACTGACCAATAGATCGGTGTTAAATATCCACCTAGCTCCTGGCAGAAAAAACAACATTCAGAATACCCACATAGCAAAACAATCTGACATACATTTACTCGTTCTCTTACACCCCTTTTCTTATCATTTTTTTTTGTGGGGGTTGGGGGGGGGGGTCGGGGGTGGGGTGCATGCATGATTGCCGTTGTGAAATGTTACATACTGTAAGTATTTTTAGCTCACCTGTCACGTAGTGACAAGGTGAGCTTTTGTGATCACATTTTGTCCGTCGTCCGTCGTCCGTGCGTGCGTGCGTCCGTGCGTGCGTAAACAATTTCTTGTCCGCACGATAACATCTTCATTTATGATTTGATTTTAACCAGACATGCACACAACTTGTACCACCATGAGATCTAGGTTCCTTTCTTGAACCAGCCATATCCCATCATGTGTTACAGAGTTATGGCCCCTGAAATCGCAAAAATTGCCTATTTTGGTCTTGTCCGCACGATAGCATCTTCATTTATGATTTGATTTTAACCAGACTTGCACACAACTTGTACCACCATGAGATCTGGGTTCCTTTCTTAAATCAGCCGCCATATCCCATCATGTGTTATGGAGTTACGGCCCCTGAAAGGGCAAAAATTGCCTATTTTGGTCTTGTCCGCACGATAGCATCTTCATTTATGATTTGATTTTAACCAGACTTGCACACAACTTGTAACACCATGAGATCTGGGTTCCTTTCTTGAACCAGCCATATCCCGTCATGTGTTACAGAGTTATGGCCCCTGAAATTGCAAAAATTGCCTATTTTGGTCTTGTCCGCACGATAGCATCTTCATTTATGATTTGATTTTAACCAGACTTGCGCACAACTTGTACCACCATGAGATCTGGGTTCCTTTCTTGAATCAGCCATATCCCATCATGTGTTACAGAGTTATGGCCCCTGAAATTGCAAAAATTGCCTATTTTGGTCTTGTCCGCACGATAGCATCTTCATTTATGATTTGATTTTAACCAGACTTGCACACAACTTGTACCACCATGAGATCTGGGTTCCTTTCTTGAATCAGCCATATCCCATCATGTGTTATGGAGTTAAGGCCCCTGAAAGGGCAAAAATTGCCTATTTTGGTCTTGTCCGCACGATAGCATCTTCATTTATGATTTGATTTTAACCAGACTTGCACACAACTTGTAACACCCTGAGATCTGGGTTCCTTTCTTGAACCAGCCATATCCCGTCATGTGTTACAGAGTTATGGCCCCTGAAATTGCAAAAATTGCCTATTTTGGTCTTGTCCGCACGATAACATCTTCATTTATGATTTGATTTTAACCAGACTTGCACACAGCTTGTACCACCATGAGATCTGGGTTCCTTTTTTGAATCAGCCATATCCCATCAAGTGTTACGGAGTTATGGCCCCTGAAATCGCAAAAATTGCCTATTTTGGTCTTGTCCCCACGATAGCATCTTCATTTATGATTTGATTTTAACCAGACTTGCACACAACTTCTACCACCATGAGATCTGGGTTCCTTTCTTGAACCAGCTATATCCCATCAGGTGCTACGGAGTTACGGCCCCTGAAAGGGCAAAAATTGCCTATTTTAGTCTTGTCTGCATGATAGCTGTTTCATTTATGATTTGATTTTAACTGAACTTGCACACAATTTGTACCGCCACAAAATTTCTCGGTCAAGTTTGAATATGGGTCATGTCGGGTCAAAAAGTAGGTCAGTAGGTCAAATCGAAAAAAAAAACCTTGTGAAGACACTAGAGGCCACAGTTTTGGTCCGATCATCATCAAACTTGCTCAGAATGATCATCTTGATAATATCTTCAACTTGGTCACGTGCGAATATGGGTCATGTCGGGTCAAAAAGTAGGTCAGTAGGTCAAATCACAGAAAAACCTTGTGAACACACTAGAGGCCACTGTTTTGGTCCAATCATCATCAAACTAGCTCAGAATGATTGTCTTGACAATATATCGGTCAAGTTCGAATATGGGTCATGTCAGGTCAAAAAGTAGGTCAGTAGGTTAAATCATAGAAAAACCTTGCGAACACACTAGAGGCCACAGTTTAGGTCAGATCCTCATCAAACTTGCCCAGAATGATCATCTTGATTATATCTTGGTCGTGTTCGAATATGGGTCATGTCAGGTCACAAAGAAGGTCAGTAGGTCAAATCATAGAAAAACCTTGTGAATACACTACAGGCCACAGTTTTGGTCCAATCATTATCAAACTTGCCCAGAATGATCATCTTGCTAATATCTCGGTCAAGTTGAATAAAGGTCATGTCGGGTCTAAAAGTAGGTCAGTAGGTCAAATCATAGAAAAACCTTGTGAACACACTAGAGGCCACAGTTTTGGTCCGAACATCATCAAACTTGCTCAGAATGATCATCTTGATAATATCTTCACTTGGTCACAAATATGGGTCATGTCGGGTCAAAAAGTAGGTCAGTAGGTCAAATCAGAGAAAAACCTTGTGAACACACTAGAGGCCACTGTTTTGGTCCAATCATCATCAAACTAGCTCAGAATGATTGTCTTGACAATATATCGGTCAAGTTCGAATATGGGTCATGTCAGGTCAAAAAGTAGGTCAGTAGGTCAAATCATAGAAAAACCTTGTGAACACACTAGAGGCCACAGTTTAGGTCAGATCCTCATCAAACTTGCCCAGAATGATCATCTTGACAATATCTGAGTCAAGTTCGAATATGGGTCATGTTGGTCCAAAAAGTAGTTCAGTAGGTAAAATCATAGAAAAACCCTCTGAACACACTTGAGCCACAGTTTTGGTCCGATCATCATCAAACTTGCTCAAAATGATCATTTGACAATATCTCAGTTAATTTGAATATGGGTCAAATCTGGTCAGTAAGTAGGTCAGTAGGTCAGATTGTTGAAAAACCTTGTGGACACACTAGAGGCCCCAGTTTTGGTCCGATCATCTTCAAACAACAATTCCTCCTCTACCCTTGGGCCAATTTCATTCAAACTTTGAAGTAATGTTGCTTAGATGACCCTCTACCAAAAAGGCTAAAACAATCCCTAAAAATAGAAAAAATATTGTAAATTTGATTCAAACGTGAACCCTTCCTAAACCCTAAGGTCAATTTGATTCAAACTTAACAGGAATGTTGCCTAGGTTACTCCTTACCAAATAAGCTAAAATCACTCTGCTGATGAACAAGATGGCCACCATAGCTAAAAATATAATGTACTCGAGACAGTGACTCACAGGTGAGCGAATCAGGGCCCTCTGGGCCCTCTTGTATAAGTTATATTGCATGTTCTTTATGTTTGTTTATTGTTGAAAATTTGCGCATGTACCTTACTTCATTTCCGTTTCTTAGTTTTTATCCAGTGAATAATAAATTAGTAAACTTCCAAAATGTTTTTTGTTCTTTTATGACCGCACAAGCGCCCCAAATCTAGGGAACTTACTGCAATAGCCTTGCAGTTTGGATATCTTCATCTGTAGATCGGTAAACAAAGCTAACGATCGTGAAGTACGGAAGTTTTTGTAATGCCTAAAATATTTAAATGCCCATGCTTTTTCCATGGCTACGTTCCCCCAAAACGAGCCTCGAAACTTAGTCGGAAGTAATAAGTATGCATGATTTTAAAAACACGGGAAAAATATTTTTTCTCGCAAGCTAAAAATGAAACGGGTTTGAATAGAAAATATCACCCTGCAAAACTCTGGTTCTATGTTTATTATTAAATGAAAAACTGCATACAGATGCTTAGAAAATACCAGCGTCTTCTTTGCTCTGTATTGGCGGGAAAAATATTTAGCGCGTTCACCTGTCGGGGGGAAAAAAAGCATGCACGAATTTTCATTGATACCACGTGGGGCATATTTCTTTCATACTTTAAAAACGGCAAAATATTTTCTAGATGTCACTATGTAATACCCAAGTTCGATGATTAATAAATGAATAACGGTTTACAGATGCATAGAAAAAAAAACAGCGTCTGCTTTGCTTTGTTTTGGCGGGAATAATATTCAGCGTCTGCACGTGTCAATTACAAAGGGATTAAATAAGATATAAGTGGCTTATCATGATTGACTAGTTTTCACATCTTGTCACATTGTAAACAGTTGGCTTATCAATAAGGTCTGCCTCGGGTGTAAATGGTTTAATAGTGTTGGCAACTTGAGCAAATCAGCGATCAGGAGAGTATTATTATTAATAAACGCATGCAAACATCACTTTTCTTCCTTTTATTTGAAACATTATTGAATTTCTCACTTTTTTCACCATGTTTGCGGCTTGTTTGATGGTTGCATTTTAATACCGGTATTTACCGGTACGTTCTTTTCATATCGCGATATCATAACTGTGCAGGTGTGTATTGCAATTTACCGGTATACCGGTTTATCGTGACAGCTCTAGCGTAAATACACTGACGGTTAACCGCACAGGTATTTTACTGCGATAAACACTAAAATGGTTGGTCGGCGGAAAACTACTTTAGGAAAATTGTAGTGTCGGGAGACTAGGGCCGTCGGACGGGAGACCGGGAGATGGGGTTCGAAATCGGGATATCCCGACGAAATCGGGAGATATCACATGTATGGACTGTTCGAGGTGGTCTGATTAGTGAAGTGGTCTTAATCGTTATCCCCCTATGTAAATTAATTTAGCCACACCCATTCACATTCAACCAATAGAATTACTTGATGTAATTTGTACATACAAATTCGCAAACTGAATGATAGTGTAGATCCTGATCAGATGGCTTCCTCATGGGATTGTTGTGAACAGCAGGATTATAGATATAAAAGCTTAAATGAAAGCTTTATTTTGGACTATCAACAGGGACGGGTTCTTAATGGAGGAATGGTCTTACACACCCATTTCTGACTATCCACCAACCACATTACTGGATATGATATATTTGTTCAATTCACAAACTGCACAACAGAAAGTGTAGATTTTGATCAGATGGCTTCTTCAGAAGCCATCTGATCTGGATCTACATGTGTTGAAAAGGTAGGGGGTGGGGTGTTCAGCAGGAAAAGGGTTAAATGTGTAATCCTGGAGCAAAATTGAAGTGTAAATCCAGATCAGATGGCTTCTGTTTGGCATTCAGTTTATGAATTTGTAGCAATAAATTACATAAATGAATTTGATTGGTTGATAGACAAATGGGTGTGGCTTAAATGAATATTCAGCAAGATAAGGGTTAATAATTGAAGCAAATAACACCAGAATTTCAGAGTATCAGAGTTTTCTTTGTATTGTAGAGGCAAGTCTCATTTTCAATTTGGAGCCAAGCCATAGACTAAAAATTCTCATATTAAAGATTGGTTTAATGACAAACATTGACATATAAGCAGCTTTGTCATATACAGTGTAACCTCTATTTAGCATCCATCCAGGGAAAACTTGACATTACGATAACACTCCTGTGCGATATAGTGCATTTTTCACATCTCTGAAATGGCTAATTTTCTGATGACAATCTGTGATATTTTTCTTATTTATCCTGCAAACATAGGTTGTGGGTGCTCGTTAGAACCATCTCATTGAGGCGGTTCTAACGAGTACCCACAACCTATGTCTCTGAGCAGAAATAAGAAAAATAATGTATATAAGGGCTCCATGTCCATTAAAAAATATTTGACCTTTTACCATGACCTTTTACCTTTGACCTACTTAAAAGAAAAAAATAACATTGGTTATAACTTTTGAACCGTTTGTGATGGAGCCTTCATATTTTGCATGTAGGTTCCTTGTGACGATGGCTTCATGACCATACAAAATCAAAGCACTGAGAGTGCTGATGGAGCGTAGCTTTGATAATTTGATTTAGCGTCTGATTGGTATTTTAATTCAGGCTCATATAGATCCAATGAACATAGCTGTTTGAAGCTATTCTGGGCCAGCAGTCGTGTTAAAGCAACAAGACCTATATTGAAATTAACTCACGCTAAGGTGTAGACCCCGCAACAACCATCACGAAAACACGCCTGTACAAATACATTGTCAATTTTCCGCCCCGCCCCCCCCCCCCCCCCCCCCCCCACACACACACACAAAAAAAAAATAAAATGGAAATTTTAAGATTCAAAATTGTGATATTTTCTTGTGTCTGCGCAAAACATTGATTGCTGGGACTTGATTGAACCGCCTTGACGAGGCAGTTTTATCAAGTATCCACAATCAATGTATTTGAGCAATACAGCAACCATGCAGTTCTACAGTTTACTTAAAGATTTCTGCTGAGCTATAGTTCGTGCAATAACTGCGGCTTGCGAAATTGTTTGGCGACTTTAAAGTTATTTTATGTAATCAATTTTTGAAAAAATTCCCTTGGGGAGGTTATTTATCTTGCATTAGACATTATCCTCGGTTACGTCTTGATGATGTTTATCTTCATGTGAAAAATTAGCATAATTTTCCCAGCAGTTTATATGTTATACATCCGTAATCGGTCTTTCAAAACTGCCTCGGTGAGGCTGTTTATAAAGCTATCTGGTATTAGACAATATCATTAGCTTGATCTTGTCAATTTACATCTGCATGCAAAACATTATAAAAATATACCCGTCGGTTTGAAAGTTATACGACCGTGTCAGTGGCTGAATTTTTTACCTTGCCGAGGCTAAAATAAAGAAATTGGGCATTCAGAAATCTCGTTGATCTGTAAATTATCTATCAAAAATATTCCAAGTAGATTAGAAGTTACACTCCGAAATAATTTTTCAATTTGCCTAGGTGAGGCCGTTTGTAAAGTAATTTGGCATAAGGCAATTTTGCGGGTTATGTATTGTCAATATCAACCTGTATGCCGAAAAATGATCAAAGCCGGGTTTAGATGTTATACTCCGTATTCATTTTTATATTATTTTGCCTCGGCGAGGCGAGGCCATTCATAAAGTAATCTTGCATAAAACAGCCTCATTGGTTAGGTATTTTCAATATCAATCCGAATGCCAAAAACGATCGGAATATTCAGAGAGGTTTGAACATTATACTCTCTTAACATTTTTCTAAATATATATTGAATCGGTGAGGCCATTTATGAAGTGATCTTGCATACGACAGTTTCTTGGGTTAGTTATTGTCAATATCAATCCATAGGAATATTTGAAGAGGTTAAGACATTATGCTCCATTATTATTATATAAAAATAAATTGCCTCAACGAGGCCATTTATGAAATGATCTGGCATTTAGACAATTTCTTTGGTTAGATATTGTCAATACAGCACAGTGCACAGTCTTTTACCGGAAACCAACAACTGCCCTTCTTGAATCAGCGAAAGGGATAGAATCACCGTGGAACAGGTTTCACGATCAATCTCCTAGAAAGAATGTTGCCGAACCCGGCAGATATCGAACTTGCGTCTGAGCTGATACTTTGCTTTTTTTAAGGTCACATGCCTAGGACGCAGACAGGTCGCTTTAAAAAAGTAACATTGCCCCCCCCCCCCCCACACACACACACATTAACCCATACTCTGAGTATATATCTAGCAGCCTTTTAGGGACAAACATAGCAGACCCAGATCAGACGCTACAATAAGTGGCGTCTCGTCTGTGTCTAAACTGCAAAATTTACTGCATACAATATAAACCTTGACGTGCACCTGTTCAAACTCATTCCAACTGTCTTATTTTGGTAATAAATTATCGATCCACACTGCGTACGTATAACCCATTTTAAACGAATGGAATCCTCAACACCTTATATCAGTATGGAATGAGTTCATTTTAAAATCAGGGATGTCAGGTTGTGGCTTCAACGTAATATTTGGCAAAAATGGCTGAACCTATTTGTAAGTATGCAGTGCAGGTCATAATGAGACTCCGCGTTCTGTGGTATCTGATCTGGGTTTGTCCTGTTTGCAAGTTGCCAGGTTTGGGTGTTTATTGTACAAATGGGCTGTAAACTTGGTTTTATGAACTGAACTATAAAAAGATTAGACTGCTACACAGTTCATCTATTAAAATATTCATCTATTCCGTTTGAAATAGGTAGTCTGTGAAGCAGTCTATAAGAAGATACCGCATGGCGTAATAATCTACTATGTTAACACGGGGTACTATGGTTTCACTGGTGATTGGGTCATATGCATTAACAGCGAAAGTAGTGCAGAAATCCCTTCTCATCTCACTGGAGCTACGCTGCAACAGCTACGCTCCAAAAATTGACTTTTGACCTTGACCTACTTAAAGACAAAAATAACATTGGCCATAACTTTTGAACCATTTGAGATAGAGTCCATATTTTGCATGTAGGTTCCTTGTGACAAGGGCTTCAGGTCCATACAAAAAAAAATTGATCTTTGACCTTACCCATTGACCTACTTAAAAGAAAAAGTATCATTGGCCATAACTTTTGAACCGTTTGAGATAGAGCCTTCATATTTTGCATGTAGGTTCCTTGTGACAAGAACTTCACTCCCATACAACATTTTGATCTTCACCTATTTGCAAGATAAAATTATAACTTTTGAACCGTTTGAGTTCAAACCTTTATATTGAGTATGTAGGTTCCTTGTGACAATGTCTTCCTACTCAAACAAAAACTCTTGACCTGTGACCTTGAACTTGACCTCTGACTAACTTCCAAGAAAAAAATGACCATGCATGGGGACATATTCGTGTTTTACAAACACACCTTGCTCTTATTTCCTCTGCAAACATAGGTTGTGGGTGCTCTTTAGCACCGCCTCATTTAGGCCGTTCTAACAAGCACCCACAACCTATGTCTTGAAGCAGAAATATGAAAAATAATGTATTCCCCTATATACCCCAGTTTGCTCTATATAAAGTGGGGTTTAGTTGGGTGTTCATTTGACGGACTTGTTCACGTGATGATTGAAAGATTGTACCATGTCACATAGGTTTGTTATCCTAATGAAGATTAGCCTGCTGTTGTATTTTGTTTATCTTTCTTTCATTTTACAGGCATAATCACAATGAACAGGGAAGCATTAAGCTGAATTCACTTTGTATGTTAAATGGAGGTATGATATACTATTTAAGGGTGTTGATACACTTCTAGATAAGGCAACTCTTTCAAAATTATTTTTTATTATACCCCCGGCATATGAAGTATGTCAGGGGGTATATTGTTTTCGTCTTTCCGTCCCTTCATTAGTTCGTTCATTTGTTTGTTCGTTCGTTCGTACTTCCGTTTGTCCCGCCGTTCATCAACCTTTACGTCAAAATTTTGCGTTAAACCTTTTTGATTACTCATATCTCTGTAACCACATGTTGGATTCTCTTCATATTTGGTACAGGATATCTCTATAGCAATACCTTTCATTTGGAATATCTAGGCTGGTGGGTCAAGCCTCTGGGTGGGCTGTCCATCCGTCCGTTCATCAACATTTACGTTAAAGTTTTGTATTAAATCATTTTGATTGCTCATATCTCTGTAACCACTTTAGATTCTCTTAATATTTGGTATAGGATATCTCTATACCATTACCTTTCATATAGAATATCTAAGCCCCTGGATCAAGCCCCTGGGTGGGCTGTCCGTCCGTTTGTTAACTTTGACGTCAAAGTGTTGAGTTAAACCTTTTTGATTGCTCATGTCTCTGTAACCACATGTTAGATTCTCTACATATTTGGTAAAGTATATCTCTATAGCATTACCTTTCATATGGAATATCTAAGTCCCTGGGTCAAGCCCCTGTGTGGCCTGTCCGTCAGTTTGTCAACTTTTATGTCAAACTTTTGTGTTAAACCTTTTTGATTGCTCATATCTCTGTAACCTCATGTTAGATTCTTTTCATATTTGGTAAAGAATATTGCTGTAGTATTTACTTTCATATGGAATATCTAAGCTCCTGGGTCAATCCCCTGGGTGGGGCTAGGGGTCAATAATTAAGACTTAGGCATTTTGAATACGTCAAAGTTTTGAGTTAACTGTTTTCATTATACTCCTGGCATACAAAGTATATCAAAGGTTATAGTTTTTAGCTCACCAGAGCCGAAGGCTCCGGGGGAGCTTATAGGATAGGCAGTTGTCCGGCGTCGTCGTCGTTGTCGTCGTCGTCTGACGTCAACACTTTCAAACATCTTCTTCTCTGAAGCCACTGGACCGATTCAGCCCAAATTTTATCTGTAGCATCCTTTGGCTGGGGGATTGAAAGTTTGTGTTTTTTATGAAATTCGGCTCATTGGTTTGGTTGCTATGGCAACTTAGAGTTTCCATAGACTTATAATGGGGAAAATTGAAAAATGGCATTTACTGCCAAGCCACTGCAGATATTTTGACAAAACTTTCATAGAAATATTCCTTAGGCAATCTACTTTCTGCCATATGATTTTAGGCCTACTGCTCATTTGTATTGGTTGCCATGGAAACCAAAATGAAAAAATAGAAGAAAAAAAATACTTAAAAAATCATCTCCTCAGAAACCGTATGCTCTATGAGGCTGAAAGTTTATGGAAATATTCACCATATTTGCCTTAACAGGTTTTGTGTTTTTTATGAAATTCGGCTCTTTAGTTTGGTTGCTATGGCAACTTAGATTTTCCATAGACTTATAATGGGGAAAATTGAAAAAATGGCATTAACTACAAAGCCTTTGCAGATATTTTGACAAAACTTTCATAGAAATGTTCCTTTAGTAAACTTCTCTCAGCCATATGCTTTTATGTCAACCTGGGGGTCCAGTAGGTTGTGCCGGGGCCATGCCACGCCCCCAGTACTTCATAAAATGACCTATATCTCAGAAACCTTACAAGTCCCCACCCCTAAACCATATATATTCTTGTTCCTATTGATAAGACGCATTCGGTGACACCAACCTGGAGGTCCTCCGGGATGTGCCGAGGCCATGCCCCACCCCCTCCACTTCATAAAAGGCCCAATATCTCGGAAACCATTCAGATCCCCACCCCTGAACCCTATATACTCTTGTTCCTTATGATAAGACGCATTCAGTGACATCAAACTGGGGGTCCCCCGGAATGCGCCGGGGCCATGTCCCGCCCCTCCATTTCATAAAAGGCCCAATATCTCGGAAACCTTACAGATCCCCACCCCTAAACCATATATATTCTTGCTCCTTATGATAAGACGCATTCATTGACCCCAAATTGGGGGTCTTCCGGGGTGCGCCGGAGCCATGCCCCACCCCTTCACTTCACAAAAGGCCATATATCTCAGAAACTGTTCAGATCCCCACCCCTAAACCATATATGTTCTTGTTCATTATGATGAGACACATTCAGTGACACCAACCTGGGGGTCCCCAGGGATGTGCTGGGGCCATGCCCCACCCCCTCCATTTCATAATATCACAATATCTCGGAAACCTTACAGATCCCCACCCCTAAACCATATATATTCTTGTTCCTTATGAAAAGACACTTTCATTGACACCAACCTGGGGGTCTCCCTGGGCCTTGCCCCACCCCTGCACTTCACAAAAGGCCTTATATCTCAGAAACTGTTCAGAGCCCCACCCCTAAACCATATATATTCATCTTCCTTATGATAAGGCACATTCATTGACACCAGCTTGTGAGTCCCCGGGGCATGCCCGGGCCTTGCTCCACCGCTTGACTTCATTAAAAGCCACATATCTCAGAAATAGTTCAGATCCGCACCCCTAAACCATATATATTCTTGTTCTTTATGATAAGACTCATTCAGTCACACCAACTTGGGGGTCTCTTTGTGCTGAGGCAATGTGCCCCGCCCTTCCACTTCATAAAAGGCCATATATTTCAGAAACCATTCAAATCCCCACCCCATATTCATATAATGTTCTTGTTCCTTATTATTAGCACACCTACTGTAGGGGTGTCCGCAGGGGCCAGTCCTCTCCTTTATCACTTCATGAAAGGATATCTTGGAAACCGTTCAGATTCCCACCCCTAAACCATATATATACTTGGTCCTTATGATGAGACACATTTAGGGACAACAATCTTGGGCTTTCCTGGGAACGACAGGGCATGCTCAAACCCCTCCACTTTTATCTCCAGCCATGCAGATCCCCACTGCTAAACCATATATATTCTTGTTCTTTGTGATAAGACACATTTAGTGATACCAACCAGGGCTCCATTGGGTCCATGCCCCACCCCCTCTACTTCATAAAAGGCCTAATGTTTCATATACTGAGTCCACATTGATGCTCAGTTGGATATGGGGGGTTCATTTGGCAGATTAAAATGATATCATGTTAAAATACATGGCTGCAATTTGGCAGTGCCCACCTGAGCTCTGGTGAGCATAGTGGCCCATGGGCCTCTTGTTTTCTTTCCATATGTTAGTTATTAGTTAAGTTTGTTCTTTCATTATGCTGTGACCCTTGTCGGATTTGTCAGCTTATATATTGGTCCTTGTGATCTTAGAAACTACAGTGACTAGAACTGATAAATTTTGCATAATATTTCCTCTTGAAATGCAGACAATAATAAATGCAAGTAATTATGAAAAAAATGTATTGCTTTATTATGCCATTATACAGCTACTTTAATTCAGCAAATGTTCTATGACAGCCTATTCTATGTTTGTTGTTTCCAGGTAAAATTATTCCAAATTGCAACAAACTTTGAATTTTTATTATTCAGCAAAGACAAGCAGTTTCATCTTTGGATATGATAAATTATACTATATTTGTTGAAATGCAATAGTTATTCTCAGTGGACTAAATGGAAAGTTTATATTGAAAGGTTCAATGCTACAGACAAATTGTCATTTCCACTAAAAGGGGTTGCCACTGGCCTGGGCTTTACGTGTCCCACTGGGCACTTTGTCTAGTTTCCCTTGTGGATATGTGTATACTCTTAACCCTTATCCTGCTGAATAAATTAATTGTTTACTCCTATTGCTTATTATCAACCAGATAAAAGTGCTGACTCTTAGTCATTAGGTCTCTCACCACTGTAGTTTGAGCCTGGCTTGGGTCACCTATGAGATGCCAAGTTCTGCAACGGAAGGTCAGGTGCTTTTTCACCGGGTACTCCGGGCTTTTGCCCGCCTCTGATTAAGGATCAGCCCAATATGAGTGAATTAATATTGAAAGGGCCATTAAACCAAAATAAATGATAAAAAAAATTGTGTAGATCCTGATCAGATGGCTTCTTCACTGATCTGGATCTACACTGTTTTCAAAGATAAGGGTTATCATGTTCAACAGGGTACGGGTTAAAAGAAATAATTTGCTCCAGCAAATGTTTTAGGATCAGGAGGAAATTCTTCCTTTTAGGAGTAGGTCCCTTTTTTGAAGGGCAAATGTATAAAAGCAAACATGACATTAGGACTGACGAAAAATATATCAGGGGTCAGTTGTTGAAAACTAACCAAGTTGTTAGTTTACATATCGTTAAAACTGTGATCATTTAACATGGAAAATATTCTGATATTTTATACTAATATTTTCGCAGAAAAAAATCTGAGCAGCTTTTGCAAATGCAAAAGCTGCTTCTGAGCAGCTTTTGCAAATGCAAAAGCTGCTCACATTTTTCTGCAAAAATGCCACATATGTGATATTGTACTCGGTGGAAGAAATAACAGTTTGACCACTAACGAGTACGCTTAGCTAACACTGCTTTGAACAACTGGGCCGAGGGTGTATCCTCTTAAGATGACACCTGCAAGATCATCACCCCAATCTGAAGTCATTACCATTTTTAGCTCACCTGAGCCGAAGGCTCATTGGTGAGCTGATAGTATGGCCAGGCAAAAATTCTGTGTGTGTGTGTGTGTTCACATTTTCAAACGTCTTCTCCTCCGGAACCGCTGGGCCGATTGTAGTCAAATTTCATGTGGAGGCTCCATGGGGTGGGGGAACGAAAGTTTGCATTTTTGGTCTAGGTCACATGACCAAGATGGCCGTCATGCCCATATATGGTAAAAACCCTTCGAAAATCTTCTCCTCCGGAACCACTGGGCCGATTTGCATGAAACTTGGCATGTAGCACCTGGGACATGGGCCCATCATAAATTGCATAAATGGTGTCCCTGGGATAACCTTGACCTATTTTACGCCAAGGTTAAATTTGGTAACATGGGCATTTGTATGGGAAAAAGTAGAAATGTCTGATATCTTGCAAACTGTTACAAATAATGCCACTAAACCATATATATTCTTATTCCTTATGATGAGGCGCATTAAGTGACATGGATTTTGGGACCCTGGGGCCCCCCGGGGGGGGGGGGGCATGCCCCACCCCCTTCTTTGCACAAAATGCTTAATATCTCGGAAACGGTTAAGATCCCCACCCATAAACCATATATATTCTTGTTCCTTATGATAAGGCGCATTCAGTGACACAGACCTTTGGACATCAGGGTATCGGAGGGTCCCCGGGGTGGCATGCCCCACCCCCTTTATTGCAAAAAATGCTTAATATCTTGGAAACGGTTAAGATCCCCACCCATAAACCATATATATTATTGTTCCTTATGATAAAGCGCATTCAGTGACATGGACCTGTGGAACCCCGGGGCCCCGGGGGAGGAGGGGCATGACCGCAAAAGCTGCTCACATTTTTTCAGCAAAAATATTAGCATATCTGCCATAATAAATGATCAAAGTTTTAATGATACGTTAACTAACGACGTCGTTAGTTTTGAACAACTGGCCCCAGGTGTGCAAAATGATGTCAAAGTAACCATGCAAGCATTCCCCCGTAAAATATTTTCCTGGCAATTTCAGTCACAGTTTTCACATCAGAGTGCATGGAACTAAATCTCTTATTAGAATTTCACCAATACAGTCTCAAAATTTCTTTAATAGGCTTTAGTTTGAGAAAGTTAGCATGTTCTGATAAATTCTGGATGGATGAAATAATAAAAGTTTATTTCTGGATAGCATGAAAAATTGCAGCCAGCTGGTCACTCTGAACAACACTTTTCAACTGCTACAGAAAAACACTTTTGTTTTTGCTGATATATATTTTTGTACAGCAGTTGTTTTAAAATATAAGACTTTAATCTGATTTCAGGTGTTTTCCCAGAAACAAACCATCCTCGGCTTATACAAAAGGTAAAGGAACATTTTTAGGTTGATTGTTTATCAATCATCAACTCCATTAAGTGGACAAAATAGAAGTGGAGGCAATGATCAGGAATCGATACAATTAACCCACAGCTCCCATCAGAGACATCAAAAGGAAAGAATCACAGACATGAAATAATTAGACCCTAATGGAAACATCAATAGCAGAAAGCCAAAAGGACAGTTACTTTCCAACAAATTGGCCAATTGGCTATCCAAAACAAAAAAAATACAAGCGATACACACACTCAAAGACAAACCATAACAAAAATAAACCACGACAGAAGAACCGCCTTGGAATGGTCAGTGAAACCAATTCCACTGGTGGGGGGGGGCTTAAATTGTCCATGAAATGAAGACGCCCTAAACCCCACTTTATATTTATATAGAGAAAACTGGGGTTTATGTGGGTATACATTATTTTTCTTATTTCTGCTCCAAGATATAGGTTGTGGGTACTGATTAGAACTGCTTCAATGGGGCGGTTCCAACGAGTGCCCACAACCTATATTTGCAGTATAAATAAGAAAAATATCACAGATTTTCATCAGAAAAGTAACTACTTTGGAGTTGTAAAAAAATGTCCCAAGGGTGTTTTATCATAATGTCAGTGATGTATATTCAGTTGCACTTATACCGCTGATGTCTACAATATCAATCAATGAATGATGTCATAAAAAAGCAGGTTTTTGTGTAGCTCTCTTCCTCCCTGTGTTTTTTGCACAATAAAGCACAGTTCCTTTCCAAAAATCATCAGGAATTATAAATGCACCGCCCATCCGGGCTTGGAGAAATAGATTGGACTGCATGATGCTTCCACGCAGAGCTGAAACCGACTGCACACAAGTAGAAGGTCTAAACCTGCCCAGGCAGAGTGTTGTGTGTCAGCCCGTCCATGCATATAAACCCTATTGGCTTCATTGGGCGGTAGGGATTGAGATGTCATTTCATCTCAATGTCGGGTAAAAGTCCCACAAAGTTGGAAGCAACATCTCCAAAATGACCTTAATAGTGTCGACGGGGACGTTAAACCTCTGAAATCAAAGAAACAAATCAGGAACTGTAAATGCTAGGTGCTTTAAATTAGGTATAATTGTAATGATGATTGCTTAAATTGCTGAAATGGGTTTGCTCTTCTGAACAAAATGTCCATATGACTTATTAGTACAGAGGTAAAAATAGAAAAATCTTCAAAGACCATCTCCAAAATAACTTGATAGAAATGTTCCTTGGGTGACCCCTCTTCCAAAAGTGCTTAAGTGGTTCTGCTCTGCTGTACAAAATGGCTGTTAGAGCTTAATATAGAAAAAGCTGTAAACAACAATGTTAGTACATCATAAATCAGGTGAGAGAATTGGGTCCATCATGGACATCTTGCTTTCACAAAGAATTATTTGCAAATACTGGTGTTTTTGCTTTCTTGTATATCAGTATGCAGTTAAATCAAAGACAGTGTCATAATGTTTAAGACGCTTAAGACGTAAATTTGATTTGGTGTCAATATAACGCATTTTACTGAGTATTTGCCCATAAACGATTCATTATTTGCTTTAATGAAAGCCCTATATTAGAACTTAGTATCCCACCCTCCCGTATTTATCTTTCGGGGAAATTTTGCATGACACAATGTCATATTAAGATAACAAACCCGTGCGACATAGTGGATTTTTTCACATCTCCAAAATGGCTACTTTGACGAAAATCGATGATATAAGGAAAATAATGTAGACCCCCCTTAACCCCTGTTTTCTCTATATAAAGTGGGGTGTAAGTGGGTGTTCATTTCACGGACTTGTTAGCGTGATGATGTGACCACATGGAATTATTTGAATACAAACAAACCTGCTTTGGAGAAAAGCCTCAAGTTAAATGGTTAGAAAACAGTCTGCGTTTTCAGGCATTTGCAAGGTACTTTTGGCTTATAATAGATGTATATATGTTTTCAATGTAATGAAAAAGCTTTACTTTGGTTAAAAGCGAAATTTAAAACACGACAAAATACATATCCATGAGTATGACTATATAAAGTTGGGAAGATTACATTACTTTTGAGATCATAACTATACTTTCCATCCTATCCCTCTCTGCTAATATAACATATTCCTCTCTGTTTAAGGGGAATGGGAGCACATACAAGGGAGGCAACAAAAGTATTTTTGTCTCCCATGTCAATAGGGGTCAACTCTTAAAGGAAAGAATTTGCTCCTGGGGAGCAAATTCTTTCCTTTAAGAGCAGATCCCTTTTTGAGTGGGACAGGGCGTATAGAAAAGCAAACAGGAAGTCCCAAAAGTTGTCTCCCTTTGAAAAAGGGCAGAAAAATCTGCCAGGTGTTCCCATTCCCCTTAAGAGAGATTGTTACTGCAGCAAGCAGCCGGTATGGCAAAAAGTCTATCAATTTTGAATAATTATGTTATTCTGAAAATGTGTAATAAAATAAAATGTATAAAAATTGTGACATTTTCTCACAGGTCCTACAAATGCCATATCTGGGTGAATTTCTTGGCTACTTATCATCTAACTTCATCTTCAAGAGAAGGTAAGGGCATTTCCACATGATCAGAAATGAAAGTGGCATTTTTAAATCTGATGGTGCAGAATGAAGGTGCCATTTTTTAAATCTGATGGTGCTGAATGAAAGTGACAGTTTTAAATCTGATGTTGCTGAATGAAAGTGGCAGTTTTAAACCTGATGGTGTTGAATGAAAGTGGCCATTTTAAACCTGATGGTGTTGAATGAAAGTGGCAGTTTTAAATCTGGTGGTGCTGAATGAAAGTGGCAGTTTTAAATCTAATGGTGTTGAATGAAACTGGCAGTTTTAAATCTGATGGTGTTGAATGAAAGTGGCATTTTTAAACCTGATGGTGTTGAATAAAACTGGCAGTTTTAAATCTGATGGTGTTGAATGAAAGTGGCAGTTTGAAATCTGATGGTGCTGAATGAAAGTGGCAGTTTGAAATCTGAGGGTGCTGAATGAAACTGGCAGTTTTAATTCTGATGGTGCTGAATGAAAGTGACAATTTATAATCAGAGGGTGCTGAATGAAAGTGGCAGTTTTTAATCTGATGGTGCTGAATGAAAGTGGCAGTTTTAAATCTGAGGTTGCTGAATGAAATTGGCAGTTTTAAATCTGATGGTGCTGAATGAAAGTGGCAGTTTTTAATCTGAGGGTGCTGAATGAAAGTGACAGTTTATAATCTGAGGGTGCTGAATGAAAGTGACAGTTTTTAATCTGATGATGCTGAATGAAAGTGGCATTTTTAAATCTGATGGTGCTGAATGAAACTGGCAGTTTTAAATCAGATGGTGCTGAATGAAAGTGGCAATTTATAATCAGAGGGTGCTGAATGAAAGTGACAATTTTAAATCTGAGGGTGCTGAATGAAAGTGGCATTTTTAAATCTGATGGTGCTGAATGAAACTGGCAGTTTTAAATCAGATGGTGCTGAATGAAAGTGGCAGTTTTTAATCAGATGGTGCTGAATGAAAGTGACAGTTTTAAATCTGAGGGTGCTGAATGAAAGTGACAGTTTTAAGTCTGATGGTGCTGAATGAAACTGGTAGTTTTAAATCAGATGGTGCTGAATGAAAGTGGCATTTTATAATCAGAGGGTGCTGAATGAAAGTGACACTTTTAAATTTGATGGTGCTGAATGAAAGTGGTAGTTTATAATCTGAGGGTGCTGAATGAAAGTGGCAGTTTTTAATATGATGGTGCTGAATGAAAGTGGCATTTTTAAATCTGATGGTGTTGAATGAAAGTGGCAGTTTTAAATCTGATGGTGCTGAATGAAAGTGACAGTTCTAAATCTGATGGTGCTGAATGAAAGTGGCATTTTTGAATCTGATGTTGCTGAATGAAAGTGGCAGTGTTAAATCTGATGTTGCTGAATGAAAGTGGCAGTTTAAAATCTGGTGTTGCTGAATGAAAGTGGCAGTTTTAAATCTGGTGGTGCAGAATGAAAGTGACAGTTTTAAATCTGATGTTGCTGAATGAAAGTGGCAGTTTTAAATCTGATGGTGCTGAATGAAAGTGATAGTTTTTAGCTCACCTGTCACATAGTGACAAGGTGAGCTTTTGGGATCACTTTTTGTCTGTCGTCCGTCGTGCGTCCGTGCCTGCGTCCATGCGTGCGTGCGTGCGTGTGTCCGTAAACTTTTCTTCAAACGACATCTCCTTCTAAACCACTGATCGGATTTTGACCAAACTTCACAGGAATGATCCTTAGGTGGTCCCCTTTCAAAGTTGTTCAAATGGTTCCCGTCCGTTGCACATATAGGTCACAGTAGCCAAAAATAGATTTTTTTCACCGAAAACTTAAAAAATCTTCTTCTCTGAAACCTCAAGGCCCAGGTCTTTGATATTTGGTACGAAGCTTCATCTAGTGGACCCCTACCAATATTGTTCAAATTATAGTGCTGGGGCCAAAATTGCACCCACACGGGGGCCCTTTGGTTTTACATGGGCTTATATAGGGAAAATCTTGAAAAATCTTCTTCTCTGAAACCGCAAGGCCCAAGTCTTTGATATTTAGTATGAAGCTTCATCTAGTGGACCCCTACCAAGATTGTTCAAATTATAGTGCTGGAGCTAAAAATGCCCCCGCAAGGGGCCCCTTTGGTTTTACATGGGCTTATATAGGGAAAATCTTTAAAAATCTTCTTCTCTGAAACCGCAAGGCCCAGGTCTTTGATATTTGGTATGACGCTTCATCTAGTGGACCCCTACCAAGATTGTTCAAATTATAGTGCTGGGGCCAAAAATGCCCCCGCACGTGGGCCCTTTGGTTTTACATGGGCTTATATAGGGAAAATCTATAAAAATCTTCTCTGAAACCGCAAGGCCCAGGTCTTTGATATTTGATATGAAGCTTTATCAAGTGGACCTCTACCAACATTGTTCAAATTATAGCCCTGGGGCCAAAAATGCCCCCGCTCCGGGGCCCTTTTGTTTTACATAGACTTACATATGGAAAATCTTGAAAAATCTTCTTCTCTGAAACCAGAAGGCTTAGGTCTTCGATATTTGTTATGAAGCTTTAGCTAGTGGACCTCTATAAAGATTATTCAAATTATAGCCCTGAGACCAAAAATGCCCCCGCCATGTGGCCCTTTGGTTTTACATAGACTTATATAGGGAAAATCTTTAAAAATCATCTTCTCTGAAACACAAGGCTTAGGTCTTTGCAAGAGCTCATTAGACATATGATGAGCTACTTGGTCTTTGATATTTGTTATGAAGCTTCAGCTAGTGGACCTCTACCAAGATTGTTCAAATTATAGCCCTGGGGCCAAAAATGCCCCCGCTCCGGGGCCCTTTGGTTTAACATAGACTTATATAGGGAAAATCTTGTTTTACATAGACTTCTATATGCAGGGTAAACCTTTAAAATCTTCTTCTCTGAAACCAGAAAGCCCAGGTCTTTCATATTCGATATGAAGCTTCATCTTGTGGACCTCTACCAAGATTGTTCAAATTTTAGCCCTGGGACCAAAATTGACCCTGCCCGGGGCCCCTTGTTATGCTTTGGATCAGGTGAGCGAACCAGGGCCCTCTGGGCCCTCTTGTAAATCTGATGTTGCTGAATGAAAGTGGCAGTTTTAAATCTGATGTTGCTGAATGAAAGTGGCAGTTTTAAATCTGAGGGTGCTGAATGAAAGTGGCAGTTTTTAGCTCACCTGTCACATAGTGACAGGGTAAGCTTTGGTGAACACTTTTCGTCCGGCACCAGTGTGTCCATATAAACCCCTGATCGGATTTTGACCAAACTTTACATGAATGATCCTTAGATGGTCCCCTTTCAAAGTTGTTCAAATGGTTTCGGTCCATTGCACATCAAGGTCACAGGAGCACAAAATAGACTTTTTAATGAAAACTTAAAAGATCTTCTTCTCTGAAACTGCACGGCCTAGGTCTTCGATATTTGGTGTGTAGCTTCATCTAGTGGACATCTACCGAGATGGTTCAGATTAAAGCCCTGGGGCCAAAAATGCCCCCTCTCCGGGGCCATTTTTTGGTTTTACATTGACTTACTTAGGGAAAACCTTTATAAATCTTCATGTCTGAAACCAGGAGGCTCAGGTGTGTAATATTTAGTGTGAAGCTTCTTCTTGTGGACCTCTAACATCAAGATTGTTCAAATTATAGCCCTGGATGCCAAATGGTGGGGCCCTTGGTTTTACATAGACTTACATAGGGAAGACCTTTAAAAATCTTCTTGTCTGAAACCAGAAGGCTCAGGTGTTTGATATTTGGTATGAAGCTTTGTCTTGTGGACCTCTATCAAGATTATTCAAATTATAGCCCTTGGGCCAAAAATGCCACCGCCCCAGGGCCCTATTGTTTTACATTGACTTATATAGGAAATATCTAAAAAAATATTCTCCTCTGAAATCGCAACGCCCAGGTCTTTGATATTTGGTGTGTGGCTTCATCTAGTGGACCTCTACCAAGATTGTTCAAATTATAGCCCTTGTGCCAAAATTTGCCCCAGCCCCGGGGCCCTTTGGTTTTACATTAATTTATATACCAAAAATGTTAGTAATAGCTTCTTGTCTGAGACCAGAAGCTTCAGGTGTTTGATATTTGGTATGAAGCTTCATCTTGTGGACCTCTATCAAGATTGTTCAAATTACAGTCCTGGGGCCAAAATTGCCCCAGCCCCAGGGCCCTTTGGTATTACATTGGCTTACATAGGAAAAGTCTTAAAAATCTTCTCTGCTGAAACCGCAAGGCCCAGGTCTTTGATATTTGGTGTGTAGCTTCATCTAGTGAACCTCTACCAAGATTGTTCAAATAATAGCCCTGAGGCCAAAAATGCCCAGCCCCGGGGCCCTATGATTTTACATAGACTTACATAGAGAAAACCTTTAAAAATCTTCTTGTTATACCCCCGCAAACCAAGTTTGAAGGGGGTATATAGGAGTCAGCTTGTCGTCTGTCGTCTGTCGTCGGTGTCTGTCATCGGTCCGTTACAAAAAACTTTAACATTGCTCATAACTTCCTTATTCTTTGACCGATTTCTTTAATATTCACACACCACACACCTTGCCACTAGTACTTAAGATTGATATACACAAACCTGACCTTGACCTTTACGTTGACCTTCCTCAAGGTCAAATACTTGTAAAAATTTGTCGTCAGTCCGTTACAAAAAACTTTAACATTGCTCATAACTTCCTTATTCTTTGACTGATTTCTTTAATATTCACACACCACACACCTTGCCACTAGTACTTAAGATTGATATACACAAACCTGACCTTGACCTTTACGTTGACCTTCCTCAAGGTCAAATACTTGTAAAAATTTGTCAGACAACGCATGCGGGGGTATAATTGGCGCCCGTTAGGCGGCAGCTCTAGTCTGAGACTAGAAGGCTCAGGTGTTTGATATTTGGTATGAAGCTTCGTCTTGTGGACCTCTATCAAATTATAGCCCTGGTGCCAAAAATGCCCCCGCCTCGGAGCCCATTGGTTTTACATAGACTTATTAGCTCACCTGAGTATGAAGTTCTCATGGTGAGTATTGTGATGATTGAATATCTGTCGTCCGTCGTCATATGTGCTTCGTCAAAATTTTATTTAAATGTGAACTCCTCCCAAACCCTTGGGCCAATTTGATTCAAACTTCACAGGAAAATTGCCATTGTGGCTCCCTACCAAAATAGCTAAAATCGTTTTGCTACTGCGAACAGGATGGCCACCAGAGCTAAAAATAGAAAATTCTTTAAACCCCAACTCTTCTTGTACCCTTACAAAATAGCTAAAATGGTTCCGCTCTGATAAGCAAAATGGTATGAAGTTTCACCTTTTAGACCTCCCTCAAGATTATGCAAATTATAGCCCTGGGGCCAATAATGGCTCTCCCCGGGGCCCACTTGTTACACTATGGATCAGGTGAGCGATCAAGGGCCATCATGGTCCTCTTCTTTGTTTTCATGTCAGCTTTACACAGATATTTGGTCCTCATACCCAGCCTTCAGAAGAAGATTTACTGGATTTCTATGCTGCTCAAAGACACAAAGATGGCAATCTTGTAGTAGCTAGGTATTTGCTTTTTCACTTTTTAGCCCATTAAATGCCAATCACGGCAATTGTCGTCTGCTTTGCCATCTGCTGGTTACCTTAAAAGTAATTTTTGCTAACAGTGTGGACCCAGATCATTTTTTGCTAAAGTGGCGACCAAGATCAAACTGCTCCCTGCTCCAGTAGGAACAGTCTGATCTGGGCCCACACTCTTTGCCTGTATGCAAAAACATTTTTAAACAGTTTGAAAAAAAAAAATAAAAATCAGCAGACAACATATTAAACAGTTGATATTTTCAGATGTAGTTTTTCTCAGCATCTTATGGGTTTACCTTCAATATCTATATCTGTCTGTCTGGGTCTTGGTACCAGAATATGTATGTAATAAAGCCTTTAAGCCTTATACTGCTGAATAATTAATTTAGCCACACCCATTTCTGACTTTGAACGAATCAGATTACTTGATGTAATTTTTTCCTACAAATTCACAAACTGAATGTCAAACAGAGTAGATCCTGATCGTTCAGAAGCCATCTGATCTGGATCTACACTGATTGCAAAAGTAGGGGTTGTCGTGATCAGAAGGATAAGGGTTAACCCTTTCATCCCCTGGGTTTGTGGAGTGGACACTTCCATCTTTGAATTTGGACATGCCCACTCTTGTAAATAAAAATGGCCACCAGAGCTAAAAGTAGAAAAAAAAATAAATTAAAAGACATCTCCTCCTAGGCTAATAGCCCGATTTCAAAATAATTTCACAGGAATGTTCCATGGATGAACCTCTACCAGAATTGCTAAAATGGTTCGCACCAATGAACAAAATGGCCACCAGAACTAAAAATAGAAAAAAACTTCAAACAACATCTCCTCTATGGCTAATGTTCTGATTTCAAAATAATTTCACAGGAATGTTCCTTGGATTACCATCTACCAAAATTGCTCAAATGGTTCTGCTCTGCTGAACAAAATGGCCACCAGAGCTAAAAATAGAAAAAAAACTAAGACATCTACTCCTAGGCTAATGGCCCGATTTCAAAATAATTTCACAGGAATGTTCCATGGTTGAACTTTACCAGAATTGCTAAAATGGTTCTGCACCAATGAACAAAATGGCCACCAGAGCTAAAAATAGAAAAAAAAACAAACTTTAAACAACATCTCCTCTATGGCTAATGTTCTGATTTCAAAATAATTTCACAGGAATGTTCCTTGGATGACCATCTACCGAAATAGTTCAAATGGTTCTGCTCTGTTGAACAAAATGGCCACCAGAGCTAAAAATAGAAAAAAAAACTTCAAACGACATCTCCTCCTAGGCTAATGGTCCGATTTCAAAATAGTTTCACAGGAATGTTCCTTGGATGCCATCTACCAGAATTGCTAAAATGGTTCTGCACCAATGAACAAAATGGCCACCAGAGCTAAAAATAGAGAAACCTTTATTCGATATCTAGGCTAACGGTCCGATTTCAAAATAATTTCACAGGAATGTTCCATGGGTGACCCTCTACCAAAATGGCTAAAATATTTCTGCTCTGCTGAACAAAATGACCGCCAGAGCTTAAAATAGAAAAAACCTTTAAATGACATCTCCTCCTAGGCTAATGGTCCGATCATGAAATTATTTCAGGAATGCTTCTTGGGTAACCCTCTACCAAAACTGCTAAAATGGTTCTGTTCCACTGAACAAAATGGCTAGCAGAGCCAAAAATAGTCAATGGGGCAATTATAAACCCAATTCACAGAAATGCTTCTCTTTTATTTTTTTTGATTAAACAGTATGGCTCATCTTAACCCTTGTCCTGCTAATCCCGGATATGCCTTATCTTTGAAACAATGTAGATCCAGATCAGATGGCTTCTGACGAAGCCATCTGATCAGGATCTACATTGTTTAACATTCAGATTGTGAATTTGTTGCAATAATTTGCATCAAGCAATCTGATTGGTTGATATTCAGTAGTAGGTGTGGGATATATAAATATTCAGCAGCACAAGGGTTAAGTCTGTTCCATTGAAACATCCCATCTCAAAGTAGTATTGTGGTACTGATGATTGAGGGGTGGTTGGGTGAACGGGGGCGTCCAACTGATATTGGCTTACAGTAGGACAGGGCCCGCTGTCCTTGTAGCAGGTAAGGGCAGAGGCAGAGTATTCATTACGATAACATACTCGTGCGACATAGTGCATTTTTTCACATCTCCAAAATGGCTACTTTCCTGATGAAAATCTGTGATATTTTGGTTATTTTTACTTCAAACATAGGTTGTGGGTGCTCGTTAGAACCGCCTCATTGAGGCGGTTCTAACGAGTACCCACAACCTATGTCTATGAGCAGAAATAAGGAAAATAATGTTTACCCCCCTAAACCCCAGTTTTCTCTATATAAAGTGGGGTGTAAGGGGGTGTTCATTTCACGGACTTGTTAGCGTGATGTTGTTGTTTCTTCTGTTTTAACACTTCCATTCATTTTTGTCTTTCTCCACTATCACTCACTTTCTCCCTTTCTCTAGGAGATGACACAAAATGACCCACAAGGGTTGACATGTCATTATACTCAAAACACTCAATCATGTACTGATGATTTCTTAAACTGCTGAAATGGGTTTGCTCTGCTGAACAAAATGTCCATATGACTGCAGAGGTAAAGACAGAAAAATCATTAAAGAACATCTCAGAATGTCTCAGTTTAAAAATAACTTTGACAGAAAAGTTCCTTGAGTGACCCTTCTACCAAAAGTGCTTAAGTGGTTCTGCTCCACTGTACAAATTGGCTGTGAGAGCTAAATATAGAGAAAAAACCTGTAAACAACAATGTTAGTACATCATAACTCAGGTGAGCAAATTAGGTACATTATGGACCCATTGTTTTGTTACAGATTGATAGATTATATCCATCAAAGGTCTGTTAATAAAGAGAGATGGGTTGGAGCACTCCAAAAATCTACAGTGCCAGGTAATTTATTGACAAGATGTTCCTCTTCTTTGGTTAACCTATATATGACAGGGATCAGTCGAGGCAGCGATTCGGGCGACTCCTTCGCCCGAAGTTGAAGAACTTTGCCTTACCAGCCTAGAAAAGAGAAGTTGACTTTGCCCTGTGTTTTCCGCTCTTTTTAGCTCACCAGAGCCAAAGGCTCCGTGGGAGCTTATAGGATACGCAGCTTTAAAACGACATCTCCTCTGAAGCAACTGGGCCAATTGGGCCCAAATTTTATCTGTAGCATTCTTGGGCTGGGGGATTGAAAGTTTGTGTTTTTTTCATGAAAATCGGCTCATTGGTTTGGTTGCTATGGCAACTTAGAGTTTCCATAGACTTATAATGGGGAAAATTGAAAAATGGCATTTACTGCCAAGCCTCTGCAGATATTTTGACAAAACTTTCATAGAAATGTTCCTTAGGCAATCAACTATCTGCCATATGATTTTAGGCCTACTGCTCATTTTAATTGGTTGCCATGGAAACCAAAATGCAAAAAAATAAAAAAAAAAAATACTTATAAAAACATCTCCTCAGAAACCGAATGCTCTATTAGGCTGAGAGTTTTTGGAAATATTCACCATATTTGCTTTTACAGGTTTTGTGTTTTTTGTAAAATTTGGCTCTGTAGTTTGGTTGCTATGGCAACTTAGATTTTCCATAGACTTATAATGGGGAAAATTGAAAAATGGCATTTGCTGCCAAGTTATTGCAGATATTTTGACAAAACTTTTATAGAAATGTTCCTTGAGTAAATGTCTCTCAGCCATATGCTTTAATGCCAACATGGGGGTAAGCCAGGGCCATGCCCCACCCCCTCCACTTCATAAAAGGCCATATAACTCGGAAACCATCCAGATCCCCACCCCAAAACCATATATATTCTTGTTCCTTTGATACGATGCATTCAGTGACACCAACCTGGGGGTCCCCCAGTATTTGCCGGGGTCATGCCCAACCCCTCCATTCCATAAAAGGCCCAATATCTTGGTAACCTTACAGATCCCCACCCCTAAACCATATACATTCTTTTTCCTTATGCAAATATACATTCACTGTCACCAACTTGGGGGTCTTCCGGGGTGCGCCTGGGCCTTGCCCCACCCCTTCTTCTTCACAAAAGGCCATATATCTCAGAAACCATTTTGATCCCCACCCCAAAACCATATATATTCTTGTTCCTTATGATAAGACGCATTCAGTGACACCAACTCTTTCTGTTAGCTGGTTCCAGGTCATCTTGGCCCTTCCTGGCCCCCGCTTTCCAGCTACCTGTATGTCACAGGCAGTCTTGACTGCACCGTTGGAGCGTTCCACATGTCCATACCAGCAAAGCCTTCTCTCTTTCAGGATGAGGTCCGGGTCCTCAATGCCAAGACGCTCAAGTAACTCACTGGACCTGATGGTGACAGTGTCCTGTTGCTTGACACTGCAGATCTGTCTGATCAATGCCCTGTCATTTCGCTGTAGACTTTGGAGGTTTGGCTTTGTCAATGGCCATGTCTCACTGGCATGGAGCATTGCGCTCTGCACACAAGAGCTAGACACAAGGCCACGTGTCTTGAAAGAGAGGTGGCCGGAAGAGAGAACTGTTAGCAACTCCTTGAATTTCTTCCAGGCTGTTTTCACACGTGATGTAGTTGAAAGGTCGCAACCACCCGCTGCAGAGAGCATATCACCTAGGTAGCAAAAGGAAGCTACAACCTCCAGCTTGTCGGATCCGACTTGGACTTCCCTATGTGGTCTGCCATCTAAGGGACGTGCAGTTCCCTGGCACCTTGTACACCTGTAATCAGGGTCCTTTGTCAAGCGTTTGAGCCCACTGCATTTTTTGTGCACCCAGAACTTGCAGCCATTACAAAAGATACTATTGCTGCCCACTCCAGTGCGACATACAGCGCATGGGAACTGGCCTTTACTCTGCAAGAGGTCCAGACCTGTACCACAGATCATGATTATACCACAGATCATGATATATATTCTTGTTCCTTATGAAGAGACTCATTCATTGACACAAATTTGGGGCTCTGCCTGGGTGCGCAGGGGCCTTGCCCCACCCCTCCATTTCACAAAAGGCCATCTATCTCAGAAACCATTCAGATCCCTGCCCCAAAACCTTATATATTCTTGTTTCTTATGATATGACACATTCATTGACACTAACCTGGGGGTCCCCCAGGATGTGCCACAGTCATTTCATTAAAGACCCAATATCTTGGAAACCTTACAGATCCCCACCTCTAACCATATATATTGTTTTTTCTTATTATAAGACACATTCATTGACGTCAACCTGGAGGTCTCCTGGGTCAAGCCAGAGTCTTGCCCCGCCCCACCACTTCACAAAAGGCTATATATTTCAGAAACTGTTCAGAGCCCCACCCCTATACCATATATAATTATCTTCTTTGTGATAAGACACAATCAAATAACACTAGCTTGGGAGTCATCCGGACTGCCTGGGTCATGCCCCACTGCTTTACTTCATTAAAAGCCATATATCTCAGAAATCATTCAGATCCCCACCCATAACCTATAATATTCTTGTTCCTTATTCAGTCACACCAACCTGGGGGTCACTTTGTGCTAGGGCAATGTGCCCTGCCCCTCCACTTTAAAAGGCCATATATTTCAGAAACCATTAAAATCCCCACCCCATAATCATATATGTTCTTGTTCCTTATCAATAGCACACCCACTTGGGGGTTGCAGGGGCCATTCCTCTCCTCTCCACTTCATAGAAGGGCCTCACATATTAGAAACCATTCATATTCCCACCCATAAACCATTTATATATATATTCTTGATCCTTATAGGGACAACAATCTTGGGCTTCCCTGGGATCAATAGGACATGCCCCAACCCCTCCACCGCTTAAGAGGCCTTATAACTCCGGTATACAGATCCCCACTGCTACACCATATATATTCTTATTCCTTATGATAAGACGCATTTAATGATACCAGCCAGGGCTCCATTGGGTCCATGCCCTACACCCTCTACTTAATAAAAGGCCTAATGTTTTAGATACTGAGTCCAGATGGATGCTCATTTGGATATAGGGGTTCATTTGGGAGACTTTATAATTGGTAGATTAAAATGATATCATGTTAAAATACATGGCTATCATTGGGCAGTGCCCACCTGAGCTCTGGTGAGCATAGTGGCCCATGGGCCTCTTGTTTTCTCTCCATTTCCAGGATTGGCTTTTCAAATGCGAAGTAATATCCATCGATAAAGGCACAAAGTTGATTACAAAAACACCTATTGATAATCCAATAATTAATAATCCAACTGCATGTGTTAATTGCTCGAGTCAGAAACTGACCACCTGTAGCATTGAGCACAAGTTGTCAGATCAGCTAATTATGTAAATAGGTGAATTGGGTTAGTCCAGATTGATATCTTTGATCTTATTTCATGGCCACTTGGATCTTGTGTCACAATTTGAGTAATCAGACATGAGACGATCGGTCTTTTTGATCTTGGTAATATGATTGACGCATGAAAAAAGTGTGTCTCATTTTACATATTAATATAAGATAGATAGATAGATAGATAGATAGATAGATAGATAGATAGATAGATAGATAGATAGATAGATAGATAGATAGATAGATAGATAGATAGATAGATAGATAGATAGATAGATAGATAGATAGATAGATAGATAGATAGATAGATAGATAGATAGATAGATAGATAGATAGATAGATAGATAGATAGATAGATAGATAGATAGATAGATAGATAGATAGATAGATAGATAGATAGATAGATAGATAGATAGATAGATAGATAGATAGATAGATAGATAGATAGATAGATAGATAGATAGATAGATAGATAGATAGATAGATAGATAGATAGATAGATAGATAGATAGATAGATAGATAGATAGATAGATAGATAGATAGATAGATAGATAGATAGATAGATAGATAGATAGATAGATAGATAGATAGATAGATAGATAGATAGATAGATAGATAGATAGATAGATAGATAGATAGATAGATAGATAGATAGATAGATAGATAGATAGATAGATAGATAGATAGATAGATAGATAGATAGATAGATAGATAGATAGATAGATAGATAGATAGATAGATAGATAGATAGATAGATAGATAGATAGATAGATCGATCGATCGATCGATCGATCGATCGATCGATAGATCGATCGATCGATCGATCGATCGATCGATCGATCGATCGATCGATCGATCGATAGATAGATATGCAACTTTAACAGGATTACCTTTTTGGCTCTGATTAATCAAATAAAAACTGTGATGTCAAATCCCGATCAGGCGCCGACTCAAAATGATCAAACAGATAGAAAATGTGCAAAACGAAAGATGAGAACTAGAAAAAGATGGGAACTAGAAAAAAGGGAATACAGGATACACCAACAAAAAAAAAAAAAAAAAAAAAAAAAACAGTCCCATTGCACCTGCAGCAACATGGTCACACAGATCGAAACTCCCATCCGACTGCACAACGTGAGTAAATACCACGAGGTGAGATTATATCGGCTGTTTCCCTTTAGCATTCTTCAGTGACTGAGTGAGCGGGACATCGAGAAAATGAAAGTAGATGAAGTCTGTCTGAACCATGTGACTAATTATTGCTGCTATAATCGAGATACCGCTGTGCATATTCATTCAGCAAGTGCAACAGCAATATTGGTATGTAGTTCGCAACGATATCACACCCGCACAATGTAATAAAAACAGTGATATTTTCGGAAATTACCAAAAATTTGGCTCTACAATTTCCGTAATTTAGTCATTTTTCTCGAGCCCTGCTTTGCCCTCTTGTCCCTCATTTCACTCTGTCAGGGCTGGAAGGAGAAGTCACTTCTCCCTGCTTCCTGGTCCTAGGATGACCCCTGATATGACGCAAAGAATTGCCTGCCTAATGGCTGTGGACAAGTCCATTTACAACTCAAGGGGTTTCTTATTTATTTTATTTGTTGTGCATGTTACAAAAGTCCCTGTCCTTTAAGCAACATTTAAAAGTGAAACCAATGATCATCTCAAGCCCTGCTGTCCAGTGAAATCAATAGAAAGTCCAACTCACACCACTTTGCCTGGGCTGACTTAGTTCTTCTAAGTGGTTTACCAGCACTCATGACGGTCAGTTTCAGCTCTGCTTGGAAGCACATACCATGCAGCCCAATCTGTTTCTCCAAGCCCAGATGGGTGAGGCCCAATGTAATGATAAAGTCATTATGTATAAGCCAGTCCAGGAAAAGTGTGGTTTGCATGTCTGACAGACTAGACATAACATTAATAGTATTAATGGGGCCATTTAAATTATAACCAAAACTTGACACAGTATGGACTAGGCTGGCAGGAAAAGCTCTATTTTGACCCAAGTAGTTACAAACTAATGTTTGTCTTCAATTTTCACTCATGTCCAAAGACAGTGATTACATGTACCGTAAAAATCTTAAAAATTCTGACACCTTGAGAACTTGTTGTAATTCTAAAATTTTAACAAATTTGTTTCACAATCCTTCAAGGAGTCCAAAAGGTGCAAATAGAATGGCAAACAGTGTAGAGCCTGATCAGGAACAGTCTGATCTGGGTCTGCACTGTTGGAGGAGCAGTCTGATCAGGACTACACTGCTTAGGCCTATCTGTTCCAATACTTAGAATCATTACAATAGAACAACACACCCATATTCCATAGTCATACTTCAGGGCTCAAAAACTAATATTTTTCTGAAGACAGTTTGTAAGAATTTTTTAACCCTTGTCCTGCTGAATATGTTAATCTGCCACACCCACTACCAATTATCAACCAATCAGATTACTTGATGCAGATTAGTGCAACAAATTCCCAATATGAATGACAAACAATGTAAATCCTGATCAGATTCAGTAGCCATCTGATCTGGATCTACATAGTTTGAAAGATAAGGCATATCTGGGCCCAGCAGGACAAGGGTTAATTCTCCTACAAACATTGATTGCTGGTGAGACAATATGTGATAATTTTCTTAATTTTCCTACACACATTGATTGTTTGTGCTCTATAGAACCACCTCATGGAGTGCCCACAATCTATGTTTTGCCGCAAAACTAATATACACCCCTGTAAACTCAAGTTTAAACATGGACTTGTTAATGTGATGACCTTTTTGTTCAGCCTGTCATTTATTAACACATACAGTCCAACCTGTGTAAAGCAAGCACCTAAGGGATAGTCAAAATGTGCTTGTTTAAGACATGCGCTTGCTTAATACAGGTCAATTTCATTGAATTTGCCTTTTTGGGGAACCAAATGTGTACTTGCATAAGACAGGTTGCTTGCTTAATAGAGGTGGCCACTATGACAGGTTTGACTGTATATTCATTTACTGAGTATCAAATCCATGCATATACACAACACTGTCACCTGATGCTATCAATGCAAATACATGTACATGTAAAATTCCTATATTAACACACCCTTGGGACTGTTCAAAAGTGGTCTTGAAAACCACTTTTGAACAGTCCCAAAGGTGGTCCTAAGCACCCGCATCAGGGCTTGAAGAAATAGATGGGCTGCATGATGCTTCCACGCAGAGCTGAAACCGACCTGCACACGAGTACTGGTGAACCGCTTAGAGGATTTAAGCCTGCCTAGGCAAAGTGGTGCGAGTTGGCCTGTCCATGCTTATAAACCCTATTGGTTTCATTGGGCTGCAGGGCTGGAGATGTCATTTCATCTCAATGTCGGGTAAAAGTCCCACAAAATTGGAAGCAAAGTCTCCAAAATTACCTTTACAGTGTTGACGTGGGCATTAAACCTCAAATCAAACAAACAAACAAAGCTGGTCCTTGACCAGACGACATTGTGTGCAGAAAACATGAAGAAAGAGTAACTGCAACCTTCTAAATAAGCTTTTTATACCCCCGGCATACGAAGTATGCTATGGGGGTATATAGTTTTCGTCCGTTCATCCATCTGTCCTTCTGTGTGTCCGTCTTTCCGTCTGTCTGCACCAACGAAACAACATTTAGGGGCAAAAAATTTGGACAGTTTGACACTTAGGTATATATTCGCAAGTCCAAATGGACTTTATTCCGTAATTTTGGTACTTAAGTGGCAAAAATTAGCTCTTAGGTGGCTTGCCGCTTAAGAGAATTTGCCGCTTTAGTAGTCAATATGCCGTTGCCTAGCCACTTAAGTATCCATTTGTAGAGACTTCCGTCTGTCCATCCGTCTGTCCGTCCGTTAACATTTTGGTTAAAGTTTTGCATCAAAGTGTCTAGGAGATCGCATCTTCTGAACCGTTTGATAGATTTAGTTGATACTTACGCTGAAGTTACATACTGGTCTAAAGATTTCATTGATGCATGTCCCACTGCCAACAGTGACCCTGATGTCAAGGTCACAGACTTAGAAATTTTACATTTGGTTAAAGTTTTGCGTCAAAGTTTCTGAGAGATTGTATCTTCTGAACCCTTTGATAGATTTAGCTGATACTTACACTGAAGTTACATACTGGTCTTAAGATTTCATTGATGCATGTCCTACCCCCACAGTGACCTTGAGGTCAAGGACACATACTTTGAAATTTTACATGTGGTTAATGGCAAAGTTTATAGATGCCCGTATGTTCTAAACTCTAAGACAAATTCAGTTGATACTTGCATCAATGTACCAGTTCCAACATTTTTCATGATGTATGTCCCTTCCCCCACCCAGGGTGACCTTGACCTCAAGGTCATGGACTTAGAAATTTTACATTTGGTTAAAGATTTATGACAAAGTTTATAGATGCCTGTATGTTCTAAACTCTAAGACAAATTCAATTGATACTTGCATCGATGTTGCATACCAGTCCAAAGATTTCATTGATGCATAACCAACCCTGCTGCTTTGGTAACATTGATACCCCCACTCCTTCAGTAACTTTGATGCCCCCACTCCCTTGGTCCATTTAGAAATTTTATGTTTAGCTTAGCTCTTAAAGCACATTTATAGATTCTTATAGCTTCTTGACATCTTCATTCATATTACATACAAGCTTGAAAGCTATATCAGAGTATGGCCCTGGCCGGGGGTATACGTGACCCACTGGTCACTTTCTCTAGTTAAAGCAGAATTAATTTTAGGTGGTCTTAATAGTGGAATTTCACATGTATTTATTAACCCTTGTCCTTCTGAATAAATTGAATTTGTCACAGCCATTTCTGACTATCACTATAATCAGTCAGATTACTTGATATAATGTACACATTCAAAGTCACAAACTAAATGGCAAACAGTGCAGATCCTGATCAGAAGCCATCTGATCTGGATCTTCAGAAGCCATCTGATCTGTATCTAAACAGTTTGCAAAGGTAAGCATTGTCATGTTCATTTAAACCTCGGAAAATTTCTCCCCTATGCTTGACAAGACAGTGCCGAGAAAAGTAACCATAATTCAGGTAAAAATTCAGGGCCATCTATTAAAAATTTCAGTTCATATGATACAAGGACCAGCGGACGTGGTAAATCCTTCTCCAGCATTTGAGAATTATTTTAGGTATGTATGCATTTGTGTTATCACATTTTGTACTGAATAGAATCTGATACCTTTCATTTCAAAATTTCATTTGGATACCTTCAAAATTTCATTTGGATACCTCACTGTGGGCTGAAATAGCATCTCTCATCTCTAGAACTAGTATTTTTCAAATAAAATTTTTTGATAGTTTACTTATTTCTAGTTCACATAACGATAATTCACCCGTGCGACAGAGTGCATTTTTTCACATCTCCAAAATGGCTACTTTTCTGATGAAAATCCGTGATATTTTTCTTATTTTTACTCAAAACATAGGTTGTTGGTGCTCGTTAGAACTGCCTCATTGAGGCGGTTCTAACGAGTACCCACAACCTATGTATCGGAGCAGAAATAAGAAAAATAATGTATACCCCCTAAACCCCAGCTTTCTCTATATAATGTGGGGTATAAGGGGGTGTTCATTTTACGGACTTGTTAGCGTGATAAAAAATAGATTGTTGGTACTCACTACAACGGTTCTAATGAATACCTACAATCTGTGTTTATTTTCGGAAATTTTCAAAACTTGTTTGGAAAATGCCTGATCTTCCTGCAAACAGTAAAGGTCCTGATCAAATGCTTCATTTCTGCAGCATCTGATCCGAGTCTGCACTGTTTGCCAGTGTCCCAGTATAAAATAGGTGACGCATGTGATGCATTTTCTTATAAAAGTTTTAAATACCATATGAAAGCTACACAAAAGTACCCAAAATGATAAAGTTGATCTGGGTACTTAATCATAGATACATAGTAAACTTGTATGTGTGGTTGGTTTAACTGTTCGACTCAACATGATCTAAAAAGTGTCAACTGGCCGTTAAACTCCAAAACAACAACAGCAAGCTTTTATTACTGCTGTAGTCAAATTGATAACTGTTCTAGTATGTAAGTACAATATCTAATACCCTGTGGCCATTTGTTCAAAGTATCTTTAGCTAAACGAGCTCGTTAGTGGTCATAATTATTGTTAACTGCTCTAGCAAGTACAATATCTAAAATTTTGTTATTTTTGCTGCAAAAATGTGAGTAGCTTTTGCATTTGCAAAAGCTACTCACATTCTTTTCAGCAAAAATATTAACATAACGGTATTTGCCATATTAAATGATCAAAGTTTTAACAATATGTTAACTAAAGACATCGTTAGTTTTGAACAAATGGCCCCTGGTATTTTTGCTGAAAAGAATGTGAGCAGCTCTTGGATTTTTTTTTCTGCAAAACTATTAATATATTTGCCGTATTTAATGATCAAAGTTTTAACGATATGTTAACTAATGACATTGTTAGTTTTGAACAACTGGCCCCAGTATGTTTTCTATGCTTTTTTCCAGAGAAATTTTTGCAATTTTATGTTGAAAATATTAATTGATATTGATATTAAAGCTTGTGAATTTTTACTGGTCAAATACATCTAGGTATTACATTTTTGTTTCAGAAAAATGGTTCCAAAAGCCAGTATACATGTGATAAAAGATCTGATTGGTCATTATCCACAGTGGGAGGATCCTTCAGAGGTCATGAGGTCATATGCAAAGTTTCTTGAAACAATCAGCAGATAGTGTTAAAAAGGATGGTGATTGGCTGAATTGTTTTCATCAGTTATTTCTATGCAACTGTACTGTAAACAAAAACGTCTGCCAGTGTATTTGGTACTTAGCTTCAAGGTGGAGTTTTATGTTTTGTGATATTACCGTAATGATCCTAAGTTTTGAGACAGATATGCCTAAGCAAACAGTGCAGAAGGGGCAGTCTGATCAGCATCTACACTATTTGTCATTCCATCTGCATCTTTTGGTCTCCTTGCTGGATTGTGAAAAAATGTGTTAAAATGTGAGGAGAATTACAGCAAGTCCTCAAGGTGTCTGAATGTTTTGGATTTTTATGGCAACCCTTTAACCCCTGAGTTTCTGAAATGGATTCTTCCATTTCAAATATGGATATATCCATTCTCGTAAATAGTATTTTTAGTTCACCAGGGCTCTGTGGGGAGCTTATAGGATAGGCAGTTGTCCTTCGTTGTCTGATGTCTGGCGTTGTCTGGCGTTAACACTTTCAAACAACGTCTCCTCTGAAGCCACATGGCCAACTGGGCCCAAATTTCATCCGTAACATCCTTGAGCTGGGAGATTGAAAGTTCGTGTTCGTTATGAAAATGGTTGTTTAGTTTGGTTGCAATGGCAACTCATAGTTCCCATATACTTATAATTGTGTAAAATTGAAAAATGGCATTTACTGCTGAGCCATTGCAGATATTTTGACAAAACTTCTACAGACATGTTCCTTGAGTAAACTTCTCTCCGTCATATGCTTTTATGACAACCTTGGGGCTCCACAGGGTGTGCCAGGGACATGCCCAAACTCTCCACTTCATAAAAGGCCATACATCTCAGAAACCATTCAGATTCCAACCCCTAAACCATATGTACTCCTGTTGCTTATGATACGACACATTCAGTGACACCAACATGGGGGTCCCCAGGTATGTGCCGGGGCCATGCCCCACCCCTTCCACTTCATAAAAGGCCTAATATCTCAGAAACCTTTCAGACCACGACCCCAAAACCATATATACCTGAGCCTCGTTATAACATGATTCGTTACAGCATAAATTTGGTTAAAGCATGTTTTTGCATTGGATCTAAATTTTTCCCCGACCAACTTTTTTTTCAAATCACAAAAACGTGTATGGGGTTTTGAGAATGGTGATATTTTTCAGACCAAAAAATCGTATCACCTTCTAAGGTACTATGCTAGTTTTCATAGCTTATTACTGAAATAATGGTCTTATTTCGTAGGACTTGATCATTATTGTTACTAACTTAACTGTACAACCTTTTTGTTCCATTGGGTGGCAGGGCATGAGATGTCATTTCATCTCATTGTCGGGTATTAAAGTCCCACAAAATTGGAAGCAAATAAAAATCAAAAATGAGTTCCTTTAAGAGCAATGAAAACATTCATAAGAAAGAAGATGAGTCTCCAAAATGACCTAAATAGTGTTGATGGGGACGTTAAACCCCAACTAACAAAGAAACATAACCATACAATCATTATCCAAACATGCCATTACACAGTATCCATTTAGCAATTAACACCAATTATCACCTATGCAGCAGGTGTCCAATGAGCACTCACTTAGAACGACATGCATAACCAACACTAGCTGCAATCGGCTCGTCTGAAAGATCAAAAGTGTGTCACTGAGATTAAAAGATGTAACTCACTAACTTTACTATTTTTTTTATATTATGAAATGATTCATTATTTGAATGTTTAATGTCTTTCAATCGTGCATAATGTCTGAAAAGCCCAAAGTTGCCCCTAAACATAAAAAATTTGACATCATTTTAAAGCTTGATGCAATCCAGTGGGTTAAGAACGGTGAAAAGCAGTGTGACCGTCGTTGTGACTTAAGCATCAACGAGGCCACTTTACCTGGCTGGCTTCATTCTGAGAGTAGTCTGTGAGCAGTGACGCACCAGCAAGATGAGAGTGAAGGGTTGAAATGGAAAAGAATGCGACTGGCAAAGTAGGGGTACTTGGACCAAGCCATTAACAACTGGTTTGTTCAAGACTATACCAATGGGATACCTGTCTCTGGTCCAATTTTTTCACTCAAGCACAGAAGTTAGACAAGGAGCAGAATGAGGAGTCATCTACTTTTAAAGCCAGTGGTTGGTGGCTTATGCATTGGAAAATTGTCATCGTATAGCTAGTAACATGATTTTGGGTCAAATAAGGTCAGCAGACAACGTAGCAGCAAAGGACTATCCTCTTAAGCTATGTGAGATCTTGGAAGAGGGTGGTTATAGCGATGAACAGGTGTATAACTGCGATCAAACCGGGCTGTGCTTCAAACTACTGCCAAGAAACACTTTGATAAAGGTGACCCTAGCAAAAAACAAGAAGTGAAAGAGGCCAAAGACCGAGTGACAGTTTTTCTGACTGTGAACAGGACTGGCAATCATAAACTTAAGCTGCTGTGCATAAGAAAATCAAAGAACCCAAGTTATTATTGAAAATTGGTTTCATTCGGAGTTGGTTACATCAGTGTGTAGATAACTTGCTGACAAAATCTTGGGGCCTACGGCTCTTTTACTCTTGAACGATTGTCCAGCACATCCACCAGCTGAAAATCTTGTCAGCCAATATGGGAAGATAAGTCAATTACCTGCCCTAAAACACAACATCTTTGATGCAACTGCTAGGCCAAGGGATCATTGCAATGCTTAAATGTAACTACACACAAGAAATGCTGACAAAACTTGTGAATGAACTGACCATAATTTCAGAATGTTTGAAATCTCTTGACATTAAAGAAGAGATCTATCTCCTCAGTAAAGCCTAGCAGCAGATGTCTGATAGTATAGAGGCATGCTATAACCGCAGTCTCGGTAAAGCATTTGGGGACGTCGACGGTTTCAACATGCATGACCTGGCCGAAGTTGAGGAGAGACTGGAGACATACATTTCTGAACACATTCCTGAGCCAGAACATGTCCTAGAAATTGAGCGAGGAGAAGCAAGAGAATGGATTGAAACTGATTATACATGTGAAACATATGGGACTCTAAGTGACAGATACATTGTTGATGGAATTTTAAACATGTCCCATGAACAGAACTAGACAATGATGCAGATGTTGAGATGCCACCAAATGCTAAAGAAGCATTAGAAGGACTCGAGTTAGGCTTGTGATGGCTAGAAACCCAAGACATCGATGATATTTGTATTCTTCACTTGCGCAAAATTGTGGTCTTTGCTAAATCATAAAATGCACGTGCAAAGAAAAGATTGCTTGACTTTTTCAAAAAGGAATAACATTTTTGGAAATTTGATGCACTACATTATAAAATCTGTAGTGGATTACATTTGATAATGAAAGCAAATCATTATTGAGCTTTAAAAATGTGTGAACTTAGTGAAGCGAAATGTGCTACATTTCACGATGTGCTAGATTTCTACAAACAAAAATTGCCCCCACTCATCGGTAGAAATAGATTGGGCTGCATGGTGCTTCCAAACAGAGCTGAAACTGACCACACATGAGTACTGGTAACCCACTTAGGACTAAGCCTGCCCATGCAAAATGGTGATCCGAGTCTCTGCAGATGAGGAGGCTGTTCAGAGTCTTCGCTGCTTACAACGGTTTGTTTTTGCCGTTTTTGATTCCCTTTTTGTGACTGCATCACAAGGAATCAATTCCACTGAATGACCTGGCCGAAGTTGACATAAACTTTTTTTAAATTTCAAGCTATCCAAAGGCAGCCAGACTGTAACAGGTGGATAGTCTTTGCTCTATATATCTGAGAAACTGAGCCCACCCCTAAACCATATATATTCATGTTCCTTATGATAAGACTCATTCAGTGACACTGGCCTGGGGTGCCCAGGGCCATGCCCAACCCCTCCACTTCATAAAAAGCCATATATCTCAGAAAATATTTAGATCCCCACACTTAAACCATATATGTTATTGTTCTTTATGATAAGACACATTCAGTCAAACCAGCCTGGGGTCTCTTTGTGTTTTGGCAATGTGCTGGGGCCATGCTTCGCCCCTTCACTTCATAAAAGGCCATATATCTCAAAATCCATTCAGATCCCCACCCCATAAACATATTTATGTTTGTTACTTATGATTAGACACGTTCAGTCAAACCAACTTGTGTGCTTTGCAGGGGCCATTTCTTTCAACTCCACTTCATAAGACTTAAAGAGGGTCTCATATCTCAGAAACCGTTCAGATCCCCCACTCCTAAACCGTATATACTATTGGTCCTTATGATAAGACACATTCAGTTACAACAATCTTAGGCTTTGCTTGTATCCACCATACCCAACCCCTCCACTGCTGAAAAGGCCTTATATCTAAGGAACCTTACCTCTGTTGGGTCCATGCCCCAATATTTCTGATACACAGTCAACACTGATGCTCATTTGGATATAGGGGCTCATTTGGGAGACTTTATAATCTGTAGATTAAAATCATATGTTAAAAATACTTGGCTTTCAGTGGGCAGTGCCCACCTGAGCTCTGGTGAGTATAGTGGCCAATGGCCTCTTGTTTGTCAGAAATGGCTCTCTATGATGTACACTGTTTGCATAGGTAACTGCACTGGTCTACAGGGGTGAAAGGGTTAATACTTGCTTAGGGGTTTGAATTCAAATAATAATTAGGTTAAATACAGTAAAATTCCTATATTAAGACCACCTTTGGGACTGTTCAAAAGTGGTCTTAAAGACTACTTTTGAACAGTCCCAAAGGTGGTCCCTCACAAGAGGACGTTGTAGGCAGAAAACACAAAGAAAAATTAAATGTACCCTTTAAAATAAGCTTTTTGTAGCAGAATTAGCCCTAATTTTAGGTGGTCTTAATAGCGGAATCTCTGTACTTCCTTATAAATTTTCTGCTGAGAAAATACACTAACCTTTTTATAACACTATTGATTGTGTCTAATTCAGAAACTGTGTTAGTGTTTCCAAACAAAAATGTATAGATTACATAGAAAAATGACCATTTTACACATTTTGGGATCCAACTTTAAATCATGTTATATGATGTGCAGTGTCATAAAGAGATGGTAGTGAAAATATAACCGTAAAAATACCAACATTTTGGACGCATTGAGGACTTGCTGTAATTCTCCTTAAATTTTAACAAAATTGTTTTATGATCCTGCAAGGAGTCCAAAAAGCGCAGATAGAATGACAAACAGTGTAGATCCTAATCATTCTGCTCCTGATCTTGGTCTGCACTTTTTGCTTAGGTCTGTCTGTCCCAATACTTAGGATTATTACGATATGCCCCAGGGGCAGTCCAATCTGGGTCTGCACTGTTTGCTTAGGCCTGTCTGTCCCAATGGTTAGTAAAAACTTAGTATAATTATGGTATGTCCCAGTAAACTTTACCATTTATAGTACACACCAGGCTTTGTAAGGAGCTCTTGCATTGGTCATGTTAGCACAATGATCTTATTTGTATTGAAGTATATGGATGCAGTTTTTGGGTCAATTGTAATCGACAATCGACCCAGATTTAAAATAGAGTAAAACGGCTAGCTAGTGCAGATGACCAAATCACCACTGAGACATCAGTGATGAAATTTTGCCCCATATTCAAAACAGTTGAAAAAGTTCCTCATATCTAAAAATGAAACTGCTGATGGCGCGGAAGAGGATAATTTGTATTTTCTGTCAATTTATTTTATGAACGCACATGTCTTGTTTACTTTTCAATAATTATAAATTTTACACATAGATTCTCCGTGTACAACTAATGAATGAAAGTATTGTAGATTAATTTGCCTTTTTTTAAGAAAACACAACCTGACATCCCTAAACTTTGAAATTGACTTGTACTGTATTTAAAGTGGAAGATTCCCTTCACTACAAAATGGATTAAAAGTTCAAGGCATAATAGCAGGCACTCAGAGTTACAAATAGACTAAGGGAGACCAATAAAAACATACCGGTGACATTTTGGTGAGCCCGGAAAAACCTTGACTATCGCCGTATCCTGCAGATCATCACAAAACCGGGACGTTTCGTCCTTGGGGCGCAATTGTTCCCATCCCTTTATTATTCTATGTAAGTGTTCTAAGTGGGGATATTAAAAGGAAAATTAAATGTCAACCATTTTATTGATGCATGTACGTTGTTAATTAGATGCTACTTTTGAATAGAAACCTTTAATAACAGATACTAACCGTTTTGTTTTCATATGATATATTTATTCTAGTAAGCATAAAGCTATTATAGTTCTATCATTAACAAATTTATTCAGGCTGAAATGCTCCCAAGACAAGATAAAGAAATATAAACATATTTGAAATCGAAAATGATAAGAAGAAACAACAACAATGAAAACAATTTTGGTGACCATACTGTTCCTTAATACCCTTGACTGTCACTGACCATGTACAAAATGCAGGTACAGGCTTTTTATAGCATCGATAGTCATCTCCCTGTGACGTCAGAATGCAGCGTAAAAAATCTGGACTGAGCTCGTGCACTGGGGCAGTGACAAACAGTGAACACCTAATCAGACGTCACTTAACGTGGTGGCTGGTCAGGTTTACACTGCTTGCTTAGAAATACTGGAATTTAAGGATTAACAGAACAGTTCAATTCTCAGTTCAGGACTAGTTTCCCAACTTACACTCAGAGACAATCAACTCACCAGTACTCTCCATGCTTTGAATCTTTGCTTGTTAATGGTTAAATTGTTGCCTTTATTACCTGTCTCAGAATATTTTAGAGATAATATATTATATATTTTAAGATGATCTTGTTGTTAATCATTACGAAAACACGCGTATACAAATACATTGTAACCTTTATCGCCGAAAAAATGAAAATTTTAAAATGAAAAATTGTGATATTTTTCATATTTCTGCTCAAAATATAGATTGTGGGTACTCTTTAGAACTATGAGGCGGTTCTAGCGAGTACCCACAATCTATATTTTAGAGCAGAAATCGGAAAATAAGGTTAACCCCTGCAAACCCCAGTTTTACTTTACAAAAGTGGGGTTCAAGGATGTCAAAATTATATAGGTGTGTTTTCGTGATGTTAAATCCAGTTACATTCCCGGATCACCTCACTGCAGATAATCATGAGACATACATGCCTACCATCACTCTTGGTTTGCTTTTTGTTAGTACATTGTACATACAAATAACTTCTTTGCACTTCCATACAGTACAACTGGGCTGAGTACACGAGTACTTGTAAACAGCTTAGAGAATCTAAGCCTGCCCAGGCAAAGAGGTGCGGGTTTGACCGTCCATGCTTATAAACCCAATTTGTGTCATTGGGATTGAGATGTCAATTTATCTCAATGTCGGGTAAAAGTCCCACAAAATTGAAAGCAACGTCTCCAAAATGACCTATACAGTATTGATGGGGACGTTAAACCTTAAACAAATAAACCATACAGTACAACACATGTTGTTGGTGTCCACAGCAAAACCATCTTATTTAACCCTTATCATGCTGATCCAGACAATCCCTACCTCTGCAAACAGTGTAGATTCAGATTATATGGCTTTTGAAGCCATCTGATCAGAATCTACACTGTTGAATGAATACCTGACATCAAGTAAATTGATTGGTGGATAGTCAGAAATGGGTGTCAGTAAATTAACCCATTTGGCATCGGAAACCCCAAAATGGGTACCTTCGCAAACAATGAAGGCACAATGGTTAATGTATTATATTCAAGCCAATGATACAGATTATAAAGAATTTTTTTATTTATGATCATTTTTCAATCACTGCTCAAAATAATTAAAGGAACAGAAAAAAAAAAAAAACAAGAAATGTTTTCAGAGGAAAACAATGTCCCCCACCATAAATATATGTTAAAAGGAAGAAAAGGCAATGATCAGAAATCGATACAATTAACCCACAGTTCCCATCAGAGACACCAAAGGGAAAGAAACACAAACATGAAACAATAGACCCTAATGGAAACAGCATCAGCGGAAGGCCAAAAGGACAGTTACTTTCCCACAAAATGGCCAACTGGCTAACCAAAACAAAATTATATAAGCTACACAAACACTCAAAGACAAACCATAACAAAAATAAACCTCAACAGAAGAACCGCCTTGAAATGGTAAGTGAAAAGAACTCCACTGGAAGTCCTAGAATGAACACCCCCTAAACCCCATTTTATTAGCTCACCTGTCACATAGTGACGAGGTGAGTTTTTGGGATCACTTTTTGTCCGTCGTCAGTCATGCGTGCGTCCGTGCATGCGTAAAATTTTTCTTCAAACGACATCTCCTCCTAAACCAGTGAATGGATTTTGATATAATTTCACAGGAATGTTCCTTGGATGACCCTCCTTCAAAATCGCCTAAATCATTCCGCTCCGTTGAACAAAATGGCCGCCAGAGCTAAAAATAGAAAAACATTAAAATGACATCTCCTCCTAGGCAAATGGCCCGATTCGAAAATAATTTCACAGGAATGTTTCTTGAGTGACCCTCTTTCAAAATTGCCTAAATCGTTCCGCTCCATTAAAAAGAATGGCCGCCAGAGCTAAAAAAAGATAAACCTTAAAATGACATCTCCTCCTAGGCAAATGGCCCGATTTGAAATGAATTTCACAGGAATGTTCCTTGAGTGACCCTCTTTCAAAATTGCCAAAATCGTTCTGCTCCGTTAAACAAAATGGCCACCAGAGCTAAAAATAGAAAAACCTTTCAATGACATCTCCTAGGCAAATGGCCCGATTTGAAAATAACTTCACAGGAATGTTCCTTGAGTGACCCTCTTTCAAATTGCCTAAATCGCGCTGCTCCGTTAAATAAAATGGCCAACAGAGCTAAAAATAGAAAACACTTTTATATGACATCTCCTCCTAGGCAAATTGCCCTATTTGAAAATAATTTTACAGGAATCTTCCTTGAGTGACCCTCTATCAAAATTGTTTAAATCGTTCCTCTCCGTTAAATAAAATGGCCGACAGAGCTAAAAATAGAAAAGCCATTGAATGACATCTCCTCCTAGGCAAATGGCCCGATTTGAAAATAATATCACAGGAATTTTCCTAGAGTGACCCTCTTTCAAAATTGCCAAAATCGTTTTGCTCCGTTAAACAAAATGGCCACCAGAGCAAAAAATAGAAAAAACCTTTAAATGACATCTCCTCCTAGGCAAATGGCTCAATTTGAAAATAATTTCACAGGAATGTTTCTTGAGTGACCCTCTTCCAGAATTGCCAAAATCGTTTTGCTCCGTTAAACAAAATGGCCGCCAGAGCTAAAAATAGAAAAAACTTTAGATGACATCTCCTCCTAGGCAAATAGCCTGATTTGAAAATAATTTCACAGGAATGTTCCTTGAGTGACCCTCTTTTAAAATTGCCTAAATGGTTCTGCTTAGTTAAACAAAATGGCCACAAGAGCTCAAAATAGAAAAAAAACTTTAAATGACATCTCCCCTAGGCAAATTGCCCTATTTGAAAATAATTCCACAGGAATGTTCCTTGAGTGACCCTCTTTCAAAATTGCCTAAATCGTTCCACTCCGTTAAACAACATGGCCGCCAGAGCTAAAAATAGAAAAACCTTTAAATGACATTTCCACCAAGGCAATTGGCCCCATTAGAAAATAATTTCCCAGGAATGTTCCTTGAGTAACCCTCTTTCAAAATTGCCTTAACTATTCCGCTCTGTTAAACAAAATGGACACCAGAGCTAAAAAAAGAAAAACCTTCAAATTCCACTACAATGAAAAATAGCCTCCAAAGATAAAAGTCTTTGGTGCACATCTCCTTAAAGCAGTGCATCCTTCATTTCCATAAGCTTTGAAACATCTTGGATTCAGGTGAGCGATTCAGAGCCCTCATCACCCTCTTGTATAGAGAAAACAAGGGTTTACCGGGGTTTACATTATTTTTCTTATTTCTGCTCCAAAATATAGGTTGTGGGTACTTGTTCTAATGAGCGCCCAGAACATATGTTTGGAGTCTAAAGGAAAAACAGTCGCAAAACTTCATTAGAGAATAACCGTTTTTGAGATATGAAAGAATGCACTATGTCACATTGGTGTGTTAATGTAATGTAAATAAAATATCCATCCATCCACATCCATCCATATATTCGTTCATCCATACATCCATTCATCCGTATATTTAAGATAATCTAGGGAGATTTTTCTGCTCTTATACTGAAAGGGTTTGTGGTGTGTACTCATTGGAATCTTTTTGATGACTAGACAAAACTCATTGGAATCTCCTCTTTGAAGTGATTCTATTGAATCACAATACACCTTAATTTAATTCAAGATCGAAAAGATATCCTGATTACGTCTCATCAGCGAGCTTGCACTGATTAACCCTCAGTAGTCCGAACTATGCCTATTTCAAACATATTTCATGTCCAAACGCAGATACTTGGCACATTGTTTTATCGAAAATGTGTGAAATATGTCATTGATCAAAATCAGCAAAAAAATCACCTGATTTTTTTTTATTTTGGTCATTTGACATTTCACACAATGTTGGCAAACAAAGTGCCTAGTACCTGTGGTCTCAAATGTATTCGTATTGAAGCTGTACAATATCATCCAAATAAATCAAATGTCATAAAAATATAATCCAGCAGAGCACTTGGTGCTGAAACAATGCCCAGCCAACAATGATGATAGTCCCATTGACTATTTTGAAGGCCAAGTAGAAGTAAAACAAAGATCAGGAATTGATACAATTAACTTACTCCATCCATAAAAGACACCAAAGGGAAAGAAATACAAACATTAAGCGACCAGACCATAATGGAAACCTAAACAAAGGAAGGCCATACGGACAGTTACTTTCCCACAAAATGGCCATATGGCCATCCAAAATTAAAAGACACAAGTGATACACACAGTAAGTAACAAACAACAACATAAATAAATCGCCACAGAAGTGCCGCCCTGGAACGGTCAGTGGAAGATTTCCACTGGGGGGCTTAAATCGATTTTACGTGGCCACAATCCTCGCCCTTACTTCCGTCGCGATTTAGACAAATAATTTGTTCAGTCCGCATGAAGGCCTCCTAACTTATCAGCGCAACATCTCCGTGAACACAAAAATCAAACAACCACAGAGGCGAGACAACGGCGAGGACTCGACAGCAAGAAACCACTGAAATGCTGGAGCAAAAGAAAACCAACAGTTAGACTCCGATGAGCCCGACCAGAGACAGAGCATCAGGCACCAACCAACATTATATCTCTAATTTTCAATAAGCCTTTGCGTTGGAAGTGAACATCCTGTACAGAGATATAATTAGATTCGATTGAATCATGGATCGAGAGTAAGCATATGAACAGGAGCAACTGTACGGTAAGTCAGGATATATATGAACCAGTTCATTGCTCTGCCGACCAGCAAAGACCCGATACAGACTGCATTTTAAGGCAGTTGTGCCAGAGCCCTCACTGTTGGTTTACAAGCAGATCTGACCCTGGGGCAACCAAGCATCAAGCCTTATAAGTTCACAGTGCGCACGCAACCAAAGAACACAAATCTGAGAATAGAAACGGTCCTATGTGTGGGCTCATTGTGATAATATACGGTACCTTCCACCAACTAGGCTGTCACACCCGCATCTTTCAACAACAAAAAAGGAGAAAGCTCGGCCACATTTAAATAAGTAGACAATTACTGACTAGCCTTTTGATTGTTTGATTTGAGGTTTAACGTCCCGGTCAACACTGTAAAGGTCATTTTGGAGACTTTGCTTCCAATTTTGTGGGACTTCTACACGACATTGAAATGAAATGACATCACAAGCCCTGCAGCCTAATGAAACCAATAGGGTTTATAAGCATGGGTGGACCGACTCGCACCGCATTGCATGGGCAGGCTTATATTTTATATTTTACTTTTGGTCCTTTGAGATCAGCGTAAATATTCTGAGGAATCAGACATAAATTATTGGTTTAGACTCATATTCTAGACAGGTTTTTAATTATTTGGACCCCATTTTGATTTATATCAGTCTTTGAATCGACTGCATATCCGAAATGCGCAAAATTGCAGTACGTTTCCTCTGGCTTTCGTTGCCGGATCATTACAGGGTTACTGATGAGGCTTTATTAGCCGAAACTACGTAGTATGACCCATCTTCTTTCTTATGAATGTTTTCATTGCTCTTAAAGGAACTCATTTTTTATTTTTATTAGATCCTCTAAGCGGTTTACCAGTTTTCGTGTGCGGGTGGGTTTCAGCTCTGGTTAGAAGCATCATGCAGCCCATCTATTTCTTCAAGCCCTGGTGGGCGGGGCTATACTGACTAGACTATGCCTAAGAGTATAATTAACTGCAAGCAAAGAAGTATGACGCAATCAATCAACGTCGATTCGATATCGTCACATCGACGCCAATGAGGCGCTGTCTAAACGGCACACGATCACTGGTATAATTACATGATATGACTGCAAGAACTAAATGAGACAGAATACATAAGATTCAATGGCATATGCCATCCCACAAGAAACAAGCACCATCTGCATTGTCACCAAGCAGGCCCAGGTGAGTGTGCTCGTTTAAGTGCAGTCTTGTCAGAGCTTTAGCTGCCCATGACATGCAGACAAGGCCCGGAGGCAGCCTCGTGCTCAGCCTGTCTGAGCGGACTCATTGAAAGACCATTAATTGGAGAAACTCCAGGGGCCCCTTTCCAATGCGTTGGCTAAACGACAGAAAGAACCACTGCAGACCCAAATGAAACAGTTCCCGTCGGATCAGTCTAGTATGGGACTAAACTGACTATCATTAAAACAGGAGCACCTCCAAACCAGCTCGGGGAAAAAGGGTACCTATCGCACAGGCGATCTGCGTAGGCCCAAGTGAGACTGAGCACATGCTGTATCGCAAGAAACTCTGCTGCTCCCACATGCAGAAGAGACCAGCGACACCTTCATGCAAGATTAAGCTTTTACATATATTAGCTGACTGAACAAATCGAAGAATGAGAAATGCCTTTCTCCGATAGGTGTAATTGTATATGCAAATTAACTCGTATCCTGTTGAATATATTATTTGGCCACGCCTAGCCAAGCAAAATACTTGATATAATGTTTCAGGCAAATTTGCAAACTAATTGACAGTTTATATCCTGATCAGATTGGCATTTGATCTGTTTGAAGTGGTAGGGGTTGTCGTCTTCATGCAACAGGATAAGGGTTAAATATTGACTAGTAAATGCATATTCGATTAACAGCTCGGTAAAACGATTGTTTGTTTGGAAACAACTTTGCCGTTTATGTAAAAAGCAGACAAATTCGAATTGACTTTCTTTTGACGTCATTTCCAAGTCCTGGCGGCGCTTATGTATTTTGCAAACCACGATAAGAAATGTTAGATTGATTGGTTGATTGTTTTTGGTTTAACGACTCATAAGCCCTTGAGGGTCATTCTGTGTCAAGTTTAAGAGAAAGGGAGAAAAGATGAAAATGACAGGAGAGACAGATTAAAATAAATGCAAATGTATGAAACAAAAGAAATACATTTTCCTCTCTAGCTTTTATTGCTGCAAAGACAGCAGACCTTGCCCAACTGTAAGCCAAGCTGGTTGCCCCTAGTGACGCACCCACCCCCCCCCCCCCCCCCCCAAAAAAAAAAAAAAACGTTAGACTTTCAGTTGGCAGTACATAATCTTAAAGCACCAGCAATGTAATGAACTAGAAGATGAAAATCGTCGTGTGCGCACGCGCATGCGTGCGTGCGCGTGTGTGTGTAAGTGTGTGTTGAGGTTCTACATCTCTGCCAAGGTCATTATGGAGACGACAATGAATACCTCCATACCTTCACGATACATATAAATAATTTAAGTTTTTGAATAAAAATCAAAGTGTTTTTTCTAGGCCTGGCAAAGTTGGAACAACTTTCTTAGACCCATGAGATCATGTTAACAGAAGAAACCCGCATCAAGGAACCTCAAAGACATGTGTCATTGTTCAAACGGCATATTGTTGAAAAAGAAGTGACCCGTTTAGAGAAGGAAGGATTTATTGTAAGGTCTGAGAGTCCATGGTAAGCACAGATAGCATCAGCGAAAAAGAAATATTGATCATGGATGTCGACAATCGGAGACTGAATGATGCTTACCCGATTCCTAGAACAGACGCTAATCCGGATGGACTGAATATAAGAAAGAAGTGCGCTACCTTAGATTGCAATATGTCGTACCACCTTGGTGTGCCAACAAGTTCCCTTAGAAGACAGTGGCAAACCTAAGACAGCCAGTGTAGTTAATATTTTTGTTCTTTGGGAGCATTGATTCCATTATTAGAATTTGAAAATATTTGAGGGTCACTGATGAGGCCTAATTGGCCGAAACTAGCTAGTCTGGCCCAGAAAACACGCACACTCCATGTGTTTCAGTTCTGTGGTGTATTCCTTGCTTCCAAAGGATAACCCTTTTATAGATCATATTTGCTACTCCTATGGGAGGCTTGTATCAATTTACAATGTCATTTGGTTTATAGAATGCACCCGTTACATTTCGAAGAAAAGCACTAGAAGGACTGCATTGGCATTGGCACATTGCAGTTTTGTATTTAGACGACAAAACTGTTTATAGTTCTTCATTCGAGGATCATCTTGGTGATCTGGATTTGGTCATGGGGAGATTGCAGATGCTTGGTTGTAGCTCAAAGCCAAAACATGTTGTTTTTGACTCACCTGTCACGCAGTGACAAGGTGGGCTTTCTTATCACATTTTCTGCGTCGTCCCTTCTTGCTTGCGTCCGTCTGTGCGCCCATGCGTAAATAATTTCAAACGACATATTTTCCTAAACCACTATTTGGATTTTGACCAAACTTCAGAGGAATGATCCTTAGTTGGTCATTTTTCAGAATTGTTTAAATTGTTCAGGCTCATTGCATATCTATATAACAGGAGCTAAAAATAGATTTTTTACTGAAAATCTTCCTCTCTGAAACCACAAAGCCTATGTCTTTGATAATTGGTATGTAGCTTTGTTTGTTTGATTTGAGGTTAACGTCCCCGTCAACACTGTAAAGGTCATTTTGGAGACGTTGCTTCCAATTTTGTGGGACTTTTACCCGATATTGAGATGAAATAACATCTCAAGCCCTGCCGCCCAATGAAACCAATAAGGTTTATAAGCATGGACTGTCCGACTCGCACCACTTTGCCTGGGCAGGCTTAGATCCTCTAAGCGGTTTACCAGTACTCGTGTGCGGGTCGGTTTCAGCTCTGCGTGGAAGCATCATGCAGCCCATCTATTTCTTCAAGCCCCGATGTATCTTCATCTAGTGGACTTCTACCAAGATTGTTCAAATAATAGCCTTGGACCACAAATGTCCCCCACAGGGGCCAACTTGCTTTGCATAAACTTATATGACAAAAACCTTCTAAAATCTTCTTGTCTGAAACCAGAAGGCCCAGGTCTTTCATATTTGGTATATAGCTTCATTTAGTAGACCTCTCCAAACCTTGTTCAAATAATTACCCTGGGGACAAAAGGGGCCCACGTTATTAAAAATCTTCTTCGTTTGAAACCACAAGGCCCAGGTCTTTGATATTGTGTATGCAGCTTCACTTGTCTTTTGGTTTTGGATGGCCATATGGCCATTTTGTGGGAAAGTAACTGTCCTTATCCCAGTAAGCATTCTACACAAATCTACAGCGGGCCGTTAGCGGCCCGTCAGGGTAGCTGACGGGCCGCTAACGGCCCGCTGTAGAGTTATGTAGAATGCTAGCAGGGATGGCCCTCCTTTGTTTAGGTTTCCATTATGGTCTGGTCGCTTAATGTTTGTATTTCTTTCCCTTTGGTGTCTTTTATGGGTGGAGTAAGTTAATTGTATCAATTCCTGATCTTTGTTTTACTTCTACTTTTCATGTAGTGACAGCTACCAAGATTGCTCACATTACCGTCCTTGGACCAAAAAATGGCCCCGCCCCGCGGCCCACTGGTTTTGCATAGGCTTATAAGGGAAAAAAACTTTAAAATCTTCTTGTCTGAAACCAGAAGGCCCACGTATTTGGTATTTGGGTATGTAGCTTCATCTAGTGGACCTCTACCAAGATTGTTCAAAATATAGCCCTGAGGCCAAAAGTGATCCCGACTAGGAGCCCACTTGTTTTTATAGACTTATAAGGAAAAAACACATTTAAAAATCATTTTGTCTGAAACCAGAAGGCCCAGGTCTTTGATATTTGGTATGTAGCTCCATCTAATGGTCCTCTACCAAGATAGTTCAAATTATAGCCCTGGGGCTAAAAATGGCTCCGCAAAGGGGCCTATTTGTTTTACACAGACTCACAAGGGAAAAAATATTTGTCTGAAACCAGCAGGCCCATTTCTTATGGGGTGCCGTTTAACCATTTGATACAATTTCGAGATCTATAATTTTATTATAGATATCTATAAATCAAATAATAGATATATAAATCAAATTACAGATATGTTTAAATCAAATTACAGATATCTATAATTGACATTAGTAATATCTATAATTATCAGTATTTTTTGATATCATAAAATGTAATCTTTGATATGTATTACATATTTCTTGATATCTATAATTTTATTTTTATGATATTCATTTATTCCTTTGCATATATAGATATATAAAAAAGCGAATTATACATATCTACAATTGTAATTAATGATTTCAATATTTCAGTTTATAGATATCCAAAATATAAAGAATTGTTGATATTTAAAGTAAATTATATAATTTATACCATCCGATTTATGGATATCAGTAATTAAATTTGTATGAGTTGTGGTTTTACACCTCCTCAACACTTTTTAGGTAATGTTTGAGACACTGCTTCCAGTTTTATGGGACTTTTATCCGACATTGAGATGAAATGACTTCTCTAGCCCTGCGTGCCAAAACAAACCAAAAGGGTTTATATGCAGGGACGGTCCGACTGGTCCCACTTTGCCTGGGCTGGCTTAGTCCCTCTAAGTGGTTTACCGGTACTCGTGTGCGGTCGGTTACACCTTTGCGAGGAAACATGAGGAAGCCCAATCTATTAAGCTTCATTGGGTGGGGTCGCTAAGGTGTCTAAAATAGACTGTAGTACATTTTTGTAAATGATAGGTCCTTTTGCCACATGGTAGAGTTCTTGATGACTTTTGCTGTTTTTTTTTTTTTTTTTGTTTTTTTTTCATTTGTCAGGTTGAAACCTGAAACACATATACTTTGGGCTTATGGCTTCAAGTTTGCATCTTACAGTCAATAACTATGGTCACGTCGCAGGGTGGGGTCGGGGGATGGTACTCTGAATTTTGTCTGCTACACAAGCTGGGCCCCGGCATCTAATGGTGACCAAAAGATACCAAGTCTGACGATGTATCCCCAGAATTCCAGCCCATATAACTGGCTAAATGGACCTTACCTAAAAAAAAAAACTTTTTTTCTCTAAAGCCCAAAGAAACACTAAAAATATGAAAATCTAAACTCTAAAAATGACAGTTTCTGTTGGAAGAATGTGCACTGTATTGGTTAACCGCTTACATATAAGCTTGCCCAGAAAAAGTGTGGCTAGGTAAACTGACTGGCTCAAAAAGTAGTGTTGACTGGGCCGGTAAAATCCAATACAAACACACAAAACTAAGTAATTTAGACAAATAGTGCGTATTCCGATGGGTACGAATCGGGCACTCCTTGTTTTGTTTTGAAAGAGATTTCACGATGTCCCTTTCCGTTGAAAACCAATCTGAAATCATTGAAGCATTTAGCTCTTCTAGATATTTGGATGATTTATTATATATTGACAATACCTATTTCGATGGTTCGATCAGTCCAATTCACGCTCCCCACCTCCCTCTCCAGAACTGCAGTTAAATAAAGCAAATTCTTCTGATATCGAGGCCCGTTTTTTTATCTATCTATAGAAGATGGGTTTGTTCCCTGCAAAAAATTATGACAAACGCGATGATTTGACATAGGACTGATCAAACAGCAACCTCATAGGGGAAAGGAATTGCAAGCTAGTGTGCAATTTACATGTATTTGCACAAATGAGCAATTTCATGCATGATAACAAAAACATGACGACACAATACAAATTACCTCACCATGCAATAAGGAAACACTACATGTAAACACATGGTAATTAGAGAACTCACAGTCCTAAACAAATAGAAGTGGAGGCAATGATCAGGAATCGATAAATTAACCCATAGCTCCCGTCAGAGACACCAAAGGGAAAAAAAAAAAACACAAACACGAAACAACAGACCCTAGTGGAAACATCAATAGCGGAAAGCCAAAAGGACAGTTACTTTCAACAGACTATCTAAAATAAAATAATATAAGCGACACAAACACGCAAAGATAAACCATAAAAAATAAAAACGCAAAACTCTAATAAGCAGGTTTATTTCAGTCAAATTTACCCCCAGAACTTCAGTTGAATAAAACAAATTCTTCTGATACCGAGGCCCCGTTTTGGGATTTACATCTATCTGTTGTGAATGGGTTTGTTTCTTGCAAAATCTATGATAAACGCGATGATTTTGATTTTGAGATTGTAAAATTTCCTGTTTTGGGTGGTGATGTTCCACGTGCGCCATCCGATGGCGATTATATTTCACAATTAATTCGATTTGCCAGAGGGTGTAGTCATGTGACTGACTTCAACACTCGTAATAAATTGTTAACGGCTAAGCTTCTTAATCAGGGTTATCGGTACCATAAACTACCCAAAGCTTTTTCAAAATTTTATAGACGTCATTCTGATTTAATTTCAAAATTCAATACTAGACTTAAATCTCCTCTGCAACAAGGTCTATCGGAACCCGAATTTTATGGTGACTTAGTATATAAATTTAGAAAAATTTATAACCGCAATCAGCATCCAATTTCATAAAATCGTTCTTCGATATAAAAAGATTGGGTACAACATAAATGTTATACGACAGACTGCATGCATGGTAGTTAACCCAATCACGGTCGACAACTTTGCTTCCTTCTTTAATTGCACGCCGGTGGGTCAGGCCTCAGATTCCATGACGGTTCCAACGTAAAGGCTTATGTTGTTTGGTGCCTGATGCTCTGTCTCTGGTCGGGCCCATCGGAGTCTAACTGCTGGTTTTCTTTTGCTCCAGTATTTCTGTTGTTTCTTGCTGTCGTGTCCTCACCGTTGTTTCATCTCTGTGGTTGTTTGATTTTTGTGTTCACGGAGATGTTGCACTGATGAGTTAGGAGGCCTTCATGCGGACTGAACAAATTATTTGTATTAATCGCGACGGAAGTAAGGGCGAGGATTGTGGCCAAGTAAAATCGATTTAAGCCCCCCCCCCCCCCTTCAGTGGAATTCGTTTCCGCTGACCGTTCCAAGGCGGTTCTTCTGTCGCAGTTTATTTTTGTTATGGTTTGTCTTTGTGTCGCTTATATTATTTTATTTTGGATAGCCTATTGGCCATTTTGTTGGAAAGTAACTTTCCTTTTCGCTTTCCGCTGTTGGTGTTTCCCTTGGGGTCTGTTGCTTCATGTTTGTGTTTCTTTCCCTTTGGTGTCTCTGATGAGAGCTGTGGTTTAATTGTATCGATTCCAGATCATTGCCTCTACTTCTATTTTATAAACACATAGCACATTTACAGCTTGGGCCAGTCCAGTCAAAACTCTTAATAGTTCTCTACAGCCCTAGTGTCATTTGGCAAGCTGTTCCAGACCATTGACGCCTCAACCTGAACGAACGCTTACCGTAAACCACTGCGTGAAACCTATATATAGGTACTTCTAATTAGAGTGTTTAAATAGGTTCATAAAATGTCTCCGTAAAACGGCCGTAAATTGTCTCCCCGTACATCAACCATAGTGCAGTTTATATTTTACTTTTGGTCCTTTGAGATCAGCGTCAATATTCTGAGAAATCAGAAATTATTGGTTTAGACTAATATTCTAGACAGGTTTTTAATTATTTGGACCCCATTTTGATTTATATCAGTCTTTGAATTCGAAATTCGAAAAATTGCAGTATGTATCCTCTGGCTTTCTTTGCCGGATCATTACAGGGTCACTGATGAGGCTTTATTAGCCGAAACTACGTAGTATGACCCATCTTCTTTCTTATGAATGCTTTCATTGCTCTTAAAGGAACTCATTTTTGATTTTTATTGTAATATAAGCAGGTGACAAGCTATGTAAACATTAAAAAGATTATTTAGCTTTAATTTTAATTCTGGAGAGGTGTTGACTCGTTCTAGCAAACTTCAATAACTGACAATGCTCATGTCCGCATCTAGGCTGTGCGTAAGGGAACAAGACAATTCACCGACAAGAGAACTTACCGACACGGTTTTTGGATACATTTCACTGACACAATTGAAGCCAATTCGCGGAACAAGTTTTGAAGATAATTTGCGCTGACACATTTATATATTGCATTCATAGCCCAGATGATAAAAAAAAATATTTTGAAAATAAAATGATGTATTATCACGCCTTTGATTTAAACATGGAATGTACGATAACTTTATTAATTGTTGCATATTTATAACAAGAGACTAATGCTGCTAATACACGCAGACCATTTTCAACCGCACAGGATGAGTGACGTAAATAAACTTTCACATTTTCTTTTAGGGACGTGATGTAAGGGAAATAAAGATCTCCTATTAGATAACTTAGTAATTTTTTTTATACTAAAACAATATAATAAATTCGAGGAAATAAAGAAAGAAAAGATGCCTACCCTGGGACACGAACACAGACAAAAATAAACAAATGGAAGGTAAAGCTGTATAAATGTATTTTTTTTTTTTTTCATTTATTTCCTGTTTGTTGTGCGAGCTACAGTGCAATAATTAACAACCTTACCACACATTATTAATCAATCAGTGTCGCTTAGTAGGGTTGACATGCTTGGAGACGCTTATCAGTTGATTAGATGACTTGTCTGATATGACTTCCTCGATGTCAGTTATAACTTACCTTTTGTGCCAGCTTTCATGTTTAAAGCAGCTGCATCCTAAATGATACAAAACATAAGTCATTGAACCTTTCCCCCCTTCTTAACATAATAACCGATTCTCAGTTCACAAACAGGCAGAAAAGGTCTGGTCATTCACAGGTATGGCCAGTCGACACAATACACCACTTATCCATTATTACCTTTGATTTCCAATCATAATTATCATTCACATGTCGATTGCCTTTGAACAAATGTATCGGTGAATTTTCTTCAATTGTGTTAGTGAACTGTGTTGGTGAGTTGTCTTGTCGGTGAATTGTCTCGATTCCGTGCCTAAATGGCTAAATAAAATGTTGATCCCAGTAGAGCCGCTGGCCTCCGCAGGACTCTTGCATTAGTTCCCTTGCATGTCCTGAAGGTGGCGCAAGTGCCGTTGCTAACTGTAAACAACATGGCGGACACAGGCACCTGTCACAGAAAAAACAATTCTTGTGGATAAATGGGTCAATTTCCGGTAACGAACCATACTTTAGATTGCACTCGATTTCGTTTTAATCATAGTATATTCAATCTGACATACGGTATCTTAGCAGTCACCAATATCAGTTCGCATGGTTTCGAAATTTGTATTTTATCAGAAAGTCATTGGTTTTCGCGACACTTGAACACATGTCAATTTGTGATTGTTTTATTGGTCCAGCAAGCTGGTCAAGCAAATAAAGTTATACTTCATGTAATCTTGTGAACCCTTAATATTCACTTGAAGGGTGTGATAGCTCAATGGTTAGTAGAAACGATGTCGTTTCGACAAATGGGCTTTTTTTAGCTCACCAGAGCCGAAGGCTCCAGGGGAGCTTATAGGATAGGCAGTTGTCCGGCGTTGTCGTCGTCGTCGTTGTCGTCGTCTGACGTCAACACTTTCAAACATCTTCTTCTCTGAAGCCACTGGACCGATTCAGCCCAAATTTTATCTGTAGCATCCTTGGGCTGGGGGATTGAAAGTTTGTGTTTTTTATGAAAATTGGCCCATTAGTTTGGTTGCTATAGCAACTTAGAGCTCCCATAGACTTATAATGGGGAAAATTGAAAAATGGCATTTACTGCCAAGCCACTGCAGATATTTTGACAAAACTTTCATAGAAATATTCCTTAGGCAATCTACTATCTGCCATATGATTTTAGGCCTACTGCTCATTTGTATTGGTTGCCATGGAAACCAAAATGAAAAAATAGAAAAAAAAATACTTAAAAAATCATCTCCCCAGAAACCGTATGCTCTATGAGGCTGAAAGTTTATGGAAATATTCACCATATTTGCCTTTATAGGTTTTGTGTTTTTTATGAAATTCGGCTCTTTAGTTTGGTTGCTATGGCAACTTAGATTTTCCATAGACTTATAATGGGGAAAATTGAAAAATGGCATTAACTACAAAGCCTTTGCAGATATTTTGACAAAACTTTCATAGAAATGTTCCTTTAGTAAACTTCTCTCGGCCATATGCTGTTATGTCAACCTGGGGGTCCAGTAGGTTGTGCCGGGGCCATGCCCCGCCCCCAGTACTTCATAAAATGACTTATATCTCGGAAATCTTACAGATCCCCACCCCTAAACCATATATATTCTTGTTCCTATTGATAAGACGCATTCAGTGACACCAACCTGGAGGTCCTCCGGGATGTGCCGAGGCCATGCCCCACCCCCTCCACTTCATAAAAGGCCCAATATCTCGGAAACCATTCAGATCCCCACCCCTGAACCCTATATACTCTTGTTCCTTATGATAAGACGCATTCAGTGACATCAAACTGGGGGTCCCCCGGGATGCGCCGGGGCCATGTCCCGCCCCTCCATTTCATAAAAGGCCCAATATCTCGGAAACCTTACAGATCCCCACCCCTAAACCATATATATTCTTGCTCCTTATGATAAGACGCATTCATTGACCCCAAATTGGGGATCTTCCGGGGTGCGCCGGAGCCATGCCCCACCCCTTCACTTCACAAAAGGCCATATATCTCAGAAACTGTTCAGATCCCCACCCCTAAACCATATATGTTCTTGTTCATTATGATGAGACACATTCAGTGACACCAACCTGGGGGTCCCCAGGGATGTGCTGGGGCCATGCCCCACCCCCTCCATTTCATAATATCACAGTATCTCGGAAACCTTACAGATCCCCACCCCTAAACCATATATATTCTTGTACCTTATGATAAGACACTTTCAATGACACCAACCTGGGGGTCTCCCTGGGCCTTGCCCCACCCCTGCACTTCACAAAAGGCCTTATATCTCAGAAACTGTTCAGAGCCCCACCCCTAAACCATATATATTCATCTTCCTTATGATAAGGCACATTCATTGACACCAGCTTGTGAGTCCCCGGGGCATGCCCGGGCCTTGCTCCACCGCTTGACTTCATTAAAAGCCACATATCTCAGAAATAGGTCAGATCCCCACCCCTAAACCATATATATTCTTGTTCCTTATGATAAGACTCATTCAGTCACACCAACTTGGGGGTCTCTTTGTGCTGAGGCAATGTGCCCCGCCCTTCCACTTCATAAAAGGCCATATATTTCAGAAACCATTAAATCCCCACCCCATATTCATATATGTTCTTGTTCCTTATTATTAGCACACCTACTGTAGGTGTGTCCGCAGGGGCCAGTCCTCTCCTTTCCACTTCATGAAAGGATATCTTGGAAACCGTTCAGATTCCCACCCCTAAACCATATATACTTGGTCCTTATGATGAGACACATTTAGGGATAACAATCTTGGGCTTTCCTGGGAACGACAGGGCATGCTCCAACCCCTCCACTTATATCTCCAGGCATGCAGATCCCCACTGCTAAACCATATATATTCTTGTTCTTTGTGATAAGACACATTTAGTGATACCAACCAGGGCTCCATTGGGTCCATGCCCCACCCCCTCTACTTCATAAAAGGCCTAATGTTTCATATACTGAGTCCACATGGATGCTCATTTGGATATGGGGGTTCATTTGGCAGATTAAAATGATATCATGTTAAAATACATGGCTGCAATTTGGCAGTGCCCACCTGAGCTCTGGTGAGCATAGTGGCCCATGGGCCTCTTGTTTATTTTTGTTAGATTTGCCCATATTGTATCGTTACTCGGTAGTGATCTCATTTCTAAATGGTTAGTGCACATGCCTCTATCTATCTATCTATCTATCTTCTGATACTGCGTCGGTCACATTTGACCATTACCGCAGGTGTATATGACATACACTCCAGGTTTTGCAGGATGAAAGCCTACACAGTAATCATGTAATTACGGTAGGGATCTTTAACCTGCACAGGGGATGGTTCTCCCTGCACAGGGGGCCTCCAGTTAACGTCCCGATCCGAAGGACGGTGCACTTTATGACATTCATCCCTGCAAATGATGCCAATGGAGCATGTTCGGACACCGAAATTTTATCGCCGCTTCCGGGGATCGAACCCGGGACCTCTAGCATCAGAGGCGAGTGCACTAACCACTGAGCTATCACGCTCTAGGCCTCTGATGCTAGAGGTCCCGGGCCATCCCCGGCAGCGGCGATAAAATTTCGGTGTCCAAACACACACCATTGGCATCATTTGCAGGGATGAATGTCATAAAGTGCACCGTCCTCCTGCGAGTAATGGTCAAATGTGACAGATTGCAGTAGCAGTAGAAAGAAAGGAAAGAGTGACAGATGTGCAATCACAACAAATGTCATCTGTTGGTTGCTTCAGTAGTTCCTGTTGCAATGGATGGGGCCATATATCGTGGCCGCAAACAGACTGACTTGATCATCATGGACTTTGTCAAGGCCTTTGACAAGGTACCACACAGAAGGCTATTGTATAAATTGGATTACTATGGGAAAAGAGGATCCACACATAGGTGGATTAGCACATGGCTCTGAGGGCGCTCACAACAAGTTGTACTTGATGGCCAAGTATCTGATCCAGTGCCTGCTTTATCTGTTGTTCCCCAAGGTTTGGTCCTTGGACCAGTTCTGTTCTTGGTATTCATTAATGATCTCCCTAATAATATCAGGTGATCTGTCCGTTTGTTTGCTGATGATATATATATATATATATATATATATATAGGAATATATATTCTCCTTCTGACTGTCTTATTTTACAAGATGACCTGGATTGACTAGCACAGTGGGAGGCCGATTGGCAGATGAAGTTCAATGTGGCCAAATGTCATTCAATGAGGGTGTCACAATACCCTCTGGACAAGCAAATTAAATTTGATTATACACTACACCAGCAAATTTTGGAGCAGGTTCAATCCACCAAATGCCTTGGTATCACAATCACTGATGATCTTGGTTGGGATCAACACATTTCAGAAATAACATCAAAAGCAACTAGGACTTAAGGATTTCTTAGAGGTAGTTTGGCTTTTGCACCTAGGCAGACAAAGGATGTTACATATAAGGAAGTGTCTCCTGACAACCGGTTGTCAGGAGCATTTTTGCTATATAAAATGCTCCTGACAACCGGTTGTCAGGAGCATTTTTGCTATCAAAAATGCTCCTGACAACCAGCAATATTTTACCAATATAAACCTATAATATCAGTATAATTTTAGTTACCTTTTTAGTATTTCATGGTTCTTGATACATATTTCGTCAGGTCAGCGCAATAGGGTTGTAACTTTATTTTTCAGAATTTTTCAGGAACGATAAAAAACTGTCTTATTTTTTCCTAAGTCATTGTTATATTATGAAATCTGGACATGTTGGGTATAAAGTCAGTTAACTAAAGTAGAATGAATAATTTTTAACTTATTTTAATTTTTAAAAGAGATATTTGCAAATATTTGAGATACAACCCTTTACCATCTGAAATGTCGCATAAATGTTCAAGGCGACTCGGTGCAAAACAGTTGTAACTTGAGTTACAACTGTTTTGCACTATAAAATGATAAAAAATAGCACACATTGGAAAACAGTTGTATCTTTGAGAGTCTTTCTTTCATACACTGTTTACATTATGTACAGAATGAAAACCCAGAACAGAATGAAAAGGAGCAATCTGTTATGGGTCTACACTGTTTGAAGTGAAAAGTTATGATCATTATGGTAAAATATTTAAACATCAAAGGCAGAGAAAAAACTGCAGAATGATGCACAATCTTAACAGTGCCTTTGTCGTTTGAATAATTAAACATTAGTTAAAAAGTCTTGTAAAGAAACCTGAAGGACTTCCATGATATAGCAAATCTCACCTGAATACCTTACTGTCTGAGAAGACCAGATCTAGCAGTAAAATTATATTACTTCAAATAGTGCATAAGGTGTACCCTGACCCTGATCAGACGGCTTGACTAGTATGGGTCTATTTTATGTTATCTGCTAAACATTTAGGAGCTTTATTGTATAACACATTTTCTTTAAAATTTCAATTACATTTAATTTAAAAAAAGAAAACAAAAGTAAGATAAGAATTGTGACCGTAAAATCCTAAAAATTTAGACACCTATTTGATATAATTCTCCTGAAATTTTAACAAATTTCTTATACAGTCCAACAAGGAGTAGAAAAGGTGCAGACTGAATCTCAAACAGTGTAGACCCTGATCAGACTGCTCCTTCATGTTAAGTCTGATCTGGGTCTGCACTGTTTATAAATATAAAACATTGCATAATAATTTGCCAGCACCAAATTTAATCGCATGGAAGGATAAAAGCTTGTAGACCACAATAAAAAGCACTTCATCATTTTAAATTTTATATTTTAATGCCAACTGCTAGCTTTAAATGTTTACAGACTGCGTAATAATATATCGCCATAATTTGCCAGCACCAAATTTACTCACATGGAAGGATAAAAGTTTGTAGACCACACTAAAAGCACTACATCATTTTTAATTTTATATTTTAACTCCAACTGCTAGTTTAAATATTTACAGACTGCTTAAACATGCTTCACAGAAATGTTATTATGTTACTCATGTTTCTATCTTTTTCATTGAAATTTAATAAGGTTTGTTATTATGTTTGATACTGCACTGGAGGGCGAGGGGTTACATTTCATCAACTCCGGAGTTAAAGCCCCTAGTAGTTTTACTACTGACTGTTCCAAGTCAGTCGTTCTATTGCAGTGTCTTATTTGTTAATTGGCTTTGTGCCTTTGACTGCGGCCATACAGGAGTGATCTTTTCTTACTAGTTTGTATAATTGTCTAAACTTGATAACTGTCTCTTTAGATATTTCCATCTGTTGTTCTGACTGAATATATACATAAGGGCACTCCGGAAATTGTTGTCTTTGTCGTTCTAACTGGGTCTCTAAAGTGCATTATTGCAGCAAAGATAATTTTATTTCAAGCATTAATGTAATTCCAACTAACACGCAGACAGAGTTTTGAAATCTTTTCAGTCACTGGTTCCCTTATTCTGAAATGCATTTTGGTAGTCTACTGATAGTATCTGGGTGCGGTATGTTGGGTGGTTGATAACATGCATGTTTTGGGTCACCATTAAAAACTGACATTGGCACAGGTTAGATGGTTAATTTAATGCATAAGGTGAACCCCTGACCATCTTCTGCTTTGATATTTTTCATTGTAAAATGGTTAAATATGGTGAGCACAGAGTTCAGAAAACTAGCCTGAATCAGTAAATGTCCATAAGGTAACGTAAATAACAGTGTCGGCACTTTAGGTTCATTGTCAAAACTGTTATCTCCCTTAAACAAACATTCTAACACAGCGCGCCTATATAGGAAAACTGCAACAAATCACAGCTCGGAAGAGCGTGACGAGTGACGTCATTAAAAACTGCAAATTTATGACGTCACTTGTCGATTTCCTTGACGTTAGACGGTATAACATCATATTCTCGTATCGAAAACGTATCGAAAACGTTAGAAAAGGGTATAAATGCATGTGTTTCAGTCGATAATTTTAGCGGGATTTCTTCTAGCAATGGTGAAAAGTTGTGAGATTTTGAAGGAAACAACAGCATTATTGCCGATTTTCAGCGTGTGAGAATCGAAATAGATCAGCTCTAATCTATGATTTGTTGAGTAATAAATCACAATTTGTCGGTCAGTTGTAAGTAGACAAATCACGCGCGCTACGCGCTTGTGATTTGTCTACTTTACAACTGACCTCCAAACTGTGATTTATTACTCAACAAATCACAGTTAGAGCTGATCTATTTCTTAAATACAATGCCAAACAGTGCTTTAGTATTTCATTCTTTTTAACATTTAAGATAATGGCATGTGATTTTCTCTCGGCATTAATGGTTCTTGTGACAAGGGATAGACTTGTTTTTGATATTTTTTCATTCTAAATGATCGTAAAATGTCCTCCAATTGACTCAGATATGTTCAACGAGAATATCATCTGTTGCCAAACATTAAAGACTTTTTTCTTTTTAGAAGAGGATGTTACCTTTACAGAAGCGATGTTTGCCTTGTGATTTGCATGTTTTGGGCTTTCAAGGCATGCTTCATTTGCATCAAACAATTTTCCAGCTTTAAAAAGGTTGATCCACTTAAGTAATGTGTATATAAAATTGAATGGTGTTCATACATATTCCCCAATTTACCCGTATCATATCCCACACCTCATCAAATGCCTGCTTTATTTCTACACCAAAGTAGAAGTAAAACAAAGATCAGGAATCGATACAATTAACTTACTCCACCCATCAAAGACACCAAAGGGAAAGAAATACAAACATTAAGCGACCAGACCATAATGGAAACCTAAACAAAGGAAGGTCATAAGGACAGTTACTTTCCCACAAAATGGCCATATGGCCATCCAAAATTAAAAGACACAAGTGATACATACAGTAAGTAACAAACAACAACATGAATATATCGCCACAGAAGAACCGCCTTCGAATGGTCAGTGGAAAGATTTCCACTGGGGGGCTTAAATCGATTTTACGTGGCCACAATCCTCGCCCTTACTTCCGCCGCAATTTAGACAAATAATTTGTTCAGTCCACATGAAGGCCTCCTAACTCATCAGTGCAACATCTCCGTGAACACAAATAATCAAAGAACCACAGAGGTGAGACAACGGTGAGGACTCGACAGCAAGAAACCACTGAAATGCTGGAGCAAAAGAAAACCAACAGTTAGACTCCGATGGGCCTAGTGTGGCAATTTATATCGTCATGTACATCAACCACGCCTCCATGTTATAAAGTGACTTTTAAAATGCTACTGCATAAATTATTTCAAACATACATATACTAGTCATCTGAAAAGCTATAAGTTGCAACAGGTGAGTAACTGGGTTAGTGGTTATGGAAAACAGAAGTGGACCTCAAATGGAGTACTTTAAAATGTGCCTGGGGTAAAACAACCAAACCCCACTGGTGGCAGAACTTTTCTAGTGTGTTCTATTAGGACAAAAATTATGTTTCTATATTCTATGAATAATTATATGGAATATATGTTTAAATCCTTATCCATAAACATGTAATGATCAAACATCTGTGTTTTTGACCTCTCAGCCCCATGGACTGATAATTTATTGAAATGAATTTCAAATAAAAGTGAAAAATGATTTAATAGTGTTACTTTGATTGGTAACATAGATAACTGAAAAGGTTGGCATAATTGTGCTACAGTGTGTTGTTTCACTTATTATGCAGCATTACATTTTATTCTCTTTTTGCCTGACATCTGATATGTTCCATTTATATATATACTCACTCAGACAGGTAAATAACACATTGGGCATGCCATATATTTAAAAACTTAAAGATATTATACTCCATACACTTGGGACAGTTATACTGATTTACTGGGGCCTCCGTGGCCTAGTGGTAAGAACGCTGACCCTTAATCATTAGGTCTCTCACCACAGTGGGTTTGAGTCTGACTCGAGTCATACATGTGAGGAGCCAAGTTATCCAACAGTAGGTCAGGTGTTTTCCCTGTTTTTTTGCCCACATCTGATTAATGATCTGCCAGATTTGAGTGAAATTAACTTGAAAGGGCCGTAAAACCAACCCCACCCCCATAAATATTGATTAACAAGAAGCTAAAATATGATTCTTTTTATCAACAGCTTTATCTTGGAAGAAATAATGTATCTTCATTGCAAACCAATATTCGAAAATTTACCGCTAGAAACAAAATTTGTAACATTAATAACAAGTTTTTACTTATAATAAGCGATTTTTCTGCCACTATAGAGAGTACATAGCAGTTCCGGACAACGTCCATGTTATTTTATGAATGTAGCAAGAGTTAAAATATATATCCATGTAATGTAAATGATTACGTTACTAAAATGGCTATAACTGCCTAACACCGAAATGGCCAGATGACAGAAAATCACAACTTATACCAATGGACATTTACTTTCCGAACATCATAGCAAATATTGTGGGGGTGTGGTTGGTTGGTTTTAGCCCAAAATTTGTGGAAACATTATTATCATCATCATCATTATTATTATTGTTGTTGTTGTTGCTGTTACTTTTGTGATACTTAAAATGATGAATTAATAAAATTTTCAAAAGTTGACGATATCAACTATCAAAAGCGTCAAAACATTTGTTTTAATTGGAACTTTTCATTTTTTGTTTAATTTGACAGCCATCTTGGATGTCATCTTGAATTTCTGGGAAATGCCCAAGAGTGGCAAGATGGCATCAACCAGATGGTCTCAGCTTCCGAAACATCCGGAGTTACATCCCATTATATAAGTGCAACTCAAGTTACAACCCTATTGCGCTAAGAGTACATTATTACAACATGCAGAGGACTAAGCGCAACAGGGTTGTAACTCAAGATACAACCATTTTGCGATGAGCAAAACCCTACTTTCAAGATACAACCATATGGCAAATATTGAATTTTTGTGATAAATTTGTAGTCTTCAAGCATCAGATTTTTGCAGGTTATGTATAGATAGAAATTGAATCAAAATATGCAAAAAAGTGATTTTTGGAAAAAATGCTAGTTACAACCCTATTGCGCTAACCTGACGATTTAATGCTTTTTTGTCATTTTTTTAGTATTCAAAAGAACTTAACTGAAGTTAATTCATGTAATTTTTATTCGGATTTTTTAGGTCACCAGAGCCAAAGGCTCCGTGGGAGCTTATAGGATAGGCAGTTGTCTGTCGTGGTCGTCTGAAATATGTCGTCAACTGGCATCAACACTTTCAAATGACATCTCCTCTGAAGCCACTTAGCCGATTTGACCCAAATTTTATCTGTAGCATCCTTGGGCTGGGGGATTGAAAGTTTATGTTTTAAGCTCACCGTCACATAGAGACACGTGAGCTTTTGGGATCACCTTTTGTCCGTTGTCCATGCATCCATCCGTGCGTAAACACATCTCCTCCTAAAACCCTGATTGGATTTTGACCTAACTTCACAGAAATGATCCTTAGGTGGTGCCCTTTCAAAGATGGTTTCCGTCCGTTGCACATCTAGGTCACAGGAACCAAAAATAGATTTTTTTCACCGAAAACTTAAAAAAAAATATTCTTCTTTGAAACCACAAGGCCCAGGTCTTTGATATTTGGTATGAAACTTCAACTAGTGGACCCAAGAATGTTCAAATTATAGTGCTGGGGCCAAAAATGCCCCTGCCCTGGGGCCCTGTGGTTTTACATGGGCTTTTATAGGGAAAATCTTAAAAAATCTTCTACTCTGAAACCGCAAGGCACAGGTCTTTGATATTTGGTATGAAACTTCATCTTGTGGACCTCTACCAAGGTTGTTCAAATTATAGCCCTGGGGCCAAAAATGCCCCCGCTCCGGGGCCCTTTGGTTTTACACAGACTTGTATATATATAGGGAAAATCTTGAAAAATCTTGTCTGAAACCACAAGGCCTAGGTCTTTGATATTTGGTGTGCAATTTCATCAAGTGGACCTTTATCAAGATTGTTCAAATTATAGCCCTGAGGCCAAAAATGCCCCCGCCCCGAGACCCTTTGGTTTTATATTGAGTTATATAGGGACATCTTTAAAAATCTTCTTCCCTGACATTGCAAGGCCCATGTCTTTGATATATGGAGCTTCATCTAGTGGACCTCTACCAAGATTGTTCAAATTATAGCCCTCGGGGCCACAAATGTCCCCGCCCCGGGACCTTTTGCTTTTACATAGACTTGTATAGAGATAATCTTTGAAAATCTTCTTCTCTGAAACCACAAGGCTCAGGTCTTTGATATTTGGTGTGAAGCTTCATCTAGTGGACCTGTATCAAGATTGTTTAAATTATAACCCTGAGGCCAAAAATGCCCCCGCCTCAGGGCCATTTGGTTTTACATAGGCTTATGTAGGGAATATCTTTAAAAAAAAAAATCTTCTCTGAAACTGCAACCCCCAAGGTCTTTGATATTTGGTGTGAAGGTTCATCAAGTAGACCTTTACCAAGATTGTTCAAATTATAGCCTTTGTTGATATTTGGTATGAAGCGCTTCATCTAGTTGACCTTTACCAAGATTGTTCAAATTGTAGCCTTTGTTGATATTTGGTATTAAGCTTCACCTTTTTAGACTTCCCTCAACATTATGCACATTATAGCCATGGGGTCAAGAACGGCCCTCCCTGGGACCCACTTGTTACTCTATGGATAAGGTGAGCAATCCAGGGCCATCATGGCTCGCTTGTTTATGAAAATCGGCTCATTAGTTTGGTTGCTATGGCAACTTATAGATTCCATAGACTTTTAATGGGGAAAATTGAAAAGGGCATTTACTGCCAAGCCTCTGCAGATATTTTGACAATACAATGTACTTTCATAAAAATGTTCCTCAGGCAATCTACTATCTGATCTATCTACTACCCTATTAACAGGGTATGACAATGATTTTAGGCCTACTGCTCATTTTTATTGGTTGATGAAAAAAAATAGAAAAAAAAAATACTTAAAAAATCATCTCCTCAAAAACCATAAGCTCTGGGAGGCAGAGACTTTATGAAATATTCACCATATTTGCCTTTACAGGTTTTTTTTTTTTTATGAAATTCAGCCATTTAGATGGTTGCTGTGGCAACTTAGATTTTCCATAGGCTTATAATGAGGAAAATTGAAAAATGACATTTATTGTCAAACCTTTGCTGATATTTTGCCAAACTTTCATAGAAATTTTCCTTGAGTAAACTTCTCTCAGCCATATGCTTTTATGTCAACTTGGGCGTCCCTGAGGTTGTGCCGGGGCCATGTCACACCCCCTCCACTTCATAAAATGCCATTTAACTCAGAAACCATTCAGATCCCCATCCCTTAACCATATATATTGATAATAAGAAGCACACAGTGACACCAACCTGGGGGTCCCCCGGGATGTGCCAGGGCCATGCCACACCCCCATCCACTTCATAAAAGGCTGAATATCCCAGAAACCTTACAGATCCCCATCCCTAAACCATATATATTCTTGTCCCTTATGATAAGTGGCATTCAGTAACACCAACCTGGGGGTCCTCCAGAATGTGCCAGGGCCATGCTCACCCACTTCCACTTCATAAAAGGCCCAATATTTCAAAAACATTACCGGCCCCCCGCCCATAGGGGCTTGAAGAAATGTATGGGCTATATGATGCTTCCGCGCAGAGCTGAATCCGGCACGCACACTAGTACTGGTAAACCCCTTAGAGGATCTAAGCCTGTCCAGGAACCGCTGTGCGAGGCGGACCGACCAGGCTAATAAACCCTATTGGTTTCATTGGGTGACAGGGCTTGAGAGGTCATTTCATCTCAGTGGCGGGTAAAAGTCCCACAAAATTGGAAGCAACGTCTCCCAAATGACCTTTACAATGTTGACCGGGCTGTTAAACCTCAAATCAAACAAACTAGAAAGCTTACAGATCCCCCCCTTAAACCATATTTATTCTTGTTCTTTATGATAAGACACATTCAGTAACACCAACCAAGGGGTCACCCAGGGCGTGCCCGGGCCATGCTGCACCCCCCAACTTCACCAAAGACCATATACCTGAGAAACTGTTTAGAGCCCACACCCTAAACCATATATATTCTTTTCTTAATTATAAGACCCAATCAGTGACATCAGCATGCCACCCTGGGGGTGCCAGGGGCCATGCCCCACCCCTTAACTTCATTAAAAGCAATATATCTCAGAAACTGTTCAGATCCCCACCCCTTAACCATATATATTCTCTAAAAGGGAATTGATGACATGTTTTTTTCCATAGCACTCAAGTGAAATTGACCTTATATTTAGTTGGTATTTATTTTCAGTATTAAATAAAGCATTAAATTCTGCAAGTACCATATGTTTTTTCTCTTTAATTTTCAATCAATTCACAATGTTAAAATACCAGAGAAGACAAAAAAATATTAAACATGTATCAAGAAACTAAAAATACTGTGTTAAGTAACCAAAATAATGCTAATATAGCAGGTTTTTATTGGAAAAATATTGCTGGTTGTCAGGAGCATTTTGGATAGCAAAATGCTCCTGACAACCGGTTGTCAGGAGCATTTTACATAGCAAAAATGCTCCTGACAATCGGTTGTCAGGAGACGCAGCCTACATATAAAACATTGGTTCACCCTCAATAACAACTTGCATCACCCATTTGGCATCCCTGTGTTAAAACTCAGATTCAGCAAATGGAGAAGGTGCAGAGGACAGGTGCTCGATTGACCTGCCGACGATGGCGAAATAGCAGTAGGGTCGGTGACATGCTAAAAGAGCTAGAACGACCGTCATTGAGGCCGGTAAACCACTTAGAGGATCTAAGCCTGCCAGGGCTAAGTGGTGAGAATCAGACCATCCATGTTTATAAACCCTATTGGTTTCATTGGGTGACAGGGTTTGAGGTGTCATGTCATCTCAATGTCGGGTAAAAGTCCCACAAAATTGAAAGCAACATCTCCAAAATGACCTATGCAGTGTTGACGGGGATGTTAAACCTCAAATCATACAAACAAACAAATAAACTGATGAAGTCAGATTGTTATTGCGAAACTGATTTCATTGTTAATAACCTTCTGAACTGGCTGCCATGTTGGTTTTACTGTCACATTTGAAGATTTTATATGCAGTTTGGTAGTATATTTGTCACACTTTGGCATTGGAATCGTAAGTTATTCAAGAATAACAACCACCCATGGAAACATTTGCTGGATTCCTCAGAAGATATTTGAACACTTGGCCTGGCGGTCACATGTTCAAACAGCTTCCTTGGGACCCAGCATGATAAATAGAGGATCTTACATGAGTGTTCATGCATTATTGAATTTATTAAACGAGTTGAGGAAAAGGGATAAAATGCGAGGCTTTGCCGAGCATTTTATCCCTTTCCCTCAACGAGTTTGATAAATTCAATAATACATGAACACAAATGCAAGATTCTATTTATCATATGACATTTAAAATGCATTTTATTCACGATTCTTTACAAAAAAGTCAATATTCCGTCGTTAGTAAACGCGACGTCGTTTAGGACGTCGTCTATGTAACGTTACGGAACTTATCTAGCTAGAAGCCTCCGTGGTGCAGTGGTTACGCTACTTGCCTTGTAAACCAGGGATCGCAGGATCGATCCCGGGCTTTTCCAGACTTTCGGTTCCGTCTCCGTATGACTTTAGCTGTTGGGGGACGTAATACTAAAACTCACTCACTTACGTATCTAGCTAATTTGCATAATTAATCCACTAGTGGATTTTCGAAAATATTACATGGCGTTATTACACTCACAGACGCGACGTCATATGATAATGTATGAAAAACCATGGGTGATCTAATATATATGAAATGTTTCTAAGGAGATAATAAGGCAGCATTTTCTGATGCAGTTTTTCTTGGCATCTCAAGGCTTAACCCTTATCTTGCTGTTCACGGCAACCCTTATCTTTGGAAACAGTGTAGATCCAGATCAGATGGCTTCTGAAGAAGCCATCTGATCAGGATCTACACTGTTTGGCATTCAGTTTGTGAATTTGTAGCAATAAATTACATTAAGTAATTTGATTGGCTGATAGACAGAAATGGGTTTGGCTTAAATGAATATTCAGCAAGAGAAGGGTTAAGTATCATTCATGAATGGGCTCTGCTAATTTTATACTGATTCTGACACTGATGAGTTAGGAAGCCTTCATGCGGACTAAACAAAATTAGTGTATACTGTGACAGAGGTAAGGGCGAGGATAATGGCCATGTAAAATCGATTTAAGCCCCCCAGTGGAATTCTTTCCACTGACCGTTCCAAGGCGGTTCTTCTGTGGCAGTTTATTTATGTTGTTGTTTGTTACTTACTGTGTGTATCACTTGTGTCTTTTTTATTTTGGATGGCCATTTGGCCATTTTGTGGGAAAGTAACTGTCCTTACGGCCTTCCTTTGTTTAGGTTTCCATTATGGTCTGGTCGCTTCATGTTTGTGTTTCTTTCCCTTTGGTGTCTTTGATGGGTGGAGTAAGTTAATTGTATCGATTCCTGATCTTTGTTTTACTGCTACTTTGATCTTACTGTCAAGGCATGGCAAGTAATTAACAATGTGAAAGATCTCCCTGGAAAGTAAAAGCCTTGCACCCAATTTTTGGGTCGACTATTATTGACAATTGACTCTGATTTAACATTAGACTAAAATTTGACCTTAATGCAGATGGCTCCATCACCACCAAATCTCTTGGCAAGAGACATCAATGAGAAAATATTGCTCCATATTTAAACTGTTTCAAAAGTTCCTCATATCCAAAAATGAAGCTGAATATAATAATGTGTATTTTCTGTCAGTTAACCCTTATCTTGCTGAATATTTAAATTAGCCGCACCCATTTCTGACTATCAACCAATCAGGAAATAATATTTTCGCTCAAAGTCCCAAACTGAATTGCAAACAGTGTAGATCTGCCATCTGAACTGGATCTACACTGTTTGCAAAGGTAGGAGGTGTAGTGAACAGCAGGATAAGGGTTAATTTCATGACAGCACCTGTCTTCCTATTTATTTTTCAATAATTGTAAATTTTACACAGGGACTTTTTATGAATGAAAATGCAGTAGTTAATCCACAGCTTCTAGTACTTTCCTTTGATGTTGGCAGTACTTATAAATTTTGATAAATGTATTGTTATCATGTACTGATATCATGTACTGATATCATGTACAGTTTTGAATGGGCCAATCAGCTGAGCTACAAATAAAATGGGAAGGGGCTTCTAGCTCTGCATGACAAAATTAACATTGTGGGTATTCCTTAAAATAGCCTCGCCGAGGTTATTTGAATGAGTACCCACATTTAAAATAGCTTTTATTTAATGGCAAACAGTGCAGACCCTGATCAGACTGCTCCTTCGGATCTTAAAATGGGAAGGGGCTTCTAGCTCTGCATGACAAAATTAACATTGTGGGTATTCATTCAAATAGGCTCTCCAAGGTTATTTAAATAAGTACCCACATTTAAAATAGTTTTGACTTAATGGCAAACAGTGCAGACCCTGATCAGACTGCTCCTGATCTTAAAATGGGAAGGGGCGTCTAGCTTTGCTTCGCCAAGGTTATTTGAATGAATACCCACATTTAAAATAGCTTTTACTTGATGGCAAACAGTGCAGACCCTGATCAGACTGCTCCTTCTGATCTTAAAATGGGAAGGGGCGTCTAGCTTTGCTTCGCCAAGGTTATTTGAATGAATACCCACATTTAAAATAGCTTTTACTTGATGGCAAACAGTGCAGACCCTGATCAGACTGCTCCTTCTGATCTTAAAATGGGAAGGGGCTTCTAGCTCTGCATGACAAAATTAACATTGTGGATATTCATTAAAATTGCCTCGCTGGGGTTATTTGAATGAGTACCTACATTTAAATAGCTTTTGCCGAATCAGTGCAGACCCTGATCAGACTGCTCCTTTTGATTTTAAGTTTCTCCAATTCTCCATAAAATCAAATTGTAGGTACTCGCTAGAACCGCTTCATCTAGGCAAGTCCAACGAGTACCCACAACATGTTTTTGTGGGATGAGGCAGTTCAAATGAGTACCCACAACATACCTTTTTATGGAGAAAAAATATCCCTGAATTATCACAAAATACGCTCCCATTTACTGGTTACAAACATTTTATGCAGCAAAAGCACATTAAAAGTAAGTAAGTCCTTTCACTTGAAGGTTCAGCATTAAAATGCCCCAGTGATAAACACCTGGTTAAAAAGCATGATCAAATAACCTGTGGTCAGATGGATTTAGACCAATCAAATCCAATTGAATATTAATGAAGCAGAGAAGCTGACAGTGTCCTTTCAGACAGGACAATCCATTTTCCAGACGGGGTAAATCAGGTCAAATAAAAGAAATTGAAATTAACAGTAAATAAAACAAATATGCTTAATAGGTTTTATCTATTATCTTTAAGTGGAAGTTACAATAAGCTGTGGATTAAAACAGATATATCCAATTGTTTTTGAGAATTATTGGTAAATATTTGTACTGATTGACATCTGTACAGGATAATTAGACTCGCCCTGGCGGGCTCGTCAAATTATCATGTACAGATATCAATCAGTACAAATATTTACCAATATTGCACAAAAACAATGGATATATCTATTACATAATTGGCATTAGCCCATTTTATACTAGAAACCCCAAAATGGGTAATTGGCAGATGATTAGTTGCCACAGAGCGTGGTGTCTGATCAGGGTCTACACTGCAAAAAGTTCAGCCATTTTCCAAATAAATTTTGATAAAAAAACATAACCTGACATCCATGGACTTGTGCTACAAGGGCTGATTGATATGTTGTGAGCCTTTTATTCTAGGATTTGAATTTTGTTGGACATATTATATTTGAACCAGGCGGTCGTTAAACTCTCGTATTTAAAAACGAAACGAAACAAAATGAGAAAACAACCTTGGCCCATAAGGCCATCAGTGAGCATCATTAGCTGAGTGAACTGATCAGTGATCAAAATGAAAACTGCTGTAGTAAGTAACCTGTTAAATGCAGAGAAAATCAACATCTGAAAATGTTGTCTGCTTGAACTTGTACATGACTGTATGTTGTCTGCTGAATCCAATTGCAAACTTTTTAAAAATATTTTTGCATACAGGCAAACAGTGTGAACCAAGATCAGACTGCAGTCTGATCTGGGTTCACACTGTTTGCAAAAACTGAGTTTTAAAGTAACCCGCAGACGGCAATTGTCATTATTGACATTTTATGGGTTAAAATACCTAATTCTCTGGTATTTTGCTGGAAAAGTTTGCAACTTACTTTTTTCAGCAAAAGTACAAGCATAAGTATACTTGCCATATTGAATGATCACAGTTGAATGCAGTGTTGATAAACAACATTGTTAGTTTAGAACAACTGGACCCTTGAGTCCATTCTAGTATTAAAACTATGACTGTATATTCTTTGACTGAACAGTCACCACCAACACAAAAACAACCAGGAAAAAGTCTTTGTATTAAAGGCTTGATTTCAGGTGTTATTTTATTTATCATTAACTATATTTTGTTGTTTTAGCTTGAAAGTCCATGACAGGTGAAACGCATACCTACCCCTATGTGAGCCCAGGTCCTATGAAACTACCCCCGGGCTCATTAGAGCCTGTGGAAGAGCTCCCAGGGGATTCAGAATATGAGGATGAAGGGTCACAGGCTTCTCTCTCTGGTAGTGATATTCCCTTTAGTGATGACAACACAGATGTTGAGGAGGAGGAGGGCTCACTCAGAGAACGAGATTCTGTTTTTGAGAAGATTAAAGAGAGTCTCTCTAAAACTGAGCGAAGCGGCTCTGTTGTGTCTGATATCAGCAGTGTTAGTGACTCCAGTGATGGGCCACATGTGCAGATATCGGAACACTACACATCTGTCCCTTATGGAATACAGCCAAAAGCAACCTATGAACATAGCAGCATGCACGGTGATATCATGGGAGGTAGGTTATTTTTGTTTGTGTTGAGGATTTACATCCCCATCAACACTGTTTAGGCAATTTTGGAGATGTTACAAGCCCTACTGGCTGAAGAAACAGCTAGGGTTTAAGAAATCGGCCTTCTCGTTCAGAACTGGGGCCAGTTGTTCAAAACTAACAATGTCGTTAGTTAAAGTATCATTAAAATGTTGATCATTTATTATGGCAAATATGCTAGTATTTTAATGAGCTCGTTAAGCTAATGATGCTTTGAACAACTGGCCACTGAGCTACATCACAATCTCTTTACAATGCTATTTTTGGGGTCCAGAGCAATGCTATTTCATAGCAAAAATGTACAGTTTATACAGAAAAATAACCATTTATCATTTTGCTGTATTACATACACTTTATAACAAAGATTTATAGATTATGTAGAAAAATGATCATTTTTTTTATATAATCTATACATTTTGGGATCCATTTTTTAAACTGTGTAATATCCAAAACCGTGTTATACATTTACAAACAAGTTTTACAAGTACCCTCAACATGTTTTTATGAAGAAATAAGAACAAAATATCTTCTGAACTGGATATCTTTTTTTTGGTTTTAAGACCCTTTCAGGTTTATTGCATTTTTTTTTTCGAGCTGATCGTTGATCAGAGGTTGATTAAAATCTGAGTACCCGGAGAAAAACCACCTGACCTTCTGTTGTAGAACTTTGCATCTCACATATGACCCGAGAGAGGCTTGAACCACAGCAGTGAGAGTCCTTATGATGAAGAGTCAGCACTCTTACCCACTACGCCATAGATGTAAAGCTATAAAAATATTCACTAATGGAACAACCGGCCCCCGCCCATCAGGGCTTGAAGAAATATATGGGCAGCATGATGCTTCCACCCAGAGCTGAAACTGACCAGCACACGAGTACTGGTAACTGGTAACCCGCTTAGAGGATCTAAGCCTGCCCGGGCAAAGCGGTGCGAGAAGGTCCTTCCATGCTTATAAACCCTATTGGTTTCATTGGGCGACAGAGCTTGAGATGTCATTATGTCTCCCCCGAAAATATTTTTTTCGGAGAGACATATTGTTTTTCCCCTGGGCATCTGTCTGTCCGTCTGTCACACATTCGTGTCCGCTCTATAACTTGAAAACCGTTCGAGCTATCTTCACGAAACTTCATATAAATATTAATCAGCATTAGACGACATGCAGTGCGCAAGAACTATAACTCTCGCATTTATACTTTTTGAATTATCTCCCTTGGAAGTTTGTCAGTATGTATATATGTATGGGCAAATCGTGTCCAATCAATAACTTTCTTATTTTCAGATGGATTTTAAAATTACTTAGCAGAAATATTAACAACCATAAGGTGATGTGTGGTGCGCATGAGGCAGGTCAGTACCTCAAAGGTCGAGGTCATACTTAGAGGTCAAAGGTAAAAAAAGGGGCCTTTTTTTCGTGTTTGGTCAATAACTTTCTTATTTTGAGATGGATTTTAAAATTACTTGGCAGATATATTAACAACCATGAGACGATGTGTGGTTGGCATGAAGCAGGTCCGTACCTCAAAGGTCAAGGTCATACTTAGAGGTCAAAGGTAAAAAAAGTGGCCTTTTTTTCGTGTTTGGTCATTCACTTTCTTATTTTGAGATGGATTTTGAAATTCCTTGGTAGAAATGTTAACCAATATAAGACGATGTGTTGCGTGCATGACCCAGGTTGGTGCCTCAAAGGTCAAGGTCATACTTAGAGGTCAAAGGTAAAAAAAAGGGGCCTTTTTTCGGGTTTTGTCAATAACTTGCTTATTTTCCGATAGAATTTGAAGTTACTTGGCAAAAATGTTAACTATCATGAGACGATGTGTTGCATGCATGATTCAGTTTGGTACCTAAAATGTCAAGGTCATACATAGAGGTCAAAAAGGAGCCTTTTTTCGTGTTTGGTCAATAACTTTCTTATTTTTAGATGGATTTTGAGATTGCTTGGCAGAAATGTTAACACCACCATGAGATGATGTATTGCACGCATGACCCAGTTTGGTACCTGAAAGGTCAAGGTCATACATAGAGGTAAAAGGTAAAAAAAGGGGCCTTTTTTGTGTTCTGTCAATAACTTTCTTATTTTTAGATGGATTTTTAAATTACTTTGCAGAAATGTTAACCACCATGAGACGATGTGTTGCGTGCATGACCCAAGTTGGTACCTCAAATGTCAAGGTCGTACTAAGAGGTCAAAGGAAAATAAGGGACCTTTTTAGTGTTCAGTCAATAACTTTCTTATTTCTGGATAGATTGTGAAATTACTCGGCAGAAATGTTAACCATCATGAGACAATGTGGTGCATGCTAGACCCAGGTCGGTACCTCCAAGATCAAGGTCATACTAAGAGGTCAGAGGTAAAAAAAAATTGTTTTTTTTTTTGTGTCCAGTCAATAACTTCTTTATTTCTGGATGGACTTTATATATAAAGTAACCATGCAGAAATGTTCACCCTCATTAGACCATGAGTCATGTGCAAGACCAAGGTCCATACCTCCAATGTCAAGGTCATACCTAGAGGTCAAAGGTAAAAAAAGGGACAGTCAATAACTTCCTTATTCTTTGATGGATTATGATGATGCGTTGTACCTCAAAGGTCAAGGCCATACTTAGAGGTCAAAGGTAAAAAAGGGCTTTTTTGTGTACGACCAATAATTTTTTTATTTTTCTGTGAACATTTTTAAAGTTACTTTGCAGAAATGTTCATCTTCATTAGATGATGTGTTGCACACAAGACCCAGCTCATTACCTCCAATGTCAAGGTTATACTTAGAGGTCAAAAACGGGGGAGACATCTGTGTTTTTGTAGAAAAAAAAATTCTAGTTTCATTTCAATGTCGGGTAGAAGTCCCACAAAATGGGAAGCAATGTCTCCACAATGACCTTTATAGTGTTGGCGGGGACGTTAAACCTCAAATCTTGAAACAACTCTTAAAAGAGTGAATTCTTTCCTTTAACTCTTACAGTGCTGACATCGCACTGTGGCACATTTGCAAACAGTGCAGACCCAGATCAGATGCAGCCTTTAACCCATTTTGTACCGAATGGAATCTTCCATCTTATAAACAGCAGTTCATTTGAAAATTTAGGGGTGTCAGGTTGTGTGTTCTTGAAAATTTATTTAGAAAATGACAGAACCCTTTGCAAACAGTGTAGTCCCTGATCAGATGCTGCATTTTGAGGCTTCTGATCTGGGCCTGTACTGTTTGCCAGGGTACCCATTTTGGGGTTTCCACTAAAAAAGGGTTTATAAACAAGTGAAAAATAATAAAATACTTCAAAAGTACACATCCCCAACCCTCCAAACCCCTCCCGCAACCCCAGCCCCTAGGGGTCATGCCCCAGGTGTCACAGTCAAAATCCTGCTCAATATGTTTTACATATTTCATTACATATTACTTCTGCAAACTTTGACATCTAAATCTGTCTGACTTTGTAATTGAATTTTATTGACATTTGACCTTTTGACTCCTCCACAGGGCCTCCTTTTTGGGGGGGGGGGGGGGGGTTGATGGAGGGTCGGGGATGTTTACTTTTGATTTTTTTTTTTTTCACTTTTGTATATAAAAGGATTTTTTGTGGGGTTTGGGGCAAGGGGTTGCAGTATGTATATTATAGGCATGTCAACATAATGTTCATTTCCAATAATTCACAATTTGTAAACAGGCTATTTTGCTGGTATTTTCAGTGGCATATAACAACCGGATGCGTCAGTTTGTGATTCTGGACTCTAAGGGTGTCACAACCTGGAAGAGAGACCAGGTAGATCCCAGGGGTGAGTAACTGCTTGCTTTGCTTCCTAATCCCTTTTATCTCCATAGCAACAGATTAGGCGGGTATTTGATGATATTTGAAGGATAATTTTCCTTATTTCTCCATATAAATGTATGTTGTGGGTATTCATTAGGACCTTGTCGGCAAGGTGGTTCTAATAAATACCCACAACATACGTTTTTATCATTACGATAACACATATGTTTGATATAACCTCAAAAAAGGTATTTTTTCTGATGAAAATTTGTGATATTTTCACTATTCAGCTTCAAACATATGTTTTGGGTGCTCGTTAGAACGACCTCATTGAGGCGGTTCTAACAAGTACCCACAACCTATGTATTGGAGCAGAAATAAAAAAAAATAATGTATACCCCTGTAAACCCCAGTTTTCTCTATATAAAGTGGGGTTTAGGGGGTGTTCATTTCACGGACTTGTTCACGTGATGTGTATGTTGTGGATATTCATTGGGATCTTGTCGGCAAGGTGGTTCTAATAAATACCCACAACATAGTTTTTATGGAGATTTGAGAAAAATTATCATTCAGTTATTACAAAATAACCACCTAACCGTAATGGTCCTAAGTATTGGGACAGACAGGCCCAGATCAGACTGCTCCTGAAGGAGCAGTCTGATCAGGGTCTACACTGTTTGCCATTCCGTCTACATCTTTTGTACTCCTTGCTGGATCATGAAATAAATTTGTTAAAATTTTAGGAGCATTATAGCAAGGCCTCAAGGTGTCCCAATTTTTTGGGATTTTTACGGGTATATGTTTCTATGTATTATAAGAATAACACAACCATGTGTCATAAATGGTGTTTTTTTGTGTTGTTTTCCTTCTATCTGCTCCAAACATAGATTTTGGGTGCTCATTAGAACTGCCACACTTAGGCTGTTCTAACAAGTATCTACAATCTGTTTTGTGGAAAAGTAAGGAAAAAAAATATACCCATGAAAATGCCACTTTTCTCTATACATGTATATATGGAGGTTTGAACACATAAATTATGTAACCTTTTGGCTGCAGAGAAGCAGACAAAATTTTCAAACTGTTTTTTTTTTCCCACAGAAAATAAAGCTTGTCATAACATGTGAATCATCTGCTGTGCAAGTCTTATGGTACGGAACACTGGAAGGGACATGCAATTCATTTTAGTATGTTGTGCGAACAAGATAATATATTGTGCACACAAGATATTATCTTGTGCAAATTGTGCAAACAACAATATCTTGTGCGCACAAGTTATTATCTTGTGCAGACAATATATTATCTTGTTCGCACAACTTAATATCTTGTGTGCACAACATAATATCTTGTGTGCACAACTTATTATCTTGTTCACACAAAAGATTATTATCTTGTGCGCAGAAGTTAACATCTTGTTTGCACAATATATTATGTTGTTGCACAGCATATTATCTTGTTTGCACAACTTAATATCTTGTTCCCACAAAATAAAAAATAAAAAAATAATTCGTGTCCCTTCCTGGGTTCCGTATTACTGACAATAAAAAATATAAGAAAAATAGAAAAAAAAGAAAAAAAAAAAGAAACAAGAGGGCCCAGAGGGCCCTGGTTCGCTCACCTGATCCAATGTATAACAAGTGGGCCCCGGGCAGGGTCAATCTTTGCCCCAGGGCTATAATTTGAACAATCTTGGTAGACGTCCACAAGATGAAGCTTCATATCAAATATGAAAGACCTGGGCTTTCTGGTTTCAGAGAAGAAGATTTTAAAGGTTTACCCTGCATACAGAAGTCTATGTAAAACAAGATTTTTCCTATATAAGTCTATGTTAAACCAAAGGGCCCCGGAGCGGGGGCATTTTTGGCCCCAGGGCTATAATTTGAACAATCTTGGTAGAGGTCCACTAGCTGAAGCTTCATAACAAATATCAAAGATCTAAGCCTTGTGTTTCAGAGAAGATGATTTTTAAAGATTTTCCCTATATAAGTCTATATAAAACCAAAGGGCCACATGGCGAGGGCATTTTTGGTCTCAGGGCTATAATTTGAACAATCTTTATTGAGGTCCACTAGCTGAAGCTTCATAACAAATAACGAATACCTAAGCCTTGTGGTTTCAGAGAAGAAGATTTTCAAGATTTTCCCTATATAAGCCTATGTAAAACCAAAGGGCCCGGAGTGGGGGCATTTTTGGCCCAAGGGCTATAATTTGAACAATCTTGGTAGAGGTCCACAAGATGAAGCATCATACCAAATATCAAAGACCTGGGCCTTGCAGTTTCAGAGAAGAAGAATTTTCAAGATTTTCCCTATATAAGCCTATGTAAAACAAAAGGGACCTGGTGAGGGGGCATTTTTGGCCCCAGCACTATAATTTGAACAATCTTTGTAGGGGTCCACTAGATGAAGCTTCATACCAAATATCAAAGACCTGGGCCTTGCGGTTTCAGAGAAGAAGATTTTTCAAGATTTTCCCTATATAAGCCCATGTAAAACCAAAGGGCCCCCATGTGGGGGGCATTTTTAGCTCCAGCACTATAATTTGAACAATCTTGGTAGGGGTCCACTAGATGAAGCTTCATACCAAATATCAAAGACCTGGGCCTTGCGGTTTCAGAGAAGAAGATATTTAAAGATTTTCCCTATATAAGCCTATGTAAAACAAAAGGGCCCTGGTGCGGGGGCAATTTTGGCCCCAGCACTATAATTTGAACAATCTTTGTAGGGGTCCACTAGATGAAGCTTCATACCAAATATCATAGACCTGGGCCTTGCGGTTTCAGAGAAGAAGATTTTTCAAAGTTTTCTCTGTATAAGCCCATGTAAAACCAAAGGGCCCCCGTGTGGGGGCATTTTTAGCTCCAGCACTATAATTTGAACAATCTTGGTAGGGGTCCACTAGATGAAGCTTCATACCAAATATCAAAGACCTTGGCCTTATGGTTTCAGAGAAGAAGATTTTTAAAGATTTTCCCTATATAAGCCCATGTAAAACCAAAGGGCCCCAGTGCGGGGGCATTTTTGGCACTAGCACTATAATTTGAACAATCTTGGTAGGGGTCCACTAGATGAAGCTTCATACCAAATATCAAAGACCTGGGCCTTGCGGTTTCAGAGAAGAAGATTTTTTAAGTTTTCGGTGAAAAAAATCTATTTTTGGCTACTGTGACCTATATGTGCAACGGACCGGAACCATTTGAACAACTTTGAAAGGGGACCACCTAAGGATCATTCCTGTGAAGTTTGGTCAAAATCCGATCAGTGGTTTAGGAGGAGATGTTGTTTGAAGAAAAGTTTACGGACGCACTCACGCACGCACGCACGCACGCACGCACGGACGCACGGACGCACGACGGACGACGGACAAAAAGTGATCCCAAAAGCTCACCTTGTCACTACGTGACAGGTGAGCTAAAAAAAAGGAATAGATTCAATACACCTGTGCGACATAGTCCTTTTTCCTATCTCCACAATGGCAACTTTTCTGATGAAAATCTGTGATATTTTTTTTATTAATACTGCAAACATAGGTTGTGGGTACTCGTTAGAACCGTGTAAATGAGACAGTTCTAGCGAGTACTCACAACCTATGTCTTGGAGCAGAATTAAGAAAAATAATGTATACCCCTGTAAACATTATTCTCTATATAAAGCCGGGTTTAGTGGGGTGTTCATTTCATGAACTTGTCCACATGATGGTGTTCTGCTCAAGAATTTTGTGTAAAAATTGAAGGGTTAAAATGAATATGAGCCAGGGCATGACAAAACCTACAATAAGACATGTGTGTCCAGTGAAGACTCAGATCAGCCTCAGCCTTTGCATCCGCGCAGTCTGATCAGAGTCTTCGCTGTGCGCTCTAAGGGTAGCTAAGGGCACATTGCTCCTTCCGGCAGAAAGAGAAGTCTCTTGTGAGACTGTATGGATGCAGAGGCTGATCTTATTCTTTGCTGGATGCACATGTCTTATTGTAGATTTTGTTGTGGGCTGGCTCATATGTTTGTCCCGTTTGGTAATATGTAAGTGCAATACATCTGCTGATTATACACACATGTATCATGTTTCTTATCCTGAAGTAGTTTCAAAGCAAAAAAAGTGTATTTTGATAGAGATGAGAAGTTAATATTGCTGTTTGTTTGTAAATTTGTGGCATACAAAAATACATGCAAAACAGTAGAGGGGGCATTTAAATTATTCTAAATATTTTGACATCTTCATCATCATTTTAACCTTCTTGTACGGAATGGAATCTTCCTCCTTATATATAGCAGGAGTCCATTTCAAAATTTAGGGGTGTCAGGTTTTATTTTCTTCAAAATTCATTTGGAAAATGACTGAACTATTAGCAAACAGTGGAGGCCCTGATCAGACACCGCGTTCTGCGGCGTCTGATCTGGGCCTGCACTGTTTGCCTGGGTACCCCTATAGGGGTTTCTGGTACAAAATGAGTTAGCTATGCATAGGGCTGACTATCGAGGCCAATTTTGACTATCGTGATAGTATTGCTATCGTGGAAACTACTATCACGATACTATCACTATCGGGACATACTATCACGATACTATCGTGATACTATCGGGTAACTGTTATAAATGATTCCTAGATGTTATATCACCCTCATAAAAATGGCTAAGAGTGACAGAACGAGTTAGGAAAATTGCAATGGCCTAACATTGTATGTTTATTGTGTGTTTCAATATCAGCATTCATTCCGTCGGGGCTATTCCAGTAAAAAAACACCATGGGGAGCTGCTCTTTATTTATCCCCACCACTTACAGAAGGACCCACTGCCTAAAAAATAGCTTGCTGCTTCCAGAGTGATGGTTATCTTAGCTTTAATACCTATGCACATTTTGAGATTTTCTGCTAGTGGAAACTGACACAGGCTGATCGTTGTTCGATTGTTTGCCGCCTCTGGTAAATAAATCCATGGATTCAGTTATTTGGGTAACCCAATTAATCACTACATAATATTACGTAATCACAGCACGACATAAGTTATTATGTAATGAAATTGGGCCGTTTTGACCTGTTATATTTTTTTTCTGGAATATCCCTCAAGATATTTTAATAGAAAGACAAACTAAAAAGAAAAACGCCAGTTTGTCCCAGGAAGTCCTAAATGATCAATCAGAACGTCCAGAATCACCTTAAGAAAGTAATTGATAGACGGAGACCAAGTATCAAGGCATCGTGATGCACGCTTGTTTTTCTCCCTACAGAAAAACGGCAGGAAAATAAAACTTCGTCAACTTAAATGTTCCCCCAAGTGTTCTAGAAATTTTAAAATCCAAATCGGTCCGGCCAGCTGACTGATGATGTCATCATTGATGCATTTGTGCATACTTATTTACTAATCTGAATCTATCACGTACGCGCATGCTGTGAATTTCTCGAGAAGCATTTCTAATGAGACCACAACAGGGCGATTTAACAGTCTGATCCTAATACTTATTAGCTGTCGTGTTCGTTGGACGCAAAAAGAGTCACATATACAACAAGTTAAACTGCATTATACCACCGTTTATTATACATTTACCTATGTGAATGAGTCAGCACACAGCAAAATCAAACATTTCTTCTTACAAGAGAAGAGCTTGTGCATCTTGCAAATGTCTTCAAAATTGAACAGGGAAATGAGGTTAGTCCCAGACCACGGAAGGCTAAACAAACAGCGAACATTTATATATGCCTTTGTAGGTTGATCTGAGCCTTCACATGTAGCACAGGTTTCACTGTCATGTTTTCAAAAAAGTGCATGCATCAAGCGTGTGAACAAACTATCATTGACGTTTTTTATTGAAAAACGCGGGAAAAGGCTTTCTGACTGCCTAAACTGCACGTGCAAAAATGACGGCTGGAAATTCATTGCCTCACGGCAAAAAACTATGATACACATGTGCGACCAGCGAAGACTCAGATCATCATGCACATATGTGAAGGCTTATTAGTCTGTCCTGATTGCAGCTGCATGGATATCCTAAGAAAAAATACTTGCAGCATTACGCAGCAGTACAGGTATATTTTCAAAGTCTATTCAAGAAAAAAAAACTATCGAAACTATCGATAGTTGAATGAACTATCGGCGATTATTATCGATAGTCCAAAGTACTATCGATGCATTGCTATCGAGGCAGTCCCTATCGCGATGCATCGAACTATCGATGCATCATTACACCCTTAGTTATGCAGCAATCATTTTTTTTCTCCAGAGTATGTGTGCATGTGTGTGCATGTATGAGGGGCTAGGGGAAACCCTGGGGATTAGACATCTAAGTATTTTTTTCAGCAAAAGTATTTTTGCCATACTTAATGTTATAGTTTTAATATAATATCAACTAACACCTAAGTTAACTGAAAAATTGGGCTCAGAATCTGAATAAGAGTGCTCAGGACTGTAGAGCAGGCATAAATAAAAAAGGGCATTATTAAAATGTTGCTTAAGTCTTGCCATTTAGTAATAAAAATTTTGAGGGTTTCCTTGGCAACAGAACTGGAGTTATGTTTCTCTGTTACTGTACAGGGTATATCTATAACTGGAGACCAAGTAAGAACATAGCAGTTATGATTCATCATCCAGTTTACAGTTTAACTCAATTCCACTGAGTAATATGTTGTTTTTAGCTAACCTGTCACGTAGTGACAAGGTGAGCTTTTGTGATCACTTTTCTTCCATCGTCAGTGCGTGTGTGTGTGTGTGTGTGTGTGTGTGTGTGTGTGTGTGAGTGCGTAAACTTTTTCTTCAAATGACATCTCCTCCTAAACCACTGATCGGATTTTGACCAAACTTCACAGCAATGATCCTTAGGTGGTCCCCTTTCAAAATTGTTCAAATAGTTCTGGTCAATTGCACATCTGGGTCACAGGAGCTAAATATAGATTTTTTAAACGAAAACTTTAAAATCTTCTTCTCTGAAACCGCAAGGCCCAGGTCTTCGATATTTGGTATGAAGCTTCATCTAGTGGACCTCTACCAAGATTGTTCAAATTTTAGCCCTGGGGGCCAAAATGCCCCTGCCCCGGGGGCCTTTGGTTTTACATAGGCTTATATAGGGAAAATCATTAAAAAATCTTCTTCTCTGAAACCACAAGGCCCAGGTCTTTAATATTTGGTGTGAAGCTTTACCTGGTGGACCTCTACTAAGATTGTTCAAATTATAGCTTTGAGGCCTAAAATGCCCCCGCCCCGGGGGCCTTTGGTTTTACATAGGCTTATACAGGGAAAATCTTTAAAAATCTTCTCTGAAACCGCAAGGCCCAGATCTTTGATATTTAGTGTGAAGCTTCATCTAGTGGACCTCTACCAAGATTGTTCAAATTAAAGCCCTTGGGGCCAAAATGCCCCCGCCCCAGGGCCTATGGTTTTACATAGGCTTATATAGGGAAAATCATTAAAAAATCTTCTTCTCTGAAACCACAAGGCCCAGGTCTTTAATATTTGGTGTGAAGCTTTACCTGGCGGACCTCTACTAAGATTGTTCAAATTATAGCCTTGGGATCAAAAATGCCCCCGCCTCGGGGGCCTTTGGTTTTACACAGGCTTATACAGGGAAAATCTTTAAAAATCTTCTTCTCTGAAACAGCAAGGCCCAGATCTTTGATAGTTGGTGTGAAGCTTCATCTAGTGGACCTCTACCAAGATTGTTCAAATTATAGCCCTGGGGGTCAAAATGCCCCCGCCCCGGGGGCCTATGGTTTTACATAGGCTAATATAGGGAAAATCATTAAAAAAAATCTTCTTCTCTGAAACCACACGGCCCACATCTTTAATATTTTGTGTGAAGCTTTCCCTGGTGGACCTCTACTAAGAATGTTCAATTTAAAGCCTTGGGGCCAAAAATGCCCCCGCCCCGGGGGCCTTTGTTTTAACATAGGCTTATACAGGGAAAATCTTTAAAAATCTTCTTCTCTGAAACCGCAAGGCCCAGATCTTTGATATTTGGTGTGAAGCTTCATCTAGTGGACCTCTACCAAGATTTTCAAATTATAGCCCTTGGGACCAAAATGCCCCCGCCCCGGGGGCCTATGGTTTTACATAGGCTAATATAGGGAAATCATTAAAAAAAAAATCTTCTTCTCTGAAACCACAAGGCCCACATCTTACATATTTGGTGTGAAGCTTTACCTGGCGGACCTCTACTAAGATTGTTCAAATTATAGCCTTGGGGCCAAAAATGCCCCCGCCCCAGGGGCCTTTGTTTTTACATAGGCTTATACAGGGAAAATCTTTAAAAATCTTCTTCTCTGAAACCGCAAGGCCCAGATCTTTGATATTTGATGTGAACCTTCATGTAGTGGACCTCTACCAAGATTGTTCAAATTATAGCCCTGGGGGCCAAAATGCCCCCGCCCCGGGGCCTATGGTTTTACATAGGCTTATTAATCATTAAAAAATCATTAAAAATCTTCTTCTCTGAAACCACAAGGCCCAGGTCTTTAATATTTGGTGTGAAGCTTTAGCTGGCTGACCTTTACTAAGATTGATCAAATTATAGCATTGTCCCCCCCCCCCCCCCCCCTCCCGCCCCCCTCGCCCCCTTGGTTTTACATAGGCTTATACAGGGGAAATCTTTAAAAATCTTCTTCTCTGAAACCGCAACGCCCAGATCTTTGATATTTGGTGTGAAGCTTCACCTAGTGGACCTCTTTCAAGATTGTACAAATTATAGCCCTGGGGCCGAAAATGGCCCTACCCTTGGACCCTTTGGTTTTTCATAGGCTTTTATAGGGAAACCTCTAAAAATCTTCTCCTCTGAAATGACAAGGCCCAGGTATTTGATATTTGGTATGAAGCTTCACCTAGTGGACCTCTACCAAGATTACTCATTGGACAATCTTGAAAGAGGTCAACTAGATGAAGCTTCACACCAAATACCAAAGATCTGGGCCTTGCGGATTCAGAGCAGAAGATTATTAATGATTTTCCACATATAAGCCTACGTAAAACCAAAGGCTCCAGGGGTGGGGGCATTTTTGGCCCCAGGGCTATAATTTTAACAATCTTGGTAGAGGTCTACTAGTTGAAGCTTCATATCAAATAGCATAGAGCAGGGCCTTGTGGTATCAGAGAAGAATAATTTTAAATATCTTCCCTAATTAAGCCTATGAAAAACCAAAGGGTCCCAGGGTGGGGGCATTTTTGGTCCTAGGGCTATAATTTGAACAATCTTGATAGAGGTCCAATAGATGAAGCTTCACACCAAATATCTAAGACCTTGACCTTGCAGTTTCTGAGAAGAAGTTTCTTAAAAGATTTTCCCTATATAAGCCTATGTAAAACCAAAGGCCCCCGGGGCGGAGACATTTTTGGCCCCAAGGCTATAATTTGAACAATCTTGGTAGAGGTCCATTAGATTAAGCTTCACACCAAATATCAATGACCTGGGCCTTGCGGTTTCAGAGAAGAAACGTTTTAAAGATTTCCCCTACATAAGCTTAGGTAAAACCAAAGGCCCCCTGGACGGACCCAGTTTTGGCCCAAGGGCCAGTAATCTTGGCTTCTTGCAGAAGCACAGTCTTGCCAGGGCCTTGGCTTCTTGCAGAAGCACAGTCTTGCCAGGGCCTTTGCTGCTTGCAGAAGCACAGTCTCGCCAGGGCCTTTGCTGCTTTCAGAAGCAAAGCCTCGCCAGGGCCTTTGCTGCTTGCTGACATTGAGGTAGCTTTACTCAAGGAATCATGCATATTGCCATATTGTGTTTTCTTGTTCTTTATGTGATAAGTGCCCTTTTCTCGTTAGTTTTGCTCATTGACACAGACAGAAGTGCTTCAATGACAAAGTTCTAATGTGAGTTCTAAGTTTGGAGAAAAAATAAGAAAAAAGTGTCATAAATTTTTGCCATATAAAAATTTTTTGGCCATTAAAGATACCATTTGTATAATTCTATCCTTTAAGAGCACACCCTCCCCACCCCCACCACTCTGAATATGCTTCCATTTCCAGCAAGTAGTAAATTATCTTATCCAAAGACAAAATAACCTGTTTTTATTTCTCGTCCTGCTGAATATATTTATTTTCTTACACCAATTTGGCATATCAACCAATTAAATAACTTGATATAATGTATTAATTCAATTCACCAACTGAATAACTAACAATGTGGACCCTGATCTGATGGCTTTTTAGTAGCCATCTGGGGTCAGTTGTTCAAATGGTTAAAACTTTAAAACTACTATGGCAAATATATTGGTATTTTTGCTGGAAAAAAATATTAGAAGCTTTTTTTTTTTTTTTTTTTTTTTTTTTTAAGCAAAAAAGCCCAAATTTTACATATTGTTCTTGCTGGAACATTTAACAGTTTGACCCTGTACAGGCTCATTAAGCCGGCCTCAGTAGCTCAGTCAGATGCGCGTCTAACTGGTTATCAGGAGGATGTGAGTCCGATACCTGCCGGGGTCGGCAACATTCTTTCGTGGAGTTGATCATGAAATCTTTACTGTGGTCATTCTCTCCCTTCCGCTGATTCAAGAAGGGTAGTTCTCAAATTTCTGGCAAAAGAATGTACACTGTACTGGTTAACTGCTTACGCATAAGCCTGCCCTGGAAAAAAATGTGGATAGGTAAACTGACTAGCTCAAAAATGACCTAAATAGTGTTGACTGGGCCATTAAACTCCAAAACAAACAAAACAGGCTCATTAACCCTTATCTTGCTGTCCACGACAACCCCTATCTTTGCAAACAGTGTAGATCCAGATCAGATGGCTTCTGATCAGGATCTACACTGTTTGGCATTCAGTTTATGAATTTATAAATTACATTAAGTAATTTGATTTGATGATAGACAGAAATGGATGTGGCTTAAATGAATATTCAGCAAGATAAGGGTTAAGCTATCAAGGCTTTTTACAACTGGATCCCGACCTGGATCTGCTCTGTTTGTAAATTTCAGCAGGTTGTCATGTTCAGCAGGACGAGAGTTAAAGTTCAGGCATGAATAATTTTTTATAATTATGTTAATTTAGTTTTGTTTCCTGTTTAATTTCAGATTTAAAGTTATTACAAAACAAGGATTTAACACCAAAGACATTTAATTTGAATGCAGCTACTTTATTTGGTAGTATGTCACAGTTTTGTTTCAGCACACTGCACAGACTTTATCATGGATATACTTCAGAGGGGATTAACTCTCACGCAGACATCAGAGGGGAATAACTCTCATATAGATGTCAGAGGGGAATAACTCTCAGACAGAAATGATTTTTTCAAATGCCCTACTGCAAAATGTCATCTGCTTATGACATCTGCTGAATCTTCTTGCAAACTGTTTAAAAATTTTTTTTCATGCAGGCAAATAGTGTGGACCAAGATCAGGAGCAGTCTGATCTGAGTCCATACTGTTTGCAAAAAATGACTTTTAAAGAAACCGGCAGACGACAAAGCAGACAACAATTGTCGTGATTGGCATCTGATGGGTTAAGAGTAAAGGACCACAAAAGTTTGATACATTTAGGGACAGAGGGCTGTTGGGGCACCACCATGTTTGAAGGGATTTAAGTAACTTTAGATTTGAGTATCTGTTAGCCAAGTTATTCCCCCTTGAAAAATGATTTCAAAATCATTGAAGTGTATCCATTTTCTGCATCTCAAGTTTGCACTGATTCATGCCAATCAATTTTTTTTACACTACTGAAAATTAGGACAATATTTTATACGAACTTCAACCAGGTTTGTTCAGGCGTGTCTGTCCGAATACATAGGGTAAATACGGTATTGGCACAGCTTAACCCTTAAAACACCAAGGAAATCTGCATCTGAAAATGTCGTCTGCTTATGTCGTCTGTTGAATCCTCTTGCAAACTTTTTAAAAATATTTTTGCATACAGGCAAACCTAGAGGAGCAGTCTGATCTGGGTTCACACTGTTGGCAAAAATGAGTTTTAAAGTAACCAGCAGATGACAAAGCAGACGACAATTGTCGTGATTGGCATTTTTTGGGTTATCTCCTTCCCATACTAGAATAATTATAACAATTATAATTTATTACCTGATGTTGTGTCTTTAACTAGCTGGATGAGTGGCAAACATTGTAGACCCTGATGAGGCACTACATTCTACAGGATCTCATCTGGGTTTATGCTGTGTGCTCAGGCTTGTCTGAATATGTATGGTAAATACACTTAATGGCCCCCGCCCATCGGGGCTTGAAGAAATAGATGGGCTGCATGAGGCTTCCACGCAGAGCTGAAGCCGACCGCACACGAGTACTGGTAAACCCCTTAGAGGGTCTAAGCCTGCCCAGGCAATGCGGTGTGAGTCGGACCGTCCATGCTTATAAACCCTATTGGTTTCATTGGACGAGAGGGCTTGAGATGTCATTTCAGCTCAATGTCGGGTAAAGGTCCCACAAAAATGGAAGCAATGTCTCCAAAATGACCTATACAGTGTTGACGGGGAGTTTAATCTTAATTCAAACAAACAAAAATACAGTAAATGTCTTATGCATGAAAGAATAATTGTTCTCTCCTCCTTTTTCATACTTGCACATAACTCACACAGGATTGTAGAACTAGTATGGCGGCCTCTGACATTTTCTGCCATATTGCTTATATTATGTTCCTAAATAGTACACTTTAAATTTCAGCCTTGTTGACCCCTTTTATAAAGAAAAAACCCAAATGGGTCTTTGAAAGTCTGCAGGCCAAGATCAGACTCAGCAGAACCCGCTGTAACAGGCCTGCTCTGGCCCCCAGTCCCCGGGGAAGAAACTGACCATTACACTGGCATCTGATCTGGGCCTGCACTTTTTGCAGAAAGTTAAAACATATTTTCTAAATGAATATCTGAAAATTAATGAACCTGAAACCTTATTTTGAAATACACTAACCCTTAACCTGCTGAACATGTTAACCCCTGCCTTTACAAACAGTGTAGATCCAGATCAGATGGCTTCTTGCAGATGCAGTTTGTGATATGAATGAATAAAGTATTCCAAGAATTTAATTGGTAGGTAGTTAGACAAGGGTGTGCCAAAACTATTTTATATTCAGCAGGATAAGGGTTTAAAGGACATACAATCGTGAGCCATGTCCAACTAAAATAAGCCAGCTTATTTGACAAGGCCAATGAGTGCATACCTAAGTGACGGGACAAGGTTCAGCCATCCTAAGCAGGCAACAATTAGAGCTAGATGCATGACTTTTTGCATGAAGGTCCCATCAGTGTGGCATAGTGTATTTTTTCATATCTTTGAAAAGGTTATTTTTCCGACAGATTTTTTTTTTCATATTTTTCTTATCTATACTCCAAACAAAGGTTTTGGGTGCTCGTTAGAACTGTCTCAAGCTATGTCAGAAGCAGAAATAAAAAAAGATAATGTTTAGTCCCCTAAACCTCAGTTTTTATACGCCTGTTTGAAAACGGTCGTATTATGTTATGCCCCCCGGTGTCCATCCGTCCCTCTGTCCAGCTGTCTGTAAACTTTTTGTTTCTGGATAACTCCTCCTACAGTTTGCGTCGGATCAAGCTGAAACTTCATACATAGTTAGACCATGATGTGGGGCAGGGCATATTGTTTCGAGGTTACGGTCCACCAAATAATAATAGAGTTATGACCCTTTGAAAGTTTTTGTCAACTTTTCATTTCCGGATAACTTCTCAAACAGTTTACATCCGATCAAGCTGAAACTTCATACATAGTTCGTCCATGATGTGGGGCAGCGCATATTGTTTTAAGGTTACAGTCCACCAAATTTTAATAGAGTTATGCGCCTTTGAAATTTTTTGTAAACTTTTAGTTTCCGGATAACTCCTCCTACAGTTTACATCCGATCAAGCTGAAACTTCATACATAGTTAGACCATGATGTGGGGCAGGGCATATTGTTTCAAGGTTACGGTCCACCAAATAATTATAGAGTTATGCCCTTTGAAATTTTTTGGAAACTTTTCCTTTCCAGATAACTCCTCCTACAGTTTACATGTGATGAAGCTTAAACTTCATCCATAGTTAGACCATGTTGTGGGGTATCACATATCGTTTCAAGGTTACGGTCCACCAAATAATTATAGTTGTGCCTATATTATTTTGAGGTTATGGTCCACCAACTATTACTGACCATGAAAATGTGACCGAGGCAGGTAGTTTGAGCCACTGGGGTTATTAATAGTGCCAGGTAAGAATATATTGAGCACATGTTGTTCCTTGGTTACATTCCACGAACCCAAACTTGTACAACAGTCAGTATATACATACTCCATCTTTCTAATTGCCACTTGTGTATAATGCTCCGCTTGCAGAGCTCTTGTTTATACTAGTATACAAAGTGGGGTTTAGAGGGGTGTTCATTGCATGGACTTGTTAACATGATGCCTCAAGGGGTTTCATTGAGTGTCTGCAAGCAACAAAGGGGTTGATGAGACTACACAGATGTGGAGACTTGCCTGTAGCTTTGATGTGACAATGTTTTGTCATTACATTGAATGTGATTACTAAGAGGGTTGATTATAATTACGTGTATTCTCTTTATTTGAGGCATAGATTCGAGGGTAGGCTGAAAAGTTCTGAGCCTGACCAAGAAGCATGCATCGAACAGCCATGAAATTTTGTATTCATTAAATCCAAACCTTTATTACTTGAATTGACTCAAATGAGTTCAAGTTTACCTGCAATAACGTAGAAATTCTAGACTTTGAAAATCGATACTAGCACGTTTTTGAGAAAATGGACAAAATCTGGCATCGTGGTGTCATCAAGTACCTCCATAAAAAGGGGTTAGCTCCTAAGGACATTCATGCCAATATGGTTGCTACATTAGGGGATGATGCTCATTCGTATGCAACCGTGAAAAGGTGGGCAGCAAATTTTAAGATGGGCAAGGACAGCCTTGAAGGTGATGACCGGTGTGGATGACCCACAACAGCAACAACTGAGGAAACCATCAGCCAAGTGCACAGGGCCGTGATGGATGAAAGGCCTCTAACTGTGAATCAGTTAGCTAACACTGTTGGCATCTCCCTTGAACGAGTAGAGAACATTCTACACAATGAATCAGGAATGTCGAAGGTTTCCGCCAGATGGATGCCACGGCTTTTGACGCCTGACCAAAAGTTTACCAGACTGAACCTGTCACAAGCCAACTTGGCTATTTTTGAAGCAGGCCAGGATGGTTTTCTTTACCGTTTTGTCACTCAGGATGAGTGTTGGGTTCATCACTTTGAGCCAGAGACCAAAAGACAATCCATGCAATGGAAGCATCCTGGCTCACCCCCTCCAAAGAAGGCAAAGGTCGTCTCCTCTGCAGGGAAGGTGATGGCATCAGTGTTCTGGGATGCCAAGGGTATAATATTGATAGATTACCTTCAAAAGGGCAGAACAATTAATGGGGAGTATTATGCAGATCTGCTCAAACAATTGTGGAAAGCAATTAAGGCTAAACGACCCGGAAAATTGACAAAAGGGGTCTTGTTCCATCAGGACAATGCGTCTGCTCATAAATCGGTTGTCGCAATGGCTGTTGTGCATGACTGTGGCTGCACACTTGTCGATTACCCTCTGTATTCACCTGATCTAGCTCCATCAGATTATTTCCTGTTTCCAAACATGAAACAGCACTTGGCTGGGCAGCATTATTGGTCAGACGAGGAGGTGATAGCTGCTGTGGAGGAGTTTTTCAGGGACCAAGATGAGACCTTCTATACCACTGGGATCCAAGGACTCCAGCATCGCTGGAGGAAGTGCGTGGACAGGAAGGGAGACTATGTTGAAAAATAAGGCACTTTTGGCATGGACAAACCATTGGATCTTGGTCAGACTCAGAACTTTTCAGCCTACCCTCGTACAGTAAAATTCCTATATTAAGACATCTTTGGGACTGTTCAAATGTGGTCTTTAAGACCACTTGTTAACAAACGACCCCAGAGGTTGTCTCTCACAAGAGACACTGGGTGCAGAAAACCCAAGTAAGAATAACTGAAAGCTTTTAAATATGCTTTTAAAAACAGAATTGGTCTTAATTTTAGCTGGTCTTAATAGCAGAATTTCACTGTTTAGAAGTAGAAACAGCCTTATCTTCACTAAAGGCTTGTATGCACTGCTGTCAAATGTTTCAGATTTTCATCAGTTGTACCAGAAATATGAGCTGAATCATAGTAAATCTGCAACAGTCATGATTTGATGTTTAGGGGATAATAGATGTAGATTGTATGTAGTTGTATATTATGCTCTCCTTCATGGCATTAGGACTTGAAATAAAAATGATTTTTTTTTTCATTTTTAATCCTCCAAACACAGCATTTGAGTCCATTCTAAGTTTCAATTAATATGCTTTCTACGCAATCCATGTAATTAAGTCGGCAGACAATTCACATGAATTGACAAGTCCTTTGTCAATTCTTGATAGAAAAAAAACATTTGAAAATGCCACCTGCTGAAGCCACAACTGGCATTTCCAAGTTTAGTTGTTTATTTATCATGTTTTATTTTGTTCTACACACCAAACAGTGGAAGATGACGCTCGGAAGAAGATTGTCAAGAAAACTAGAGTGACCTTGAAACATCGATATTTTGGTACTCATGCACTTGTTTTCAGGGTCAGAGATCAAAGTTCAAGGTGGTGGAAGAACACGCTTGTGTGAAATACTTCCCTTTTTTTCAGCAAAATATTTTAAAGTGGATTGGATTTGTTTGGTGCATTGTTATGCATTTTAATAGGCACTTGCACATAATCTTTATTGAAATCTCTGTTGGATTTGACATTGTTGAATTGAATTCATGTGTCCACACCTATAAGAGTGTCAAATTCAACTTCAGACAAAAAACCAAAGCACTGACAACACTGGTGTGTTGATTGTTTTTCAGTGTAGGCAAGGAACTTCGACTGCTTCATTTAACCCTTAAATTCCTATACTTCAAGCAAACAGTGTAGACTCTGACTGGATGCCTCTTTCTGCAGCATCTGAGCTGGGTCTACCCTGTTTGCCAAACCTAACACATGAGTTCAGTCTGGATTGATTCTACAGGTAACCCACTTTACACAACACTCTGAACTCACAACAATGGGAATAGTGTGGTTATTAACCCATTGTATACTAGTGGACTCTTCCATTGCTATATGCTAGACAAGACCATTTGTCATATAAGGAGTGTCAGACCTATTTTTATGCCCTTATGCCCCTGCCTGCCTTGGCAGGAGTGGGGCATATAGCGTTTCGCCGTGATGTTACTTGCGTACGTTTGTGTGTCACACATCGGGCTGAAATGTCGAGCTCAAACCTCGGGCTGAAATGTCGAGCTCAAACCTCGGGATCGCATTGGAGCTCATAATTTTTTTACCTGTTGTGCTACAAAAATGAAATTTGGTATGACATTTACTCAGACCAAGACCTATCAGTTCATGTTCAAGTTGACCCAGGGTCGTGCCCCTGGGTGGGCCCAGTGACAGACTGCGTAACAGGTCAAAATTTTCATATAGGAATTTGTATGCAAAACTGTCAAAATGTCTAACTATCTTGAAAATTAATCAGATTCGAACACCTAAACCATATATATTATTGTTCCTTATGATATGACACATTCCATGACACAGACTTTGGGTCCCTACCGTCACCCCTGGGCCATGCCCCGCACACTTTGCTTCATTAAAGTCTTTATATCTCAGAAACTATCCATATCCCCACCCCTTAACCATATATATTATTGTTCCTTATGATAACAGACATTGGCACAATCCCTACACCCCCCTCAAGGTCAAGGTCACTGTGGCTATTTTTAGAAAAACTTTGTCATCGCGCTAGCGCCTACATTTCTTCCACCAATTTCAATATAACTTCAAACAAATGTTCCTTATAAAAATATCTCAAGGAAGTTCTACTTTCAAGGTCATGGCCTCAAGGTCACTGTGGCTTTTTTTAGAAAAACTTTGTCATCGCTCTAGCGCCAACATTTCTTTACTGATTTCAATATAACTTCACACAAATATTTGTTATCACAATATCTCAAGCGAGTTCGACTTTCAAGGTCATGACCTCAAGGTCAAGGTCACTGTGGCTTTTTTTAGAAAAACTTTGTCATCCCTCTAGCGCCTACATTTCTTCACCAATTTCAATGTAACTTCACACAAATGTTGTTTACAAAAATACCTTGAGCAAGTTTGACTTTCAAGGTCATGGCCTCAAGGTCAAGGTCACTGTGGCTATTTTTAGAAAAACTTTGTCATCGCTCTAGCGCTTACTTTGGACAAAAGTCTAGTTTATTCTACTTTTGAAGGAAAATTCTGATCAGATATTACACTTTGTCATCCCTCTAGTGCCTACATTTCTTCACTGATTTCAATGTAACTTCACACAAATGTTCCTCATGACATTATCTCTGGCGAGTTCGACTTTCAAGGTCATGACCTCAAGGTCAAGGTCACTGTGGCTATTTTTGGAAAAACTTTGTCATCACACTATTGCTTACATTTTTTCACCAATTTCAATATAACTTCACACAAATGTTCCTTATAAAAATATCTTGAGCGAGTTTGACTTTCAAGGTCATGGCCTCAACGTCAAGGTCACTGTGGCTATTTTTAGAAAAAATTTGTCATTCCTCTAGCGCCTACATTTCTTCATTGATTTCAATATAACTTCGCACAAATGTTCCTTATGACACTATCTCGTGCGAGTTCGACTTTCAAGGTCATGACCTCAAGGTCAAGGACAATGTGGCTATTTTTAGAAAAACTTTGTCATCGCACTAGCACCTACATTTTTCCACCAATTTCAATATAACTTCACACAAATGTTCCTTATAAAAATATCTTGAGCGAGTTCGACTTACAATGTCATGGCCTCAAGGTCACGGTCACTGTGGCTATTTTTGGAAAAACTTTGTCATAGCTCTAGCGCCTACATTTCTTCACTGATTTCAATATAACTTCACACAAATGTTCCTCATGACAATATCTCGGGCGAGTTCGACTTTCAAGGTCATGGCGTCAAGGTCAAGGTCACTGTGGCTATTTTTAGAAACACTTTGTCATCGCTCTAGCGCTTACATTTCTTCACCGATTTCAATATAATTTCACACAAATGTTCCTTATGACAATATCAACGAGTTCCACTTTCAAGGTCAAGGTCACTGTGGCTATTTTTAGAAAAACTTTGTCATCCCTTTAGGGCCTACATTTCTTCACCAATTTCAATATAACTTCACACAAATGTTCTTTACAAAAATACCTCGAGCAAGTTTGACTTTCAAGGTCATGGCCTCAAGGTCAAGGTCACTGTGGCTATTTTTAGAAAAACTTTGTCATCCCTCTAGCGCCTACATTTCTTCACTGATTTCACTATAACTTCACACAAATGCTCCTCATGACAATATCTCGGGCGAGTTCGACTTTCGAGGTCATGACCTCAAGGTCAAGGTCACTGTGGCTATTTTTGGAAAAACTTTGTCATCACACTAGTGCCTACATTTTTTCACCAATTTCAATATAACTTCACACAAATGTTCCTTATAAAAATATCTTGAGCGAATTCGACTTTCAAGATCATTGCCTCAAGGTCAAGGTCACTGTGGCTATTTTTAGATAAACTTTGTCATTCCTCTAGCGCCTATTTTTTTTCATTGATTTCAATATAACTTCACACAGATGTTCCTTATGACAATATCTCGAGCGAGTTCGACTTTCAAGCTCAAGGTCACTGTGGCTATTTTTAAAAAAACTTTGTCATTGCTCTAGCGCTTACATTTTTTCACCAATTTCAATATAACTTCACACAAATGTTCCTTATGACAATATCTCGAGTGATTTGGACTTTCAAGGTCAAGGTCACTGTGGCTATTTTTAGAAAAACTTTGTCATCGCTCTAGCGCTTACTTTGGACACATGTCTAGTTTATTCTACTTTTGAAGGAAAATTCTGATCAGATATTACACTCGCCGCATTCTGCGGCATCCGATCAGGGCCTGCACTGTTTGCCAAGGTACCCCTCCAGGGGTTTCCCTGCATACAATGGGTTAATAACAGTTGCCTGGATTTTGCACAAATCAGAGACAGTCACTTGGACATCAATGACATAAAGCTACTGCACTTAGTACCTTTGGGTGGATTGACAAGCCCAAAAATTACATAACCTTTACACATGCTCTAACTTGTGAAATTTAAGTGAATTTTAACCCCCTTGGACCCCACTTTTATGTAGTAAAACTTGGGTACACACAGGGGTAGTTCATATTTTTCTTATTTCTATATTATGAGCAGAGAAAAGAAAAATATCCCAATTTTTATCCCAAAATTTCCTTTTTTAATTTGGTGGTAGTTTTTACAATGTATTTGTATAGGCGTATTTTTGTTATGGTTGAATTTGACAAGACTGATCCTTTGGACATGCCTTAAACTGACCGTCAACATGGTGAGAGGCCCTTGCAATAATTTATGTAGACTTGTTTTGCAGCATTTGCCACTGTACAATGCTTTCAAATTTTCAGCTGAGTTGGGCATTTTCTATGGAGCAACTATCACTTAGGTGGATTGATATACCGGTACACGACAAACTCTTTAAGGCACAGTTGTTGGGATGCAAAGCCGAAAAGGTGTTAGTTAAGGGGAATGGGAACACCTTCAGTGGAGGCAAGTCCTGCCAAAGTGTTTTTGTCTTCCAAGCCAATAGGGGTCAAATTCAGAGGAGCAAATTGTTTCCTTTAAGAGTAGACCCCTTTTTCAGTGTGACAGGGCTTAAGTGAACAGGAAAGTGAACAGGAAGTTCCTAAAGTAGTCTGCCTTTGAAAAATGGCAGAAAAAAGTGCCAGTTGTTCCCATTCCCCTTAAACGAGCTGTTACATCTGAACAAAAATGTGTAGATTTAAAATATAGAATAGTGACCATTTATGGTCATATTTCTATATATTTACACATGTTTGGATCCATCTATAAACTGAGTCTAAATTCCACTATTAACCCATTCTGTACCAAATGGAATCTTCCTCCTTTTATATAGCAGGAGTTCATTTAAAAATTTGGGGGTGACAGGTTGTGGTTTTCTTCAAAATTTATTTGGAAAATGGCTGAACTTTTTGCAAACAGTGTAGGCCCTGACCAGATGCCGCCTTCTGCGGCATCTTATCTCGGCCTGCACTAATTGCCAAATACCAGTTTTAGGGTTTCTGGTATAAAATGGGTTAAGAGCAGCAAAAACTACATATACCTTAAAAGTATATTTATATAGTTTTGATCACATGATTGTTTGTTTTATTTTTATCAGGCATGAGACATGAGGAGAGTGAGCATGAGTTTTCTCCCCTTTTCTCTTTATTTGTACTTGTACCATCCTCAACTCTACCTTCGTGGTGATCTTGTGTTTGTCTCTAACTCCATCATTCTGTTTTTGACTGCTCCAGAGTATCCACAATTTGTGTTGGTTTAATACTGTTGGAACATGCCCAGACAAAGTGGTGTGAGTCAGACCGTCCAAGGCATATAAGGCTTCGCACATGTGTACTGGTAAACAGCTTAGAGGATCTAAGCCTGCCCAGGCAAAGCGGTGCAAGTCAGACCGTCCATGCTTATAAACCCTATTGGTTTCATTGGCGGCAGGGCTTGAGATGTCATTTCATCTCTTTGTCGGGTAAAAGTCCCGCAAAATTGGAAACAAGTCTCCAAAATGACCTTTACAGTGTTGATATGGACGTTAAACCTCAATTCAAACAAACAAAAGATCACAGCAACATGGCAGAACCAACAAAATGTTTTCTTGTGAGGTGGGTGTATCCTCTTTTCAGAAAGTAATTGCTACCCAAAAAGTAAAATAATTATTGTGAATTTTATTCCATAGTTCCTGTAATTGTTCATCTCCTTTACCCTTTCCTTGTTTCTCTGAAGTACAATATTTATGAGCCAGTACAAGTTAAAATCTACGGTACTGTAATGATTCTAAAGATTTGGACCTACAGGCCCAGGCAAACAGTGCAGGCCAAGTCAGCTCCTCTCTTTCCCTGCAAAATTTTTAAGAACATTTCAAGAAAAGTTCTTTCACAGTTCAAGGACTGGCTATGAATTGCTCTTAAAGTGTTCAAGAACAATTCAAGAACATTTTAAGAAATGTTAAATTGGACAATTTTTAAGAACAAGTAATGAAAAATGTTCCTGAACAGTTCAAGAATGGAGTTCTCATACAGTTCAAGAAAAGTTCTTGAACTCTTTAAAGAACTTTTGTTCTTGAATTATTCAATAACAGTCTTTAAGAACTTTTCAAGAATACAATGTTCTTAAAAATTCAAGAACTCATGTTCTTAAAAATTGTCCAATTTAACATTTCTTAAAATGTTCTTTGACTGTTCTTGAACACTTCAAGAGCAGCTCATGTAAGTTTCTTGAACAGTTCAAGAAAAACATTAGATCTTCAACTGATCAAGAACTGTTCCAGAATGTTATAGTTCATGCTACGGAGTGACTGAACATCAGTATGGTCTTGTTGTACAGGACTAACCCTAACAATAAATCTAAGTAGAAGCCATTTTGAAAAAGAAAGTTGGAAAACTGGCCAATGAAAGCTGAGATCTGAATGAGATCATCAACCATGTGACTTAAATCATGTGACAAAGTTCTGAAACTGTTCATAAAGTGTTCTTGAAAAAAAAACTCAAGAAAGGTTGTAGTACATTTTCAGGACACAATTTCAAGAAAAGTCTTTGAAATAATCAAGAACAAATTTAAGAACAGTGTCAGAAGGCAGAACAGTTCAAGAACATCAGAGTCATCATGTTGTTCAAGAAAAGTCTTTAAAAGTGTTCAAGAAAAGTTTAAGAATAGTTCAAGAGTATTGCAAAATCTTGAAAAGTTCTAGAACTGTTCCTAGAATGTGTTCTTGAATAGTTCAAGGACAAGTGTTTGGACACTGATTAAGAACTCTTAAGAGCAGTTCAAGAACAGTTCTTGAGCTAAGAAAAGTCTTTAAAAGTGTTCAAGAAAAGTTTAAGAATAGTTCAAGAGTATTGCAAAATCTTGAAAAGTTCTAGAACTGTTCCTAGAATGTGTTCTTGAATAGTTCAAGGACAAGTGTTTGGACACTGATTAAGAACTCTTAAGAGCAGTTCAAGAACAGTTCTTGAGCTAAGAACTCCATTTTGCAGAGGTGATCAGATTGCATGGATGTGTGTGCTAGTTTACCTATTCCTTGGTTGCAGAAGCCTTATCATAGATTTTATCCTGTGCTGGCTTCTCTTATGCCTTTGGTCCACTCTTACTAGTATAACTAAATACCTTCTGGCTACAGGCTCCTCCAAGGTAGTAAAAGTAGTTCACTGGTCAAGGGTCTCTTTTATGGTGTACCATTGCTTCACCCAGCACCTTTGTGTTCCCTATGTCTAGAAAATTTTGAACATAGAAAATATATGTTAATGTTATTTTGCAGATCGGTAACTACTACATTTGACATTCAGTTTGTGAATATGTAGGGATTTAGTACATCATTGCAAAGTATTCTGATTGGTTGAAAGTTTGAAATAGGTGTGACTAAATTAATTTATTCAGAAAAACAAGATATGTTTAAACCAGTTATTGATGCTGAGAGTAGAACCTGAGTTAACTGTGTACATCATTCCACATAACTTTACAGGGAAAAATAAGAAAAATACCATCAGTTTGTCGTCTGCTGAATTAGCCTAGGGAGTGGTATTGAATTTTTTTTTTTTTCCAGTAAACAGGATTTAACATTTCATGCAAATTGTCTCTTTTTGAGTTTGAGTTTTTTTAAGTCCCACCATACAGAGACGGAACCTTGGTTTAAAGGCTCATCCGCAAGTCTGGAAAAGCCCGGGATCGATCCTGCGATCCTAGGTTTACAAGGTGAGTAGCGTAACCACTACACCATGGAGGCTTCTGTGTCACTATTGGAGGCAGTTTCAGTTAACAGGATTTGACATTTCATGAAAATTATCTCCATTGGAGACAGTTCCAGCAAACAGGATTTGACATTTCATGAAAATTGTCTCATTTGGAGACAGTTCATGAAAACAGGATTTGACATTTCATGCAAAGTATCTCTATTAGAGACAGTTCCAGTAAACAGGATTTGACATTTCACAAAAATTGTCTGCATTGGAGACAGTTCCAGTAAACAGGATTTGACATTTCATGCAAATTGTCTCTATTATAGACAGTTCCAGTAAACAGGATTTGACATTTCATGAAAATTATCTCCATTGGAGACAGTTCCAACAAACAGGATTTGACATTTCATGAAAATTGTCTCGATTGGAGACAGTTCATGTAAACAGGATTTGACATTTAATGCAAATTTTCTCTGTTATAGACAGTTCCAGTAAACAGGATTTGACATTTCATAAAAATTATCTCCATTGGAGACAGTTCCATTATACAGGATTTGACATTTCATGAAAATTGTCTCGATTGGAGAAAAATCATGTAAACAGGATTTGCCATTTCATGCAAAGTATCTCTGTTAGAGACAGTTCCAGTAAACAGGATTTGACATTTCACGAAAATTGTCTGCATTTGAGACAGTTCCAGTAAACAGGATTTGACATTTCATGCAAATTGTCTCCATTGGAGACAGTTTGCATGAAATGTCAAAACCTGTTTTCGGGGAAAAATAAGAAAAAATATCATCAATTTGTTATATGCTGAATTAGCCTAGAGTGTGTATTAAATTTTCTCCATTGAGGCATACAGTCGAACTTCGATGACTCTGTCCTCTTTGGGACCATGAAAATTTGTTCGAGAAAGAGGTAGTTTGAGCCATGGAGGGTTACTATAAATGCCTTACCAGGAGGCATAATTGTGGAATATCTTTCCGGTGATCTACAATTTATAAATGTATGTTGTGTGTACTCATTAGAATCACCTCATCGAGGTGATTCTAATGAGTACACTCAGCATACATTTGCAAGATAAAAGAAGAAAAATCACCTTACATTATCTTTATATCTTATTTGGAGGAATTTTTTATTGACTCAAGAACGGGTTTGACCCATCCATGGTAAAGGAGCCATCGGGGTTCTGGCCACTGAAGTGCTACTGTACATTGTTGGTAGGTTGGCCCCCGCCCATAGGGGCTTGAAGAAATATATGGGCTGCATGACGCTTCCACGCAGAGCTGAATCCGGCCCGCACACTAGTACTGGTAAACCGCTTAGAGGATCTAAGCCTGTCCAGGAACCTCAGTGCGAGGCGGACCATCCATGCTAATAAACCCTATTGGTTTCATTGGGCGATAGGGCTTGAGATGTCATTTCATCTCAATGTCGGGTAAAAGTCCCACAAAATTGGAAGCAACGTCTCCAAAATGACCTTTAGAGTGTTAATGGGGATGTTAAACCTCAAATCAAACAAACATTGTTGGTACTTGCCAGGATTGTCTTGGTGGCGTGATCTTAACAAGTATCCACAAGAGATAAGGACAGATTATCCCTGATCAATTCCCACTACACCATTCTATCTGGAGCTATGTGAATATCTTAACCTTAATCCTGCTGAATAAATTAATTTAGTCACACCCATTGCTGACTGGCAGCCAATCAAATTACTTGATGTAATGTTTTCATTCAGTTCACAAACTGCCTGACAAACAGGATAGATCCTGATCAGATGCTGGAAGCCATCTGATGGCTTCTTCAGAAGCCATCTGATCTGGATCTACACTGCTTGCAATAGAATTGGTTGTCCTGTTCTTCAAGGTAAGGGTCAAGTTGGGGGCCTTGCGGGCTCCATTCAGATGCAAATCTGACAGGTGATCATGAAGTCACAGGTTTGAGCCCCATCCGGTCCAGCAACATTCTTTCATGGAGATTGATCAGGAAATATTTTCTAAGGTCCCGCGCTCCCTGCTGCTGATTCTAGAATGTAGTTGTCAGTTTTGGTGGGAGAACATGCTAATGTATAGGCCTTCTTTTGAAAAATGACATTACGTAAACTGACAGGCTTGATATGTCCTAAACAGGGTTAACTGAGCAGTTAACATTATGAAAACACGCCTATACAAATACATAGCAAATTTTACAGCCGAAAGAATGCAAATTGCAAGACGAAAAATTGTAATATTTTTCTTATTTCTGCTCAAAATATAGATTGTGGATGCACGTTAGAACCGCCTCGATGAGGCGGTTCTAACGAGTACCCACAATCTATATTTTAGAGCCAAAATAAGAAAAATTATGTTTACCCCTGTAAACCCCAGTTTTACTATATAAAAGTGGGGTTCAAGGGGGTCAAATTTATATAGGCGTGTTTTCGTGATGAACCCCAAATGAAACGAGTTTGTGCTGCATTCTGAAGTAGAAGACTTCTTTAACCATTGTTCTGCTGAACACATTATCTTTTTTTCCACAGCCCTTTTTGATTAGCAACCAAAAAATTCCTTGATGTAATTTATTTCTTTAAATTCACCAAGGAATGACAAACACTGAAGATCCACATCAGATGGCCTCTCCAGAAGTCATCTGATCTTGATCTTCTCTGTTTGCAAAACATAGGTTAAACAAACTGGAAAGTAGGGAGTGTAGACCCTAATTTTGCTTCTCTCTAGTAGTTTTGATTTGTTTGTTTGATTTGAGGTTTAATGTTCCTGTCAACACTGTATAGGTCATTTTGGAGATGTTGCTTCCAATTTTGTGGGACTTTTACCCGACACTGAGATGAAATGACATGTCAAGCCCTGTCACCCAATGAAACCAATATGGTTTATAAGCACAGACGGTCCGACTCGCACCGCTTTGCCTGGGCTTAGATCCTCTAAGCGGTTTACCAGTACTCATGTGCGGCGGGATTTAGCTCTGCATGGAAGTATCATGCAGCCAATCTATTTCTTCAAGCCCCGATGGGTGGGGGCCACCTCTCTCTTGCAGTACTGAGTGTATTTACACAGTCTCGATTTTCAGGATAGCAACTGCTTTATAGTAGTGCAGATGACTTTTGAATAAGGGCATTTCATAGTAGAAATAAGAACACTGTAAAACAGTGGCAAAGCCAGGAGAAAGTGTATGTACAAGGAAACACAACAACAAAAAAAATATGCATTTTTTATGAAGGGAGGAGTCATCTAGTGTGCTACTCTTCAAGGAAACAGCCACTGTGATATAGAAAGAACGGGCCTCCGTGGCCTTGTGGTTAAGAGCGCTGACTCTTAATCATTAGGTCTCTCACCGCTGTAGTTCGAACCTGGCTCGGGTCACATGTGAGACGCCAAGTTCTGCAATGGAAGGTCAGGTGGTTTTTCTCTGGGTACTCCGGTTTTCGCCCACCTCTGATTAACGATCGGCTCGATATGAGTGAAATAAGGGCAGTAAAACCAAAACAAAAACAAAAAAATAGAAGGAAGTGCTTTTTATCATTACGAAAACATGCCTATACAAAATTACATTCTAAATTACACCAAAATCGAGAATTTTAAGATGAAAACTGATATTTTTCTTTCTAACTAGTACCCACAATCTTATTTTTGAGCTGAAACAAGGTTTACCCCTGTAAACATCAGTTTTACTATATAAAATAGGGGTTCAAGGGAGTCAAACTTTTATAGGCATGTTTTCGTGATGTTTAGGTGATTTTTATTTTTTGTGAATATTTTGATTATGCACATGTTTAATATTTATAATATTTGGTATTATCATTAAAAAAAAAATAAAATGGAACATTCCATTTGAATGTTGTAATGAAAAAATAATGGGCTGTTTAATATTCAGCTCAGATACTTGTTTTATATTTGTAGATGACTGAAGGTATTGAATATCATTCCCACTTCAATATTTCGGCTATTTATTTTGATTTGTTTAACTATTTAAGTAATAGAAGTATGTGTTAAGAATACTGATAATGTGATAAAGATTTAACAATTTGGCTTCAACAGCCCGTTTAATTTGACCCATTTAGTACCAGAAACCCCAGAACGGGTACCCTGGCAAACAGTGCAGGCCCAGATCAGATGCCGCAGAATGCGGCGTCTGATCAGGGCCTTCAGTGTTTGCAAAAAGGTTCAGCGATTCTCTCATAAATAACAAAATAAATTTCTGAACATAAATCAACCTGACACCACACAATTTTGAAATGGATTTCTGGTATTTTTAAGGAGGAAGATTCCATTCAGAAAGAAAGGGGTTAAAATATAAATATCAATACTAAAATTGTTCTAAATAATGGGTAACCATTGCATTGGTATCTTCAGTAAGGAAATTTACTATAAGGAACTGGTAACAAGGCTTTCGGTTGAATGTCAAAAACATTGCAGACCCAGATCAGACTTTTCTTGTAGTGCTGTTCTGGATTTGCAGTGTTTGTGTTGCTGTTCAGTATTAAACTGTTAAGCTTTTTATGATGTATGTGTCAGTTGGGATGGAGCCAAGTACATTTGAAGTTTGTTGGCCTATTGGTCTGTGGGGTTTGTCTGCAGATAACCTGCGATTAGATAGATTAGCATAATAGCCCACCTGGGCTTGCTCACATTTACAACCTGCAATTTCCAGCCCCCGCCCATCGGGGCTTGAAGAAATAGATGGGCTGCATGATGCTTCCAGGCAAAGCTGAAACCAACCGCACACAAGTAAACCGCTTAGAGGATCTAAGTCTGCCCAGGCAAAGCTGTGCAAGTCAGACTGTCCATACTTATAAACCCTATTGGTTTCATTGGGCGGCAGGGATTGAGATGTCATTTCATCTCAATGTTGGGTAAAAGTCCCATAAAATTGGAAGCAAAGTCTCCAAAATGACCTACATACAATGTTGACTGGGAAAATGGGAAAATGAAAATCAAACAAACAAACAACCTGCAATTTCAAAGTCATGTTTTCATGTTTTAGGCTTCTAAACAAAGTAAAGTCATGCTTTCATGAAAACAGTGCTAAACATAATTTTGAAATGTATATTAACCCATTTTGTAATGCAGGTGTCACACTGTCCCGAAATTGACACCAGATGGAAACACGATAAAGGAAATGTTCAAATTCGGCTCTGATCGTGAAAACATCGGGCCATTCGTGAGGACATCTTAAGTCATCGTATGATCGCCGGTGGATTTTCTGAGGCTCCGGCAGCAACTTCGTGAGCGGCGGCAAAATCTTTGGCATGCCAAAAAATTGCAGGAAGGCCTTGCGAAGGTACATTTTCGTGTTGAATTCGTTTGTCCATCTTGCCCTTCGTAAGGCCATCGTGGGGGCATCTTGTCAAATCGTGTCATCTTCGTATTTTCTTCGTGTGATCATCGGTGCTCTCGGGCATTTTACGCCACACGAAGATAATACGAGGGAAACAAGAAGTCGTCCGATTGTCTTAGGAAGGCAATACGACTACGTGAAACCCTCGCAATGACGTCGTGTAGACATCGTATTATAGTACGATGACATTGAGATTGGACCACGGTGTCGACGAAGACAGCTGAATTTGAGTACCTCAAGCGATACCCATGTGTCATGGTAACGTAGACATATAAAAGGCCAACCTCAGAGCATCATCCTCAGTCATTACTGATGAGCAACTCTCCAGAGCATATGCTTGTGTAACTCCCAAAGCATCAGTCATAATTATTCACAATTCCGTTCCTGCTAAATAGCATACTTTGATGATGAGACAACCAGGAAAAAGGAGGCAGCAGCATTGCTTCTTTTGATGCACCTTAGAGAACAAGATGAGCAGATCTTATTTACCTATAAACCAAGTCTCTCTGAAAAAGTGGTCTTCTCTTTGGGTGGCATTTTAAATTGGTTTTAAGTTGAATCAAATTTAAGAGAGTTGAAATGAACTGTGTACTCTCCGATCATCAAATGAATTTCAAACGGTCGGCCGAAGGTTTTATAACATCGGGAGGTCACGTGTCGTCTTCGTGACCTAGTTCGAACGCATCGTACTCTCAATACGATGTCGTGAAGCCGTCGTGTGGCCTTCGTTTGGCCTTCGGGTAAACTTCGTACTAAAAAAATACATCTTCGTTTTGCCTTCGTGTGTGGTTCGGATGCCATCGTGTGACCTTCTGTATGCATCGTACTTGCTTCGGCTAGAGATTGGCTGTTGACCATGTTCGGAGAGATCTTCGCGCGAAATTCAAAATTCCATATTCGTATGGCCACCTGGTGTCATTTTCGGGACAGTGTGACGCCTGCATAACGGAAACCCCAAAACAGGTACCTTGGCCAACAGTGCAGGCCCAGATGAGACGCCGCAGAAAATTGCATCTGATCAGGGTCTTCACTATTTGCTAACAGAATTTCATCATAAATGGACTTGTCCAAAATATAGAAATGGAAGATTCCACAATGGGTTAAATGCAAACAATTCAAGTTTAACCCTCATCCTGCGGGTCATTACAACCTCTACCTTTGAAAACAGTGTAGATCCAGATCAGATGGCTTCTGATGTAAGCCATCTGATCAGGATCTACACTGTTTGACATTCAGTTTGTAATTTTGCAGTTATTAATTACATCAAGGGACCCGAGTCTGAAACAGCCATATAGGAAATGAGCCATCAGTGTTTGAGTCTTTGAAGTTCCACTGTGTATATTTATTTAACTAAAGTTTTAGGCATACTGATAATATCATTGACATACAATTATATGATCATGTTATATATTACTACTTAGTAACATTACAAAAATGTGACAATTTATGATCTTCCTTGAAGAGAGGGTCAATTTTCTAATTAGAATATGTGGTTAAAATCTAGTTTTGTGAAATGAGTATTCATTCCATATAAAGTTATGGCTTGTTTCATTAATTGTATATGAAATGACCTGGCCAACACTCGGTGATTTTCTATGTTTATAATGCATTTCAAAAGTTCTGTATGACATGACCTGTCCACTAGTCAGAGATTTTCTATGTTTATTTATTTTTAGTTTGAACTTAACCCATGTCCTGCTGAGCCCGGATATGCCTTATTTTCCAAACAATGAAGATCCAGATCAGATGGCTTCTGACGAAGCCATCTGATCAGGATCTACATTGTTTGCCATTCAGATTGTGAATTTGTTGCAATAATTTGCATCAAGTAATCTGATTGGTAGATAATCGGTAGTGGGTGTGGCATATTATATGAATATTCAGCAGGACAAGGGTTAATGTTTCATAAATTTCATATGAGATGGCCTATACACTAGTCTCAGATTTTCTATGTTTATTTTTTTTGTTCGAACTTTTTTCATGAAAATTATATGAAATAACCTGTCCACGAATGTGAAGTCTCCTATATTTATTTATTTTCAGTTCGAAGAGCCTTGCAGTACCCAAAATACGAGTATCGACTCATTGTAAACATTGTGTATGCCCCAAAATACAACTGCTACTTTGCTCTTGGCAAGGATTTCTCATTAAAGGTATGGCGTATTCTACCGTATTTGCCATAATTAGTGCAAATGCTCAAATATAAACACATCAATACTTTTTCAAGAAGTATGTTTAACACCATGAAGAGTGCAAGATTTTGCAGTCTGTTAACCCTCATCCTGCTGAATATTTAAATTAGCCACTCCCATTCCTGAACAACAGCCAATCAGATTACATGATGTAATATTTTCTTCAAATTTACAAACTGAATGAAAGTGTAGATCCTGATCAGATGGCTTCTTCAGAAGCCATCTGATCTGGATCTGCACTGTTTGCACTTCTTCAGAAGCCATCTGATCTGTATCTACACTGTTTGCAAATATAGGGGTTGTCGGAACAGCAGGATAAGAGTTAAATGTGAAACAGTGCAAAAAAAATCACTGACATATAAATTATTATGCTTTTGTGATAATAGTCTATAAAGAGAGACAAATTGCTGCCTTGATTTTATTAACAAACTTAATATTGTGTTTTAATACATATGCTCCTAATACCAACTTTGAACATGTTTGATTGAACAAAGTTGACATAAGAAGCATTCAGTTGCACCTCAGTGTGCCCTTGAAATGAAAGTTTAAGTAAGCATTTATTATGGTGAGTATAGCGTAAATTGGTGACCCAGAAATTTTCACACTTGTTCATTTCCTTAGCCCTTGTTCTGCTGAACCTGGATTAAACAGTGTAGATATAGATTTGATGGTTTCTGGAGACATTCAGTGGAATAAATTACACCAAGTAATCTGATTGGATGAAATTCAGAAAAATCAGTTTGGTTTAATTAGTTTATTGAGCTGGACAAGGGCTGGAAATGCCTAATACAAAATGTTCTGCTAAGAATTTCAGGTGTAGAATGATATAAATGAAAGAAAAAAAAAAGTTTATACAGAATCTGTGACATTACAAAAACACGCCTATACAAATACATTGTAAATTTTACTGGCAAAAATAATAAAATTTTAAGATAAAAATTGGTAATATTTTTCTTATTTCTGCTCAAAATATAGATTACGGGTACATGTTAGAACTGCCTCAACGAGGAAGTTCTAATGAGTACCCACAATCAATATTTTAAGCAGAAATAAGAAACATAAGGCTTACCCATGTAAACCCCAGTTTTGCTACATAAAAGTGGGGTTCAAGTGGGGCAAAATTATATAGGCCTGTTTTCATGATGAGCATGGTAGAAAACATCATGCCAAACAGTGTTGGCAATAGCACTTAGCCTTGCTTAACTCCATTTTTCACAGGGAAAGGATCAGAAAACTCACAATCATTTTGTACTAATTATAGTACACAAATACCTCTTTATAACACTTTAGTATAACATGATTTTGGATTATAACACAAAAAAATAGATCCAAGAAATGAAAAGATTATATAGAAAAAATGACTGAAAATGGTAATTTTTTTTTTATATACTATATATTTTGTTTGGATATAACATGGTTGTTTAACTAAGTTAAACCCAGTTTCCGCTTTGGACAACAACAATAGCATTATAAAGAGGTTGTGTATTTTCTGTCCATTGTTTCTGGCAAATAGAGTTAACATCTAGGTCGTATTTTTCAGGTGCTAAATCGTGACTTTGAAGAGACATGTTCTGTGAGCAGTGATCTCCGCTCAGTTCTTTACATGCTGTTCAACCCTGTGAAAGATGAGCTTATTACTGGAGGGGTTGGTGGTATAAAGGTATGGCACGGTGGTCCAGATATTTGTGACTGAAAACATTAACCCTTAAGATGCCAAGAAAAACTAAATTTGAAAATATCATTTCATTACATGTCGTCTGCTGAATCTTCTTGCAAACTTTTTAAACATACTTTTGCATGCAGGTTAAAAGTGTGGACCCATATCTGTGTCCACACTTTGCAAAAATGACTTAAAAAGTTAGCTGTAGACGTCAATGACTGTTAAAAGTTACCAGCAGACAACAATGGACCCCGTCTATTGGGGCTTGGAGAAAAAGACTGGGCTGCATGATGTTTCCACCCAGAGTTGAAACCAACTGCACATGAGTACTGTTAAACCACTCAGAGTGTCTAAGCCTACCCAGGCAAAGTGGTAACAGTTGGATTGTCCCTGAATATAAAACCTTCTGGTTTGTTTGGGCGGCAGGGCTTGTGATGTCATTTCATCTCAATGTCTGGTAAAAGTCCCACAAAATTAGAAGCAACATCTCCAAATTGACCTAAATAGTGTTGACAGGGACATAAAACCTCACTTCAAATAAACAAAAAGCAGGCAAAAAAGCAGACGACAATTGTAGTGATTGGCATTTTATGGGTTAACTAAGTGGAATGGGTACACTTTCCCAAGAGAACCCTCTTTCAAAAATGTTATTACCCTAAGTATTGCTTACCATTAATACCATACTTGTTCTAAAATTTGAACAAGTACAATTAACTTCCATATTTTAGTACCATATGTATTCAGACAGATAGGCCTGAGCAAACAGTGTACACCCAGATGAGATGCTGCATTCTGCGGCATCTCATCAGGGTCTACACTTTTTGCCACCCATCCAGCTATTTCTAATGAAAACATCTTGCAGTAAATTGTAATGGTTCGCTTTTTAGAACAACTATGTTAAGGTGTTGAGGTGTCCAAATATTTTGGGTAAATACAGTACTTAGTTTTGTGTCTAAAAATAGATGGATGAATGGCAAACAGTGTAGACCATGATGAGATGCTGCATTGCGCAGCATCTCATCTCGATCTACACAGTTTGCTCAGGTCTGTCTTTCTGAATACTTACAGAATTTGCTACATTTGATCAGGGTCCACACTGGTTGCTAACCGGATTTTCCATCAAAAATTAAATCAAAATGAAAAAATAGACCTGACATCCCTTACATGACAAATGGACTTGTCCAACATATAACAAAGGAAGAGTTCATATGCTGCATCTTATCAGGGTCAGACTGTTAGCTAATATGGTTTTTTGTTAAACGTAAAATAAAAATGAAAAAAAAAAAAAAAAAAAAAAACATTACATGACAAATGTACTTGTCCAACATACGAAAATGGAAGAGTCCACATGTATACAATCGGCCCCCACCCATTGGGGCTCGAAGAAATAGATGGGCTGCATGATGCTTCCACGCAGAGCTGAAACTGACACACACATGAGTACTGGTAAACTGCTTAGAGGATCTAAGCCTGCCCAGGCAAAGCGGTGCACGTGTCAGACCGTCCATGCTTATAAACCCTATTGGTTTCAATGGGTGGCAGGGCTTGAGATGTCATTTCATCTCAATGTTGGGTAAGAGTCCCACAAAATTGGAAGCAACATCTCCAAAAGACCTTTACAGTGTTGACGGGGATGTTAAACCTCAAATCAAACAAACAAACATGCATACAATGATTGAAAAAGATGAAAATATATTTCTTTTTTTACTCTTTGTACATGGAAGGATTTCACATGATCTTGGATTTTGAATCACTCTTGCTTGTACATTTTACTTAGTGTTGATTTAGCCTCTTGTTTTATTTTCAGTTCTGGCAGTTCAAACAGAAAGCAGGACAGGCTTTCCAAGAATTGAAGCCACTTGCTAACTACAAACTGGAATTCCTGTAAGAATTTGTTTCTTTAATTACATGTAACCTGTCGGCCCCCGCCCATCTGGAAGGTTAAAGACTGATTTTAGACGTCACCTGACCACACATTCTGAAAGACTGCTTGTTGTTGCACATGTGTTCCGAAAAGAGATCTTTAGGAAGCAAAGAAAATACCAAAGAATTGAAGAGGTCATTTTTTTCAGGATCCATGTAGTTAGCTTTTGGCCAACTGCACTACATTGATCATCGAGTAAATTATCGAAATCAGAATCTAGAATGGGTACATTGATCTCTGAGAAAAATTATTGTACACTATTGTGAAGTTTTAAAAGGGCATTCTAGCTACATTTTACCATGATATAACTTCAGGGCAGCCACCCCTCTTAGATATGTTTTGCTTCCCTTGTCAATAGGGTCAGCTATAACAGATATATAATAAAATGCCACAAAAATTTTGAAAATTTGGACACCTTGATGAATTGCTGTAATTCTCCTAAAATTTTAACAAATTTGTTTCATGATCCAGCAAGGAGTCCAAAAGGTGCAGACAGAATGACAAACAGTGTAGCTTGTAGCTAATTGTGTCACCCGCTGTAAATAAAGTCTTTATTGTTATTATTATCTGGGTCTGAATTGATTGCTTAAGCCAATCTGTCTAAATACTTAGGATCATAAGAAATGCCAGGATTATTCTGTTTATCCATACACAGAACTGGAAAGGTTGAACCTTTCCTGAGTCAGATGTATTGAACACAAGGCACACAGGTACGTTTGAACTTGAACATCTTTAACCCTTAACCCTTGTCCTGCTGAGCCCTGATATGTCTTATCTTTCAAACAATGTAGATCCAGATCATTCAGTTTATTAATGTGTTGCAATAATTTGCATCAAGTTAGTTGATTGGTTGATAATTGGTAGTTGGGGTGGCACATTTAAATATCCAGCAGGTTAAGATGCCGAGAAAAACTACACCTGAAAATGTCATCTGCTTATGTCGTCTGCTGAATTTTCTTTGCAAACTTTATAAAAAATATTTTTGCATATAGGCAAACAGTGTGGACCCAGATCAGACGGCTCCTAGAGGAGCAGTCTGATATGGATTCACACTGTTTGTAAACATGACTTTTAATGTAACTGGCAGTCGACAAAGCAGATGACAATTGTTGTGATTGGCATCTTTTGGTTAAAGAAACTTACTGTTGCATGGAAGTGTTTGTCAGGACTGCATTTAGAAAAAACACCTGTGATGTAGTGTATTCTTTCATATCTCCAAAATTTACATTTTTCTTATGATTTTTGAAAGTTGATTTTTAAAATCAAGTTTACATGTCAACACATTTCTACTTCCGGTACTGGACCTGTTGCTCCACTTCCGCTGTTCGTTACCTGCATAAAATAGTCCAAAGGAACACTTGAAAATTAATTTTGCAGGCATGGAACGTCTTTCAAAATATTTCGTTTTTCGAGACTTTATACAGATTGAATATAAATTGGCATTATGTTATACTCTTTCATCCCTGAGTTTCTAAACAGGACTCTTCTCGCTTTAAATATATTCTTATAGAAAGGGATTTCTGATAAGTTCACTGACATGATGACAAACAGTGTACATGTAGATTCTTGCAAAACGTGCTAGCTACGTGCCGTCTTATCAGGATCTACAAGGTTTGATTAGATAGAGTGTATTTCTACCTAGGCGTCTGCATCTGTCTACAGGGTTGAAAGGGTAAGCTTATCAGTGACCAACCAAACAACCCATTATCATGTTTACTGACCTACATAGAACACAGTTATTCACCTGCTTTTGAGAGCTCTAATTACGAAACATGTTGTAAGCTGTGAGTTTTAAATCAAGTTCCGTACTTTTAACAAATAGTGAAGACACCAATCAGACGCAACATTCTGTGGCCTCTAATCTATCTTAACTGTTTCCGAATGTCCCAGTAATGAAACAATTGGCATTTATGGATTAATGTTATTGGTTGGAATAAACATATTTGAATTCGCCTTGGGTAAATGCGGTGTCTGATCAGGGTTATAATGTCTAAATCGAATGGTTTAAAAATGATCTTTTTTTGTCAAGTTATTCTCCTTTTTATGTTACGACCCCTGAAGGAACATAGCTCCAAGCGGCTGCACAACATATGTGCAACGTCGTATCAATGCGACATTGATGCGAGGTTGCTAAGTCGTCATGTGCCTGCTAGGAGAGCTTCTCTGTCAGATTATTAGCAAATAGGACAAGCATAGAATGTACTGAGCTACTTTAGAAATTTATGGTTTGACCATGAAGAAATTGGCAGACACGTTTATCTTTCTTTCTTTCTTCCTTTTTCTTCGTGGGGGTAGTTGAGTGAGGCAAAGATGATGTGTATCTTGTGTCATTGGGGAGTCCAGCTGATATTGACTTACAGTTGGGCAACACCTGCTGTCCTTGCAGCAGTTAACGGTAGAGGGGGGTGTTGTTATTTCTTCTGTTTCTACATTTCCATTCATTTTCCTCTTTCTCCTCTGTCCCTCACTTTCATCTCCTCTACTGTCTCTTCATTCCCCCTTTCTCTTGGAGAAGACAAAAATGATCCACAAGGGTTGACCTGTCATTAAACTCAAAACAATCCATGAATCATTTTTTTTCTTCATTAAATTTTTTAACCCCCTGGTACCTTGTCAACAAAATATCTAGAGAACTGCTTGATCTACGACAAACATTGTTATATAATAATTATTCCTCATAAATCAACTTTCCTCAGTACTTTCAGTACTTTGATTTTTTCTTATTTTACTCAAAACATACATTGTGGGAAATCGTTAGAATCACCTCAAGGAGGCAGTTCTTTCGAGTACCCATAACCTATCTCTTGAAACAGAAATAAGTAATTATAATTTATACCCTTGTAAACTAGTTTTCTCTATATATAAAGGGTTTATAAGGCTGTTCATTTCATTAACTCAATGTGATCTTTTTATATCCTAAAAATTAATTCTTGTTTATTTGGAGTTTAATGTCAAAGTCAACTTTATTTAGGTCATATTGAGTCATTCAATTTACCTTACCACACCTATCCTGGGCAGGCTTATGTATAAGGAGATAACCTTGACAAGGCACATTCTTCGCCAGAAACTGACGGCTGCCTTAAGGGAGTGAATGACCATAGAAAAAATCATGACCAATCTCCACAAAAGAATATTACCAATCAGGTAAAAAAAAAAAAAATAAAATGAAAAAAGTATCTGTCTATGTTTAGTTATAGTGATGCAATAAAACATACATTTAAGGGGAATGGGAATACGTAACACATTTTTCTGCCATTTTTTAAAGGGTGACAAGTTTTGGGACTTCCTGTATGCTTTTCTGTAAGCCCTATCACACTGAAAAGGGGTCTACTGTTAAAGGAAAGAATTTGCTCCTCAAGAGCAAATTCTTTCCTTTAAGAGTTGACCCCTATTGTCATTGGAGACAAACATACTTTTGCAGGAGTTGCCTCCCCGGTGGGTGTTCCCATTCCTCTTTAATAGTATGAAGCTTGTGTTGCAGGTATGCCCTTCCCAATGTTGGTGGGAGCTGGGTGAAGCGTGTTGACCTTGACCATCATCTTCAGCATCTTTACTGTTGTTCTGACACTGATCTCCATGTCTATGATCTTCAGGGAAAACTGCTCTTCAAGTTTGAAAGGTTTGCCCATTTGCAAAATGTTTCATGTTTTGTAACTTTTACAACCATCTTGTTATTAACCCTTATCCTGCTGTTCACGACAACCCCTAACTTGCAAACAGTGTAGATCCAGATCAGATGGCTTCTGAAGAAGCCATCTGATCAGGATCTACACTGTCATTACATTTGTGAATTTGAACAAAAATGTTATATCGTGTAACCTGATTAGCAAATAGTCAGAAATGGGTGTGGCTAATTAAATTATTCAGCATGATAAGGGTTGTCATGATTAAGAACACCTTTGTTATCACTACTTCGGTGTCTCTGATGGGAGCTGTGGGTTAATTGTATTGATTCCTTATCATTGTTTTCATTTCTATTTTTATGTGGGCCCCGTCAAGCGATTTTGGTACTTATCGCCTATGCGAGCAGCGAAGGTTCAGGCGAGCCTGCGCATCCGCGCAGTCTCGCCAGAACCTTCGCTGCTCTTGCATACAAGCAGTGAATCAAGAGGTACCTTCAGACAGAAAGCCATATCCCTGGCCCCTCTGAATGGCTGGGCATGCGCAGTTGAAATTTGTCAAGACTGAATGCTCAAAGACACAAATTCACTTGGCGGGGCTCATATCGTGTAACCTCATAAGCTGATAGTCCGAAATGGGTGTGGCTAATTAAAATATTCAGCATGATAAGGTTGTCATGATTAAGAACACCTTTGTTATCACTACTTTGGTGTCTCTGATGGGAGCTGTGGGTTAATTGTATTGATTCCTTATCATTGTCTTCATTTCTATTTTTATCATATGACGTCGCGTCTGAGAGTGTAATAACGCCATGTAATATTTTCGATAATCAACTAGTTGATTAAATATGCAAATTAGCTAGATACCTCCTGTAATGTTACATGTACGACGTCTTTAACGACGTCGCATTTACTATTGGCGGAATATTGACATTTTTTGTAAACAATCGTGACTAAAATACGTTTTAAATTTCATATGGTAAATAGAATCTTGCATTCGTGCTCATGTATTATTGAATTTATTAAACGACTTGAGGAAAAGGGATAAAATGCGAGGCTGTGAATTTATTAAACTCGTTGAGGAAAAGGAATAAAATGCTCGGCACAGCCTCGCATTTTATCCCTTTTCCTCAACTCGTTTAATAAATTCAATAATGCATGAGCACTCATGTAAGATCCTCTATTTATTATATAGGGCAAGTGGGGTTTACAAAGGTATCAATTTTTCGGGGTTTTTCTTTTTGCTCAGAAAGAATTATATAGAGGATCTTACATGAGTGTTCATCTGTTATTGAATTTATTAAACGAGTTGAGGAAAAGGGATAAAATGCGAGGCTTTGCCGAGCATTTTATCCCTTTTCCTCAACGAGTTTAATAAATTCAATAATGCATGAGCACGAATGTAAGATTCTATTTATCATATGACAATTAAAACGCATTTTATTCACGATTGTTTGCAAAAAAATGTCAATATTCTGCCATTAGTAAACGTGACGTCATAAAGGACGTTGTATAAGTAACGTTACAGGACGTATCTAGCTAATTTGCATATTTAATCCACTAGTGGATTATAAAAAATAATACATGGCGTTATTACACTCTCAGACGTGACGTCATATGATAAAATTGGTTTCACTATGCTTGTATATAAAAAACATCCATTTGAAAATCTGTTGATCATTTAAATCAACCTGTTTTTGGTCAGGTATTTGACAGAGAAAACAACATTTCATGCCCTTCAAATTAATCTTTGCCATAGATAGCATTATAAATGTTTTGTTACTGACATAAGCATGAAAATTATCCTGTTCATAAGTTTTAAAATGCCATCAAATGTTGGCATATTAAATTTTATGAGCAGGATAAATGACATTCTATGTTGATTTGAGCAGAAAAATTGCCAATTTTGTTTGTATTTTAATTGCGATGACCATTACAAATTAAATGCTCAACTGTTTTATAACATCGCAGGCCAGAGCTGCCTGCTTTCCTTGACAAGCACCATTTGCTGGAAGACTTTAGGCTTGGGTATCTGTAAGGTCCATGTGATGGAAATCCTATAGAAAATCCTTATAAATCTCACTTTATATAGGTAGATCTGGGTTAACAAGGGTAGGACTTTTTTTCTTATTTTTCACCCAGAACTTAGAATGTAGATCCTCTTTAGAACCACCTTAATGAGTAGGGCTCTTATGAGCACTCACTATCGTAGATTGGACATCGCGTGAACAAGTCCGTGAAATGAAGATCCCCCTGTACCCCACTTTATATAGAGAAAACTGGGGTTTATGGGGATATACATTATTTTTCTTATTTTGTGCTCCAAGACATAGGTTGTGGGTACTCATTAGATCCGCCTCATTTAGGCAGTTCTAACGAGCACCTACAACCTATGTTTGCGGTATTTATAAGAAAAATATCACGGATTTTCATCCGAAAAATGGCCATTTCGGAGATGTGAAAAAAGCACTTTGTTGCATGGGCGTGTTATCGTAATGAGCAAACTATCAAACTTCAATGGCTCGAACACCTTTGGGACCACGAAAATCTATTCAAGACAGGGGTAGTTCAAGCCACTGAGAGATACTGCCAGGAGCATAACAGCGTTAATTTTGGGACAACTTTTCGATGTTCTATAAAGAAATGTATGCTGTGTGTACTCAATAGAATCACCTCATGGCAATAGAATCACCTCGATGAGGTGATTCTAATGAGTACACACAGCAAATATTACAAGATAAAAGTTGAAAATCTCCCTAATTATCCCGCACTATTTCCAGTGACGAGGAATTCCTTAGGGACTCAAGAACGGGTTCGACTCAGCCATGGTATACCAGCCATCTGTTAAATTTACATAATACATACCTTTCATGAAGCCATGTGAGATACTTTTACCTTTCATAGGTGTGTTTACTAAATAAACAAGTGCTTGACAAAACTGCAATATGTATTGTGTGACCAGCAAAGACTCATATCCTGCTGTAGTGGATAGATGTGCAGACTGACCTGATTCTTATTGCAGGTTTTGTCATGTGTCAACTCAAAATGCTATAATTATTGTGCTTTTGTATGTTATGCCCAAGGCATGATGGGCACTGAGAATTCAGCGGTTAAAAGTCATCAGACTATATGACATCAATACTCTATACTTAAAGGAACATACAGTTGAAATTCAGTTTGCTTTTTTGATTTGAGGTTTAATGTTCGCTGTTCAGGTCATTTTGGAGAAGTTGCTTCCAATTTTGTTGGACTTTTACCTGACAGTCAGATGAAATGACATCTCAATCCCTGCCACTTTAACAAACCAATAGGGTTTATATGCAGGGACGGTCCGACTCTCACCACTTTGCCTGGGCAGGCTTAGACCTTCTAAGCAGTTTACCAGTTATAGCTCTGCGTTGAAGCATCATGCAGCCCATTCTATTTTTCTCCAAGCCTTGATGGGTGAACTTTAGTGGCTCAAACACCATTAGCTGGATTACTATTACTGATTCTAATCATTCTTGAGTTCATAGGAAATTCTGTACATAACTCCAAACAACAAATATTTTGGGATAATTTAGGGTCTGTTTTTCTATTTTATGGAGAAAATGTATATTGTGTGTACTCATTAGAATTGCTTCATTGAGGCAATTCTGATGGGTACACACAACATACAGTTAAAATTATGTTGTGTGTACCCATTAAAATTGGCATTTCTAATGAGTACACACAGCATACATTTAAAGTGTACCCATTCAAATTGGCAATTATAATGAGTTCACACAGCATACATTTAAAGTGTACCCATTCAAATTGGCAATTCTAATGGTACACACAGCATACATTTAAAGTGTACCCATTCAAATTGGCAGTTCTAATGAGTACACACAGCATACATTTAAAGTGTACCCATTCAAATTGGCAATTCTAATGAGTACACACAGCATACATTTAAAGTGTACCCATTCAAATTGGCAATTCTAATGAGTACACACAGCATACATTTAAAGTGTACCCATTCAAATTGGCATTTCTAATGAGTACACACAGCATACATTTAAAGTGTACCCATTCAAATTGGCATTTCTAATGAGTACACAGCATACATTTAAAGTGTACCCATTCAAATTGGCAATTCTAATGAGTACACACAGCATACATTTAAAGTGTACCCATTCAAATTGGCAATTCTAATGAGTACACACAGCATAAATTTGTTGTATAGAAAATCAAAAATATATCCCTGTATATATGGTATTATGATTAGTCCTCTGTGGCTCAAACTACCCCTGCCCACAACAATTTTTTGATGGTCCCAAAGCTGTTTGAACCATGGGAGTTTCATTGTGTTGAGTATTTTGCAAAGACTCTGGTTAGTTTGCATTGATATCCTGACTGCTCAGTACTGAAATTATAAATGTCTTTTTCATGGTCTATTTGAGCATGAATTGTTTGTTGCTCATTATACTGAAAAATACCAACAAGTACGCTTTTTCTTATGCATATAACCCATTATATACTGGTGAAGTCTTCCATTGCTATATGTTGGACAAGTCCATCTTTCATATAAGGGGTGTCAGGCCTTATTTTTTGGTTTTTCTCTATTTGTGATGGAATATTCAGTTAGCAAATAGTGCAGGCCCTGATCAGATGCCACATTCTGTGGCATCTGATCTGGGCTTGCACTGTTTGCCAAGGTACCCTTTTAGGGGTTTCCCGCATGCATTGGGTTAACAAGAACAGAAAACAGCATTAAATTTGACCTGCACATAAATATTATAGTAAGCCCTTGTTCAGCTGAATAAATTAATTTTGCCAAAGCCAATTTTGACTATTTGTTATTATTTATAACACTTTTTGTAGTTCACTAATTGAATGACCAACAGTGAAGAACCAGATCAGTTGGCTTCTCAAGAAGCAATCTGATCGGGATCTTTACTGTTTGCAAAGGTAGACCACCTGGTTTGTCTGGATAAGGGTCAATAAAAGTTATGAGTAGAATAAATTCCATGCTCATTTGTGTTGAGCATGTTGAAAATTAGGAAATAAACTTTAGCTTACATTGGTTCACCACAACCTCTTTATAACACTGTCCACTATAAAACTATTTGGGACATGGTTTAAAGATTGATCCCCAAAAAAATGTATAGATTATATACATTTAAAGATGGATCCCAAAATATACATTTAAAGATGGGTCCCAAAAATGTATAGACTATGTAGAAAAATGACCATAAATGGTAATTTTTCTATGTAATCTATGCATTTTTGTTTGGATATAGCATGTTTATTAAACTAACATGTTTCTGTTTTAGACCCAAACATTAGTGGTGCACTTGTCTTATTTTTTCATTTATGGTTGGGTTAATTTTGATTACTAACAACTTTGCTACTTCTTATTTTTATTAATTAGGGCCCACACTATGTCAATAACAGGGTGCTGTTTTTCTCCATCTGCCAAAGTTCTAGTTACATCATCAGTAGATTCTGAAGGTTAGTTCTCTTTATTTATTTATTTATTTATTTATTTTTATTTAGTGATTATTACAGATTTTAGCATAAACAGCTGCTTTAGTTTAAAAAACACTGCATTGCAATGTATGATCCTTGCAAATGAACACGAGTATAAGATTATGTTAATCATATATGATTTCAAGTTGGTTTTGTTTCCGAAGAAGTTCAAAAGAATTTCCATAGAAAATATAGGGTAGCCAAGGAAAAATGTGATATTTTTCCCATTTTTGCTCAAAACATACATTGTGGGAGCTCGGTTCTAGAAAGTACCCACAATCTATGTTTTTGAGCAGAAATAAGAAAAATAATGCTTACCCCTGAATATCCCAGTTTTACTGTATAAAAGAGGGGTTTAGGGGAGTCAGAATTATATAGCTGCATACGCCAGAAATGGTAATCATTTTACACACGTGGCCATATCATTTTTATAACATGACATTATCCACTAAATGACAGCAATGATGTGTTATAAATAGAAGCAACTTTACAAGATAGATACATTTATTTGAATCTCTATTAATCCTTATCCTGCTGTTCATGACAACCACTACCTTTGCAAACAGTGTAGATCCAGATCAGATGGCTTCTGAAGAAGCCATCTGATCTGGATCTACACTGTTTATCATGCAGTTTGTGAATCAGACGGATATATTACAACAAGTAATTTGATTGGTTGATAATCAGCAATAGGAATGGCTTGATTAATTTATGCAGAGGGATAAGGGTTAAAGTCAATATTTCTGTTATGACAGTTAAAGTTTGGAGTCTGACTGGTGGTCTTGTGCACACCTTCCGAGGTCACTCTCGGGCTGTGACTTCCCTCATCTTACACCCGGAGACATCGTCAATCCTGATGACTTCATCCCTGGATGGTTCCTTCAGAATGTGGTCTCTTGACACCATGGATCAGCTATACATGTAAGTCTTCTTACCTAAAGCATTTTGTAAATAAGTCTGTGTAAAACAGCCCTGTAAACCCCAGTTTTCTCTATATATATTGGGGTTTACAGGGGTTTACATTACGTTACTTATATCTGCCCAAAGTTGTGGGTCCTCATTAGAACCGACTAAATGGGATGATTGTAACAAGCACCCACAACCTATGTTTTGAGTATAAATAAGAGTAATATCTTAAATTTTTGTCAGAAAATTACTGTTATGAAAAAATGCCGATTGCAACACGGATGTTTTATAAGAGCATAGATGTTTTATCATACTGGGGCCAGTTATTTGAAGCATTGTTAGTGGTTAAATTGTTAACAGTTACTGTTCTAACAAGTACAGTATCTAATACAGGTCGTATTTTTTTTTAAAAATACGTATGCAAAAGCTGCTCATATTTTTTCTGAAAAAATATTAGTATATTTACCATATAAAATGATCAAAGTTTTAACGATATGTTAACTAATGACATCTTTAGTTTTGAACAACCACCTCATCACTGGATGGTTCCTTAGGATGGGGACTTTTGCTACACCAAAACTTCTTGTTAACTTTACTATTGGGGTCCAAAGCAGAAACTGTTGATTAAACTAGTGTTATATCCAAACAAAAATGTATAGATTATATAGAAAAATGACCATTTATGGTCATTTTTCTATATAATCTATACATTTTTGAGATCCATTTTCAATCTGTGTTATATCCAAAATCATGTTATAATGAACATTGTTCCTAAATTATCACATTGTCTGTTGGCTTGTTTGCAACTTTAAAGCCCATTGCTAATACTGAGCTGGTAAGATAGCCTAGTCACACCTTTTAAGGCCACATTAAAATTTCTAAGCGGTTAACCGAAATAAAATACATATACTTCCACCAAAGGCCATTTTCTCAAATCATTGGATGTTCCTGGGGAATGGCCATTACATGTCACTAGGAACTTTACATGGCCAGGCTGGGGTCTAAATTCACACCCCAGGAATTTGTAGTGAAAAGTATTACTCCACAGCCTCTTTATAGCACTGTTCATTATAACACAGTTTTGGATGGAACACAGTTTCAAGATGGATCCCAAAAATGTATAGATTATGTAGAAAACTGACATTCTATATGAGCTGTACAATTTTGTTATAAAGAGGTTGTGATGTGCTAACTGACTGCATTAGGTATTGAGGCTATTCTAATGAGTACACACAGCATTTATTTATGGAAGATCAAAAAGATATCCTTAAGTCATCCCCATTTTGCTGCATGATCTTGTGCTATGTTTAACCTCTGTAGTTCAAATTACCCCTCTCTCAAACAAATTTTCATGGGCCCAAAGGTGTTCAAGCTTTTGAAATTCGACTGTAGCTACAAAATCTACAATCATACCCATTTTTAGCTCACCTGTCACATAGTGACAAGGTGAGCTTTTGTGATCACATTTTGTCCGTCGTGCGTACGTACGTCCGCACGTCCGTCCGTCCGTGCATCCGTGCGTCCGTAAACATTTTCAAATAAGTATATCTCTAATACCCCATGGTCAATCTTGATCAAATTTCATGAGAAGCATCATTAGGTAGGGGGAAAGGCTGCATAAGGTTTTTGGGCGGATCAGATTGGAATTCTGGTTGCTATGGCAACATATAGCTCCCATAGACTTACAATGGGAAAAAATTAAAATATCTTCTTCTCTGAAACCACAGGGCCCTGAGCTTAGATATTTAGCATGTAGCAACGGCCAGTGGTCACCTACATAATTCCTGCCAATCATGCCCCTGGGGTCCAAATTGGCCATGCTCCGGGACCCCTTCGCTCCCATAGACTCATAATGGAACAAAATCCTCTTCTCGGAAACCACAGGGCCCAGAGCTTAGATATTAAGCATGTAGCAATGGCAAGTGGTCACCTACATAATTCCTGCCAATCATGCCCCTAGGGTCCAAATGGGCCACGCCCTGGGGCCCTTTAGCTCCTTTAGACTCATAATGGAAAAATAGCTTCAAAAATCTTCTTCTCTGAAACCACAGGGCCCAGAGCTGAGATATTTGGCATGTAGCAACGGCAAGTGGTCACCTACATAATTCCTGCCAATCATGCCCCTGGGGTCAAAATTAGCCACACCCCGGGGCCCCTTAGCTCCCATAGACTCATAATGGAAAAACAGCTTCAAAAATCTTCTTCTCTGAAACCACAGGGCACAGAGCTTAGATATTTAGCATGTAGCAACGGCAAGTGGTCACCTACATAATTCCTGCCAGTCATGCCACTGGGTTCCAAATGGGTGACCCCCTTTGGCCCCTTCCGCTCCCATAGACTCATAATGGAGCAAAAAGCTTCGAAATCTTCTTCTCAGAAAACCACAGGGCCCAGAGCTTAGATATTTAGCATGTAGCAATGGCAAGTGGTCACCTACATAATTCCTGCCAATCATGCCCCTGGGGTCCAAGTGGGCCATGCCCCGTTGCCTTTAGCTCCTATAGACTCATAATGGAAAAAAACCCTTCAAAAATCTTCTTCTCTGAAACAACAGGGCCCAGACTTGAGATATTTGACATGTAGCAACGGCAAGTGGTCACCTACATAATTAGGGCCCCGCACTGAAAGTGTGGGTGCCCTATAGTAATCACTCTGTCCGTCCGTCTGTCTGTCTGTCCGTCCGTCTGTCCGTCCACAAATTTTTTTATCCTCCATAACTTTTTATTATTCCTGGATGGATTTAAATATTACTTGGCATCATTCTGTCCGTCTGTCTGTCTGTCTGTCTGTCTGTCTGTCCGTCTGTCCGTCCACAAATTTTTTTATCCTCCATAACTTTCTTATTCCTGGATGGATTTAAATATTACTTGGCAGAAATGTTAACCATAATGTGATGGAGTGTTGCGCGCAAGACTCAGGTCCGTACCTCAAAGGTCAAGGTCATACTTAGAGGTTAAAGGTCAAAAAAGGGTCTTTCCTGTGTCCAATTAATAACTTTGTTATTATTCCTGGATGGATTTAAATATTACTTGGCAGAAATGTTAACCATAATGTGACGAAGTGTCACACGCAAGACCCACAGCCGTACCTCAAAGGTCAAGGTCATACTTAGAGATAAAAGGTCAAAAAAGCGTCTTTTTCATTGTGTCAAATCTATAACTTTCTTATACCTGGATGGATTTAAATATTACTTAGCAGAAATATTAACCATAATGTGACAGTGTGTCACGCGCAAGACCCAGGTCCGTACCTCAAAGGTCAAGGTCATACTTAGAGGTGAAAGGAAAAAAAAAACGTCTTTTTTAACATCAACATTTTCCTACTCCTCTGATAGCGCTGCCGGGGCCCTAGTCAGTTTCACTGACAGCTCTAGTTCCTGCCAATCATGCCCTGGGGTCCAAATTGGCCACACCTCGGGGGGCCCCTTAGCTCCCATAGACTCATAATGGAAAAAAAGCTTCAAAAATCTTCTTCTCTGAAACCACAGGGCCCAGAGCTAAGATATTTAGCAACGGCCAGTGGTCACCTACATAATTCCTGCCAATCATGCCCCTGGGTTCCAAATGGGCAACGCCCCGGGGCCCCTTCGCTCCCATAGACTCATAATGGAACAAAAAGCTTCAAAAATCTTCTTTTCCGAAATCACAGGGACCACAGCTTAGATATTTAGCATGTAGCAACGGCTAGTGGTCACCTACATAATTCCTGCCAATCATGCCCCTGGGATCCAAACGGGTCATGCCCCGGGGCCCTTTAGCTTCTAGAGACTCATAATGGAAAAAAGCTTCAAAAATCTTATTCTCTGAAACCTAAGGGCCTAGAGCTAAGGTATTTGGCATGTAGCAACGGCAAGTGGTCACCTACATAAATCCTGCCAATCATGCCCCTGTGGTCCAAATGGGCCACGCCCTGGGGCCCCTTTGCTCCCATAGACTCATAATGGAAAAAAAAGCTTCAAAAATCTTCTTCTCTGAAACCACAGGACCCAGAGTTTAGATATTTAGCATGTAGCAACGGCAATTGGTCACCTACGTAATTCCTGCCAATCATGCCCCTGGGTTCCAAATGGGCCACTCGCCGGGGCCCCTTTGCTCCCATAGACTCATAATGGAAAAAAGCTTAAAAAATCTTCTTCTTTGAATTCACAGCGCCCAGAGCTTAGATATTTAGCACATAGCAACGGCAAGTGGTCACCTACATAATTCCTGCCAATCATGCCCCTGGGGTCCAAAAGGGCCATGCCCAAGGGCCCCTTAGCTCCTATAGACTCATAATGGAAGAAAAGCTTCAAAAATCTTCTTCTCTGAAACCACAGGGTTCCAGAGCTTAGATATTTAGCATGTAGCAATGGCAAAAGGTCACCCACATAAATCCTGCCAATCATGCCCTTGGGGTCCAAATGGGCCACGCCCCGGGGCCCCTTAGTTCCCATAGACATAAGGGCCCCTTAGCTCCTATAGACTCATAATGGAAGAAAGCTTCAAAAATCTTCTTCTCTGAAACCACAGGGTTCCAGAGCTTAGATATTTAGCATGTAGCAATGGCAAAAGGTCACCCACATAAATCCTGCCAATCATACCCTTGGGGTCCAAAAGGGCCACGCCCAAGGGCCCCTTAGCTCCTATAGACTCATAATGGAAAAAAGCTTCAAAAATCTTCTTCTCTGAACCACAGGGCCCTGAGCTTAGATATTTAGCATGTAGCAATGACAAGTTGTCACCTACATAAATCCTGCCAATCATGCCCCTGGGGTCCAAATGGGCCACACCCTGGGACCCCCTTAGCTCCCATAGACTCATAATGGAAAAAAAAAAATTAAAAAATCTTCTTCTCTGAAACCACAGGGCCCAGAGCTTAGATATTTAGCATGTAGTAACGGCAAGTGGTCACCTACATAATAATTTCCTGCTAATCATGCCTCTGGCGTTTCAAATGGGCCACACCCCAGGGCCCCTTAGCTCCCATAGACTCAAAATGGAAAAAAACTTAAAAAATCTTCTTCTCAGAAACTGTGAAGCACAGAACATAGATATTTAGTGTCTAGCAACATAAAATAGCTAGCTACATAAATCCTGCTAACCCTGCCCCGGGGGTCAAAATTGGCCACACCAGAGCTCATCACCTCCAATAGACTTATAATGGAAAAAAACTTAAAAAATCTTCTTCTATGAAACCATAAGGCCCAGAGCTTAGATTTTTAGTATGTAGCAACGTCAAGTGGCCACCTACATAAATCCTGCCAGTTATGCCCCTGGGATCCAAATTGGCCACACCCCAGGGCTCTTTAGCTTCCATAGACTTACAATTGGAGAAACTTCAAAAATCTTCTTCTCTGAAACCACAGGACCCTTATAATGAAAAAAACAAAAAACAACTTAAAATGGGGAAAAAAATCTTCAAAAATCTTCTTCTCTGAAACCATAAGTCCCAGAGCTTAGGTATTTAGCATGCAGCAATGTCGAGTGGACGCCTACATGAATCCTGCCAATCATGCCCCTGGGGTCCAAATCCTGTGGCCCCTTAACTCCAACAAACTTATAATGGAAAAAAGCTTCAAACATCTTCTTTGAAACCATGAAGTACAGACCTTAGTTATTTAGTATATAGCAACACAAAATGGTCGCCTACATAAATCCTGCCAACCGTGCCCTTTTGGTGAAAATTGGCCAAGCCCCAGGGCTCATTAGCTCCTATAGACTTATACTTGAAAAAACTTAAAAAAATCTTTTTCTCCAAAACCATAAGGCACAGATTTTGTTTGATTTGAGGTTTTACATCCCCGTCAACACTGTATAGGTCATTTTGGAGATGTCTCTTCCAATTTTGTGGGACTTTTACCCGACATTGGGATGACATTACATCTCATGCCCTATCGCCCAATGAAACCAGTAGGGTTTATAAGCATGGACACCACTTTGCCTGAGCTTAGATATTTAGTATGTAGTATTGTCAAGTGGTCTCCTACACTAATGATTTTCTGGTACACAGGTGAGCGATATAGGGCCATTGGGCCCTCTTGTTTATTTTCCAGGCTTGTAGTGTCCACAGATGGTGTGTTATGGATGGGACTAACAGATGACAAATTCTTGTATATCAGTACCTGCCGTAACATTACTCTTTGGAATCTGAACAGGTTCTACTGTTTCTGGGCGTTAGCTAGGAATCAGGTTTCTAGACTGTCACTGTCTTCCTGTGAAGAGAAAACTACGAGAGTAGTGGCTGTTGGTGAAGACAGCAGGTGAGAGAAGTTTCCATAAGGAGAAAACACATGGCACATAGAGGATCTTAAATGAGTGTTCATGTATTATTGAATTTATTAAACAAGTTGAGGAAAAGGGATAAATGCGAGGCTGTGCCGAGCATTTTATCCCTTTTCCACAGCCTCGCATTTTATCCCTTTTCCTCAACTGTTTAATAAATTCAGTAATACATGAGCACGAATGCAAGATTCTATTAATCATATGACATTTAAAACCCATTTTATTCACGATTGTTCAACAAAATTGTCAATATTCCGCCATTAGTAAACGCGACATCATTAAGGACGTCATGCTTGTAACGTTTCGGGGCGTATCTAGCTAATTTGCATATTTAATCCACTAGTGGATTACCAAATTTATTGCATGACGTTATTACATTCTCACACGCGACGTCATATGATAAACCATAATAATCCTAAGAATTGGGGCAGACAGGCCTAATCAAACAGTGCAGACCCAGATCAGACCGCTCCTGAAGGAGCGGTCTGATCAGGGTCTACACGGTTTCCATACCATTCTGCTCTTTTTGGACTCATTGCTGGATCATGAAACAAATTTGTTAAAATTTTAGGAGAATAACAGCAAGTTTCAAGGTGTCTGAATTTTTAGGAGTTTTATGGTATGTCAATGCTTTCCCTGCTCCAAAAGTGACATCTCTCTGATAATTCATTGTTATTTTTCTATGGGTTGTTGAGGTGGTTTCTAATGTTTTCTCATATTAATAAGCAGTTCTAACAAGTACAGAGAGTTCACACCATCTATGTTTTTGATCACAAATAAAATGTATCCCTGTAAATCCAACTTTTTATGTCCCTGTCATTCGATGAAAGGTGGAAAGGACATAAAGTTTTGTCCATCTGTCCCGCCCAAGTCCGCATCCATGTCCGAGATGGTGTTAGCAATTTGGGTTCAAGTTTTCTGAATTGTGCTACCAGGTGGGTTCATCCGTGTCCTTTAGACACATTTCTAGTCTCTATATAAAGGGGTTTTATGGGTGTTCATGACTTTTTGTTGGGCTCATTATAAATCATTACATTAACAAATTCTTGTACTGTCTGGACATCCTTATATACCCCACTTTACACAGAATGAAGTGGAATTTTGAAGGGCATACAGCATTTAACTTATTTTTGCTGATAAACATAAATCGTGGGTACCCACAATCTGTTTTACAGCAAAATTAAAAAAATTATCACAGCTGTTCATCAAAAAATATCATTTTCGGAGCTATAAAAGAATTCACTATGTCACTCTAAGATATTGTCACAATGTGGATACAGATAAAGAAGAAGAATACCGTATTCGCCCTAATTACCGCACATGCTCCTATAAGCACACACCAAAGCTATTTTTGAAAAGGAAATGCATAAGCGCACACTTTACAGTAGTCTCCCCTTGAAGCTCTCATAGTAAATCTATAAAAACTTACCATTATTTCTTCCAACAGTGTAGGCAATGCTTAAGTATCTTTTTCCGTCCCATTAAATATCAGTATGCATCATCTTGGAAGCTGTTGTTTTCGTATCAAGTGTGCGCTAATTAGGTAGATTTTTCACCGTGACTTTATGACACGATTTTGAAAAAACTAAGCGCACGGTGCGGTAATTAGGGCGAATACGGTAGGTGATTAACCCTTCTCTTGCTGTTCATGACAACCCCTATCTTTGCAAACAGTGTAGATCCAGATCAGATGGCTTCTGAAGAAGCCATCTGATCAGGATCTACACTGTTTGACATTCAATTTATGAATTTGTAGGAATAAATTACATCAAGTAATCTGATTGGTTCAAAGTCAGAAATGGGTGTGGCTAAGCTGAATATTCAGCAAGAGAAGGGTTAAGCATGACACAATAGAGGAGTCTGGTTTTCTATCTGTTCATCCATGAGTTTATCTGTCAAGCCTTCAATATTTGTGTCAACCCTATTGTCAACCCAAATGTTCAGGTTCATTTCTCAAGAACTACAATCACAAACACAATAGTATTTGGAGGAGTTCTTGTGGTGCAGGTACTTGAGGCAGTTCTAACAAGTACCAACAACATATATTTTTCCCAACATGGGATCACACAGCTTGGGCAAATATCGCTCTCAGGCAGAGAATGTGATCCCACAACCCCTGCCTTTGCTAACAGTGTAGATCCAGGTCAAATGGCATCTGATCAGGATTTACGGTGTTTGTCAATTAGTTTACAATTTTGAATGAAACATTTTATCAAGTAATTTGACATAGATAGATAGAGTAGATAGATAGATAGATAGATAGAGATAGATAGATAGATAGATAGATAGATAGATAGATAGATAGATAGATAGATAGATAGATAGATAGATAGATAGATAGATAGATAGATAGATAGACTGGTTGATAGTCAGCAATGGTTGTGTTTGTTTGTTTTGTTTGAGTTGAGGTTTAATGTCCCCGTCAACACTGTAAAGGTCATTTTGGAGACGTTGCTTCCAATTTTGTGGGACTTTTACCCGACATTGAGATGAAATGACACCTCAAGCCCTGTTGCCCAATGAAACCAATAGGGTTTATTAGCATGGGCAGTCCGCCTCACACCGCGGTTCCTGGACAGGCTTAGATCCTCTAAGCGGTTTACCAGTACTAGTGTGCGGGCCGGATTTAGCTCTGCGTGAAAGCATCATGCAGCCCATATATTTCTTCAAGCCCCTATGGGCGTGGGCTACAGCAATGGGTGTGGCAATATAATTTATTCAGCAGGATAAGGTTTAAAAAAGTATTTTGGTTTGCTTAGTAGCGCAAGTGAGCAAGCAACGTGTCCTGCTGATAGCAACAGATAAGGTTGTTTTCTTTCTGGCATAGAGCAGCACTAAATATTTGTTACAGCTCATTTGGTGAATTATTGACTGCAGATACCTTTTCCTAAATTGTCTTGTTGGTTGTATGGTTGTACCTTTGTCTTGCTGAATGGTGCTATGCAAACTCTTTTCAAATATGATAAAAATCCTAAAAAATCGGACATCTTAAGGACTTGCTGTAATTTTCCTAAAATTTTGACAAATTTGTTTCACGATCCAGCAAGGAGTCCAAAAAGTTCAGACCTTATGGCATTGTAGACCCTGATTAGACTGCTACTCAGGTTTTCTTCTGATTTTTCAGTGAAAATAAGGCTTGACATTTTGTGTGATTGTGAAAATAAGGTTTCATATTTTGTGTGATCAGCAACCCAGCAGGTGATGCACATAAAATATCAAGCCTTATTTTTGCTGAAAAAAAAATATGAAAGAAAGTAGGTTGCCATCAGCTCTAGACTGTCTGCAGTGTGTGAAAGGTTAATGCTTGTTGTTGTATACAGTGAAATTCCGCTGTTAAGACCACCTAAAATTAAGACCAATTCTGTTTTAAAAGTTTATTCAGTGGGTTGCAGTTATTCTTTCTTTGTGTTTTCTGCATACACTATCCTCTGGTCAGAGACCACCTTTTGGACTGTTCAAAAGTGGTCTTAAAGACCACTTTTGAACAGTCCCAAAGGTGGTCTTATTATAGGAATTTTACTGTACTTGGAATATTATACTTTTTCAGTGTTCGGATATTTTGTCGAAGTAACCGGAAGAATATCACAACAGTATTACCTCCTCCTGATATCTCAGCCCTGCAGTCTGTGCTGAGTGTGTGTTACAGCAGAGAGAAGAACGCTGCCTTCCTGCTTGTCACAAATAAAGAAATCTGGGTGTACACTACTAGGTAAAAGACTGTTGATATCACATCATGTTATCAAGTCCCTGTAAGGAATACCCCTCTGAACTCCACTTTATATGGAGAAGAGTTGGGTTTATGGGGGGTATACATTGTTTTCTTTATTTCTGTTCCAAGACATAGGTTGTAGGTACTCGTTAGAATCGCCTCAGTGAGGCGATTCTAACAAGCACCCTCAACCTATGAAGTTAAAATAAGAAAAATATCACAAATTTTCTACAGAAAAATGTTGTTTTTTAAACACATCACGTGAACAAGTCGTTGAAATGAAGATCCCCTAAACCCCATTTTATATAGAGAAAACTGGGGTTTTTCAGGGGTATACATTATTTTTCTTATTTTTGCTCCAAGTCATAGGTTGTAGGTACTCGTGAGAACCGCCTTGATGAGGTTGTTCTAATGAGCACCCACAGCCTATGTTTGCAGTATAGCAGTATAAATAAGAAAAATATCACAGCTTTTCTTCAGAAAAATGTCCGTTTTTGACATAGGAAAAAAATGCACCATGCCTCACGGAAGTGCTATTATAATGATCTTTGTTGAAATCAATACTGTCAAATTTGACACTTCTGAATTTAACTCAGGTTTGTACATATTTCAAAATGTCAAGTTAAACTTTGGCATGTATAAAATTTGGCGAAAATTTTACACAGGCATGCTCATAAATCAGACTTCTAAAACCTTTTTATCCAAATTATAATTTTGTTGGCACAATTGGTGGACAAATATGTCCTTTCAAAGTTCTAAAATACTATGGACATAATTGGAAAGGAAAAGAAATATCTACAGTGAACAAAATGTGATTTGTTAAATGAATATTTATGTACACATCACGTGAACAAGTCCGTGAAATGAAGACCCGCCTATACCCCACTTTATGTAGAGAAAACTGGGGTTTAGGGGGGGTAAACATTATTTTTCTTATTCTTGCTCCAAGACATAGGTTGTGGGTACTCGTTAGAACCGCCTCAATGAGGCGGTTCTAACGAGCACCCGCAACCTACGTTTGCAGTATTTATAAGAAAAATATCACGTATTTTCATCAGAAAAATGGCCATATTGGAGATATGTAAAATGCACCAATTTGCACAGGTGTGTTATCGTAATGAGTAAAATTCCCTTATTAAGACTACCAAAAATTGAGATTTAATCTGCTTTTGAAAGCATATTGAGACAGTTTCAGTTATTTTTTCATTCTGTTTTCAACACCCAGTCTCTTCTAATAAAAGGCCACCTACAGTCGAACTTCAATGGCTCTAACACCTTTGGGACCTCGAAAATCTGTTCGAGACAGGGGTAGTTCGAGCCACTGAGGTTACTGTCAGGAGGCATAATGAGATACTTTTAGACATCTTTTCGGTGTTCTTTAATGAATATGTATGCTGTGTGTACTCATTAGAATCGCCTCATCGAGGCGATTCTAATGAGTACACACAGCATACATTTGCAAGATAAAAGACTAAAATCTTCTTAATTATCCCCCTAGTTCTTATATAGAGGATTTCGCTAGAGGCTCAAGAATGGGTTCGACTCATCCATGGTAAACAAGCCATCGGTGTTCGAGCCATCGAAGTTCTACTGTATATAGGAACTTTACTGTACATTGCTACACATATGTATGCACAAACACTTTGTCAATTTCAGGACTGATCCTGCTTGTAGGATAGCAGTATGGGATGTGCATGAGTTACAGCTACCTTACATCAGTGGAGATACTTCAAACTTACCACCAGGGTAGGCAAAAACATTAACCATTAACTCTTAAGATGCTGTGAAAAACTGCATCTGAAAATGTGGTCTGTTTATGTTGCTGTTGCACATTTCGAAAACATGACTATTCAAAGGCATTGTAAATTTTACTGCCAAAAAAACGAAAATTTTCAAATGAAAAATTGTGATATTTTTCTTATATCTGTTCGGATTATATTCATTGAGACGGTTCTAACCAATACTCACAATCTACATTTTAGAGCAGAAAAAAAAAAAATAAGGTTTACATTTATAAAACTAGTTTTACTACTTGAAAGCTTGGTGGTCTCGTCTTGCATTGACTGCTATAATTATCATATAATTATAAAGGCATTACATGTCTTTAATTATATTCATCATCATCATCAACAGATTTTTGATTAACGTGCAGGTACAGGGGCAATGTCCACATAAGTGGGCCCCCTTCCAGGTAGCTGGCTTGCTGCACGCAAGGCAGATCTTACACCAGATCACCAGGCCTGTCTATCATGAGGATCGAAAGCAGAGAGCTCCCATTCTCTGTAATCTCTTTCTGTCAGCTGCTTCCAGGTCATCTTGGGTCTTCCAGGCCCCCACTTTCCACCTACCTGTATGTCACAGGCAGTCTTGACTGCACCGTTGGAGCGTTCCACATGTCCATACCAGCAGAGCCTTCTCACTTCTCACCAGCAGAGCCTTCTCACTTTCAGGATGAGGTCCAGGTCCTCAATGCCAAGACGCTCAAGTAACTCACTGTAGTTGTATATTATAATAATAAACACATTGCATTCTCAATTTTCCCATTAAGTGCTTAATGATGCTCAAAAATGGGCTTTTGTCCTAGTGGGCTTTTGTCCCAGTGGGATTTTGTCCTAGTGGGCTTTTGTCCAGTGGGATTTTGTCCTAATGGGCCTTTGTCCTACACTCCTTTGAACCGTATCTAAAACCCTGTTTACTTGTACTTTCAGAGTAATAATTCAGCCACCAAGCACCACCATGGGTACCCACAGAGCCACTGAGAATGGCCACGGCAATGAAGTAGTCTCCAACTGCTGTAGTTTGTGTATATTAAACTCAACAGCCATGATGATGACTGATGAGGGACTATGCTGTCCCATTAGACACACTTACCTCCTGCTGGGGCTGGAAGATGGCAGAATTCTGTTTATGGATCCAGTGATTAGGGGCCAGAAATACATGGAGTTTAAAGCCTGCAAAGATGCTGTAAGATGTTTTTTTTTTTAAGAATAAAAAAATATCATTGTTAAGCAAAGGCAAATATATACTTCAAGATAAGTGATCTTTCAGTTTTAGTTGTCACATGAACATTAATGACAAAAATTGCTAATTGTTGTATTTTTAGCTCACCTGAGCCGAAGGCTCATGTGAGGTATTAGTATACCACGAGCCGGCGTCCGTCGTCCGTCGTCGTCGTCGTCGTCCGTCGTCCACACTTTCAAAGAAGTATATCTCCGGAACCAGTGGGCCAATCTTGATCAAATTTCATGCGAAGCATTATCAGGTAGGGGGAAAGGCTGCATACTGTTTTCGGGCAGATCGGATTGGAACTCTGGTTGCCATGGCAACAAATAGCTCCCATAGACTTAACATAGGAAAAAGTTTGTCATCACTCTAGCTCCGTCAATTTTTTTCTGATCGTCTTCATTCTTGCAGATAACGAGGACAGGCATAAAATCTCGATCAAGTTCGATTTTGGGCTGAATCGGATTATTCACTCAGGAGTTACGTGCCCTTGAGCGTTAGGAAAAAGCTTGTCATCACTCTAGCTCCGTCAATTTTTTTCTGATCGACTTCATTCTTGCAGATAACGAGGACAGGCATGAAATCTCGATCAAGTTCGATTTTGGGCTGAATCGGATTATTCACTCAGGAGTTACGTGCCCTTGAGCATTAGGAAAAAGCTTGTCATCACTCTAGCTCCGTCAATTTTTTTCTGATCGACTTCATTCTTGCAGATAACGAGGACAGGCATGAAATCTCGATCAAGTTTGATTTTGGGCTGAATCGGATTATTCACTCAGGAGTTACGTGCCCTTGAGCGTTGAAAAAATTGCCTATTGACTTAACATGGGGAGAATGTTGTCATCACCGTAGCTGCTTCAATTATTTTCAGATTGGCTTTATTCTTGCAGATAACCAGCACAGCCATGAAATCTCGGTCAAGTTCGATAACTGGCTGAATCGGATCATTCACTTAGGAGTTACCTGCCCTTGTGTGTTTTTGCATTAGGGTTAATGGGAATTTCAAAAATGTATTTCTTAAAGACTACTTGGCCAACTTTGATCAAATTTCATGTGTCGCATTATTGGGCAAGTGGAAAGGCTTCATTAGGTTTTCAGGCAGATCTGAGTGGAACTCTGGTTGCCAAGGCAACATCTAGCTCCCATAGACTTCACATAGGAAAAAGCTTGTCATCACTCTAGCTCCGTCAATTTTTTTCTGATCGACTTCATTCTTGCAGATAACCAGTACAGGCATAAAATCTCGGTCAAGTTCGATTTTGGGCCGAATCAGATAATTCACTCAAGAGTTACGTCCCCTTGACCCCCCGAAAAATTGCCTATCGACTTAACATGGGGAAAATGTTGTCATCACTGTAGCTAGTAACGAGGACAGGCATAAAATCTCGGTTAAGTTCGATTTTGGGCAGAATCGGAATATTGACCTCGGAGTTACGTGACCTTGAGCGACAAAAAATTTGCCCATAGACTTAACATAGGGAAAATGTTGTGACTACGATAGCGACTTGAATGTTTTTCAGATCAGCTTCGAACTTGCAGGTAACGAGGACAGACATAAAATCACGGTTAAGTTCGATTTTGGGCCGAATCGGATTATTTGCCTTGGAGTTACCTGCCCTTGAGCATGAAAAAATACGTTGTGACCACGATAGCAACTTTATTTTAATTCAGATCAGCTTCAAACTTGCAGGTAATGAGGACAGGCATAAAATCCCGGTTAAGTTCGATTTTGGGCCGAATCGGAATATTGACCTCGGAGTTACGAGACCTTGAGCGACAAAAAATTTGCCCATAGACTTAACATAGGGAAAATGTTGTGACTACGATAGCGACTTGATTTTTTTTCAGATCAGCATCAAACTTGCAGGTAACGAGGACAGACATAAAATCTGGGTTAAGTTAGATTTTGGGCCGAATCAGATTATTTGCCTTGGAGTTACCTGCCCTTGAGCATAAAAAAATACGTTGTGACCACGATAGCAACTTTATTTTTATTCAGATCAGCTTCAAACTTGCAGGTAATGAGGACAGGCATAAAATCTCAGTTAAGTTCGAATCAGAATATTGACCTCGGAGTTACATGACCTTGAGCGACAAAAAATTTGCCCATAGACTTTACATAGGGAAAATGTTGTGACTACGATAGCGACTTGAATTTTTTTCAGATCAGCTTCAAACTTGCAGGTAACGAGGACAGACATAAAATCTCGGTTAAGTTTGATTTAGGCCGAATCAGATTATTTGCCTTGGAGTTACCTGTCCTTGAGCATAAAAAAATACGTTGTGACCACGATAGCAACTTTATTTTTATTCATATCAGCTTCAAACTTGCAGGTAACGAGGACAGGCATAAAATCTCGGTTAAGTTTGATTTTGGGCCGAATCGGAATATTGACCTCGGAGTTACGTGACCTTGAGCGACAAAAAATTTGCCCATAGACTTAACGTAGGGAAAATGTTGCGACTACGATAGCGACTTGATTTTTTTTCAGATCAGCTTCAAACTTGCAGGTATCGAGGACAGACATAAAATCTTGGTTAAGATCGATTTTGGGCCGAATCGGAATATTTGCCTTGGAGTTACCTGCCCTTGAGCATAAAAAAATACGTTGTGACCACGATAGCAACTTTATTTTTATTCATATCAGCTTCAAACTTGCAGGTAACGAGGACAGGCATAAAATCTCAGTTAAGTTCGATTTTGGGCCGAATCGGAATATTGACCTCATGTTACATGACCTTGAGAGACAAAAAAATTTGCCCATAGACTTAACGTAGGGAAAATGTTGTGACAGAAATAGCGACTTGAATTTTTAGCTCACCTGAGCCAAATGCTCCAGTGAGCCGATAGTATACCAAGGCTTCGGAGTTCGTCGTCTGTCGTCCGTCCATCCGTCGTCCACACTTTCAATGAAGCATATCTCAGAAGGCAGTCGACCAATCTTGTTTAAATTTTATGTGTAGCACCATTGGGCAAGGGGAAAGGCTGCATTAGGTTTTCGAGCTAGTCTGGTTCATTTGTTCCTTCATTCTTCTTTCTCTCCATATAGAGATAATAGACCAATGTTAAATTTTTAATCAAAGATTTCTCAGGAACTATAAAAGCTAGAAGCATCAAATTTGGTATTCAATAGAATAATGATGACTTATTTTGTGTAAGAGACATTGGGCTTTCTCAGCTTATTTGTTCATCTGTTGTTTCATTCTTCTTTCTCTCCATTTTGACCAATGTTAAATTTTCGTCAAAGATTTCTCAGGAACTATAGAAGCTAGAAGTCTCAAACTTGGAATGCAATGCAATAATCATGACTTATATCCTGTAAGGGTCAATGGGCTGGATTCTATTAGCAGATTTAGTAGTCAAGTCTGTGAATTGTTAAAACTTAAGTTCCTCAGGTGAGCGGGTTAGGCTCATTGAGCCTCTTGTTATATAATATCATATAAATCCTACAAATTCGGACACCTTGACGACACTGTAATTCGCCTCAAATTTTAGCAAATTGTTTCATGATCCAGTAAGGAGTTCCAAAAGTGCTATTATTTAAATGGAATTGCAAACAGTGTAGACCCTGATCAGACTAGTCTGATGATACTCTGATCAGGGTCTGCACTGTTTGCTTAGGACTGTTTACTTCTATACTTAGGATCATTGTGGTAAAGAAGAATAGAACACTTGACACATATTTTCAGCCATTTTATAGGAGAGATAAGTTTTGGAATTTCCTATTCACTTTCCTGTTAAACTGAGTCCTTATGGAAAAGGGGTCTAAGAATTTGCTCTTTTAAAAGTTCAGCCATATTGACAAGAGAATATTTTTGAGAGTTTTGTTCCCCGGAAGATGCATCCAGTCCCCAAAAGCTCTCTTCATTATGTAGTCCATAACCTATGATAACTATGCAATGAAGTGGGAATACCATCAAAGGAAACAGGGAAAAGCCTTGTGAGAAAGGAGGTATATGATACCAAATCAGATCCAGGGATGTTAGTTGTCAGTTCTTGGCAAAGGAATGTGTACTGTAGTTGTTATCCACTCAAGTCTAAGCCTGCCCAGAAAAAGTGTGGCAAGGTTAATTGACTGACTCAGTATGACTTTAATAGTGTTGACAGGGAAATTGAACTCCAAACCAACCAACCAGCCAAGTACAGTACCAAATGAAAGTGATCTCCCTTGCCTGAATTATCATTCAACTGCCACAAACTGTTAAGGCCTACACACCGAGGTGACAAGGTGACAATTTTTACTCCTTTATTTGTGAAAAATGGCAATTTTGGTTAGCATTGAAGTACCTTTACACATTTGTGGATAAGGGCCAATTTTTTTCCAAACCAACATTGATGTCAAGCTGTTACCTTTTAATTTAGCAAATATGCTAATATTTTTACTGGAAAGGTGTGAGAAGCTTTCCCAAATCCTAAAACTACTTACACTTTTTCAGAAAAAAATACCAGGGAATTAGATATACCGTATTCGCCCTAATTACCGCACCGTGCGCTTAGTTTTTTCAAAATCGTGGTGAAAAATCAACCTATTAAGCGCACACAAATTAAAGTTGTGTATTAGAGCTGTCGAATGAATTTGACAGAAATGCAGTTGCTTTGCCTTCACTGTTGAAGAAATAACAGTAATTTTTTATAGATTTCCTGTGAAAGCTTCAATGGGAGGTTACTGTAAGGTGTGCGTTTATGCATATTTTTTCAAATATAGTTTTGGTGTGCGCTTATAGGAGCATGTGCGGTAATTAGGGCGAATACGGTACTTGCTAGAACTGTTATCAGTTTGCCACTCACCAACTCAGAAGCTAACAATATTTTCATCACTTGAACAAGTACGTGAAATAAAGACCCCCTTAAACCCCACTTTATATAGAGAAAACGGGTTTACGGGGGTAAACATTATTTTCCTTATTTCTGCTCCAAGACATAGGTTGTGGGTACACGTTAGAACCGCCTCAATGAGGCGGTTCTAACGAGGACCCAAAACCTATGTTTGGAGTATAAACAAGAAAAATATCACACATTTTCATCAGAAATACTGCCTTTTTTGAGGTTTTAAAAATGTACTATATCACACGGATGTGTTATCGTAATGTGAAAAAATAGGCCCAGTTGGCTTATGACAATAGTCATTGCCAATATTAGCAAGACTTTATGCTTATCTGTTTTCATATTTACACAGGTTCAAGAAATGCAGCATGATGTTGTTAACAGCTGTCTGATAACACTGTGTCGATTGAAGGAGCTTGTTATCATACAGATCTGGGGACTACCAACTTTAGATGCCACGTATGAACTCTATGCAGCACCTGATATTACCTGCTATGCTAGATTGGTAGGTTTCATTGTGCACACACTACAACCCACATTATACCAATACTGGATCATCTTATTTAGACAGACAGAACTGAGCCCAGGCTCTGAGGTTATAAAACTTTTTTCATGCTCAACTCAGCTGAGCATGAAATTTGTAAAAATTAAAACACTAATAAGTTGAGTTTGCTTTCTAAGATAGCAGAGTATCTTATTTGTCCTGCGCGCAAATTTTTAAAATGCCAACAATTGTTGGCATTTTAAAATTTGTGAGCAGGTCAAATTTCATGCTCAAGAGAGTTGAACATGAAAAAAGTTCGATAGTAAAGAAAATATTCAACAAAAGCACTAGTAAATTTGCTGAAAATGCATGTGACCTAGTGCATTCTTTCCGTAATCTGAACGCCTTGTAAACCAGGGATCGCAGGATCGAACCCGGGCTTCTCCAGACTTTCAGATGAGTCTTTAAACCGAGGTCCCGTCTCCGTATGACCTTAGCTGTTGGTGGGACGTAAAACTAAAACTCACTCACTCACTCACTCCGTAATCTGAAAACTGACCATTTTCTGATGAAAAATGGTGATTTTCTTTTCTCGTTTCTGCTTTAAACATAGATTGTGAGTGCTGTTTTTATGTATTTGAGCAAAAATAACGAAAAAATTATATACCTTTATAAATTACACATTTCTCTGTGTAAAATGGGATACTCGTTTGTTCTGTGTAATTTCAAAAATGCTTTGGATATTGTACAAATACTTACTAAAATATTTGGTTGCCCATTACAAGTTTGTTAAAAACTAGGTCATAGTTAAGATACGTATCTAGGGACTCTCAGCATTTAAATGCCATCTGTTAACTCTATACTGTACTTGATATTACCTGCTATGCTAAAAAGCTGGTCTGGGTAGTTCAGTCGGATACAAGTCTGTGTGACGCTCAGGATGTTGCGGATTAACCCATTTTGTACCGGAAACCCCAAAAACGGGTAGTTGGCAAACAGTGCAGGCCCAGATCTGATCAGGGCCTACACTGTTTGTAAAATTTTCAGGCAGTTTCCAAATAGTCTTTGAAGAAAACACCACCTGACACCCCCAAATTTTGACATCTACTCCTGCTATATTACAGGCGGAAGATTCCATTCCGCACAAAAAGGGTTAAACAAAATGCCAGGGCAGCAACATTCTTTGATAGAGATTGATCAAGAAATTTTTTCTGCGGTCATTCTTTCCCTTTCCCCTGATTCAGAGTTTGAGGTATTTAGATTTAAATGTATTTGTTATTTCAGGGTCTATCATTTCTATCAGGCCACAAGTCAGGACACTTAAACTTCCACTATCTGGAGCCAATTGAGGACTCAGGATTGTATACCAATGCCAAACGTAAGTACTGCTATCATGTATTAAGATTACATACAATAATGAACCTAAGTATTATGATAGATAGGCCTAAGCAAACAGTGCAGACCCAGATCAGACTGCTCCTGAAGGAGCAGTCTGATCAGGGTCTACACTGTTTGCCATTCCATCAGTACCTTTTGAACTCCTTGCTGGATCTTAAAACAAAATTTTTAAAAGTTTAGGAGAATTACAACAAATCCTCAAGATGACCAGATTTTTAGGATTTTTAGAGCATATTGCCCCAGTTAAGGAGGAGAGGGATAATTAATTTTCTCGTTAGAAACCTACGTTGTGGATACTTGTTAGAGGCCATTCTAACAAGTATCCACAACTAATGTTTTGATGCCAACGCTTCTTATTGGGGCAATTGTAATAAGTACCCATATGCCAAAGTGTTTCTCATCTGGAGTTATAAGACAATTACTGGTATGGGCAAAAATGTTTTGTTTGTTTGATTTGAGGTTTAACGTCCCCGTCAACACTGTAAAGGTCATTTTGGAGACGTTGCTTCCAAATTTGTGGGATTTTTACCCGACATTGAGATGAAATGACAACTCAAGCACTGTCGCCCAATGAAACCAATAGGGTTTATAAGCATGGATGGTCCGCCTCGCACCGCGGTTCCTGGACAGGTTTAGATCCTCTAAGCGGTTTACCAGTACTAGTGTGCGGGTCGGATTCAGCTCTGCATGGAAGCATCATGCAGCCCTTATATTTCTTCAAGCCCCTATGGGCGAGGGCGGCCACATCTGGAGTTGGAGTTATAAGACTACTCTTGGTATTGGCAAAAGTGTATCTTTGGCTATATACTCAGCAAAGACTAAATCCAGCCTTCAAACACAGTGATTTACAGTACAGATTTGTCTGCATGAAAATATGGATAAACCAGCATTCATAGACTTTGATTGGGGGTCAAAAATGGAAGGTATGCAGTTAAAAGAATTTGTCATTTGTGTGAGAGGTAGATTGAAAAAGTCTTCCCTCAGAATCAGTCCGGCATCACTGGACAAGCCTATGATCCTTGTGACAGATTTTTCTGTCCACATGTAATAGATTCTTATAGTCTTTATTTTCTACTGGTATAAACTCTTAATGCTTATCCTGCTGTTCACACCAACCCCTAACTTTGTAAACAGTGTAGATCCAGATTAGAAAGCCATGTGATCAGGATCTACACTGCTTGTCTTTCAGTTTAGGACTTTTAATGAAAACATTATATCATGTAACCTGATTGGCTTTAGTCAGAAATGCGTGTGTACAATTAAGTTATTCAGCAGGATAAGGGTTAAAGGAAAAAAAAACTGCTTTTCAGGAGCAAATGCTCTCTGTCTTTTGAGAGCAGAAGCCTTTTAAGAGGGGATGAGTTTACAGGAGAGGAAACAGAAAATCAGGAAGTTGTCTCCCTTTGAAGATTGTTAGTGGGTATTGATACAACTTTTTATACCCCCGGCATACGAAGTATGTCAGGGGGTATATAGTTTTCGTCTTTCCGTCCGTTCGTCCGTTCGTTGGTTCGTTCGTATGTTCGTTCGTTCGGTCGTTCGTCAACCTTTACGTCAAAGTTTTGCGTTAAACCTTTTTGATTGCTCATATCTCTGTAACCACAGGTTGGATTCTCTTCATATTTGGTACAGGATATCTCTATAGCATTACCTTTCATATGGAGTATCTAAGCACCTGGGTCAAGCCCCTGGGTGGGTTGTCTGTCTGTCCGTCTGTCTATTCATCTACTTTTACGTCAAAGTTTTGTGTTAAACCTTTTTCATTGCTGATATCTCTGTAACCACATATTAGATTCTCTTCATGTTTGTTACAGGATATCTCTATAGCATTACCTTTCATATGGAATATCTAAGCCCCTGGGTCAAGCCCCTGGGTGGGCTGTCTGTCTGTCTGTTCATCTAATTTTACGTCAAAGTTTTGTGTTAAACCTTTTTCATTGCTGATATCTCTGTAACCTCATGTTAGATTCTCTTCATGTTTTGTAAAGGATATCTCTATAGCATTACCTTTCATATGGAATATCTAAGCCTCTGGGTCAAGCCCCTGGTAGGGCTGTCTGTCTGTCTGTTCATCTACTTTTACGTCAAAGTTTTGTGTTAAACCTTTTTCATGGCTGATATCCCTGTAACCACGTTAGATTCTCTTCATTTTTGATAAATGATTTCATGATGCATGTCCCTTCCCCCACCCAAGGTGACCTTGACCTCAAGGTCACGGACTTAGAAATTTTTGCATTTGGTTAAAGTTTTATGTCAAAGTTTATAGATGCCTGTATGTTCTATTTGATGCCCTCACTCCCTTGGTCCATTTAGAAATTTTATGTTTGGTTTAGCTTTTACAAGCACATTTATAGATTCTTATAGCTTCTTCACTTCATTCATATCACATACAAGCTCGAAAGATATATCAGAGGGTGACGCTGGCCGGGGGTATACGTGACCCACTGGTCACTTTCTCTAGTTCAAAATATTTTTTATCTGTTTTCAGTAGGGGAGATCTACCTCAGGAGCAAATTCTGAGGAGCAATTCTTCCCTTTAAGAGTTGACCCCTTTTCAAAAGGGCTGAGTTTAGAAGAAAGGAAACAGAGAAACACAAAGTTGCTCTCCTTTGAAAAATAGAAGGTTCTGCAAGGTTTATAGAGGATCTTACATGAGTGGTCATGTATTATTGAATTTATTAAACGAGTTGAGGAAAAGGGATAAAATGCGAGGCTTTGCCGAGCATTTTATCCCTTTTTCTCAACGAGTTTAATAAATTCAATAATACATGAGCACGAATGCAAGATTCTATTTATCATATGACGTTTAAAACGCATTTTATTCACGATTGTTTACAAAAATATCAATATTCCGCCATTAATAAACGCGACGTCGTTAAGGACGTCGTACATGTAACGTTACGGGACGTATGTAGCTAATTTGCATATTTAATCCACTAGTGGATTATCGAAAATAATACATGGCTTTATTACACTCTCAGACGCGACGTCATATGATAAATAAATTATCTGTAAGGCACTTATAAGGGAGATTTTGTTTTCAGAGGAGCCAAATGCTGAAGATGTGATTGATACAACAAGACGACCAGAACATTCATCAGATGTGGTTGCCATGGACATGTCTGCAGCTCTTAGAATTTTTGTAACCTGCAGGTGAGAACACCTATAAGGAAAACAGTTCATAACTTCTTACTTCTGGCAGAAAAGATACCAGTTTCACTGCAAGAAATGTTTTGACTTGTTTTTTACTTGAGGAAACATTTTAAATTCTTGTCAGACTGCTCAGTTTTTCTGGTCACTGTCATTCCTGAAGCACTACTGGCTGAAAGGCAATTAAAGCTTGAAATCCATCAAACATCACTATCTTTTACAAACCTAGTATTTTGATATACAGTAGAACTTCGATGGCTCGAACACCGATGGCTCGTTTACCATGGATGTGTCAAACCCATTCTTGAGCCCCTAGCGAAATCCTCTACATTAGAAATAGTGGGGAATAATTAAGGAGATTTTAGTCTTTTATCTTGCAAATGTATGCTGTGTATACTCATTAGAATCGCCTCGATGAGGCGATTCTAATGAGTACACACAGCATACATATTCATTATAGAACACCGGAAAGATGTCTAAAAGTATCCCGTTATGCCTCCTGGCAGTTATCCTCAGTGGCTCAAACTACCGCTGTCTCGAACAGATTTTCGAGGTCCCAAAGGTGTTTGAGCCATTGAAGTTCGACTGTAGCTGTTTTCTGCTCCTCTCATTACCCTGAATAACAGGACAGAGTTGAAACAGTCTGGGCCAATTTGACTATGTTTCAACTGTCCTGTTATTCAGGGTAATAATATAGGGATCACACATGGTTTTTCATGCATTAACACTTGAGGCTACCAGGCTGAAAGTTCAGATATCTTCAGTAAATGTTATTGCAATGAAATAACCATGGATTATCATTACTCTTGCATAGCTTATGATTCCAATGGCAAATTGTGATGAAAATGCCCAAAAACTCCATATGAACTCTTTAAATGTGACCTTAAAACAACATGGCAGGCTAGTTCAGAATCTTGCCAAAAATGAAGTTAGAACCAAAACTGCAAAGATGTCCTGATGTCATGATGAAATTTTAAAATGCTTCGTTCAGGGAGCCAGTGTTACGCCACTCAGCTTGATGTAAACAAAGCAAGGCCAGTCTTGTGATATCAAAAGTTCAAAATCCCTGTTCAAACAGCACATGAATTTCATGATTTGAACATGGGTTTTATTGTTTGAACATGGTTTCTGGCCCATTCAAGAATAGCTTCAAAAAGCTATATTCATAGGATATTATGCAAGAATAATTGTGACACCACAGAAAGCTCCTTCAAGATCTCTTCTACATGCCTGTGAGCAGCAAAGGCTCTGGTGGGACTGCACTTATGCACAGGCTCGCCTGAGCCTTTGCTAGTCTCTCACCATACCATAAAAACCCTTAAGATTCGGACACCTTGAGGACTTGCTGTAAATCTCCTAAATTTGTAACAAATTTGTTTCATGTCATTATTCAGCAAGGAGTCTAAAAGGTGCAGATGGAATGGCAAACAGTGTAGAACCCGATCAGACTGCTCCTTCAGAAGCAGTCTGATCTCGCTCTGCACTGTTTGCTTAGGCCTATATGTCCCAATACTTAGGATCATAGCAGTAACAAAGCTTTTTGAATGAGCTGGATCAAATATGTTATTCTTTAGGGGAATTGGTACTTATTCAGGGGAGGCAACTCCTGCAAAAGTATTTTTGTCTCCCATGTCAATAAGGATCAACTCCTAAAGGTAAGCTGAGGAGCAAATTCTTTCCTTTAAGAGTAAACACCTTTTTCAGTGGTACAGGTCTTAAAGAAAAGCAAACACGCAGTCCCAAAAGTTGTCTCCCTTTGAAAAAATGGAAAAAAAAATGTGCCAGGTGTTCCCATTCTCCTTAAATGTGTCTTTCATTTCTTCTTTAGTTCTGATGGTGCTATAAAGATCTGGGATGAGAACAAGTTTCTAATGACAGAGGTTATGCTGGAGGAGTCCCTGTGTGCTGCATGCTTTCTGAATGAGATGGGTGATCTATTGGTTGGCTTCAAAAATCATATCTTCTACATTGATCATGTACGGTGTAAGTAAAACAGAAAAGTATTTCTCGATGGAAACATTTTTTGGCTTAACAGATAAGTACATGTATTCCACATTTTAATTTCAAGGGTCAGAAATTCTTATCTCTTCTTTGGTATCTTAACCATGCAGCCTCTGATAATGTGATTAATGCACTACTTGCAAAGCTAACTAGTACAGGTTGTCTGGGCTTAGGATAGGTTGTCAGTCACTGATAAAACTGCAACTGAAACTGCACAGTGAATCACTCACGCAGGGCTTAAGATGTCATTCCATCTCAATGCCGGGTAAAAGTCCCACAAAATTGGAAGCAGTGTCTCCGTATGGCCTAATTAGTGTTGATGGGGATGAAAACCTAAAAAAAAAAAAGAACAAACAAACAATAACTGTGGTTAGGTAAGCTGACCACCTCCAAATTCCTAAATTATGTTAACTGGGCTATTACGGGGAATGGATTCACCTTCAGGGAAGGTATTTCCTTCAAAAGTATTTTTGTCTCTCATATCAATAGGGTTCAACTCTTAAAGAAAAGAATTTGCTCTTGAGGAGCAAATTCTTTCCTTTAAGAGTAGACCTCTTTTTCTGCGGGACAGAGTTTATAGAAAAGCAAACAGGAAGTCCCTAAAGTTGTCTCCCTTTATAATATTGCAGAAAAACCTGCCAGGTGTATCCATTTCTCGTAATATGGTTTTATATGAACGGTGGCTTGAGAAAACCTGTATTTATAGGTTATTGACTTTATATTGTGAAATATTCGGCACGAGTTCATATGGCGAAGGATGCACGAGCTTGCGAGTGCGTCTTCGCCATATGAACGAGTGCCGAATATTTCACAATATAAAGTCAATAACCTTTGTATCATATACCCCAAAATTTCAAATGTTGGCTTGAATTCAGGATTGCCTGGTATGAATTTCTGAACGTGAAATCAGATTATACATCTCTAAGTGGTTTGACATGGAAAATAATGAAGGTCGTTAAGTGTCTCCCTACACGTTGAAAAACCACGCCCAATGGCGCCAAAGTGAAGACGACGTTAACGTTGGTGGATGTGACGTCATTAAAAACATTGACGTTTCCCAACACAGGACGCCATTTTTTCCGAAGCGTCGGTTATATTTCTTTCAAAATGCTCCTGATTTCTTAGAAGAAAGTATTGAAAATCTAAACAGATTGCAGGTAGGTCATATTTGACAGCATAAAATGCGGTTTATGCACTTTGTCAGAACCTATATTCGTTTTGTTTTACGTTCTTTCAGTCGATACGCACGACAAGATGGCTGCCGATTTTTAGTATCGAAATGAACAAATTTGCAAAGTAGTTCTATTGTGAACGTGGCTGCTTATCTACGGGCAATATGAACTTGACTACGGGCAATATGGAAAAATATTGACCAGTAACTTCTGTAGAAAGTAAACGGGACATTTTCTGGGTATATAATAATATGGCATTTGCAAAGATGCAGATCAGCTTGTGCATCCTTGAAGTCTGATCATAGCTTTGTGTTCACTGTTTGGATAGTAAATATAATGCCTCTAGTTTCTATATCTAAAATATCAAGACTCTTGCTAGTCTGTGTAGCTGGGCAGGCTGGTATGTGTCTTATCTGGGGCCAGTTGTTCAAAGCATCCTTAGCTAAACGAGCTCGTTAGCAGTCATATTGTTAACTGTTCTAGCAAGTACAATATAAATTTTTTTGGCATTTTTGCTGAAAAAATGTGAGCAGCTTTTGCATCCGCAAAAGCTGCTCACATTTTTTCAGCAAAAATTTCAACATATTTGCCATATTTAATGGGCAAAGTTTTAACGATACGTTAACTAACGAGGTTGTTAGTTTTGAACAACTGGCCCCTGGTCCCAAACCCCTAACACAGGGGCTCAGATGTATATTCAGAAACCTTGGTTCCTGTATGTTTTTACTTTCAAAACACTATTGACAAAGTTCTTAGCCCCAGGGTAATGGGATTAGTTTTGGTTAATTTTGTTTTATTTCCCCCAAAACATACCTTATGAGTACGTATTCATTGTGATTGCCTGGATATGGGAAGTCAAAAATGTACTCCCCAACATAAGTTTGTCTGATAAAAAGATATGGAAAGTCCAAAATTACTCTCATTTTCTGCTGTGTATCTCTTGATATGCAGTCCAAATTATAATGTTAACATGCTCAAGTTTTAGAATGATTACACAGATTGAGATTTCAAACTTGAGCCAGCCCATGTGTAACAGACACTTAGCAGTCTCTGATTATGTTCAGATGCACATGTGCATTCAAGTAACAGGGCTAGACACATGACTTAATTCTTGCATGAACCTGTCTCAATTTGTCTTGTACATGCATTAGGATAACACACCCCTGCATATTTTTCACATCTACGAAATAGCTACTTTAATGATGAAAATCTGTGATATTTTTCTTGTTTATTCTGCAAACATAGTATCTGCAACCTTTGTCTTGAAGCAGAAATAAGAAAAAAAATATGTATACCCCCGTAAACTCCAGTTTTCTCTATATAAAGTGGGATTTATGGGAATGTTCATTTCAGAGACTTGTTCATGTGATGTATGTGAGCAACAAAGTGCATTAATTACTTGTACATGTTCTCTTTTGTCATGAGCTGGCTTATTTAGAGTAACAGCACTTAACCCTTATCCTGCTAGATAATTAATTTAGCCACACCCACTTCTGATTTTGAGCCGATCAGATTATTTGATGTAATTTATTCCTACAAAGTCACAAACGCAATGTGAAACTGTGTAGATCCTGATTAGATGGCTGAAGAAGCAATCTGATCTGGATCTACACTGTTTGCAAAGGTATGAGTTGTCATGATCAGCTGGATACATTTTAATATTTTCCAGTATGCCCCCAGATCAAGCCACCAGAGATTGAAATGGAGACATCAGATCAAGGTAGATTTTTTTCCAGAGACTTTTCATGAATTATGTTACAACCTCTTTATAGCACTGTGAATTATAACATGATTTTGGTTATATCACAGTCTAAAGATCAATAACATGAATATATAGATAATATAGAAAAATGACCATAAATGGTAATTTTTGTTTATTACTTGCATATTTTTATTAGGATTTAACACAGTTGTTCAAGTAATGCTTTTAGAATACTTTTGAATACATTTCCATCAAAATGGAAATATATACTGAGTCAAAAAGTTCTTATACATAAAATTGCTCCTGTTACCATAGTTACTACAAATGTAAAACACACAAAATTTGTTTTGTTTTAGTTAAAGGACCCATTTTACCATGTAAAAGCCCAAACTGTTTTTGTTTATGTAAACTTGCCAGCCTGGTCTATTGTTTTAAACACCCAAGGGGTAACTGTGACAATTTCGCAGAATAAAACATACAAAGGCCAAAATTTAACACCATTAAAATTACACTTAGCATAAGATTACTTAACTTTGATACATGTAACCTTTTATTAGATAACCTGTGTGTCTATTCACAAAAGCTTTGTAACTTTAGTTCCATTTGTTAAGAGAAACAGAAAATCACGTACAGGCCTCCGATTCTTTGAAGGTGTGTGCAAAATGCTGCTTTCAATTGAAACTCCATAGAAAATCGAAATTGGTAGTGCTACATGCCACATGAACTTTCTACATTGTTTTCCATCATGGTTAACAGCAATGGTGACAACAAAGCGCTCTTTAAAGGATTTGCAAATTCTTTCCTTTAAGAGTTGACCCCTATTGACATGGGAGACAAAAATATTTTTACAGGAGTTGCCTCCCCTGAAGGTGTATCCATTCCCCTTAACACAGACAAATATTTTGTTTTCCAGAGTCTGATGTATATGAGGACCCTCAAGTACTGTATGAACTCATTGAACAGAATCCTGAGCCAATTACTAAAGAAAGTTATCTTGTAAGATTTATGTTTGTTCTGTATCTAGTGAAATCATGATAGATCATTTCATTACATGTAGCATATCTCTCAAGAATGACCAGTTTATAAGAAACTGATGAAACACATCTTCATTACCATTTTATATGAATTTCATGAATCAGTTTTATATAAAATGTCACAAAAGTTAGATTCTGTTTATCATTTAAGCTGCATTTTATTGCCGATTTTTATATATATTGACAACATCTTAAGGGGAATGGATACACCTTCAGGGGAGGCAACTCCTGTAAAAGTATTTTTGTCTCCCATGACAATAAAGGAAAGAATTTGCTCCTGAGGAGCGAATTCTTTTCTTAAATAGTAGACCCCTTTTTCATTTGGGACAGAGCCTATAGAAAAGCAAACAGGAAGTCTTGAAAGTTGTCTTCCTTTGAAATTGGCAGAAAAATCTGCCAGGTGTTCCCATTCCCCTTAAACAAAAATGGATGGCATTGTAATATTGCATGATATTTTTAAGTGATTTTTAACATTACATAGGTTATATATTGATGAAAGTCGCCATTGCCACATCTGTGCATGGGTTTGAATCACAACTGTAATAGTTTTATGTAATGGTGTTATGAGCTGCTTTAGACATGAGTCATATCATAAAGTACATTATTTGAAGGATCTTGAAATGGCCTTTATCGACTATTGAATATTTTTCTTAAGGAAAATGCTGTACAATATATACGAAAGTATGGTTTGTAACAGACTTGTTGATCCATAAATGAATGTTAACTTTGTGAGGTATTTACAGTCTTGGACTGCTGGCAAATCAATAACTGTGGACATTCTGGGTTGTTGATTTGCTAGCACACATCCTGGATTGTTGATTTGCCAGCACTCCAAGACTGTATATACTGCACAAGACCATTGCATTCATTTTGAGGACACCTTTCATAAAAACCAAATCATTGGCAGAAATTAGTCAGGAACTCTGGCATCTACTTGATTGCTGAGAAGCAAAATATCGAGGACTGGGACTAAGATTTCAGTCAAAGTATCCTTCATTTTAATTACTAGAACACTACTAGAATTTAGGGAAAGAAAAAGATTATGGTTAGATATTGTCTCATTGAAACCCAACATTGGTGTTAACCCTTATCCCGCTGAGCACAAGAACCAAACATGTAGACCCAGATCAGATGGCTTCTGAAGAAGCCATCTGATAAGCCATCTGATCAGGATCTACACTGTTTGTCATGCAAGTTGTGAATTGAACAAATACATTATATTGAGTAATTTGATTTAGTGGTAGCTAACAATCGATGTGGCAAATTAATTGATTAATTTGTTCAGCAGGATAAGGGTTGAAGGTTGTAAGACCAAGATACCAATAAATGTGGCTGTACTTTCTAGGTACCTTATCCTAATATAGAGTTTGACAAGGATTTCCTGGAAGGGATCACAAAAATTGAACAACACAAGGCTCCTATCAAATCAGAAGAATCAGTAAGTATCGTATTTATTACGAAAACACACCTATACAAATACATTTTAAATTTTACCCCGAAAAAAACCCCGGAAATTTTAAGATGAAAAATTGTGATATTAGCTTCACTAATAGCGTTACTCACCCTCAGAGAGAACTTACTTTGTTCCTGGTCATTTCACGTCAATTTAGAGGTGCCCAACGTACTTACTGGGTATAAGATTGGGCGTAACAGGAAAGTTTGCACCTGAGAAATAGCCTGGGATGGCATTTTTTATGAATGGTTACTGAAATAATTGAGAGATTAGTTTCCCAAAGGAGGTGCAGACTGATGTAATGTCGCGCGACAAAATATGTGACGTCAGCATCGAAAATGACGTCACTAACATTCTCGTGACATGTGAACAGGCTTAGCATCAATTCTAATACAGTTCATTTGACAATGGAAAAACTGACCACAGAAATAGATTTTGAGAAAAAAGTAGTCCCAAACAGTGAAAAAAAAAATGATATTAGTCACTGTTTGAAACAATATCGTTTTCGATTTCATTGAGAAATCTCTATATTTCATTGAAAAGCATGTAAGAAATAGATTGGGCTGCATGGTGCTTCCACTCAGATCTAAAGCTGATCACACATGAGTACTGGTAAACCACAAAGAAGGTCTAAGCCTGTCCAGGCAAAGTGGTGTGAGTCAGACTGACCCTGCATATAAACACTATAGGTTTATTTGGGTGGTAGGGCCTGAGATGTCATTTCATCTCTGTCCCACAAAATTGGAAGTAACATCTCCAAGATGTCCTAAATAATGTTGCCTCTTTTCAAACCAAAAAATTCTTGTTGGATAGACTGAAGGCTATAAAAGATTCATGTGAACAGCAATGACTCTGATCAGATTGCAGGGTTGTGCAGGTGGATCTTAGTCTGTGCTGTTTACATGAGTCATAGCCAGCCTTGGTAGCTCAGTCTGATGTGCATCTGTCTGGTGATCAGGAGGACTCAGGTTTGATATCTGCCAGGGTCGGCAACATTCTTTCACTGAGATCTACTATGAAATCTTTTCTATTGTCATTCTCTCCCTTCCGCTGATTCAAGAAGGGCAGTTGTCAGTTTCTGGTGAAAGAATGTGCACTGTACTGGTTCACCGCTTAGGTATAAACCTGCCCAGGAAAAGTGTGGATAGGTAAACTGACTGGCTCAAAAATGACCTAAATAGTGTTGACTGGGCCATTAAACTCCAAAACAAACAAACACATCACATGAGTCACATTGCAGGTTTTAGTACATGCTGGCTTATATGGAGTTTTTAAGCTTAGATGCAGTTATTAGCCATCTGAATATTTACTCTTTTGTAGGGCTCTGAGTCTGAGACAGATGTGTCTCTGGCCCCCTCTTCTATCTACCTCTCACCCCCAGAGAGTCCAGACTCCCTCTCAATGATAGATCTCACCCTGGGCTCAGAATACTCCAAGTATGATCTCAAACATCAAATGAAATATACACTGGAATACATTTTTAAGAGAGGTAAGTGGGGAAATCGCCAAGATAACAAAGCTTCAGGATGGACACAAATCCAGATTTGCTTAATTGCATGTTTTCATCTTTTTCACCCCTGAATTTCTGAAGTGGACTCTTCCATGTTTGAATTTGGACACATCCATTTTTGTAAATTGAGGGGAATGGGAACACCTGGCAGATTTTCCACCATTTTTCAAAGTAAGATATCTTTTTTGGGACTTCCTGTTTGCTTTTCTATAGGCCGTGTCCCACTGAAAAAGGGGTCTACCCTTAAAGGAAAGAATTTGCTCCTAGGGAGCAAATTCTTTCCTTTAAGAGTTGACCCCTATTGACATGCGAGACAAAAATACTTTTGCAAGAGTTACCTCCCCTGAAAGTGAATCCATTCCTCTTAAGAAATGCAGAAAATTCTATATTCTTTCCAGGAGTTGCTTCCCCTGAAGGTGTGTCCATTCCCCTCAAGTCTTTAGCCTAAGCCTAAAACAAGATTGCAAACAGTGCAGTGCCTGATGAGATAGCTCATTACCAGCTGCCCCATCTGTATATACACTTTTTGCTGTGGCCCCTGCCCATTAGGGCTTGGTGTAATAGATTGGGCTGCATGATGCTTCTATGCAGAGCTGAAACTGACTGCACATAAGTACTGGTAAATCACTCAAAAGGTCTAAGCCTGCCCAGGCAAAGTATAGCGAGTCCGATGGTCCATGCATATAAACCATGTTGGTTTTATTTGGGGGCAGGGCTTGGGATGTCATTTATCTCATTGTCAGGTAAAAGTCCCTCAAAATTGGAAGCAATGTCTCCAGAATGACCTAAATAGTGTTGATGGAGACGTTAAACCTTAAATCAAACAAACAAACACTGTTTGCATTGGAACCACATTTGAATTTGGATGTGTCCATTCTTGTGCATTAAGACAAATCCTTAAACAAGATTGCAAACAGTTCAGTACCTGGTGTGACAGCTGATTACACATTATCAGCTATCTCATCTTTACTACACTGTTTACATTGGTACCATGTTTGAATCTGGGGCCAGTTGTTCAAAACTTACGACGACGTTAGTTAACGTATTGTTAAAATTTTGATCATTTATTATGGCAAATATGCTAATATTTTTGCTGTTTACATTGGTACCATGTTTGAATCTGGGGCCAGTTGTTCAAAACTTACGACGACGTTAGTTAACGTATTGTTAAAATTTTGATCATTTATTATGGCAAATATGCTAATAATTTTGCTGAAAAAATGTGAGCAGCTTTTGCATCTGCAAAAGCTGCTCACATTTTTTCAGCAAAAATACCAAAATTTTACATATTAAACTTGCTAGAACAGTTAACAATATGACCACTAATGAGCTCGTTAAGCTAACGATGCTTTGAACAACTGGCTCCTGGTTGTGTTCATTCTTGTAAATTAAGACTGTAGCCAAAACTCTTAAACAAGATTGCAAACAGTTCAGTTCCTGATGGGATGTCTCATCTGGATCTACACTGTTTCCATTGGTACCTAGACTGGTCTACAAGGTTGAAATGATTAACAGGTATAAGTCCTTTTTGTCTTTTTATTTGGTGTATTATATAATATTTTTTGTATAATTTTCCTTTGTTTGCATGTTTTATTTCCATAGTGTTCATATATGGAATGCATATGTCACATGCATGAAATGTCGGATGTTTACATTAAAGGGAGATCACCGTAGTATAAAGCATTGCCCTTCCATATCAGTTGGCTGCTGTCAAAGGAAAGAATTTTCTTGCACACCAGACAAGAAAATCCGTGATTTTACCCTGGGATAGAAATTTATGTTCTGACCCTGGTGTTCCGACCCAGGCAACTAACATAAATGCGCTTCAATTCTATTCAACTGCCGGAACTACTTCAGCACTACTTTTACTTTGTAAACAATAAACATGTGGGAGCTTTCAAAACTAACCGGAGGTGTTGTGCAAGAAAAAGAATCCAATATGGGGTTCTGTTGTAGATGGGCGTTTCCAACGCTCGGGATGACCGTGCTGAGCGGAACCTAGGCGTAGCCTCGGTTCTGCTCAGCACATTCATCCCTCCGGTTGGAAACGCTCATCTACAACAGAACCCCATATCAGATTCTTATATGCTCACCATAGGAGCAAAATTAAAGAATAGTCTTTATTAGTACTGTATTATGGAGATATTTCTTTCTATATTGTTTGATGTGCATAACAAAATTTTCTTCTGGCTGGGCCACATTTTTTCCGTAGATTTTGTGCATGTTAATGATCTTTTTTTTGCATGTATATCATCATATGCTTGTGTTTGCAAATGCCTAACCCTTAACCTTCTGATCCCAACAACCCCTACTTTTGCAAACAGTGTAGATCCTGATCAGATGGCTTGAAGAAGCCATCTTATCAGGATCTACAGTGTTTGACATTCAGTTTGTGAATTACATCAAGTAATATGATTGGTTCAAAGTCAGAAATGGGTGTGGCTAAATTAATTATTCAGCAGGAAAAGGGTTAATGTCATTGTCATTGATGATAATTGATAAGATGTGTGTGTATGTGTGCATGTGTGTGTGTGTGTGCATGTGTGTGAAAGATATCAGAAAAGCACAACACTTTTCAAGATCACAAAAAACAAGATGAAAACTGACTTGCCTGAGTTGGATATACATAATATGACATGTTCTTAGCTGAAGGACATATGTAGATGTTTTTTATTAAAATTCTAAAGATTTGCCTTTAACTCTTCAAGTGCTTAATGTAATGCTTCTAAGTATTGGGACAAATTTGCCTAATCAAACAGTGCAAACCCAGATCAGACTGCTCCTTCAGGAGCAGTCTGATCAGGGTCTACACTGTTTGCCATTCCCTCTGCACCTTTGGACTTCTTGCTGGATCATGAAACAAATTTGTTAGAATTTTAAGAGAAATACAGCAAGTCCTTAAGGTGTCCGAATTTTTAGGATTTTTACGGTAGAATGTTTAGCAAACGGTTTTTTCAAAGTATTGTTATTCTTACTTTTCAGTGAAAATTTCTTATTTTTCAGTGAAAATAAGGCTTAACATTACATATGAATCATCTGCTGGGCGGACATTTCACACATAAAATCTAGCATTATTTTCACTGAAAAATACAAGTTTCAATAAATTGAACCCCTCTGGAACCATCAAAATTTGTTCAAGATAAGGGTTTTTCGAAATACTGAGGTTTAATCATAGTCCCAGGTCATGAGAAATAATGTGGATTGCTTTTGAATATCTTTACAATCTTCTATAAAATAAAGGTACACCTGTGGACACAAAAGCGTTCAAACTTTGATGAGCTTCATTTCATTTTGATCTGATGTTTCATTCAATATTTCCTTACATCCTGTCAGTCAACTGCAAAGACAGGAATAAATTCAAAACACAAAGTGTTGTATATTTCATTGTAGACCTTGCACTATACAATCAGAATACATCTCAAATGTCAATCAGATCTAAAAATGGAAAATAGTGCTTGCCACAATAAGGCCAATCAATGTATATTGCTTGATCTAGTTTTAGACTACTTTGATGAATGACATTTGCTTGTCAAACTAACTTGATGCAAAGAGATTCATTAAAAAGTACTTCACCGGAGTTTGAACGCTTTTGTGACCACAGGTGTATGTTGTATCTACTCATTAGAATCGCCTCATCGAGGTGATTCTGATGAGTGCACACAACATATCTTTTCAAGATAAAAGCTGAAAAAATCCATATATTATCTTAAATACAGTAAAATTCCTATATTAAGACCACCTTTGGAACTGTTCAAAAGTGGTTTTTAAGACCACTGTTGAACAGTTCCAAAATTGGTCTCTTTGTAGAAGACACTGAGTTCAGAAAAACACAGAAAGAATGACCTTTTAAATATGCTATTTAAAGCCGAATTAGTCCGAATTTTAGGTGGACTTAATAGCGGTAATTCACTGTTCATGTACATGTATATCTGGAGCTTTGGGAAATATTCACAAGGTACTCCAGAACTGGTTCGAATAAGGCATGATATACAAATTATCCGTTTTCGAGATATTGAAGTTTCACAGCAATGAAAATAAAAAAATAGGGGGCTGTCTTTTATAGAATTTTCTACAGTGTTTAAGGGGAATGGATTCACTTTCAGGGGATGCAACTCTTGCAAAAATATTTTTGTCTCCCATGTCAATAGGGGTCAACTCTTAAAGGAAAGAATTTGCTCCTGAGGAGCAAATTCTTTCCTTTAAGAGTTGAACCCTTTTTCCGTTGGACAGAGCTTATATAAAAGCGAACAGGAAGTCCCTTAAGTTGTCTCCCTTTGAAAAATGGCGGAGAAATGTGCTAGGTGTTTCCATTCTCCTTAAAGGATTAAAATGAATGTATAAGTCAGTATTTGGCTGTTTGCCTTTGACAGAACTTGAAGAGAAAAAATGGATGAAAATTCCTGCATCTCGCCGCTGGCTTGAACTGCGGCATCTGCAAAAGATGGCTCGAACGGTTAGAGGTAGTACGAAGTACAAAACCATACCCTCCCATAATATTTTTCTCAAGTAGATAGTTATGTGTGAAGTTTACTTGCAGTTTAACCTCCCCAAATATATTTTTCTTGTTTTCCATTTTACCCTTCTGTTTTTTCCTGCACCTTTTTATGATATTTCTAATCGTTTTATTTTCAATTTTTCATTTTTCCGTAGATAACCATAATGCACGACAACCTCTTTATAACACCGTTTACTGTAACACAGATCTGGATTATAACAAATTTTAGACAGCCCTCGCCCATCGGGGCTTAAAGAAATAGATGGGCTGCATGATGCTGCCACGCAGAGCTGAAACCGACCGGCACACGATTACTGGTAAACCACCTAGAGGATCTAAGCCTGCCCAGGCAAAGCAGTGCGAGTCGGACCGTCCATGCTTATAAATCCTATTGGCTTCATTGGGCGGTAGGGCTTGAGATGTCATTTCATCTCATTGTCAAGTAAAAGTCCCACAAAATTGGAAACAATGTCTCCAAAATGACCTTTACAGTGTTGACGGGGATGTTAAACCTCAAATCAAACAAACAAATTTTAGAGATGGACCTCAAGAATTTATAAATGGCCATTTTTCTATATAATCAATACATTTTTGCTTTGATATAGAACAGTTGTTAAACTAACATGGTTTCTACTTTGGACCCCAAAAGTTGTAGTATAAAGAGGTTGTGTTGTAATTTACTGCTTCCCAAATCATCATAATGTTTTAGTGATTCCCATATTTATCCGAAATATTTGTTGTTAACCCTTAAGATACCGAGAAAATGTCGTCTGCTTATGTCATCTGCTGATTTTTTTTGCAAACTTTTTGAAAATATTTTTGCTTACAGGCAAACAGTGTGGGCCCAGATCAGACTGCTCCTACAAGGAGCAGTCTGATCTGGGCCCACACTGTTTGCAAAAAAAAAATACTTTTGTCAGTGGCAGACGGCAAAGCAGACGACAATTGTCAGGATTGACATTTTATGGGTTAATGTGAATGGATACAACTGAAGTATTTTCTGTCATTTTCTTTACAAGATAGACAGCTCAAGTGTCTGTCTGTTTGTTTCCCTGTACGTACATCAGTCCCAGGACTGATTAGACTGCTATTGCCATATATGGGAGAGAAAAACTAAAGCACTGGCAGCACTCATGAATCAGTTGTCTCTGAGTGTAGGCTAGCACTATAAAAAACGGTTCTGAACAGGGACTTAACCTATTTTGTTTAACTCTTAAATTACTGTACTGTTAACCAACAGTGTAGACACTGATTAGATGCCATTTTCTGCGGAATCTGATCTGGGTCTTTCCTGTTTACCATTGTCCCAGTACACGAGCCCAGGCCAGATTTTACTTTTTAGCTTTGCTATAGATAACCTGGATTTTATACATGGTCAGTGATTGTCATGTCGACAATTGCAGGCAGTAAGCGTCTGTGGTTTGTAACTTTGGGTTGATTGATAAACAGTTAACACAAAAATTGCAAGGGTTGCTTCCCAAAAGTGTATCCATTCACCTATCATTTTATGCTATTTTCCCTTGATAATCTTAACCCTTAAGACGCGAGGAAATGTTGTCTGCTTATGTTGTCTGCTGTCTTGTTTTGTAATCTTTTTAAAAATATTTTTGCATACAGGCAAACTGTAGGCTCAGATCAGACTGCTCCTTCAATGTCAAAATTGATCACATCGAAGTTGTTTACCTTTACGTAATTTTATCCTATCTGTAAAATATCATTATTTTCAAACGATTTTCTAGACTTGACACAACCATTTGTATAGATTAAGGTGTTGTTCAAGTACACTAAAATGCCAAAATAAAGAGAAAAAATCCAAGAGATCAGTTTTGGACCATCCGCTTTACTAACCGCAAGAAAGCTCTTCTGACGCCAGGTATCTGTGTGGAGGCCCTGATCAGACGCTATCAGACGCTGCGTTCTGCGGCGTCTGATCTGGGCCTGCACTGTTTGCCAAGGTACCCTCTTAGGGATTTCTGGTACTTAATGGGTTAATGTTCTTGTTAGTAATCATAATGTTAACTGTTCTGTATAAAAGCTTATACTCTGCTGTTTTTGCTGGAATAATGTGAGTACCGTAGCTTTTGCAAATACTTGTAATTCTAGATTAATGAAATACACTATTTTGTCACATGGATGTGTACTTTAAGGCTCAGAATATTATGCCTGTCTGTTCAACATAATGAAGTTGACATTATGCTTAATAACACTGATTACGTCACGAAAACACGCCTACATAATTTTGACCCCCTTTAACCCCACTTTTATATAGTAAAACTGGGGTTTACAGGGGTATACATTATTTTTCTCATTTCTGCTCAAAAACATAGGTTGTGGGTATTCGCTAGAACCGCCTTGACGAGGCGGTTCTAACAAGCCCCCACAATCTATGTTTGGGGTAGATGTATGGAAAGTAACAGAGTTTCTATCTGAAAATTATCATTATTTGGTGGTAAATTTTTTTCAATATATTTGAATAGGCGTGTTTTCGTAATGAACCCATTTTGTACCAGAAACCCTAATATGAGTAATTGGCAAACTGTAGGCCCAGACCAGATGCCGCTTACCTGGGTTGAATTGTTCTAGCATCATTAGCTTTACAAAGTCATCATTGTCAAGATATTTACTATTCTATTAACTCAATGTATACCAGTGGACTCTTCCATTGCTATATGTTGGACAAGTCCATTTGTCATATAAGAGGTCTATTTTTTGGTTATTATTCTATTTTTCAGGGAAAATTCTGTTAGCAGACATTGCAGGCCTGGATCAGATGCCGCATTCTGCGGCGTCTGATCTGGGCCTGCACTGTTTGCCAAGGTACCCCTTTAGGGGTTTCCCTCCCGCATGCAATGGGTTAAATCTAACCAGTCCAATATGCTGGTGTTTGATGAAATAATGTGAGTAGCTTTTGCAAATGCAATAGCTGCTCACATTTTTTTCAGCAAAAATTTATTTCTGTATTTGCCATATTCATTTATCAAAGTTTTAACAATATTTTAACTTATATCTTCATTGCCTTTGAACAACTGGGCAATGAGCTTTGATTAAAAAATATTACACACTGGAATTTACGCCTATTTTGCTAATTTTATGTGACCGTATTTACCCTAAGTATTGAGACATCTAAACTCCTTACCATACTTGCTCTAAAATTTGAACAAGTACATTTCAATACCTGATGCGCTCACTCAGAGGCTAAAAATACCCGGATGAGTGGCAAACAGTGTAGACACTGATGAGATGCTGCAGACCACAGCATCTCATCAGGGTCTACACTGTTTGCTCAGGCCTTCCTTTCGGAATATGTATTGTAAAAACATTATGTCATGTTTATTATTAGACCCATCAAGAAAGCATTCGAAGATTGTCACACTTGAGACGCCTGGTCAGTCAGATCTCGAGGATAAGGAAGCAGACATGGAAGTGGAGAAATTTACATTGCCAGTGTTCGGAGATTCTCCTGGGCCATCACCTAGTGTTACCCCACCCACCAGACCTTCCTCACCCAGACAGATTAATGTTCGAACAAAATCACATGTAAGTATATTCTTATATATAGTTTGAAATTTTAAGAAGAAGCTTATGGACCATGTGTTATGTGTTATTTTCATCATTTTTTTTTTTTTTTGGCATTTTACTTTGTAAACCTCTAGATAACACTTGTCATAACACTGTTTTTGATAAAACACTGTTTTTGCTTTAACATGATTTAGATTATTTGGTTTAAAGATGACTCCGAAACAAAAATGTATAGCTAGTATAGAAAATTGACCATTTTTATGCCCCCCCCACCAGAGGGGCAGGGGACATATTGTTTTTGGTGCGGATCCCATTTGCGTCGGCGCCAGCGTCAACGATGCCAGCGTTGACGCCAGCTTCGGTGTTGGCGTTGCCTGTTTGAAGCATTATATCTCCTGAAGCTATGGATGGATTTTGTCCAAACTTGATGTGTCTCAAACTTGCATAGACACATCACTAGGATAAGGGTAAACACTCGTTAGGTCATAATGACCTTGACCTCATTTTCAAATTCACAGCGACCCAAAAACAGTCATTTTTGGGCCAAAAAGGGCTTGTCTGCACTCTATCTCATTAACAAATTGATTAATTTTAATAAAACTTGGTACAATATATCATTACAACAAACAACAGATTTGATTAGATTTTGGTGACCTTGACCTCATTTCCAAGGTCACAGCGACCCCAAAACAGTCATTTTTGGGCTAAAAATGGCTTGTCTGCACACTGTTTCATTATCGAATTGATTAATTTTAATCAAACTTGGTACAATATATCATTACAACAATCCGCAGATTTTGTTAGATTTTGGTGATGTTGACCTCATTTCCAAAGTCACAGCGGCTCAAAAACAGTCATTTTTGGGCCAAAAATGGATTGTTTGCACTCTTGGTACAACATATCATTACAACAAACCACCGTTTTGATTAGATTTTGGTGACCTAGACCTCATTTCCAAGGTCACAGTGAACCCAAAACTGTCATTTTTGGGCCAAAATGGCTGGTCTTTACCGATTGATTAATGTTAGTCACACATGGTACAATATATCAATACAACATACCACAGATTTGATTAGATTTTGATGACCTTGACCTCATTTTCAAGGTCACAGTGACCCAAAAACTGTCATTTTTGGGCCAAAAATAGCTTGTCTTCACTCTGTCTCATTAACAAATTGATTAATTTTCGTCAAACTTAGTACAATAGATCATTACAATATACCTGGGTACCACAGATTTGGTTAGAAATTGGTGACCTTGACCTCATTTTCAAGGTCACAGTAACCCAAAAACAGCCATTTTTGGGCCAAAAATGGCTTGCCTGCACTCTGTCTCATTAACAAATTGATTAATTTTAGTCAAACTTGGTACAATATATCATTACAACATTCCACAGATATGGTTAGATTTTAGTGACCTTGACCTCATTTTCAAGGTCACAGCAACCCCAAAACAGTCATTTTTGGGCCAAAAATGGCTTGTCTGCACTCTATCTCATTTACAAATTGATTAATTTTAGTCAAACTTGGTACAATATATCATTACAACAAATGACAGATTTGATTAGATTTTGGTGACCTTGACCTCATTTTCAAGGTCACAGCAACCCAAAAACAGTCATTTTTGGGCCAAAAATGGCTTGTCTGCACTCTATCTTATTAATGAATTGATTGATTTTAGTCAAACTTTGTACAATATATCATTACAACAAACTGCAGATTTGGTTAGATTTAGGTGACCTTGACCTTTTTACAAAGTTACAGCGTCCCAAAGACAGTCAATTTTTGGCGAAAAATGGCTTGTCTGCACGCTACCTCATTAACAAGTCGATTAATTGTAGCATACCTGCCAACTTTTCAAATTTTCCATGGGGGAGATCCTGCGTGTCACGGCATTTTTTGATGGAATAAAGCGCGGTGAATATTTTCCCCAAAATTTCCATGGGGGAGATTTTTTTTAAACTAGTAGACACACTCCAGTCCACTAGTACAATCAGAAAAATTTCATGTTTACATTTTATGTATTATCTAATAAATCACTGGTATAATACTTAAGCTTCAATAATTAACAGTATTTGCAATAGCTAAAGAGTGTATGATCTGTCTGAAATTAGGTTCTTCTACTCAGAACAGTTTTCATGCAATTGCAAGGAGTGCTTAATGTCTGACTATAACAGCCTTTATTTTGCAAAACAATTGTTTCTGAAGTGTTAGAACACTCATTCCAAATAATAAAATATAAATAATAAAATATATTTCTTAAATTGAGAGATAAAAACTACGATTTTCATAGTCACGAAAATACGTGACATTGCTCATTCATAGGTAAATATTTACTTTCATTACATCTGGGAGAGATTAAATAATTGTTCAAACATACTTACATGAAAAGATCAGCAAAGGGCATCCCTGTTCATGCTCATACAGATAGAAAACTGTTGGTGACTTGCATTTGTTTGTGGGTACTGGGTAATCTATCATTGGGTTAAAAATAGTCAATAAAGCTAAAAATATACTCAGGGTTTTTCCATCTCCAAAATAGATAGTGAAGAAATCCAAGATATTCCAAATGACTATCCACAAACAATATGGCTGATAAAAATACCAAGCATGAGGAGGTGGAAAAATCGTGATTTTTGCCTTGTTTTGGCAACACGATCGTGAGGTCAAAATGCATGGAAAAATCGTGAAACTCACTCCTAATGGGTGAAAGTTAGCAGGTATGTTGTAGTCAAACTTGGTACAAAATATCAATATAACATACCACAGACTTGATTAGATTTTGGTGACCTTGACCTTTTTTCAAGGTCACAGGCCCCCCCCAAAACAGTCAATTTTGGGCCAAAAATGGCTTGATTGCACTCTAAGGCCAAGGTCTCCTGAAACCTGTTCTTTTAGACTGAATTCCCTGGAGCAACAGATTGCACGAATGCAGTCTCCGGTCCAGACACAACAAACCCCCGCGCAATACCCTTACGTAGGTGTACCCCAGCCATATGGTCCTGTACCACAATATTTTCCATTCCCAGGAAATACCTACTACCCGCCTATTGGTCCAGTAATGCCATCATTTAATATGAATCACCCATTCCATCAAGCTGTACAAAATCAGTGTATACCACAGGCTTACCCGCATTATCAGTTACATGTCCCTGCGCCTCAATTTCATCCGGGTGTCCAACTCCAACACGTAGCGAGCCAGCTGCAGGGACAGCACCTAAATGTACAGGTACCTCCCCACCTGCCACAGCAAGGTAGAAGACAGGCCACGAAAAACACTTCTTCGACTGAAAACCGAGGAACCTTCGGGTACAGCCGGCAGAGCAGTCATGGCCCTAAGACCATGGGGGATAGAAATAGACACCAGGCAGATCTGCAAGACAGGGCTAGGTCTGAGGACAACCAGCTAGATGCAAGTTCGTGCTATGTCCCCGTCGTAACGACCGCTACACGTGATCTGCAGACACCTCATACAACCAGCGAGGGGGGTCAAGTCCCCAGGCCCAGGTGTTCATTGACTCTGGCGCTGTTGAAGGGGGAAACCATGAGACTCAGGTGACAAGTCAGCTGGGCATCGCATCGCATCCTGAACCTAAAACTTTCCCAACTGTGAATACGGAACAAACACATATCATTGCTATAGATAGAGAAATCCCACAGAATTCTGTAGAGAAAGATACTGACACAAGGTGTACAGATAGAGAATTTCCAAAGTGCTGTTTAGATAAAGATACTGACACAGAAAGCAGAGCAGTAAACAATGAACAGGCAGATAGTGCGTCTGGGATAAATTCTTCTTTTTTATCCACGGGCCGCGCCTCCCACCTCACATGGAGGAGAAAGAGGAGAAGCTGTTAAAAATCACTACATTAAATGTAAAAAACCTTGAGATGAACAAGCAGTTTGTTTACAAGATTCTCCGTTCTACAGATATTTTATGTATGCAAGAAACATGGCTGTTCAATTTCCAGCTGCACCAGCTTAGCGAGATTCATAAATGTTTTGAGGGGTTTGGTAAAGCGGTGGACGACACCAACCCCTTACCACCGACACAGAAACCACGTGGATATGGGGGTGTGGCCACTATATTCCGTAAGAACATGAATCTTAAGGTGAGGAAATGCCTTGACGGTGGATGTCGCATTATGTTAACCGAAATTGTTACAGATCCCCTTTTATGTATCATTAATGTCTACATGCCATGTAGAAATGGCAGAGCTGGTGACGACTTTGATGCTGTTCTACAAGAAGTGCAGGAGATTATGGAAAAGTACTCCAGTACTCATGCAGTTATCCTCCTTGGCGATATGAACGCTTCGCTGCAAGAGAGGGTTGGTAATGATCATGACAAGAAACTTCAGGAATTCTGCTCGCGAAACAGCCTCAGCACATTGCAGCAAGGCACCCCTACGTTTTTCCATGTGAACGGCAAAGACGCAGCTGAAATTGACTACATTTTACTGAATTCGAAGGCCAGAGCTCTCGCTAAGACAGTTCGAGTTGAATGTTTTACTGACTGTAACACTTCAGACCATATCCCAGTGTATATCATTTTGAAAATCAAAGTAGCTATGTTGAAACTGAAGCCACATAAAGTGAAACTGAGACCTAGATGGGACAAATGTGACAAGTCAGCCTACAAAGAATTCATTGCGGCTAATCTCTCTACATTCCATCTACCAACAACAGGCTATGAGTTTCTTATTGCACTCGGTAATCTGACATCTACTCTGAAGAAAGCTGTTTGCATCAGTATACCAAATTACAAACCAACCAAAGAGATCAGAAGTCGAACAAGGCGGATCTGGAATCCAGACATTAGTACAGCTTTAAAGAACTGCAAGAAAGCCTGGTGGCAATGGCGAGAGGGTGGTGAACCAGACGAAAAGACTCATCCTCTGACTGTCAGAATGAAGCATACAAAAAGGCTCTTAAGGAAGGCTCAACGCCAGGCTGAGGCGAAGCGAAGCATTGAAAAGGTGGAGCGTATTATGGCTTCAGACGGCAGTGACAGAGAATTCTACAGACTTGTTAAGGAACAACGCAAGACCAGTGACTCATCACTCAAGTTCTTGGCCATAGATGGGAGGATTCTGGAGTCACCAGAGGATATCTGTGAAGGCTGGGCTACCCATTTTGCCAAACTTGCAACCCCATCGGAAAACAAGTATTTCGACAGTGATCAGAAGAACATGTGTTCTGAAGATGTCGCTCATATATTGAACATATGTACTGAGTCAAGCTCGAATATCTCTCCCGTCTCTACAGATGAGGTTAGATCAGCTCTCAAAAAACTGAAACCAAATAAGGCAGCAGACTGCTTTGATATTACCTCAGAACATCTTACATATGGTGGAGCTCCTGTTTTGGATTATCTGACAGACATGATTAATTACATTTTTAAATCCCAGCAGATTCCAGCTGTGTTGAAAGAAGACATAGTGACTCCTATCTTCAAAAAAGGAGATGTTACTAGCCCGTCCACTTATTGTGGAATAACGGTCACTACAGTCATTCTGAAGGTGATTGAGCATATACTGAACAAAAGACACAATCTGGTCCTGGATAAATCACAGTCTTCTCTGCAAAAAAGATTCACTGTAGGGTGTTCCTCTACCGATGCAGCTTTAATCCTGTCAGAATGTATCTCAGAAGCTAAGAATGAACGCAAGCATTTGCTAGTTGCCACACTCGATGCTCAAAAAGCCTTCGATGTGGTAGACCATGACATACTGTTGAGGAGATTATACCTGGATGGGATCACCGGTCCCGACTGGCTTCTTCTACGTGACCTATATACAGATCTTACCTCGGTAGTGAAATGGGAATCAACTCTCTCTTCACCGTTCGTGATCAAGCAAGGTGTCCGTCAAGGCGGGATTTTATCAACAGGGCACTACAAAAGGTACAATAACCCCCTGCTGATCGAATTGGAAGACAAGTTCGTCGGTGCTACTATCGGCTATATCAGAGTTCCACATGTTACAGTGGCTGATGATCTAGCTTTGATTACCAATTCAACTTCCGAAATGCAGGTTATGCTTCCGAGCACTGGTAGCTTTGCTAACGGAGCAAGATATGTCATCCACCCAACTAAGAGTTGTATCCTGTCTTACTTGGAGCAGTATTCTTGGTCGAACTGCCCTTCTTTCACACTAAATGGAGAAGAGATAAGCAACGTTGAGCAGACTAAGCATCTTGGTATTACCCGGGATATCCATAACGGAGTAAATGTGTCAGAGAAAGTGAACTTGGGAAGGAGGACTGCATACTCTCTTATGGGAGCTGGACTTCACAGCGGGAACGGCCTGAAGCAGAGTGCCTGCGGCAAGATTTGGTCAACATATGTGGTTCCTAGATTCATATTTGGCCTGGATGTGGTAGAACTGAAGACATCCGACATTAAGGTCTTGGAGCAGTTTCAACGGAAGTCCCTTAAACAGATCCAGTCTCTACCAGACAAGACGCAGAGTTCAGCCGTGCTGGCTCTCCTAGGAATCCTTCCAATTGAGGCAGTAATACATAAAAATATGCTCAACCGGTTTGGCAGATGGCTTATGACAGATGGTATAGTGTGTCAACTTGCCGTGAAGTCCCCTTGTGAATCATCCTGGTTTAACAAAATTAAGGAGCTCTTACGTAAATGTAACCTACCACTACCCTCTGAACTACTAGAAAATACACCAACCAAGAATATTTGGAAGCAGCAAGTTAGCCAAGCAGTGAATAGTGCTATTGAAAGCCGTGAATAGTGCTATTGAAAGCCAGTGGCGGGAGGATATTAAAACAAAGTCTTCATTGAAGTACATAAATCCTGATAGTGTCAAAGTTGGGGTGCCCCACCACGTTTGGTCGTCAGTGCGTGTCAGCGTCCATGATAGCCGGAGAGCACAGCTCAAATGTCGTCTGCTGACTGGTACATATACACTACAAAGAAACCGGGCGGTATTCAACTAGTTTGCGGTAGACCCAACGTGCAAGATATGTGATGCCAGCCCTGAGACAAGACAGCACTTTCTGGTGGAATGTCAGCCTCTACAAGGAGTGCGTCAGAATGTATATAAGAAGATGCAGAGTAATCTGGGCATTGACCTTGCAGACATAGCCTCCAGTGGTGATGCAGTCCAGCTAATACTTGACCCCAGTGTCTTCTTTGATAACAAGACTGTTATTGATAAACTTGAACTGTATAGCAGAGAACTCATATCCAATTTACATAGAACACGTACTAAACTCCTTCTTGAAAAAGAAAGACAGCAGGGTCCGTCGAGTTCCCAACTAATAAGGTTTGGAGGCAGTTTCAGCAAACAACAGAATTACCAGAAATCAAGACAGAGAAAAAACCCCAATTGTCTAGACGGTTCGCCGTAAAGTAACCGGCGGAGATTTACCAAACAACAACAACAACAACATATGGCTTATCTGTAACCTATATCATTTAAGAATTCATGAATATTGTCTAAATCGGTACAATATTTAATAACAGTCTACCAAATTCTGGTGATCTGAGCTTTTTAATGACTGTTTGTTTTTTAAGGTCACAGGCTCCCGAGAAAACTCAGTTTTGGGCCAAAAATGGCTTGTTTGCAGCTCACATTTTGGTGACTTTAACCTAGTTATTAAAGTCAAATGGGTGTTTTAAGATATATTTATGGTGGGGGGACATTGTTTTCCTCTGAAAACATTTCTAGTTTCTGTACAAGTTATACATTTTAGTTTAACTAACATAGTTTCTGCTTTGGACCCCCAGAAATTGTGTTATAAAAGAGGTTCTGGTATATACCTGTATGAGCCTGAGTTTATGCAGTCTTAGGAAGAGAATACCAGATTTGTCTCATTTGATATCAAGTGAAGTTGATATCAAATGACACAAATCTGGTATTCTATTTATAATATTATCCCCTTGTACACTCTAGATCTTAAATTGGCAGTTTACAATCAGTTACCAATTGTCTTCAGTGCGCCCCAACATTCTGGTGCACAGTAATCGATTTATATATTTAGTATCAGCTCTCCGTTATTTTTACCATGATATTTTTTCACACAATTTTTTCAGTAATAATAACATTTTTGCCAATTTTTCCAGCAGTCCAGTTCATTCATAAAAATGCAATCTCACAGTGACCTGATAAAGCTCACTTGTCTTGAGTTAGCATATCTTTATCAGGTCAAGGGGTTACAATGCAATTAATATAGGAGATAACTCATAAAACAATATAGTATTTACCACTTATAGTTCAATAGTCAGAAAAGCTTTGCAAACAACAGCGGTTCTGAAGCCACATTACAAAAACATGCCTATACAAGCACATTGTAAACTTTACTGTCAATTCTTATTTCTGCTAAAAATATACAATATAGATTGTAGGTACTCATTAGAACGGCCTCATCAAGGCAGTTCTAACGAGTACCCACAATGTATATTTCAGTGCAGAAATGTGAACCCTAGTTTTACCTTATATTATTAATTGATTATCCTATACTACACAAGGTCAACCAATATTCAAAAAATCATAAGTCATGTTTTTAATTGCGTCAATTAATAAAATTGTCATTAATCAAGTAATTTCGTATTGGCCCGGTTACAGGTCCACAGTCAGCTGTATTGGCCTCGGCCTTCGGCCTCGTGCCAATACAGCAGACCTCGGACCTGTAACTGGGCCAATACGAAATTATTTGATTAATAACATTATAAAAGTGGTGTTCAAGGGGGTCAAAATTATATAGGCGTGTTTTTATGATGGCTTAGCTGGCTCTACATTCAAATTATATTGGGAACTTGAAAATTTGTTAGAGAAGGGTAAATTTGAGGGACTGAGGTTTTAACATAGTGCCAGGGCAGAAGAAACAGTGACAATGATTTGGGGACATCTTTTCAAACTTTATCATGTTAACAAGTCCGTGAAATAAACATCGCTCTAAACCCCACTTTATATAGAGAAAACTGTGGTTCACGGGGGTATACATTATTTTTTTCTTATTTCTGCTCCAAGACATAGGTTATTGGTACTCATTAGAATTGCCACAACGAGGTGCTTCTAATGAGCACCCGCAACTTATGTTTGCAGAATAAGTAAGAAAAATATCATGGATTTTCATCAGAAAAGTAGCCATTTTGGAAATATGAAAAAGTGCACTACGGCGCATGGGTGTGTTATTGTGATGTTACAGAATAAAAAGTATTTTGTGTGTACTAATTAGAAGCACCTCATCGAAAAAGAGGGGACTGTCTTGTAAACAAATTGATGCAAAATAATTTAAAATACCCCAATCTTGCAATCGGATTGTCTTACCGTATAGCCAGATCATTAGGGTACACATAAAATCTTTCTTACTTACCGGTATCCTAAATATTTAGGTATCAGGTGTGGTAGGTTCCTATGGACCTAAGAACAAGTTTGAACCATCCATGTTTTCTTGTTTTGTTTGTGTTGAGGTTTTATATCTCCCTCAACACTATTTCGGTCTTTAAGGAAAGGTTGTTTCCAGTTTGTAGGACTTTTAACTGACACTGAGATAACATGACATCTCAAGCGCTACTGCACAAAGAAACCACTAGGGTTTATATGAGGGACAGTCCGGCTCTCAACACTTTGCCTGGGCATGCTTACACATTCGGAGTGGTTTACCAGTATACTCCTATTTGTTCAGTTTCAGCTTTGTGCTTCCGGAAGCACCATGTAGCCCAGTCTACTTCTCCAAGCCCTGATGGGTGGGAGCATGTAAACAAGCCATCAGTGTTTGAACCATTGATATTGTTTGTAATATTATTGATGGTAACATGCCTTTACAATACAATGATATCTATGGCTGTAATAGTGACAGTTTTCGGATGAAAAATTTGAAGCGGTTCAATCAATGTTGTGGAGCAGAAATGATAACACCAACTCTTGTAAATTTTGTCTGTAGAAAGTACTGTATTTACCATCTGTATTCGCAGACAGATGCCTGAGCAAACAGTGTTGACCCAGCTGAGACGCCGCAGAATGCGGCGTCTCATCTGGATCTACACTGTTTGCCACTCATCCCACTGTTCTTAGACACAACATCCGGAACTAAATTGTACTTGTTCAAATTTTAGAACAAGTATGGTATGAAGGAGTTGAGGTGTGAATACTTAGGGTAAATATGGCAAGTAACGACATGAAAATTGCAAACAACAGTGATGCAGATAAGCCTGCACATCTTTGCAATCTGAGGAGCACCACCATGTCCACTCCTTGTATACTACAGTACCTCTAGTTTCTATATAATTTTTAAATTTAAGACTCGCTAATCTGTGTTGCTTAGGAGGTTGCTTAGGAGGTACCCAGCCCAGAAGAAAGTATTTCTCGTAATATGGTCTCAAGTGGAATCTGCCCGGTTTCAAGACTCGCTAATCTGTGTTGCTTAGGAGGTTGCTTAGGAGGTAGCCAGCCCAGAAGACAGTATTTCTCATAATAGGGTCTCAAGTGGGATCTGCCCAGTTGTTTATTTCAGCACACTTGCAAATGTGATCAAATCAGCACTCCTGGGTTGATTGCCTTAAGATAGGAAAACTGTCCTGAACCGGGCATTAGGCTGTTTCGTTAAACCCTTTAATTGCCATATTTTTTGCAAGCAGTATAGACCCTGATCAAATGCCACATGTTGCTGCATCTGATCTGGGTCTATACTGTTTGGCTGTTTCCCAGCACGTGAGCTGTGTCAATGTTTTCTTTACACATTCTTTACACAGCACTCTGATGTCACCACAACAGGAACAGCTTTAATGCTTTGCATGTTAGGTATTTCTTTTTTCAGCAGACGACATTTTGAAATATTTTCCTAATTTTCCCAGAAAACAGGATTTGATATCTCATGCAAATTATCTTCTTTGGAGACAATTTGCATGAGATTTCATGACCTGGTTTCTTGGAAAAATATCAACAATTTGTTGTCTGCTGAATAAGTCTAGAGACTGCTAAAGGTTAAATAACTGTTGCCTGGATTTTGTACAAATCAGTACATTCATGTGGACATCAGCAATGTTAAGCTCCTGTGCTTAGAAACCTTGGTTTGTTTGACAAACAATCGACTCAAAAGCATTTATAGGCATTCATTTTTGATTATTGATGACTATCATTTCATTACATAATATTATGTAGCCAAGGGAAGTCCTCTTCTTCAACAGGTAAGGGACCTCCTTAGGGAAAATCAAAAGTTTAGTAACCATAGACTTAAGAGTATATTATTGATTTCCTCTTAAGTGCCTCAGTCAGGGGATTCATCAGCCTATTTAGGGCCATCTTTGATCTGCTATATAAGTATATCAGAAGGGGCAATAAAACAATTATGAACACACAGTGTGTGCTACTGTTACAAGAATAAATGCCTTTAATTTGTTCCTCAATTTGCCAGGTACCAGACATTGTTGTATTAAGTGATGAAGAAAAGGAGGAACCAGCAGAAGAAAGCACTTTTGTTCCTGTGAGACCAGAAGGTATGTTGGTACAAGTTTTAACTTAAAAAAAAAAAAAGATTGATATTTTATCAGGAAATTTGTTACAAACATACAGTAAAATTCTGCTATTCAAACCAGCTAAAATTCAGACTAATTCTGCTTTTAAATGCATATACTGAAGGTTTCTGTTATTCTTTCATTGTTTTTTCCATACTTAGTGTCCTTTAGCAAGAGGCCATCTTTGGAACGGTTCAAAAGTGGTCTTTGACCACTTTTGAACAGTTCCAAAGGTGGTCTTAATATAGGAATTTTACTGTATTACATACATTGCAACTTCTTTATAACACTATTGTCGGGGTCAAAAAGTAGACATAATGTATTCCAGACCGAGCAGACTGGGCCTGCTCAGCTTGCAAGTCAGTATGATCAGAGTCTTGGCTGTTTGAATATTAGGATAGAAAAGCTGTGCAGTAAAATGTATGAATAGGCTTGCAGACCACCAAAACTCTGGCACACTGGAATGACTACCTACTTTTTGCTGAATAGTTGTAATACAGCACTTACCAACTCATCGGGGCTTGAAGAAATATATGGGCTGCATGATGCTTCCACGCAGAGCTGAATCCGACCCACACATGAGTACTGGTAAATCGCTTAGAGGATCTAGGCCTGCCTAGGCAAAGCGGTGTGCACAAGATGAACCGTCCATGCTTATAAACCCTTTTGGTTTCATTGGGCGACAGGGCTTGAGATGTTATTTCATCTCAATGTCCTGTAAAAGTCCCACAAAATTGGAAGCAACGTCTCCAAAATGACCTTTACAGTGTTGACGGGGACGTTAAACCACAAATCAAACAAACAAACAAACTTACCAACTCTAGAGCTTGTAAGCACACAGCCATACATTTTCAGGAATTACAATTGACACCAGTTAACCCTTGTCCTGCTGAGCCCGGATATGCCTTATCTTTCAAACAATGTAGATCCAGATCAGATGGCTTCTGAAGAAGCCATCTGATCAGGATCTTCATTGTTTGTCATTCAGTTTATGAATTTGTTGCTATAATTTGGATCAAGTAATCTGATTGGTTGATAATTGGTAGTTGGTGTGGCATATTTAAATATTCAGCAGGATAAGGGTTAAGATCGCAAGATTTTGCAGTCAGTTGAAGTAGATACAATTCTAAAATATCACACTAGAATCAGGGCTTGGAGAGGAGAAATAGATTGGGTTGCATGATGCTTCCATGCAGAGCTGAAACCAACAGTACTGCCCATGCACAGTGGTGTGAGTCAGACCGCCCCTGCTTATAAAGTAGAAGTAAAACAAAGATCAGGAATTGATACAATTAACTTACTCCACCCATAAAAGACACCAAAGGGAAAGAAATACAAACATTAAGCGACCTGACTATGGTTTGTTCGGTTGGTAGGGCTCAAGATGTCACTTCATCTCAGTGTTGGGTAAAAGTTCGAGAAAATTGGAAGCAACATCTCCAAAATGACCTCAGTAGTGTTGATGGGGATGTAAAATATCAATTCAAACAAAGCACATTTGATAGTACTCGTTAGAACCACCACGATGAGGTGGTTCTATCGAGGTGGTTCTATCGAGTACCCTAAATCTGTATTTTAGATCAGAAATAAGAAAAATAAGTGTTACGCCTGTAAACCCCAGTTTACTATATAAAAGTGGGGTTCAAGGGGTCAAAACTATATAGACATGTTTTCATGTTGTAAGCTTGAATAAAATTTTTATAACCTTAGTGCTCAAGGTTTTACTAAAATGTAATGCTTGCTACCATAGACCAAGGGTTCTAGCAGAATTTTGCTGGAACAAACATCAAAACCCTTGCTATTTCCCAGTGAGGGAAGGCGAGTGAGGCAGTTAGGCAGAATCTCCATGAAGCAGATCTGTTATGATGTTGTTGTTTTTTTTACTCATATTTGTATCTATATGTATGTAAGCATATCCATTTAGTCATTTTTCTTTGTTGAGAATGTTATGTTTATGAAATTTATGAATAATGTACATTGTAGCGAAGTCCCCTGTCCCTTGGAATTCAGAATCAGCTACCTCAGAGTTGGCCTGGTCCTCAAAACAAACTGAACCTATAAAGCAAAGATCATTCTCTAAACCAGATTTAGGTCTAAAAAGATCATCTGATTCTGATATTGCCAGTCACGGCCATTTTAAAAGAGATATTAAAGCTAAAAGATTATCACAGCCAGATCTACTCAATAGGAGACCAATTAAACACGGCTTAGTTAAAGTTCATGCTGAAAAAGGCAAACATGGTGTGTCTGGCCACAAAAATCAAAGTCCAGAAGCTAATGTTAAAGACAATGAAAGGAAATTTGAAACTTTAAAAAATATAGCAGAATCAGACAAAATGCAGAGTTCAATCAAACCATTGCTAAGTATTAGTAAGATGAGTTTGAATAGTAGCAAACCAAATGTTTCTTTTCAAAAAGCTGTACAAGATAGAACAGATAAAGCTATGCCTTCTACAACAATACATGCAACTGATTCAAAGTATACAATTAAGGAGATAGGGTTCTCTCAGGTTGACACACTAAAAATAAAACCTAATGCTAAACCCATAGAGAAGTTCAGGGATATAAAAATACCAGCTGGAAATGATCAGATGGCTGAATTAGAAATGGCAGAATTTGATAATAAATCATCTGTTTCTGACTCAGGGTTAGGTTCTGAATTTAGTGTAAGAACAGTTAAAACAGTTCAAGAAAATTTGGCCAATGCTGAGACCAATTTATACTCTGGGGGCACATCCAGTTCACCAAAAAAGTTATTTGAAATAAGAAGTGCTAGTCCAAATTTGGAAAGTTCAGCAACTCATACATCAAGGTCAAGGCCAGAAACTCTGTCCAAAGGTAGCAAGAAAACAGACCATATTGTTGGTTTTAAAACTAAGACACCAAGCCAAAAGAAAGGTAAACAATGGTGGTGGAAGCACAGTTCTACACCTCCCTTTTTAACCCTATTCCTGCTGAATAAACTGGGCCCCGTCAAGCGATTTTGGTACTTATCGCCTATGCGAGCAGCGAAGGTTCAGGCGAGCCTGCGCATCCGCGCAGTCTCGCCAGAACCTTCGCTGCTCGCTCATACAAGCAGTGAATCAAGAGGAACCTTCAGACAGAAAGCCATATCCTTGGACCCTCTGAATGGCTTGGCATGCGCAGTTAAAATTTGTCACGACGGAATGCTGGAAGGCCCAAATTCGCTTGGCGGGGCTCAACTAATTTTGTCACACCCATTTTTGCTTATCATCCAATCCTGATCTAATGTATTCATTTAAATTTGCAAACTAAATCACAAACATTGTAGATCCTGATCAGATGACCATCTAATTTGGATCTGCACTGTTTGCAAAAGTAGGGTTTTTTGTATTCAGCGGGACAAGGGTCAACAGTTTGTGCACTGGAAATCATGAGAACATCACTGTTTTGGAGTTTGACACAAATATTCCACCCACATTCCTTAAAATCTATCTGGAAGCTAACCTTTCTGACCGTGATCTCTTACTAAAATAGGAATACAGTAAATGCACTTTGTAGAGACTTCCTCTTAGTCACAATCCTTGGATGTTTAACACTCACACAGTTGAATGACTTTGTCAGTTTTCAGAATACATCACAACCTCTTTAACCCTTATCTTGCTGTTCACGACAACCCTATCTTTGCATACAGTGTAGATCCAGATCAGATGGCTTCTGAAGAAGCCATCTGATCAGGATCTACACTGTTTGGTATTCAGTTTATGAATTTGTAGCAATAAATTACATCAAGTAATTTAATTGGTTGATAGACAGAAATGGGTGTGGCTTAAATGAATATTCAGCAAGATAAGGGTTAAAACATTATTGTTTTGGACCAAAGCAGAAGCATTGTTCATTGAGTAACTGTGTTATATCAAAAAACAAATGTATAGGCTATTTAGAAAAATGACCATTTTCTAGATAATCTTTACATTTTTGGGATCCATGTTTTAACTATGTTATATGTAAAAGCATGTTACAATCAATAGTGTTTAAAAGCGATTTATGTAGAATGCATTTTCTGTATGCATCAGATGAAACATTCAAATATTGACTTGTTCATATGTCACTTATATTGCAATATCCAATTATTGACTTTTTCATACATCGCTTATGTTGCAACATCCAAATATTGACTTGCTCATACGTAACTTATGTGGCAACAGCCAAATATTGATTTGTTCGTATGTTGCTTATGTTGCAACATCCAAATATTGACTTGCTCATACGTAACTTATGTTGCAACAGCCAAATATTGATTTGTTCGTATGTTGCTTATGTTGCAACATCCAAATATTGATTTGTTCATACATTGCTTATGTTGCAACATCCAAATATTGACTTGTTCATATGTACTTATGTTGCAACATCCAAAGATTGATTTGTTCATACATTGCTTATGTTGCAACATCCAAATGTTAATGTGTTCATACATTGCTTATGTTGCAACATGCAAATGTTAATGTGTTCATACATTGCTTATGTTGCAACATCCAAATATTGACTTGTTCATAAGTTGATTCTGTTGCAACATCCGAATATTGATTCATTAAAAAGTTGCAGAATCCAGATATTTATTCGTTCATAAGTGGCTTATGTTGCAACATCCAAATATTGATTTGTTCATATGTTGAACTCTACGAACCACTTATGTACATGTATATATAAGATTATAAAAAACATTATATTCCTTAAATCCATTATAGGAGTAAGAATATACCTATCTGGAATATAGATTGAGTATACACAATTCTTATCATGAAATATACTAATAATGTACTAATATAATTTTACAATTCTGACTAAGGAAGGGTAATATCTCATAGTTTTCTGTTCTGTATATCAGTACAGCTGTTGTATCTCTGTCATTAGGATAACACAGCTGTGTGAGATACATGTATTGTTATTCTACATATCTCTAAAACTTTTTCCTTTGTTTGTACTGAATGGAATCTTCCACCTCACATATATAGCAAAAGTCCATTTTGAGAATAAGAGATACCAGGTTGAGTTGATTTTAGAAATTGATTTAAAATGGCTAAATGTTTTGCAGTCAGTGAAGTTGCATTCTTCAGCATCTGATCTAGACCTACACTGTTTGCCAGTGATCCATTTAGATGTTCCCCGTACAAAATGGGTTAAACACTGGCTTTTTTTTTTTCAGATAAAATTTGGTAAAAAAATTCTTATTTTCTACAATGAACATAATGTACCGTTATATTCCTAGGTATTAGGACAGACAGGCCTAAGCAAACAGTGCAGACCCAGATCAGAGTGCTCCTGAAGGAGCAATCTGATCAGGGTTTACATGGTTTGCCAGCTGGATCGCAAAACAAACATGTTAAAATTTTTGGAGAATTGCAGCAAGTCCTCAAGGTGTCCGAATTTTAAGGATTTTTTTAAGTATGTTTTGAAGTAAAAATAAGGAAATAATACATATCCCTGTAAACCCCACATTTCTCTAAATAAAGTGGGTTATACAAAGATGTTAATTACATAGGCTTGTTACTGTGATGGACTTGTGCGACAGTTTTAATTAGCAGCAGTTGTTGAAAACAACACTCTTCAATTCACTGTTTCTCTTTGTCATAGCCTTTGACTTGCTGACAGGGATGATTGGGTGAGGCAATGTGTAGTGTATCTTGCATCACTGGGGAGTCTAAGTGATATTGGCTTACAGTTGGACAAGGCCTGCCGTCCTTGCGGCAGGAAAGGGAAGAGAGGGAATGTTGTTATTTCTCCAGTTTCTACACTTCCATATAAATTTCCTCTTTCTCCTCTGTCCTTCACTGATATCTCTTCTTCTATCTCTTCCTCTTTTCTCCTTTTCTCTGGAAGATGACACAAAATGTCCCACTAGGTTTGACAGTATTGTACAATTGTACAATCAATCATTGACTTTCTGAATTTAACCCTTATCTTGCTGAATATTCATTTAAGCCACACCCATTTCTGTCTATCAACAAATCAAAATAATTGATGTTATTTATTGCTACAAATTAATAAACTGAATGCAAAACAGTGTAGATCCTGATCAGATGGCTTCTTCAGAAGCCATCTGATCTGGATCTACACTGTTTGCAAAGATAGGGGTTGTCGTGAACAGCAAGATAAGGGTTAATTTCTGTCATCTGTCATTTCACTGATTTTCTCCTATTTCATCCATGTTTTCTTCTCTATTTCATTCAAACTGAAGAAAATTTGGATGTGATACTAGGCACAGTTTCAAAATAAAAAATATGCCTTTGTTATCAGTTGAAGTGGTAATAACATGTAAGAAGTCAATATTGCCTCTGCAACATTTATAAAATGTCTTGTATAGCTTCCATATTAGCTCACCTGAGTATAAGGTGATCATGGTGAATTTCAGTGACAATGTCTAGTCTGTCATGCAGCATCTTCAGTTCACTTAATCCTTGTCCTGCTAATCCCGGATATGCCTTATCTTTGAAACAATGTAGATCCAGATCAGATGGCTTCTGTCGAAGCAATCTGATCAGGATCTACATTGTTTGCCATTCAGATTTTGAATTTGTTGCAATCATTTGCATCAAGTAATCTGATTGGTTGATAATCGGTAGTGGGTGTGGCATATATATATATTCAGCAGGACCAGGGTTAAAATGAGAACTAGGGCCAAGTTAAGTGACCTTCACAAGACTGTTGCATAGCTGATTTTTTTTTAACAAAATTGCTAAAACTTAATTACAGCCTGTTGGACTCTTTTGTCTCATTACTAAATTTTCCTAGATTTAGAGGGATAACTGACTTTTCTCCTATGCACTGTTCTAGTTTTATTAACAGCTCCAGATGAGAAAGATGAAAAAGGATGATTTTTGTCGCGCCTGCGATATAGGAGTCAAATTTCCATCTGTTTGTTTATCCGTTTATTTGTTTATCAATCCATCAACATTTGCAACCATCCTAGCATTAACCTAAATGGTCAAGTTTATTTCTCAAGAATTAAAATAGCTTCATAAAAGATACTTGGTATGAACTTGTATCTAGGGATGGCACCTTTAATGTAAGCATCCATTTTGATCATGACCAACACAATCATGGTTCAATTACTTTGTGAAAATTTACGATTACCCTAGTCTTCACCCAAATGGTCAGTTTTATTTCACAGGAACTGTAAGACCTTCATGTATGGTACTTGATACAAACTTGTATCGAGGTATGGCAACTTTAATGCAAGCATCCATATTTGACCTTGAATTATAGCCTCAACAATACTATGTTTAAGTTATGATAATTGGTACAAGGTTGCATCTAGGAATGGCAACATTTATACAAGCATCCATTGTTTGACCTTCACCTACATTTCAAGGTTTGGTGACTTTGTGCCCCCATAGGCATGACACAGTCTTCGGCGGAATTCTTGTTTTTATTTCTTGTGAGAAACATATGTTGTCAGTAGTTGTTAGAATTGCCTCAGTGAATGGCCCCCGCCCGTCGAGGCTTGAAGAAATATATGGGCTGCATGATGCTTCCATGCAGAGCTGAATCCGACCTGCACACGAGCACTTGTAAACCGCTTAGAGGATCTAAGCCTGCCCAGGTAAAGTGGTGCAAGTTGGACTGTCCATGCCTATTGGTTTCATTGGGCGACAGAGCTTTGAGATGTCATTTCATCTCAATGTCGGGTAAAAGTCCCACAAAATTGGAAGCAATGTCTCAAAAATGACCTTTACAGTGTTGATGGGGACGTTAAACCTGAAATCAAACAAACAAACAAAAAAAATTGCCTCAGTGAAGCAATTCTAACAACAACCTACAACATAAAAATTCCCTAAAATATCCTGATCACTCTTCTGTGCTAGGAGCTATGGTCTTATCTTCTTTAATTCATTTGGATTTGTTCTTCAAAATTTGGGTTTGTTCTTCAAAAAGTTAAGAAGCGTCCGTGGTGTAGTGGTTACGCTACTCGCCTTGTAAACCAGGGGTCGCAGGATCGATCCTGGGCTTCTCCAGACTTTCGGACGAGTCTTTAAACCGAGGCTCTGTCTCTGTATGACCTTAGCTGTTGGTGGGACGTAAAACTCAAACACACACACACTCTTCAAAAAGTTGCCATCAGCCATTGGCTTGATGAGCCACATCATGAGAAAACCTGTTTTTGGGTTGATTGTTTATCAGTCAACCCAAAGTAATAAGGTGCAGAAGCTTTTCAGGGCTGAAATCCCTGGACCATCACTGACTTGGAGCTAATCCAGGTGATGGTTGTTTATAGAAAATAGCCATGCTAATCTTATCACTATGAGGGCAGAGTGTTGTTTTAGAGTTTGTTTTTTTTACAGAATCTTGGATGGAATCATGTGTTTGGTTTCACAAACAGTGTAGACCCAGATGAGACACCGCAGAATGTGGCTTCTGATCATGGTCTATGCTGTATGTTTGAAATACTGGACTTTAAAGGTTGAATGAAGCAGTTTAAGTCTCCATTTGGGACTGTTTTCCCAGCCTACACTCAGAGACAATCGACCCATCAGTACTCTCACTGCTTTGATGCTTTGATTGCTATCCTGTGAATTGATGCTACTTGGTAATTTTTTGTTTGTTTGATTTGAGGTTTAACGTCCCCATCAACACTGTAAAGGTCATTTTTGAGACATTGCTTCCAATTTTGTGGGACTTTTACCCGACATTGAGATGAAATGACATCTCAAGGCCTGCCGCACAATGAAACCAATAGGGTTTATAAGCATGGATGGGCTGACTCACACTGCTTTGCTTGGGCAGGCTTAGATCCTCTAAGCGGTTAACCAGTATTTGTGTGCGTGTCGGCTTCAGCTCTGCGTGGAAGCATCATGCAGCCCAAATATTTCTTCAAGACCCACTGGGCAGGGGCTGTTGCTTAGTTTTTAATTACCTGTAGTTTTTGTATGTTAAGTTTCATTTCGCTTGCTATTGTAACCTTCATCCTGCTGAATGAATGAATTTACCCACAACCATTTCTGACTATCAGCCAATCAACTTACATACTATGATGTATTCACTTAATTCACAAATTGCATGACAAACAGTGTAGTGCCAGATCAGATGGCTTCTTGAGAAGCCATCTGATCTGGATCTGCAATGCTTGCAAAGGTAGGGGTTGTCATGTTCAATGGGATTTGGGTTAAGTAACTGAGCAGGATGGTTTCTGTTTTAGTTGGTTACAAGGTTTTCACATGACACAGCTCATAGGTAATATGCTAAATGCCAATATTGAAGGTACCACAAATTTTCAATTTGTTATTATTTAACAAGAAAAATTTAGAAACTTTTATATGTACATGTAAGTAATGTCAAAGAAATTGTTGATTTTTGTTATAAGAACATACCTGTAAGTACCGTAAAAATAAAAAAAATTGGGACACCTTGAGGCCTTGCTGTAATGCTTCTAAAATTTAACAAATTTATTTCCTGATCCAGCAAGGAGTACAAAAGATGCAGATGGAATGGCAGACAGTGTAGACCCTGATCAGACTGCTTCTTCAGGAGCAGTCTGATCTGGGTCTGCACTGTTTGTTTAGGCCTGTCTGTCCCAATACTTAGGATAATTACGGTAATGTCCAAGAAAATGTTGACAGTTGTTATAGCATCATAAGAACCTGTAAGAAATGTCAAAGAAATTGTTCACTGTTGATGTAGCAACAATGTTACAGCCATTGAATTCTTTATCTATGAAAATTATACATGTTAATATTTCTGATGTAATCAGTAGCATAGATTCAGTATGTGAGGCAGCTGCAAACATTCATGAAATCTGATAGTAAAGATGAGCCATCTTTGTTTTTGGCTTTTGTAGTGGACGCAGATGCGACTGGCAAAAAATGTGCAATGTACTGATTAACTGCGTAAGCCTGCCTGAGAAAAGTGTGGTTAGATAGACTGACCAGCTTAATCTTTGACCTGCTGAATATTTATATATGCCACACCCACTGCTGATTATCAGCCAGTCAGATTACTTGATGCAAATTATTACAACAAATTCATGAGCTGAATTACAAACAATGAAGATTCTGATCAGACAGATGGGTTCTTCAGAAGCCATCTGATCTGGATCTTCATTGTTTGAAAGATAAGGCATATCCAGGCTCAACAGGACAAGGGTTAATATTCCCTTTTGACCTTTACTGGGCTGTTCAACCCCTAAACTACCAACCAACCAACTAAACTCTGTTCAGAAAATCTGAATCATCGATTTTTGCATTTCTTCCTTTTAATACTCATTTTAGCCCATACATCACTATGGGAAAGTCGAAGACCTCACCCTCCGCCGACTTCTCCAGCAAGTCATATGCCACTGCGACAGCCAGGAAAGGCTGTGATTATTTGGAGAAAATTGCAAAATCTAAATTTTCAATCACAGACTAAGACATTCTGACAGGTTCGACACACCCTTTTAAACCATATATAGAAGTGGTTACTGCTCTTGTAAATTACAAGGGTGTCTACATTTTATTTGCACGATCACTTCATGGAAAATCATTAGCTGTGACACCACATCTGATATCGGTATAATTCATTTTGACCACTGTTGACAGCACATCGCGCTAGTGGCTCCCCGTTCCTAGTGAGCTTCTGTCTAACCATTCGAATGTAAGGTATGTCGTAATTGCATATCTATTTATAAAGTGCATCACATAGATTTGAATAAGTATTATTTTACCTGACAATCATCATCAAATGGACTTAGTCTGTGGTCTCATTTCTTTGTTTTGCAATTTTCTCCAAATAATCACAGCCTTTCCTGACTGTCGCAGAGGCATACAACTTGCTGGAGAAGTCAATGAAGAGTCAGGTCTAAAACTTTCCCATAGTGATTTATGGGCTAAAATGAGTAGTAAAAGGAAGAAACGAAAAAATCGATGATTCAGATTTTCTGAATGGAGTTTAGTAAAGTAGACTGAGTCTTTGCTATTTTAAGAAAGGATGGTTTATGAAAAACAGTTTAACAAGAAGTATGGACTTGACATTTATGCAGAGGTCTTTTTTGAGGTTTAACAATGCCTACATGTGTAATAATACTTAGTTCTTACTTTTGCCATTTCATTTAGTTTCAGTCGTTATATGTCTTGTTAGAATCACCTCATTCTTTACGATAACACACTTGTGCGACATAGTGCATTTTTCACAGCTCCAAAATTACTACTTTTCTAATGAAAGTCCTTTTTTTTCTTATTTATCCTGCAACTATAGGTTGTGGGTGCTCGTTAGAACCGTCTCATCTGCGAAGGAGTTACGGCCCTTTATTTTCTGAAAAAACATGTTCTTAAACCTTGTGACGCGAACTACTTCCACATTTCTTCGACAATTTTGTTAAATTTTTATGCCCCCGTAGGAGGGCATATAGTTTTTGCACTGTCTATTTGTTTGTGGGTTTGCGTGTGGGTTTATGGGTTAGTCGGCACTTTTTTTTCCCTCAAATTGGCTTCCACGGGGGCATTGCTCACTTATAGTGACAGCTCTTGTTCTCTATATAAACGTGTGTTGAAGGGGGTGCTCGTTTCACGGACTTGTTCATGTGATGTTATGTTGCGGGTGCTTGTCAGAATCGGCTCAATGAGGCAAATCTAGCAAGTATCCACACTATAATTATGTTTGCAGAAAAAATACCCAAATTAGTCCTCATTACTTCATGAGTTGTGCATTTGGCGAGGTGTTAAAAAATTATTCACAGTAATTGTCTCATGAACTTTCTAGCTGTAACTCCCACTCAAGAGATGTCCTCTCTGGGTGTGTATCCTGAAGGAGAACCACAGTCAAGGAAATATGGTATCAAGGGCAAGGTCGATGTGAAAGGGCTGATGAAGAAGAGGAGGGTGACATCTGGCCGGGCTCCATCACTCACTCGTAGATCCTCAGCTGACCACAGTCACGATGATCATGATCATGATCATGGACATGTAAGAGCTTGGCCATTATATTAATACTTGTGTAGGATAAATCTATCTTTCATGTGTTTGGATTAATAACGTGTTTTCTCAAGAAAATTTGTGACGTTTTCCTTGATTCTGTGTTAGTGCTCTGGGCAAAATTAACACTTCTCTTGCTGAATATTCAGTTTAGCCATTTCTGACTTTGAACCAATCAGATTACTTGATGTAATTTATTCCTACAAATTCATAAACTGAATGTCAAACAGTGTGGATCCTGATCAGATGGCTTCTTCAGAAGCCATCTGATCTGGATCTACACTGTTTGGAGTTATAGGGGTTGTCATGAACAGCAGGATAAGAGTTAAGAAAAATGATGTACATGTATATCCATACATCTTTTATCTTTTTAATTTAACTTTTATCTTTATCTTTACATGTATACAGTTGGGTAAACAAGGTTGTTAAATTCACGGAATGGTTAATCCGCCCCCGCCCATAAGGGCTTGGAGAAATAGATTGGGCTGCATGATGCTTCCACGCAGAGCTGATACCGACTGCACATGAGTATCGGTAATACGCTTAGGAGGTCTAAGCCTACCCAGGAAAATTGCTGCGAGTCGGCCTGTCCATGCTTATAAACCCTATTGGTTTGAGATGTTAATTCATCTCAATGTCGGGTAAAAGTCCCACGAAATTGGAAGCAACTTCTCCAAAATTATCTATACAGTGTTGACGGGGATGTTAAACCTCAAACCAATAAAATAAAAACAGAATGGTTAATGCAATCGCAAAAGGTTGGAAGCAAGTAAACATTAAGATCTATAACATTCCTATGCAGTTTGATGTTATCTTTTATTGCCATAAGAATTACACTTTTAGAAGAAAATTTGTGTTAATATTTTTTTTTTTTTGGAGTGTTACAGCCCAGTCAAGACTGTTCAGGTCATATCTAACCCCGGTTTCCGTGGCGGTGTCTTCCGAGGTATTCCGATTTGTTTTCAGGCTCTTCAGATCATATACAGTAAAATTCCTATATTAAGACCACCTTTGGGACTGTTCAAAAGTGGTCTTAAAGACCACTTTTGAACAGTCCCAAAGGTGGTAAAGACCACTTTTGAACAGTCCCAAAGGTGGTCTCTGACCAGAGGACTCTGTATGCAGAAAACACAAAAAAATAACTGAAACTTTCTAAATTAGCTTTTTAAAGCAGAATTAGTCTCAATTTTTAGTGGTCTTAATAGCAGAACTTTACTGTATAATATAGCAGAAATCCAGTAGCTCCACTTTCTCTGTAGCATCTTATGATCCCACATTCATGAAATGAACAATCCTGAAATCTCCACTTTATATACAAAATGGTGGGTTTACAAGTGTAAGCATAATTTTCTTATTTCTGCTCATGTATATTAGATAGTGGGTGCTTCTAAGCATTAAGAAAACACGCCTGTACAAATGCATGGTAAATTTTATCGCCAAAAAAATGAAAAAAATGAAGATGAAAAAATCATGATATTTTTCTTATTTCTGCTCAAAATATAGAATGTGGGTACTCGTTAGAACGGCCTCATCGAGGTGGTTCTAACAAGTACCCACAATCTATATTTTAGAGCAAAAATAAGACAAATAAAGTCTATACCCCTGCAAACCCCAGTTTTACAATATAAATGTCAGGGTTCAAGGGGGTCAAAATTATATAGGCGTGTTTTCGTTATGGAACCACCTCAATAAGGTGGCCACATTCTATGTTAAGGGCAGAAACATGAAAAACATGTCTAAAATGCTTTTTCCAGGGCCATGAATGAAAGCTTTGGGTAGAAACATGAAAAACACATCTGAAATGCCTATTCCAGGGCCATGAATGAAAGCTTTATCTACTAGGGATATTTTATCCAATATCAGGAATACATTCAATGATCCTGTTAGCATGAAATTAGAATACCCAATTGTAAATTTTCAATGTATGCATGTTTTATTTAATAGTTTTTCTTTTGTTTGAAATGAAGAATCGAAAGTTGATTATGCTTTTGTACCAGAGATGTCAGTCTGTTCTGTTGTTTGTCAAAAAACAGAACTTAACTCATTGTATGAGGGAAACCCCTAAAGGGGTACCTTGGCAAACAGTGCAGGCCCAGATCAGACGTGGCAGAATGCGGCATCTGATCAGGGCCTGCACTATTTGCTAACAGAAGTCTCCGTCAAAAATAGAATAAAAATGAAAAAATATGCCTGACACCCCTTATATGACAAATGGACTTGCCCAACATAAAGCAATGGAAGAGTCCACTAGTATACAATGAGTCAAACATAGAATACCAATCAAAACTATAACAGACAGCATTATATCTTTTTTATTATTTTTACAAGAAAATAAATTTGACATTGCATTTAAATAGTACGCCGGCCAGACAATAGCAGATGATTCACATGAAACTGATGGATTTTTGCTGAAAAATAAGAAAAAAAATGATGTTATCTGCTATGGATTTTTGCTGGATGTTTTAAGGGTTAAATATCCATAATGTTCCAGTGATAAACAATCAGAAAATTAATTGTCATCATTTGGAGTTTTCTCTGTGAACATAATGCTTTAAAAATGGCTTTAAAGTGCGGAACCCGGGAAGGGACATGAATGTTTTTTTTAATATGTTGTGCGAACAAGATATTAAGTTGTGCAAACAAGATATTATCCTGTGCGGACAAGATATTATCTTGTTCACACAACATATTATATTGTGCGGACAAGATATTATCTTGTGCGGACAAGATAATATCTTGTGCACACAAGATATTAAGTTGTGCGAACAAGATAATATCTTGTCCGCACAAAATCTATGTTTTGCAGACAAGATATTATCTTGTGCGGACAAGATAATATCTTGTTCGCACAACTTAATATCTTGTGGGCACAAGATAATATCTTGTCTGCACAAGATAATATGTTGACGGCACAAGATAATATCTTATGCGCACAAGATAATATGTTGTGCGGACTACATAATATAATGTTGTCCGCACAAGATATTATCTTATGTGCACAAGATAATATGTTGTGCGGACAAGATAATACATGTATGTTGTCCGCACAAGATAATATCTTGTGCACACAAGATAATATGTTGTCCAAGCAAGATAATATCTTGTGCGCACAACTTATAGAATATAAAAAAATCATGTCCCTTCCTGGGTTCCGTATTAAAGGGATGTTTTTTTAGTTCTTTCAGCTGATAAGTTGCCATAGTTTTCTCATTTCTTCTTCAAATATAGATGAGTTGTGCTAGTTATAATCAAAAAGGTGATTCTTACAAAATATAGAAATACATGCCCAGGAAAGGTCACTATCAAAGGTTACAGCCTACCAATGGCACCAAACCCGTAATCTATGATTTTGAGCTGAAATAAGAATAAATTTGCTAACTATTGATGGAAAGAAATGTAATATTTTTAGGGAAAATAAGAAAAAAGGTAAATGTAAATTCCACTTTTTGCTGTGTGAGCCTATGTACAGGAAAAGTGAAGTGGCAAATGGGACTAGTGAAAACTTGGATCAGTCTGCTCATCTAGGCAATCTGATCAGAGTTTTCACTGGTTGCCTGAATTTTCTGTTGATCCTGGTGCAGTCTACAAGCAAACAAAAAGATGTGGATATGGCTTCGTAGGTGGGCAGACTGAATTTTTATCTTTAGAGGTCATGCATACACCTAAACCTCTTTATTACATTGTTCATTATAAAACACCTTCAGGATATAATTTGAAGACTGAACCAAAAAATTATGAAAAATGTATAGATTGTATAGAAAAATGACCATAAATGGTCATTTTTCTATATAATCTTTACATTTTTGTTTGGATCATTATGGTAACACACCCGTGCGACATAGTGCATTTTTTATATCTCCAAAATGGCTAATTTGTTGATGAAAATTCATGATTTTTTCCCATTTATACTGCAAAAATAGTTTGTGTGTGCTCATTAGAACTGCCTTAGTGAGGCGGTTCTTACAAGTACCCACAACCTATGTCTTGGAGCAGAAATGGGAGAAATAATGTATACCCCGTTAACCTCAGTTTTCTCTGTATAAAGTGGGTGTTCATTTTACAGACTTGTTCGGGTGATGTAAAATATGGCTACGTATCTAACACAGTTTCTGCTTTGAATCTAAACAATAGTGTTATAAAGAGGTTGGAGTATACCAAGTTGTACGTTTTTGTGTCCATAGACACATAATCAAGTTGGATTTACCAGGCTGTTCGTTACACAAATTTATAAACTTGATGTCTGATTTATCTTCCCTACCAGGATGACAGTAGAGTAGCGAGAAAACAGCTACAGAAGAAGCAACAGCAACAGTTCCAGGAGCGGAAGTTGCCACAACATCTGGACAGAAACAAACTGTTAGAGCTGCCGCCAAATCCTCCGAGCATGTTGACAAGGAAAAATAGTTTGTCTAAAGACAGGAAAAACCTGGAGATTCAGTTACTTCACCACCCTGACTATGTAAGCTGGTTTCCAGTTTAACCATTTTTGTACCAAATGGTTCCTTCTTGCTCATATATACCAGGAGTGCATACCGAAATTAAGGGGTGTAAGGTTGGGTTTTCTTCAAAATTGATTTTGATAATGGCTTAACCATTTGCAAACAGTGTAGGCCCTGATCAGATGCTGCAGAATGCGGCGTCTGATCTGGGCCTTCACTGTTTTCCAACTACCCTTTTTTGGGGTTTCTGGTACAAAATGGGTTTATAAATATCTCTTTTTTTTTTTCTTTTTTTTAATAAATTACCTGCATATATGCTCTGAGCCATAAAAAGCGAAACTCTGTGAAAGGTTGGGTCAGTGCATTGGTGCTGTGTAGCTTTCAGTGGTGGGGCATTCTATTGCTTTGGCTTCATTTGGGTAAGGGCATGTTGTGCTTGCAGCAGGTGTGGGATCAGGAGCTGTTTTGTTGTTGTGTTTTTTTTACTCTATCCTATCTTCACCGTTTCTAATGTTCCATCTCTTGGGAGATTGCTTGAGATGGATTGTCGCCTGAGGACTCGGCCGTTGACCCACTGGTTTTTTTGGGGGGGTGGAGGGGGGTTTACGGCCCTTTCAAGATTATTTCACTCATATCGAGCCGATCGTTAATCAGAGGTGGGCGAAAACTGGAGTACCCCGAGAAAAAACACCTGACCTTCCGTTGCAGAACTTGGCGTCTCACATGTGACCCGAGCGAGGCTCGAACCACAGCGGTGAAAGACCTAATGGTCAAGATTCAGCGCTCTTAACCACTAGGCCACGGAGGCCCGTTGTTGACCCACTGGCTTTTGTCGTTGGGTAGGTGGGGTGGGGGGGGGGGATGTGGTAAGTACTGGTAAACAACTTAGATGGTCTAAGCCTGTCCAGGAACAATAAGGTAGCTGACCAGCACAACATGACCTTAACTGTTGATTAGGCCTTAAAACCACAATGCAACAACAACACAAGTGCACTCAGCAAAGACTCAGATCAGACTGCACATCTGTGGAGTCTGATAAGAGTCGTTGCTGTACACCATATGGATGCCATTTGGGTCAAAGCATCTTTATAAAGGCGGCAGAATCTGTGATCTGACTGACATAAAACTTTTTCATGCTCAACTCAGCTGAGCATGAAATTTGTAAAGCTCATATGTATTCCAATACCAATAAATCGGACAATTTTACAGCTGAAATCAGCAAAGAATATTGTATGTCATGCTAATAAATTTGAAAATGCCATTTTAAAATTTATGAGCACAACAAATTTCATGCTCAAGTGAGTAGAGCATGAAAAAAAATTTATAACTGGATGCCAGGATATGTTGGCTGATTTGAGCCTTTGCTGAGTGCATTTGTCTGAGGACACTTTTTAGTTTGTTGAGGCTCATAGAATACATTTTCAAACATTTTTCTTTTGCATGTTTTCTTGGCTAGAGTAGAAGTTTCGTGTAATTTTTGTTAGTTATACAAGTTTTTTTTGCTATGTTGCATTTTTCTTTATTTACCTGATATTTTGAGTGACTGCTGTCATATAAAAGACTGCATAGGCTAGGAAATTTTCATGCAGGCTAGTATGAATCAATCAATGAATTAAACAAGGAGAAAAGTGTCATTTTGAATGAGAGAAACCATGTAAATGAAAAAAAAGCTGCTAGACCCCCCATGGTGTAGTGCTTATGCTACTCGCCTCATAAACCAGGGGTAGTGGGTTTGATCCCCAGCTTCTCTAGACTTTCAGAGGAGTCTTTAAACCTGGGTCTCGTCTCCATATGACCTTAGCTGTTGGTGGGACATAAAACTCAAAAACACACACACACTGCACTATAATTTTCATTTCTCACCGCTGTGGGTTCGAGCCTGGCTCGGGTCACATGTGAAACGCCAAGTTCTGCTAAGGAAGGTCAGGTATTTCTCCAGTTACTCCGGTTTTCGCCCACCTCTGATTAACGATTGGCTCGATATGAGTGAAATAATCTTGAAAGGGCCGTAAAACCAACACCAAAAATAAAAATAATTTTCATTGCTATTGTAAAGAAGAATGTAATTTTCATTGCTGTTATAGAGCAGAGTGTAATTTTCATTACTGCTATAGAGAAGACTGTAATTTTCATTGCTGTTATAGAGAAGAGAGTCAAAGGATTCATCTCATGAACATGATCTAGCTAATGTCAAGTATGAAGCTGACCATCTGGATATGGAGCAAGCTCAAGAAGAAATGTGGAAAGCGGAAGCTTCTCTGCAGGGGACACAACTTGCCATTCCTCCACAGAAAGATCCAAACAAGGCCAGGTTGAGTGATGGCCCCATTAGAGAACCTCGGTCACTTAGAAATAGAAACCGGACACCAATGTTTGGAGATAAGGATTTTGTAGATACTCATGGTCTGGGAGTAGGGGCTACTCCAACAAGAGAATTAGAGAATGACAATGAAGATGATGCGAAGATGGATTCAAGTCAACCTAAAATTGATAAGCCAAAGATAGAGGTAGTACAATTCTTCCATATATTTTTTTTCAATTTGATATCATTTTAACTTTGCTAGCTTAGTTTAGCATTTTGCCAGTGTAGTTGTATCATGTAACTGTTCACCTAAATACAGAATAATCTGTTCACAAGGTTGTATATTGTTTCATGCTGAATTCAGTCAAGCATTATATTTTGTCCTGCTCATAAATTTTAAATTGCCAACATTTGTTGGCATTTTAAAATTAATGAATGCACATTACTTCGCTGCTTATGTAAACAGGAAAATGGTTGTTTGTATTTTTAGCTCACCTAAACGATCAATGGTAGGTACTTTTCTCTTCTGTGGCATTTGGCGGCTCATTGAGGGTCCTTGGAACAATGAATGTCTCATTAGTCTATCATAGTTCTGAGCACATTCAGTGATGAATCTAATTTAGCAGGGGGTAAAGGAAAAAATTGACTATATGGCTCAATTGAATGTAGGACAAAACGTCCCATGGACAAAACGTCCCTTGCCTGTTTTGACCAGGTGGACAAAACGTCCCACATCATTTTTTCAGGGTGGACAAAACGTCCACATCAGTTTTTCAGGGTGGACAAAACGTCCCACATCAGTTTTTCAGGGTGGACAAAACGTCCCACAAGATTTTGACAGGGTGGACAAAACGTCCCATATTCTTGAGGTGGTGTTAGGGAGGAGGATGGCTGATAAATTCCTTTAATTTCCAGTCAGAATGTGTTAATTGTAATTAGTAAAAATACTTTCTCAGTTTGTAAGTTTGTACTAATTTCTGGCCCCAGCCCATTAGGGCTTGCTTGAAGAAATAGATTGGGCTGCATGATGCTTCCACCCAGAGCTGACACAGACTGCATGCGAGTACTGGTAAATCGCTTTGAGGTTCTAAATTGGTATGAGTCTGACCGTCCATGCATATAATACCAACTGGTTTCATTGGGTGGCAGGGCTTGAGATGTCTGGTAAAAGTCCCACAAAATTGGTAGCAACGTCTAAAAATGACCTATAGGATGTTAAACCTCAAATCAAACAAATGTACTAATTTCATTTCAATTTGTTATCAATTAGATAGGGGTCTATTCCTAATCAGAATGTGTTAATTGTAATTGGTCCAAATATTTTCACATTGTGTATGATTGAGCGATTGTAGGTAAAAATGCCAGAGGTAAAAATGCCATATACAAAAATGCCAGAGGTAAAAATGCCATAGGTAAAGATGCCAGAGGCTACCTGGTAAAAATGCCATAGGTAAAAATGCCAGAGGTAAAAATACCAGAGGTAAAAAATATTTTGGTTATTATTCTATCTGATCAGGATCTTCACTATTTGTCATCCCTTCTGCAACTTTTGGGCCCAATGCAAGTTCATCACGTTAACCCTTTGCAAGTTCATCACGTTAACCCTTTGCAAGTTCATCACGTTAACAAGTCTGTGTTTTATGAGCATTTATAAGAAAAAATATCACCCATTTCCTTATTCACTCAGATCATAGTCTACACTGTTTGCAGTTCCTTCAGGCTGCACCTGTTGGGCTTTTTGCATGTTCTACTTTCGAACGGGCTATCTGTGGTATACATATTTTTTCTTACTTTTGCTTAAAGACAGATTACGGGCACATGTTAGGACCGTCTCATTGATGCTGTTCTACTGGGCATAGGTAGCCTATGCTTAGAGCATTAATAAGAAAAATACCCATTTCCATTTCACCCATGTCCTTATTCAGTCTGATCAGGGTCTACAGTGTTTGCCATCCCTTCAGCTCCTCTGGCATTTTTGTATATGGCATTTTTACCTATGGCATTTTTACCAGGTAGCCTCTGGCATTTTTACCTATGGCATTTTTACCTCTGGCATTTTTGTATATGGCATTTTTACCTCTGGCATTTTTACCGCACACCGATTGAGCTAATATCATTTCTAATATCTTTTCAACAAACAACAATTAGTTATTTATTAGATAGATTGGACAATTTCTTTCTATTAAGTATAATTGTTCCCTTCTAATTGAATATGGGACATTTTGTCCACTCTGTCAAAATAGCAAGGGACGTTTTGTCCACCCTGTCAAAATAGTGTGGTATGTTTTGTCCACCCTGAGAAAATGATGTGGGACATTTTGTCCACCCTGAAAAAATGATGTGGAACATTTTGTCTACGTGGTCAAAAATGGCATGGGACGTTTTGCCCATGGGACGTTTTGTCCGGCTCCCGGCTCAATTATACCTCAGTAAGTACAGTCCTTGCACAGTATGCAAGCGGTTCTGAGTTTGAGTACCGTATTTTGCCGTGTATAACACGCACTCGTGTACAATACGCACCCGATTTTCAGTGTCTGATTGGCGGGAAAAAAATAAGTTCGTATATATAACACACTTCAGTTTTACCCAGATGCCCCACAGGTAAAAGTTGGTTCCCTGTTTCAGACTTAAACGAGTTCGGTGATTTTCAATGTGACATTACAAGTGTAAATGTGTTTTGTTTATTTTTTCTTGGTGAGAATAAAAGACAAATTATCGTAAGTTTTTCCCTTATCTCGTCGCCAAAAGACATAATTGAAGTGTGACAAGGGTCATTTCTCAGGGTACTGTTCTCTCTATCTTGTGAAAAAAATAATGACAAAATAGTTTTATTTGACAAAAAAATAATTTCCAAGACCCAGAGTGTTAAAATAAGTCTTTGTTATGACAACCCCTTGGGGATTACAAAATGTGTGTATATTGGGCACAGTTTTCTAGAGTTTTGAGCCGCTTCACACATCCAATAATTAGCACCTCCTCAACTGCAGTATTATAAATTCGTTTGTTGTGAAATTCACACCTCAGTGCAATAAACACCAATCACTGTTGATAGCATGTCATATTGCAACGCTTCATTTAATTATATACAAAAAGGCAAATGGAATATTTTTATACTGATGTGACTCTTCTAATTTCCAAGCAGTCGTATTGTTTGGAATAATTTCCTACAATTCACATTAAGGACCGTCTGCTCAGAGCTGCCTGTGCAGTCGCGCAGTCTGATCAGTTCCTTGTGTGCTGTAACGATAGTTAAGGGCCCAATGCTCCTTCGTGCAGCAAGAGAAATCTCTACAATTTACATGTGCGCCCTGTAAAGACCGTCTGCTCAGAGCAGCCTGCGCATTCGAGCAGTCTTATCATAGTTTGTTGTGCTCCTTTGTGCAGCAAGTGAAATCTCTACAAAATACATGTGCGCCCTGCAAAGACTGTCTGCTCTGAGCAGCCTGCACATTCGTGCACCCTATCAAATTTCGTTGTGCTCCTTCGTGCAGCAAGAGAAATCTATTCAATTTACATGTGCACCCTGCACAGTCCGTCTGCTCAGAGCAGCGCAGCGCATTTGTGCAGCCTTATCAAACTTTGCTGAATGCTCTAAGGATTGCTCTTTCCTCCAGGAAGAGAAATCTTTATAATTTTCATGAGCGCCCAGCAATGACCATTCACTCAGAGCAGCCTGCGCATTCGCGCAGTCTTATCAGTGTTCAATGTGCAATCTAAGGAAAGCTAAAAAATCTCTGGTCAGACTATATGGGTGCATAGGCGGGTCGGATTCTTGGCGGAGACGCACATGTTAAATTGAAGGAAATTAATGCCCCGGCTCAAATTAAAGTTACGCATAGTTGCTTCCCTTACTTAGCTGTCAATCAAATATATATATAGATTCAGGTTTTTCTTTCATTCGTTATTACGTTATTAAAGTCAAATTTCTGAAACAAAAATAAGTAATTACAGTTTCCAAGTAAGAAAATATATTCAGGGGCTTGCTTGGTATCCAAAACTATCTGTTTATCGTTGAAGTCGGTCTAACAAGAATTTTTTGTAGTAAATTCGCGATTGTCATAAGATTTCGCGACCGCAAAACTTCGACAAGGCTTGGAAAAATGTTGGAAGTTTTGTGTTCTGTTACATTACATGCATCCAGTTTTGATTTCATATTTCTGAGAGAAAAAAGTGTGTATAATACACGCCGAAATACGGTACTGATTGTGGCATGTTCTTTTTCTTCTCTTGTTACAGTTAACTTTTATTTTACTTTGGTTCCACTGAAAGCTCACATTGAGAACTTAATCTAAGTGTTATCAGATGGGGGGTTAATTGCATGTTAGTGTCCTGCATTGAAAAAAAAAACAGAATGAAAGAACAAAGCCACTGAGATTGGCTGGTTAAAATACCCTGCACATGGTGATACTGGTTGTTGAATCTGGGCCACAGGAGTGAAATTCTTGTTTTGTACTCATGCACTGTCCCAGCCTAAAATTTGTGTATCTAAAGCCATTTTGAAATGAACAAAGCTAAAAAGTGGGTTGTATGTATTTCAGATTCCTACTGCAGAGAGCAGTACTCAGTCTGGTGCAGATGATCAAAGCATTAAAGGTAAGTTTGCTATAACAATAGACTATTTTACATGAAAATACAGATTTATACACCTTTAGGACTTATTAGGGCCCCGCACTGAAAGTGTTGGTGCCCTATAGTAATCACTCTGTCTGTCTGTCCGTCCATCCGTCTGTCCGTCCACAAATTTCTGATAGCGCTGTCGGGGCCCTAGTCAGTTTCACTGACAGCTCTAGTTATCCTAAAATTTTAACAAATTTGTTTCACCATCAAGCAAGGAGTCCAAAAGGTGCAGACAAAATAGCAAACAGTGTAGACCCTGATCAGACTGCTCCTTCAGGAGCAGTCTGATCAGGGTCTGCACTGTTTGCTTTGGCCTATCTGTCCAGATACTTAGGATTAGTATGGTACAGTTTCACAAAGGCCTTTAGATTGTCTTGAACTTGTAATAAAAGGAGTTCCTAGGACTCATACATTTCCTGTAGTAAATTGCACTAAATTGCACAAGTTCTATGCTCATTTTAGGATTAGTATGGTACAGTTTCACAAAGGCCTTTAGATTGTCTTGGACTTGTAATAAAAGGAGTTCCTAGGACTCATACATTTCTTGTAGTAAATTGCACTAAATTGCACAAGTTCTATGCTCATTTTCAAAGTGACATAATTATTGCAGGTACTGTTAACAGACTTAGTTGAATCATTTACTCTTAAAAGGTGTTATATCATTATTCCTTATCCTGCTGAATACAATGACCTCTGCCTTTGCAAACAGTGTAGATCCTGATCAGATCAGATGCCTTCTTCAGGTCAGGATCTACAGTTTGTCATGCAGTTTGTTAATTAAATGAATACATTTGTCAAGTAATTTGATTGGTCGATGGTCAGAAATGGGTGTGGCTAAAATGATTTATTCAGCAGGATGAGGATTAATCTTTCATTATCAGCATCATAACATCATTATGTAAAACAGTAAGATTGCATATCATTTAGTTACCTCATGAAAAATTGTGATGTTGTCATGAAAAGTTGTGATGTTGTCGTGACATGTTGTGATGTTGTTAAATGTGACAATGTGATGATTTTGCTTTATTGGTTTTCTGCACAAAGAAGGCAATGTAAAGCTGGTAATATGATAAATAGAATCTTACATGTGTGGCTATTTCATATGCAATCTATGAGACATGCCAAAGACCCTCAAAACTTTAATTCATATAAAGTAGCCACATGCGAGAACACAACCATCAATGGCAGTTTGAGTAGAACATCATCAGGATCTAGGAGATACCTGCACAAGCTGACTGTTGGCTGAAAACCACTGACACAACTGCTAATGCAAGCTCTGCATTCAAGTTGTGGTTTGTTTTGATGTTTCACATCCCTGCTAACACTATTTAACCCTTATCCTGCTGAATATTCAGTTTAGCCACACCCATTTCTGACTTTGAACCAATCAGATTACTTGATGTAATTTATTCTTACAAATCCATAAACTGATTGTCAAACAGTGTAGATCCTGATCAGAATCAGAAGCCATCTGATCTGGATCTACACTGTTTCCAGAGATAGGGATTGTCATGAACAGCAGGTTAAGAGTTTAATAATTTGGGAAATGTTGCTTCCATTTTTGTGGGACTTTTATCTGACATTGAGATGAAATGACAACTCAAGCCCTATGGCCCAAAGAAAGCGCTCGGGTTTATATGCTGGGACATCAAGTTGTGGTATAGGATCCCAGTTGGTGAGGGGAACCCCATGTGGTTTGTGTCTCCAAACCAAATGGCATCCTATACGACTCATCTTGGTGCTAAATCAGTTGACCTTGATCTAGCGTTTAAGTACACATTTTAAGGTTTTTTTTGGCAATAACTATAATTTCTGTGATTGATTTCAATATGAAAGTCTATTTCATTAGTCAAGCCATAGTTGGCTGGTTCCCAGACACAAAAGCAATGGAAACTCATTCTAATCTAAGGATGGCAGTGGCTGATAAAAATTTGTGCAGGGAGGTGACCTGGATAACAGAACAGCCACTAAAGTCAGACCTGTAGTCAATAGTGAATACAAAAACTACCTCATTTATGATCTTATACTACGGAACCTGGGAAGGGACATGATTGTTTTTTTTTTAATATGTTGTGCGAACAAGATATTTTAGTTGTGCGAACAAGATATTATCTTGTGCACACAAGATTATATGTTGTCGCACAAGATATTAACTTGTGCAGACAACATAATTTATCTTGTGCTGACAACATATTATCTTGTGCAAACAAGATAATATCTTGTTCGCACAACTTAATTTCTTGTGCACACAGGATATTATCTTGTTCGCACAACATATTATCTTGTGTGCTCAACATAGATCTTGGGAAGTTGTGCAAACAAGATATTATTTTGTGAGGACAAGATATTATCTTGTTTGCACAACATATGATCTTGTGCGGACAAGATAATATCTTGTCATTATTGTCATTATCTTGTCCGCACAAGATATTAAGTTGTGTGAACAAGATAATATCTTGTCTGCACAAGATAATAGATTGTGCGTACAACATATCATCTTGTCCACACAAGGTCTTTGTTGTGTGTGCACAAGATAATATCTTGTTCGCACAACCTAATATCTTGTGCACACTAGATAATATGTTGTGCAAACAAGATATTATCTTGTATGCACAAGATAATTTGTTGTCCGAACAAGGTAATATCTTGTCCACAACTTGCGCACAACTTATGAAAAAAAAAATTATGTCCCTTCCCGGGTTTGGTATTATACTCTTTGCTCAGTTGTTAGCACAAGCCTTGTGTGAAGAGTACCACTGATAAACAGACAGATAAAACATGCTACTATTTGCTCTGCATAAAATATTAATCTTTTTAACACTCCAGAAGACAAAACACTTCAAGGACAAGGTTGTTTTGCATTCTCCATCTTTTAAGGGGAATGGGAACACCTTCAGGGGAGGCAACTCCTGCAAAAGTATTTTTGTTTCCCATGTCAATAGGGGTCAACTCTTAAAGGAAAGAATTTGCTCCTTAGGAGCAAATTCTTTCCTTTAAGAGTAGACCCCTTTTTCAGCGGGACAGGGTTTATAGAAACAGGAAGTCCCGAAAGTTCTTTCCCTTTGAAAAATGGCGGAAAAATCTGCCAGGTGTTCCCTTAAGACTTCAAACACTAATCACAATTACTGTAATGATCCTAAGTATTGGGGGGTTAATAGGCCTAAGCAAACAGTGCAGACCCAGATCAGACTGCTCCTGAAGGAGCAGTCTGATCAGGGTCTACACTGTTTGCCATTCCCTCTGCACCTTTTGGACTCCTAGCTGGATTATAAAACAGATTTGTTCAAATTTTAGTAGAACTACAGCAAGTACTCATGGTGTCTGAATTTTTAGAACTTTTACAGTAGCAGATAGCATTTTCAAAGCAGTTTTTTCTTATTTCTCAGTGAAAATAAGGCTTGACATTACATGTGAATTATCTGCTATGCAGATGATGCATGTGGCATTGCAAGCCATTTTTCTGTGAAAAATAAAAAAAAAAAAAATACCAAAAAAACATTGTCATCTGTCCTAGAATTTTTCATAGGGTTGAAACAGCAGTGTTACTATAAATAAATTTTAATCCATGTATGCCATGTTCCTATTTCTTGGACACTGTCAAACAGTTAAGACCCAGATCATATGCCACAAAACATGGCATCAGATCTGGGTCTATACTGTTTGCTTTAAGTATATACATTTTTGTAAAACATAACACATCACTCCAAACTTCTGGGTAGAAGATTCTATTGCTATATTATGGCTTAATAATTTTGCAGCTCTCCAAAAGATAATCCACTTCAGGGACATGGTTGTTGGTTAACCACCACATCCTGCAGACCCCAATATATTATTTATCCCCTTAAACCCCCCTTTTGAACAATAAAACTTAGAACATAGATTGTGGGTACTCGTTGGAACTGAGAAGTCTCCGTGGTGTAGTGGTTATGCTGCTCGCCTTGTAAACTAGGGGTCGCAGGATCGATTCCGGGCTTCTCCAGACTTTCGGATGAGTCTTTAAACCGAGGTCCCGTCTCCGTATGACCTTAGCTGTCGGTGAGACGTAAAACTCAAACACTCACTCGTTAGAACTACCTCAGTGAGGCAGTTATTTGGTACAAAAAAGGTTAAGATAACACTCCCGATAACACTTCCTATGCTAGTCGCCCCCGCCCATCGGGGCTTGGAGAAATAGATTGGGCTGCATGTTGCTTCCATGCAGAGCTGAATCTGACCACACATGAGTACTGGTAAACAGCTTAGAAAGACTAAGCCTGCCCAGGCAAAGCGATGTGAGTCAAATCTTCCAATGAATATAAGCCTTCTGGTTTCATTGGGTGGCAAGGCTTGAGATGCCATTTCATCTCAATGTCGGGTAAAAGTCCCACAAAATTGGAAGCAACCTCTCCAAAATGGCCTAAATAGTGTTGACAGGGACGTTAAACCCCAATTCAAACAAACAAAAACTCCCTATGCTAAAATAGAATCCTTCATATCTGAAGTAGTAGGATTTTTCAGATGATAGATTTTGCTGTTATTCTTATTCCTTCTCCAATCATAGATTGTGGGTGCTCATTAGAACTGCCTCAATAAGCACCCACAATCTACGTTTTTGAGCTTTCATAAGAAAAATAATGTACATCCTTGTAAACCCCACTTGATTTAAAGAGGTGTTGTATGTCTTGTATACCCTACTTTTCACTAAATAAAGTGGGATTTGTAAAGGTGTTCATTGCATGACCTTGTTAATGTAATATTTACTTAGCTGGACCTGTCATTAGGCTTCTCACATTCAAGTTTATTGAATATGGATGGCTAAAACATGGTGGCCCTGAGCCTTTTGTCCCAAAACTCTTGTGAGATTAAAAAGAGGAAATGGTACCATTGTTTGCTTAACAGAAACACAGATATGGTCAATAATGTATACTCTGTATAATTTAAAATAAACACTTAGTTTACAGATATGTTAATTTTCTAATAATATATACCAATTAAAAGCTCTACCTTAAAAATCCTGAAAAAAAATCAGAAACCTTGAGGACTTTCAGAAAGTCTCCTAAAATTTTAACAAATTTGTTTGACGGTCCCATTACACAAGCACGCCTATACAAATACATTGCCACCTTTATCGCCGAAAAAATGAAAATTTTATGATGAAATATTGTGATATTTTTCTTATTTCTGCTCAAAATATAGATTGTGGACACTCGTTAGAACCGCCTCATCGGGGCGGTTCTAACGAGTACCCACAATCTATATTTTAGAGCAGAAATAAGAAAAATAAGGTATACCCCCGGAAACTGCAGTTTTACTATATAAAAGTGGGGTTCAAGGGGGTCAGAATTATATAGGCGTGTTTTCGTGATGCAACAAGGAGTCCAAAAAGTGCAGTTGGAATGGCAAAGAGTGTAGACCCTGATCAGACTGCTCCTTAAGGAGCAGTCTGATCTGGGTCTACACTCTTTGCTTAGGCCTGTCTGTTCCAATATTAAGATCATTATGGTGTGTTTGTTGATGTTTTGTGATTCAAGCTTGCAGCCATGTCAAGCAAAGAATGTACCTTTTTTCATCCTTTGCTTTAAGGGACCACTCAGATGTTCCATATCTACAGTAGTTGCTTCCTCACCTTGCCCTTATGGATTCACCAGCCACACCATTTCATGAGGGAAACATCTTTCATGATTTTCCATTCGTTGTCCTATATATTGAATCCCTCCAGAAAGGGTATGCTCTTAACCCTTAAAATTCCAATCACAACAATTGTCATCTGCTTTGTTGTCAGCTGATTGCTGCAAGGATTGTTGCAAACAATGTGGACCCAGAGCAGACTGCTCCTTTAGGAGCAGTCTGCTCTGGGTCCACACTGTTTGCCGAATTCAAATATACATGTACATGCATGTTTGAAAAAAGAATCAGCAGACAAATAAAGAGACAACATTTTAAGATGCATTTTTTTCTGAGCAGCTTAAGGGTTAAAGGAAACAATTTGCTCCTTGGAGTCCACTTAAAGAATATATTTTTGGGGATCTATTTTTAAAGGAAAGAATTTCCTCCTTGATGTCTATTCTTAAAAGAAAAAAAGTGCTCATTAGGGTCTACCATTTAAGGAAAGAATTTTCTACTTGAATGCACTTTTAAAAGAAAGAATTTGCTCTTTGAGGTCCACTCTTAAAAGGAAAGAATTCCCATCTTGGGGTCTACTCTTAAAATTAAAAAAAGCTCCTTTGGATCTTCGCTTAAAGTAAAGAGTTTGCACGTTGAGATCTGCTCTTAGAAGAAAAGGTGCTCCTTAGGGTCTACTCTTAAAGGAAATAATTTCCACCTCGAGGTCCATTCTTAAAGATGAGAATTTCCTCCTTGGAGCCCGATCTTAAAGGAAAAAATTTGCTCCTTGGAGCCCACTCTCCAAGCAAAGAATTTGCTTTTTTGGGTCTACTCTTAAAGAATTTCATCCTTGGGTCCCACTCTTAAGAAAGTAATTTGCTTCTTGGGGCTCATGCTTCAAGGAAAGAATTTGCTCCATGGAGACCACTCTTAAAGGAAAGAATAAGCTCTTTGGGGTCTTCTCTTAATGTTAAGAATTTCCACCTTGGAGCCCACTTTTAAGGAAAGAATTTGCTCTGTAGAGCCCACTCCTAAAGCAGACAATTTGCTTCTTGGAGCCCACTCTTAAAGCAAAGAATTTGCTTTTGGGAGTCTGCTTTTAAAGTAAAAAGGTCTACTTGTAGAGGAACCAATCGTTCCTTGGGGTTTACTCTTAAAAGAAAGCATTTGCTCCTTGGGACTCACTTCTTTAAAGGGAAGAATTTGCATTTGGGGGTCAACTTTTAAAGGATAAAATTTTCTCCTCAAGGACTACACTTTAAGTTAATAAATGCTTCTTGGAGTCTACTCTTAAAGGAAAGAATTTGCTCCATGTGTCCATTGTTAGCTCACCAGAGCCGAGGGCTCCGGGGGAGCTTATAGGATAGGCAGTTGTCCGTCGTCTGCGTCCGTCTGCGTCGTCTGCGTCCGTTTACACTTTCAAACAACATCTCCTCTGAAGCCACTGGGCCGATAGGGCCCAAATTTTATCTGTAGCATCCTTAGGCTGGGGGATTGAAAGTTTGTGTTTTTTATGAAAATCGGCTCATTAGTTTGGTTGCTATGGCAACTTAGAGTTTCCATAGACTTATAATGGGGAAAATTGAAAAATGGCATTTACTGCCAAGCCTCTGCAGATATTTTGACAAAACTTTGATAGAAATGTTCTTTAGGCAATCTACTTTCTGCCATATGATTTTAAGCCTACTGCTCATTTTCGTTGGTTGCCATGGAAACCAAAATGCAAAAAATAGAAAAAAAAATACTTAAAAAAAATCATCTCCTCAGAAACCGTAAGCTCTAGGAGGTGGAGACTTTATGAAAATATTCACCATATTTGCCTTTACAGGTTTTGGGTTTTTTAGGAAATTTGGCCTTTTAGTTTTGTTGCTATGGCAACTTAGAGTTTCCATTGACTTATAATGGGGAAAACTGAAAAATGGCATTTACTGCCAAGTCATTGTAGATATTTTGACAAAACTTACATAGAAATGTTCCTTGAGTAAACTTCTTTTAGCCCTATGCTTTTTTGTCAACCTAGGGGTCCCCTAGGTTGTGCCGGGGCCATGCCCCGCCCCCTCCACTTCATAAAATGCCTTATAGCTCAGAAACCTTACAGATCCCCACCCCTAAACCATATATATTCTTGTTCCTTATGATAAGATGCATTAAGTGACACCAACCTGGAGGTCCCCCGGGATATGCCGGGGACATGCCCCGACCCCTCCACTTCATAAATGGCCATTAATCTCAGAAACCATTCAGATCCCACCCCTAAACCATATATATTCTTGTCCCTTATGAAAAGACACATTAAGTGACACAAACCTGTGGGTCCCCCAGGATGTGCCGGGGACATGCCCCACCCTCTCCACTTCATTAAATGCCATTTATCTCAGAAACCATTGAGATCCCCACCCATAAACCATATATATTCTCATTCCTTATGATAAGTTGCATTCAGTGACACCAACTTGGGGGTCCCCCCGGGATGTGCTGGGACCATCCCCAACCCCCTCCACTTCATAAAAGGCCAAATATTCCAGAAACCATACAGATCCCCACCCCTAAGCCATATATTCTTGTTCCTTATGATAAGACAGATTCAGTGACACCAACCTAGGGGTCACCCAGGGCACACCCGGGCCATGCTCCACCCCTTGACTTCACAAAAGACCATATATTTGAGGAACTGTTCAGAGCCCCAACCCTAAACCATATATATTCTTGTTCCTTGTGATAAGACGCAATCAGTGACACCAGCATGGGGGTCCCCCCGGGGTGCCACGGGCCATGCCCCACCCCTTTACTTCATTAAAATCCATATATCTCAGAAACTGTTCAGATCCCCACCCATTAACCATATATATTCTTGTTCCTTATGATAAGACTCCACTTCATAATAGGCCATATATCTCAGAAACCATTCAATTCCCCATCCTATAATCACATATATTCTTGTTCATTGTTAATAGACACATTCAGCCATCCCCGTCTTGGGGGGTCCGCAAGGGCCATTTCTCATCCTGCCACTTCATAAAAGGGCCTCATATCTCAGAAACCATTCAGATCCCCACCGTTTAACCATATATACTCTTGGTCCTTATGATAAGACATATTCAGTGACAACAATCTTGGGCTTTTCTGGGATCTGCCATGCCCGAATCCCTCCATTGCTTAAAAGGCCTTGCATCTCAGGAACCATACATATCCCCACTGCTAAACCATATATGTCTCTGTTTCTTTTGATAAGACGCATTTATTGACACCAACCAGGGCTCCATTGGGTCCATGCCCCACCCTCTTTACTTTATAAAACACCTAATATTTCAGATACAGTCCACATGGGTGCTCATTTGGGTATGGGGTTTGTTTGGGAGACTTTATAATTGGTATATTAAAATCATATCATGTTATAATACATGCCTGCCATTGGGCAGTGTCCACCTGAGCTCTAGTTTATGCAATTTAGCTCTTTGGTTTGTTTGCTATGCCAAGTTAAGAGTTTCCATTGACTTATAATGGGGAAAATTGAAAAATGACATTAATGTCTTTCAAGATATTTTGCCACACTTTCATAGAAATGTTCCTTTAATAATGTTCCTTTTGGCCTATTTGTTGCCACAGATGGGAAATTGTCAATTGTCATCTGCTGTCAGGCAACAACACATTCAAGCAACATCAGAATCTGAAGCCACTAGGCTGATTGGATCCAAATTTTATCTGTAGCATCCTTGGGCACAGGGCTTCCATGGTTAATTAAAATACATTGCTGCCAGTGGGCAGTGGCCCCCTGAGCTCTGGTGAGCATTGTGGCCCATGGGCCTCTTGTTAAAGGTAGAGGTAATAATTTCCGCCTTCAGGTCTTCTCTTTCAAGACAAAAAATGCTCTTTGGGATAAAGGAAAGAATTTGCTCCTTGGGGTTCACCCTTAAAGGAAAGAATTTGCTCCTTGGTGTTCACTCTTAAAGGAAAGAATTTGCTTCTTATCATTGTCTCTTACAGCTATGTTTTCCCAGTGATGAAGTCAGGCCTAGGACAAGCCTGAGACTTTCATTATGAGAACATATTCAAAATTTTACCAACAAAAAATTAAAATTTTCAGATGAAAAATCCTGATATTTTTCATATTTCTGCTGAAAATATAGATTGTGGGTACTCGTTGGAATCATCTCAGTGAGGCAGTTCTAACAAGTACCCACAGTCTATGATTTTGAGCAGAAATACGAAACATAATGTGTACCCCTATAAAAATATAAAAGTGGGATTTAAGGGGGTCAAAATTATGTAGGCATGTTTTATTATGGCATATGCAATGCAAAGACCCTTTTGTTTGTTCCAAGGCTTATTTTGTATGATGTTTGATTATTGCTACCTATGTCAAATAAGAATATTGAATATTTAATTGCTAAATATGAATTACATGACTTTTATGGACATGTTTAACTCAATAAAATACACTGTTTATGACAAAAAATTACTTGCTGTCCTCTTTATTTGATCTGTTTATAAGCTAAAATATTTTCATTAGCTAAAATATTTTCATAAATTATTTAGGTGTATAAGGTTTTCAATGTTTGAATTTCTTAACGAAATGTAATGTTTGTAAATATTGGAATGTAGATGAGAAGCAAAATATTTCTTTTTCTTTGGCCTAAGGTAAAACTTGTGTAATGATACAAGCCATGTGAAAAGAGTCCTTACTGAGAAATACTTGTTTGTATCCCTTATTAACCCATTCCGTCTGCCCCCGCCCATCGGGGCTTGAAGAAATATATGGGCTGCATGATGCTTCCACGCAGAGCTGAAACCGACCCGCACATGAGTACTGGTAAACAGCATAGAGGATCTAAGCCTGCCCAGGCAAAGCGGGGCGAGTCGGCCCGTCCATGCTTATAAACCCTATTGGTTTCATTGAGTGACAGGGCTTGTGATGTCATTTCATCTCAAGGTCGGGTACAAGTCCCACAAAATTGGAAGCAATGTCTCCAAAATGACCTTTACAGTGTTGATGGGGACCTTAAACCTTAAATCAAACAAACAGAAACCCATTCGGTACCAGAAACCCCAAAAGGGGTACCCGGGCAAACAGTGCAGGCCCAGATCAGATGCCGCAGAATGCGGCATCTGATCTGGGCCTCCACTGTTTGCTAAAAGTTCAGTCATTTTCAAAATCAATTTTGAAGAAAACACAACATGACACCCCTAAATTTTGAAATGGACTCATGCTATGCATAAGGAGGAAGATTCCATTTGTTACAAAAATTGTTAACAAGGGTGTTTTTGAATCAGAAAAGAACAGGCTTCTGAGGAACAATTTCTTTAATTCACCTGCTTCAACCCTGAAGAACTGATGGCTAGTTGGAGCTTCCAGGCCTATTTATTTGGTCTTAAAACAGCAATGCATTATCCAATTGTATACTAGTGGAGTCTTATATTGCTATTTGTTGAACAAGTCCATTTGTCATATAAGGTGTGTCAGGCCTATTTTCTTGTTTTTATACGCCCGTTTGAAAAACGGTCGTATTATGTTATGCCCCCGGCATCTGTCCGTCCGTCCATCCATCTGTCCGTCCGTCTGTAAACTTTTTGTTTCCAGACAACTCCTCCTACAGTTTACATCCGATCAAGCTGGAGCTTCATACATAGTTAGACCATGATGTGGGGCAGCGCATATTGTTCCGAGGTTTAATAATAATGGTCCACCAAATATTAATAGAGTTATGCCCCTTTGAAATTTTTTGTAAACTTTTCGTTTCTGGATAACTCCTCCTACAGTTTACATCGGATCAAGCTGAAACTTGTTACGTAGTAAGACCATGAAGTGGGGCAGCGCATATTATTTAGAGGTTACAGTGCATCAATTATTAATAAAGTTATGCCCCTTTGAATTTTTTTGTAAACTTTTCGTTTCCAAATAACTCCTCATACAGTTTACATCCAATCAAGCTGAAACTTCATACATAGTTAGACCATGGTGTGGGCAGCACATATTGTTTCGAGGTTATGGTCCACCAAATAATAAAAGAGTTATGCCCCTTTGAAATTTTTTGTATACTTTTCGATTCCAGATAACTCCTCCTACAGTTTACATCCGATCAAGCTGGAGCTTCATACATAGTTAGACCATGATGTTGGGCAGCGCATATTGTTCCGAGATTTAATAATAATGGTCCACCAAATATTAATAGAGTTATGCCCCTTTGAAATTTTTTGTAAACTTATCGTTTCTGGAAAACTCCTCCTACAGTTTACATCGGATCAAGCTGAAACTTGTTACGTAGTAAGACCATGAAGTGGGGCAGCGCATATTATTTAGAGGTTACAGTGCACCAATTATTAATAAAGTTATGCCCCTTTGAATTTTTTTGTAAACTTTTGGTTTCCAAATAATTCCTCATACAGTTTACATCCAATCAAGCTGAAACTTCATACATAGTTAGACCATGGTGTGGGCATCACATATTGCTTCGAGGTTATTGTCCACCAAATAATAATAGAGTTATGCCCCTTTGAAATTTTTTGTAAACTTTTCGTTTCCGGATAACTGCTCCTAGTTTATATCCGATCAAGCTGAAACTTCATCCATAGTTAGACCATGATGTGGGGCAGCCGATATTGTTTTGAGGGTATGGTCCACCAAATAATAATAGAGTTATGCCCCTTTAAAATTTTTTTGTAAACTTTTCCCTTGTGGATGACTCCTCCTACATTTTACATCAGATTTAGCTGAAACTTCATATATAATTAGAGCATGATGTTGGGCAGCCCATATTGTTTCCAGGTTATGGTCCACCAAATAATAATAGAGTAAAGCCCCTTTGAAAAATTCTGTAAACATTTTGTTTCCGGATAACTCCTACATTTTAGATCCGATCATGTTGAAACTTTACATACAGTAAGACCATGATATGGAACAGTGCATATTATTTTGAGGTTACAGTCTGCCAGATATTACCAGAGTTATACCCGTTTCACAGATTTTTCTAAACATTCCATTTCTGGATAACTCCTATTACATTGTACATCTGATGAAGCTGACACTTTACATATAGTAAGACCATGTTGTGGAACAGTGCATATTATTTATAGATTTCAGTCCGCCAATTATTATCAGAGTTATTCCCCTTTCACATATTTTTCTAAACATATTTTGTTTCCGGATAATGCCTCCCACATTTTACATCTGATGAAGCTGAAACTTTACATATAGACTATGATGTGGAGCAGCGCATATTATTTCAAGGTTACAATCCACCCCTTATTGCCAGAGTTATGCCTCTATTACTTTGAGCTTATGGTCCACCAAATATTACCGACCATGACAATTTGTTGGAGACAGGTAGTTTGAGCCACTGAGTGTTATAAATAGTGCCAAGTAAGAATATAATAAAAATTGGAGCACAATTTGTTCCTTGGTTACATTCCACAAACCGAAAAATATATATATATGTGCGCCATCTTACTAATTCCCGCTTGCCGCTTGCGGAGCTCTTGTTATTCTATTTTTGACAGAAACTTCTGTTAGCAAACAGTGCAGACCTTGATCAGATGCCACATTCTGTGGCATCTGATCTGGGTCTGCACTGTTTGCCCCTTTAGGAGTTTCCCCGCATGCAATGGGTTACAAAAAGATTGGGGCATTTTTGTGTGCCAGAGCTCACATTCTATATTATTGAAAAGTTTGTTCATAAAATTATGCGGTTTACCAGTATTCATGTGCAGTCCGTTTCAGCTCTGCTTGGAAGCATCATGCAGCCCAATCTATTTCTCCAAGCAAAATGGTTTGAAGATGGATCCCAAAATGTACAGACTGTATAGACAAATGACCGTAAATGGTATTTTTCGACTGTAAATTTTTGTTTGAATTAGCATGGTTGTTAAACTTTTTGGCCACAACAATAGTGTTATAAAGGGATTGGGGTGTACTTGTGACCACTGTGCTAGTCCAGTAATGTGGAATATAAAATTAATGGACTAGACTTTGTGCATGAATAATTAGTGATCTTTAATCTACATGGAATATGAAAAAACAACAACAAACTTGCAAAAACATGGACTTCTCTTCATTCATGAATTTTTAATGCACAATGAATTTAAAAAGGAGTAATTTTCACCATGACCAGTGTTAATATTTAAAAATGATACACTGGTTATGCTACTCACCTCATAAACCACATCATGTTAACAAGTCTGTGTAATGAGCATACCCTAAACCGGACTTTATATAGAGAAAATTGGGGTTTACAGGGGTATACATAATTTTATTTTTATTCAAAAACATAGGTTGTGGGTACTGGTTAGAACCGCATCGATGAGGCGGTTCTAACGAGCACCCACAACCTAAGTTTGCAGTATAAATAAGAAAAATATCACAGATTTTTATCAGTAAAGTTGACATCTTGGAGATGTGAAAATGCACTATGTTACACGGGTGTGTTATAGTAATGTGGGTTGTGGGCTTGATCCCTGGCTCCTCCAGACGCTTGGATGAGTTTTCTAAACTGAGATCCCGTCTTTGTTTGACCGGGATGTAAAACTCAAACGCTCACTCACTCTTGAGGTGCCATAGTGCTGAAGAATTAAAATGGCTCATTTGAACTACAGTATTCGCCCCTGCCCATCGGGGCTTGAAAATAGATGGGCTGCATGATGCTTCCAAGCAGAGCTGAAACCAACGGCACACGAGTACTGGTAAACCATTTGGAGGCTCTAAGCCTGCCCAGGCAAAGCTGTGCGAGTCAGACCGTTCAAGTTTATAAACCCTATTGGTTTCATTAGGTGACAGGGCTTGAGATGTCATTTCATCAAAATGTCGGATAAAAGTCCCACAAAATTGGAAGCAACATCTTCAAAATGACCTAAGTAGTGTTGACGGGGACCTTAAACCTCAAATCAAACAAATGAACAAGAGTTACTGAAAACTTGACTTTATTGCAATTGTGTGTGGCTCAAAATGAAATTTACCGTACCCCATTTAAGTTGACTCAGATATTTAAAACTTTTATCATTGTTTATCAGTCAAAATTTATCATATTATGTAGTCCGAGGGTTGAAAATTGAGATACCATTTATCAAAACTCTTTGATGGTGAAAAGCTTTTATATTATCCCAAAAATAATTGATGTGGTCTTTCTGTACGAAATAGATGCTCACATTGTGTCACTTAATATTGTGAAAGTTACATTTTACTTTATTGAATTTTCTCTTTATGAGATTCTTAACCCTTTTTGTACCAAATGGAATCTTCCTCCTGATATATAGCAGGAGTCCATCTCAAAATTTAGGGGTGTTAGGAAAATGGCTGAATTTTTTGCAAATAGTGTAGACCCTGATGAGACGCCGTGTTTTGCTGCGTCTCATCTGGGCCTGCACTGTTTGCCAAGGTACCCCTTTTGGGGTTTCCTATTCAAATTGGGTTGAGCATGAAAAGTAAAGAATTGAAATAGAAAGGACATTTATTGATCTATTGATGGTGCTGAATGAAATAATAAATGTGGTTTTATATTAAGAATACTTTTTTCTTATGGGAATTGGGTGTATGACATTCAATAAAACTCTGACATTTTCCGATTACAAGTGTTTGATTATTATATTATGAAAGAAATTAAACAAACATATTAAAATGCTATCATACATTTGTATGATATAATTGAGTAGGGGTTCTTAGAGTATTTTGAGAACATTGAAGGCCCTGGTGAGACTGCACATACATTTGTGCAGTCTCACTTAGGTCTTCACTGTTTGCATATAGAATAAAATAGCTTATAGAGTTTTCTTCTTCAAAGGGGCGGCTTGTTTCATATGACTGTTTTAACCCTTAAGATGCCGAGAAAAACTACATCTGAAAATGTCGTCTGCTTATGTCGTCTGCTGAATTTTTTTCAAACATTTTAAAAAAAATTTTTGCGTACAGGCAAATAGTGTGGACCTAAATCAGCAGTCTGATTTGGGCCCACACTGTTTGCAAAAAAATGACTTTTAAAGAAACCAGCAGACGACAAAGCAGACGACAGTCATTGTGATTGGCATTTTATGGGTTAAGAGATTTTGGGTGTTGGAAGAAATCATTTAATAGCATTAATATCTCTGTAATGACTATTTTTGAAAGGATTAAGGGCAGTTAAAGTTCATTTTAACTTTTTGATTGTACACTAAAATTCCTCTATTAAGACAACCTTTGGGACTCTTCAAAAGTGGTCTTTAAGACCACTTTTGAACAGTCCCAAAGGTGGTCCCTGACCAGAGGACATTATGTGCAGAAAACACGAAGAAAGAATAACTGCCCCCTTCTTAATAAGCCTTTTAAAGCAGAATTAGTCTTAATTTTAGGTGATCTTTACAGAGGAACTTCACTGTATTTAATATTTGGAAAAAAAAAATACAGTTTACATGTGTATGCTTTCTATCGAGACCTTGGAATATAATGTTGATTTTGTGGAATATTTAATAAGAAAGTTCCGCTGGAAGAGTCAGAGTGAGATTTAATAGAATTCATGTAAAATATTCTGTGTTGCAACATACAGAAAAACCAGGAGAAATCGATAATGTGACTGACCTAGATGCGAACACCCCGGAAACCCAGATGCAGCGAGAAAAACGACTAGGGCTCAAGGTCAACAACGAGTTGTTCCAGGAGACCGAGGATAAAAAAGGCGTTCCTAAAGTGCTAGTTCGGAGATCTAAACTGAATATATATCTTCCACAAGCTGACAGGGATAGCATTAGCACGAAATCTTCACGTAATAATCTGTATAGTTTTTGTTTCAGATTACTTACAGGCTTTCCGATTTGCTATTAACCACATACGTAATTAGCCCTTGTGCTGCTGAGCCCGGATATGTCTTATCTTTCAAACAATAAAGATCCAGATCAGATGGCTTCTGAAGAAGCCATCTGATCAGGATCTTCATTGTTTGTCATTCAGTTTATTAATTTGTCATGATCATTTGCATCAAGTAATCTGATTGGTTGATAATCAGTAGTGGGTGTGGTATATTTAAATATTCAGCAGGACAAGGGTTAGTATTGCTTTTAAATATTATTTCAAAGCACTGACAGCTAACACTGGTCGGTAGATTGTCTTTGAGTGTAGGTTTCGAAAACCGGGCTGAAAAGGGGACTTAGCCCTTTTCATTTACCTTTAAATTACAGTTTTTTAAGCAAACAGTGTAGACCCTGATCAGATGCCACAGAATATGGCATCTGATCTGGGTCTACAATGTGTGCCAAGCCCAACACATGATTCAAGTCCACATTCTTTAGATGACCGTCTTTCGCAACAATCTGACTTCAAAGTGATAAGAACCTAGTGGCTATTTTCTGTTAATAATGGTTACCTGGTTTTCCGACAAGTCAGCAATAGTCATGTTGACTTCAGCATTGAAAAGCTTACAGCGCTTTATAACTTATGGTCGATTGTCAAACAAAAAGCTGTCAGAATGAAAGTTGAATATAGTCAAATTTCAATGACTCAAACACCAAGGGAATTATAATTAATGTGTTTAAGCCACTTAAGGGGAATGGTTTTACTGTACTTTGGTTTAACCCATTGCCCTGCTGAATAAATCAATTTAGCCAAACCCATTTCTTACAATCAGGTATTACAATGGATTCAGTCACTTCACAAACATAATGACAAAAAGTGTAGATCCTGAGAAGCCATCTGATCTGGATCTGCACTGTTTGCAATGGTAGGGGTTGTTGTATTCAGCAGGATGAGGCTTAAACTTTCTTTCTGACAGCTGGTATGTAGGATTTACAACAGTGCTGTGACTAACATTATTTAGGTCCCCCCCCCCCCCACACACCCCGAGTATCAGGTTTTGTATCATAGGGGGTTATTGCTTATGTTATATTTATGTAATATCTGCTGGTTAGTGAAAGGGAAATAACTAAGTGAAGAACCTGCAGTTTTGGAGAATAGTTAGGTTGCATTTTGCAATAACATAAAATAATGAGGGGTCTTATGACCCCTGTAGTGAAGGGTTGCCCTTTCATTTTTCTATTACTTGCTAAAGAATAATTATTGCATCCTCATTACGTGTCTTGCCCAAGGACACACCTCCGGTGGCAGGATTCGAACACACAAACTCTTGGTCATAAGTCCAACATGCTAACCACTGAGCTATTGAGGCTGACCTACAATCTTTCTTTTGAGAAAAAATATGAAAAAAATCTTTCACTTAGCCATGAAGGAATTGGAGCAGATTTCATGGAGGTGTGTTCCTGTTGTTTGTCTGTATTGAGGTTTTACATCCCCATCAACACTGTTTAGATTATTTTGGGGATGTTGCTTCTGATTTTATGGGATTTTTACCCAACACTGACCTGTAATGACATCCCAAGCCCTTCTGCCCAAACAACTGCAGGGGTTTAAGGAGCGGTCTCACTCCCATCATATTGACTTTCTAATCAGTTTACCAGTACTCAAGTTCAGTTGGTTTCAGCTCTGCCCAGAAGCACCATGCAGCCCAATCTATCTCTCCAAGCCACAATGAGAATGGGCGCGAAAGTGTGTTCCTAATGCTTTGGTATGTTAATATGTCCTTTGATGTACTTTAGATTTACTTTTTTTGCAGTGATGTAATGTAGATTACATGTGATAGGCCAACACATGAGAAAAGGGCCCTTAACCCATTGTATACTAGTGGACTCTTCTATTGTCATATGTTGGACAAGTCCATTTGTGAGGCCTATTTTTTTCGTTTTCATTCTATTTTCATGGAAAATTCTGTTCGCAAGTAGTACAGGCCCTGATCAGACGGCGCGTTCTGATCTGGGCCTGCACTGATTGCCAAGGTAGCCCTTTAGGGGTTTCCCGCATGCAATGGGTTATTAACCCTTGTTCTGCTGAGCCCGGATATGCCTTTTCTTTGAAACAATGTAGATCCAGATCAGATGGCTTCTGACGAAGCCATCTGATCAGGATCTACATTGTTTGCCATTCAGATTGTGAATTTGTTGCAATAATTTGCATCAAGTAATCTGATTGGTTGATAATCGGTAGTAGGTGTGGCATATATGAATATTCAGCAGGACAAGGGTTAATGTTATAATGTTCTTCAAATGCACACGTACAGCCTACTAACACACCAGTGCGACATTGCGCATTTTTTCACATCTCCAAAATGACCACATTTCTGATGAACGTCCGTGATATTTTTATGTCCCCTGTAGCGATAGTGGGGACATATTGTTTTTGCCCTGTATGTTTGTTGGTTTGTTTGTAAATGGACAACTTTAATGTTGGTCATAACTTTTTGAACCGTTCGAGATAGAGCATTCATATTTGGCATGTAGGTTCCTTGTGAAAAGAGTTTCACATTCATGCAAAAATATTGACCTCTGACCTTGACTTTGATGTGTGACTAACTTTGAAAAAAAAAGGCCTTGGCCGGGGATATGTTCATGTTTCACAAACACATCTTTCTTGTTCTTATTTGTACTACAAACATAGGTTGTGGGTATTGTTGGAACCACCTCATTGAGGTGATTTTAACGAGCACCCACAACCTGTCTTGGTCAACTCTTGGAGCAAGACTTCTTGCAAGAACATCATGTAAGGAACACCCTGTACACCCCACTATATATAGAGAAAACTGGGGTTTACAGGGGTATACATTAATTATCTTGTCACTGCTACAAGACATAAGTGGTGGGTTGGAGTATAAACAAGGAAAATATAATAAGTTTTCATAAGAAATTTAACCGTTTTGGAGATATGTAAGAGCCGGCCTCGGTAGCTCGGTCTGACTGGTAATCAGGAGGACGCGGGTTAGATACCTGCCGAGGTCGGCAATATTCTTTGTGGAGATTGATCATGAAATCTTTTCTATGGTCATTCTCTCCCTTCTGCTGATTCAAGAAGGGCAGTTGTCAGTTTCTGGTGAAAGAATGTACACTGTACTGGTTAACTGCTTACGCATAAGCCTGCCCAAGGAAAGTGTGGATAAATAAACTGACTGGCTCAAAAATGACCTAAATGGTGTTGACTGGGCCGTTAAACACCAATTCAAATAAATAAAAAAGACATGTAAGAATGCTCTATGCCACAGTGGTGTGTTATCGTATTGGCTACCTCAAGTCTCTTTTTCATGTGTGTGGACACAGACTGGGCTTATGCGAAGGCTTACCTGAGCCTTTGCAGTCGCCCGTGCAATACCCTTTTCTTGTGATCAGGGGCCAGTTGTTCAAAGCATTGTTAGCTTAACGACCTCATTAGTGGCCAAACTGTTAAGTGTTCTAGCAAGTACAATATCGAAAATTTTGGTATTTTTGCTGAAAAAAATGTGAGCAGCTTTTGCGGATGCAAAAGCTGCTCACATTTTTTCAGCAAAAATTTAGCATATTTTCCATATTTAGTAATCTAAGTTTTAAGAATACGTTAACAAATGACATCATTAGTTTTGAACAACTTGCCCCTGGCTTATATATATCTGACAGTTTGCTCTGTGTTTGAGAAAAATGCTGTATATGTACTGATAATTGCTTAATAACACTAATAATAAGGCTTTATTTTTCTTTTCAGCTTACATAACATTGCATGTTATAAAAATGCTTTTGATTACTGCTGAGAAATGCCAATATTATGTGTGTTTTGCCATTTTTCCCACAATACAGTAAACTTCCATTATGCCAAACACTTACATCTGAAACTACTGCATAAATACAGCTGAATTTTTGACCATTTTGTTTTAGTTTTCCTATACATCACGAAAACACGCCTATATAATTTTGACCCCCTTGAACCCCACTTTTATATGGTAAAACTGGTGTTTCCGGGGGTATACCTTATTTTTCTTATTTCTGCTCTAAAATATAGATTGTGGGTACTCGTTAGAACCACCTCGATGAGGCGGTTCTTACGAGTACCCACAATCTATATTTTGAGCAGAAATAAGAAAAATATCACAATTTTTCATCCTAATATTTTCATTTTTTCGGCGATAAAGGTGCAATGTATTTGTATAGGCGTGTTTGCGTAATGTATGTTCCTTAGATTTCAACTCCTAGCTTTACTGGCCTCTTTGCCACAGTGGGATACATCCACAACTGATGATCAGTAGGTTCAGGGTATGAAACCCACTGGGTCAGCAATATTCTTTTGTAGAGGTCATTAATTTTCTATGGTCATTCACTCCCTTCCTCTGATTAAAGAGGACAGTCATCAGTTTCTGGTTCCAGAATGTGCACAGTATTAAACTGCCTTTTATAAGCCTGCCTCAGGTAAACTGACTGGCTGGACATGACTTTCATATTGTTGACTAGGCTGTTCATTATGAAGACACGCCTATACGAATACATTGTAAATTTTACCGCAGAAAAATGCAAATTTTAAGACAAAAAATTGAGATATTTTTCTTATTTCTGCTCAAAATATAAATTGTGGGTATGTGTTAGAACCGCCTCATTGAGGCGGTTCTAACGAGTACCCACAATCTAAATTTTAGAGCAGAAATAAGAAAATAATGTTTACCCTGGAAACCCCAGTTTTACCATATAAAAGTCAAAAAATATATAGGTGTGTTTTCATGTAATTTTGAATAAGCTAAGGTCATGTATAAAGATTTTCTTATGTTGATTTGTACGGGTTTCTTCCCTTCATATAATCAATAAAGCAATACTTCATTGTTGTACAAGCTAGATTATCCAATTTTTTTAAAAATACAAAATAAGATTATAGAATTATGACACAATAGAATAAGTGAAAATTACCATAAATAATCAGTACATTTTTGCTTGGCTATAACACCTGTGCAGGCGGATCTGAGTCTCTGCTGGACACATTTAGGATAGCTATGATTATTCAGGTGGACTGGAAAGGCTGTGTTCCGCCTGAGCAACGTTTGTTTGCAGACTGATTTGAATCATTAGGCATTTTCAGCTAATGAGTTTCCTGTAGTTTCTGTGAATGTCTATGCAGCCTGTCACAAATTTTTCCAGTTTCAAGCTCTTAAGGGGAATGGGAACACCTGGCCGATTTTTCTGCCAATTTTCAAAGGAGACAACTTTCGGGACTTTCTATTCTCTTTCCTATAAGCCCTGTCCCACTGATACAGGGGTCTACTCTTAAAGGAAAGAATTTGCTCCTCAGTAGCAAATTCTTTCCTTTAAGAGTTGACCCCTTTTGACATGGGAGACAAAAATACTTTTGCAAGAGTTTTCTCCCCTGAAATTGTTCCCATTCCCCTTAAAAGATTGTGATGCATGGAAGGTTTTGGATTTTCATCAACATCAGGCTTGCTTCATGATCATATGAACTTGAAAAATAATTCAAATTTGATTGGACCATGTGACCTGTTGTTCAAAGAAGCTGTCACTCTCCCATGCCAAATTTCACAGATTTGTAAAATTTCACGAAACTTAGCATCTTAATTATAGGGCTTCTGCTGTTACGATCTGCACATATCTGGGTCCACTTGTACAAAGCATCATTAGCTAAACAAGCTTGTTAGTGGTCATATTTTTAACTGTTCTAGTAAGTACAATATCTAATACAGTGGTATTTTTCTGAAAAATTGTGAGCAGCTTTTGCAGATGCAAAAGCTGCTCACATTTTTTTCTGCAAATATATAAGCATATTTGCCATATCACATGTAAATGGTCAAAGTTTTAACGATATCTTAACTAACAACATTGTCAGTTTTGAAGAACCGGGCCCTGAAGGCATCTGTCACTTGATGTGATTCATTTATCTCTAAAAACTTTTCATTTACAGATAGGGGCACCCCTGACTCAGGAATAGATGACTTCTTGTCCATGTCCGGTGGTCAGACACCCACTGTACAGCTGACTAAGCGTTCAGAAGACCAGGAAAAGGAAGCAGATGATCTGCTTCAACAGGAGCTTGCAGGAAATAAGGATGAGTCCCTGCTTAGTGAAGCTGATAAAGCACAAGCTGTTAAGAGACCAGCATCCTCTTTTACAGGGCTTAGGAGAGGACAATTGGAAGGTATTTTGTTTAAAAAATCTTTTTAAAACTGTTGCCAATATACTTCACAATTCTCCTTATTTTGCAGCCATATGTGTCAATTTTTACCATGGATTCAGAAGCGGAATGGAAAAAAGTTTTGATTCTAATCAGCTGGCTTGCAAGTAGCCGGCTGATCTAGATCTGTACTGTTTTCAAAAAAGGATATATCCCAGTCCAACATAGTGAGGCTTGTGCTAGTGAGACTTTTATTTGGTTTGTCAGTGTCACAGACTTTAAAATATTTAACCCTTTCTGTACCAAATGGAATCTTCCACCTTATATATATATAGCTGGAGTCCATTTCAAAATTTAGGGGTGTCAGGTTGTGGTTTCTTCAAAATTTGCTCGGAAAATGGCTGAACTTTTTGCAAATAGTGTAGGCCCTGATCAGATGCCGCATTCTGCGGCGTCTGATCTGAGCCTGCACTGTTTGCCAGGTACCTGTTTTCGGGTTTCTGGTACAAAATGGGTTAATTTCACTACAGCTGGTGTTCAGAAGGCATGTTTTGTGGCTGTAAAAAGTCTCCCTGCCCTTCATTATAATATAGATTATATTTTCTAGTCCTTTTGGATCACAGATTCTGTGGTGAAATTTCAAAAAATATTTGAGGATTATTGATGAGGCCTAATTGCCCAGATTGGCTTGTCTAGCCCAAAAAAAGCTTGTACACTGCACAATTTTCAGTTCTGTGTTATATTCCTTGCTTCCAAATAATACTCTTCATTTCGAAACATGCATATGCAAATACATTATAAATTTTATCGCCGTCAAAACGGAAATTTGGAGATGAAAAGTTGTGATATTTTTCTTAATTTTACTATAAAAAATTGGGGTTCAAAGGTGTCAGAATTATATAGGTGTCGCTTTTTTTTTTTTGTGATGTTATTGAACATATTTGTTAAAATTGCAACTGCCATGGACATTATTAAATGTTTTGGGAAAATGCAAACACTTTTAGATATACCTTGAAAAAGCCATGGAATTTGGTCTGTAGCATTTATAAAATTAAAGGATTATCATGTGTACAGTATTTCATAGTTTTACAGCCATCTGTAGGCTACGCAACTTTGCAATGAAAGCTTCTTTATTAATCCCCAGCCACAAAGCGGAGCGGGGATTATAGAAATGGCCTTTGTCCGTCCGTCCGTCTGTCCATCCGTCTGTCCGTCTGCCCATCCGTCTGTCCATCCTTCTGTCTGTCCTTAACACTTTCTTGTCCGCTCCATATCTCCTGAACCCTTTGATAGATTTTCATTAAACTTTGGTCAATTTTTTGTCTCAGTGAGCTGGTATGCAGAACCCATAAATGAACCATGCCGACGCAAGGTCAAGGTCACGGTTGAAGGTCACGAGTTTAAGACTTGGAATTTTTTGTCGGTTCCATATCTTCTTTACCCCTCAAAGGATTTTCATTAAACTTCGGTCAAATATTCTTCTCAGTGAGCTGATGTGCAGAACCCATAAATGAACCATGCCGACTCAAGGTGAAGGTCACATTTGAAGGTCACGAGTTTAAAACTTTGAATTTTTGTTAGTTCCGTATCTGAACCCTTTGATAGATTTTCATTAAACTTTGGTCAATTTTTTGTCTCAGTGAGCTGGTATGCAGAACCCATAAATGAACCATGCCGACGCAAGGTCAAGGTCACGGTTGAAGGTCACGAGTTTAAGACTTGGAATTTTTTGTCGGTTCCATATCTCCTTTACCCCTCAAAGGATTTTCATTAAACTTTGGTCAATTATTCCCCTCAGTGAGCTCATGTGCAGAGCCCATAAATGAATCATGTCTGTCCGTCCGTCCTTCTGTCTGTCCGGGCAGACTAGAGGTACCTAGTGGGGTTAGGATTCTGCCCAATTCAACTTAATGAGGTTTATTCCGTAAGGCACAGTAACTTTTCAGTTAGTGGGGTTAAAAATTTCGTATGTGGGGTTAAAACTCTGTACAGTGGTGCGTTATGGGGTTAAAGTCTCCATAGACTTTACATTAGTAACCCCACAAGGTACCTCTACTAAGAACGTCCGTCGTCTGTCTGTCCGTAACACTTTCTTGTCTGCTCCATATCTCCTGAACCCTTTGATAAATTTTCATTAAACTTTGGTCAATTATTCGTCTCATTGAACTGGTGTGCAGAAACCATGCTGACTCAAGGTCAAGGTCACGGTTGAAGGTCACGAGTTTGAAACTTGGAATTTTGTGTCCGTTCCATAAATTATCTTCTTTACCCTTGGAAGGATTTTCATTTAACTTTGGTCAAATATTCTTCTCAGTGAGCTGATGTGCAGAACTCATAAATGAACCATGCTGACTCAAGGTCAAGGTCAAATTTGAAGGTCACGAGTTTAAAACTTTGAATTTTTGTCAGTTCCGTATCTCCTTTACCCCTAGAAGGATTTTCATTAAACTTTTGTGAAATATATCCCACTGTGAGCTGATGTGCAGAACCATAAATAAACCATGCGAACTGAACATCATCACAGGTGAAGGTCACAAGGTTGAGCCTTGATACAAAGTGCGGTGGGGATTTGGCTCTCCTTCAGACTGCTTTCTTGTTTTGCAGGAGAAAGGTTAAAAGCTGAGAGGCCACATACTGCACATGTTAGATTCAAAGCTGAGGTAAGACAATAATGTTTAACTCTTGTAGTGTTGACAACATATGCTCTTTGCTCTACCTTTGCAAACAGTGTAGATACAGAACAGATGGCTTCTGCAGAAAGAAGCCATCTGATTGGAATCTACACTGTTTGACACTCACTTCGTGAATTTGTAAATTATTGTTCATCAAGTAATCTGATTGGTTGAAAGTCAGAAATGGGAGAGGCTGAATTAAGTTATTCAGCACACCACGAAAACACACCTATATAATTTTTACCCCTTAAACCCCACTTTTATATGGTTAAACTGGGGTTTACAGGGGTATACATTATTTTTCTTATTTTTGCCTAAAAACATAGATTGTGGGTACTTGTTAGCGGTTCTGACGAATACAAACAATTTGAGCAGAGATATGAAAAATAGAGTTTTTTATCAGAATATTTTTATTTTTGGTGGTAAAATTTTCAATACGAGAGCAAGTCAATAAAAAGCCAGCCTAACTTATTTCTAGGTGAGATAGATTTCTTCTATTTCGATGTAATTGCCCTCTCGCATGAAACACTTGGACCAATGCTGTTCAAGTACCATCAGCCCAGAACTGTAGAAGCCAGGGTTCTGGTCTCCTACCCTTTCCTCAACTACTGGCATGATGTCTTCATTGGACTGGAAAATTTATGATGTCCTCAGATATCCTTTTTCAAGTTTGGGAATAGGAAATAGTCACTAGGACCTAAGTGTGGAAAATAGGTGGGGTGCTGTATTAACTCGTACCCATTCCGCTCAACAGCATCCATTGCAATTTTGCAAGTGTGGACTCTTGCATTGTCCTGTTGGAGCACAATTCCTTTGGAGAGTTTACCTCAGCGTTTTTACCGATCCCAGTTGTCCGTTGGTTAAGCAAATTTGCATAATATGCACTCGTTATTGCACTTTTCTTTGCTAGAGAGTCCAACATAATAACGCCTTGTGCATCCCAAAATACAGTTGCCAACACCTTGCCATCAGAGGGTTTTAGTTTCGAACTTCTTTGGACTTGGAGACCCCGGCCCTACCCACTGGTGACTCGGTTCATAATAATGGACCCAGGTCTCATCTACAGTCAACAGGCGTGAAAGAAAATTATCTTCCTTTGACCTAAACCACTTCAACAATGCACTGCATACTGATGCTCTGGTTGCCATTTGCTTGTCGTTAAGGGATTTTGTGACCCAACGGGCTTTTAACTTGCTCATACCCAAGCAAAGTACTGAATTACAGCATGGTACTCAAATATCTTTTGAGTTAATGACACAATGAGGGTGTAATTTTGCCTTCATGCCTAAAAGATGTATTGAAACAAGGCATGAAAATCTTGGTTGTCTTGGTCAATTGGAAATTGGACAGGCTGGTTACATATTGACTTGCCCTCGTATTTTTAGAAAAGAGCTTGATTAACCCTTATCTTGCTGTTCACGACAACCCCTATCTTTGCAAACAGTGGAGATCCAGATCAGATGGCTTCTTCAGAAGCCATCTGATCAGGATCTACACTATTTGATATTCAGTTTATGAATCTGTAGCAATGAATTACATCAAGTAATTTGATTGGTTGATATACAGAAATGGGTGTGGCTTTAATGAATATTCAGCAAGATAAGGGTTAATGTGAAGTCTGCTGACAGACAATTCATGGATATATCAAAACAGAAGTGAAGGTTTAAATTTGTTTTACGTGGCCACAATCCTTGCCCTTTGTTCTGTCCTGGTTTTTCTCCAAATGAGCCCTGCCCAGTGAATTTGTGTCTTCGAGCATTCCGTCATGACAAATTTTAACCGCGCATGCCCGGCCATTTAGAGGGGCCAGGGATATGGCTTTCTGTCTGAAGGTTCCTCTTGATTCACTGCTTGTATGAGCGAGCAGCGAAGGTTCTGGCGAGACTGCGCGGATGCGCAGGCTCGCCTGAACTTTCGCTGCTCGCATAGGCGATAAGTACCAAAATCGCTTGACAGGGCCAAATAATTACAATAAAAAAATGCCAACCCACTGCCATAGAACAGCCAGTAGTAAGAATTTGGGGTGAGTGGGGTGAGGAGTGGGTGGAAAAGGTGGGGATGGGTAAAATAGTTGTTACTGCCCAAATTTCTTGTCTTAACATTTTGAAATGCAAATGCTTTAGAATGTCTACTCACTAAGATGATTGTGACAAAAAAAGAAGAAAAAAAAAGAACATATTTAGGCATAATTTACTTTACCTGTTATATCATTTATAATCCAAGGTGAGAATTATGGGCTATTAGTCAAATCTTTAGATTTGAAGAAAATTGAATAGTATCAATAGAGGTATCATTGAATTATATTCTTGAAAGAAAGGTAAATCGTGCCTATAATTACATAGATTTGTCTCCTTGTAGCACTTCAATTCTTTTGAAATTTCGGTGTCGGTGAAAGACATAATTACTTGTATTCAATGATTCTATCTTTCATGGACATGTGTTTCTATAAATAGGCCATGACAGGAAAAACAGTTCTTCAGGCATGTGCATACCTGGGCCCGGTTGTTCAATATGAGCTCATTAATAACCAAAATGTTAACTATCCCAGCATGAACAGCATCAAATACATGTACTCTGGTATTTTTGCTGAAAAAATGTGATTTGCAAAAGCTACTCACATTTTTGCAGCAAAAAGTTTAGGATATTTGCCACAAAATCCAGTGATCAAAACTTTAAGGATGTGCTAACTAACAGCTTTGTTTGCTTTGAACAGCTGGGAACTAGAATCAGCTTCTCATTTCTTCTTTGACTGCATAAAGAAGCAAGTCAGAAGGCGCATAGTGCACAGTGAATGAGGACTGTGATCAGACTGATCAGGCTGATCTGAGCTTTTGCTGTCTGTACACAGTATGAAAACATGCCTATACAAATCTGGCCCCCTTGAATCCCACTTTTATATAGTAGAACTTGAGTTTACACGGGTAAACCAATTTTTCTTATTTCTGCTCTAAAATATAGATTGTGGGTACTCGTTAGAACTGCCTCATCGAGGCGATTCTAACAAGTACCCAGAATCTATATTCTGAGCAGAAAAAAGAAAAATAGCGCAATTTTTCATCTTAAAATTTTCGTTCAGCGGTAAAATTTACAATTATTTGCATAGGCGTGTTTTCGTAATGATGTTGGAAGATACATTTTTCCTTGTTATAGCTCAAGTAAAGCATGATATTTCTTGATTCATATTCTATGTTCATAAGATAGCTGAAAATTGAAAAAAATATTAAATAAAGAGCTCGGGACAGTTATCAGTTTAGTGGTGAGAAATAAACTCTTCATTTGGAAGTGATAATGCTCTTACAGATTTATGACCAAGAGGCAAGTATGAACTTAGGTACAAATACTTATTTTAGAGCATGAAATTCCATGGCATGATAATTTTTTAACAGGCGACATAATATTGTTAACCTACAGTCATTTTTGCAACAGTACTTTTTTTTTTTACAACAAACAGCTGTAAAGTTATTTTTAGCTCACCAGAGCCGAAGGCTCCGGGGGAGCTTATAGTATAGGCATTGGTCCGTCGTCCGTCGTCGTCTGAGTCTGTGTCTGCGTCGTCAACATTTTCATACAACATCTCCTCTGAAACTATTTGGCCAATTGAAACCAAATTCCATGTGGAGCCTCTATGGGAAGGGGGAACGAAAGTTTGTTCGGAAGGACTGGGTCACATGACCAATATGGCCGCCATGCCCATATATGGTAAAAACCTTTAAAAATCTTCTTCTCAAGAACCGAACAGCCGATGATCTTAAATCATGGTATGGAGCATCGGGGACTCAGGCCCTACCAAGTTTGTTCAAATGATGACCTTTGGTTGACCTTGACTTGTTTTACGTCAAGGTCAAATTTAGTCACTTAGACATTTGTATGGAAAAACGGCAAAACAGTGGATTTTTCTGATTGTATGTTAGCTAGTGGCATCAGAAATGGTATTTACAATCAGCTGAATGGAAGTTTATCAGTTTCAAAGGTCAAGGTCATTTACCGACCTTTGTCCAGGACGCCTCAGATTCAGTATTTTTATCTTCTTCTTCACTTAAACTACTTGGCCAATTGAAACCAAACTACATGTGGAGCCTCTATGGAATGAGGGAACGAAAGTTTGTTTCTGAGGACTGGGTCACATGACCAATGTGGCCGCCATGCCCATATATGGTAAAAACCTTTAAAAATCTTCTTCTCAAGAACCGAACGGCCGATGATCTTGAAACTTGGTATGCAGCATCAGGGACTCTGGCCCTACCAAGTTTATTCAAATGATGACCTTTGGTTGACCTTGACTTGTTTTATGTCAAGGTCAAATTTGGTCACTTAGACGTTTGTATGGAAAAATGGCAAAGTAGTGGATATTTCTGTTTGCCTGGTAGGCTGTGACATCAAAAATGATATTTGCAGTTAGCTGAACGGAAGTTTATTAATTCCAAAGGTCAAGGCCATTACTGACCTCAAGGTCATTACTGACCTTTGTCTTGGATGGCTCAGATTCAGTATTTTTATCTTCTTCTCCAGTAAAAGATCTGTGCTGATTGAAACCAAATTACATGAAAAGCCTCTGTGGTGGTGAGGCAATTAAACATTTTTCGTGGTATTGTTGTCACCTGACCAAGATGGGCACCTTGCCTGTATATGGTATAAACCACATGACCTCTGGTGAGTGTGGCCCATGGGCCTCTTGTTTCTATAAACTGCTTTGCATTTAGGCATGGATTAAGATGGCATCCACAAGGAGATAGATGATGCTTTTGGAATAAAATTCAAATCTGATACAAATAATAATGATAATAAAATAGTAAGAATGTGATATAATTAAAGAAGATTCTCTCAACAATATCATCAGATTTTTTTTCTTCTCATCACTGTAACAAGTCCATGAAATGAACAACCCTCCAAACTCCATTTTATATAGAGATAAGTGGGATTTACAGAGGAAAACATTATTTTCTTTATTTTTGCTCCAAGACAGGTTTGAGTATTCGTTAGAACTGCTTCAACAAGGCAGTTCTAGCAAGCACTCACAAACTATATTTGGAGTAAAAATGAGAAAAATAGCACAAAGTTTATGTCAGCAAAGTGTCGATTTTGGAGATATGAAAGAATGCACTATGTTACATGTGTGTGTTATTGTAATGCCATAAACATCATTAAGGGTGAGTTCCTCTGTATTAATATTGTTACCTGTTTATTTCTTTTTTAATTTCATTTATTCTTTTTTGCGTTATTTCCTTTTATTCTTTGTAGCTAATTACTTCATTCCATTTAAGATGTAATTAATATTTTAATGCTATTAAACTGCATTTTCCTCGCCCCCGCCCATCGGGGCTTTAAGAAATAGATGGGCTGCATGATGCTTCCACGCAGAGCTGAAACCGATCGCACTCGAGTACTGGTAAACCACATAGAGGATCTAAGCCTGTCCAGTCAAAGCGGTGCGAGTCAGACCGTCCATGCTTATAAACCCTATTGATTTCATTGGGCGACAGGGCTTGAGATGTCATTTCATCTCAGGGTCGGGTAAAAGTCCCACAAAATTGGAAGCAAGGTCTCCAAAATTACCTATACAGTGTTGACGGGGACGTTAAACCTAAAACAAACAAACAAACAATAAACTGCATTTTCCAAGAATTTGTTACCCCCTCCCCAAGAATGTTGTTCCCCCTTAAGATCCATAACAGCAAATAGCTTGCAATAATAATTAATACAATGGTCATGATAATAGAGAATCAGTATTGCATGGCTTTTGAGGGGAATAGGAACACCTGGCAGATTTTTCCGCCATTTTTCAAAGGAAGACAACTTTCGGCACTTCCTGTTCGCTTTTCTATAAATTCTGTTCGTCTGGAAAAGGGATCTACTCTTAAAGGAAAGAATTTGCTCCTCAGGAGCAAATTCTTTCCTTTAAGAGTTGATCCCTATTGACAAGGGAGACAAAAGAACTTTTGCAGGAGTTGCCTCCCCTGAAGGTGTTCCCATTCCCGTTAATATATAATATTCTTACAGTTAGAGTTTATTGTTGAGCTTCCAGAACATTTGGAAGTAAGTATGAGCTGAAATCTGATTTACTGTGTATTTGTTGCAGACAATGCTGTTTTTATAAAGTGGAAATCAAGATTTCATGTAAAGATAACTTGATCTGTCCTTTCAGTTTTCAGGTTCACACCATAAAAACATACCTATATAATTTTGACCCCCTGAAACCCCACTTTTATTAGCTCACCTGTCACGTAGTGACAAGGTGAGCTTTTGTGATCCCATTTTGTCCGTCGTCCATTGTGCGTGCGTGCATCTGTGCGTCCGTAAACAATTTCAAATAAGTATACTTCTAATACCCCACGGCCAATCTTGATCAAATTTCATGAGAAGCATCATCAGGTAGATGATAGACTGCATAAGGTTTTTGGGCTGATCAGATCTGAATTCTGGTTTCCATGGAAACAAAAAGGTTCCATTTACTAATAATGGGGTAAACGACGTCTCCACTTTTTCTCGGCCATATCTAATCCGATCTTCATCAAACTTGCAGATAACCAGGAGGGGCTTACAGTCTACATCAAGTTCGAATTTGGGCTGCACAGGACAAACAGCTTTGGAGTTAACTGCCCTTGAGCATAAATATAAGTGAAAAATGGTGTCTCCAGCTTTTCTCAGCCGTTTATGATCTGATCTTTTTGTAACTTTTCATAAACGAGGACAAGCATAAAATCTCGGACGAGTTTGAATTTGGTTTGAATCTGACCAACGGTTTTCCAGTTACATCCCCTTGAGCTTGAAAATTTTTCCCATAGACTTATGATGTGGAAAACAACGTCTCCACTTTTTCTCAGCCATTTCTGATCCGAACTTCATCAAACTTGCAGATAACCAGAAGGGGCTTACAGTCTACGTCCAGTTTGGATTTGGGCTACACGGGACAAACAGGTTTGGCTTTACCTGCCCTTGAGCATAGATAAAAGTGAAAATTGGTGTCTCCAGCTTTTCTCAGCCGTTTATGATCTGATCTTTTTGTAAGTTTTCTTAAACAAGGATCACGGGGGTAATACCATTTTCTATACCTGTGTTGTCGACCGAGCCGGTACTGTGTAAAGCTGCTGTCGACCGAGAAATACGGTTTTCGACCGAGCAGTACGGATGTCGACAGAGGAGGGTAGTCGATAAATTCGCTGTAAATGTGTTATTTTTGTGTATGTCTGTCCATTTTTGTGCTGTCAAATCGTTTGTGAAATAGTTTGCTATTGTTTCAAGTGCTTTGGAAGTCTGACTAATAGCCTGTTTTGACGCTGAGCGGAATTAAACGGGAAAATATATAAAATAAGTACTTCCGGGGAAATGCGTGGCTCTTATTCAGTGTCATGGAATATCGAGGACGAAATGATGCAGATACATCATTAACATACGCGATAACCTTTTATTTGTGGGTCAACATGTCTTTATATGCATCTGTGGAACTGTTTATAGTTTCATCGATACGGCTGTCGATGAAGTGAAAGTTTGCAGGGTACAGTTGTCGACGTTACTGGGTACGGACGTCGATGATTCAACGAGAGTGTAAGGGACAGATTTACTGGAAATTAACCCCAGTTAAACAATAAAATAACTGTTGCATTCTTCGTCTGGCTTTGTTTGTTTGTTTGAAATGGCTGATTGATAATAAGCTATCGTTGCTTTGTTTTGTTTGTTTGATTTGAGGTTTAACGTCCCCGTCAACACTGTAAAGGTCATTTCGGAGACGTTTCTTCCAATTTTGTGGGCGAAAATCTGAGTACCCAGAGAAAAACCACATGACCTTCCGTTGCAGAACTTGGCATCTCACATGTGACCCGAGCGAGGCTCGAACCACAGCGGTGAGAGACCTAATGATCAAGAGTCAGCGCTCTTAACCACTAGGCCAAGGAGGCCCGTCACCAATGAGATTGGTCATTAGGTTTTTAGCTCACCCTAGCCGCAAGCTCAGCAAGTGCGTGTACTCATGCCCCGGCATCCGTCGTCGTCCGTTCACATTCTGCAAACATCCCATCCATCACGAAATCCCATCCATCCCCCATAAACCCCACTTTTATATAATAAAACTGAGGTTTACAGGCGTATATATTATTTTTCTAATTTCAGCAAAAACAGAGTGTGGGTATTCGTTAGAACCGCCTTATCGAGGCTATTCTAACTAGTGTCCTCAATCTGTGTTTAGAGCAGAAATAAGCAAAAATCAGTATTTTCATGCGAAAAGTTTCAGAGAGGCGTATTTATGGGGCGCCGTTTTACTATTTATTCCGTATTTATGGATATCCATGATTATTCATGGCTATCCATAATTCGAATTATGGATATCCATAATTCGAATTATGGATATCCATTATTATTCATGGATATCCACAATTATTTATGGATATCCATAATTTGAATTATGGATATCCATAATTCAAATAATGGATATTCATAAATCAATGTGAATTAATGATATACATAAATTGAATAATGGATATCCATTATTCGATTTATTGATGTCCATAAATCGAATTATGGGTATCCATTACTCGGCTGATTAATGGATATCATTAATTTAGATCGAAATAAGGATATCCATTAATCGAATTATGGATATCCTTAATTCGAATTATGGATATCCATTATTCGGCTGATTTATGGATATCCATAAATCGAATTATGGACATCCATAATTCTCCTCTGCAAATAAACCTAATGAATATTGACTGCTCCCTTTGCCATAAAAAAAAAAAAAAAAAAACTATTCGCGTCAGATTTCCGATTTAGGTGTGTAATAAAAGCGGGGATGGAGGTGGAGGTAATATCGGATAGGCTTAGTGGTGGCCTATGGTGTGGGAGAGATGGTTTTGTTTGATTTAAGGTTAAACGTCCCCGTCAATGTTATTTAGGGCATTTTGGAGACGTTGCTTCCAGTTATGTTGGTCATTAAGCCTTCATTGAGATTAAATGACATCTTAATCCCGCCGGCTTCGGTACCTCAGTCGGATGCAATTCTGACTGGTGATCAGGAGGAAGCGGGTTCAATACCTGCCGGGGTCGGCAACATTCTTTCGAGGAGATTGAACATGAAATATTTTCTACAGTAATTCTCTCCCTTCCGCTGATTCAAGAAGGGCAAGTGTCAGTTTCTGGCGAAAGAATGTGCACTGTACTGGTTAATTGCTTACGTATAAGCCTGCCCAGGAAAAGTGTGGATAGGTAAACTGACCGGCTCAAAAATGACCTAAATTAGTGTTGACTGTGCCGTTAAACTCAAATACAGTCGAACTTCGATGGCTCGAACACCTTTGGGACCTGGAAAATCTGTTCGAGACAGGGGTAGTTCGAGCCACTGAGGGTTACTGTCAGGAGGCATAACGAGATACTTTTAGACATCTTTTCGGTGTTCTATAATGAATATGTATGCTGTGTGTACTCATTAGAATCGCCTCATCGAGGCGATTATAATGAGTACTAACAGCATAAATTTGCAAGATAAAAGACTAAAATTTCCTTAATTATCCCCCACTTTTCTTATGTAGAGGATGTCGCTAGGGGCTCAAGAATGTGTTCGACTCATCCATGGTAAACGAGCCATCGGTGTTCGAGCCATCGAGGTTCTACTGTACAAACAAACAAACAAACATCTCAATCCCTGTCGCCCATTGACTCGCACGACTTTATTTTGACAGACTTAGACCTTCTAAACGATTTACCAGTACTCTCAGATCATGCAGCCAAATCTATTTCTCCAAGCCCCAATGGGCGGAGGCCAGGAGATATATATGAATCTGATTGGTACTCCATACATCTCAAGTAGAGTATTTGTTTGTTTGATTAGAGGTTTAACGTCCCCGTCAACTCTGTAAAGGTCATTTTGGAGAAGTTGCTTCCAATTTTGTGGGACTTTTACCCGACCTTGAGATGAAATGACATCTGAAGCCCTGCCGCCAAAATGAACCAATATGGTTTATTAATATGGACGGGCCGACTCGTACCGCTTTGCCTGAGCAGGCTTAGATCCTCTAAGCGGTTTACCAGTACTAGTGTGCTGGTCGGTTTCAGCTCTGCGTGGAAGCATCATGGAGCCCATCTATTTCTTCAAGCCCCGATGGGCAGGGGCCGTCAAATAGAGTGTTATATGGATATATGTTAATACTATATATAACGACCATGTGCATTTTTCTCCAGAAAGCATGCACGTATTGGCTGTTTGGATCATTATTATCTTTCGTCCGATTACGTGCGCAGTCCTCATAGAGGTGATTCCAGAGGGACCGGATGCGTTGGCCGGAATTTCCAGATCTTACGGCTGGTTTCGATATTTAACTGCACACATGGCGGGCGTTCAGCGTATGCCGTCCGTTGCTTTAGAAGCCTTTCGGGCTGAAAAGGCTTCACGGCAGATAGGTCCCTTTTACCAGCGATGGTGAAGACCTTGAAGATTTTGAAGATTTTTGCAATAAACAATCACGTGTTTTAGGGAGAAATCATTAAACCAAAAGCTGTGGCGGTGATTTATGGATATCCATAATTCGAATAATGGATATCCATAAATCGATCCGAATTATGGATATCCATAAATCGTATTATGGATATCCATTATTCGAATTAAAGATATCCATAAATCAGAGGAATAATGGATATCCATAAATCGAATTAAGGATATCCATATTTCGAATTATGGATATCCATAAATCGATCTGAATTAATGATATCCATTTATCGAATTATGGATATCCATAATTCAATTTATGGATATCCATAATTCGAATTATGGATATCCATTATTCGGCTGATTTATGGATATCCATAAATCGAATTATGGATATCCATAATACGATTTATTGATATCTATAAATACGGATTAAATAGTTAAACGGCGCCCCATACTTGCGTAATGTCTGAAAACCGATTGGCCAATCAAAGCCAATATGTTTTGAACCTCTTTGGGTAGGGGAAACGCTAGTTTGTTCGCGGCATCTGGGTCCCATGAACAAGATGGCTACCACACCCATATATGGTTAAACCATTGAAAAGCTTCTCTAGGACCAGTCAAGAAACTTTGTATGTAACAGATAGGACTCCAGCACATCATAATTTATTCAAATGATGATCTTAGGATTACCCCGAACTTATCTCCAGACACGGTCAAATTTTACAACCTATCCTTTTCTATAGGAAAAATTAAAATAATCAATTTTTCAGAAACTATTACAGCCAGTGAAAATTGGTAGGCAACTAATTGAGATTCTTCACATGTGTGTAGATTTGGTGAGTGAGTGAGTGTTTGAGTTTTACGTCCCACCAACAACTAAGGTCATATGGAGACGGGACCTCGGTTTAACCCATATATGCCTAGTGGCCCTTTTTTGGGACGTTGGCAAACAATGTAGACCCAGATCAGACGCCGCATAACGCGGCGTCTGATCTGGGTCTACACTGTTTGATCAAAGAACATACATTTTTGTACAACTTACATTAAACAAAACAAATCTGACACCCCTATAATTGAAAATGGACAACTCCAAATTTATATGATGGAAGATTCCATTGTCATATATGGGTTAAAGACTCATCCGAAAGTCCAGAGAAGCCAGGGATCATTCCTGCGACCCCTAGTATACAAGGCGAGTAGCGTAACCACTACACCACGGAGGCTTCTGTTTGGATTTGGTACCGATTCCTCACATGTGTGAAGTACAAGTATTGGTATCAATTATACTCGTGTGAGAAATTAGTACCAATTCTTCTCATGTGTGAGGAATCGGTACCAGTTCTTTACATGTAAGACACGTGTAATAGTACAAATTCTCCCCACCCCATAAACACAGTATGGGAGCGGAAGTGAACGGCCATTTGCGATTGAACAGCACTTGCGATTTGTACAGTGGACGATCAGTCACTTGCGGTATGATATTTTCGCCGACACGGTAAGGAATTTCATTTTTGTTCCGAGAACATAACGCTTATGTGCAATTTATATGTCTGGATGGTAAGATGGATGTTTTTATCATATTCCAACCGCAGAAACATGCTAGTTTTTGGATTGCATGAGAAGAGCTAGATTGTTGATCACTTTGTTTATCGTTATGTTTTTACCAGTTGACACACCTGTAAACACGCATAAAAGGTGTGCCAGTAAGCATTTCCTTTGTTATTTAGCATTTAAGTCTTCCAATAGTATCACTGATTGAATAGAAATCAAAGACATCGTCAAAAATGCAAATCAGATCGAAGGACTGTTAAAAGTATGACAGAGGAGAAAAAACAAACCGTTCAGATCACTTGCTTTTGTAAGTATTCGGATTGTACAGGTCAATTGCGATTAGATTGAACGGTCACTTGTTAGTATGCTGAAGTCATTCGCTTAAGCTGCATGATGCTTCCACGCAGAGCTGAATCCGGCCCGCATACGAGTACTGGTAAACCGCTTGGAGGATCTAAGCCTGCACAGGTAATGCGGTGCGAGTCGGGCCGTCTATGCTTGTAAACAATATTTGTTTTATTGGGTGACAGGGCTTGAGATGTCATTTCATCTCAGTGTCGAGTCAAAGTTCCTTAAAATTGGAAGCAACGTCTCCGAAATGACCTACATAGTGTTGATGGGGACGTTAAACAGCAAATCAAACAAAAAAACAAACATTCGCTTAATCGCACCTATATTACCCATCTCCACGCTACTCACTCATACTGTATTGACGTATCACAGTATCTCCCTTTTCAGGCAAAGAGGTAAAATACAGATGCTCGTCTGACTGGTGATCAGGAGGACGCGGGTTCGATAACATTCTTTCGTGGAGATTGATCATGATGTCTTTTCTACGGACATTCTCTCCCTTTCGCTAGCCCCCGCCCATAGGGGCTTGAAGAAATATATGGGCTGCATGATGCTTCCACGCAGAGATGAATCCGGCCCGCACACTAGTCCTGATAAACCGCTTAGAGGATCTAAGCCTGTCCAGGAACCGCGGTGCGAGGCGGACCGTCCATGTTAATAAACCCTATTGGTTTCATTGGGCGACAGGGCTTGAGATGTCATTTCATCTCAGTGTCGGGTAAAAGTCCCACAAAATTGGAAGCAACGTCTCCAAAATGACCTTTACAGTGTTGACGGGGACGTTAAACCTCAAATCAACCAATCAATCTCCCTTCCGCTGATTCAAGAAGGGCAGTTGTCAGTTTCTGGCGAAAGAATGTGCACTGTATGGTTAACCGCTTACGTATAAGCCTCCCCAGGTAAATTGTGGATAGGTAAACTGACCAGGTCAAAAATGACCTGAAACAGTGTTGACGGGTCCATTAAACTCCAATACAAGCAAACAAACAAAGAGCACACACGCGCACGTGCGCACACACACTGCTGTTTATTTTTATTTATTTATTTGTGTTGCTCTTTAACGGCCCTGACAAGAATACCAGGGTACCCGAAGAAAAGTCGCACGACCTTCCGTTTCAAAACTGGAATCTCACATATAACCCGAGCGAGCTTCGAACTATAGATTTGATAGACTTAGTAATTAAGAGTCAGTGCTCTTATCCACAAGCCCACGGAGACCAGACAACATAGATTACTTAATTGCTGGTATAAGCAAAAAAAAACGCCTTCTAGATGACGTTCCTGTGACTGATGGACTCAAGTACTCGTCATTAGGCGCCCATGGGAGTAGACATTATAGACGTAGGGTTTAACACGGAAGTACAGCCATTAGTCGCCCACGTTGACGGTGACAGGTTTTTAAGGTAACCAGGCGCTATAAGCACATTGGGGCTACCCCTAGAATATGTCCAGGATTAGCTGTTCCACTTTCTTAAAGGCTTTTGCACGGAGTGATACATTGGGACCAATGCACCACTCTCGTCTCAGGCACGGTGCAATAAAAGGAAAGTGGTCTGTAAGTTACAGAAATTTCGATAACCGGTCAGAAAAAAAGCAGGCTGCACATCGCGGCTATGGAAGGTGGTCCGTTTCGACCTGTAAACCATGTCCCATAGCCAGTGCCAGTTAGAATATCTGACCAGGTGGTCTTTACAAAGGCCAGAGTACCGGCAAAATGTAGGCTAACATTGGCAAATCCGGCGGTAGCTCATCATTCTGTTGCTGGCGTCACTGGTAGGCTGTTCCAATGACCAAACGATCTTTTTATTATACCCAGACCGAATAGGTTCGGGATATATAGCGATCAGCCTGGCATCCGTCCGTTCGTCCGTCCTTCCGTAGACGAAACCTTGTAATGGCCATTTCTCCAAAACCCTTTGAGATTCGTTGATTGTTCACAAGGCTGAGACGGTGTGCCATGGGCAAGTGTCACAACTCTATGTGCCATAGTTTTTTAGTTAGTTCCCCTTCCAATAAAATAGAATGACTCCTTTGTGATGGCCATAATTCCTCATTTGAGACATATTGATGGTACCTGGCACAATTATTCACTAGACTGAGACGGCGTGTCATGCGCAAGAACAACACCTCTGGGTTCCATGTCTTTTTGAGTTACCTCCCCTTCCAATACACTAGAGTCCCTACATTGTGATGGTCATAACTCCAATATCCTTTGAGATATATTGATGGTACTTGCACAATTGTTCACATGGCTGACCCGGCGTGTCATTCATAAGAACCACAACTCTGGTTGCCATGATGTTTTTAGTTATATCCCCTTCCAATAAAGTAGAATCTCTTCCTTGTGATCACCATATCTTCAATACCTAGGCGCTATATTGATGTCACTTGGTTTTTGTTTGTTTGATTTGAGGTTTAACGTCCCCATCAACACTGTATAGGTCATTTTGCAGACGTTACTTCCAATTTTATGGGACTTTTACCCGACATTGAGCTGAAATGACATCTCAAGCCCTGTCGCCCTATGAAACCAACAGGGTTTATAAGCATGGACGGCCCGACTCAGGCGCACCACTTTGCCTGGGCAGGTTTAGATCCTCTAAGCGGTCTAACAGTAATCGTGTGCGGGTCAGATTCATCTCTGCGTGGAAGCATCATGCAGCCCATATATTTCTTCAAGCCCCGATGGGCGGGGTCCGCGATGTCACTTGATACAGATATACATGAGGTTAAGCGGGCGTGTAATGCGCATGAATTACAACTCTGGGTGCACTGGTTTTGGAGTTATCTCCCCTGACAATATAACATTATAGTGGCTGTAACTCCAATAGTCTTTGATATATACTAATGGAACTTGGCACAATAAGTTGAATACAAGTTATAGAAGGCATGTCATGACAAAGAAACACAACTCTTGGTATTGTTGTATTTGAGTTATCTCCCCTTCAAAGATAACAGTATGGCCGCCTTGTGTCACCATATACCCAATACCCTTTGTGATATACTCGGATTCAATGAAAACGCAACCCCTCAAATTTTAATCGATTCACAATATTTGCAGCATTTGATCACGTTAAATGAATATCACTAACTTATCCACAGACTCACTATACAGAGTGCGCTTCATTGGAGACTCGAATAAGTCCACACACACACAAAACAAAACCACATATCGTAATACCGGGTATGCCACCATGCCATCAAGTGTTGCTTGGCATCGACGCCTAATGCTTCGAATTAAACGCTGTATCTGGCCTTATGTGATGTTGTCCCATTCTTCATGTACCGCCATGGCAAGCTGCTGACGGTTGATTTGCGGATGATGTCGGCTGTACACACGTTTTCCGAGCTGGTCACAAAGGTGCTCGATTGGGTTTAAATCCGGCGAAAACGCAGGCCAAGGAATAACTTGCACACCATTGATTGAAAAACAAAAATCCGAGTCCGATAACAGAATACTTGTAAGCTATTTTTTTTTCTTTTTTTTTTTTGCAATTCACATAATGAATGAAGTAAATTTTAATGCTTTGTGAGTTATGTTAAAAGTAATTAAACGTTACTGAAATATGTCAAAGAAAAGATGTAATCGGGTCTTTAGCCTATGTCCATCGGAGACTGGGATGCACTGTTCTTCCAGGCAGAGCTGAAACCGATCGCACATGAGTACTGGTAAACCGCTCAGAAGGTCGTCGCCTGTCCTGGCAAAGTGGTGCGAGTCGGTCCGTCCCTGCATATAAACCCTATTGGTTTGTTTGGGTGGTATGGGCTGAGATGTCATTTCATCTCAGTGTCTATTAAAAGCCACAACATTGGAAGCAACGTCTGCAAGATGACCTGAATAGTGTTGACTGGGCCGTAGCACCTCAAATCAAATAAAGCGTGTGTTATCACTTGAACATGCAGAAGTGAAAAGAGTTCCACACCATGCTGATGAAACAGTAGCAATGTTCTGAACACTTTTCTGCAGTGGTAATAGAAGGAAGTGTTTTGGTTATTTGATGTCAGTATCTGATCAGACTTCTTAGAATGACCCTAAATCACAAAAATGTTATTTGTGAAATCACCATCGCAAGTGACTGTTCAATTTCAATGATCAATTTGGCAAGTGACTGTTCAACTCCAATTATTACAGATCGCAAGGGATCGTTCAATCCAATGTCAAGTGACCGTTCAGATGATCAAAAGTGATGGGAATACAAGTTAAGATTTAGCTGTCGTATTTTACATCAGTGTAAACATCCTTTTTTGTCAGTAGGCTTTATAGTTTATTAAAGATGTCAGAGAAACTCAAAGAAGTGGCCTCTAAATATTCATCCGCCATTTAAATCACTATTAGTAACGTATGCCAGCAACAGAGAAACACATGTCAACTGATCACCATCGTTATGTCCACCAATCGGATCAATAATACCAACGAAATTATTTCCGGTGAAGTGACAAATATATTGACAACTTACACAAATAAAAGTAATGACCCAAAACTCATACTAATGACTTCTGTGTTTACATATTTGAGATACCACGTGATAATGTTATATTGCAAGTGACTGATCGTCCACTGTACAAATCGCAAGTGCTGTTCAATCGCAAATGGCCGTTCACTTCCGCTCCCATACTGTGATAAACACAGGTCACAGGTGTGATGAATACGTACCATTTCTCAGACATTGTCAACGAATTCTTCACATGTGTGAGGAATTGATACCAATTCTTCACACTCTATAAAAAGTCGCACTAGTTTTTCACAGGTGTGACGAATACTTACCAACTCTTTATACGTCAGAAAATTCAGACATCAAATTTTTTCGAAATTGACCATATGTAAATTTGGGTTTGAAATATACGAAATGAGAAATTTACGGTTCAACAAAGCCATCATCGCGTAGACATATTGGAAGTGTTGGTGGTGACAGTGACGCAGATGTGTGGCAAGGTATACTGTCTTCTTCTTCTTCTTCTTCTTCTTCTTCTTTTTCTTCTTCTTCTTCTTCTTCTTCTTCTTCTTCTTCTTCTTCTTCTTCTTCTTCTTCTTCTCTATTTAATCATATTATGCCGATTACTAAATTTCGTTTAAATATACACGTGTAGCTTTTTAAAAAATCTTAGAAAGCCTTCCGTAGACAAGTTATAGGATACAGCGGTCTTGAACAGTTCTGCGTTGTGTTATCCAGGGTCCGACACTGGCTGCAAAACTGCATCTGGTGAGGAAATCACGACGACCATACTGACATTGACCACCCGTCAGCATTTGTATACCCACAATTCCAAACAACTTATTAGAAACCATATAACCGCTGATAGGTGACTTTTGTTTCAAATACAGCTAAGCACGGGGCATGTCAAGACATTGCCCAGTGAAAACCAACATGTCATCCCCGTTAGGAATGGCAAAAAGTCTGTTCTAATATCAACATAGACAACTGATAAACTATCTTAACATGTCGGTACAGTTATCTGGTTACGTTTGTTTGTTTGAGGGAGGTTTAACGTTCCCGTCAACACTATTTGGGTCATTTTGGAGACGCTGCTTTCAATATTGTGGGACTTTTACCCAACATTGAGATAAAATGTCATTATATGCACGGACAGTCCAACTCGCACCACTTTGCCTGGGCAGGCTAAGACCCACTAAGCGGTTTACCACTTCTCATGTACGGTCGATTTCTGCTCAGCGTTAACCATTTATACCTCCTTTACTTAAATATGCACTTGCGCACACGTAACAAACGCAAAATCAAAGCACTAAGAGTACTGGTTGATCGATTGTCGCTGACTGTAGGTCGGAAAAGTCCTGGACTGTGATTTAAACTGCTTAGTTTACCCTTGAAATCCGATTTTTAAGTATATAGTGTAGATCTTGATCAGACGCCGCATTCTGTGGCGTCTGGTCTGGGTCTTCACTGTTTGCCTAGCACAACCTATGATTCCAAGATAACCCTCTTACACAACGCTCTGACCTCAGTCACTGCGGCTGTTTTCTATAAAAAAAGTTATTCGAACAAGTCTGTGATAGTCACATGGACTGAAGAGCTTTTCTGCTTAGGAATTTTGGGTAGCCGGAAAAGGAGGTCATCACGAAAACACGCCTATATAATTTTGACCCCCTTAAATCCCACTTTTGTATAGTGAAACTGTGGTTTACAGGGGTAAACCTTATTTTTCATATTTCTGCTCATATACATAGATTCTGGGTACTTGTTAGAACCGCGCGTTCACACAATCTATTTTTGAGCAGAAATATAAAAAGTATCAGATATTTTTTTTCTGAAAATTTTCATTTTTGTTTTTAGGGTAAAATTTTCAATTTATTTTAATAGGCATGTTTTCGTAATGTCTGCTGATCAACCCTACTGTTTGTCATGGCATTCGTGGAGAAATATTCGTCTCTGCACATGCGCTTGAAGTTCTGAGCTCAAAACCTAAACAACGGGCCTCCGTGGCCAAGTGGATAAGAACGCTGACTCTTGATCATTAGGTCTCTCACCGCTGTGGTTCGAGCCTCGCTCGGGTCACATGTGAGACGCCAAGTTCTGCAACGGAAGGTCAGGTGGTTTTTCTCCGGGTACTCCGGTTTTCGCCCACCTCTGATTAACGATCGGCTCGATATGAGTGAAAAACCTAAACATGAATGTTAATATTGACGTCAATATTCAATTTCATTATGGCCCTTTCAAACAAATTTGAAATGTTTAAGCATTTAAACTTCAAGCGCCTGTGATCTTTCCGACATCATTCTTCAAGAGCATTTGCACAGGTTTACAACATTTTTTTGCAGTTTAATTTCAATCTGATTTGGCATTTACATGTTCAAGTGTTTACATCAGTGACCAGCCGTGTAGCCTATTGTGTAAACTAAATATGGGAGAGTTAAGGATGGAGTTATTCTTGGTGATTGTTGCGACTTTAAGACACCAGTTCGCACAAAACATACATTTTTCTTCATGGCTCCCAGTGAAATCTGCCTAATAGAGCAGATTTCAGTAATAATCATAGAATAAATCATGTATTTTAACAGCAGCAAATGAAATGTAGTTTTTATATTTTGTCGACTGCCGTATCAATCAGACTAGGATACCATCGACGGTCGTATTTCTGATAATCGACATCCGTATCCCGACATTTTTCAAAGGTCTATAGAAACTCCCAGAGTGCATGAATTATGTCAAACCCACGTTGTTGTTGAAGCGTAAATGGTAGATAAAATATATATGGTGTTTTATTGCTTTCCTACTTTTCATAAAGCATTAGATTAATAATATTCTGTGAAAACTGATTTTTTTAGAAAGAACCGGTATTTTATAGTGTTTTTTAGACTCACGACTCTCAAAAAGTGAACAGACAATTAACAGCTTGTCTCTTTAAAACACCGACATCGTTTGTAAATGTTTAAACTAACGTTTTCACCTCTCCAAGTGCATCAAAATCGAAGCCCCTCCTCTGTCGACATCCGTACTGCTCGGTCGAAAACCGTATTTCTCGGTCGACAGCAGCTTTACACAGTACCGGCTCGGTCGACAACACAGGCATAGAAAATGGTATTACCCCCGTGAGGATGGTTTGGTTTGAATCTGATCTTTTTCTAAGTTTTCATAAACAAGGATGGTTTGGTTTGAATCTGACCAGTGGTTTTCCAGTTACATCCACTTGAGCGTGAAAAATTTTCCCATAGACTTATAATTGGAAAAATGACGTCTCCACTTTTTCTCAGCCATTTCTGATCTGATCTTCATCAAACTTGCAGACAACCAGGAGGGACTTACAGTCTGCCTCGAGTTAGAATTTTGGCTGCACAGGCCAAACAGCTTCTGAGTTGCCTGCCCTTGAGCATAAATATAAGTGAAAAATGGTGTCTCCAGCTTTTCTCAGCCGTTTATGATCTGATCTTTTTAGCTCACCTGAGCGGAAGGCTCAAAAGGTGAGCTTACAGTATAGTTAGGCGTCTGTCCGTCGTCCACTCCTTTGAACTTGATTATCTAAGTGACTAGCTGGCCAACCCCAATCAAATTTCATGTGCAGCATCACTGGGTTGGGGGATTGACTGCGTTAGGTTTTGGACCATTTTTGATCAGAACTGTGATTGCCATGGAAACAAAAAAATTCCATAAAGGTTCCGTAGACTTATAATGGGGAAAACGACGTCTCCACTTTTTCTCGGCCATTTCTGATCCGATCTTCATCAAACTTGCAGATAACCAGGAGGGGCTTACAGTCTACGTCAAGTTCGAAGGACAAACAGCTTTGGAGTTACCTGCCTGTGAGCATAAATATAAGTGAAAAATGTTGTCTCCAGCTTTTCTCAGCCGTTTATGATCTGATCTTTTTGTAACTTTTCATAAACGAGGACAAGCATAAAATCTCGGACGAGTTGGAATTTGGTTTGAATCTGACCAGCGGTTTTCCAGTTTCATCCCCTTGAGCATGAAAAATTTTCCCATAGACTTATAATGGGGAAAACGACGTCTCCACTTTTTCTCAGCCATTTCTGATCCGATCTTCACCAAACTTGCAGATAACCAGGAGAGGCTTACAGTCTACGTCAAGTTCATATTTGGGATGGATGGGACAAACAGCTTTTGAGTTACCTGCCTTTGAGCATAAATATAAGTGAAAAATGGTGTCTCCAGCTTTTCTGAGCGGTTTATGATCTGATCTTTTTGTAACTTTTCATAAACGAGAACAAGCATAAAATCTTGGACAAGTTTGAATTTGGCTTGAATCTGACGAGCGTTTTTTTCAGTTACATCCCCTTGAGCGTGAAAACATTTTCACATAGACTTATAATGGGGAAAACGACGTCTCCACTTTTTCTCCGCCATTTTTGACCCGATCTTCATCAAACTTGCAGATAACCAGAAGGGGCTTACAGTCTACGTTGAGTTCAGATGTGGGCTGCATGGGACAAACAGCTTCTGTGTTACCTGCCCTTGAGCATAAATGTAAGTGAAAAATGGTGTCTCCAGCTTTTCTCAGCCGTTTTTGATTGGATCATTTTGTAACTTTTGGTAAAGAGGACAAGCATAAAATCTCGAGCGAGTTCGAAGTTGACTTGAATCTGACCAGTGGTTTTCCAGTTACATCTCCTTGAGTGTGAAAGATTTTTTCATAGACTTACAATGGGAAAACGTCTCCAGCTTTTCTCGACCATTTCAAATCAGATCTTCATCAAACTTGCAGATAACCAGGAGGGACATACAGTCTATTTTGAGTTTGAATTTGGGCCACGCAGGTCAAATGACTTCTGAATTACCTGTCCTTGAGCATAAATATTAGCGAAAAATGGTGTATCCAGCTTTCCGCAACAGTTTTTGATCTGTTCTTTTTGTTACTTTTGGTAAAGGAGGATAAGCATAAAATCTCTAATGAGTTCGATTTTGGCTTGAATCTGACCACCGAATTTCCAGTTACATCCCCTTGAGGGTGAAAAATTTTCCCATAGACTTACAATGGGAAAACAATGTCTCCAACTTTGCTTGCCTATTTCTAACCTGACCTTCATCAAACTTCCAGATAACCAGAAGGAGCTTACAGTCTATGTTTAGTTCGAATTTGGGCCGCATGAGACAAAGGCTTTCAAATTACCTGCCCTTGAGCATAAATACTAGTGAAAAATAGTGTCTCCACCCTTTCTCAGCGGTTTCTAATCTGATCTTTTTGAAACTTTCAATAAACGAGAACAAGCATAAAACCTCAGTCCGTCGTTCACACCTTTGAACTTGAATATCTAAGTGACTAGCTGGCCAATCCCAATCAAATTTTATGTGCAGCATCACTGGATTTGGGGATTGTCAGTATTAGGTTTTGGACCAGTTTTGATCAGAACTGTGGTTGCCATGGAAACAAAAAGATTTCATAGACTTATAATGGGGAAAATGACGTCTCCACTTTTTCTCTGCCATTTCTGATCTGATCTTCATCAAACTTGCAGATAACCAGGAGGGACATAAGTCTACATATAGTTCGAATTTGAGACAAACAACTTTGGAGTTACTTGCCCTTGTTTATTGATTTGAGGTTTAACATCCCTGTCAGCACAGTGTAGGTCTTTTTGGAGACGTTGCTTCTAGTTTTGTGGGACTTTTGCCCGACATCGAGATGAAATTATATCTTAAGCCCTTTCCACCCAATGAAACCAATAGGATCATTTTGCATGGACGGTCCAACTGGCACCACTTTTCCTGGGCAAGCTTAGAACCTGTTTACCAGTACTCATATGTGGTCGGTTCCAGCTCTGAATAAAAGCACCATGTAGCCCAGTCTATTTCTTCAAGCCCCAATGGGCATTCTTAAAACATCATTAATGATTTTCTGGTACACAGGTGAGCAATATAGGGTCATTTGGCCCTCTTGTATAGTAAATCTGAGGTTTCCAGAGGTATATATTAATTTTCTAATTTCTGCTCAAAAACATAGTTTGTGGGTACACTTGTTAGAACCACCTCATCAAGGCACTTCTCATGAGTATCCACAATATATGTTTTGAGCATAATTTGCAGGTACTTGTTACAACCACCTCATTGAGGCGGTTCTCACGAGTACCCACAATCTGTGTTTTGAGCAGAAATACGAACAAAATTAGAATTTTTATCTGAAAATTTTAATTTTTTGGTGGTTAAATTATATATTTGAATAGGCATGTTTTCGTCATGAGTAATATACATAAACCTCATTATTACACTGTTTGCTATAATACAGTTTTGGATACAACATAGTTTATGGATGGATCCAAAATATATAAATTATATAGAAAAGATGACTACTCTTAACCCATATATGCCTAGTGGCCCTTTTTTGGGACGTTGGCATGTAGACCCAGATCAGACGCCGCATAACGCGGCGTCTGATCTGGGTCTACACTGTTTGCTCAAAGAACATACATTTTTGTACAACTTACATTAAACAAAACAAATCTGACACTCCTATAATTGAAAATGGACAACTCCAAATTTATAAGATGGACGATTCCATTGTCATATATGGGTTAAATACCAAAATTGGTTCTCAGCCTTAGTGTCAAGCTGGTAACAAGTTAATGTTCAACCTGTCAGATCCTGATTCTAACTTGTAATTTTAATGCAAATGTTTGAAATAAATACTGTTTAACCCTTACCCTGCTGAATATTTAATTTAGCCACACCCAGTTCTGATTTTTAACCAATCAGAATTCTTGATGTTATTCATTTCTCTATATCCATAAACTGAATGTCAAATAGTGTAGATCCTGATCAGATGGCTTCTTCAGAAGCCATCTGATCTGGATCTACACTGTTTGCAAAAATAGGGGTTTTCGCCAACAGCAGGCTAAAGGTTAAAATGTAAGGGGCATTAAAAAAATTATTTTATAGTATACAATATTTCTTGATTTCTGCTTTTATATATAGCATAACGCCAAGCAAAGAAGTCAGTGCAAACCAAGAATAGACTGATCCTCAAGGAGTAGTCTGCTCAGTGTCTGCACTGATTTGCCATTCCACCAAAAGATTTGATAAATGTTGCCTGAAACAAACTAACCAAATATTTTATACTATGGCATGTGTATCCATTGTAATTGTATTTTTTGCTGACATTGAGATTTTTGGCTTTTCTAACAGCTTCTAAATGGACCAGTTATTAGTTTTCAGCATACTTTATGCAATAGTGGGGATGATGATAATAATAATAATACATTTATATATTAAAATAATAATAATAATGATAATAATAATAATAATGCATGTGTTTTGTGGTAGATGTCTGAATGATGAGTTCATGACTAATACCTTAGCAATTAACTGATAAAATGTTGTCAGTGAGTGAATGCTTTATTAACCCTTATTTTGCTGTTCACCACAACCCCTATCTTTGGAAACAGTGTAGATCCAGATCACATGGCTTCTGAAGAAGCCATCTGATCAGGATTTACACTGTTTGGCATTCAGTTTATGAATTTGTAGCAATAAAGTACATCAAGTAATTTGATTGGATGATAGAGAGAAATGGGTGTGGCTTAAATGAATATTCAGCAAGATAAGGGTTAATCCTTTAATGCCTACTTTTTGTCAGAAGGATATGTCAAAAAAAAAGCTGTTATTTATCTGTTACCCCAGACGATGCATGAAATACAACAAAATCTGAGAGCCTCTGCCAATCGGGGCTTGGACAAATAGATTGAGCTGCATGGTGCTTGCGCGCAGAGCTGAAACTGACTGAACTTGAGTACTGGTAAACTGGTTTACAAGGCGTGTAGCATAACCACTACACCACGGAGGCTTCTTAACTTACATCTTGAAGACTATCTGCTGGAGAAATGTCAAACCTGCGATATTAGTTCCATATGACACTGATTGACCTCAAAATATATCTAGGTCAGTGTGACCTATATTTCATGCTTTGGTGGACCTCCGTAGCCTTATGTATAAGATCACTGACTCTTAATCATTAGGTCTCTCACCGCTGTGGTTTGAGCCTGGCTGGTTGACACGGCGGAGAATCCACGTGACCAAATGAAAGGGTTCACGCGTTTTTTAATGGCGGACCTGCCGATTCAGGTAATATTTTGTTCGATATTTTCATTATTACTGATCAGAATGTAATGAGATTTGGTGCAAATACCCCGCAAAAACGTCAGTAAATTGATTCCGTTGTTGTAATTGTGAACAAGCATCTAATTAAAAAGTTATTGACGAGCAACCGTTTTTTCCTTCGACAAGGGGTTCACACCTGGCATGACTTCTTGAGAAAAATAACGAGTTATTTCCGATTTCCCGTGTTTACTTGCTAGTTCTGTTGTTCCAATGTATGCACCGACATGCTGAAAGCCTAATATGTATTGGTTTTGTGATTTGGTATGTTTGTGTCCGAGAAAAACGGGGTTTTGTGAAAATGAAAGGGTTCACACGAGACTTGCTGATCTGAAAGGGTGCACAGGAAAACCTGTGGTTCAGCTAATTGTTCACCGATGACGTCATTCGTCTCGAGCATTCACGTGCCTGATGCATTAAAATGGCTGAGAGTCATTTCGGTGGTATATTAAGGACTTGAAATTTTATCTACATGCAGTATCCTATTTAATAGCAAGATAATAAGGTAGTGATCTCTCTCTCTCTCTCTCTCTCTCTCTCTCTCTCTCTCTCTCTCTCACACACAACTTTTACACGCAGGCCTATTCAATATAATGGAATAAAGAATTTAATAGCTGTATAAAGGAAACGTTTCATAAGAAGTATTTTGTATTTTGTCAGATGTCTGTCAAAAATAGTTTGTGGGATCCTAAAAGAACCGCATTGTTGAGACGGATCTAACGAGTACTTACAATTTGTATTTAAGACAAGGCGTTTTTAGAACAAACATATGACAAACATGTATACCCCTCCGAGCCCCTTTTGTGGAGTGCCTGTTTTCAAAAGTCTATAGTATTACGAAACGATTGAAATGGCCTGTTTAAAAAGTGGGATAATATATCTGTGTATAAACTGTATCTCGATGTTATCTTGATGTTTTTTTAACTTATATATATTTTTTTTTCAAACTACGTCTGATGACTCCGACACATAATACATTTATTTCATGTATATTTGTTTCAGAACTATGCCATCTGCTTGGCCACAAATTTGTCGCCAATGTGGCGGCGTGTTGCCAAACTCAAGCAGCATTAGGCAGCATGAACTAAGACACTCTGTCCGATCGCCATACAGGTGCTGCAGCAACTATTCTTCTCTAAAGCTAACATGGATAGACATATGTGCAACAATCATGGTCAGAAGAAAACATATTCTTGCAGTACCTGTGACAAGAAATTTGCAACAAAAACCTAAAACGACAAATGAAACGGGAAAAGAGGGAATGGGACAACACATGTGATGTGTGCAACAAAACATTCCTATCAAAGGACAAAATACGGGGTCATATGGACAGTCACACAGGAACAAAAAGGCATATATGTCATACTTGTGGGCAAACATTTCGTTATGCATACAATTTGAGCCGACACAAGAATTCACATATTAAGTGACACAGCTTTCTGAACAAAAACATGGGGGATTTATAGTAGGATGCTACTGGTTAACCCGACCAGAAGTTGACAGTAATTGAAGGCTTGGGATGGCAGGGAGAGTGCCTTTGCTGAATCACGTAATAATTATGCATCAGACCAAGACCAGCCTTGGTATCCATCAAGTTCGATTAGAGTCTTTTTATCACCATAAGGACTGAATTGGTTGCTACAAACTGGACGCCTTACAAATATGTTTTATAAAATGTTTATTCTTTGGAAGCAAGGAATACACCACAGAACTGTAAACTATGGAGTGTGCGTGTTTTCTGGACCAGACTAGCTAGTTTCGGCCAATAAGGCCTCATCAGTGACCCTCAAATATTTTCAACATTCCACAATGAAATCAATGATCCCAAAGGACAAGGAAATATAAACTACACTATGACTTTTTACGGCCGCCACACAAAGACTCTAAACAGACTCATTTCTTCTTGTTTTTGCAATATAACGGTTTAAAGGCTATTTGTATCGTGCAGTTGACTTGAAGTTCCTAGTGCGATTGACATTGATATCATTGATAACTGAAGCCTATATATGGCATTGTGTTTTTTTTTTTCTTTTGTGTGTTGATTATGTTTTGTGTTTTGACTTTTATGCTATGTGTTTTGACTTTTATGCTAAGTTATGCATAACGAAATGTTTGCCTACAAGTATGACATATATGCCTTTTTGTTCCCGTGTGTTTCATGTGTCGTTTAAGGTCAGTGTTTGTTGCAAATTTCTTGTCACAGGTACTGCAAGTAAATGTTTTCTTCTGACCATGATTGTTGCACATATGTCTATCCATGCAATAGCTTGCCGCAGCACCTGTATGGCGATCGGCCAGAGTGTTTTAGTTCATGCTGCCTAACGCTGCTTGGGTTTGTCAACACCTCGTCACAACGGCGACAAATTTGTGGCCGAGCAGATGACATAGTTCTGAAACAAATATAAATGAAAAAAAAAATGCATTATGTGTCGGAGTTATCAGAAGCAGTTTGATAAAAATGAAAAAAAATATATATGAAAAATAAGTTAAAATAATACATCAAGATAACATCGAGATGCTGTTAATACACAAATAAATTATCCCACTTTTTAAACAGGCCATTTCAATCGTTTTAATATTAAAGTCCTTTAAGAACAGGTTCTCCATCAAAGGGGCTCGGAGGGGTATACATTTTTTGTCATATGTTTGTTCTAAAACCGCCGTGTCTTAAATACAAATTGTAAGTACTCGTTAGATCCGTCTCAACAATGCGATTCGTTTAGGATTCCACAAACTATGTTTTGACAGAAATCTGACCAAATTCACAATGCTTCCTATGAAATGTTTCTTTTTACAGCTATTAAATCCTTAAATTCCATTATACTGAATAGGTCTGCGTGTAAAACATTTGTATGTGTGTGTGTGTGTTTATGTGTGTGTGTGTGAGAGAGAGAGAGAGAGAGAGAGAACTGCCTTTAAAACAGATATTATCTTGCTATTAAATAGGATACTGCATGTAGATAAAATTTCAAGTCCCTTAATAAACCACCGAAATGACTTTCAGCCATTTTTAATGCATCAGGCACGTGAATGTGCGTGACGACTGACGTCACTGGTGAACAATTAGCTGAACCACAGGCTTTCGTGCAAAATGCCGGCAAATATGAGTATTTTACCATGTAGAAGTAAAACAAAGATCAGGAATCAATACAATTAACTTACTCCACCCAACAAAGACACCAAAGGGAAAGAAACACAAACATTAAGCGACCAGACCATAATGGAAACCTAAACAAAGGAAGGCCATAAGGACAGTTACTTTCCCACAAAATGGCCATATGGCCATCCAAAATAAAAAGACACAAGTGATACACACAGCAAGTAACAAACAACAACACAAATAAACCGCCACAGAAGAACCGCCTTGGAACGGTCAGTTGAAAGATTTCCACTGGGGGGCTTAAATCGATTTTACGTGGCCACAATCCTCGCCCTTACTTCCGTCGCGATTTAGACAAATAATTTGTTCAGTCCGCATGAAGGCCTCCTAACTCATCAGTGCAACATCTCCGTGAACACAAAAAATCAAAGAACCACAGAGGTGAAACAATGGTGAGGACTCGACAGCAAGAAACCACTGAAATGCTGGAGCAAAAGAAAACCAACAGTTAGACTCAGATGGGCCCAACCAGAGACAGAGCATCAGGCACCAACCAACATTACCAAGAATTAGATCTCTCTAATTCTCAATAAGCCTTTACGTTGGAGCCGTCATAGAATCTGAGGCCTGACCCACCGGCGTGCAATTAAAGAGGGAAGCAAAGTTGCCAACCGTGATTGGGTTAACTACCATGCATGCAGTCTGTCGTATAACATCCATGTCGTAGCCAATCTTTTTATATCGAAGAATGATTTTACGAAATTGGGTGATGAAGTCATTGCGGTTATAAATTTTTCTGAATTTATATACTAAGTCACCATAAAATTGGGTTCCGATAGACCTTAAGTTGCAGAAGAGATTTAAGTCCAATATTGAATTTTGAAATTAAATCAGAATGGCGTCTAAAAAATTTTGAAATGGCTTTGCGTAGTTTATGGTACCGATAACCCTGATTAAGGAGTTTAGCCGTTAGTAATTTATTACGAGTGTTGAAGTCAGTTACATGACTACACACTCTAGCAAATCGAATTAATTGCGAAATATAAACGCCATAGGATGGCGCACGAGGAACATCACCATCCAAAAAAGGAAAATTTACAATTTCAAAATCAAAGTCATCGCGTTTATCATAAATTTTGCACGAAACAAACCCATCTACAATAGATAGATGTAACTATGCCGGTGGCATTTATCGGTAAATACCGGCAATACTGAAAAATACCGGCAAATACTGGAAAATTGAATTTACCACCCTGGAATTAAAACAAACCCCTACTCTCAACAGTTATATATGGATAATTTCAATACTAGTAGTAGTTGACTTAATACTGATATAGTTTAACTATGGTGTTATTTTTGTTAGTGTGTATTGAATAAAAAAGCCTATTTAGTATCTGCCACAGTACTCATCTGTTTTCTTTTACCTGGACTGATTGTTTAAAGTCAAATAAAACATGGAACAATTTAATGGCATCCTTTGTCTACGTCTCTGTAGATTGAGTACTTTATATAAATATTAATTTTTAACATATTTTAACTCATTTAGTTTGATTATAGTACCTTTGAGTCAATTTTATTAAGATTTCTGCATTGTTTTAAGGGAAACAATTTCAATTTGCCAGTATTTGCCAGTATTTGCCACTTGATGAGTATTTTCCAAGCCGGTAAATGCAACTGGTAAATACCGGGGATGGAATTTGCCACCCAACCTTGTTTTCGTGTGCACCCTTTCTGATCAGCAAGCCTCGTGTGAACCCTTTCATTTCACATAACCCCGTTTTTCACCGACACAAACATACCAAATCACAAAACCAGTACATATCAGGCTTTTAGCACATCTGTGCATATATTGGAACAACAGAACTAGTAATAAACACGGGACATCGGAAATAACTCGTTATTTTTCTCAAGAAGTCATGCCAGGTGTGAACCCCTTGTCGAAGGAAAAAACGGTTGCTCGTCAATAACTTTTTAACTAGATGCTTGTTCACAATTTCAACAACAGAAGCAATTTACTGAAGTTTTTGCGGGGTATCTGCACCAAATCTCATTAAATTCTGACCAGCAATAATGAAAATATCGAACAAAATATTACCTGAATCGGCAGGTCCGCCATTAAAAAACGCGTGAACCCTTTCATTTGGTCACGTGGATTCTCTGCCGTGTGGTTGACATGTGAGACACCAAGTTCTGCAACGGAAGGTCGGGTGGTTTTTCTCTGGGTACTCCAGTTTTCACCCACCGCTGATTAACAATCAGCTCAACATGAGTGAAATAATCTTGAAAGGGCCATAACCCCCCCCCCCCCCCACACACACACACACACACACACGCACACACACATAAATCATACTTCAGTGATTTTGCCTTATACCTTGAATATTATTTCAAATAATAATATTATAATAATTAATAAATAATTTATTTGATGGAGAAACTGTATACCTTGATAATGAATTCCATGTGACCAGATGATTGACATAAAAGTATACCTAGGTCAGTGTGACGTATATTTGATGGTTCAATGAGTTTGCTTTATAACTTGAATATTGAAGTGGAGGCAATGATCAGGAATCGGTACAATTAAGCCTGTTTCATGGAGAAATGTCATACCTGCTATATTAGTTACATATGATTTTACATACACATAGTACATACATACATACATACATACATACATACATACATACATTACATACATACATACATACATACATACATACATACATACATACATACATACATACATACATACATACATGCGTACATACGTACCTATATATATATACATATTTATACGTACGATTCTTTAGAAATGTTAGAATGTTATTTTACCAAATGCACGATATACAAAAAATATGGAGTCAGTAAGGGGCGGAGGAGCTGACAAAAAAAGAAAAAAGTTACATGTGACCCAATGATGAACCTTAAAACATATCTAGATCAGTGTGACCTATATTTCATGGTTTAGTGATTTTACCCAGAAGAAAAAATCATACTTCAGAGATTTTGCCTTATACCTTGAATACTATTTGATGGAGAAACTTTATACCTTGATAAACAATTCCATGTGACCAGATGATTGACATTAAAGTATATCTAGGTCAATGTGACTTATATTTCATGGTTCAATGAGTTTGCCTTATAACTTGAAGCCTTTTTGATAGAGAAATGTCATACCTGCGATATTTGTTCCATGTGACCCAATGATTAACCTTAAAACATATCTTGATCAGTGTGACCTGTATTTCACGGTTTAGTGATTTTACCTTATATCTTCAATACTATTTGATGGAAAAACTTAATACCTTGATTATAAATTGCATGCAAACCGATGATGAACATAAAAATATATGTAGGTCAGTGTGACCTATATTTTAAAGTTTAGTGATTTTTCCTTGTAACTCAAAAAGACTATGTTATACCTGGAATATAACTTCCATGTGACATGCTGAATGAAATCCATCTAGGTCAGTGTAACATGTATCTCATGTTCAGGTGATTTTGCCTTATACAGTAAAATTCCTATATTAAGACCACCTTTGGGACTGTTCAAAAGTGGTTTGTAAGACCACTTTTGAACAGTCCCAAAGGTGGTCTCTGACCAGAGGATAGTGTATGCAGAAAAGACAAAGAAAGAATAACTACAACCTACTAAATAAGCTTCTAACAGCAGATTTAGTTTTAATTTTAGGTGGTCCTAATAAAGGAATTTTACTGTATCTTGAATACTATATGGTGTAGGAACTTCTTGGCTGAATATTATGTTTCATATCACCTGATGACTGACATGAAAATATGTATTATGTCATTGTCACCTATATTGCATGGTTCAGTAATTTTGCCTTATAATTTATGGAGAATTGTCATATCTGGAATACGAGGGTCCTTCTAAAAGTTTTGTCACTAATAGATTTCTGTATTTTTATCATAAGTATTTCAGATCACACTACATTGCACTTGAATAGCCTTTCAAATAGCTGCTGATAACAGTTTATTTCGTGCAAATTGCTTTTATAATGACCGAGATATGTCAAATTGAAATAATGCAGTCATATACACTGGCCAATTCAGTTCAACTCAGCGCACAGTTTATCTGTTGGTCAAAACTTTTAGCCTTTAGCATGCTGAATTAATTTTTTTATCGATACTCCGTCCCACTGAATTGTTTTTATCAAATACTACCATTTTCAGCAACTTTTAACACGCAAAAACCCGTATTTTTCTTGATTTGTCCACCATTCAAAGCATATGGAAAACGAAAGTAGCCTACTGTCACTCAGCTGACTGAGTCGAAAAATCGTTTAAAACACCCTTTCAGAGCGTATTTTGGGCTCGATTAGATCAAGTTCGTCAAAAAGTAGCGATTTCCTCAAAAAAATTGCATCCTTACCCAGAAAACCCGAAGAAAATCCATCCAAAAACATCGAAACGGCAAGTTTTTTTTCATCGATGCCCGGATGTTATTTGATACCAAAATGCCAAACCGCACCGAAAAACGAGAGTTCCTCCTTTTCTATGAGTCGCACCAAGCACACCAGTCAATTTCGGCGCACGATTGCGCCTACAGCGTGGCGCCATTACATTTTCACGGGCGCACGAATGCGCCCACAGCATGCTAAAGGTTAAAGCTGGTAAATCAGAGGTCAAGGATGATACCTGTGTTAGTAGGCCCAAGACCTCCATCACCTAGGCAACCATCACTGCTGTAAAGGCAGCAGTCGAAGAAGATGTGTGCCTTTCAGTGAAAGAGATAACCAAATGAAGGCAGCTTGCATATTATTCTGACAAAGTACTTGGGCCTGAGAAAGATTTGCGCTAGGTGGGTGCCCCATTTGCTCACTGAGGAGCAAAAGAAGCAACACCTTAAATGCGCCCAACATCTCTTGAAAAAATGCAAAAACTGTGACACCCGAGTTATTTCTAACTTGCTGACAGGTGACAAAACCTGGGTGCACATGTTTGAGCCACAGAGAAGAGCTGATAACAAACAGTGGAAGCACAAAGATCAAAAGCACCCCCGTATTGCAAAGAGAACCATCAGCTCCATGAAGAGGTCGTCTTCAACTCTAGTGGGCCAGTGGTTCAATTGGCTTGTCCTTCTGGTCATACAATAACTGGGCAATTCTATAAGAACACTGTGCTAAAGAAAGTCAAGGCATTCTACTATAAGAAGCATCCAAACAAAGGTTGGTCAGGAGTGCACCTGATCCATGACAATGCCTCCTCTCACAAGTCTGAGGTTGTGAGGTCGTATTTGGCTGCTGAAAAGGTCGAGGTTGTAAATCTTAGTCATCCTCCCTATTCTCCTGACCTGAGCCCATGCAACATTTTCTTGTTTTCAAGGCTCAAGAAAATGCTTTCTGGAAAGAAATATAAGTCCAGAAGTGCACTTGGCAGCACAATTTATCACTGTCTCCATCAGGTACCCAAAGAAGACTAGCAAGCAGCTTTTAGAAATTGGATCCAAAAGTTACAAAAATGCTTTTTGACGTGGGGTGGGGAGGGGGGGGGGGTGTGGGTCGTACTTTGAGGGCCTGGAATATGGAAAAAAAAATAAATGGAGCATTTAGGAAATAAAACCACAGTGTCAAAACTTTTTGAAGAGCTGTTTGATTAAAAAAAACCTTTCTCATATTTATGTGAGAACATACGAAGACAAGGCGCAAAACAGGCAAGCTATGCTGTAATGCAACAGTTCTTGATCTCAATGGACTGTATATGGGAAGAAGCTATAGACAATGCCATTTCCAGTAGAGGCAATGGCACTGGCTGGGGGTATATGTGCCCCATTGAACACTTTGTCTAGTTTTTATTAGCTCACCTGTCACACAGTGACAAGGTGAGCTTTTGGGGTCACTTTTTGTCCGTCATGCGTGCGTGTGTGCGTGCGTACGTCCATGCGTGCGTCCGTAAACTTTTTCTTCAAACAGCATTTCCTCCTAAACCATAGATCAGATTTTGACCAAACTTCACAGGAATGATCCTTAGGTGGTCCCCTTTCAAAGTTGTTCAAATGGTTCCGGTCTGTTGCACATCTAGGTCACAGGAGCTAAAAATAGATTTATTTACTGAAAGTTTTAAAAATCTTCTTCTCTGAAACCGCAAGGCCCAGGTCTTTGATATTTGGTACGAAGCTTCATCTAGTGGACCTCTAAAAGATTGTTCAAATTATAGCCCTGGGGCCAAAAATGTCCCCGCCCCAGGGGCCTTTGATTTTACATAGGGTTATATAGGGAAAATCTTTAAAAAATCTTCTTCTATGAAACCGCAAGGCCCAAGTTGATATTTGGTGTGAAGCTTCATCTAGTGGACCTCTATCAAGATTGTTCAAATTATAGCCCTTGGGCCAAAAATGCCCCTGCCCCAAGGACCTTTGGTTTTACATTGGCTTATATAGGAAAAATCTTTAAAAATCTTCTTCTCTGAAACCACAAGGCCCAGGTCTTTGATATTTGGTATGAAGCTTCATCTAGTGGACCTCTACCAAGATTGTTCAAATTATAGCCCTGTGGCCAAAAAAGCCCCTGCCCCGGGGGAATTTGGTTTTACATAGACTTATATAGGGGAAATCTTTAGAAATCTTCTTCTCTGAAACCCAAGTCTTTGATATTTGGTGTGAAGCATCATCTAGTGGACCTCTATCAAGATTGTTCAAATTATAGCCCTAGGGCCTTTGCTTTTACATAGGCTTATATAGGGAAAATATTTAAAAATCTTCTTCTCTGAAACCACAAGGCCCAGGTCTTTAATATTTGGTATGAAGCTTCATCTGGTGGACCTCTACCAAGATTGTTCATATTGTAGCCCTGGGGCCAAAAATGCCCCCGCCCAGGGGCCTTTGGGTTTACATAGACCTATACAGGGAAAATCTTTAAAAATCTTCTTCTCTGAAACCCCAAGGCCCAGTTCTTTGATATTTGGTGTGAAGCTTCATCTAGTAGACCTCTATCAAGATTGTTCAAATTATAGGCCTAGGGCGAAAATGCCCCCACCTGCAGGCCCTTTGGTTTTACATTGGCTTATACAGGGAAAATCTTTAAAAATCTTCTTCTCCGAAACCGGATGGCCCAGTTCTTTGAAATTTGGTGTGTATCTTCATCTAGTGGACTTCTACCAAGATTGTTCAAATCATAGCCCTTGGGTCAAAAATGCCCCCGCCCCGGGGCCCTTCATTTTATATTGACTTATATAGGGAATTAATTTAAAAAAATCTTCTACTCTGAAACCGCAAGGGCCAGGTCTTTGATATTTGGTGTGAAGCTTCATCTAAATTGTTCAAATTTTAGCCCCAGGAAATAGAAGTCAAGGCAATGAAAACCTTCAAAAATATTCTTGTCTGAAAGCAGAAGGCCAAGGTCTTTGATATTTGGTATGAATATTCGTCTTGTGGATTTCTACCAAGATTGTTCAAATTATAGCCCTGGGGGCAAAAATGGCCCGCCCCGTGGACCCCAAGGTTTATGTAGACTTATATAAGGAAAATCTTTAAAAATCTTGTCTGAAACCAGAAGTCTCCGTTCTTTGATATTTGGTATGAAGCTTCACCTTTTAGACCACTACCAAGATTAATCATATTATAGCCCCGGGCCAATAATGGCTCTCCCAGGGGCCCACTTGATACTTTATGGATCAGGTGAGCGATCCAGGGCCATCATGGCCCTCTTCTTGAGCTCTGTTAATCAAACAGTACACAAAAACATTTAGCTCCTGCGATAAGATGCCAGTCATAACAGTTGCTGTCTGCTTGGTTGTCTGCTTCAAACAGTTTGGACCCATATCAGACTGCTCCTCCAGGAGCAGTCTGATCAGGGTCCACACTGTTTGCCTGTATGCAAAAAAAGGTTTGAAAGTTTGAAAGAAGATGCTGGAGATGACATAAACAGACCCATTTTCAGAAGCAGTTTTTCATGGCATCTTATTGGTTAACTTTGTTGGTCAACAGCAGTGAAGGCCTTTCAGTATTGTTCACTTTGGGCTGATTGAGAAACAGTCAACTCGGTAACAAAACAAACTTAAAAGGCTTTGCTGACATTACGATAATACACCCGTGTGTGACATAGTGCATTTTTCACATCTCCAAAATGGCTGCTTATCTAATGAAAACCCGTAATATTGTTCTTATAAATACTGCAAACATAGGTTGTGGGTGCTCGTTAGAACCGCCTCATTGAGGCGGTTCTAACGAGTACCCATGACCTATGTCTTGGAGAAAAATTAAGAAAAAATAATGTATAGTCCCGTAAACCCCAGTTTTCTCTATATAAAGTGGGGTGTAGGGGGGTCTTCATTTTATGGACTTGTTCACGTGATGAATAATAAAAAAAAAAAAAAAAGATAAATAAACAGGAAATTAAAAGATTTACATAGCTTTTGGTATTACAAATAATTAGCTTTTCATATGTACGTTTATTTGCTTGTTTGTATTGGAATTTAACGGCCCAGTCAACACTATTTTAGGTCATTTTTAGCCAGTCAGTTTTTTACCTATCCACACTTGTCCTGGGCAATACTGGCCCCGATAGCTCAGTTGGTAGAGTGTCCGCTCCGGGGAACGGGAGGTCACGGGTTCGATCCCGGGCCGCGACATATCAAAGTCGTTAAAAATGGTACTAGCTGCTCCTCGCTTGGCACTCAGATTTACAGGGTAGAGCTAGGACTGGTCGAACCAGTGTCAGGATAATGTGACTGGGTGTGGTATCATGTAATGTGTCTGGAACATGATACTTCAGTGAGGCAGCACTATAAAAGTGAGCATTGAGCTCCCTGTCACAACCAGACACCGTCGTGATATGACTGAAAAATTGTTGAAAGCGACGTTAAACCAAAATTCACACACACACACATTTTCCTGGGCAGGCTTATACGTAAGTGGTTAACCAGTACAGTGCACATTCTTTCGCCAGAAACTGACAACTGCCCTTCTTGAATCAGCGGAAGGGAGAGAATGATCATAGAAAATTCATATGTACGTAATACTGGGCATCAGGTTAGCAAGTCCGTGTGATGAACACCCCTCTAAACGCCACAAAATTATATAAAGTTGGGTTTATGTGGGTATTCATTATTTTCCTTATTTTTGCTTAACCCTTGTCCTGCTGAATTTTCATATATGCCACACCCACTACCGATTATCAACCAATCAGATTACCTGTAGGAAATTATTACAACAAATTCACAATCTGAATGACAAACAATGTAGATCCTGATCAGATGGCTTCTTCAGAAGCCATCTGATCTGGATTTACATTGTTTCAAAGAAATGGCATATCCGGGCTCAGCAGAACAAGGGTTAAAAACATATATTTTTGGTACTCGTTAGAACTGTCTCAATGAGGTGGTTTTAATGAGCACCCGCAATCTATGTTTAGCTTAGAATTAAGAAAAATATCAATTTTTTTTCATCTGAAAAATTCTAGTTCTAGAGATATGAAAGACGCCATTGTAGCGCACGGGTGTGTAAGCCCCCGCCCATACGGGCTTGAAGAAATATATGGGCTGCATGATGCTTCCACGCAGAGCTGAATCTGGCCCGCACACTAGTACTGGTAAACCGCTTAGAGGATCTAAGCCTGTCCAGGAACCGCGGTGCGAGGCGGACCGTCCATGCTAATAAACCCGATTGGTTTCATTGGGCGACAGGGCTTGAGATGTCATTTCATCTCAATGTCGGGTAAAAGTCCCACAAAATTGGAAGCAACGTCTCCAAAATGACCTTTACAGTGTTGACGGGGACGTTAAACCTCAAATCAAACAAACAAACAAAAGCACACGGGTGTGTTGTCGTAATGGTAGTTTGACTTATTGACTGCTGAATAAGATTTTGTTAGGTCTTTCAACTCTGGGATTAGTATTCATACTGTGTATTCCAAATAGTTACTTTCTTTTGAATATTTAAGTGTATTTTGTTTGACTTGAAATAGTACAAATAAAAAAAAAATCACATTTTTTTATATTTCATGACCTAGCTGTTTTTAACCCTTGTCCTGCTGAGCCCGGATATGCCTTATCTTTGAAACAATGTAGATCCAGATCAGATGGCTTCTGAAGAAGCCATCTGATCAGGATCTTCATTGTTTGCCATCCAGTTTATGAATTTGTTGCAATAATTTGCATGAAGGAATCTGATTGGCTGATAATCAGTGGTTGGTGTGACATATTTAAATATTCAGCAGGACAAGGGTTAAATATGAAATTGGTTAACCCTTCAAGTCCCAAGGAAAAGTAGCAGATGAAAATATTTTTTAGCTCACCTGTCACTTAGTGACAAGATAAGCATTTGTGATCACTTTTTGTCTGTCGTTTGTGTGTCCCTGCGTGCGTCTGTAAACAATTTCTTCAGATGACATCTCCTGTTAAACCACAGATTGGATTTTGACCAAACATCACAAGTAATGGTCCTTAGATTGTCCTCTTTCAAAGTTTTTCAAATGGTTTCAGTCTATTGCACATCTGTGTTATAGGAGCTAAAAATAGATTTTTAAAATGAAAACTTGAACTAGAGTGCGCAGTTGATGGCACGCCATCACAATTCCACATGCTTCTGGTAGCGCCAAATATAGCGCTGTTCTCGCATGCCCTCATTATGTAAGGAAGCCATGTACCGTTTGCATTCCGGCCTGTGGTTAAGGAGAGGTTAGCGTGATTGATGAATGAATGGACAGACAGATGGATGGAGGGGTTCACAATATCCTCAAACACTTTTTTAAAAGAATGGGGATAATGAATATACATGTATATGGTTTAAGGGTGGGGATCTGAACAGTTTCTCTGATATTAGGCCTTTTATGAAGTAGAGGGGGTTGGGCATGGCCCCGAGGCACCCATGGGACCCCAAGTTTGTTCACTGAATGCATCTTATCATAAGAAATAAGAATATATATGGTTTAAGGGTGGGGATCTGAACAGTTTCTCTGATATTAGGTCTTTTATGAAGTGGAGGAGTTTGGGAATGACCCCAGCACTGCTGGGGGACCCACTTGTTGGTGTTATTGAATGAATCTTATCAGGAACAAGAATATAATAATTTAGGAGTGGAGATCTGAACGGTTTCTGAGATATAAGGCCTTTAATGAAATGGAGGGGGACCCCAGGGGACCTCCAGGTTGGTGTCACTGAAAGTGTCTTAACATGAGGAACATGAGCATATATGCTTTAGCAGTGGGGTCCTGAATGGCTTCTGAAAATATGTCCTTTTATGAAGTGGAGGGCTGGGGCATGGCCCTAGCGCAAACCAAGTTGTCGTCTCTAAATGCGTCTTATTATAAGGAACAATAATATACTGTGTATATGTTTAGGGGTGGTGATCTGAACAGTTTCTGAGATGTAAGGCTTTACATGAAATGGAGGGGTGGGGGCATGGCCCCAGGTTCACTCCCAAGGACCTCCAGGTTGGTGTCACTGAAAGTGTCTTATCATAAGGAACAATAATATATATTGTTTGGGCGTGGCGATCTAAACAATCTCTCAGATATTAGGCTTTTTCTAAAGTGGCGGGAGTGGGGCATGGCCCATGCACACCCAAATTTAACTCTGCTCTCCCATGCCCTCATTATTTTTGGAAGCTATGCACCAAATTTGGTGTCATTTCAGCCAGTGGTTAAGGTGTTAACATGACGGATGGAAAGATGGATGGATGGATGGACCGACAGCGGCATTCACAATATCTGGATAGCCATGTACCAAATTTGTTTGCATTTGGAGAGGTTTGCGTGATCGATGATATTTCACGGGTCTTTGATATTTGGTTTGAAGCTTCATCTAGTGGACCTCTATCAAGTTTGTTCAGATTATAGCCAAAAAATGGCCTTGCCCTGGGACCTACATGTTTTACGCAGGCTTATATAGGGATCTTCTTGTCTGAAACCAGAAAGCCCATGTCTTTGATATTTGGTATGAAGCTGCATCTAGTGGACTTCTATCAAGATTGTTCAAATTATAGCCTTTGGGCTAAAATTGGCCCTCCCCCTTGGCCCATATTTTACATAGGCTTACATGAAAACCTTTAAAAATCTTCTTGTCTGAAATCAGAACGCCCAGGTCTTTGATATTTGGTATGAAGCTTCATCTAGTGGACCTCTACCAAGATTGTTCAAATTGTAGCCAAAAATGGCAGCACCCCTGGCCCCACATGTTATAGGGGAAACCTTAAAAATTGTCTTTTCTGAAACCAGAAGGCCCAGGTTTTTGATATTTGGTATGAAGCTTCATCTAGATGACCTCTACTAAGATTTTCAAATTATAGCCTCGAGTCCAAAAATGACCCCACCCAGGGGTTCATATGGTTCAACAGATGTGCAACGATTTGACAACCCTGGATCTAATAAACATGTCTTGCCTTCTTTCACAGTTTCTTTTTTATCCCCCGACCGAATAGGTTCGGGGGATATAGCGATCAGCCTGGCGTCCGTCCGTCCGTCCGTGCGTCCGTCCGTCCGTAGACGCAACCTTGTGATGGCCATAACTCCTATACCCTTTGAGATTCATTGATAGTTCTTGGCACAATTGTTCACAAGGCCGAGACGGCGTGTCATGCGCAAGAACCAGAACTCTGGATGCCATACTTCTTTAGGTATCTCCCCTTTTAATAAAATAGAATGACTACTTTGTGATAGCCATAACTCCAATACCCTTTGAGATATATTGATGGTACCTGGCACAGTTGTTCACAAGGCTGAGACGGTGTGTCATGCACAAGAACCACAACTCTGGTTGCCATGGTTTTGGAGTTATCTCCCCTTCCAATAAAATAGAGTGACAACCTTGTGATGGCCATAACTCCTATACCTTTTGAGATTCATTGATGGTTCTGTGCACAATTGTTCACAAGGCTGAGAAGGCGTGTCATGCACAAGAACCAGAACTCTGGATGCCATACTTTTTTAGTTATCTCCCCTTTTAATAAAATAGAATGACTACTTTGTGATGGCCATAACTCCAATACCCTTTGAGATATATTGATGGTACCTGGCACAGTTGTTCACAAGGCTGAGACGGCGTGTCGTGCACAAGAACCACAACTCTGGTTGCCATGGTTTTGGAGTTATCTCCCCTTCCAATAAAAATAGAGTGACAACCTTGTGATGGCCATAACTCCTATATCCTTTGAGATTCATTGATGGTTCTTGGCACAATTGTTCACAAGGCTGAGACGGCGTGTCATGCGCAAGAACCAGAACTCTGGATGCCATACTTTTTTAGTTGTCTCCCCTTTTAATAAAATAGAATGACTACTTTGTGATGGCCATAACTCCAATACCCTTTGAGATATATTGATGGTTGATACCTGGCACAGTTGTTCACAAGACCAAGACGGTGTGTCATGCACAAGAACCACAACTCTGGGTACCATGGTTTTTTAGTTATCTCCCCTTCCAATAATATAGAATCGCTACCTTGTGATGGCCACATCTTCAACACTCATTGAGATATACTGATGATACTTGGTACAGTAGTACATGAGGTTAAGCAGGTGTGTCACGTGCAAGAACCACAACTCTGGGTGCCCTGGTTTTTTAATTATCTCCCCTGACAATATACCCTTGTGATGGCCATAACTCCAATACCCTTTGAGATATATTGATGGTACTTGGCACAATTGTATACAACGTTGAGACGGCGCTTCATGCCTAAGAACCACAACTCTGGGTGCTATGATATTCGAGTTATCTCCCTTCCAATATAACAGTATGACAACCTTGTGATCATCGTACCTCCAATACCCTTTGAGACATATTTGTGGTACTTGATGCAGATTTACATGAGGTTAAGCAGGTGTGTCATGCTCAAGAATTACAACTCTGGGTGCTCTGGTTTTTTAGTTATTTCCCCTGTCAATATAACCTTGTGATGGCCCTAACTCCAACACCCTTTGAGATATATTGAAGGAACTTGGCACAATTGTATATAAGGTACAGAAGGGATGTCATGTGCAAGAACCACAACTGTTGGTGCTGTGGTATTTGAGTTATCTGCCCTTTCAATATAACAGTATGACCAGCTTGTGATCACCATATCTCCAACACCTTGTGAGACATATTGATGGTACTTTGTACAGAAATACATGGGCTTAAGCAGGCATGTCATGCACAAGAACCACATTTCTGAGTGCCCTGGTTTTTTAGTTATCTCCCCTGACAGTATAATCTTGTGATGGCCATAACTGCAATACTTTTGTGATATATTGCTGGTTTAATTCTGGTGCACTTTCTATTGGTGAACAATCTTCTGACGGCCATATTGGCTTTTGGTCGGGGGATTTGCCATCTCTTCCGATGGCTATTTTTTTCTAAACTTTGCTAATGATTTTCTGGTCCACAGGTGAGCCATACAGGGCCATCTTTGCCCTCGTTTCTAATGGTATAAGACAAAACATTTCATGTGAATCATCTGTCCAGCAGTGGTACAATGAGAGTGTTTCTTTAAAATTTGGTCTCTTGCTACTGTAGGTTTGATCCTAGTTAGATATGGTCTGATTTTTAAAATAAATAAATAAATAAATAGAACATGTAACATCGGCATAAGGACATTTTACTAGACATATTTATAATGTAAATACCGTAACCCATTTATAACCAGAAACCCCAAATCGGGTAATTGGCAAACATTGCGGGCCCAGAATGTGGCATATGATGTTCTGCGGCGTATGATCAGGGCCAACACTGTTTGCTAAGAGTTCAGTCATTTTCCAAATAAATTTTGAAAAAAGCACAACCTGACATCCCTAAATTTTGAAATGGACTCCTGCTATATATAAGGAGGAAGATTCCATTTGGTACAAAAAGGGTTAAGATAAGCTAATTGCATCTACAGCTATTGAGTTTCTTCCATTTTTTGTGATTCTATAATGAAGTATTTGGCTTGTGGATTAATATTGTTTTGTAATGGAAAACAAACAAAACAAATGATTACAAGGATAGGTAATATGATAATTATATCTCTTTGACATTTATTAACACATCAAGTGTTAAAGAAATTTCTAAAGCAAATGACAACCCAATTTTCTTCTTATTTTTCATGGAAAAAAAAAGGTGAAAAAATTTTTGTGTAAATCATCTGCCTGTTACGGAACCCAGGAAGGGACATGATTTTTTTTATTTTATAAGTTGTGCGGACAAGATAATATCTTGTGCGCACAAGATAATATCTTGTCCCCACAAGATAATATCTTGTCCCCACAAGATAATATCTTGTTCGCACAAGATCTATGTTGTGCAGACAAGATATTATCTTGTGTGCACAAGATATTATCTTGTGCAGACAACATATTATCTTGTGCAGACAAGATATTATCTTGTCCACACAAGATATTAAGTTGTGCGAACAAGATATTATCTTGTCCACAAATATCTTGTCTGCACAACATAGATCTTGTGCGAACAAGATATTATGTTGTCTGCACAAGATCATATGTTGTGCGAACAAGATAATATGTTGTCCGCACAAGAAAATTTCTTGTGCGCACAAGAAAATATGTTGTCCGAACAAGATAATATCTTGTCTCCACAAGATATTATCTTGTGCGCACAACTTATAAAAAGTAAAAAATCATGTCCCTTCCCGGGTTCCGTAGCCTGCAATGTCAAGTTTTTTTTTGTTTTCTCTAAATGCTTTTGAAAATGTCAACCACTTGTGATTGGTACTTTAACCCATAAGATGCCAATCACTACAATTGTCATCTGCTTTGTCGTCTGCCGGTTACTTTAAAAATCATTTTTTGCAGGGGGCTTGAAGAAATATATGGGCTGCATGATGCTTCCACGCAGAGCTGAATCCGGCCCGCACACTAGTACTGGTAAACCGCTTAGAGGATCTAAGCCTGTCCAGGAACCGCGGTGCGAGGCGGACCGCCCATGCTAATAAACCCTATTGTTTCATTGGGTGACAGGGCTTGAGATGTCATTTCATCTCAGTGTCGGGTAAAAGTCCCACAAAATTGGAAGCAACGTCTCCAAAATGACCTTTACAGTGTTGACGGGGACGTTAAACCTCAAATCAACCAACCAACACTAATTCTCAGGGGAGCGATTCAGGGCCCTCTGGGCCCTCTTGTTTCAAATTTGATTTGGAAAATGGCTGACTTTTTGCAGACAGTGGAGGCCCTGATCAGACGCCGGGTTCTGCGGCGTCTGATCTGGGCCTGCACTGTTTGCCCTGGTACCCGTTTTGAGTTTCCGGTACTAAATGGGTTAAAGCTTGACAATCATATGGATAATACACCCGTGTGGCATAGTGCAGTCTTTCCTATCAACAAAATCAATATTTTTCTGATGATTATTTGCAATATCTTTCTTATTTCTGCTCCAAACTTAGATTGTAGGTGCTCATTAGAACTTCCCCCACTCCCTCCACTTCATAAAAGGCCTTATATCGCATAACTCTTTCAGATCCCCACCCCTAAACTATATCTATTCTTGTTCCTTACGATAAGACACATTCAGATGCCAACATTGTTGTCTCCCTGGCTGTACTGGGGCCATGCCCATCCCCTTCACTTCCCCTCAAGCACCATTCAGATCCCCACCCTAAATCATATATATTCTTGTTCCTTATGATAAGAGGCATTCAGTCACATCAACTTGGGGGTTCCCACTGGTCCTAAGGGCACATGCATCACAATAACACATCCTTGAGCACCTTGTGCTCAGGTGAGCTATAATGAACATGTGACTAACTTTGTAATTACAGTAAATTTAATGACCCTGTCTATGAAATGATCTCTTAATTGACCTTTGAAAACCCAAATAAATACTTCCCAGGGTATTCTTGTCTACTAGGTGGGCCAGGCTCCAAATTTTATATACAGTGGATGAGCTAATGATCAGGTCTGAGAGTTTAGCTATTTTTAAAGACTGTCCATAAAAATAAAGACAGTCTTTAAATTTATGCACTCACGATGCAAATCGTAAGAATTTTTCAAAAATTCAAAATTCGCAGAACATGTGTTACTCAACCTCCTTTATTACATGATAATCTTCGCGTAGCTGAAAACTGAGTATGATCCGTTGTCTTGTTGATTAATAATTCAAGAACTTAAATAATTGATTCTGTGTAGTTCAGGTTTTCTCCCTTACACTTTAAACAATGAAATATGTCACCTGATGCGTGGCACACTTGTTGTAAAGTACATGAAGGGAGAAAACCTAAACAAGAATATCTTCCGTAGACGTTTTATATAAATACTCGAAAAGTAGACAACAGTTCGAGAAAAAACTTTCTGTGTATGCAATTCTTTGTTTGTTTGATTTGAGGTTTAACGTCCCCGTCAACACTTTAAAGGTCATTTTGGAGACGTTGCTTCCAATTTTGTGGGACTTTTACCCGACATTGAGATGAAATGACATCTCAAGCCCTGTCGCCCAATGAAACCAATAGGGTTTATTAGCATGGGCGGTCTGCCTCGCACCGCAGTTCCTGGACAGGCTTAGATCCTCTAAGCGGTTTACCAGTACTAGTGTGCGGGCCGGCTTCAGCTCTGCGTGGAAGCATCATGCAGCCCATATATTTCTTCAAGCCCCTATGGGCGGGGGCAAGTATGCAATTCATCATGTAAAGGATAAGTTTATATAATACACATTCTGCGATTTTTGAATTTTTGAAAATTCTTACGATTTGCATTGCTTTCTAGAGACATGTGAGTCCATAAATTTAAAGACTGTCTTTATTTTTATGGACAGTCTTTAAAAATAGCTAAACTCTCAGACCTGATGATTAGTTGTGTTAACATTAGTAACATTAACTCTTATGCATTAACTCTTATGCTGTTGCGGCCCCCGCCCATTGGGGCTTGAAGAAATAGACGGGCTGCATGATGCTTCCACGCAGAGCTGAAACCCACCTGCGCATGAGTACTGGTTAACCGCTTAGAGGTTCTATGCCTGCCCAGGCAAAGCGGTACATGTCAGTCCGTCCATGCTTATAAACCCTATTGGTTTCATTGGGCGACAGGTCTTGAAATGTCATTTCATCTCAGTGTCGGGTAAAAGTCCCACAAAATTGGAAGTAATGTCTCCAAAATGACCTATGCAGTGTTGACGTGAACGTTAAACCTCTAATCAAACAAACAAAACTCTTATGCTGCTGAATACATTTGTATATTTATTTAGCCACACCCATTTCCAACTTTCCACCAGTCAAATTACTTGACATAATGTATAGGTTCATTTATTAAGCTGCATAACAAACAGTGTAGATCCTGATCAGAGAAGCCATTTGATCAGGATCTACACTTATTGCAAAGGTAGGGGATGTCACGTTCAGCAGGATAGGGGTTAACCCATTTAGTACCAGAAACCCCAAAACGGGTACGCTGGCAAACAGTGCAGGCCCAGATCAGACGCAGCAGAATGCGGTGTCTGATCAGGGCCTCCACTATTTGCAAAAAGTTCAGTCATTTTTCAAATAAATTTTGAAGAAAACACAACCTGACACCCCTAAATTTTGAAATGGACTCCTGCTATATATAAGGAGGAAGATTCCATTTGGTACTAAAAGGGTTAATTCATAAACTTGTGCTGAAAGTATTACCCGTAAAGCTTGCAGAAGTGAATTGATGCTGAGGGAGGGGGTGGGGCAGTTCTAACTTAGGTACTTCAACCAATGTCCTGAAACAGCAAAATGCGGCATCTAGTCAGGGCCTTATCACTGTTTGCAATATGAAATGTGGTGTAAAACTTTCAACAAACAAAGTAAATATGACACTCATTCATCACGAAACACGCCTGTATAATTCTTATAACTCGTTAAGGACGTCATACATGTAATGTTACTGGACGTATTTAGCTAATTTGCATATTTAATCCACCAGTGGATTATCGAAAATATTACATGGCGTTATTATACTCCAGGAAGCGATGTCATACGATAAATTTTTATAATGCAATTTTACCTTTACCACACTCTTATCTTATTCAGCAGATAATATCCAGGGTTTGACATCTTAAGCATATTGTCTCCAAAAATTTTTTTATTATTTTTCTCTGAGAAAAATTAAGATTTTTCCAGAGAAACAGGACTTGACAGCTCATGCAAACCTAAGCATACAGAGCGTTAAAGAAAAAAGCACAGTATCTGTACATAGCTATTATTTGAAGTGATAGCATTTAAAAGAAATAAATATAAACGGAGAAAATCATTATTCTCGGATTGACTTTTATTTTGGTTCGTTGTGAATGGAGATCAATGGAAGATACCGACAAAACCATTGACAGTTTAAACCTGTGTGACGTTCCTGAAGTAAGGGTCTTACTTGAGCCATTTCAATCAAAAATATGTCGTAGAACATGGGACTCCAAGAAGCGACCAAGAGAAGCTTTCCATGTATGACTCAGCTTAGATCCAGATCAGCCTGCACATATGTGCAGGCTGATCTGGATCCAAGCTGAGTATGTGCAGGCTGATCTGGATCCAAGCTGAGTGCCCATGATTTTATGAAGACATACTTTTGCTTGACTGGGCTCGTCATTATTTATTGTCAATCCTCATAATGTTCATGTTTACATTGTTGACAATAGTAGACAATTAAAACGGTATCGTTATACAGACTTGATCCACTTTCATTGATCCGAAATAAGATTGCGTCTTGAGTTTAAGGAAACTTAAACAAAATACATTTTTATTGGTGGCGAATTATAAAAATTAAACTAAAAACAAATATAGTTAAACATGTAGATATAACATATCTGTACAAGTACAACATATCTGTTCAAAACAAAAGCGAGAATTTATATATAGTCTGTTTATGATATCAAGAAGGTAAGATATAGTTCATGTATGATTGAGTGAGTGAGTGTTTGAGTTTTACTTCCCACCAACAGCTAAGGTCATTCAGCGAGGGGACCTCAGTTTAAAGACTCATCCAAAAGTCTGGAGAAGCCTGGGATCGATCCTGCGACCCTGGTTTACAAGGCGCGTAGCGTAACCTTCACACCACCGAGGCGTCTAACATGTATGATTGAAATACTCCACAACCTCATTATAACACTGTTCTTTTTAACATAACAGTTTCAAATGGATGCCCTATACATTTTTGTTCGGATATAACACGGTTGTTCAACGAACATGGTTTCTGCTTCAGACCCTATTAATAGTGTTATAAAGTGATTGTGGTGTAGGTCTTGAATAAGGAATGCTGATTTGGATAATCAATTGAAAAATGTCATTCATTTCTTGCTAGAAACATGTGTTGTTGGTTGTCATTATGAAAACATGCCTATACAAATACATTGTAAACTTAACCTCCGAAAAATTGATTTTTTTAGATGAAAAATTGTGATATTTTTCTTATTTTTGCTCAAAATGTAGATTGTGGATGTTCGTTAGAACTGCCTCACTCGTTAGAACTGCCTCATTGGGGCAGTTCTAACGAGTACCCACAATCTGTATTTTAGAGCTGAAACAAGAAAAATAAGATTTACCCTTGTAAACCCCAATTTTACCATATAAAAGTTGGGTTCAAGGGGGTCAAAATTATATATGCATGTTTTTGTCATGTATAATTGCCTCATCGAGGCAACTCTAACAAGTACAATTAAACTCATTATGGTTAAATGGAGAATTATGAAAAATCCTATTTCCTCCTTATCAGGAATTTTTTACTGTTTCATAAAGTGGCCTTCAACACATATGACCCTTTTAGGAAGTAAGGTTTCATATTTGTCCATGTTTTCCCATTAGTGTCTCCTATCAGTCAAGGCTCATGATTTGCCTAAAATTTATGTGTCATATTGCTTAAAGGTGTGCTTGGACAAATTTTTAGTATCCAAACATGACAAGCAGAAATTGTCTATGAATTAAACACCAAAAACTCTGGAATTAGCAAAAAGTTGCTGTTGTAACGCAGATCAGTTTGCATTTTCTATCATGTTAAGTCAGTTTGATGACAGAAACTAGGGTATATGGTTTCTTATTTCTGTATTAAGACATAGGTTGTAGGTACTCGTTAGAACTGATTCAGTGAGGAGCATGTTATAAAGAGCACCTAAAACCTATGTTTGAAGTAAAAGAAAAAGTAAAATGTTACAAGTTTTGTCAGAAAAATAACTGTTTTGGAAAAATGAAAGAGTGTACTTTGTTACACGGATGTTTTTGGTGATGGGTTAAAATCTACACTGTTCATTACAAAAACACGTCTATTTAAATACATTGTAAATTTTATCGCAGAAAAAGTGAACATTTTAAGATGAAAAATTGTGCTGTTTTTCTTATTTCTGCTCCAAATATAGATCCTAGGTACTTGTTAGAACCGCCTCTTCGAGACGGTTCTAACAAGTACCCACAGTCTGTATTTAAAGCAGAAATAAGAAATATAAGGTTTACCCCTGTAAACCCCAGTTTTACTATTATATGAAAGTGGGGTTCAAGGGGTCAAAATTATATAGATGTGTTTTCATGATGTTCTCAAATGTTGAAATCATTACCATATGGTTGTCCATATTTTGATGGTAATTATTATAATGTTATGAATCAAGTATTTTGGTATTGGCGCAGTGACCAGGTCCGAGGTCTGCCATATTGGCTCGAGGCCGAAGGCAGAGGCCAATACAGCTGACCGAGGACCTGTAACTTGACCAATACAAAAATACTTGATTAATGACAATTTTTCAAATTGAAACCTACTGATTTTTGACCTCAGTGTTAATACAGATGATCTCTGGGCCAATACAAAAAATACTTGATTTATAACAATTTTATTAACTGACACAATTAAAAAACATGATTATTGATTTTTCACCTCAGCCTAATACCACTTATCATGGTTAACCCATTTAGTACCGAAAACCCTAAAACGGGTACCCTGGCAAACAGTGCAGGCCCAGATCAGACGGTGGAAATTGCGGCGTTTGATCAGGGCCTCCACTGTTTGCTAAAAGTTCAGTCATGTTCAAAATAAACTTGACACCCCTAAATTTTGAAATGGACTCCTGCTATATATAAAGAGGAAGATTCCATTTGGTACAAAAAGGGCTAATAATGGTAGTTATAAAGGTTTCTAAGTGATTGTTAAAGTAATAGAAATTTTCATTTTTTTCAGGATCTCCAGGCAGCCTTTGAGCAAGCTTTGGAAAAATACCAGAATTTACCAGGGTGAGTATTCCCGAAGGAATATCATAAAAACCAGAATTTACCAAGTTGAATATTTAACATTAGGAAAACACGCCTATACAAATACATTGTAAATTTTACCGCAGAAAATCGAATATTTTAAGATGAAAAATTGTGAAATTATTCTTATTTCTGCTCAAAATATAGATTGTGGGTACATGTAAGAACGGCCTCATCGAGGCGGTTCTGACGAGTACCCACAATCTATATTTTAGAGCAGAAATAAGAAAAATCGATGAGGCGGTTCTAACGAGTACCCACAATCTATATTTTAGAGCAGAAATAAGAAAAATAAGGTTCACCCCTGCAAACCCCAGTTTTACTATGTAAAAGTGGGGTTCAAGGGGGTAGAAATTATATAGGCATGTTTTCATGATGTCACCAGAAAGTACATGGTGTTTTTTTTTTTTATTGTTTGTTTGAACTGAGGTTTAACATCCCCGTCAATACTATTTATGTCATTTTGGAGACGTTGCTTCCAATTTTGTGGGACTTTTACCCAACATTGAGATGTCATTTGCCCTGCTGTCCAATGAAACCAATAGGGTTTATATAACTGGAAAATCCGACTCATGCCAGTTTGCCTGGGCAGGCTCATACCTGAGCAGTGTACCAGTACTCATGTATGGTCAGTTTCAACTCTGCTTGGAAGCACCATGTAGCCCAATCTATTTCTCCAAGCCCTGATGGGCAGGGCCCATATGTAAACATGTACATGGTGGGCATAGAAATACTAGAAATTCATTTTGGTAACTGTAGATATACCAAAACTGTCATGCATGGTGAGTAAGGAAATACCTGAGTAAACGTAGAATACCCAAATATTAACTGGGTAAGCATAGAAACAGCAGAATTTAACAGACTGAGTGAAGATCTAACACACTTTATGTGGGTATCGCCATAAGGTCACCATAGCAGTACAGTGATGTCTCATACGAAGCCACAGGAGGTCCGAGGGAGCACACAGAGGTCTCCTGCAATGCCAAAAGAGCTCCTTTGGTCCAAACAGTGGCAGGGATAGACTGTAGGATGCAGAGTTTGATAGAGTGCTCGCCAGAGAAGTCTGCCACTGAGGGGACTCATCCAGTGGGTAATGAGGTGATGGCGATGGACTTGCTTCTACTTGTAGTGATGGTGGTAGACTTTCTTCTGCTTGCAATGGACATTTTTCTTGCACACCAGACAAGGAAATCCGTGATTTTACCCTGGGATAGAAATTTATGTTCTGACCCCGGTGTTCCGACCCAAAATCGAATATAATAGCATGTTTGATAAATGCACTTGTTGAATACGACCTAGTATGCGCCGTCGTTAAGGTAACGTCACTAAACATTCCTGTACTGTCATGACAATATGGCAGACGTCGGTACTCGAAATGACTGCAGCATTAAAAATCCGTGCAAAGAAATTGAAGGTATGCAAGAAAAAGAATCCGATATGGGTGTGAGGCGTGGATAGAAAAATCCGTCCCTTGGGATCACTGTCCGGCATCACTCGTCAAGCCTCGTGATGCCGGACAGTGACCCTTGGGATGGATTTTTTCATCCACCCCTCACACCCATATAAGATTCTTATATTCTTGCCCTGCCTTTTTGAACCTTTGATCTCTTTTTCAATTATTACAACATGTGTGTATACACTTCACTATGTAGTGCAAACGAACGTCTTCAACATGTCATCAGCGCAGTGCGAGCACATGAAAGTGCAGTGCATGCAGTGTGAATGCCGTGAAATTGCAGTGCAGGCATAGGAAGTGCTGTGAGATGTCAGACCATTGCCATCAAGAACTGGATAAAATGCCAAGTAAGCTCTGTAACAATGCACTGGTCGCTCGCTGTAAGGATGCTGTGACAGGTGACGTCCATTCGCAAAATAAATGTCAGGTTTTTCTTGTGATCTCAGGGCGCTCTGGAATATTAAACAACACCATTCCAACGCAGTGGAAATGCGGTTGAGGATAACAGGGCCTTTATCCACTTATAAAAAGGCCTGCATTCAGGAAAAGTGTGTTATTAAAAGTTATAAAAGGATTAATTTTTATGTATTTTACAGAACTCCGAAGATAGTGGCAGCTGACAAGTTATACAAGAATGATGGCACCTCATTTGAAGATAATTGGCAAGAGAGGGTCATAGAAAGGTAAGAACCATAAGTAAAACAGTGTAATTAACCTATTTTATCATGACGTCGCTTCTGAGAATGTAATAACACCATGTAATAAATTTGGTAATCCACTAGTGGATTAAATATGCAAATTAGTTGAATACATCAAGTAACATTACTCGTATGGCTTTCTTAATGACGTCGCGTTTACTAATGGCGGAATATTGCCATTTTGTACAAAAATGGTGAATTAAACCCACAATCTATATTTTGAGCAGAAATAAGAAAACTATCAAAATTTTTCATCAGAAAATTGTCGTTTTACAGTGGTAAAATTTACAATGTATTTGTATAGGCATGTTTTCGTAATGAATATAAGATTTTTGCATTTCCTTCCAGACATATCTTACTGCGTATGCAGAGAGAGATTCGTGCCCAGTCTGCCGCTCAGAGACGTGAGGCATTATATGAGAACATACAGCAGGAACGTAAAAACAAACAGTCTGCTAGGAGCTGTGATTCAGCAGGTATATTTAACTTTTAGTATACAAATTAACCCATTTTATATGGGAAAGCCCATAATGGGATGCTGGCAAATAGTGCAGGTCTAGAGCAGATGCCAAAGAGAGCATCTTAGAGATAAAAGTGGGGTTTACAATGGCATAAATTATTTTCTTGTGTTCAGAAACATAGATTATGCATACTTTTTGTAATCAATTTGAGGCATTTATGTGACACAGTGCATTCTTTCATGTTGCCAAAACTGATATTTTTCCAATGAAATTTTGTGATTATTTTCATATTTTTACTCAAAACATGTGTTGTAGGTGCTCATTAGAATAACCTTGTTGAGACGGTTCTAATGAGTACCCACAGTCTTTGTTATTGAGCAAAAACAAGGAATATAATGAAAACTCCCTTAAACCCCATTTTCTCTTTATAAAGTGGGGTTAACATTACGATAACACACCTGTGCTACATAGTGCATTTTTTCACATCTCCAAAATGGCCACTTTTCTGATGAAAATCCGTGATATTTTTCTTATAAATACTGCAAACATAGATTGTGTTTGCTCGTTAGAACCGCCTCATTGAGGTGGTTCTAACGAGTATCCACAACCTATGTCTTGGGGCAAAAATAAGAAAAATAATGTATATCCCCGTAAACCCCAGTTTTCTCTATATAAAGTGGGGTGTAGGGGGTCTTCATTTCATGGACTTGTTCACGTGATGAATAATAGAGGGATGTTCATTGCATTACATTCTAACCTGATAAGTGGGTGTTCATTACATGGATCTATTAATTTGATAAGTTCTAACTAGAACCAATGGTCTATGTTTGGAGCAGAAATGAAAAAAATGTCAAAGATTTGATGACAAGATTCTTAGAACCTTGAAAGGTACATTATATTACATAGATAGATGGGCCCGGTCACTAGGACACTAGTACCAGGTAAGACACAAAATCCACATCACTAAAACACGCCTCTACAAGTACATTGAAAACTTTACCGCCAAAAAAAATGAACATTTTAAGATGAAAACTCATGATATTTTTCTTATTTTTGTTCAAAATATAGATTGTGGGTACTCGTTAGAACCGCCTCATTGAGGCGGTTCTAATGAGTACCCACTATCTATATTTTAGAACAGAAATAAGAAAAGTAAGGTTTAGCCCTGTAAACCCCAGTTTTACTGAATAAAAGTGGGCTTCAAGGGGGTCAAAATTATATAGGCTTGTTTTCATGATGAGGGAGTCAAAACTGTGTAGGCGTGTTTTAGTGATGAAACTGTTCAGATAAACAGACTAGCAAGAGTCTTGTAATTTTAGATATAGAACTAAGAGGTAACTTAAAAATCCTAAAAATTCAGACACCTTGAGGACTTGCTGTAATTCCCCTAAAATTTTAATAAATTCATTTCACGATCCAGCAAGTTGTCCAAAAGGTGCATACGGAATGGCAAACAGTGTAGACCTTGATCAGACTGCAGTCTGATCTGGGTCTCTACTGTTTGCTTAGACCTATCTGTCCCAATACTTAGGATCATTACAGTATTATACCATTTGAAAATTTATGCTAGGATGCTAATCAGACTGCAGATGCACAGGCTGATTTGCATCTTTGATGTTTCGCATGACATGGCTAATGTTGTCACAATCTTGCATCATGAAAACATGCTTATATATGAGCCCCGCCAAGCGAATTTGTGTCTTCGAGCATTCCGTCATGACAACTTTTAACTGCGCATGCCCAGCCATTCAGAGGGGCCAGGGATATGGCTTTCTGTCTGAAGGTTCCTCTTGATTCACTGCTTGTATGAGCGAGCAGCGATGGTTCTGGCAAGACTGCGCAGATGCACAGGCTCGCCTGAACCTTCGCTGCTCGCATAGGCGATAAGTACCAAAATTTCTTGACGGGGCCCATATAATTTTGACATCCTTAATCCCACTTTTATATAGTAAACCATATTTTCAGGGGTGTATTTGTTTTTCTAATTTCTGCTCAAAACATAGTTTATGAGTACTTGTCAGATCCGCCTCGCTGAGATGGTTCTATGTTTTTGGAAGAAATATGAACAATATCAAAATATCTGAAAATATTCAAGTTTTGGTGGTAAAATTTTCAACACATTTGAATAGGCAAGTTTTCATAATGGTTACCAAGATCATACAGAATTATGCACAAAATGAAACATTTTGTTCTTGCAAAATTCTTTTCTTATTTATTTCACACTTTTTTTTATTTCACTGTTCTTCAGTTGGATTTTCCCAGACAGACTCTACCATAAGTGCAGTGAAGAGAGCCAATACCTCCATGTCTATGCAACATAGGCTGGGTAGGAACAGTGCCCCACCCCCTTCCAGGGAGAAACAGAGGCCCAAAACAGCCCATCCTGCTCTACAGAAACTACCGCCATCGAAGAGTGATCTAAGTCAGGAAAAAGCATTTAGGTATGACCTATGACATTTTGTAGCCAATTCACCAGGTCCCAGTTGTTCAAAAGTACATCAAATGATCATTTGTTTGAATTGAATTGAGGTTTAAGGTTTCCGTCAACAATGTATAGGTCATTTTGGAAATGTCACTTCCAATTTTGTGGGACTTTTACCCGACATCTCAAAGCCCTGTTGCCCAATGAAACCAATAGGGTTTATAAGCATGAATGGTCCGGCACTCGCACTGCTTTGCCTGGGCAGTCTTAGATCCTCTAAGCAGTTTACCAGTACTCGTGTGCGATTGGTTTCAGCTCTGCATGGAAGCAGCATGCAGCCCATCTACGGTATTTCTTCAAGCCCCGGTGAGCAAGGGCATTCAAATGATCATTTAATATTGAAGGGGTAAATATGCTGATATTACATAATAAGGTAAATATGCTGATATTTTTTTGATAAAAAAAATATGAGCAGCTTATCACATTGTCTATATACTTGCTATAACGGTTAATATTTTGACCAGTGACTTAAAAGCATTAAGGTAGGATCTTAGACATTTTGTTCCTAATAGGGGCCAGTTGTTCAAAACTGCAGAAAATTTAATATGATTGATAACTTTGTGTTAATATGGCAAATTTGTTAATGCGTCCTGATAACAAATCCATGTAATTAATACCCCGATCAAAACCCCACTTTATATAAAAGAGAATACTGGGGCTGACAGTACAGGGTATACACCATTTTTATGCTCCCGCCTATTCGAAGAATAGCGGAAGGGCATTAAGTTTTACCCCTGTCCGTCCGTTCGTTTGTCCGTCCGCACCAACGAAACAACATTTAGGGGGCAAAAAATTTGGACAGTTTGACACTTAGGTATATATTCATGAGTCCAAATGGACTTTATTCCGTAGTTTTGGTACTTAAGTGGCAAAAATTTGCTCTTAGGTGGCTTGCCGCTTAAGAGAATTTGCCGCTTAAGTAGTCAATATGCCGCCGCCTAGCCACATAAGTATCCATTCCCTCCGTCCATCCGTCCGTCCGTCCCGACATCGTGTCCGGGCCATAACTCCTAAACCGTATGGAATATATTCATGAAACTTCACAGGTGCATTCATCATACTGAGCCGATGTGTCATGAACAAGGAAGACAACTCTTGCATTTTTGATTTTTGGATTATCTGCCCTTGACTTAGTACCATATAGTAAACCGTGTCCGTGCCATAACTCCTAAACTGTATGGAATATATTCATGAAACTTCACAGGTGCATTCATCACACTGAGAAGATGTGTCATGAACAAGGAAGACAACTCTTGCATTTTTGGTTTTTGGATTATCTGCCCTTGACTTAGTACCATATAGTAAACCGTGTCCGGGCCATAACTCCTAAACCGTATGGAATATATGCATGAAACTTCACAGGTGTATTCATCACACTGAGATGATGTGTCATGAACAAGGAAGACAACTCTTGCATTTTTGGTTTTTGGATTATCTGCCCTTGACTTAGTACCATATAGTAAACCGTGTCCGGGCCATAACTCCTAAACCGTATGGAATATATTCATGAAACTTCACAGGTGCATTCATCACACTGAGACAATGTGTCATGAACAAGGAAGACAGCTCTTGCATTTTTGGTTTTTGGATTATCTGCCCTTGACTTAGAACCATATAGTAAACCGTGTCCGCGCCATAACTCCTAAACCGTATGGAATATATTCATGAAACCAGTTTGATTGCTTGATGTTATTTATTCTTACAAATTCAAAGTTTCAAAGTTTATTAAGAAAACAGGAAAGCCCTGATGGACATACTAACGTGAAAGAATGAAACTAGATCAATGCAAAGAAACAATGAAACAAGGAAAAACATACAATAATATGTATCACGACCTCCCCATAACACGGCTCATTAAAGATGGAGAGAAAAAAAAAAAAAAAAAAAAAAACATTTTTTTTTTTTTTTTTCCTCCCCTCTCCTCCCTCTTTTTGATCTCTATAACCATGCTATAAAGTGCAGTGGGACATGTATACAGTTACCGCAAAAATACCCAAAAGTCTGGACGTACATGTACATATACTGCAATCACAGTCTTAGTTTACAAATATGGACATGTTTAAACTAGTTAGAACAGCAAAAAGTGAAGACCCTGATCGGAAAGAAGCTGAAATTCATGAACTCATCATGTTAACAAGTCTGTTTCATTTACACCCCACTTTATATAAAGAAATCTGGGGTTTTACAGATGTACGTATTATTTTGCTTATTTCTGCTCCAAGACATAGGTTGTGGGTACTCGTAATGAGCACCCACAACCTATGTTTGGAGTATAAATAAGAAAAATCTCAAAAATTTTCATCAGAAAAGTAGCCATTTTGGAAATGTGAAAGAATGCACTACGTCACACAGGTGTGTTGTCGTAATATGCATGTCAAAGTGTTGATGCTGATCAGATGCCATCTGAGGCACAGTGAAAAATGAACAAAATAAGGACAAATACTCAATGCGAATTTACACCAATACATACTGATACACTGGCAATACAGTACGTATTTACGTCCGTCTTGTGCGCAAATACGGAAATAATAAGCAACTGTTGTGACAAAGTTTACGCAACAAAACCTGTGCGTATTGGAGGACGTATTTTTGAAAAATACAGAAGAAATAAGCAGCGGGTGCAACAAATCTTACGCAACAAAATGTGTATGTATATAAGGACGTAATTTTTAAAATACAGAAAAAGTACGCAGCTTGTGCGGCAAACCTTGCGCAAAATAACGCATGCATATTGGTCTATATACATTTGAAAAATACGGAAAAATACGCTGGTGGTTTGACAAAGAATTCGGTTCGTGTTGACATGTGTATTCATGGCAGAATAGAAAAGAAAAACAAGCCTGTTAATTCACGTTGTGCAGCTATTCGCATACCTATTGTTTATATGGATCACAGAAAGTAACTATACATGCATATTGTCCTAGCCTAGGCTGGGAATATTGTGCTTCTAGGCCAAGATTTTGCAGAATTGTACATATTTTGTATATTATTTTGAATACGAAATGCAATGCATGTCCGACAAGAATTTCACAGCAATATGATAATAGTCTACATGTAGACATTACGAAAAACTGCCTGTACAAATACATTGTAAATATTTTTAAGATGAAAAATTGTGAGAGTTTTCTTATCTCTATACTAAAAATCAATGAGGCGGTTCTAACGAGTTCCCACAATCTATTTTTTGAGTAGAAATAAGAAAAATAAGGTTTACCCCTGTTAACCCAGTTTTACTATATAAAAGTGGGGTTCAATGGGGTCACAATTATATAGGTGTGTTTTCGTGATGCAAGGAACACCAAAAGATTCTTGGTTCATTCTGATTCAACATTACATCTGACCCCCATGAACCCCACTTTTATAAAGAAAAACTGTGGTTTACAGGGGGGAAACCTTATTTTTCTTATTTCTGCTCTGAATTATAGATTGTCGGTAATCGTTAGAACCGCCTCATTGCGGTGGTTCTAACGTGTAGAACCGCCTCATTGCAGCGGTTCTAACGTATACTCACAATCTGTATTTTGAGCAGAAATAAGGAAAATATCACAATTTTTCATTTAAAATTTTCGTTTTTAGATGGTAAAATTCACAATGTATTTGTACAGGCATGTTTGCGTAATGAATTCCAGAGTCAGCTAGGCTACAGTGTAGGCCTATTAATGAAGCTGAAGCTATTAAACAACAGGAAGCAACCTCTAGCCCTTTCTTTGTATGCGCAGCTTAGTCACGCCCCGTCAAGGAAGTTAACTCTGTTGTTGTCGACATTCTATGGTTAGGTTAGCTTGTCTAAGGTTACGGCGGTTAGCAATCGCCAAACAACGATCGAATTATTGGCTTGAAGACCTGTCAATCAATTCTGGCATGGGGTTACATCGAGGTTAACTGCATTTATTACATATTAAAATCCATTCCTGAAGTGACAATGAAATTGTGCAGATTTGGTGTGTAAAATGCTTTAACAATGGTTACAAAAGATAGGTCTGGAGAAAATGTTGAAGTGACAATAATATGCCACATATGCAGGGCGTGACCTTCATTCTTTTCCCAAAACCAAGTGTAGACTATGAAAATTATAGGTTTAAAAGATTAAATAATGGAATAGTCTCTACTGTTTCGACTGATAGATTAAAATGACAGTTTGATATAGTATCCACATTTTTCATCACTCTTTACAACCAATCTTTGATCAACGTCGAACTAACATCGATTCGATGTTTAGTTTGTTTGTTTGATTTGAAGTCGTCCCTGTCAACACTGTAAAGGTCATTTTGGAGACGTTGCTTCCAATTTTGTGGGACTTTTATCCGACATTAAGATGAAATGGCATCTCAAGCCCTGCCGCCCAATAAAACCAAAAGGGTTTATAAGATGGGCGGGCTGACTCGCACCGCGTTGCCAAGGCAGGCTTAGATCCTCTACGCGGTGTACCAGTACTCGTGTGCGGGCTGGTTTCAGGTCTGCGTGGAAGCATCACATCACGTGAATAAGTCCGTGAAATGAACATCCGCCTAATCCCCACTATATATAGAGAAAACTGGGGTTTACTGGTATAAATTATTAGGGCCCCGCACTGAAAGTGTGGGTGCCCTATAGTAATCACTCTGTCCGTCTGTCCGTCCACAAATTTTTTTATCCTCCATAACTTTCTTATTCCTGGATGGATTTAAATATTACTTGTCAGAAATGTTAACCATAATGTGATGGAGTGTTGCGCACAAGACTCAGGTCCGTACCTCAAAGGTCAAGGTCATACTTAGAGGTTAAAGGTCTGTCTGTCCGTCCACAAATTTTTTTATCCTCCATAACTTTCTTATTCCTGGATGGATTTAAATATTACTTGTCAGAAATGTTAACCATAATGTGATGGAGTTTTGCCCGCAAGACTCAGGTCCGTACCTCAAAGGTCAAGGTCATACTTAGAGGTTAGAGGTCAAAAAAGGGTCTTTCCTGTGTCCAATTAATAAATTTGTTATTATTATTCCTGGATGGCAGAAGTGTTAACCATAATGTGATGGAGTGTTGCGCGCAAGACTCAGGTCCGTACCTCAAAGGTCAAGGTCATACTTAGAGGTTAAAGGTCAAAAAAGGGTCTTTCCTGTGTCCAATTAATAACTTTGTTATTATTCCTGGATGAATTTAAATATTACTTGGCAGAAATGTTAACCATAATGTGGCCCCGCACTGAAAGTGTGGGTGCCCTATAGTAATCACTCTGTCCATCCGTCTGTCTGTCTGTCCATCCACAAATTTAAGGTCAAGGTCATACTTAGAGGTTAAAGGTCAAAAAAGGGTCTTTCCTGTGTCCAATTAATAACTTTGTTATTATTCCTGGATGAATTTAAATATTACTTGGCAGAAATGTTAACCATAATGTGGCCCCGCACTGAAAGTGTGGGTGCCCTATAGTAATCACTCTGTCCGTCCGTCTGTCTGTCTGTCTGTCCGTCTGTCCATCCACAAATTTTTTTATTCCTCCATAACTTTCTTATTCCTGGATGGATTTAAATATTACTTGGCAGAAATGTTAACCATAAAGTGATGGAG